>OY728133.1:1504699558-1506048985 GCA_963277665.1 Viscum album
TGAACCTTAAATATAATAATAATTAATTTAAATAAACTTTAATTATGTTTCCCTATGTTATAAGAAGATTTTAATTAATGTTAGTTTTTAAATATATAACATTCATTTTGGGGCCTTGGGATATAATCTTCATAAAACCCTTACAAAAATCATTATAAATGAAATACCCTACATGGAAATTATAACATAATTTTCTTGAGAACATAATAATTTCCCAATAAATTGGTTATATATATTGGTTTCATACATCATCATAGAAAATGTCCATGGATAATAAAAATACATGAATCTGAAAAAATCTTATGTTTCTATCATCAAAATCATAAAAATATATTTTTATTCTCACAAGTAAAAAATTTTCAGATATTTATGTATCAATTTCCATTAAAACCACATTATCAAAAACTAAATAAAAAAAATAGGAGAAGGGGTTTTCTATGCATAAAACCTGTAATAATTTATATGTATCCATATATAGAATCAAATTTTTTGTAGTGGAAAAAATAATTAATGTTATATATGTAAAATAATTCATTTCCTAATTTGTAAAAAAATTTAAAAAAATTATCTAAAATACAAAAGAATGTTCCTTTTAAAGACCATTATGATAATGTAAATGGGTTCATGAAATGATAAATTAATTTAAAAAATATATATATATAGACATCTATTGGTAAATATGGATATAGTGGAAAAATATTATAATCTAATATTCAAAAAACATTAAATCTAGTTTTAAGAAATATCACCCCTTACCTCGAGACAGACATATCATGTACATTCTTTATCATCTTAAATAATAATGTTCTATTTATTATTAACTTTAATATAAATTATTTAGGCTCATTATAATTTTTTTTATTTTTATTTAACTTATTACTATGTCTTAATAGATCATTTAATTGATTATGTTTAATTAAAACATTTTGAGTATATTTGGTTCATAAGTCAAAAATTGAATTGGTAGTTTGTCTAGGGTAAAATAGATCATGATTATATAATTTTATGAATATTAAAAATTGTATTATTTTTATTTCATCTATAATAAATTTATATTTATGATCAACTATGTATGGGTTTTATGATAACAAATTCATTACAACATTAATTATTTAAATCCACCTATATGTACCAACCATCTAAGGCGGTGTTGAAAAATAAATTATATGGGTTCATGAGGTTGTAGACAAGACGTACGGACAAATGATGTTTCAATTTTTCACTGAATTATATTGAAATAATTAAAATATTTTTTTACCATTAAATGGTGAATTTTTTTTCTTGTTTACCATATTAATCCATTTGGATTCATTATTATTAACTTCTATAGGATTTGGTGATGAATAATAATATACATACCCCCATGAGGCGATAGTCCACACATACACATGAATGATGTTTTCATTTACCCATAGACAGATATATAGATGAAAACTGGTAATATAATAAACATAATAAGATATCATTATATAGTATATTTTTTTATTATTATATCATAATTTAGAGGATAGGATATAAGGAGGTCAAAGAATAAATCAAAAAGAAAAAACACAACTATGAATTATATGACTTTATTGGAAAACATCCTATTGTTTTTAACTAATCCATTTTTAGGGTGGTATTATGATAAAACTCACACATAGAATGTAAAAGTTATTATTTAATATTATATCATATATATGGGTCAATCTAAGAGGCTATTGAATAGTTGATAATATATGACATATGGGTTCTTTTATAGTTGATAGAGATGATAAACATTAATTTTTTAAAACAATAAAATATCCTATAGAATAATTCTATCCATGTGAATCCAAAATGAATCATAATAAAATATAATGTGATATATTGTGAAAATGACACCATAAAATAGGATCTATAGGGTTTTTTATAGTTTTAACCCCTATTATAATAGATTTTACCCCATTAACCGATTTGAACACTTACAATGGTAAATGAATTTTTTCCATAGTTAATAGTAATAATGAAAAAAGTGGTTTTATAATTAAGAAAATTTATACCTCATGATTTAAAAACATTAATTAAAATTTTCAAAATTAAATCTCTAAAATTGTTTAATTTTTTTAGATTCAGAACACGTCACATGAGGAAAAATAAATAACTTGAAGGATTATGTTCTATGTATAAAGATATTTCAACAAAAAACCCTTATATAATGTTGATCCCAATAATATCAATTTAATTAAAAATTAATAGGATATAACGTATTATAAAAACCAATCTAAAACAAAATGATACTCAATAAATACTTCAAAATAAAATATTATTTTAAAAAAAGATATTTTTTACTATTCATCCAAAAATCAGAATTTCAATTATATTATAAAAAATTATCCAAATAAATTTTTTAAATGATGATATCAAAAATTATATCCATTATAGAAAATAATAATTAGATAGTTTTTAAATAACACATTTGAATAAAATTATATAACTGAAGAAATTCAATTTCATTAGAATAAAACTGGAAATTGATGATTTATCTTTTAATAAATATTGATCACTGAGATATATTTAAAAATATTATTAACGAATAAAATTAATATGTTATTAATATTTCATGTGTTTCATAATCTTCCCCTTTTTGGAAATTGTGTTCTATAAAATTTTATGAAAATCATAATCATGTGGGGATATTTTTTCTTCACAACATTTTAATATTACCATATTCATTTATAAATAATTTGGATTTCAAAAAAAAATACCCAAGTGAATGAAATTATTCTATAAGACATATTATCTATGGTCATGAGACCAAATATATTTTTTTAATATGAATAATTCATTTATAATAGAAATAATTCAGGAACCAAAATATGAGATTCATCTCTCACATACTTAATAATTAAACTTGGAAGATATTATGTACCTGAGATAAACTCAGAGGAAAATAAAATCGATTAGAAACTAATCTAATCTTATGAAAAGTTAAACACATTTTATTAAACCATCTATATAAATATAAGTTCATACAACAACAACTAACAAATTTACATAGTGTTAATTTAATAACACTATGGGAAATCTAACATTTCCAAAATGTTTTAAACCGTTGGGAAAGGACCTCAAACTATTGGGATAGATTATCCCAACGGTTTCAAAAACTGTTGGAACTTGAGCCATTGGGATAAACATATACTATAAGTTCGCATTAAATCATTGGTATAGGGCATTTTGGATCTCAATATGCCAACGATTTATGATGAATCATTGGGATAAATTGTTCCAATGGTTCAGCTAGAACCGTTGGCATAAATCTATCTAGGAATTATGCATTCCCAATGTTTCATCTTGAACCATTGGTGTAATGCTCTCTAAGAATTATACATATGTATGCCAACGGTTTTGAAAACATTTGCATAGTCCCCCACTCATTTTAACAGATAGCGCCTACAATGAAGTGTAGGGATTCAACTCATAAACTACCATCACGCAGGAAAACACACTACAAACACCACAAACAAACTGAAAACACTAAAAACACATAGCAAACAACCTACAACATGTAATCAAAAAAAATACACAGCAAAATAGGAAACTTGCAACCTTCAATCAGAAAAAAACACCTTGAAAACACAGAAAACACATATCAAACCACCAATAAAAAAGAAAACACAAAAAACTCACTGAAAACACACATAAAATTAACTTCAAACACAAAAAACTCACAAAAACTCACTACAATCACCTAAATTCACAAAAGAAAACACAAAAAAACTCCCAGAAATCAAACACAAAAACATACTATAGTCAAACACAAGAAATCATAGGATGCAGTGACTCAACCTTGATCTTTATGAGTGTGGAATTTAGTAGATGAAATGATTCAACCTTGATCATGATGAGTGTGGAATTATTAGGATGCTGGGATTCATCCGTTATTTATATGCAATTCCTTATATAATCCCCCATAGATTTAAAGATGGGATGATAGACATAGGAATTCCCTGGAAGTCTTGGAATCGACTATATGGACATTGAAAAATTATTTCCCTAGGAGAATGGGAATTGGATAATACTATATGATGTTTTAATTCCCATGATGTATAGTAATTTACCATTGTTCCTGATAGTAATTGATTTCATAGGTGGAATTGGTTGTGGGCTTGCTGAAATTATATTTCCTAGTGTCGTTCACCAAGGAAACAGTGATTGAACTTACTACTGTGATATTGGATTTCCACAATAGGATGTGAAGTGGATTTAAATGATATAGTAGTTAGAATATATCATGATATTCTCTAGGGAACTTCAGCACAAGATCAGGTAGGTGTGGTCAATCAGTATTTTCACATTAAAGACCATGGATAAATAGTGATAAATTTATTTATATTACATATTGTATAAATTTACATATCTAATAATATCACATGCACAAACACACATTTACTATTAATGTATCAAACTATATTATAGGTTCCAAAATTTCTTGTACTATCACTATGCTTGGGAGGCCATGACACTTTGGTACCCAAGAAGAATTATTACTTGCATATATGATCACATTGGGTAAAGGATCATTGTTGCATGATAATGATAGATAAGTTTAGATGGGATGGTGATTGAGATGATGTGATGCTTGAGGATAGATATGAGTCTCATTTTCCTTTTATATTCCTTTTTTATACATGTGGCCAATATGGTGGGAGACCCAGGGTTTGTTAGTTTTTATGTATTTAATATTAAATCACTTATTTATTATCATTTTGGTTCTAATATTCATATCATAGACATTTATTGGATTATTTTCATCTATTTTTGTGCACTTTGATATGGGGTATAATCATCCAATGGTACAAACCTTGAACCTCATTGTTAATCGATACCCTCTAACATATGGGAAGGTGTGCCTAATATCCCTGGATGATCATCTTAGTAGAACTATTCTCCTGTGAGGAACCACATCCCCCTCCAAAGTTGGTAGTGATAAACCATACAACTCTCCGTATGACGGGAGGTTCGCTAGTTTCATCATACAATGTACTCATTAAGAGAGAGGACCCAACTCTTAACCAGTGATGTCAAGTCTCACATGAATCATACTCCACTTTTTTCAGGGTGACTCCCATCTCATCGATAGGGAAAAACTAGATGAACTTATCATTTGATGGTCTTGGTGGTGTGGGACGTAACCCCCATTATTGGGTCATGACATTCTCCCACCACCATTCCATGAATTCCAACGTGCATGCAAGATTGTGGGATTCTGTGTGTCTATGAAATGGGTTTCTTCCATCTAACCAGCAACCAAGCAAGGCCAAGGGGACGCTTCATTCCACTGGCATCAATGGTCCACCCACTCTCTATGTCACAATCCATAATGGTCCACCCTCTCTATGAGGGTCGAAAACCACCCCCATGAGATCCACCCTTCAAAGTGGTGTCTCTGCCTCTTACATCTCTCAAGAACAACCTTCTCTATCATTTCACCTCCGTATAAAACCCCATGACTCCCCTCCCACCACCAAGGTCCATCAGACAACATTCCCAACACCGAGAGACATATTCCCACTGATACTACTTGTCACGGGCTGAGCATCACAGCATAGCGGTTCGCCCATGAGGCACCCTAGCCCCTCTAATGTGGGCATGGTTCAGTCGTCCATCTCTTCATATGATGTGTGGTTCACTACTTTCATCCTATAAGAGACTCATCAGGGGACTGGCCCCAACACCCAATCAGTGGTGTCATGAATGGAACAAACCATCCTCCACTTTTTCGGGAAAACCCCATCCCTTAGATAGGGAAAAACCAAATAAATTTCACCTTTTATGTTCTTACTGGTGTGGGACATGACCCACATGATTCGGTTGTAACACTATGGTATAGTGGTGACTCCATGATTCAGACACCCCTTAGTGGATATGAACCGAGGGAAGGATGTTACAAGGGATAAGATGCTAAAAAATTATTCTAGTACTCCTAGGGTTACACCTTCAAGCATGTGGATAGTGTATACAAAAATTGGATCTAGGTATGATTTTGTGCTAAGATGAAGGGTGATCCAAAAACTGCTTAGTTTTAAGTCTCACAACTTTAACCAATGATAACCCTTAATGTCATATATCTTATAGTGTAGGGGTGTAATTTTTATGGACATGTAGAAAGGAATAAGGGGATAGAGCGAAACTATATAAATAGGGGTAAATGTACATAGCATTTTTTCATAGCCTCTGGAATATTAGGAACACCTCTAGTATGAGTGAATTGATTTTTAGGTCATGATGCATCAACTATCATATTTTTTATAAATATCTTGATCATGTTCATATGTATGGGAAATTATATAGTGTGAAATAATTACTTATGTGAATTTAGTATGTCGTTATCACCCAAGAAAAACATGGTGAACCTCTCACACAGATATAGCTCAAACTCTGAGAAAGGGGATTCATCTAAGAATTAGGCTGTGCTGGGGCACGACTTGAGTCGGTCACAATCCATAAGATCTTGTATGGAAGGAAAATTGTGTTAATATATGGGCCAAAGATATGATTTCAAGGAATCACTATGTATCATGTATAGTGGGAATCAAGACATACATTTTCCTAGATGGTAGTGTGAGGTAGTCAGTTATGAAACATCACCCAAATTCATCAAGTAAGTAGTGAATTTTCTGACTTTAATCATAATTTTTTTAATTATATCTTCCTAACCTGTATAACTGTGTTGGTTCTTTTTAAGTTTTTTAGAGGTAAAAACTTATATATCCAATAATCGTACACCTTACATCTCTTTAGCATGCCCCCAGGCATGGAATGTTTCTAAGGAGAGTATAAAACGACCGCAGTCCAAGAAGGGTTGAAACAAATGTCTAATGTGGGTGAAATATTCCTCATAAATATTGATATTAAATGACTATGAATACTCTTATAATCTCATTATATGGTAACTATTCTACAATAGACCTATATATGATGGAGGCATCACTGGGAGATGGTTAGAAATTATCCTGAAACTGAATACAACATTCGGTCTGTATAAAATTTTATGACCATTGTTTATACTTCCACCCCTTTAGGGTGGTGGTGTCCCTAGAATTCTCCAGGAACATATTGTTTCAGTGGAAGGGGCATCATTTTTTCATCAATGTTGTGTGGCATAAGAACAAATTTCTATCATCCCATAGTTCAAGGTTGAGGTGAATAAACTAGCTACTACATTTACTTAAAAAGGTAAATCCTCAGTGGTTAACATAATTGATATTCATTTGAAAACATTATTTATGTACATTGACTAATGGGCCTTGTGTGATTATTTATGGAAGTTCTGCCTCAAGGATCATAGATCCTAGATCTCTTGACCTCAGTATCTCTTCCCATATAACACATCCATAAACCATGCTCACCAAAGGTTGCGAGTACGAGTCCTTCACTCACCACCATTTTCATGAATACATATATGTTACTTGACTAAGCCTAGGATAAGGTTTAGAGTACACTACATTTCAATAAAAAATAGGTGAAAAGTGTTGGGAGAGATATAAAGAATGATCTTTGATGGTCCCTTTAAAGAGATCATAAATCATTTGGACCACTTCTTGTACATGTTCAGAACCCTCATCTCTATTGTAATTTTATATCAATTACTACATTCTATGGTAAAGGTGGTGGTCACCACTAGGGAGGATAATATGGACATTGAATAAAATCTATCAGTAGTGTATGATTCTTGTTTGTCTATACAAAAACAAAATAATGCCCTTAAATATTTATATCAGCATGAAATGGAATTAGTGACTCACCATAATTCATTCCATGTTATGAGTATTGAAATTTATAAGATTGAATAAGAGTTTTCCCACCAATTCTAAATGAGGAATATTGAAAATAAGACAGTAGGAGAACAATATTAGCTCCATTATGTGGGAGAGAATTCTATACATGATGTTCCTACCAAGGTAGAGGCAATATGATAGGCAGCCGAGGCGGGGACTGTATCAATTAATTAATTACTCAAATATGTATCTTCTCTAGGAAAAAATATATCAAATCTCATTGAGTCTTATGAGAACATGTTGTAATTATTTTGTATTCATGGGAAACCACTTTTATATAGAGAATCATGGGAAATATTCCATGATGCGGAGATTCCTCCCTTGTTTTGAATTATCAACATAGAAAAACATTTGAATTCCATGTGTATAAAGAAAGTATTAAGAGCCTATATAGACCCTTAAACACTAACATGATTATTTGGTCATAGATTTCCAAGGGATTGATTATTACTATGTCCCATGGAAGTCATGGACTCTAAGGATGGTAAATTAATGGAAATATATTTACATAGTATACATTTAGATATGGTTTTCACAATCCACCTAGGATTGGAGAATATTCTTTAATGATTTTATGGAAATGGAATCACTGTGACACTAGGTCTACAAGTGGATAAGATATTGATTGAGATATTAGTGGTATCACATATGTCTTATAATTGGGATGATATGTGTATGATCTAGATTAGGATTTAGATCATGTAAAATATTTTTATGAACACTGGGACTTATAATGATAGGTGTGGAAATTTTACGTCTAGTGTTTGATGAGGAAATACTTATTAGGATGGATTGGAATCCTTTTGGGATATTAGAGGGGGGATGTCCCCTCTGAGTAAATAAAATGTATTATGATAGGTTTTTCATTATTTAATAATTCAAGAGATCAACTAAGGAGATGAAGGATGAGATGCTAGCGTGGGAATTTGGTATTGTCAGACCAATTGGCATTATAATGCCAAGAGGCTTTATGTGATTTCACATAGGATGGAAACTGGTTAGTGGCATGGGTTATTATACATGATTTTAAAGATGTTCATGACTATATTATTGATTGTATGATTAAGTAATGGTCGACATGCCGATAGAAGACTATATTGTGTGTGATGAGGATTATGGGAAGTTAGTGGTGACTAGGACTGGTCTGAGGGACCCAAGAGGATTCCCATGTGGATGAGATAAGAATGTAGATTGGTTCGAAATGTTGTGATTTTTGACCAGGACCATCATGAGTCGAATAATCCTCTTTTCCTAGTTGGATGATGATATTTTCATCGAGGCACGTGATAATCCTCGAGAGATGAGTCTAGAATAAGTGAATGGGTGGATAGACTAGGATATGAATATCCAAAGGATGAGGCACTAAATCATATGAATTGGTGGTGGTAATATGAATCTTAGGGTGGGGATCACAATAAACCTGACAGGTGTTAAACAATGACACCAGCAGTGTTTTTAGATATATAGGCTCAGGTAAACAACCAAAGGGTGGTGAAGAAGCCAGAAAAATACCCCAAATGGGTTTCTCCATAAGATATGTTCACAAAAGACATGATATAACAAATAAACAATTTAATATTCTATAACCAGGTATCGTAAAAAGGTACTTCACCTAAACATGGAAATTTTATTCACAATATTCAATGGGTGAAAAGAAATGTGTCATGGTCAAGACAAATTCCTACTCAAGAAAGGTCATTTGAGGAAAAAGAGTATGATAAGACAATTTATATTACTCAACGAAAACAAAAACTATATATCCCCATAATAAATGCCAATAAGAGACATATAGAATACTCAAACCAAATATAAACATAACCTAAATAACCATCACTACTGTTTGGTTTAGAAGAAAGTGAACCATTGTTGGAGGGGTTTTATTATAAAATCATCAAACGTCTTTATCACAAAATTCATTTAATTATATCTAAAATTTATTCTAATACTCGTTCAGAAAAAATAAAATGCAATATGTTAAGCTACTAGATCTAAAAAAATGATCACTGTGAGTTTTTACAAAGAGCACACCTCTATTGGATGTGTTTTATTATATAAACATGACTTTATTTTTCAACTGAAACAATTATATTAGTGAATAGTTATTCATGATATACAATTTAATATAATTAAAAAGAATTAAGAAAGAAGAAAAATTAAATCTATAGAATTCTTGATTAAAAGATGTAAGGAGAGGGACCATACCTCAAGGTGGATCCACGCTATCCACTTCAGCTATTGGAGCATTATAAATAACAGTTGCTACTCCCCCATTGGGTATACACGCCATCCCACAGATGAAAACCACCTGGCCCCTATGCACACACTCACATGGCCATGAGCATGTGGAAGCGATCCTTGCACATATGATTATATGCATAGACTAGTCTATACTCACATGCATATGCATATATATATATATATATATATATATATATATATATGGGAACACCTAGCCCCATACGTGCATAATCACTACCATGGTTGACTATAAACGTTACAGGGGAACCACAAACATATACTTACTTACCTATGCACAAGTAGGCGAGTCGCCCTTGAGTTTGGAACTTGAAACCAATGAGAAGGGATCAATACAATACACAAAGGATATTAGGAACCTTAAAACACACAAAGGATGATAAAAACCCCATGAGAAACCAACCAATGCCAGTTAATAAATACCTCGATTGGTAGTAGAGAACCAAATCCACCCAAACCAACATGAAATGATCCAACGCCCTACTAATAACATAATATGGAGTCAAAAACAATGAATGTCCCAAATACATGATGAGCGAGACAAGTAGTAACCATAGATTATTACCTCGAATCAATGTCAAGAGATGGAATCTATCTGAACCCCTTTGCAGAATATAACTACCCTATATACATAGAAAGCAGGAAAAGTCTGATGTGGCCAATGAGATAATGAAAATAAAATAAAAAAGAAACGTAAACATACATGTCTCCTATGACTATACATGTTATCGGCCAATATATAAGAACCAAAATTCCCCATGGGTCAAATCATGTTCCATCAAGAAATGGGGAAACTGATACATGTTTCAAAATGATACTATACAATAGTATATTCCTATTAATTAACAATTACTCTTCCTGTTAATGGTATATAATCAGTTTGGTTCACATTTAATCTTAGTTTGGTTTTATTCGAAACAAGTATGTTTAGGAAATTTCCATTAGATTTTGTTTGACTAGTTTTTGTTTATATTATCATGGACAATTTCATTCTTTTGGGTTCTAGTCAATCATGAAATTGATAATAATCCATCAACCCATATTAATAATTATATCCATTAGTTCCTTATCTAGAGTAAAAAATATATAGAAATAAATGATATCATATAAGGAAAATCATAAGAGGGGAATGTTGTAAAGTAGTCTTATTCATGAAATTCATACCAAATATAGATTTTTCAGGGGAACATAAATCACTAAAATCACCAAATTAAATTGGGCCAAATAATGAGGGAAGAATAAACCAACCAAAAAGGGTGGAAATGGGGTAAGATTAGCCATGATGATCCCAACTTCTTTGCATTTCGCAGCGGATGCAAAATCATGTCCGATGTGGACCCGAAAGAACCATGCTATTCCGGAGAAACAAGGATCAATGTTAGATAAGTGGCAATTATAGAATCATAAAAGTGTAGTATACAGTCATTGTAAATATCAAGGATTTTCGACGACATGTGAAAAATAAAATGGTGAAATATCATTATAGTTTACTATAATAGATTAAAAAAATTCATAAAGAACAAAATCATAAAAAATGGTTAGTTGATAGACTACATAAAAATAGAAATAAATAAAAAAAAATTTTAAGATAGAAAATTTTAAATGAAAATGGAAGTAATCCCAGAAAGACATTTTATAATTGGATTACTAGTCGAAATTTCCAAAAAAGATGTTAAGATATTTCTTAAGGATAATCAAAAGAAGGTGAAGATGTTTTTTATGGTGTAATTGTGTTGGTCATAGAGAAATCATATGTATGCCTTTGATTCCTAGCAAAAATAATTTTATTAGTGGTAAGGGAAAAGAGCCAATGACATAGTGTTCTAAATCAGTTTCTACAAATGGATCTATACCTATGAAGAAGGTTGAAAATGATAAGAATGAATCTTTAAGGATATAGTCAAATGTGTTATAAAAATAAAAAAATGGAAAACATTGAGAGTTCTATAATTGATTAATTTAAAATGAAATTTTTATAAACTATTAAACCTTTGAATGAATTGAAAACCATGTTCCCTCAACATAATCATGTTTAGAATGTGAGAAATAAGAAATCTCAAAAGAAATCAAACATTTTTGAGCTATAATGAAAAGTGCTCCAGTGTTGACAAAAATTCATCAGTAAGTGATATAACTTAGAGGTTGGTAAACCCACCTTATTACCATACTTTTTGATATAATATAATACTCCGATGGAAATATCAGATAATGAAGACTTCACATATTTTTCTGGATGGAAAATAAGTTTTCAAAATGAATCCTTTATATATTGTTATTATTACATTGAAAAAATCAACATGGAGAAAACATCTAAATATATTCTTGTTAATAAAATATCTAAAAAAGATTCAACAACTTTCCCTTGAGTTAATGCCATATTTATAGGGAACATTTCATATAGATAATACTTCATAATTTTATAAAATATGGTTACCCATTCATCTGTATGTGAATCCTAAAAGCACAACACATTTATCCATAAACCAATTTACCATCACTTGAATCATGTAAATATTAAAACAGTATTCATTAGATAATTTTTTCATTTCAAAATTAAAAAACTCCATTCAAATGAAAAATAAAACCACAAAGCATGAATGGTTTGAAAAATTATAAACATAAAATATTCTGAAACTTTTTATGAGCTCCAAATGATTTCACAGAGAATATGATATTCATTATGAAACTAGAAACAAATCATATACTGTTCGCCTAAATTGCAAATAGATAATGTTCTCATGGTATCTTTTACGTGAAATGATTTATATCTACAAACAATAAATCTATAATTTTTTTATGTTTTGAGAAAAGGAAAATCATTCATATATCAAAGATAAATGAAACAAAATCAAATGATACAAATTTAATCTATAAAACTCAAACTAAAAAATTAATGAATTAACATACCAAAAGAATATTTGGGAATCACTTTCAAAAAATACCAGAAGAATGGGCTGCTCGACCAGAGGGGATCCTCGACCTTGGTGGGATGTCCATCCCGAGGGGATTCTCCACCTTCTCGACCTAGGGGTATTCATGTTGGGTGAGGGAAAGATCAATCAAGTGGGGATTCACGTCGAGTAAGGGAAATATCTACCTAGGGGGGATGTTCTACCTAGGAGTGGATGATCGAAGAGAGGAGGACTGGAAGGGAGATTTATGAGTGGGGAAGAGTGGGGAGGGGAGACCGAAAAGCAGGAGTTTGAATGAGAGGAGGGGAGTGTGTGGGGGATGAGAGCGGTGGTGCGGGGTAGTCGGGATTGGTTTGGCGGAGAGGGGGAGTAGGGATAGAGTAGAGCAGTGTTGTAGGGATGAATAATTGGGGAATGAAGTGAGGGGAAGTGAGGATGTGAGGAGGGTCATGAGTAGAGGAATTTTAGTTAGGTCTATCTAGATGGTTCTTTTAAACCTTTGGGTATTGCAGAGGCGTTTTCCAACAGTTTTTAATGAACAGTTGGGAAAATCAATATATATTAATCTATACCAATGGTTTCACAGAACTGTTGATATAGGTTCTTTATTCAAAGAGTTTTCCGAAACCATTGGGAATGAACTGTTGTTATATGTGGGATTTCCACTAGTGAAAAAACATGGGTGTGTACCTCAAATGAAATATCATTCCTATCATTATTCACATAACATTTTTATATAGTATAATATATCCTCATGTGAGAATTAATCAAAATCATGTGCTAAACCCTCGATTCTACCAATTAAAGTCCCAAAAACCGTATGTCACCAACATCATCTTAACAAGTTGGAATCCGAAACAAATTTCCATATAATACCCCAATGTTGTTATTTGTATACTACATTAGGAATTATTATTAAAAAATTATTCAATTAAATATATTGATCCCAACATCCTTGGTGATTTAACGTTGAAGCTAATATAATATCCTCCAATGCTAAAATAAATCTCTTTGACATTATGTAAAATTGAGGGTCAAATGCTATAATGATCTTTTATTTAGTATCCAATAACATATACAATATTTTATAAATTTTATAGGTAATTCTAGGATTATGATAAGATACAAAAAAAAGAGGGACTCCTTGAAATTTAATTACCTCTTTGAAAAAAGGTGTATACAAATAATAAAAATATATATAATCTCTAAATTAGGTAAAGTTTTATATTTATTCAAACAAACATTAATAACCCATATCAATTTATTAAATCGATATTTATTTTGTAATATAACCACATATTCCAGGGATATATTCTTTACTTTAAAAATTTTCCCTTTTATTTAACTTGTCGGAAAATAAAAAATTTCATTGTAATGTCTAAAAAATGACACTTTTCATTCCATCCCATCAAAACTATTCTATAAGTTCTATATGCATCATAGCGTTTTCATGATGAATATAAAATAGAGATCTATAAGGTTCAGTCAGAAGTTTTTTCTTAAAATAAGAATAAAAATGAACACATAATCTTTTTTTGAATATAAAATAGGCTTATTTTTCAACATTAAATTCAGAAAACAAAACTTTACTAAAAATCATTACATTTTCTCAATGATCAAAATCCTACTTCCTAGAATTTTTAATTATGTATGAGAATGATGAATGTAAGGACTCCTAAAAAATAGAGGATGATTGTTCATTCTCAATTTCTATAGTAAGAATTATTAAAACATGAATCAAATGTTCATGTTATATTCATATCATATTTAAAGATGCATTTCATTCTAACATAAATCATTTGGTACACTTTCTTATTTTACTATATATTAATGAATCGTGCAGCCATATATTCTAATCAGTTCCTACCATCATCTATGTCACATGTTAAGTTATTATTGAATCAATATGTACATTAACATATTCTGAACCTTATATATTTTACATTTTACTCCATATAAATTATGGATCTGTATTATCAATGAAAAAACTACCGCCTCAAATTCATGGTCATGCCTATTATAATTTTTCCTATGAATTATCAATTGTCATGAATAATAAGAAATTACTCACAAATTCTATATCATCAGACAACCACGCCACTTAAAAGAAGCATTGTTTTTTAAGCAAATTCTCCTTTTATAAATGGATGAAAATTAATCTATAGGTAGTATTTATGTCATATAATTTGTAAAAATACTTTAATTTTAAGAGAATAAATTGTTATCCAATAATTTTTTACAATATTTCATATGACATGGATATACACCACCAGATTATATATTTAAAAAAATTTACATAATACTTATTTACTTTTAATTTTTACTAAAAATATCTCAAATTTTTCTTAAGATCATCATAACATTTAGAGTAAATCATGATTTTATTAATAAACATGTTGAAAACATTATCCATAAACCCATGGAAAACAATATTACTATGGTTTATACATACATATAGAGAATTTTTCAACCTAATTGGAATAACCAAAATCTCATTATTTGAAAATATAATATTAAATTATATTCTTGTAACTCTATCCTCCTCAACCTTCAACTTAAGATAGAAGAATATGAGATAACCTTTTTAAAAATATTGATATCACTAGAGATGCTAAAAAATTTCATCTACATGAGGAAATAAATACTTATTTCTAACATTTATGTTATTAAATTCTCTATAATCAATGAAAACCCTCATGGAACCATATTTATTTTTAATAAACAAGAATAGGTCCACCCTATGGTAGTGTGAGAGGATGAATGAATCCTTTATCATGAAATATTGTTATCTATTTTTCTATTACATTATTTATACCTAATACATTTGATAAGTAGGATTTGACATTTTATTAGAATTGGGAATTATTCCAATGGTAAATTCTATCTCATGATCTGGTATAATACACAGAAATTCAATAGTAAATTCCTCAGGATATTTATTTACTATAGGATCATCAAAAATTAAAAAAAAAATCCATATATTTAACATAATATGTGGAAGATAATTTTCATATCTATAATTAATAAATTTCATAAATTTGTAAAAATTTATAAATGGTACGAATTAATTCTTATAAAAAAACTAACACTAATTCTTGAAAAAACCCTTTTAGATTTATAATCTACCTTATCATGATAAATAGGATTGTAATACATAACCAAATTAAATGATAGTAAAAATGGAAATGGAAAATAAGAATTTAAGACACAACAATTCCATTGAGAAAGAAAGGTGCTTCTTATAATATTTTTATTCCACAATACGACCCCAAGTTCTTTTATCAAAATTATATTATTTATTTATTAAAGTGATGTTTCCAATTGATCAAAACATTTCTAAAAAATGAATGAATGTGTATAACATGAATATAATAATTTAATAGAGGAAGATGAATACAAATGTAATATACCTGAGACCACATTGTTGGATGGTCCACCATCTTTTGAAGCAGCCACTAGAAATTTATCCACACGATTCTTCTTGTGATCTTGATGAATTTCATCATTTATTCTTATATTCAGACAATAAAATACTCAAAACCCCATATTATTATAATTAAAACATCTAAATATTTTATTTTTATTATTATTTTGATCATTAATGTTATTATTTTCTTTATAGTAAAAATGCACAAGTATAATCTTATCACATTTGAAAAATCCTATATTTTAGATGATATTCTCAAAGGTTATGTTTATCACACTTATCATATGATATAAACTATATTTTCTTGCCTTTAATGTTTCTCGATGGATGATTTCCCATTTCCTACAATATACATCACTTTTTATTATTTTTATGATTGAACACATGATCATTAAAATTATCAATGTCTCCCTTCTTTGCACATTAAACTAGTTTTTCATATAATTTTAATTTTATAATAATCTAAATCCATTTGAATATTTTATTCAATATTCTGCAAAACAAAAATGTTGTACTATTTATATATTTTATTCAATTTGTTTTTTACCCTTCTATTTAGGTTATTTTTTCTTCATTAATGAAAATTGTGTATGAACACTTCTACCTCAGTTCAGAGAAATCATTTTCTATCAAATTTCATATAGACTATGAAAAATATTTCGCAATGAAAATATTCCTAAATTTTTCCTATTACAATTCCTCAATAACATATTTATTACCATTATTTTTTACCATTAACCACCACTGATCAGCAACACACTCAATATGACCACTAGCTAGAATTAACATTTAAGGATCCAAATGACCCATGAATTTGAATATATTTCTCCTATGATTTAATCTATCCCTAATCAAATGTCAAATTATATGATTCATCAATTTTTTAAGGTTTAGGTTTCTTAAAATTTTATAAAATTGAAACTTTCCTCTTTTGTGAATGTGGTTGCACTATATAATGTATTCCACTACCATTAATAGCATGTTTCAACTTAGCCATAATAGTGAGAGAAATTTTCTATTCCAATTAAAACCATTCTAAGTATCTTACATAGAAGGGTATTTTATGATTGATTCCCTCATACTCTATCATCCCTTTTTTACTCTATGGAAGAACATTATAAATTTAAATTCATTAGAAGAATAAATTTGGTAATATTCAAAATTTATCTCATGATAACCATTAATTATATTCTTTTAAGGTTACTTACATATATTATTTTAGACTCTAAAATAATCTAAACCATACATTGATACAGAATATAAAGAACTAATCATTATTTAACCCATACTTTAATTTTTAAACATGAAATAGGTTTCATTAATTATCTAATAAATTTTACATTTTATATTTTAAAATAATTAGGTCACAACATCAGCATAAAAAAACTCATGCATTATAATGTGGTCAAATCCACTTAGTTTACATTTTTCAACGTTCTAATACATTTAAAATGAATCATATTATTGTTATCATAATAAATATTCATCATTTTCCACACAAAAACATTATTTTTATTAATCATCAATATACCCATGGAAAAATATTTAAAAATTCGTGAGAAAACAAAATTATCAACAAGGGAATTATACAAATAAGAATATAAAATCTATATTCAATTTCAAAAATATGTTCCCATATAAGAGAAATTGACTTTATCAATATAAAACATGAGATTAAATAATCATTTCCTTGCACATTAAATTATTTTTAGTAAAAATTGACTTTCAAAATTCAATTTAATAGAAATCATAGACGAAGAATCATAAACATGAGGCATTCCCAAAAAACATTAGAACCCATTAAAAATATTTTGATAAAAGTAATTACTTTTCCCTTAAAGGGAATAATCTTTCCATTTAAAAAAATACTTATAATAAAATATGAAATCAAAAACAATCCTGGAAAATTATTTTTTATTTATAAAAAATTCATATAGGTTTATTGGGATATCTTATTCCTTGAACCCTAATAAGAACATTTTAAAATGGAATAACTGACTTGGTTGACTTCAACATAATTATACATAGATCATAACCGTATACCAATGAATTAGAGTTATATAAGAGGTTCACTCCTAATAAAAACTATTTTTGAAGGTCTATAATACTCACAAAACAAAAAATATGTCTTCAATACCATCATTAAATATATAATAATATACTTTTTATCCAATAAGTAAAATATTTTCAAATATTAATATATTACATTCCTTTAGACCCCAATTTTATAAATTAAAAAACCCCACAAAGGGAAAAGTGGATTTTATTTGATAAAAATATGGAAGCATGTAAAGTAAACCAATTCTCAAATAAATTTTTTGTTTTTGAAAAATTCATTGATTTCTTATATTTTAAAAAATATTTTTTCTTATTTTTAAATATAGTCACATTTTTCGTAAGAATTATGATTGGAGATTCTTTCCAATGACAATTATAATAATGTTATAAGAGATTTAAAATTAAATTTTTAGTTCATTTATTTAATTATTGTCTCAAAATTATAGCAATATGTACGTTGAGGAAAATTATTATAATGAATTATTCAATCATTTTTCAAACGAGTTTTTATAATATAATAATCCATACCACATTTCTAAACTTCAATGTAAATTCTTTATATTAATTAATAATGAATTTATATTAATTTTATAATTGATTAAGAATCAATTTTATGTTAATTAATATTTTTTATTAATTTTATTATAGTTAAAACCATTTAATTTTTAATATCTTAAATAATTAAATTTCCTTCAAATATTTTCATGATATTTCATTCATAATTCAAAAATGAACTTGGTATGTTGACTATGGTAAACTTTATCATGATTATATCATTTAAATAATTCTAGTAATGTTATAATTATGATTTATCTACATTAATTATACTTTTAAAAAAAGTAATGTAAGGTGGTTATAAAAGATGAATTATGTTACAACATAGAGATGGTGGTCTGTATGGACACAGGAGTGACATTTCCAATTTTCAATGAACATGTTGGAAAAAATAATAATTATAATATAATTACATAATTGTATTTATATATATTATCTAATATTATTTCATTAATTCATCATTATATATTATCAATGTGGGGAGGTGATTAAAAATAAAATACATCGTATCATGAGGTACTACTCCAAAAAAAAGAAAATATGGTGTTTTTATTATCTTGTTGATGGTAAATAAATAATGATAATATTTATTTACCATTATATAATGAAAATTAAAATATATATATATATATATATAATATTTTTAATTTCAATACATTATTATGACTATCCAAATGATTCATGGAATAAAAGTGAAATACATCATCTCACAAGGTGGTTGTCCACATATATGTATGAAAGATGTTTTAATTTTATAAAACATGAATAAGTAGATTTAAAAAAGGTGATATCAGAAAAACAAATATTTAATTACATGGTTATAACTATCTTATTATATCAAAATAGTTATGAGAGTTTTCAAGGAGTAAAAATAAAAAATAAAAATAATACACTATGTTAAGAACTATACATCTTCTTTAGAAAACAAACTCAGGTTTATTAATAATACCTTCATAGGATGATAATATAAAAAAACTAAGACCTCTATGGTGTGATATGGGATTTTAAGAATGTATTTGATAAGTTATTGTAAAAATAAAGATTTTATAAAATTATGGGTAATAGAGTAGAGTATTTTCTTTTTATATGATAGGGATATGTCATAGTTGGAATTTTCTAAAAGATTAAATTGTACTAATTTCTTACCCCATCGAAGTGGCATCAATATGAGTCATAATAGATTAGAATATTATATAGGGTCAATATATTTCCATAAAATATTATTTATAAAACGTTTTATATCACATTAAACCATATTGATTTTTTTTTCAATCCTTTAACCTGTTATAACTCTTATCATAGTAACTAACTATTTTTTCAACAAACATAAAATTTTTAATGACCAACAATGAGGTTGAAATGTTGAAAAATATTTAATGTATTGTTTCAAAATTTAATGTCCATTTTTCAGAATAAATATCTAATATGGGAAACAATTCAATTAAAAATAGTCCACCTAACATGATAAAGACAATTCTCTAGATTAATGCCTTTTAAGTTTAATAATGATTTATATATCAAAATCAAGTATAATGTATATTAAAAGGAATAAATATAATTTTTTTATAAGTAAAAGTAACTAATTTACTTATAAATCCATTCTAAAAAACTATACATTGTAAATTCATGAAAAGATAAAAAAAAATCATAAAAATTACTAAATATACCATTGAACTAGACATTTAATTTTATCCAAAATTTTTTAAAAACTCACTTTAATATAATTTTGAAGTAATGATACATGAAATTATAACATTTATTTAAATTAGAATTATTCAATTTAAATGTTCATCTTATGAATAAAACTTTCTAATGTGTGAAATTCAATTTATTTTTAATAATACTATTATATTTCATATTGAGAAAATACCTATTATTTTTATAATGAATATAGTTAAATGAAATATAATTAATTAATTAAAATATTATACTATTAATGTTACATATTTCTTCATAGATAAACATGGAGATGAGTGGTTGCGTTTTTTTATTTTTCTTCTAGTGAGTGGTTTAACTATTGTATCAACCTTATATTCCATCATTTTTTTGATTTTTGTCATCGTTTATACATTTGGGTCTTTTATAAATGTTTTATTGGTTTTTATTCATTTTTATCATTTTATTTGGTATCTTTTATGATTTTAAGGATTTCAATTTTATTTTGGTACTGTTTATTTTATATGGGTGGCCCTCTAATGCAAGAAATGGTCTTTCCTGACTTCCATGTTGAATTACATTATTGATTTATTTACCTGTTGGGATAAATAATTTCCAATGGTTGATATTGTATTCCCTAGAACCCATTTCAATCCTATGGGGATTGGGAATGTTATTCGGGACTTTTCATGGGCCTACATGGGTGACCACATCTAGGGAAAACCTAGATAGTTTGTTACAACATAAATGGGGTCTATAATAATCCATATCAAAGTGTTATTAATTATTTTTATAAATTAGTGATGCTTCAACTGGATATATTGTGGGTGAGATCAATTTATTTTTGAGTGTAATAAAATTATTTCATAATAAATATTTATTAGGGACATATGTTGTTTTTGAAATGGAAATTAGTTAAAAAATAATTTAAATTCTTCTTCGATAAATTAAAATTGTCTATATTACCAATATTAATAAATGTGGTCCTAATTTTTTACATTGCTTTCACAATTTCATCAATAATTAATCATTGTCCTTACTGTAGTGAAATTTCAAGTATACTATAAAGAATTCATTTTCAGAGGGGACGATGAGACGACACGAACATAACACTCTCTCTCTCCACTGAAATAGGGTTTTGTAATAGTTAATTCCATGGTTTAATTAT
The DNA here is from genome assembly GCA_963277665.1 of Viscum album. Taxonomy (NCBI): domain Eukaryota; kingdom Viridiplantae; phylum Streptophyta; class Magnoliopsida; order Santalales; family Viscaceae; genus Viscum; species Viscum album. Next base: position 1,504,721,390 of record OY728133.1, read on the forward strand.
TTTTCCCACGAGGGTAGTTATATTGTTATCGAAAAGGGTTAAGAAGACCAGATAGAGGATCTATGGCAGAGCTGAAGATTGATACCGAAGAGGAGACTTATGCGGACGACATGTTCGACACAGGCAAGCTAGGAGCATATGTTGAGGATGGCATAGTCACATGAGCTGTGGATGATTCTTGCAGAGCGGAAGTGAAGGCTATTAATACAACTATTATAGCGGTAATGATGATTGGTCTAGTGAATAATATAGTTGAGCGTTCTAGCTTTATGTTATTCACTACTCTAGTTGTTAGATCAAATAATGATGTTTATCTAAAGTGATATATGGCCGGACTTGCTGGAGGTGCAAATTCCTTCCAGATTAAGGTTGATGACAGATTTTTTCTTGGCCCTTAGAGTAGTGAACATACTATTCATAATTGAATTTGAAGGAATAATTTGTGTCTAACTGTAGAATAAGACCCTATGTTTTTTGACTAGTGAACTTAATCATGAAATAATTCAATCATTTTATATATTATCTTTCACCAGTCTAACTCCTAGAATCTTGAGGATCTTAGGATGCATCTTGTAGTGATCTAGGGATTTAGTGAGTGGAAAATCATGTCGCGTGGTATGTATTTTTTTCATATCACTTTTCATTCTTCTTAATTGAAAATGAGTTCCTGGATTAGTGGTAATGTAAATATCAAGACATGGATCATTTAGTTTCTGAACTAAAATCAATGGTTATACCCTTTTTAGGCTATGAACACTATGTCATTGTCCTGGATTCATTTAAAAGTGATGAATTAGGTATTTTCCCATCCAATATTTCTCTGGGATTTGGCCATGGTTGTTGAAACCCCAATTAAGCTTCTTAAGGGGACCATAATGGTCAGGTATGGTCACCTTTGTCATATGTTGGTTGAGTTTGATTTATCTTTTCCTCTATATGAGACTATTATTTTGATTTATGGATATTTTATATTTGAACATGAGATTGAATTTGAGTGTCTCCCAAATTTTTGTCTCAATTATTCATCTATCAGGTCTTTCAAGAACAGTTTTCACTAGGGACTCCAATGTTTAAATTTTAAAAAGTATGGGAATTTGGTTGAAATATATAAACTAAAAATTCCTACTACATGTGATGCCACTTTTTAGAAGCAGGACAATGTTGTTTAAAATACTAAATGAAATGGTATACAAAACACTAAAGACAATTTTAGTAATGGCCTTGGAAATGGGGGAGTTCCCTCCTTTTCTTAGGTGGTGGTTATGAAATAGATTACTATTAGTCATGTTGATTCTGAGAATGTGGGTGTTACAGAAAATGGATATGTCTCTGATACATTTATTCTATTGGAGCCATATCTTTCCTGGTTTGTTATGGATATTCAAATCTTATGGATAGTGATGTTGATGTTGAACCTTATTTATGGATGGAGGATCAATTTTTATGTACAGGGGAATTGGATCATGTTTCCACTTAAAATGGTGGCTACACTCTCATTGGAAAGATTTAGACTACTGGTTTAGCTATCATTACATTCAATAATGCATGTTCCACAGATCACTTGTCTTCTTCGACAACTATTGTTATACATGTTATTGTTGTGATCGGGAGAGATGTATTCCCCCTTCAGATTCTAACACAGATGTGCATGTTGTTTCTAGTCATCAGGGGAAGGAAGAATATATAAATTCCCCCTATGTTGTGACTTATAGAGGTTCTGCTAGTTATGGGAAGTTATCTTCTTAGCAGCATGTGTCATTCGTGCATGCCCCTACTTCTGATATAACATCCCCTATTATTATACCTTTATATGCGGATTCTCTTAATGCTAGTGTTATGAAGAACAAATTTTTTACTATGATATAATATCTTTATTATCTAGAAGTTGATGAGATATACATGGAAATCATGGAGAGGAAAGGTAAAAAGATTTCATCACCTCTAGTGCCTAATGACTCTTTCTCCATGTATTTTGACTCTATAAGGAAACAATATACCGAGGGAGAGTAGGAGGAAGTGATAATCATTGATGGTGTGAATGAGGTTGATATTGTCTGTGAAATTTTGGTGGACAACCAAATTTCTAATCAATGCACTACTGTTGTTGATCAACCAGTTGACACTAATGCTACAGGTGGGTGGCAGACCTAGAAACAATTGTGAAGGTGTAGGCACCCATGGGGCTATTGCATGTTTCGTGGGTAGGGTGGACAAGGATGAGTATGATCACATTATATTGTATGGGTAGTGTTTTTATCAATTTTACCTTGAACCTCCCACCTCCATATGTTCTTTTACTGTATTTTTTATAATAAATTTCTAGGCCCATATACTTTCTCCATAGTTTGTGTTATTCTGGTTCAAATCATTCATTTTCAATATAAAAAACGTGAAAAAATTTTACCATATAAAAATGAATTAAAAATGATTAATGAATATTTTTCTTAAGATAAAAAAAATAACAATTGTAAAATAAAATAAAATAAACAAAATTATAAAATTTTGAAAATCTAATGTGTCATGGTATCATATAAGTATTACTTCTATAACACCCAGGGATTTTTATGAGATAGAATTTCTATTTTATTTTATTTATTTAGTTTTTTAAATTTCATTGATGTCTTCTATTTTGTGGAAGACCAATATATTAATGTGCAACATGTAACTCCAGCTTAGATTTTGGTATATGAAACACTATGCTTGGATCGTGTTACACACATTTTGATGTTCTTTTGATTTGAATCGTTTCATGTAAACCATGTATAAGAAAACTAAATATTGTTACGTTACCTTATATCCCAACCATTATAATAGTGGGTTTGAACAATATTAAATATGTTATGAAAATATTCTTTATACATGAATATATAATTAATTATTTTGGGTGCAATTAATTTTAGATTGAAATAAAACAATTTTTGATTAAAAATAAATGTATTTCTGAAAAAACTAATTAAATATAAATAAGTGTGTTTTTTAAATAATAGATCTAGTGTTTATGGATTTTATTAATGAAATATATATGTTATATATTCAATCAAATGTTTTAATTTCAACAAAAATGTTTTCTAGATAGCATATAAGTACAAATTCAATTTTTCATATAAAAAAATTATTTTTAAAAAGATGCAGATTTGCCACCATTCGATGGCGCAAACATTTTAAATCATGTTTTTTAAACATTTTTTTATTTTATTTTAATATATAATCATCTTATTTTGAATCAAGATATAAAAATTATCTTTGGAGTATTTTTTTGGTATTTTTCTGAAAGCATTCAATTTTGGATGAACAGTACAAAATTCTGCAGTTTTGATCGAAAATAGAATTTTTTATTTAAATTATTATTTTACTTTAAATTTATTTTTAAATAATACATATATTTATTAAATGTAGGTCATTGGGATCATTTTTTATAATATAAGTAGGTATTCAAATTTATTGAACTTTTAAACGTCTCTTTTATCCACCTTCTCACCGCATATATAAGTCTGACCTTAAAATTAATTTTTATTTTTAGGTGAATTAATTTTGAAAAATAAACATACATGGTTGAAATTAGAATGTTATTTTTGATCTAATATGACCCATTTTGTTTCTGAATAGTAACTATTGCAATTTATTATTTATTTACCATGATTTATTGTTAATTGGGTAATTACACAACAGAAAAAATGAATATTTGTGATGGCTTACATGCAATGCAAAATGGTCCCATAGCAAATAGTCTGTCGAGAGGGACTATTTGTGATGGGTAGACGATACCTGTCACAAATGATTTGGTGTGTGTTGTGTGCCAAACCAAAGGAAGGGTATTTTCGATGGGCTTTTATGCTTGTCCCAAATATCAATCGACATTTTTTAGTATTTGCGACGAGATTTATCCCGTAGTGCAAATAGTATATCCAAAGATTGGTATTTGCGGCGCGACCTATCAGAAATACATTTTTAACCACCACCACTAATTAATTTGATGGGTAAGTATTTGTGATAGGAATCTCGTCGCAAATAATCCCATCATAACTAATCTAACATATATATACATTTATATATATTTTTCCTTTCATTCCACCTATTTTTCTGTTTCTCTCTCCCACTCTACTTATATTTTCTCTCTCAAAATTTTAGTATATTAAAAATTTTAAATCAGAGCTATATTCATGGTGTAAATCATTCGCAAGATTTATTTTAATGGTATTTATATATTTCTTTAATTTTTTACTTAATTTATTTTATTTGATGTTAGTTATACTTATTTTTAAGTAGTTGTAATTAAACTAAATTAGAATTAGATGGTTTTAGTTGGCATTTTTTTAAAAACATGTGTGATTATTATTAATTAGTATTAATTAATAGTTATATTATTTATTATTAATTAGTATTCATCATTAATAATTAGAAAATTTCTTAATAATTATTTATAATTTCTCTTAATTTGTTATGATTATCAATAATTACAAAAAATTAGCGATAATAAGTAGTAAATATTTATAAATATTTATAAATAATAATAAATAGAAATAAATAAAAGTAAATAGTAATAGTTAGAATTTTATAAGAATAATTAATAGTAAACATGAATAATTAGTGATAACTAGTAATAATCGGTAATAATTTGGATTAATTAGTAATAATAAGGATTAATTAGTAATAATTAGGATTAATTGTGAATAATTATGGTTAATTAAGAATAATTAGGAATAATTAAGAATAACTAGGAATAATTAGTAAAATTAGAAATAATTAATAATAAATAGTAATAATTAGGATTAAATAGTAATAATAAGGGATAAATCGAAATAATTAGGAATAATTATGAATACGTAGGAATAAATAGTAATAATGAAGAATAAATAGTAATAAATAGGAAAAATTCGGAAAAATTAGGAATAAATAGTAATAATTAGGAAAAAATAGTAATAATTAGTCAAAATTAGTAACAATTGGTACTAATTTTTAATAATTAGGAATAATTTGGAATAAATTCTAATAATTTGTAATAAATAGTAATAATTAGCAATAATTGGTTATAATTAGGAATAGTTAGTAATAATTAGGATTAATTAGTAACAACTTGTAATAATTTGCAATAATTCAGATTAATTCGTAATAAATTGGATTAATTAGTATTAATTAGAAATAATTCGGGATAAATAGTAATCACTAGTAATTAATTTTAATAATTAGTAACAATAGGTTATAATTTGTAATAATTAGTATTAATTGGTAATAATTATGAATAATTAGTAATAATTAGTAATAATTTGGTTTAATTAGTAATTAATAACAATAATTAGCTATAACTAGGAATAATTTGCAATATCTAGGAATAATTAACAATAATTAGGAATAAGAAGTAATAATTAGCAATAAGTAGCAAAAATAATCAATAATCATCAATAATTAGTAATAATTAGCAAAAAATAATAATAATTAACAATAAATAGAAATAAATAAAAATAACTTCTAATAAATAGTAATACATTGGACTTATTGGTTATAAATAGTAATAATTAGAAATAATAACTAAAAAATTAAAATAATTAGTAATAAATATGAATAATATTAAAAATTTAGTAATATTTACTAATAATTAGGAAATATTATGAATAATTAGGAATGATTAGGGATAATTTGGATTAATGAAGAATTATTAAAAACATTTAGAAATAATTAGTGATAATTAGGAATAAGTTTTACTAATTTGGATTAATACATATTAATTGGGAATAACTTGTATTAATTTGGAATAATTTGAGTTAATTAGAAATAATTATTAATAATTAGTTTGAATTAGTAATTATTAGAAATAATTAGTAATAATTAGAATAATTAAGACTAATTAGTAACAATTAGGATTAATTAGGAATACTTAAGATTAATTAGGAATAATTAGGGGTAATTATAAATAATTAGGAATAATTAGGAATAATTAGTATTAATTAGTAATAATTAGTATTAATTGGGAATAATTAGTATTAAATAGTTACAATCAATAATAATTTGTAACAATTAGTAATAATTAATCACAATTAGGAATAAAAACAAGCAATTTTGAATAATAAGGAAAAATTAGGAAAGATTCTTCATAATTAGGAATAAGTAGTAATAAGTAGTAATAAGTGGTAATAATTAGTATTAAATATTTATACATAGTTATAATTGGTAATAATTGGAATCAATTAGTATTTTTTTTAAAAATTAGTAATATTTAGTAAAAATTTGGATTAATTAGTATGAAATAGGAATAACTAGTAATAATTATGTATAGTTAGTAAAAAGTATCAATAATGAATAATAATTATGAATAATTAGGAATAAGTTTTAATAATTAAGATTAATTAGGAATAATTTTGAATAAATAGGGATAAATAGTATTAATTTGGAATAATTAGGAATTATTAGGAATAATTTGTAATAATTAGTAATAACTAGTAATAATTAGTAATAATTAGAAATAGTTAAGAATAATTAGTAATAAATATGATTAACAAGAAATAATTAGGAATAATTAGTATTAAATAGAAATATTTAGTAAAATTTTGCAATATGTTGCAAAAAATAACAATAAGTTGTAATAGTTAACAAAAATTACCAATAAATAGAAATAATTACTAATAAATAATAATAATTAGTAATAATTAGTAATAAATAGTAATAAATAGTAATAATTAGTAATACATAGTAATAATAATTAATAATTAGAAGAAATTAATAATATGTAGTATTAATTTATAATAATTAGTAATAAATAATAGTAAATAGTAAAAAATATTATTTATTAGTAAAAATTAGCATTAATTAGTAATAAATAGTAATAATTCAGAATCATTGGTAATAATTCGTAACAATTCTCAATAATTCACTATAATTTTTCACAACTTCTCATGGATTTGTGGAATTCCTTTTGCCCGATGGCTCTTGTCCTTGAAGAATTATCTAATTGGAATCAAATAAAAAATTCTACTCCAATATATAGATTTCGATTTTCATATTCAAGTTAATTGGTATGCATATGTCAGAGCATATTTTCATACAAATTTTACTGAGATAATGTTTCAAAGAGATGAATAGTCGGGAAAATATGCTCTTTTTCCTGATGATTCCTCTTCTTTCAAATTTCATAGATTGGAATCAGTATGAAAAATATACTCAGAAATTTAAATATCCTTCTTCACATGCACAAGAATCAAGAGTAGCACTGTGATGCCTCCTTTCTCTCTATTATCGTTCATATGAACATTTATATTCATACATTGGATAAGACTTTTAAAAGTGATTTTAGTCGGAGAATGTTGCAAGGAGATTCACCATTGAACAAAATTGAAGTCACAAATCTGTTAGAAATTGTGCTACTCAAAATTATCAGTTATTTGTAAAAACTTGATGTAATTACTAATAAATTGAGGTAATTACAATATATTACTATAAAATATTGTTGATTAGTGTAAATTAGTATATTTTTTAAAAATATACTATAAATAACTATGAAATAATATAAATTATTTTATGTTTTTGGAGAAGTGAATTTAAATTTATTATTTTTTAGATACTGTTTTTCCAATATCAAATTATTAAAAAAACTTATTAATTTATAATTTTTTGAGAAATATGGAACAAGGTAGTAGAAAAAAAGATTATTAGATGATCGTGCTTAGATAAATCAGTGTACGAATCCAAACTGTTCTAGTATAAATTCTATATATATTGAGGTTTTTGAAACTTTCTTATCATTTGCATCATCAAGAACAAAATTAATTATAAAGGGGATAACTAAATATCCTTTTCAAAAATATTCTTTGAGGTTGTTTGTCAAATTTTACAACGTTGGAGGCCAACTATTGTGTTTATGATTTCAAGAAAATTATGTTTTTTGGTATCAACATGGTGAACACAATTCCATAGAAGATACTAATAATTTGGCTCTGAAGCCATTAAAGTTTCAAAATTTAGTACATGATATGATAGGTCCATCTTTTCAACAAACTAAATGTTAGGTTGATATTGATTTAACTCCTAAGATGGAACAATCTCAACTTTATGAGTTCTTTAGGTCTGATGAGGAAGCCTTATATCCTTAAATCACGTTAAGAAGATTTGGTGTGGTTTCCAAATTTATGGCTATTAAATCAGATAATGGAATATGAAATATTTATTTTGATCAGATATTCTCTTTGGTTAAAACACCATTACCTGTAACACCCCATGCTTCCACGATACGTTTCCCTTCGAATAATGCGATAGCGTGTGTTGTACGCAACCTCGAGTTCTAACACACACCACAACTAATTAAACTAGCCGTTGTGAATAGTAATACCTACTTTTTGAAATCATATATATTTTATATTTCAAAATGGACTTCATTTTTGGATTCAGAATATTGAAATTATCCTAGGGTGAAATTTTGGTACTTTTCAGATAACTTTTATATTTTGATGAATAGTGAAAATTACTAAATTTTAATTAAAAACAACGTTTTTAATAAAAATAATTAATATTGATAAATTATGAATTTGAGTGGTTTTAAAGTATATTTAGAATATATTTTTACCATTTAATTTAATGTTTGTCATTGGACATAATTTCACAATTAAATCAGACATAAACAAGTGTCAATCTTTTGATAGTTATTATCTCTTAAAAACACACTTTTTATTTTAACAACGTGAATTAATTTTAAATTAATTTCTGCCACTTCTTTGTTTTGAATTTGGAAAAATGGATTACATATTTGGAATCAGGATGTCCAAATTATGTAAATAGGTAACTTTTATTTTTACACATTTTGAATAATTACTGCGGTAAATATTTTATTTACCATGGTTAAAGGGTAAATCCGGTAAATAAGGGTTAAAAAATAATATTATAATAATACAAAATTACCCTAAAACGTGTCCTAACCTTATTTGTGGACACATACCCGACCAGGGACATCCTTGGGTCGATTTGGGGACCCCTTAGATCCACTTGTATGTGGTAGGGACACATTATATTAAAAAAGTTAAAATAAAAATAAAAATGGCATAAGCTTACATATTTTAGAAGAACAATTTTTACATAGGGTTATACATGTTGTATTTTCGATTATAAATATTCATTAGAAATATAAAAAGATTTCCTACATAATGATATTTTATTTATAATTCTTAGACATCAAATAAGTTAAATTATTAATGACACAATAATGATGCAATGTTTACCTCATTAATAAATCATTTAAATAAATAAGATTATAATGATTAAAATATTATCTAAAACCTGTCCAATTTTTATTGGTTGATGTTATTTAGAAAATGAGTCATCTTATCTTAGACCTCAATGATTTTTGGACCATTATAAACCGAATATAATTATATTATAAAGTAATACTTTCACTCTTTCCTAAAGAGCCCCTCCTCTCCCTTATAAAAGGAGACCACTTATACTCATTCCTCACACCTCTCAAGCCACTTGTATCGTCCAAAAACTGCCTAAATAAGCTCCCCACATCCCTCTCCTCCTCCTTGAAGCTTCCCCTTAGGCAGAAAGCATTTAAAGAAGTCCTTTGGTTCCAACCAAAGTGAGTTACCTAAATTAAAGGTAACGATTTCTCTTAAATTATTTTCATTTATTTTGCTTCTCCAACCCCCAAACTCTTTTTATTTCCTTTATTTTGTAACAACACCAGTATCCACAATATACTAGGATGTTTTTATAAGAAGGATTCAAACTACACATACACACAACTCCATCTAATGGATGATGAACATAATGATTCTGTGGATGGCAAACTAACGCCTCACGAAACGATGATTGTTCAAATACATCTTACAGCCTCTCATGGTGGCCATTATGATGGAACTTTAATTAAATATGATATTAATGATATATATTTTATATATAAGCTTCTTTAATTCCATTTTATTTCATATCATTATTCGTTTCATGTTGTATATACATAAGATAATTTCATTTGAGGAAGTGCGGACTACCGCCCCCTTAAAATGATATGACTCGTTCATACCACACATGGAACGTATAAAGGATGGTGTTAATGAACTTAAGTAAAATATATAAAATATTATATTATACTGGAATATTAATATACCTATGTATCATTTGGATTCGATTATTTTAAAATAAAAATTAAATGGAAGTAGCGTTCGTGCGTACGTACGGACTACCGTCTCCACGAACGCGATGAGATTCATTCTCCATCGTATCCATTCAAGTCTTATTCTCATTTTAGGGTTAAAAATAATGTTAATATAATTCTATGAATAAGATATAATCTATCCATTACAAACCTGTTTTACGTAACCAAACATTTAAGAAGAACGAATCGATTATCACCCGAAACGATGATAATACTAAGATATTATTAATAAAGCAATGTTAAAAGATCATATATGATATCATATTAATGTATATGATTCTTGTATAATTTAATTACAATTATTTCACCATTATAAAGGAGGTTAACCTACCCCAACAAAGGAAAAGTACAAGGTAAGGGTTTATTTCGCAATCTCTTCATTATCCGAGATTGTTTATACATAATTATCTACTGGGACCTCGTTATCAGCCACGTCCATGTTTCTTCAAAATGTATTTTAAAACATTTTTAATATTTAAAAGAATATGGGTTAAAGTCATTTATAACCTTGTTTGACTTTTTATAAGAGGTTTATAAGGGAATCTTTTCGTCGTTTTCCAAACAAGGTGCTTTTTAACCTTTTCGACGGAATTAAGATAAGAATGTTTTTTAACTTATACGGCGGGTGCGGTTATTTTCCGCCGTTATAAAATCGTCAAAGCTTCCCTTAAAATCTTATCAGAATATTTTCAAGAAAATGTTTTATTTTATATGGCTCTTAAATGATTTCAAAAATAGAAAGAGATATTTCTCTAAAAAGTGTTTTGATTTCATCTATGTCAACATCCTTTGACGGATTTTACGCTTATTTGAAGTTGATTTATTATGATACAAAACTTCAATATTTTATTGAAGGTTTTGTGATATGTTTGACTGTGGATGTGCTATTTTTATACCATTCATAGTTTATGGTGAAATTATTGACATTTCGTATGCTAGTTTTAATACGAATGTTTATGTTATGTTTAAACCTTTTCATATGGGAATGCATTGGACTTAATATGGGACGGGTGGAGCCCGCTATAGCTCCTCGATGCATCGATAGGTCTCATGAGACAAACTAGTGTCTTGGCACAAGGCCTTGGAAAAATCTTATTTGTAGTCTTGGCACGAGGCCTTGGCTATGTGGTTATGATAGTCTGGAATTATGCATTACAACATTATGAAAGTGGTTATTGATATTGCATGTGATTATTCGATTAGTAGAATATCCATGTGAACAGGTAAATGGCATTATTTCATTTTACTTTTTCCATACTATGTTGAAGTTCATGTTTAAAAGGCTTTTGTTTTAGTAATTCATTGCCTTAAATGTTTATGCTTATTTTTGAATGTTCCTCTATATTGTTATCCTTACTGGGCATTTGAGCTCACCCCTTTTCTATGTTTTATTTTTCCCAGGATGTGAAGATGTAAGTTATGAATGACCTGCAGGGATATTATGAGGGGATTATAGTGTGGACTGTGGAAACATTATGTTGTTGTAGTAGTTTTTCATTTTATGATGTAATGTAAAACTTATGAATATATCTAGTGTTTCCAAGGCTACTAAACCAATCGGTATTTCGAGATTTGATCTTTCTTGTGATCATGCCAATGTTATGTAATAATGCACCGACTCTGGGTAACTGGGGTCGGGGCGTTACATTACCTGAAGGAAATGTGTTGCCTAAACATTTCTATGGGAGAAAGTGGCTATTTAATATTATAGGTCTTGGTTATTATAAGATTAAAACATGTTAAAATGATTGAATATAATATTATGGTGTAAATGAGTTGTTGAAAAGTTATCCCACATGTGGAAAATCGAGGTACAAATGGAGTCAAATAAGAATTTGTAGATTGATTATTGTAAAACTGTTGAGATATTTCCCACTTACACCCATATTACAATGCTTATATATGTATCACAACATAGTGACATTTATTTCAAAGAACAAAAACAATATGTCAACTAGTAAAAGAATAAATCATTCATATTATAGTAATTCATGGAATTTTTTAAAAAAATTCATGAGCATTTTACTTTAGAATCACTGAATGTGCAATTTGGTCTTTCTACTGATGGTTTCTTTCCATTTGGTTCTTAATGTTGACAGCCTTTCTTTATAACTGCATATAATATGCCTCCTTTGATATTTATAAAGAATACATACATAGTTTTGACCATATTAACTCCAATACATCTTAAAATTAATGTGGATGTTTATTTGAAACCATTGATAGATGAGTTAAATTCATTATGGAGTAATGGTTTCATTATATGTGATGACACTGTGAAACAAAATTTCCTTCTAAAAGCTACAATTATTTGAAAATTTATTGAATTCCTTAAATTTGGAATGTTATCTTGTTAGAGTACACTTTTTCTAAAATCATATCTATACTGTATGAGATATAATAAATAATTTATTCTTATAAATGGAAAACAAATCGTGTTTTTTTGACTATCATCTTAGATTCCTTCCAAATGATCATACTTTTAGGAGGAAATAATTTCATTCCATAAAAGGTACAACTGAAAGAGTTGAACCTCCAACAATTATCTCTGTTATAGAGGTAAAATCAATTATCTGTTTATTAACTCCCATAACATTTTGAGCAATAATAAACCAAAAGAAAATTTATCTATTTGGGAAAGAACAAATGAGATAAAACATAAAATTTTATGGGATCTTACATATTGTTATGATTTATTGGTCTGTCACGTGTTAGAAATCATTAATGTTAAGAGGAACTATTTTGATAATTTATTTTATACAATTTTGGACACACCAGGTAAGATCAATGATAATGTAAATGTGTGATTGGATATTTCCCAAATTTATAGGCAACCATAACTTGACTTGTTTTATAGTGATATATCAAAGAAGTTAATGAAGCCAAATACATATTATATACTATCCAAATAAAATTAATTGTTATTTTTTCACAATATTTCAGACTTGAGACTTCTAGATGGTTAGACTTCCAATTTAGGCACATGTGTCAGAAATGGTCATATTACTGGATTAAAAAGTCATGACTGTGAAGTGATATTGGAAATAATAGTTCCAATTAGATTAACAAGATTTTTTAATTCTAATATTTCAGATGTGATAATAGACATATAATATTTTTACAAGAAAAATTTGTAGAGAAAATAGTCTAAAAGTAATAAAGAAGGCTGTAAGAATATGTTGTTTTAATTTAATGTAAACTAGAAAAAATCTTCACATCAGATTTCATTGAATCAATAAAGCATTCAATATTACATTTTATTCATGAGAAAAATGTGGAGGTCCAGTACAATTTTGGCCGAAGTTCCCATTCTAGAGATTCTTGGAGAAATTGATGAATAATGTATGTAATAAAGCATTAGATGAAGGCTCTATTACAGAGGCTTATTTGCAAGACAAAATTTCTTTTTTCTACTCTCATTGTTTTGAATCACAATATTAATAAAAACAAAACCACATGGGTCATAACGAGGATAATTTTGAAGATGAATTGAGAAATCAATTATTAATTTTCAATAAGGCTAAATTTTGTCTTTGGTGAAGTTCAAGAACGATGGTTCTCAGATGATGAACATCACAGAGCTCATACAAATGTTTTTGTCAACTAAGAGGAAATGAAACCATTTTCACTATGAGGGATACAATCACATATTCTATAATATTTTTTCAACAAATTAATCTTAGTTTATTGGTTGATTATATGCTAATACTATCAATAAATAGATTCCAAAAATTATAGCAGCTTCTTTGGAAAAATTTCGGAAAAATAGGTTTTATACTAGTTTCAAAAACAGACAACATAAATTATTTTGGTTTAGCATATAAAATCAATTTATTACTATTTATATTGATAATTTTTTAAAAATATTTAGGTATATCAACATGATGATAAAATTGATAATCGATTATATGTCTTGAGTAACCCACCATCCAAAATGATTAAATCTTTTAATTCATATGTTGTGAATAGTTTTGGATTTCATTAATGTGAATATGTGGAATCAAAAAAATAATGAATATTGGAGTTTTCTTGAAAGTATTTCATCATAGAAAAACTGAAGATGACTTTTATGACATGGTGAAAGAAATTATTAAATTGTGTTATCTGGGAAAAATTACATAATGATGTTTAAATATTAGAAGTTTCATACTAAGAGAGGCTTTCATGTTTATTTGAACCATGAAATAATTGATGTTAAATATAAAAGTATTAATTTAGTAAATGAACCAATTTTTTGGGTCATGAGAAACATAAAATTTTATATTCTAATTACTGTGATAATTTAGAAGAGATTTTTGATTTGTGGAACATAAAAAAAATAAATATTTAGAAAATTAGTTTACTCAAAATGAAAGTGGTTCCACTGAATTCAATGGAATAGAAATTTTTCAAGAGACTGCTCCAAATCAAACCATTTTTCAAGAAGAGATGTGAATATTGAAGATGAAAACTCTCAGTTAGAGGTCAATGGTGGCGATGAAGTTTATGATGTTAAAAATGAATTTGAAATGAAAAGATATGATGAAACTGAAACTCATATCGATATTGATGATGGTAATGATTAATATAAAGTTATTGACATCATCAGATATGAATATGAGGATACAGATGAAGATTGAAATGGTTAAATGCTCGTTATAATCATATATATTATATATCTATATATAATAGTTGTTTTTAACTATTTGATAACAATAATAATTTTGTGTTTTAGAGGGACCCAAATATGGTTCGGTAGTTGCAGGAGGCTAATCTACCTTCGAATGAGCTGGATGTTGGATTATCTGACTCTCAATTAGCTAGTAGTTCATGGAGGACTCAGAGGGGGCATGGTCATGCCTAATTTATGCTTCGTGACTCTATCCCATAGTGACATCCACGTCATTACTTTGATCCACGCATGTAGAGGTATGTCTATCTATTTATTTTTTTAGTTTTTGTTAATTTATTTACATTCTAATTGTATTATTATTATTATTCACAGATCTTTACATATAGTTATCATTCATGTGAGTGCTATATTGCACAATTATTGTTCTGAAGAATGGTTCACATGGGATGAGATTCCCCTTGATATTCAGCACCACAAGTTTGATCATTGGATGGTACGTAAATAAATAATATATATTTTGAAATTTATTTAATTAATAACATGTTATTATATGTTATCAATAGGTTTTATGGTATCCCATCGATGGGAGCATGTGTAGCGCTCTCTAGAAGGCATGGGAGATGTTTATACATGAGCGTTGTCGTTAGTTTATGCACAATTTGAGAGGGAAAACAATGATGAAAGCAGGAGTGAGGGAGTTTTATGTGTTTTGTCGGAACCTTCAACCAAATTAAATTTCATATCATGTTTAGAATGGATTATGTTCACAATGGATGGATGGAATTTTTTAAAGGAGATCATTGTTAGTTTAAAAAAATTGGGAGAGACAGTAGGTGGCTCATTGAGTCAGTAATTATACATTCAGTATAGACAAGGAACATATTGTAAGAATTTTTTAAAATAATTTATATAACATTAAATGCAATATTTTATTTTATATTCAAATAAGAATTAGATTAACCTTGTGTTATGGATTTCAATGTTTATATGATAATGTATAGTGATATTGTCACCAGATAGATGAGAGGTGATCGCTAGCATCCGATTCTGGTTAGTTTAATTTATTTTTGAGTTTTAAATTAACTGTATATAATGTTTTAACTAGATTAATTTTAAATTTCAATTGAAGGAGTCATATGTGGTCATATAATCTCAGTCATAGAGTGAGAGTCGAGGTGATACCATGTGTTAGGCCAATTGTCGCCAATTTGATGAGGAAAAATGGATGTAGTCAACCGATTATGCCATAGAGAAATGACGAGTTATTGGAATCAACTCTCTATTGGTTCCTTTGAGTTGTTATGGTACAATTGATATATCGACGTCAAGCTCGAACGTAGATCATGAAGATTCAACATCAAATTCCGCATAGTTTCATGAGTGGCTTCAATCTCAGAGTGATCTCATATAGAGTATGCATATGGAGCAGGTGGGGATGCATCAATGGTAGCAGCAGGAGATGCGCTTATTGAAACTACATCCGGAAGAGATCCAATGAGAGTATGCGGAGGAGGAGGAGGAGGAGATTGTAGAGACCCGAAGCTTGACGTACATGGACATTACATTACATTTGCGGAATACTTAGTACATAACAAAAACACACACTAAAGGATCGTAATAGTTTAGTGTCTTTGGAAACTCGGAACGTAATCTTCTAATCGTGGTGAAAGTTCTTCAATATCTCCCATAAATGTCATCCCTTTTTTCTACCTAAAACCTTTCTTTATATCCTGGGGAAAAGAAAACATAAAAGGGTGAGCTCAAATGCTCAGTAATGGTAAACAAAAGAAAAATCAATCACATCATATACATAGATTTTGGAAATCTTAACCTGCAAAAGAGCTCATAATATCATAACATGGGATATATCATAGAAGTGAAATGTATTCCCAATAATCATAACTTAAAACATGAAACTTTGTGGCATACACACATAATCATAGAAAATCATTTCTTGTTAGTCAAGACTCATTGCCAAGACTATCTTAGTGGACAAAGTCCCTTTCTGAATCGAGAAACCCTCGTTTCAGTCCTGTTTCACTGAACCGGTATAACCTACCATTTCAGCCATGTCTATCTCATGAGATATAAAATATTTACCCAATGCATTGGAGGGAGATATAGGTCCCACCCATCTCATAATGATACCATTCTTATGTGTGCCACAAAATCATAAATCATACATCATTTCATAACCCATGTAATAAAAATGGGATTTTTAAAACAACATGACATCATAAAACCATTCATATAAGATAAAGGAATTCATAAACATAATTCCATCACAACATAGTCAAATCAATGTAAAAATATGGATAGAAACAGAACCCTTTATTATCTTAGATGGAAAATAATTTTGATAAAACACTTGAAATGAATTCTTGAGGAAAATATCCTTTCTTCTTCAAAATCAATTTCTTTTCACAAAACATCATGCAATTTTAAAAGAAAGAGATTTTATTGAAAATAGTAATGAAATCTTTTGGAGGAAGCTTCATGAAAATAAGGCTTTATAAAACCACAAAAATCCATTCGTGCCGTTTAAGTTAAAAAAAACATTCTTCGTACTTTTGTCGGAAAAGTCAAAAAGTACCTCGTACGAAAAACGACAAAAGATTCCTTTCATTTCTTTTACTAAAAACTCACCGAAGGGTAAAAATGGAATTAAACAATTGTAGGTGGATGAAAATAATATTACATATTTATGAAACATGGATGTGGATGATAAAATAGACCCCAGTAAATACTTACGAATAAACAATCTCGGATAAAAATGAGATTGTGATATTTCCCTTACCTTAGGTCCAATTTGCTTCGTATGTGTCCGATCCTCCTATATAATGATTTAAATAATGTCATTGACTTATTACAGAATCATATTCATTGTTATGATATCATATATGGTTCACTTATGACATTATATTACCCGTTCTTTTGTAAATTCCATGTTAAAGAAGCGTTTTGGGTAAAATCGTTTCATTTATCGTAGGTGTTTTGACTTGTTGTTCTTGACATCATTATTACTTATATCATGATTTACTTACTTCCAGAATATAAAATATTATTTATATATCATATATATTCAGTATATATATATATAATAGATAGATAAATAAAATGAAAAACACCGTTCATGGAGACGGTAGTCCGTACGTACGCATGAACGCTGTTTTTCTTTCCTTATTGTCTTGAAATGGAAGTAAGTAGATGACATACATATGTATATATATACATAAATCCCGTAGCTTTATAATGTCATATATTTCATTATTATTTCTTATATATACATTATAATCATTCTTAAATGGTTAACATGGAGAATGAATCTCATCGCGTCATGGAGACGGTAGTCCGTACGTACGCACGAGCGATGATATCATTTCTATAAATATTGAATTGAATTGGAGTGGATTATACAATATATCAGAATCAATATGATGTTGTAATAACTATGTATAGTTATTCTTTACACCATTATACCCATCCATGTAAGGTGGTGGTGGAAAATAGATTACACCACGGCGTGGAGACGGTATTCCGTACGTACGCACACGCGGTGATTTCTTTTTCCGTAGGATGGATAGATGGTGAAATAGGGTTGTTTCATACTTATAATAACATATCAGTATATGAGTGATACTGATGTTATTACTTCATAATGAAACAACCTAAGAAGAAGAAGTTGAAGAAGAAATAAAGATGAAAGAATTGGTAACGGTAATTACCTCTTCTTTGAAGTGCCTCTTTGAGACCTCCTCTTAGGGCACTAGAATTGGTCTTTGAGGAAGACCAGAACCTCTAGGATGTTGCTAGGGAATTGAATAAGGGATTTTGGCAGGGGTTGGCCGAGCTTGAGTGCTCAAATTGGTGTGAGGAGGAGGGGGAGGAGGTGTCCTTTTATAAGGGAGGAGAGGGGTACCTTAGGAATATCTCAAAATATTATTTTATATTAAAGTCAAAATCGGTTTATAATGGTTCCAAAGGGTCTTATTTCGAAGCTAAGGTGGGGATGGGTAGAAATCCTATCAACCAATAGAATTTAGACAAGTTTAGGATATTATTTTCACCTTATCAATTAGATTAAACTCCGAGTTAAATAATTTAACTTTTACCGTGTCTTTTTGTTTTCTTTCACTATATGGTTAATACACTTACTATAACATGCCAAACGAACCCCAAATTGTTTATTATTAATATATATATCTTTATCTAAGTCATTTGGCCGAACCTTAGAATTTTAGGAATAAAATAACAATTAATAATATAATATTTGATTTAAAAACTATTTTGTGTCAATTTTGACACTATTTGATATATGATTTTTGTGAAAGTCATAACAGAATTAAATGTTCGAAGAAAGTTAATTAAATCAACATTAATATATCATAGTAACCTAGAAAATTATTGGAATTCATAAAAAGTCTCAAATTACATTTATTTTTGTGTTTATAACATCAATTATGTCAATATTTCATTAATAAGATAATTACTGCATCATCATTGTGTCATAAATAAATTAAATTATTTAAAGTCTAAAAATTACAAATAAAATACCATTATGTAGGAAATCTTTTTATATTTCTAATTAATATTTATAATCTAAAATCAAACATATATAAACCTATGTAACAATTGTTTTTCAAAAAGATATATGCTTGTGTCAATTTTGTATTCATTTTAACTTAATTAAAATAAAGTGTCATTATCACTTACAAGTGGATCAATGGGGTCCCAAAATCGACCCAAAGATTCCCATGGTCGACCATGTATCAACCAATGGGGTTAAGACACGTTTTAGGGTAATTTAATATTATTATAATATTATTTTTTAACCCTTATTTACCGGATTTACCCTTAACCATGGTAAATAAAATATTTACCGCAGTAATTATTCAAAATGTCTAAAAATAAAAGTTATCTATTTACACAATTTGAACATCCTGATTCCAAATATGGAATCCATTTTTCTAAATTCAAAACACAGAAGTGGCAGAAATTAATTTAAAATTAATTCCCGCTGTCAAAACAAAAAGCGTGTTTTTAAGAGATAATAACTATCAAAAGATTAACACTTGTTTATGTTCGGTTTAATTGTAAAATTGTGTCCAATGACCAACATTATATTAATTGGTAAAAATATATTCTAAATATACTTTAAACCATTCAATATTATAATTTAACCACATAATATATTACGATGAAAAAAGTTGTTTTTAATTAAAATATAGCGTGTTTTTACTATTCATTAAAATATGAAAGTTGTCGGAAAAATATCAAAACTTTATCTAATGTAAATTTTTACATCCTGACTCAAAAGAAGAATATTATTTTGTCAAATTGAACATATAAACATGTCAAAAACCAGATTTAAAGTGGGTGCGCCATCCAAAGGCGGCAAAACTGCATTTTGTGAAAAATACTTATTTTACCCGAAAAATTTATTTTGTTCTTATACCATGTTCTAGAAATATGTAAGATGAATAATAATGTTATAAAATTCAAAATTTAGTTAATACTATTCATAATGGCTAGTTCATGACAATATTATAATAATATAACATTGTTTATTAAAACCCGGTATTGAGTACAACACACGCTATCGAGGAAGGTCGCGATTGCGTGTAATGCAAGCCAAGTCAGGGTTGCGTGTTGTGAAAGAATCCTTCGTTGTTTCATATAACAGAATCCATCCATATTTCATTTATACATTTAATATATATATATGTATACTCATTTTTGCGTAGAATAACTATTATCAAAATTGTGTGTAACACGATCCAAGAATAGTGTTGCGTATACTGCAAGCTAATATGGTGTTGCGTATAGCGCAAGGTAATCTTGGTGTAGAATACAACATAAGACATTAATGAAATTAAAATAATATTTTTCATAAAATCTCGGGGTGTTACATTCTACCCCCCTTAAAATGAATTTCGCCCTCGAAATTCGTCGGGGTTATAAATGGTTTACTATTTGAAAGTTTCTTTGACAGAAACCCACATCGTAAAAAGGAATACCAAAACTTATCTTTAAAAACAAAAGTATAAAACTTAACGATTACCCAAATAAACTAATCACTGGGTTTCCACATAGGTGAAAATATGGATGTGGAAGAGAAATCTAACCATCATGTTCTGATGGATAGTGGCAGAGGACATGGCTATGAAAAAGCCAACAATCACAAAGCCATAAATTTGTGATGATCTAGGGTACCATCTGATTCATCAGATATAAGATCACTAGGACAACATTTTTGGTTTTCAAGATCGTTTCCCATTAGAATAAATAATTACTTTATTTTGGTACAATCTCACTGTTGTTCATGCCTTTAACAATTTCCACTTCATCTCTTAAATAAATGAAGTTGAATTTGTTATTCGTGAAGTGTTAGTAGATCATGTGATAGAATGACGGGTCATTCCATCTGTCTCAAACAAAAGGTTAGCAAGAAATTATATACATAAGTCGATCTATAGTGAGATTAATCATATATGGTTCCTAAAATGGACTTATACTTCATATATCATACTGCTTAATATAATAAAACTAGTTTATACTAAACATGGACTTCCTGTAGGCCAGTGGTAGGCGATAAAGGCCAGTCGCACTTCGGTTGTGGGTTCGATTTCCACAGCCTTGTCCGACGCGATGGGTTGTCGCCCGTCCTGAGGTTGTCCTTTTTCTAAAACTACATTACTATAACATCACATAAATAATATCAAAAAAAGTTCTATCCTTAAACAATACTATTGTATGTCTAACATAATCCATTCTAGTCTTTAGGCTTATCCATAATACTGCAGTCCATTCTCATAACATAGTGAAAACGATTACCAGATATTTAATACCATCGTTGATCCCCATATATCATAAGATATGTTTTTTTGGTCACATTCCAAACATTCAAAGTCCTTAATCATGTATTCTCTTGAATACCCATTGATCCTTAGTGAAAACTTGAATGCAGTTAAAAGTTAACACTTTCCACATACCAAAATCCTCAAAATTCTATATACTCAAACCATGATATCATTTAGTCCTTATATCAATCATGATCTCATGAATACTGTTAAACATTTCATTTTCTGGTTTTCCCTTCATTATGCGCATATCATCTTATTTCCAAAAATATCTCAATCACTTTGAATACCACATTAAACCAATACATAAATATTCCAATACTTCATGATACAACATTATTTTGGAATCCCATTACATAAACACTTAATCATTCCACCACATCGTTATCATATTCAACATCGCCAATGGTGATCGCATGTAACTTCCCTTTGTCCTTTTCCTTAAGCGGTTGCTCATGTCGATCATCACTAACCCTTGGATTAGGGAATTTATTAGCATAATGCCCCATTTCATTGCACTTGAAGCATTGAAGTGTTGGTGGTGTGTTCTCTGCAGTGTTTGCTTTATTCACATCATTAGAAACCCTTTTCCCATTACTTCGACACTCAGCTGCTCGATGACCTTCTTTTCCACACTTAAAACATTTTCTAGTCCCTTTAAGACAATCTCCACCATGCTTCTTTCCACACTTTGTGCATAAGGAAACATTCATCTTCTTTTCACCATTATTCTGGGATTTCTCCTTGACCTCCATCTTTCATTTCTTGTCAAAACCATGAGATTTATATGTAACACCAACTTCCATTTCTACCTTGATAGCACAACGCACAATTTCTTCATAGCTACTGAAGTCTCTTATAGCTAATGCCCTTCGAAGACTTGGTTTTAAGCCACTGAAAAATCGATCAACTTTACTTTCAGGTTGGATGATAATACCAGAAGCGTACCTTACAAGTCTTGTAAAATTTGCTTCATAGGTACCAACAGATTCATCGTCCCTTTTCTTCAGTTCAAGAAACTCTTTCTCCATCTTTGTTCGAAGAATACGAGGGAAGTACTTACTGAAAAACAAGTTCTTGAACTCGTCCCATTCCATGGACTCAATTTCATCTCTTGGCCTCGTATTCTTGATAAGATTCCACCATTGATCAGCTTCACCTTCCAAACGATATACTGCTAAGATGACTTTATCATGTTCAGAACATTGAAGAACTGAAAATATCTTTTCAGTAGTACTGATCCATTGTTCAGCCACAAGTGGATCAGAAGACCCACTGAAAGAAGGTGGACGTTGCCTCATGAAGGACTCAATAGAATATTGTTCCCTTATCTGCTCATTTGGAAGTCCAGAATGATTCATAGCTTGTGTAAGTATAGCAATAAGATTTTTCACTCCATCTCCCATAACATTTGTTTGTTCAGGAGGACAATCATTGCATTGTCCATTGCATTGATCAACACGGTTCCTTCGGGTTCCAGCCATTGTCTAAAACCCAAAAAGAATAGTGTGAGAGGAAAAAATCATGCTAGGGAAAACAATATAATAAATGGGGAGTACCTTCAATATCTAACATCTTAGGTTTAATTCTATGATCTTTAGCGTAGTTCTAGTACTATAACCTATATATATACTTAACCTTAGAGACATCCCTAGACATACCTTAAAAATATCTCTAGGGATCTCACTAACGTTTTCGCATCCTAGTTTCCAAAGGTTGACTAAACCTTTCCTCTGATACCAACTGTAGAGACCCGAAGCTTGACGTACATGGACATTACATTACATTTGCGGAATACTTAGTACATAACAAAAACACACACTAAAGGATCGTAATAGTTTAGTGTCTTTGGAAACTCGGAACGTATTCTCTTAATCGTGGTGAAAGTTCTTCAATATCTCCCATAAAGGTCATCCCTTTTTTCTACCTAAAACCTTTCTTTATATCCTGGGGAAAAGAAAACATAAAAGGGTGAGCTCAAATGCTCAGTAAGGGTAAACAAAAGAAAAATCAATCACATCATATACATAGCTTTTGGAAATCTTAACCTGCAAAAGAGCTCATAATATCATAACATGGGATATATCATAGAAGTGAAATGTAATCCCAATAATCATAACTTAAAACATGAATCTTTGTGGCATACACACATAATCATAGAAAATCATTTCTTGTTAGTCAAGACTCATTGCCAAGACTATCTTAGTGGACAAAGTCCCTTTCTGAATCGAGTAACCCTCGTTTCAGTCTTGTTTCACTGAACCGGTATAACCTACCATTTCAGCCATGTCTATCTCATGAGATATAAAATCTTTACCCAATGCATTGGAGGGAGATATAGGTCCCACCCATCTCATAATGATACCATTCTTATGTGTGCCACAAAATCATAAATCATACATCATTTCATAACCCATGTAATAAAAATGGGATTCTTAAAACAACATGACATCATAAAACCATTCATATAAGATAAAGGAATTCATAAACATAATTCCATAACAACATAGTCAAATCAATGTAAAAATATGGATAGAAACAGAACCCTTTATTATCTTAGATGGAAAATAATTTTGATAAAACACTTGAAATGAATTCTTGAGGAAAATATCCTTTCTTCTTCAAAATCAATTTCTTTTCACAAAACATCATGCAATTTTAAAAGAAAGAGATTTTATTAAAAATAGTCATGAAATCTTTTGGAGGAAGCTTCATGAAAATAAGGCTTTATAAAACCACAAAAATCCATTCGTGCCGTTTAAGTTAAAAAAAACATTCTTCGTACTTTTGTCGGAAAAGTCAAAAAGTACCTCGTACGAAAAACGACAAAAGATTCCTTTAATTTCTTTTACTAAAAACTCACCGAAGGGTAAAAATGGAATTAAACAATTGTAGGTGGATGGAAATAATATTACATATTTATGAAACATGGATGTGGATGATAAAATACACCCCAGTAAATACTTACGAATAAACAATCTCGGATAAAAATGAGATTGTGATATTTCCCTTACCTTAGGTCCAATTTGCTTCGTATGTGTCCGATCCTCCTTTATAATGATTTAAATAATGTCATTGACTTATTACAGAATCATATTCATTGTTATGATATCATATATGGGTCACTTATGACATTATATTACCCGTTCTTTTGTAAATTCCATGTTAAAGAAGCGTTTTGGGTAAAATCGTTTCATTTATCGTAGGTGTTTTGACTTATTGTTCTTGACATCATTATTACTTATATCATGATTTACTTACTTCCAGAATATAAAATATTATTTATATATCATATATATTCAGTATATATATATATATATATAATAGATAGATAAATAAAATGAAAAACACCGTTCATGGAGACGGTAGTCCGTACGTACGCATGAACGCTGTTTTTCTTTCCTTATTGTCTTGAAATGGAAGTAAGTAGATGACATAAATATGTATATATATACATAAATCCAGTAGCTTTATAATGTCATATATTTCATTATTATTTCTTATATATACATTATAATCATTCTTAAATGGTTAACATGGAGAATGAATCTCATCGCGTCGTGGAGACGGTAGTCCGTACGTACGCACGAGCGATGATATCATTTCTATAAATATTGAATTGAATTGGAGTGGATTATACAATATATCATAATCAATATGATGTTGTAATAACTATGTATAGTTATTTTTTACACCATTATACCCATCCATGTAAGGTGGTGGTGGAAAATAGATTACACCACGGCGTGGAGACGGTATTCCGTACGTACGCACGCGCGGTGATTTCTTTTTCCGAAGGATGGATAGATGGTGAAATAGGGTTGTCTCATACTTATAATAACATATCAGTATATGAGTGATACTGATGTTATTACTTCATAATGAAACAACCTAAGAAGAAGAAGTTGAAGAAGAAATAAAGATGAAAGAATTGGTAACGGTAATTACCTCTTCTTTGAAGTGCCTCTTTGAGACCTCCTCTTAGGGCACTAGAATTGGTCTTTGAGGAAGACCAGAACCTCTAGGATGTTTCTAGGGAAGTGAAGAAGGGATTTTGGCAGGGGTTGGCCGAGCTTGAGTGCTGAAATTGGTGTGAGGAGGAGGGGGAGGAGGTGTCCTTTTATAAGGGAGGAGAGGGGTACCTTAGGAATATCTCAAAATATTTTTTTATATTAAAATCAAAATCGGTTTATAATGGTTCCAAAGGGTCTTATTTAGAATCTAAGGTGGGGATGGGTAGAAATCCTATCAACCAATAGAATTTAGACAAGTTTAGGATATTATTTTAACCTTATCAATTAGATTTAACTCCGAGTTAAATAATTTAACTTTTACCATGTCTTTTTGTTTTCTTTCACTATATGGTTAATACACTTACTATAACATGCCAAACGAACTCCAATTTGTTTATTATTAATATATATATCCTTATCTAAGTCATTTGGCCGAACCTTAGATTTTTAGGAATAAAATAACAATTAATAATATAATATTTGATTTAAAAACTATTTTGTGTCAATTTTGACACTATTTGATATATGATTTTTGTGAAAGTCATAACAGAATTAAATGTTCGAAGAAAGTTAATTAAATCAACATTAATATATCATAGTAACCTAGAAAATTATTGGAATTCATAAAAAGTCTCAAATTACATTTATTTTGGTGTTTATAACATCAATTATGTCAATATTTCATTAATAAGATAATTACTGCATCATCATTGTGTCATAAATAAATTAAATTATTTAAAGTCTAAAAATTACAAATAAAATACCATTATGTAGGAAATCTTTTTATCTTTCTAATTAATATTTATAATCTAAAATAAAACATATATAAACCTATGTAACAATTGTTTTTCAAAAAGATATATGCTTGTGTCAATTTTGTATTCATTTTAACTTAATTAAAATAAAGTGTCATTATCACTTACAAGTGGATCAATGGGGTCCCAAAATCGACCCAAAGATGACCATGGTCGACCATGTATCAACCAATGGGGTTAAGACACGTTTTAGGGTAATTTAATATTATTATAATATTATTTTTTAACCCTTATTTACCGGATTTATCCTTAACCATGGTAAATAAAATATTTACCGCAGTAATTATTCAAAATGTCTAAAAATAAAAGTTATCTATTTACACAATTTGAACATCCTGATTCCAAATATGGAATCCATTTTTCTAAATTCAAAACACAGAAGTGGCAGAAATTAATTTAAAATTAATTCCCGCTGTCAAAACAAAAAGCGTGTTTTTAAGAGATAATAACTATCAAAAGATTGACACTTGTTTATGTTCGGTTTAATTGTAAAATTGTGTCCAATGACGAACATTATATTAATTGGTAAAAATATATTCTAAATATACTTTAAAACCATTCAATATTATAATTTAACCACATAATATATTACGATGAAAAAAGTTGTTTTTAATTAAAATATAGCGTGTTTTTACTATTCATTAAAATATGAAAGTTGTCGGAAAAATATCAAAACTTTATCTAATGTAAATTTTTACATCCTGATTCAAAAGAAGAATATTATTTTGTCAAATTGAACATATAAACATGTCAAAAACCAGATTTAAAGTGGGTGCGCCATCCAAAGGCGGCAAAACTGCATTTTGTGAAAAATACTTATTTTACCCGAAAAATTTATTTTGTTCTTATACCATGTTCTAGAAATATGTAAGATGAATAATAATGTTATAAAATTCAAAATTTAGTTAATACTATTCATAATGGCTAGTTCATGACAATATTATAATAATATAACATTGTTTATTAAAACTCGGTATTGCATACAACACACGCTATCGAGGAAGGTCGCGATTGTGTGTAATGCAAGCCAAGTCAGGGTTGCGTGTTGTGAAAGAATCCTTCGTTGTTTCGTATAACAGAATCCATCCATATTTCATTTATACATTTAATATATATATATATATACTCATTGTTGCGTAGAATAACTATTATCAAAATTGTGTGTAACACGATCCAAGAATAGTGTTGCGTATACTGCAAGCTAATACGGTGTTGCGTATAGTGCAAGGTAATCTTGGTGTAGAATACAACATAAGACATTAATGAAATTAAAATAATATTTTTCATAAAATCTCGGGGTGTTACAGAGATGCCATAATTAATACAATAAAATCACACACATATAGAGTATATGTGACATCTGACTAGTGGTTTAGGGACAATGTTCCCTTCACAATCTTCTCCAACTCCTCCCGAGTACACCTATCAGTTATATATATGTTTTTAATGATAAACCACGTAAAATCAATTTTTTTTGTAATACTAACAATTTACATTTCTATATAATGCGTTTTTTATATTATTTTGTATACTACATTTGTATTATTTATTTGTTTTTATTATTATTATTTTACTTCATTTAATTGTTTTATTTTTTTTATTTTATCATTTATCATTTATTATTATTTGATTTTATATTTTTATGAATATCTAGGTTTTTATTATTTTATAATTTTTATTTTTATTTTTCTAATTTTAAAAATATTATGTCTTTAATATGAATAATATTATTATTATTATATTAACAATATTATTATAATATTATTTTATTATTTTACTAAAATTAATATTAGTATTTCACTAATAATAATAAAAATAATAACATTCATTTTTTATTACTATGATATTAATATTATTGATATTATTATTATGTGTATTATTATTTTATAATATTATTTTACTTTTATTTTATAATATTATTTTCTTATTTTTAATAATATTATTTTATTCATTATTATTTTATTCCTTTAGATATTTGTGAAGGGCAGTCATTAGTACTTTTAAAAAAAATATTAGGAAATATATTTGTGATAGGACTTGTTACGATGGGGGGTCCCTGTCAAAAACAGTATTTGCGATGACCCATTTCAAATGTGTTTCTAAATAATCTCGGGAAAACTCTCGGGAATACTATTGAGGATAGGCTCATATCCTGTCGCAACTTGCACTACTAGAAAAATACCCAATACCAACGGTTTGAAATTATTGGTATAGGCCTTCAAACCGTTGGTATATCTTATACCAACCGTTTGGAGAACTGTTTGCTAGTAAGCCATGGGGATAGGACTATTCCAACAGTTTTGGAAAAACCGTTTGTATAGACCTATACCAACGGTGTTCAAAATAATTGGTATAAGTAATATAAAAAAACAATACCAATGGTTCCATAAAATTGTTAGAATATGTATTTCAAAAAAGAAGAATTATGTTGGTTTTGATCCCAGTACCTCCGGTTTATGATTGAACGACCTAACCACTAACCTGACTTGACTATTCTGAACATAATTTCATTAATATATATCTGTATTATAATAAATATTTTAAACATTTATTTATTTAATGTTCTATTAAAGAATATTTCATAAAAATTACATTTAACTATACCAATGGTTTTGGGAAACTGTTGGTATAGGGTCTCTATTATGGACCTATACCACTGTTTTGGCCAAAACCATTGGTATAGGTCCATATAAGAGACCTATAAAAATGGTTTTCCCCAAACCATTGGTATAGGTCCCCCCTATACAAACGGTTGGTCCAAAACCGTTGGTATATGTCCAAATTAGTGAACTATACCAATGGTTTTGGCCAAACCATTGGTATAGGTTCATATAAGTGAACTATACCAACGATTTGCCCAAAGTCGTTGGTATAGATCTTATTTCCAGTAGTGTAGTTTGTTTTTGGGATGACCCATCACAATAAAAAAAATTTTACAATTCATTTTTCTACAAAGATCAATTTTTTATGGGGTCCCCTCACAATTGAAATTTTGCAACGAGACCCCGTCACAAATAATCTAACTTCTTGTAGTTTCAAAGGTAAACAATATAATATAATATTATTATATAATTTCCTTAAAACATTTCTTATTTTTATTGGATTAGTGTTTTTCAACCAAAATAAAACTTAAGACCAAAATTATAACCACTTTAAGACACATGGGTAAGAATATGACATTTATTAAATTTTATATAATTAAAATTAAAAAATTACATACACAATCTTTTAATAACTAAATAATTTTTATTATAGGGTTGTATAAAATGAAATCCAACTATAAATATTGATTTGAAATATAATAAAATTATATTCATCAAGAAAATTTATTTTTTCTTTTTAGTTTTGATTATATTACTTAATTAAATGATTTCATAATAATGATGTTATAATTGTTAAGCCAATGAATATATCAAATAAAATATTTTCAAATTTTTAAAATTAATACGATTTTTCATAATTAATAACTTCCATAAATTTTATAGATAAATTAAAAAAATTTAGGGACCCATTTTAATTAATTTTTAAAATTTATCAGGTATTTATCATATTTTTAAAAATATAAATAATGAATAGTAACAAAATTGACATAAATGTTATTTTATAATAAATAATATTTTATTAAATTATAAAAATTCATAAAAATATATATTTTATCCAACTAAATTGGATAATTTTAAATATTTCATTAATGATCCAATTTTGGATTGTTTGGATTTTATTATAACTATATTAACCCTATAGTGTAAAAAAGACAATTTGTCATGGTAAGAGTTAAATTGGTCAACTGAGGGTTAAATCCAAAAGATAAGGTTAATTTTGTGACCTTAATATGTCTCAAAATAATTATTTAAGATGATTTTGACTCATAATCTTATTATCTTAGAAATAAATAACATTGGATAAATTTTAAATTGAAAATAAATTTATAATAAATTTATAGTTTTTTAGTTTCCGAAAGTACCCCTATCTTCTTTTATAAAATAGTGCTTCTCCTTTTAATTTATTAACACCTCTAAAGACATTTTTTTCATCCAAACCCTTTCTATTTTTCCTCCCAAATTCTCTCAATTCATCATATCGGGCATTATTTGGGCACAAATCCTACCTAATGAGTCCCTTTTTGAAATGATAAAAGAGGCAATTAAAGTAGAGGTAATTATTTTACAAACTCTTACAAAGTTGGTTTTCTCTTCTACTCCCTTTTCCTAAGTTGTTTCCATAATAAATTAATAAATCTTATATCTAATGTATTCGGAGATGTTTTTATGATTATGGGAAAAACATATTCTTCATTTTACCCATCCTATGAAAAACAATATCCCTGTGCATGCGTATATACAATATACTATATCGGCACTATGGTGTAATATATTTTTCAGCTATACATTATTATTATGGGTATAACGATAAATATTAAGGATTTAAAAAATAAAAATGATATTATTTTAATTTTTTATAATTTTTACTCCATCCAATTCCTCACACTTTACCATTATTGAATGATACCATCACTCATACGTAAGTACGACCTACCATCTCCACGACCCGATAGGATTCATCATACACTATAACTATTTAAGAATTATTGGAAAAATTATAATGATTTAATATGATATTTATGAAATAAATAACATTCTTTATATAAATAATATATATCATATTCATAACAAACAAGACATAAGTGACAAAATAAACATAAGAAAATGATGTAGATCACGACCGAAATAATGATAAAAATAGAAGATTAATAACAAAAGATTATAATAGGATCATATATAATATCATAAATAATGTATATAGTTCATGTATAACCTAATAAAATTATTTTACCATTATATAAGAGGTTTAGATACATATAGATGATATCATTCCTGGGGTGAGGGATAATTTGGAAAAATCATTATTATATGAGATTATCTATACATAAGTATTTAACAGTGTATATTTAACCTTCATATCTATATTTTCTAAAACATTATTCAATAATGTTTTACTTGTCTCGTATAGATGTTTTTAGTAAATTTTACCCATTTTGGAAATTTTCTATAAGGTTTCAAATGAATATTTCTTTTGTTTTCTAGATGACGTACTTTTTGAGTTTTCCGTCAAAAGATTGAGAAGAATGTTTTGTTCAACTTATATATAATGAACATATTTTTAGGTTTTCATAACACCTCATTTCAGTGAAGCTTCTTTTAAAATTGTTCTTTTTTATTTTCAAATAAATTATTCTCTTTTAAAAAACAATGGCATTGTGAGAAAATAGACCATTTTTTAAGAAGAAAGGTTATTTTTCTTAATAATTAATTTAAAGTGTTTTTTCAAAATAATTTTCCAAACAAGATAAAATTCATTAATGGGGAAACTATGGGTGTAAGTATATTATTATACCATATACCCACACCTTTTCCAATATTGTGGGAATATGTTAGTTTTTTCGAGAACCATATCCATGGTTTAATAGAAACTATGGGTATATGGTTAGTTTTGTGAAGACTAATTCACACAATTTTACAAAACCATGGGTATATCTTTCACGCATTATGGCACATAAAACAAAATATGTGGCACACAATTTTTTTTCAGAGGAACACCTATTCCCATGGGTTGCAACCTATATCAATAGTTTATATAAATATATAGAACTAAATATATATGTATATACTAGTAATACAAATGGACTAGTTGTTTAGTAGGGGAGGAATAAATGAGTGGTCGAGGGATCGATTCTCATGACCACATTTTTTGTCAATGTCATACCCACGGTTTTAAAACCATCGGTATAGGTGAATGACATGGTAGAATGGTGAGTGACACAGTGGAATGGTGAGTTACATGGTGGAATAGTGAGTGAAATGGTAGACTATACCTATACCCTGGGTTTCATAAACCATGGGTATAGCATAGAGGCTATCTCGAAGCCTCGGGAGCCCACGGTTCCTAAAATCATGGGTATAGGTTGTACCCACAGTTTCACACTATTGGTGTAGGGAAATTATTCAGTAGTGTAGATGAATAAAAATGTAATATACCTGAAATGACATTGTTGGATGGTCGACCATTTTCTGAAGTAGTCACTAAAGATTTATCCACACTAGTCTTCTTGTGATCTTGATGATTTTCATCCATTATTCTTATATTCATACAATAACATACTCAATGAACCATCTTATTTTAATTAAAACATCTAACTCTTGTATTTTTATTATTATTTTGATCATTACTGTTTTCATTTTATTTATATTAAAAATTCAAAAGTATAATCTTACCATATTATAAAAATATCCAATATTTTAGAAGATATTCTGCAATGTTATTTTTATCACACTTATCACATGATTGAAATTGTATTTTCTTACCTTTACTGTTTCTCGATAACTGATACACCATTTACTGGCACATAGATCAATTTTTATGATTTTTATCACTAAACACATGATCATAAAAAATATCAATGTCTACCTTCTTAGCACATCAAACAAGTTTGTCATATAATTTTAATTTTATTATAATCTACATCCATTTGAATATTGTATTTAATATTATATAAAAAATTATTTTACTATTAATATATTTTATTCAATTTGTTTTTTACACTTCCATTTAGGTTAGGATTTCTTCATACATGAAAATTTATTATTCCTCATTCTACCTCAGTTCAATGAAACAATTTTCTATCATATGTCATATAGACTATCAAAAATAATTCCCAATGAAAATACTCCTAAATATTTCATATTACAATTCCTCAATGACATCTCTATACACATTATTTTTACCGTTAACAACCACTGATCAAATACAAATTCAAAAAGACCACTATCTAGAATTAACATTTAATAATTCAAATAAACCATGACATTGAATATATTTCTCATAATAATTAATCAATCCCAAATCTAAAATCAAATAATAGGATTCATAATGTTTTGTATTTCTATGTTTCCTGAAATTTTTTACAATTGAAACTGTCTTCATTGGTGAATGTGGCTGTAATATAACATGTATTCCACTACTATCAATTGAAGGGTACTTTACTTTTGGTTCCCTCCTACTCCATTATACCTTTTTTACTATGTAGAAACCCATTATAAATTGACATTTATTAGAAGAAGAAATGTGGTAATATTCAAAATTTATCTCAAGATAACCATAAATTTTAATCTTGTATGGTTACTTACATACATTATTCTAGACTATAAAATAATATAAACCATAATATGATACTGAATATAGGTAACCAATCATTATTTAACCCATAAATTAATTTTTTTAACATGATTTAGGTTTCTCTCATTCCTAAAGACCTTTTAGATTTTATATTTTAAAATAATTAGGTCACAAATTGAGTAAAAAAACTCAGACCCTATAAAGTGGTCACATCCACTAATTTTCCATTTTTTCACAATATAATACATTGACTTTGAAACATTATTTAATATCATAAAAAAATAATCACCATTTTACACAGGAATTCATTATTTTTATTACTCATCAATAAACCAATGTAAACTATTTAAAAATTTGGGATGAGAACAAAAATATCAACAAGGAAATCTACAAATAAGAAAATATAATCACTATTACATTTCTAAACTACGTGATCATATTAGAGAGTTTTCCATTAACATTATAAACCATGTTCTTAATAATCATTTCCATACGCATGAAATTATATTTGCTACAAATTTCCATTGAAAAATAAATTTAATATAAATCATATAAGAATAATCATATACATGAGGAATTCCCAAAAAACATTTTCATTAAAAAAAATCATTTACCCTTAAAGGGAATAATATTTCTTTCAAAAAAATAATATTAGAATACACTATAAAATAAAAACCTTTCCTTGTAAATTAATTTTTAGTTATAGAAAATTCATATAGGTTTATTGGGATATCATATTCATAGAACCCTTATAAGAACATTTTAAAATGGAATAACCGACATGTTTGATTACAACATAATTATCTATAGATCATAACAATTTACCAATGAATTGAAGTGGTATATCAGGGTCACTAATAATCATAAATATTTTAGAAATTCTATAACATACAAAAAAAAATATATCTGCATTACCATTATTATATACATAACAATATACTTTTTAATTAATATATAAAATATTTTCAGATATTAATATATACATTTACTTCAAAACATAGTTTTCACAGAATAAAAAAACCAAATAAAGGGAAGATTGGTTTTTATTTGATGAAAATATGAAATTTATTAATGTAAAGAAAATTTCAATTAGATTATTTGGTTTTGAAAAAATTATTGATTTCATATATATTAAAAACATTATTTCTTTCTCTATAAATTTAGTCAACATTTCCATATGATATATTCTTTTAGATTATTCCCAATGACAATTATAATAATGATAGAGGATATTTAAAATATAATTTATAATTAATTTATTTACTTATTTTCCCAAATTAAAACAAAATGTACATTGAGGAAGATTATTATAATGAAATATTCAAACAATTTTCAAACTAGTTTTTATGATAGAATATACTATTCATCATCTCTAAACTACCATTTACGTTCATTATATTAATGAATAATGAAGCTATATTAAGTTATTAATTGATTAAGAATAATTTTAGTGTTAATTATTTTTTTATTATTAATTTTATTTCAGTTAGAACAAATTCATACATAATAACTTTAATAATGATGTTTATATCAAGCATTTTCATGAAATTTTGTTCATAAGTCAAAAATGAATTTGGTATGTGGACTATAGTTAAATTGATAAATATAATATCATTTCCATTATGCTAATAATGTTGTTATTATAATTTTTCTACATTAATTATACTTTTAAAAGAAATTATGTAAGGTTGTTAAGAAAGATGAATTACGTTACAACATAGAGATGGTAGTCTGTATGGACAAAAGAGTAACATTTCCAATTTTCAATGAACATGTGGGAAAAAGTATTAATTATATTATCCTTAAATAATGATAGTTATATATTATATATAATATTATTTTATTAAATTCACCATTATATAACATCAATGTGAGGAGATGATGAAAAATAAAATAAATCATATCAGGAGGTTCTATGCCAAAAATTATTAAAAGTGTTGTTTTTATTATCTTATTGATGATAATTAAATAATTATAATATTCATTTACCATTATAGATTGAAAATTATATAATATTTATTATATTTTTAATTTCAAACCATTACTATGACTATCAAGAAGATTTATTTACTAAAAGTGAAATGCATTGTTTTATAAAGTGGTAGTCCACATATACATAAGAAAAATGTTTTAATTTTATATAATATGTATAAGTAGATTTAAAATAGGTTAATAATTAAAAAAATAATTAAGTATATGGGGAGAATTATGCTATTAAATAAGAATGGTTAATAGCGGTTTGAAGGAGGAAAAAAATACGCTATATTAAGAACTATACATCTTCTTTAGAAACCCATATCATGTTTTTTTATAATACCTTTATAGTGTTATACTCTAATAAACTAATACTTATATTGTGTGACATGAGATTTTAGGAATATATTTTATAAGTTTTTGTTAAAACTAAAAATCTCATAAACTGGGGTTAATAGAGGTAATTTTTTTCCTTTTATAAGAGAGTGATACGACACACTAGGAATTTTTAAAAAGATAAAATTATATTAATATATTACTCTTGCCAATTGGCATCAATATGTGACATAATAGATTAAAATATTATATAAGGTCAATATATTGTAATAAAATATTATTTATAAAATTTTCTATATCACATTAACGAATATTGATTTAGTTATAATGACTTTAACCATTTTTAACTCTTATCGTAGTAACTACCATTTTAACAAACTTTTAATTCTTAATGAAAAAGAATGAGGTTGAACTATTAAAAAAATTTGAATGTATTGATTCAAAATTTTAAGTCCACTTTTCAGGAATAAATATTTAATTTGGGAAAATCATTTATTTTAAAATAATTTACGTAACATGATAAAAATGGTTTTCTAGATTAATGCCTAATAAGTATAATAATGTTTTGTATACGAAATTCAAGTATAATGTAGATTAAAATAAATAAATAAAATTTTCTATAATTAAAAGGAATTAATTTAATTTCAAACCCATTCTAAAAATTATACATTTTAAATTAA
Source organism: Viscum album (assembly GCA_963277665.1). Classification (NCBI taxonomy): domain Eukaryota; kingdom Viridiplantae; phylum Streptophyta; class Magnoliopsida; order Santalales; family Viscaceae; genus Viscum; species Viscum album. The sequence continues at coordinate 1,504,757,988 of OY728133.1, forward strand.
TGAGAAGATAAATAGTTGACATAAAAATTAGTAGTTTCTACTATTGAACCAGAAATTTAATTTTTTCCAAAAAAAATTACAAAAAATTCTTATTATATAAATTTTAATTTATGTTACAAAAAAATTATAACCTTTTTTAAATTAAATTTATTCAATTTGAATATTCAAATTATGAATAAAACCTTCTAATGCGTGAAACTCAATTTAGTTTGAATAAGACTACGTTCTTTTTGATTGAGAAATTAACAATTATTATTATAATGAATATAGTTAAATGAAATATAATTAATTAATTAAAATTTTATATTATTAATATTACATAATTTTTCATATATAAACATGGAGATGAGTAGTTGTGTTTTTTATTTCTCTTCTAGTGAGTGGATCGCCTGTTGTATCAGCCTTATCTGCCATCATTTATTTCGAATTCTTTAATCGTTTGTAAATTTGGTTGTTTAATCAATGTTTTATTGGTTTTTATTTGTTCTTATCATTTTATGTGGTTTCTTTTATGAATTTATGATTTCAATATTATTTTTGTACTGATTATTTTATATGAATGGCCCTCTAATGCAAGGAATGGTCTTTCCTTACTTGTGGAATTACCTTATTGATTTATTTACTTATTGGGAAAAATCATTTTCAAATGGTTCATATTTTATTAATTGGAACCCATTTTAATCCCATGGGGATTGGGAATGTCATTAGAGACTTTTCATGAGCCTACTTGGGTGACCATGTCCGTAGAAACTCTAGTTAATTGGTAACTACATAATGGGGTCTGTAGTGGTCTGTATCAATGTTTCATGGTTTATATTTATAAATTAGTGATCCTCCAACTGGATATATTGTGGGATAGGTAAATTTTCTTTAGAGTGTAATAAAATTATTTCATTATAAATATTTATTGGGGACATATGTGGTTTTCGAAATGGAAATTAGTAAAAAAAAATAATTTACATTCTTCTTGGATAATTTAAAAATATCTATATTACCAATATTAATATATATATGGTCATAACTTTTTACATTCCATTCATAATTTCAATAATAATTTATCATTGTCCGGTCATTAGAGAAATTTAATGTATAATAAAAAGAATTAATTATCAGTAGGGGGATGGGAGGACGCAAATGAGACTCTCTCTTTCTCCATCAAATTTGGGTTTTACAATGGTTGATTCCATGGTTTAATTCTTCTTCCCACGATGGTGGTTCGATTATTTTTTACATGATGCAAGAAGAACAGATTGTGGATCTATGACTGTATTGAATATTGATACGATAGAGGAGACTTAGGTAGATGACATGTTTGGTGCAGGAAATGCAGCAGCTTATGATGAGGATGGTGTAGTCATAGGAGTTGTGGGAGATGATTTTAGAGTGGCAGTGAGGGCTATGAGTGTAACTATTCTAGTGGTAGTGATGATTGGCCCCACAATGAATATAGGTGAGGGTCCTGACTTGATGTGCATCACTGCTCCGATAGTGAGATCAATGAATGATGTCTCTCTGAATTGATATTGGGGAGGACTTACTGTAGGCACAGATTCCTAGCAGATTAAGGGTGAAGACATATTTTTTCTTGGCCATCAGAGTTGTGAACATACTATTTATAATAAGATTTAGAGGAAAATTTTTCTTGCAGTTCTAGATTTGAACCAGAGGCTTTTTACTAGATAATTGAACTATGGAAGCATTCAATTATTTTACAGCTTAGCTCTAACCAGTCTAAATCCTAGAATCTTGAGGATCTTCAGATGCATATTGTAGTAATCTAGGGATTTAATGAGTGGAAAATCATGTCTCTTGGTATGAAATTCTTCTTTATCAATTTTTCTTATTCTTAATTTGAAAATGAGGTCTTGGAGTAGTAGTTATGTTAATCTAATGATAGGGATCCGTTAGATTCAGAACAAGGATACATGGTTTTACCCTGTTTAGGCTATGAACATTATGTCACAATCCTAGATCATTGTCAAAGGTTTGAATTGGGTATTTTGGCATGCAAGAATTCTCTGGGATGTGCCCATTGCTATTGAAACCCCAATTAATCATCACATGGAGACCATAATGGTCAGGTATAGTCACTTTTTTCATATGTTGGTTGAGTTTGATTTATCTTTTCCTCATGATGAGACTGTTTATTTGATTGCTAGAGATTTTAAATTTGAACTTGAGAATTAATTTTAGAATGTCCCTAATTTATGTGTCAATTACTCATTAATCAAGTATTTCAAGGATAATTGTCACCAAGGACTAAAATGTTTAAATTGAAAAAAGTATGGTTATTTGGTAGAAACATTAGAAATAAAAATTCCTTCTGCAAGTGAACCCGCTTTTTGAAGAAGAGAAACAGTGTGAAAAATACTAAAGGAAATGGTGTGTAAAACACTAAAGACAATTTGAGACATGGCCTTGGAAATGGGGGAGTCCCTGTTAAGTTAAAAGTCTTCTTTTGACTTCTATATCATGTTTTGGAAATCACAAATGTATTCTATCATATGTTTGTATATTACAATTGTCTTTTATCATGTTTATCGTATCATACGATGTTGATCGTACCGCCCAAATCGTATCGTACTGACTCTGTCAAACGTATCGTACTGACTCTGTCAATCGTATCGTATTGACTCTGTCAATCGTATCGTACTGACTCTGTCAATCGTATCGTACTGACTCTGCTATTCAGATGATCATTATTTGTTTTGGTACTTTGTAAAAAACTCTATCTGCATATGAATCGTACTCATGTTTTACATTTCTATATATCTCTTGTCCTAACAAAACGATGTCGTTGAGTTAGTTACAAACTAATCAAAACGATGTCGTGCTTTCTGTTTCAATATGACCGTTGGAGGCAATATGACCGTTGGAACCCGAGGCCTATAAATAGGAGGTCATTTGAAGCTGAGAACACAACGATGAACAAAGAGAACGAATGAAGAGACTCTGTGAACTACGAAGATTATAGAGAGAGACACTGTGACTTCTCTCATCAGCTTTGTGCGTCCGATCATCGTATCGAGGGATTTCAAGTAATTGAAAGACAGAGGTGCCGATTACCTGCAAAATCGAGGGCTGCCGGGGATAGGCAGACAGACGTGCCGATCATCGTATCGAGGGCTCACCAAGGTGTTGGTGAGACAGACGTTTTATCCTAGGTGAAAGGATAACCCTTCTCTTTGGGTTAAAAGAATTGTATTACTTTTACATTTCCGCTGTTACTTGTATTAGAAAGGGATTTGTATTGTTTCCTTTCTTCTTTACATATTCAATTGTAATTGTTTCAATTACAATCATTCTATTACATATTGTATTGATTGGTTCTATACGCTTTAAGGTAGAATCATTTATATTTGTATTACTCTGATTATTCTGTTCATCTTGAATACAATTGTTTTACATAACATTAGTATTACAATACATCATACCTTTTACATTCAATACAATTGAGGGTATTTGTATTTGTATTAGTTTAAGTTCATTTAAACTAATCTCTTTGTTACTAAAACTCAAAGGTTTTTAAACCTACAATTCTCCCCCCCTCTTGTATTGTTCCATCTAATAGACTTTTATATCTACTATTCGATCCAACAATTGGTATCAAAGGAGGTTTTCCACTGACTTGTATTACTAGCTTTACTTCTTATTACTATCTTGAATACTTACTACACTAACGTGTGGTGTGGAAAAGTTGTTTTTGTTATATTAGATGGCAGGAATGAATATCGGATCAATAGATAATCTGAATCCTTCTAGACCACCAATCTTTGATGGGAATGATTATGAGTATTGGAGAGATCGTATGAAGACTTTCGTCATCAATACTGGTGTAGACAATTTTATTATGCTTACTGGGGGTTACAAAATTCCTGACAAAGAATTTAGCACTTTTACCAACCAAGAGAAGCAACAATATCAACTGAATTACATGGTACGCAATACTTTATTATGTTCTATGACCAGGAATATATATAGTCAGATATCTTCATGTGAAGCAGCCAACTGTATTTGGAAGAAATTAGAAGTCACTCATTTTGGTACATCCAAGGTTATAGAAACAAGGAGAGCAATTCTTCGAGCAGAGTATCATGGATTTGTTTTTCCTTATGGAGAGTCAGTATGTAAAGTGCAACAAAGGTTTATGACAATTGTCAACAGCTTACAATCTATGGGAGAAAAAGGTCTTGATGATGAAGCTCTTGTTGACAAGATTATAGATATTATGCCAAATGAATGGGAGTCAAAAAGAACAGCTATTGATGAAAATAGAAAAGTTTCCCAGATTACTCTTGATGAACTCTTTGGAACTCTTCTACAGCACGAGACAAGAATGATAAGAGATGCTGATTTCAATAAGAAGAAGAATGGGAATGGAAGTGTAGCTTTTGCATCTAAAGCTAAAACACCTGAAAGGGATACAAGGTCTAAATCCAAGAAAGTTGTTATATCTGATTCAAGTGATTGTAATCTTTCGGATAATGAGTTAGCTAATCTTGCTCGAAGGATGAACAAGATTGTGGGAAAGAAATATTTTCAATATAGATTCAAAAAGAAAGACAGGAAAGATAGGAAAGATTCAGATGTAACTTGTTATGAATGCAAGAAAGCAGGACATATAAGGCCTGATTGTCCTTTACTGAAGAGGAAAGATAGAAAAGAGAAACACTCTGAAAGAAACAAGAAAAGGTTTTATAAGACAAAGAAAGTCTTGAAAGCAAATGATACATGGAGTGCAGGTGGTAGTGATTCCTCAGATGATTCTTCAGAATATGAGACGTCAGGACAAAGAAATATTGGACTTCTAGCCAGACTACCAATCGAAGATCATTGTCTCATGGCTAAGGTACATAATGCTGAAGCTGTTACAAATGTCTCTTTAAATGCAAATTATGTTGATAATACATATTATGAATCTTCAAATGATGAACCCTCATCATCAGAAGATGATACTTTACCTTCTTTTGAAGAAGTTTCTAGATTTGCTAAGTTACTTGAAAATGAAAATTCTTAACTCAAAAAGAGATTTGAAAAAGCAAATTCCAGAATTTCTATTTTGGCTAAAGAAGTATCAGATCTTTCTGAAGATCTTGATGGGAAAACTTCTAATTTTGAAAGCATTTTGAAAACCCTTGAGAAAGTCAAATCTGAAAAGGATAAACTTTCTAAGGATCTTGAAACTGCTATTTCAATGAAAAATATTTTAGAGTCTAACTCTAGTTCAAATTCAAATGTTTTAGAAAACAAGAATTTGGTTTTAAAACTAAAGTCAGAGATTTTATCTTTGAAAAAGTGTTTGTCAAACTTTACTCATGGAAAAGAAAACTTTGATAGAATGTATTCTCAAATTAGACCGTTGAGAAATCGTTCTGGTCTTGGTTATACTTATTCCAAACCTGTTTTTAGTAATAACTATTTTGTTCCTCAAAAAACCATTTTCTGTTCCAAGTGTCAATGTGGTGGACATTGGAGAAGAGATTGTTCTCTTAACAAAACACAATCCTTAGGATTTCATAAAGCTCATTTTGCTAAACAAATGTGGATTCCTAAAATTCTTTTATCTAACCCTTCTGGATCCAAACAAGTTTGGATTCCAAAAATCTAATTGTTTCTTTTTCAGGGAAACGAGAAGTGTATCAATAAGAACATTTGGTACATGGATAGTGGTTGTTCTCGACATATTACTGGAAACAAAGATTTCTTTGAAAAGGTTATCAAAACAAAAGGTGGAAAAGTTACCTTCGGAGATAATGCTCAAGGAAAGATTGTTGGTATAGGTAATATCGTTTTTCTTGGAAAAGTTCTTATTTCAAATGTTTTATTTGTAAAAGGTCTTAGGCACAATCTCATCAGCATAAGTCAATTATGTGATGAAGGTTACCTTGTGAATTTTAGAAATGATAAGTGTCTAGTTCACAATTCCAAGGATGAATTCATTCTATCTTCTCATAGGCAAGAGAATGTTTACACTATTAACTTAGAAGACCTTAGGAACCAAAACTTACCTTGTTTACGTGTAATAGAAGACCAATCGTGGCTATGGCATAGGAGACTAGGACACTGTAATTTGAGAAACCTAAGAAAACTCTCAAAGAAAGGACTTGTAAAAGGGCTACCGGATCTTAGATATGATTCTTCAAAAGTCTGTGATCCTTGTCAATTTGGCAAGCAACATAAAACTAGCTTTAAACCAATTAATGAATTTTCAACTTCTAATGCATTACATCTTGTGCATATGGATCTGTTTGGTCCTTCACGATCTAGAAGCATTGGAGGCAAATACTATGTATTTTTTTTAGTTGATGACTTTACTAGATTTACATGGGTCTACTTTCTCACATAGAAATCTGAAGCCTTTTCCTATTTCAAAACTTTTAGAGCCCAAGTTAAAAATGAGAAAAACCTACCATTGATAACTATTCATAGTGATCATGGTGGTGAATTCCAAAATTCAGATTTTGAAACTTTTTGTAGTAAGAAAGGTATTACTCACAATTTCTCAGCTCCAAGAACTCCTCATCAAAATGGGGTTGTTGAAAGAAGAAATCGTATTCTTCAGGAAATGACTCGAACCATGTTGAGTGAATACTCAATTGCTAAGCACTTTTGGGCTGAAGCTGTAAGTACTTCCTGTTATACTATAAATCGTGTTTTAACTAGACCATTTCTTAATAAAACTCCTTACAATTTATGGACTGGCCGAAAACCTAAAGTTTCTTACTTCAAAGTTTTTGGATGCAAAGTATTCATTCTGAATACAAAAGATAATTTACACAAATTTGCACCAAAATATGATGAAGGAATCTTTTTAGGCTATTCTACAACCTCTAAGGCTTATAGAGTTTTCAATAAAAACACTTGTACTGTTGAAGAAACAGTACATGTAAAATTTGATGAAACTAACCCTTTTGTTTTCAACCAACCCAATCCTACATCCTCGGATGTGTTTTCCAAAAATGTTTATCAACCTTTATTAGAAGAACATTATGATAAGGAAAATGTTCAAGAAAGTATTCCTGAAACATTTACCACAGAAGATTTTCTACCATATGTTGATGAACAGGTTTTACAAAACCCAAATCAATTGTTTCTTAGGAATCATCCGAGTGATAACATCATTGGTGATATAAATCAACCTGTAAGGACCAGAAATTCCTTAAGAAATGAAATAGAACATCTTGCTTTTCTTTACCAATTTGAACCTAAAAGTCCAAGTGAGGCCTTAGGTGATGATGATTGGATCAAAGCAATGCAGGATGAACTAAATGAATTTGAAAGGAATCAAGTCTGGACTTTAGTTGAAAGACCTAAAGAAACAACTGTGATTGGTGTAAAATGGGTTTTCAGAAACAAGTGTGATGAAAATGGAATCATTGTAAGAAATAAAGCAAGACTCGTTTCTAAAGGCTATAATCAACAAGAGGGAATAGACTATGAAGAAACATATGCTCCTGTAGCTAGACTAGAATCTATTCGTATTCTATTAGCCTTCGCAGCATATTTCAATTTCAAACTATTTCAAATGGATGCAAATGTTCTTTTTTAAATGGTTTTGTTCAAGAAGAAGTTTTTGTCGAACAACCTCCTGGTTTTCAAGACCCAAAACATCCTGACCATGTCTTTAAACTTACCAAGGCTCTATATGGTCTTAAACATGCTCCTAGAGCATGGTATGATAGACTTACAGGATTTATTTTACAAAACAATTATAGAAAAGGTACAGCTGATCCAACTCTTTTTATCAAAATGGAAAACAAAAATGTTTTGGTTGTCCAAATCTATGTTGATGACATCATATTTGGATCAACTCAGAAATCTTTAACCGATTCTTTTCCAAATTTAATGAAATCTGAGTTTCAAATGAGTATGATGGGTGAGTTAACATTCTTTCTAGGTTTTCAAATATCTCAAAAACCAGAAGGAACTTATATATCTCAACATAAGTATATTAAAGACTTACTCAAAAAGTATGGATTTGACAAAACTAAAAGTATTAGCACCCTAATTGGTACCTCAAATACTCTTGATCTTGATGAAACTAGGAAACCAGTAGATCAAACAATTTTTAGAGGTATGATAGGGAGTTTGCTATACTTGACAGCTAGTCGACCCAACTTGATGTTTTCTGTATTCTTATGTGCAAGATATCAATCTAATCCAAAAGAGTCTCACTTAAAAGCCGTAAAGAGAATATTTCGGTATTTAAAAGACACTATGGATTTAGGACTTTTCTACTCTTCTGGAAATGATTTTGTTTTAAAAAGTTTTTCAGATGCTGACTTTGGTGGTTCTAGAATGGATAGAAAAAGTACATCTGGAACATGTCATTTCTTAGGAGACTCTTTGGTTTCTTGGTCCTGCAAGAAACAACACTCAGTAGCACTCTCCACTGCTGAAGCTGAATATGTAGTAGCTGGAAGTTGCTGTGCTCAAGTATTGTGGATGCAGCACACACTCACTGACTACGGTTTGAGTTTCTCCAAAACTCAAATTCTGTGTGATAATACAAGTGCCATAGCTCTTAGTAAAAACCCAGCACATCACTCTCGTGCAAAACACATAGATGTTAGGCATCACTTTCTTAGGGATCACACACAAAAAGGAGATATTGTTTTACAATTCATCGGAACGCAAGAACAACTTGCTGACATTTTTACAAAACCTTTACCTTCTGATAGATTTGAATTTATAAAACAGAAGCTAGGAATGATTACATTAAAATAATCATTCATATCTACTTCCTGTTTTACATCTCTCCTAATAGTAAGAAACTCCTCGTAGAAAGGGGGAGGACATTTCTTTCTGACTTTATGTTTATTTTATCTTATTTTCTTTAACTATTTACTCTTTGGATTGTTTTAGTTTTCTGGTTATCGTATTGACAATTTTAGTTTTCTGTTTATCGTATTGAAAATTTTGGTTTTCTGTTTATAATATTGACATTTTTTTTAGTTTTCTGTTTATTATTTTGACAGTTTCGTCGTATCATTCAAATTTTTTGTATCGACCGATGATAGTATTGAAATTCTTTTCCATCGTATCATTCAAATTTTTTGTATCGACCGATGATAGTATTGAAATTCTTTTCCATCGTATCGTTCAAAATTTTTTTTTCGACCGATGATAGTATTAAAATTCTTTTCCATCGTACCATTCATTTTTTTATCGACCGATGATAGTATTGAGATTGTTTTCCATCGTACTGGCAGTTTATGATTACAAGATTGTTTTCTATCGAACGGTCCGATCACAGTAATGACTTTGTTTTCCATCGGCATCATGATTTTTTTTTCCTTACGATTGTGTTTACTTTTGATTCATACCAAAACCAGCAATCACCTTATGTTCTCCGACAGGTTTCTTTTCACTCTTCTCATTTTTTTTAAATTTTTTTTTGCTTTAATCCTAACCATTGATCTGGTATTATCTAATCTTGACCGTAGAATATCAACGGTCATCTCTTTATCGCCTATAAATACCCCCCCCCCCCCTCCCCTCCCCAAACCCACATTGAAGTTTCAGGATTTGAGGCGAAGCTCTGCTCCACCAGCTATAAACAATCGTACGATCTTCTCATCGGCAGAACCTTTATGTCTCAATCTTCTGCTAATACTCCTGCCGAAATGTCTTCAAAGACTTTTACAGAGAAAGACTTTCACAGAGAAAGGTTAGTATCCCGAGACTTTTTCGATACGTATGATTCTACAATCAGGAGGATCATTTTGTTTCAAGGATGGGAACATCTCTGTGTGGAAATGCCTGATATTCAAGATCCAGTTCTTTTTTATGAAGTTTTTCAATTTTACAAAACCGTTTCTTTCGACAAAGATATGACTATAAACTTCGCTGTGTACGATAGAAAATTATCTATGTCTGTGAAACAAGCGGCACATTTTATGAATGTTTCTATAGAAGGTGATGCATTCTGTCCATCTCACAAACTACCAGAGGAAGTTGGTACGTTTAATAGAGAAAGTGCTGAAAAAACTTTGTTTGTTATTAATGAGGAAAAGAGGAAAGTTTCTCATCTTTCACCGGACAATCGGTTTGTCACTTTATGGATGCAAGGTTTTCTTATCCCAAGGAAAGGGGATAGAGAAGCCCTTAAGGTTTCTGATGTCTTTATGCTCGACTATCTTGTGAATATGAGGAAAGTAAATCTCATGGGATATGTTTTTGAAACCATCAAGAATGTCAAGAAAGGAGGGATTAAATCCCAGATAATAATGTATCCAGCCATCCTTACGAAATTCATTCTTGAGAGTATGAAGTTTTGTAACATTCCTTTGAAAGGAGAACCTATGGATTTGAGGCCATCTTTGATTAATAGGAGTACGATGAAAAAGCTGAATGTTTGTTTTGATTCAAATTCAAAACTTTTTGTCAGAGATGTAGAAGCTGAATTGGCTCAAAATCAATCGGCACCTATGCCAGCCAAGGACAATCAATCCACCGGTGTTACTCGAAAGTCTGATCCTCAAACTAGTTCAAAACCAAAGAAGAAGCTGAGGTACAGTAAGGAAGTTGTAGCCAAATGGAGAAAGGACAAGGAACAGAGAAAGGAAGGTGATCCAAAGTTTGGTCTTGACCCTGCTGAGGCCTTTGCAGAAAGAATAAGGGTAGAAGAAACCCTTCAAGCTGAAAAGAAAAAGAAGACTCTTTTGAAAAGAAAGGCTCAGGACTTTGATATCTCTAAAGTCTTGAAAGCAGTTGAAGATGCTAGTGCTCAACTAACTGTGGAAGTGCATCAAGAGCCCATCGTACAGAGTCTGCCTGAGAAAGAAAAAGGAAAACAAGTGATAGAAGAAGTGGAAGTAGAAGAAGGAGATTTTCTTTTAGAATTTCTTCAAAGTTCAAAGAAAAGTAGAGAGGAATCGCTTCAAAAGCTGAGCGAAGGTGTTAAACAAACTCCTCATGTCGATCAGGAAAGATCTCCGGACAGAATGTCATCTCGAGAAAAGCATGGTGCTCAATCCTCTCATTCTGATAAAGTTGTTGTCATTAGTGACAAAGTAGAAGAAGAAAGAAAGCAGAAAGAAAAAGAAAAAGGGAAACAGCCAGTTGTTGATTCAAGCAGATCGTATGAACTAGCATCGTACGATGAAGATACCGATTCAGAGCATACAATCTCTCTCAAGAAGAGTGATTACATTGTTCATGTTTTGAGAAGGGTGGAGAAAACAATTCCTTATTTTCCGAGGCTGGAAGGGAAGATTGATTTTATTACTGAAAATCAAAGGAAAAAGTTTGGCTCTGTAAAAGAGTTGAGGAAGAAAGTTTTGTCTGTAGAAGACGATTTGAAAGTTCTTTCAGAAAGCTCGGTTGCCCATAAGAAAGCTTGCAATAAGATGACCATGTGGTCCTACAAAACAGAGAGCTCAATCAATGATCATGAAATAGCTATTGAAGATATAAGGAGGTTATCAAATGAGCTAGCAATTGCTTTCAACAAACTTGATAGAGAAACAGTTGAAAGGCTGAATCTTTTGTCTTCTCAAAGAGTCGATGTTCCTTCAGTAAAATACTTGAAAGATAGGATGAATGCTTTCCAATCTGAATTCTCGAAGGTTTCATCTTTCAAAGATGAAATGGTTTTACTGAATAATCAAAATTCTGTGTTGTCCAAGGATAACAAGACTCTGCAAAACAGAATTGATACCCTTGAAGAAGTAATCAGAGTACAGGAGGAGACCATCAGAAATCAAGATCAGATTTTTGCGGATCAACAAGAACTTCTCAAAACTCAGGGTGAATCAATTTCTGAAGACAAGAACGAGATCAAGAAGATGAAAGCTGTGCTTCATGAGCTTATAAATAAAGAGAAGGAAAGAGAAAACAAATGATTGTTGTATTTGTTTCTTTTGGAACTTTTTTGGTTTGTAATAACTCTTATAATCCTTTCTCTTTTATCCATTGCCTTGTATTACTTCACTAACTCTTTCAGACAATTCGAGATTACTCCTTTCTTTTTGTAAATCACAAAGGGGGAGAATATTTACAAAGAAAAGATTGTTTTACAAAGGGGGAGAATGCATTACAATGCTCTTAAGGAAAATCTACGAATACAATCCTTAGGAAAGTCAATACCTAAGGGGGAGTTAGTTGTATTCAATTTTCTTATTCAGAAGAGTTTTTAAACTCAGGGGGAGATAAGTATTTCTTGTTTCATTTACTTTGTGTGTTTGTGCGTTCCAAAAAGGGGGAGATTGTTAAGTTCAAAGTCTTTTTTTGACTTCTATATCATGTTTTGGAAATCACAAATGTATTCTATCATATGTTTGTATATTACAATTGTCTTTTATCATGTTTATCGTATCGTACGATGTTGATCGTACCGAACAAATCATATCGTACTGACTCTGTCAAACGTATCGTACTGACTCTGTCAATCGTATCGTATTGACTCTGTCAATCGTATCGTACTGACTCTGTCAATCGTATCGTACTGACTCTGCTATTCAGATGATCATTATTTGTTTTGGTACTTTGTAAAAAACTCTATCTGCATATGAATCGTACTCATGTTTTACATTTCTATATATCTCTTGTCCTAACAAAACGATGTCGTTGAGTTAGTTACAAACTAATCAAAACGATGTCGTGCTTTCTGTTTCAATATGACCGTTGGAGGCAATATGACCGTTGGAACCCGAGGCCTATAAATAGGAGGTCATTTGAAGCTGAGAACACAACGATGAACAAAGAGAACGAATGAAGAGACTCTGTGAACTACGAAGATTCTAGAGAGAGACACTGTGACTTCTCTCATCAGCTTTGTGCGTCCGATCATCGTATCGAGGGCTTTCAAATAATTGAAAGACAGAGGTGCCGATTACCTGCAAAATCGAGGGCTGCTGGGGATAGGCAGACAGACGTGCCGATCATCGTATCGAGGGCTGCTGGGGATAGGCAGACAGATGTGCCGATCATCGTATCGAGGGCTCACCAAGGTGTTGGTGAGACAGACCTTTTATCCTAGGTGAAAGGATAACCCTTCTATTTGGGTTAAAAGAATTGTATTACTTTTACATTTCCGCTGTTACTTGTATTAGAAAGGGATTTGTATTGTTTCCTTTCTTCTTTACATATTCAATTGTAATTGTTTCAATTACAATCATTCTATTACATATTGTATTGATTGGTTCTATACGCTTTAAGGTAGAATCATTTATATTTGTATTACTCTGATTATTGTGTTCATCTTGAATATAATTTTTTTACATAACATTAGTATTACAATACATCATACCTTTTACATTCAATACAATTGAGGGTATTTGTATTTGTATTAGTTTAAGTTCATTTAAACTAATCTCTTTGTTACTAAAACTCAAAGGTTTTTAAACCTACAATTCACCCCCCCTCTTGTATTGTTCCATCTAATAGACTTTTATATCTACTATTCGATCCAACAGTCCCCTCCTTTGCTAAGGTGGTGGTTGGGAAATATATTACTGAAAGTCATGTTGTTTCTGAGAATATGGGTATTCCAGGAACTGGATATGTCTCTAATACAATGATTCGAGTGGAGCCATCCCTTTCCAAGTTGGCAATTCTTGTTCGGATCATATTGATAGTGATGTTGATATTGATCCTACATTATTGATAGAGGATCAAGTTTTATCTACAGGGTAATTAAATCATGGTTCCATTAAAAAATATGGATAGACTCTCTCTATGAAGATTTCTCCAACTTGTTTAGCTATCACGACAGTCGATAATGATAGTACCACAGATCACTTGGTTGTCTTGGTAGCTACTGTTATACCTTTTCTTATTGAGATCGGGAGGGCTGTATTTCCCTTGTAGGTTCTAACACAGATGTCCATGATGCTATTAGGCCTTAGGGGCATGAAAAATCTATGAATTCCTCTGATGTTCTGACTCATTGATGTTCTGTTAGTTTTGGGAGGTATTCTTCTTAGGAGAATGTGTGGTCCGTGCATTCCCCTACTTTTGATATATCATCTCCTACTATAGGCCCTTTACATGTGGTTCAACTAATGTTAGTGTTGTGATGAACCATTTTTTTACTATGATGTAATATTTTAGTTGTACTGACTTTTATGAGCAATAAATGGAAGGTAGGGGGAGTAAAGGTATTGCTATTTCATTATCTTCGGTGACTAATGCCTCTCTCTCCATGCAGGTTGACTCTATAGGGAAACACTCTACTGAGGGAGCTCTAGAGGATGGTATAATCACTGAATGTGTGAATGAGGTTGATGTTGGATGAACTATTGTAGTGGATGACCAAATTACTAACCATAGCACTACCGATTTTGATCAATAAGTTGAAACTAATGCTACTAGTGGGTGGATGACCAAGAAATAATGGCAAAGGGGTATCCATCAATGAGGTCGAGGAATGTTTCGTGAGAAGGGTGGCGAAGGACAAGTTTATAATCAGTATATCGTGATGGTGGTGTGTTTATCACTTTTACCTTGGACCTCCCATCTGCATATGTACTTTTACTATATTTTTTATAATAAATTTCTAGGTCCCGAGAAATTATCTAGGGTTTGTGTTTTTCTGGTATAAGTCATTCATTTTCAATATAAAAAACGGAAACAATATTTTACAATCTAAAAAAGTATTAAAAATTAAAAATGAATACTTTTTTAAGATAAACACAATAACAATTGTAAAATAAAAAACTATAAATAAAATTATAAAATATGGAAAATCTAATGTGTTAGGGTATCATAGAAATACTATTTTTGTAACACCTAGAGATTTTTATGTGATTGGTTTTTTATTTCCATTTATTTATTTATGTTTTTAAAATTTCATTAATGTCTTGTGTTGTATAGAACACCATGATAATTTTGCGCGACCCACAACTATACCTTAGCTTTTGGTATACCCAACGCTATGCTTGGATAATGTTACACACATTTTCAAGTTCTTTTGATTGAAATCATTTCATGCAAGACCAAGTATAAAGAAAACTAAATATTATTATGTTACCTTATAGAGGAACCATTATAATGGTGGGTATGAACAATATTAAGTAATTTATGAAAATATTCTTCAAGAATGTATATATATTTACTTTTTTTGTAAGCAATTAATTATAAATACAATTAAAACCCTTTTTAAATAAAATGAAATGTATTTCTGAAAAACTCGTTAAATGAAAATAAGTGAGTTTATAAAATAATACAATCACTTTTGATGGATAGCATTATTGAAATATATGTTTCATATATTCAATGTAATGTTTTAAATTCATCTAACATATTTTCTAGAAAGGATATAAGAAGAAATTTAATTTTTTGGATAAAAGAAAAATTCCAAAGAAGATGCAATTTTGCCACCTTTTGATGGAACACCCATTTCAAATAAGGTCGTGTACACATATTTATATTTTATTTTAAAATATAAACTTATTCTTTTGAATCGGGATATAAAAATTTTCTTTGGATTATTTTCTGGTTTTTTATGAAAACATTCAATTTTGGATGAACAATAAAAAATATTGCATTATTTTATGAAACCCGAATTTTTCATTTAAATAATTATTTTACATTATTTTTATTGAATAATACATATATTCACCCAATGTAGGTCATTGGAATCATTTTTTATAATTTAAACAGTTATAAAAATTTATTGAACTTTTAAATGTATCCTTTATCAGCCTTCTCACCACATATATAGGATAAACATTATAAGTAATTTTTCTGTTTCTGGGAATTTAATTTTGAAAAATATATATACATGGTTATAATTAGATTGTTAATTTTGATCTAATTGGATCAAATTGTTTTTTTAATTGTAACTTTAGTAAATTTTTATTTATTTACCAATATTTAGAGTTAATCAGGTATTAACACTACAAATATATGAATATTTGTGATGGGTTATTAGAAATTTGAAAGGGTCCCATCGCAAATAGTCCGTCGAGAGGGACTATTTGCGATGGGTAGACGGTACTAATCACAAATGGTTTGGTGGGATTTGTGTGCCAAACTGTAGGAAGGGTATTTTTGATGGGCTTTTATGCTTGTCGCAAATACCCATTGACATTTTTCGGTATTTGTGACAGGATTTATACTAGAGCGCAAATAGAATGTTGACAGATTGATATTTGCGACGTGACCCATCAGAAATACAATTTTAACCACCGCTGCTAATTAAATAATGGGGTTAGTATTTGTGATGGGAATCTCGTCGCAAATAAACCTGTCACGACTAATATAACATATATATACACCGATATGTTTTCCCCTTATTACACCCCTCTTTCTGTACCTCTCCCCCACTCTACTTACATTTTCTCTCTAAAATTTTTTCTAAGTTAAATTTTTTAAATCATTGCAATATTCATGACCTAAATCCTTTGAAACATTCGTTTTTAATGTATTTATATATTTCATTTATTTTTTGGTAAATTCATATTATTTGATATTAGTTATAATTATTTTAAAGTAACTATAATAAAATTAACATTAAATTTAGATCGTTTTATTTTTCATTTTTTCCAAATATGTTTGATTATTATTAATTAGTATTAATTAATAGTTATATTATTTATTATTAATTTTTAGTGAATAGTATTTATTAGAAAATTTATTATTAATTATTAACAATTAGTCATAATTAGCCATGATTAGCGAAAATTATTAAAAATTCGCGTCAATAAGTAGTAAATAGAACTAAATATTTATAAATAATAGTAAATAGAAATTTTTAGAAGTAAATAGAAATAAATTGAATTAAATAGTAAAAATTAGTTTTCAAAAGGAATAATTAGTAATAATTAGTAATAATTGTTAAAAATTTGGATTAATTGCTAATAATTAGGATTAATTAGTAAAAATAGGATTAATTGGGAATAATTAAGATTAATTAGGAACAATTTGTAATAATTATTAATAATGAGGAATAATTAGTAAAATAAGTAATAATTAAGAATAAATAGTAAGAATTATAAAAGAACAGTAATAATTAGGAATAAATCGAAATAATATAGAATAATTAGGAATAAATAGAAATAAATAGTAATAATTAGGAATAAATAGTAATATATAGGAATAAACTGTAATAATTATGAATAAATAGAAATAATTAGTAATAAATAGTAATATTTAAAAATAATTCGTAATAATTAGATACAATTGGTAGTAATTTTTAATAATTTTTAGTAACTAGTAAAAATATGGAATAAATAATAATAATTAGTAATAATTGGTTACAATTTAGATTAGTTAATAATAATTTCTATTTATTAGTGACAATTTTAATAATTACTTACAATTATGTTTAATTATCAATAATTAAAAATTCTTAGGAATAAATAGTAATAATTAGAAATAAATTGAAATAATTAGTTTTAATTAGTTATAATAAGGATTAATTAGTAATAATTTGGAAGAATTAGTAATATTTAGGATTAATTAGTAATAATAATGAATAATTAACAATAATTAGGAATATGTAACGATAATTAGGAATAATTAGAAAAAATTTGGTTTAGATAGAAATAATTAGGAATAATTAGCAATAATTAGGAATAATTATCAAAAATTAGGAATAAGAAGTAATAATTAACAGTAAGTATCAATAATCATCAATAACTAGCAATAATTAGTAACAATTAGTAATAATTAGCAACAAATACTAATAATGAACAATAAATAGTAATAATTACTAATAAATAGTAATACTTAGAAATTAATCTTTATAAATAGTAACAATTAGTAATAAATAAAAATAATTACTAATAAATTGTGATAAATAGTATTGAATATGAATAATTAGAAATAAATAGTAATAAATAGTAATAATTAGGAATAATTATGAATAGTTAGGAATAATTTGGAATAATTAGGAATTAATTATAAATAATTAGCTATAATTAGTATTAATTAGGAATAATTAGTACTAATTAGAACAAATGAGTATTAATAAGAAATACTTAGTGTTAATTTGAAAAAATTTGAATTAATTTGTTTGAATTATTATTAATTAAGAATAATTTGTAGTAATTAGCAACAATTGGGATTTATTATTAACAATTAGTATTAATTAAGATGAATTAAGAGTAATTATGAACAATTTTGAATAATTAGGTATAATTAGGTTTAAGTAGTATTAATTATGAATAATTAGTATTAGTTAGGAATACTTATTATTAATTAGGAATAATTAAGAATAATTAGTATTAAACATTAATAATTAAGAATAATTAAGACTAATTAGTATTATTAGTAACAATTAGTTATAATTAGTAACAATTAGTAATAAATAACAACAATTAGGAATAAATAGGAAAATTTTGGAACAATTAGGCATAATTAGGAATAATTATTAATTATTAGGAATAATTAGTAATAATTAGTAATAATTAGTAATAAATGTTTATAAATATTTATAATTAGTAATAATTAGTTATAATTAGTAATAATTAGTTAAATTTAGGTTTAATTAGAAAAAAATAGGAATAAGTAGTAATAATTATGGGTTATTAGTATAAATTAGTAGTTATTAATAATAATTAGTAATAATAATGATTAATTAGAAATAATTGGTCATAATTAAGAATAATTCATAACAATTAGGAATAATTTGTAAAAATAAGGAATAAATGGAAATAATTATGAATAAATGGTAATAATTAAGATTAATAAGAAATAATTATGAATAATTAGGAATAATTAGTATTAATTAGGAATAATTATGACTAATTAAGAATAATTAGGAATAATTAGGAATAATTTGTAATAAATAATAATAATTAGAAATAATTAATATTAATTAGTAATAATTTTTATTAATTAGAAATAATTAAGAATTAATTAGAAATAAATAGTAATAAATATGAATAAATAGAAAAAAATTGCAATATGTAGAAAAAATTAGAAATAAGTAGCAGTAGATAGAAAAATTAACCATTAAATATAAATATATAGTGATAAATATGAATAATTAGTAATAAATAGTAATAATTTGTAACAATTAATTAATGTTTTTAATAATTAGTAATAATTAACAATATATAGTAATAATTTTTAATAATTAGTTATAAATAGTAAAAAGAGGATTAATTAGTAATAATTAAGATTAATTAGTAATAAATTAAAATAATTAGAAATCATTGGAAATAATTTTTCATAATTCACAATAATTCCCAATAATTTAGCACAACATCCAGTGGATTTGTAGAATTAATTTTGGTCGATGGCTCATCTCCTTGAAACATTCTCTCACTAGAATCACTATGAAAAATCTACTCCCTTATAAGGATATTAATTTTCATATTCAAGTGAATTGGTATGTGTATGTCAGAGCATATTTTTCATACTGATTCAGTGAGATAAATTTTGAAGGAGATGAATAGTCGAGAAAAAGAGGCACTTTTTCCTAATAACTCGTATTTTTTTATATTTCACAGACTACAATAACTATGAAAAATCTACATAGATGTTCGAATATCCATTTTCATATGATTGATAATGGAAAGCAACACAGTGAGGCCTCCTTGCCCTCTATTATTATTCATATGAAAATAGATATTCATTCGTTGGAACATATTTTTCATACTAATTTCAGTCAAGGAATTTGGCAAGGAGATGCACCACTGGTCAAAAGAGAGGCCGCCAATCCAATGGAAATTATGCTACTCATAATTAGAAGTAATTAGTTAAAATTAGTAGTAATTACTAATAAATAGAGGTAATTAGATAATAACATTATAAAATATTGTCGATTAGTGTAAATAGATATATTTTTTTGAAAAAATACTATATTTTACTATTAAATAATAGAAATTATTAGATGTTTCTAGAAAAGATAATTTCAATTTATTATTTTCCATATAATATTTCTTAAAAATAAAATTATTCAAAAAAAATATTATTACATATTTTTAGAGAAATATGAAACAAGGTAGTCGAAAACCGTAATTATTAAATGATCACACTTAGATAAATTAATATAGGAATCCAAACAGTTTTAGTATAAATCATATATATATTTAGGGTTTTTAATATATCTTATCAATTGTCTCATCAAAACCAGAATTCATATTAGAAGGGAAAATTAAATGACCTTGTATGAAATATTCTATACGGATGTTTGAAAAATTTTAAAACTTTAGAGGACATCTATTATGTGTTGGTTTTCTATAAATTTTTTTTTGGTATCAACACTGTGAACAAAATTCCAATGAAATTAATAATAATTTGGTTCCAGAACCATCACAGTTTTAAAATTTAGTATATGATGTGACATATCCATCTTTTCAAAAAACAAAAAGATAAGATGATACTGATTTAACCTCGGAGTTGGAACTATCTCAATTTTATGAGTTTATGGGGTCTGTTGAGTATGCCTTATATCCAGAATGCAAGATAAGAAAATTTGATGAAGTTTTCAAATTAATGGCTATTAAATCAAATATTGGAATGTCAAATAGCTGTTTATATTAGATATCCACTTTGGTTAAAACACTATAACCTAAAGGAAATGTGTTTCCAAAACATTTCTATGAGTGCAATAGGCTAGTTTATAATATTATTCTTGTTTATTAGAATATTCAATCACTTTCAAATGATTGAATCATATATTAGAGTGAAAATGAGTCATTTAAAATTTTCCCTACATGTGGAAAATCATGGTATAGAGACATTCAACTTGAAATTTCTAGATTTATTCTTGTAAAACTGTTGAGATATTTTCCGCATACACCCATATTGCAGTATTTATTTGTGTCTCATAACATACCAACATTGATGTCATGGAAAAAAATCAACATATCAACTAGTAAATCAATAAATCATCCCTCAGATGGTAATTCATGGAAATATTTTTTAAATGTTCGTTAGTATTCTTCTTTAGAATCCTCAAACATGAAATTAAGTATTTTTACTGACAGTTTCATTCCATTTGGTTCTTACACTAGTCTTCATGTCTTTATAAATCCATATAATATACAAAATTGGATGTTAATGAAAGAGACATACATTTTCTTAACCTTATTATTTCAAAGACATTTGAAAATGAATATTTATGTTTATTTGAAACCATTAATTGTTGTGTTAAATTTATTATAGAGTAATGGTTTCTGTATATATGATGTCACTGTGAAACAAAATTTCCTACTGAAAGCTACATTGATTTGAAAAAATATTTAATTCATAGTATATTGAATGTTTTTTTGTTAGAGGATAATTATTCAAAAATCATGATCACATTTTATGAGATATGACTATGAATTTATGCACATCATGGGAAAAAATCACGTTTTTTACTGTCATTGTATATTTCTACCAACAAATCATCCTTTTCGGAAGAAATAAAATATCATTTCAGAAAAGGTAAAAGTGACAGAGATGAACCTCCAACAATGAGATACGGTATAGAGGTAAAATAAATTATCTCTTCATCAACACCCGTCTCATTTTGACCAACAATAAACCAATAAAAATTGATGGCTTTGGGAAATAACGCAACGAGATAAAATATAGAGTTTTTTTGATCTTCAATATTGTTATGATTTTTTGTTATGACACATGATGGATATAATGAATGTTTAGATGAACTATTATCATAATTTATTTCATACAATTTCGGATACCCAAGGTAAGACCCAAGAAAATGTAATTCCATGATTTGATATTTCCCAAATTTATAGGTGACCGTAACTTGAACTATTTGAATGTGTTATATCAAAAAATTTAATGATGCCAAGTACATCTTATATACTATCAAATTAAAATCAATCATTATTTTGTTAGTAGATTTTAGACATGATACTTCCTTATAGTTATGCTTCCTATTTGCGCACTAGTGTCAGAAATTATTATATTACAGAATTTAAAAGTCACAACTGTCAAGTGATAATGGAAATAATTATTCCAATTAGATTAAGTAGTTTTTTGAATTTTATGATTTGTGATGCGAGAATATAAATATCATATTTTTTCAAGAATTTTTTTTAGATTCAACAAACTATAATGCATGAACGATACTGCAAGAATAGGTTGTATTAATTTTACGTAAACTAGATAAAACATCATGTAGGATTTATTTGACTCAAAGCAACATTTGATATTACATTTTCTAAATGAAGAAAAATGCATAGGTCCAATACAGTTTAGATGGAAGTACCCATTTGAGAGATGCATGAAAAAATTCAAGAAAAATGTATCTAACTAAGTATTAGTTGAAAGCTAAATTATATTGGTTTATTTGAAAGTGGAAATTTCTTTTTTATGCTCTCTTTAATTTAATTCTAAATATCCCTCAAAATAATACCACATGGGTCATAACAAGATAAATTCTGAATATGAAATGAGAAGTAAACTATTAGTTTTTAATCATCCTAAAATTGGCTCTGGTGGAGTTCATGAACGATGGATTTCAGGTGATGAACATCATAGAACTCATACAAATGTTATGGTAAACCATGAAGAAATGACACCTTTTATACTATGAGTGATCTTATCACATATTCAATAATATTAATTTAAGTAAATTAATCTTATTTTAGTTTTTTTTAATATGATAATCATATCAAAAAACAGATTCCCCAAATTATAGTTGCTTCTACAGAATAATGTCAACAAAATAATTCTTTATACTGGTTTCTAAAATGGGTAACATAAATTATTTTTCATTATCATATAAAATCAATTGATTACTTTTTATTTTGATAATTTTGTTAAAAAAAATTATGTATATCAACATGGAGACAAAATTGATAATAGATGGTGTATCTAGAGTAACCCACCATAAAAAATAGTTAAATCATATATTGCATATATTGTGAATGGTTTAAGATTTTAAAAATGTGAATATGGAGAATAAAAATAATAATAAATAGTGGTGTCATCTTAAGAGGATATCATCATAGATAATTTTAAGTTTACTTCTACAGGATGCAAGAATAAATTATTAAATTGTGTGATCTGAGAAAAATTACATAATGATGTTTAAATATTATCGGATGGATACTGAGAGAGTCTTACAAGTTCATTCAAACCGCGGAATCACTGTTAATAAATATAAATGTATTCTTTTATAAAATGATCTATTTTTTTGGCTCATCAGAAAAATAAAATTTAATATGCAAATTACTGTTCCTCTTTAGAAGATTTGGGTGATTGGTGGAATTTAATAAAAATTAAATCTTTAGAAAATTAGTTACACTCCAAATGAATGTGGTTCCACAGAAGTGAAAGGAATTTAATGTTTTCAAGAGACTCCTAGAAATATATGATTTTTTCATGAAGAGACGTGAATATGTAATATTAGACCTTGTAGTTAAGGGTAAATGGTGATGTTTATGATAATGTTGTTACAAATGAATTTGAAAGGAAAAGAGATGATGAAACTAAAACTCATATCAATATTTATGATGATAAAGTGGAATATAAAGACATTGACATCATTTGAAATGAATATGATGATGTAGATGATGATTGAAATGGTTAAATGGTAGTTATAATTATATATAATATATATCTATATAAATTAGTTGTTTTAAAAAAAATTTATAACAATAATTATTTTTTGTTTCAGATGGAACCAGATATGTTTTGTCAGTAGCAGGAGGATGATCTACATTTGGAAGAGAAGGATGTTGGATTATACGACCCTTAGATCGCGGTCAGTTCAGGGAGGACTCGGAGGTGGCATGGTGTTTACCAATTTAGGATTCATGACTCTATCCTAGTGAGACATACATGTCATTACTAGGATCCACACTTGTAAAGGTTTGTTTACATGTGTATTTTAGTTAGTTTTCATTAAATTATTTATATACTAATTGTTTTTTTATTTTTTTCACACCTCTTTATATATTATTGTTAGAAATGATTGATCTATATTGCATGATTATTTTCCTAAAAAATGGGTCACATGGGGTGAGATTTCCATTGATATTAAGCACCGCATGCTTGATCATTGTTCAGTACATAAATAAATAATATTTATTGTGAATTTTTTTTATCAATAACATGATATTATATTTTATTTTTAGGTTTATTTTATCCCATAAATTAGAACATATGTGGCTCTACCTATAAGGCATGATATTGGTTTATCCATGAGTGTTTTCCTCAGTATTTACACAATTTTAGATGGAAAATAAAGTTGAAAGAAGTAGTGATTGATTTTTTTTGAGTTTTTTCATGCCCGCCAAACTGATTAAATTTCATATCAGGTTTGGAATTGATTATGTTCACATTGGTTGGGTGAGTTTTTTCAAAAGAGATCATTGGTTGGTCCAAAAAACTGGGGGATAGGAGGTGACACATCGATTAGGTAGTTATATATTCAGCACACACATAGAAGATATATTAAGTACTTTTTTTAAATAATTTATTTAACTTTAAATGTAACAGTTTATTTTATATTAAAATAGGTAGTCGAACAACCCAGTGTTACAGAGTTTGTAGTTTATAGGAGAATAAAGAGTGATCCGATTACCAGATAGATTATAGGTGATTGATATCATCTGATTGTGTTTAGTATAATTTATTTTTGAGTTATAAAATTAACAGTGAATAATATTTTGACTATTTTAATTTTAAATTGAAATTGAAGGCATCATATGTGGTCGTGGTGTCTTAGTCATAGACTGAGAGTCAAGTCGATACTGAGGGTTTGACAAGTGCCCACCAAATATATGAGAAACCATGGATGCAGGCGACATAGTATGCCTTAGACAAAAGACGATTTATTGGTATATCTTATCGATTAATGCCTTTGAGTTGTTACGGTACAACTGTGATATCGATGTCAAGATCGATAATAGATCCTAGAGATTCTTTCACACATGCGAGACAATAGTAGGAGCTGTTACAAGCTCAGAGTGAGGTCATAAAGAGTATGCATTTGGAGTAGGTGGAGATGCATCAATGGCAGCAGCGGGAGTTGAGCCAATCGAAGCAATAACTGGAAGAGATCTGATGAGAGTATTAGTAGGAGGAGAAGGAGAAGCGTCGATATAAGAAATTGCATTATGCACAAATGGAGTATATGTGACATCTTACTCAGGGTTTCGGGATAGAGTTCCCTCCACTATATGTTCTAGCTCCTCCAGAGGACTCATCTTAGTAATATATTTATCTTTTATGATAAAACAAGCAAAAGAATTTTTTTTATAATATCTATTTATAATTCTATATAGTGCATTTTTGCATTGTATTGAATAATGCCTTTTTATTATTTGATTTTTTTATATTTTATTACATTATTTAAATTTTTTATTATTTTTAACAATTTATCATTTATTATTAGTTAATATTAAGTTTTATATTTTTATGAATATCTAGGATTTTGTTATTTTATAATTTTTTTATTATTTTACAAATTTTAAAAATATTATTTTTTTAATAATAACATTAATAATAACATTATATTAATAATAAATTTATAATAAGATTTTATATTTTTACAAAAATCAATTTTATTATTTCATTAATATTAATATTATCAATATTATTCTATTATTATTTCTATTATATTACTATTATTTATATTATTATAATGAGCATTATTATTATTATTATTTTGTTATATTATTTTATAATATTATTTTATTTTTATTAATAATATTATTTTTTTCAATTTTGTTTTATTTATTTAGATATTTGTGAAATTCCATCTTAATACCTTTTAAAAAAATCTTATGAAAAATATACGCGATGAGAATTATTGTGATAAGGGTCCCTGTCAGAAATAGTATTTGAAATTCCCTATTACAAATATTTTTTTAAATAATCTTAGTGGAACTATTTGCGATAGGCTCATGTCCAGTAATAAATATTTTGTTTTGGAGATGACATGTCGCAAAAACGAGTGTTACGATGCCTTTTTCTACAATGAGCGATTTTGGATGGGGTCCCCACATAAATGAACATTTATGTGGATACTCCCTCACAAATGTCCCATCGCAAATAGTCCAATTTCTATTCGTGTCAAATGAAAAAAAATAATATAATATTATTATAAAATTTTCGTAAATCATGTTTTATTTAATTAGATATGTGTTTTTTGACAATAATAAAAACCTAGGACCAAAATTAAAACCTATTTAAGCTAGGTGGGTGAGAATATGACATTTATCAACTATTACAAAATGAAAAGTTAAAAAATACAAACCCAATCATTAAGTAACTAAATAATTTTTATTATAGGGTTGTATATAATTAAATTCCCCTATAAATATTTTTTTGAAATATAATGCAATTATATTAATCAATTTTTCTATTTTTTTGGATGAATTTATTTAATTAATGGATTTTATAATAATGATGGAGTAATTGTTTAATCAATAGAAATATCAAATAAACTATATTAAAAACATTTAAATTTATAGAAAATTTCATAATTAATCACTTAAATAAATTTTATAGATAAATTTTATTTTTTAGGGACCTATTTAAATAATTTATTCAATATTATCATGTTTTGTCATATTTATAAAAATAAAAAAATGAATAGTTTCAAAATTGAAAGAATTGATATTTTAAAAAAATTAATATTTTATTAACTGAAAAAAAATTAATATAAATCTATATTTCATCCAACTAAATAGGATAATGCTAAATATTTCATGAATGATCCAATTTAGGTTTGATTGTATTTTTATTGTAACTATATTAACCATATAGTGTAAAAATACTAGTTGTCACGGTAAGTGTTAAATTGTTCAACTAAGGGTTAAATCCAAAAGATAAGGTTTATTTTGTGACCGAAACATGTCTCAAATTCATTATTTTTGAGGATTTCGACCAATAATAATATTATATTTTAAATAAATCATATTGGAGAAATTTTAAATCAAAATAAATTTGTAATAAATTAATAGTTTTGGAGTTTTCTAAAGTTCCCCTCTCTTATCATATAAAATTTCACCTCTCCTTCTCTTTTAGTCATACCTCTAAATCCATTTTTAGACAAAAACTATATATTCCTCCACCTAGTTTCCCTCAAATTATCTTATAAGGCATTATTTGGGCACAAATCCAACCCAATGCTTCCTTTTGTCAAAATAAGAAAGAGGCACTTGTAGAGAAGTTAATTGTTTTACTAACTCTTATAAAGATGTTTTCTTCTTCAAATTATTTTTCCTATGTTTTTTCCACAATAAGATAATAAATCTTGCATCTAATTTATTATGAGATGTTTTTATTATTATGGTACACTCATCTTCTTCCTTTTACCCATCATATGAAAAACAATATCCCCATGCATGCATATGTATGACTTATCATCTCCATCTTGTGGTGTAATATATTATTCATCTATACATTATTTTGATGGGTATAATGATAAATATAAATGATTTAGACCAAAAAATTCCATTATTTTTCTTTTAAATAATTCTTATTCCATCCAATTCCTAACCCTTTACCATTACAAAATTATACCATCACTCATGCATAAGTACGACCTACCATCACTATGACCCAATGAGATTCATCATCCACTACAGCTTTTTAAGAATTATTTGGAAATTGTATATAATGAATGAATATAATATTTATGAACATAATATAATTTTTTATATGAATAATATATATCATATTCAAAACAAACAAGACTAACGTGTCAAAATAAACATAAGAAAATAATGTTGTTCATTCTCGAAATAATGATAATAATGAAATATTAATAAGAAAACCATATAAGAAGATCATATATAATATCATAAATAATGGATATCATTCTTGTATATCCAAATAACAATATTTAACCATTATATATGAGGTTTATATATATATAAAGGATATTAGACATAAGGTGATAGATAATTTTGAAATCTCATTATTATCCAAGATTGTTTATACCTAAGTATTAAATGGGGGTATATTTACCATCCATGTCAATGTTTTCAAAAAATTATTTTATTAATTGTATTATTCTTATCATATTGTTGTTTAAAGTCAATTTTAACCATTCTGGACATTTTCTCTATGGTTTTAAATTAATATTTCTTTCTGTTTCCATATGAGGTACTTTTGAGTTTTTCATCAAAAGTTTGAGGGGAATGTTTTGTTCAACATATATGGAATTAAAATATTTTTAAGTTTTCATAAACCCTCATTTCAATGATGCTTACTTTAAAAATTTTCATTTTTCTTTTCAAATAAATTCTTATCTTTTAAAATTCCATGGCATTGTGAGAGAATAGAACATTTTTTAGAAGTAATGTTATTTTCCCAATGAATTAATTTGAAGAGTTCATTCAAAATTATTTTCCCACTAAGATGGATTTCATTAATAGGGTCGTGTTTTACATATACAATCCCTATTTTTCCTATGGTTTGATTGTTATTATGATTTAACTAAATTTATGAAATCCCTTTATTTTACATGGATTATGTTATGGTAAAATGATATTTAAATAAACCCATTTTATTCCTTACGTTATGATGAATGACCTAATTATTTTGTGGAACACATAATAATGATATAATTATGAGATGGGTGGGACCAATATATACCTCCAATTAATTTAGTAGTGATTTATATTTCATGAAATAGATATGGTTAGAATAAGAAATGATCTCGGATCATTAATACAATGATGGAAAGAGGATTAAACTCTGTTTAGTAATAGACTTTGTCCACTATGATGGTCTTATAATAGAGCATTGGCTAGTCTAGAAATTATTTTATATGATTATTGGTTTTCCAAAATTCCATGTTTTATGCCAATACTATTTTTAAGGCTCATTTTATTTTATTATTATTGAATTATGAATGGATTTTATTTATTTCATGACTCATGATATTGATATATATTATACAAGGCATGATTTCATAAAGTAATGCACAAGTTTTCCCATTCTTATGTTAATTTTTTACTTGATATTTTCCTTATTTACCTTTATTGAGCATCTGAACTCACCCTTTACATGTTTTTTATTTTCTATAGGATAGAGTGAATGGTTTTAGGTAATAAAACAAATGGGGAATATAATTTTGGGAGGTGTTAAAGATGTTTCACCAAATTAGAAGAATGCGTTGAAGGTTTGTAAACGCACTAAACTAATACAGTCTATGGGAATATATTTTTGTAATGTATTATGTATTCTGTAAAATAAATTTAATTTTAATGTACATAAATCTTGGACCATTAGAGTTGATATCAATTATAAGGTTTATTCAGAATAACGAATCTAAGATGAGACAACATTTTTAAGATCCTAAGAAATATTTCATGGATTTGTCTAGGGATTCCCAAAGGATATGTGAATGTATAAATTACAATTCTTGAATTTTGGTAATGATCATGGTGAACCTATGAATAAAACTTTTATTTTAGAGATTTAAATTACTTACCCTTGATTATTTTTCATTCATTGAATGATTTTTACATCCTGTACTATTATTTTTTAATTTCAGGTAGTGTGTGGAACCTGAACGTACATTGTTAATGATGATTGCAATGGGAAATACAGTGAATGCCCTCTTGAATAATGAAAATGTTATGGGAGATAAAATGAAAAATCTAATCCTCATACTTATATAAGGAATGAATCATTTTTGACTTTCTAATGAAATGATAGGGAAACAAAAATTTGATGATCCATTATTGAGGAAATGTCCACCTTCATACAGTGGGTCTTTTGATCCACTTGTTATATAAAAATTGGTCAGAACCATTGAAAAGATATTTTATATCATTAATTGTTTGTAAAATGAAAAATAAATGGGCTATTTATCATTTAAAAGCTAAAGTAGACTTGTGATGGACTCTAATCAAGAATATGAAGCTGTAAGTTGAAATTGTATCCATGCAATGGGATGAGTTCCAGAACTTATTTTTCAATAATACTTTCCTCGCATTCTTCATATGAAGATAGAAAAGTAGATCCATGAACAATAGAAAAAATTATGATAAATTAATTACTATATATTTGAAATATTTTACAAGACTTTCAAGGTACGCTTCAGGAATTATCATCCAACATAAAGGTAAATATGATCGATTATTTAATGTCTTAAAACCACGTTTGTTAAGGGTGTTATAGAGTAGGGACATTAGTTGTTATGAAGGTATTTTTCATTGTTATAACATGTCAGAAATGTTATTTTGGGTTACACATCAATACCATGGTTTTGAAAATAAACATAAGATATAGTTCTAGTGAAAATTCAAAACTACAGTGAAAAAAAGATGAGAATTTTATTATGGTCAATGTGTGTAATGAATCAAGGTGGATATTTTCTAAATTGGACTATAAAATGTTTTATGTGTGAAAAAAAAATTCATCATGTAGATGAGTGAATATGTAATGGGAAAAAGATATAAAATGATGCGAATAGAGAAAAGGTTACCTTGAATTCACTTACCAAACTTCATTTCTACAAGTGAAATGAAATGGAGCATTTTTCTAATGAATGCCATATTCCAAGGGTTATCAATGATTAACAACATTAGCTACATATTATGGAAAAATAAAAAGAAAAATCATAGGTGATCACTATTGGGGATGTAGATAATGAAAATAAAATTGTTAAATGATTGAGAGTTTATATAGTGGGATTACAAAAAAATGTGGTAGAATCACTTTTATGAAATTATGGGATAATGAAATATCTATATAATGGTCCACTATGGTTTTTACACATGTATATAAGTGTTTTTAATGATTGGTACTGGTAACCCTTAATTGTGATTCATATATTTTCGAAAAAAATTTTAAGGGAATGATAAACCTTAATATGAGCATAATGTTGCGATAGGGAAATAAAGAAATGCTCAATAGTATTAATGACATGAGGACTGATATGATGGAAAAGTGATTTATGAAATCATTGAATAATTATATTGAATTTTAGGGATTTATATAATGTTGAAATACTAAATTATTTAAGGCATACATGTTTTCATTATGGACCTATGGCAATTCAAGTTATTACCATGTGTCAAGAAAATACATGAATAAGGAACTCACATATTTGTAATGTGTACAAAAATAGATACCTTAATATATATGGGAGATAAATTTTAATCTGAGTTAGTGAACTACATTATATTGTTATAAATTTTCAGCTTTTAGAATGATTTTAAAGTTGTCAATTTATGGAAATTTTGAGTTAAACCTCAGATGAATTTTGGTAGATTAAAGTATTATATCACCAAAGGTGGAATTATGCATATTTGAAAACTTTTTTTTACCTTTTAGTTATGATACAGACATATAGAATCACCTATCATGCTATTTATTGTTCTCATGATATGTTAATTCATAATAAATGAAAAAATTCACCTCTATTTCATAGAATAAGTGATGAAGTGGAAATTGATCAATGGATAACAAAATGATGAGATTACACTTGATCATGTAAGTATTTCTTCTCACTCTTTTACTCTATGTCAATGATCACGAATCCAAAAATGTTATCCTAGTACGCTTATTTCCAAAGAATAAAATGGCCCCTTAAATTATAACAGATTTATGTCATTTCTATTATTTGATCTCTCCTATTTGTGTTCACTATCACTCCCCATCAAAACATGATAGTTAGATTTCTATTTCATATCTATGTTTTCACTTTCCACCAACATTCTCATATGTGGAAACCCAGTTATGAATGACATTGGGTAACCTTTATGTCTCATACATTCCTATTTAAATAAAAGATTTATTATTCCTTTTTCCAATTTGGGTTTCTATAAAAAACACTTTTCATGAATTAATCCTTTCATAACCTAGAATAATTTTGAGTGAGAAATTCATTTTAAGGGGGGTGGAAGGTAACACCCCAAGATTGTTATGGCATCAATTTTATATTTTAATTTATTTCTTAATATTTTTTAATTTATTTGATGCTTGTGTTTTTTGAAACACCAATACAATATTGTACTACATGAAAAACTAGTTTATCTTAAAGTATATGAATCACTATTATAGTCTTGTGTTACACACAATTTTAATATATTCTGATAGTATTCATTTCACGCAAGACCAAGTATATGTGAATAACTAAATATTAATATGTTACCTTATAACTGAGGAATTATAATCGCGGGTATGAATAAAATTAATTTAATTTTGAAAATACTATTTACACATGTGTATTTAATTAATTATTTGGTGATTAATTAATTGTAAATGAATATAAAACCCTTTCTAAATATAAGGGAATATTTTTTCTGAAAAAATCTTTAAAAGAAAATAAGTCAGTCTATAAAATGATAAAATCATTCTTGATGGATTTTATTAATGGGATATATATTTTATATATTCAAAATAATGTGTAATATTTGTGTTACATTTTTTTCGATAATATATAAAAACAAATTCAATTTTTTTGGATAAAAGATGTATTTTGAAATAAAAATTCAGTTTTCCACCTTTTGATGGTGTTCCCACATTAAATCGCATTTTTAAAAAAGATTTATATTATATTTTAAAAAATAATCATCCTCATTGGAATTGGGATAAAAAATGTTTCTTTGGATGAATATTTGTTATATTATTGAGAAGTATGATTTTTTGATGATTTGCGAAAAATAATGTATTGTTGTAAAAAAAACTTTTCCATTTAAATAAGAATTATTTTTTTAATTTATTTTTAAATGATAAATATATTAACACAATTTAGGTACTTGGAATAATTTTTTATAATAATAAAAAATTTATTGAACATTTAAACATCTCTTTTACCCGCCTTCTCACCACAACTACAAGATACGCCTTAAACATACTTTTTCTGTTTCAGTGAATTGAATTTTGAAAAACAGAAATACTTGTTTTTAATTAGTATATAATTTCTAATCTAATAAGATCAAATTAATTTTTTAATGTATAGTAACTTTAGTAAGTTTTTATTTATTTACCATTGTAAAGAGTTAATTGGGTAATTAAAGGTAAAAAAATACTATAATATTATTATAAAATTACCCTATGAATTTTACGAGATTCATTTTTAAGTGTATTTAGGGAAAAATAAATCTTAGTAAAAATATATATAACCTCTTTAAGATACTTGGGTATGAATATGAAATTTAATATATTTCATTTAAAGATAATTTTATAATGACGTACCCAACCATTTAATAACTAAATCATTTTAAATATACGGTTATATAAAAGATAAATTAGACAATTAATAATAATTTTAGATATAATTAAATTATATTTATCATGATATTTTATTTTTAATTATTGGTAAATAAATAATTTAAATAAAGGATTTCATAATAATGATGCATCAATTGTTTAATCAATGGAAATATCAATTAAATTATCATAAAAATATTATAATAAATATTAATTTTCATAATTAAAAAAATAAATGAAATTTATAGATTACATAGACATATTTGTGAAATATTTAACATATTTATTGAAATACATCGTGATTTTATGATATTTTCTAAAATACAAATAATGAATAGTAACAAAATTGTCATAAATGATACTTTACAATAAATAGTAATTTATGAAATGATAAAAAATTCAAAAAAATATAAAATTATATCAATTAACTAAGATAATATTAAATATTTCATGAATGATCCAATTGATGTTCTTTGGGATTTTTATTGTAAATATATTAACCCTACAGTATATAAAGACAAGGACTCATCGTAAGAGTTAAATATTTTCCCTAAGGGTTAAATCCAAAATATAAGTTTAATTTTGTAACAAAAACATTTCTAAAATTAATTGGTTGAGAGGATTTATAACCTTATACATCTTATAAAATAACAAAATTACTTTAGATATATTCTAAACTGAATATTAATTTATAATAAATTAATAGTATTGTAGTTTCTAAAAGTGTCTATCCCCTCTCTTATGAAAGGAAACCTCTCCTTATCTTTTATCCACACCAATTAATCAATTTGGATTGGCCAAAACATGAAAATTTATCTTCCCAACTTTCCTAAATTCATTATATATACCGTAATTTGGGCAAAAATCCAACCTAAGGATTCTTTTTGGAAAAATAAAAAGGAGACACTTGAAGAAGAGGTAATTTTTTTACCAGCTATTTCAATGTCCTTTCCTTTTTATTCATCATTTTACTAAAATTTTTCTTAGAAAACTAATAACACTAGCATATAGAATATTTGGATATTTTTTATGATTTTGGGGAAACCATATTCTTTCTTTTAAACATCTTATTATAAAATATCACAATGTTGGGGTATGAACACCTTACCATCTCCATATTGTGGTGTAATATTTTTTTCATCTATAAATTATTTTGATAGGAATAACAATGAATATAAAGGATTTATATAACAAAAATTACATGATATTATTTATTTATAATTCATATTACATTGAATTTATTAACTTTTACCATTACAGAATAATACCATAGCTCATGCATACATATGACCTACCATCTCCACGACATGATGAGATTAATCCACTACTACATGAATTTGATAATGATTATAAAAATGTATATAATGAATTAATATAGTATTTATGAACATAATATCATTCTGGATATGAATAAGATATATCATATGCATAATAAATAATACATACAAGACAAAATATTCATAGGAAAATAAATATGTTCATGCCTAAAATAATGACAATAATTAAATATTATTAAGAAAACAATATAATAAGATCATATATAATATCATAAATAATTGATATAGTTTTCGTAGAACGAAAAAATACTCAACCATTATACATGTTGTTGGGATGCATAAAAAGGATATAAGACCTAAGGTAATGTATAATTACAACATCTCGTTATTATTTTATATTTTTTATATGTAAGTATTTACTGTGGTATAATTATTCTCAATGACCCTATTTTTTTAAAACAAATTCAGAAATTTTTTTACAGCTATCATATATACTTTTGAATTCATTTTTTCTAATTTTTGACTTTAATTACACAATTTTAAAGGAATGTATCTTTCATTTTCCATACAATTTATTTTTAAATATTTTGGAAAAAGTATGAGAAGAATGTTTTTTAAAATTATACAGTATGAATAGATTTTTATATTTCATGATGCATTATTTTCATGAATCCTTTTTTAAAGGGTTTAAAGTTTGTTTCAAAATAAATTCCTTTCTTTTATAATTGTGAGTAATTATGATAAAATAGAATGTTTTTGAAGAAAAAAGGATATTTTCCTTAAGAATTAATTTCAAGTGTTTTATCAAAATTATTTTCCATCTGACGTGGAATTAGTTAATATAGTAATGTATCAATTAAACTATATCTATTGTTTATGTTGATCTATTATGGTTCTGATTGAATTATACTTATGAAATACAATTGTATTAGATGGATTATGTAATGGTGGAATGATGTTTAAATAAATCCATTTTATTCCTCTGGTTATGATGAATGAATAATGTTATTGTGGAACATGTAATAATGATTTTATTATAAGATTATTGCGATCAATATCTTCCAGTAATGTATTAGAAAAATATTTATATCTCATGAGATAGACTTGACTAGAGTGGGAAATAATCTCAGTTCTGTAATACAATGTTATAATGAGGAGTGAACTCGACACAGTAATGGACTTTTTGGACTATAATGGTCTTGGAAGGTATCCTTAGCTAATATGGAAATGATTTTCTATGATTATGTTTCTTACACAATTTCCGGTTTTATGCTAATTGTTTTTCCCCAGACTCATTTTTCTTTTATGATTTATTCCTTATGAATTCAATGATTTATTTCATTTCTCAATATTTTAATATATGTTATACATGGTATGATTTTCAAATGTTATGTACATGTTTTTACATTCTTATGTTCATGTTTTGTTTTATATTTTTCTATGATTAACCTCACTGAGCATCTGATACCACCATTTTTATATGTTTTATTTTCCCCATGATATAAAGAATGGTTTTAGGTATGAAAACTAAGAGGGGAGATATTGATGGGAGATGTTGAAGGTCTTTTACTAAATTACAGAAATGTGTCCCATGTTTCCAAAGGAGCTAAACTAATATGGTCATTGGGTGTCTTTTTTGGTAAGTTATTTATTATTCTAAAAAGGTATTGTAATTTCAATGTACGTAAATCATGGGTGGTTATAACTTCTATGAACAAAAATACTAAAATAAAGAAATATGATTTCATTTTTGTAAAATAAGTTAACATATATTTTATTGAAAAATTATTAAATAATGAATAGTGGATATAATATGTATTCATAGGATTTATAAATATTATATTACAATGTTTAATATTACCACTATAATGGAAACATAACAATTCGAATCATAAAATAAACATTAGATTGGTAACTAAGCCCTTGGAATTGTAAAATAAACATCAAGGTAACTTGTGAAGTATGAGTATATTTAATATCGTATAGGAATAAATATATGATAAAATAATTACTAATTTAATTTAATATTATGTTTTCTCAAGTGTAATTATTTGGTAAAAACTATTTTAATTTATTAATAAATACTAATATTTATATTCAAAAATAAAATGTTAATATTTAAAATTTTAAAAAGATATTTTGAAAAAATAAATATCATTATTTTTTTCAAATATTATAAATTATATAAGGTTGATTTTAATTCTATTTACATAATTAGTAAGATTCATTAGTGACCAATGAAATATGATAAAATATGGAATTTTTTATTATACTAAAAATAAATGATTTATCACATCCTAGACAATGTAATGTTCCATTGGATTAATCTCACACAAATCAATTATTATAATTATTCATCAAAATTAATAAAATTTTTAATATAAATTAAAAATAATAAGTTAATTGATATTTTAATTAAATACCCCAATAATAGACTCCTCCAAACCCTATTTATCCCCTCTACAAAACAAATTTTATTGAAAAAACACCAAATTCACTCCCTAAATT
The DNA here is from genome assembly GCA_963277665.1 of Viscum album. Lineage (NCBI taxonomy): Eukaryota > Viridiplantae > Streptophyta > Magnoliopsida > Santalales > Viscaceae > Viscum > Viscum album. The sequence goes on from OY728133.1 coordinate 1,504,794,812, forward strand.
TTCTATATCCAGTAATTACTTATTTCATTGAACCTAATACCATTCCATAAATCATTAAGGTGTACTCTAAAGAATTTAACATAAAGATGAAAAATATCTTACCAATTCTAACATCTATCAAATCCATTTTTTATATTTATTTCATTTACCATTATAAATTTTAGTAAGATAATTTTCTCTTATTAAATAATGGAATTAAATTTACTATAATATAATTATTATATTCATATATAAAATTGAATTAAATTCAGAATCGGTATAACAATCATCCAATTATAATCGATTAAGTCAACCAATATATGAGATGACATTAATGGACTATTAAATTCTTAAATGGATGGTTCTAAAAAAATTCATAAATAAATAAAATAATTATGATACAACCCTAGTTTGATTGGTAAAACCCTTGTTTGTAGATCTCCTTCATTCTTCCATTATCCATTCTACCCATTTCAATTTTGATGGAACATTTCTCTCCAGGTATAGCTCTCTCCAGGACTTTAGGGTTTCTCCTCCCATCACCTCTATCTTCCTCGGTTGCATTGGTTCTCCTCACTAACGCTCGTGGCATCGGTCTTTGGGGGGGGGGATCTCCGTTCTGGTCTTCTTAGTCATTGGGTTTCTTTTATGGTTTATTATTTCTTTCCTCTCCATGATTTCAGTTATCCTACCAATATTGTTCTATGATACTCTTTTTTTATTGATTTGTGTTCCCTGAATATCACTAACATGATCTAATCACTAGAACCATCATGTTGAAACCCAATTTTCCATTGACCCAATAGTGCTCTGGTGGTTTGGTATATGTTGTTATTGATTCTCTATGGATTTTGTATTGTCTCTAATACCCATATTAGATATTTTTTCCTTTCCCAGTGAATTGGAATCCATATTTTTCTTGTATGAAGGTGTTTTAGGTGGTTCCGAGATGGTGTTGGTTGTAGAACTCATCGTCAAGGGTGTGTATCAGTAGTGTGGATCTAGTGCTTTGTCTCGGTAGTTGTGACTCACGTGGGATATCTTCTATTCTTGGGGATCTTTTCCCTTGGTTATTCTTATTTTTGTGACGGTCTGTTGATCTTGGTGGTGTGGGTTGGACTTACATGATTTTTTTCCAGGTGAACATTAAGATTGGATTATGGTGGAGTCTCTAACGGTTTAAATTTTTCAAATTTTTCTGAAGATGTTCTAGTTTGGTTTTCATCCTCACGACCCTAGTAGAGCTAGTAGAAGGTTATTCTATTTGGCACCGATGATGTTTTGGGTAACATTGGATTTTATATTTCTAGTTCATCACCCTCTGGATTGATAGATTCTAGCAGTTTTTAGTTAGTTTGGTTCTCTTGTGATATTTTTACGAGCATGAAATTTATGGCTCTGAAATCTATGATGGTCAGGTCTATGGCCGATAGATATTGATGGTGTCATGGTGACGATGGGATATGGGTGCATTAATTTCAATGGCTCGAGGAAATCATTTTTCTATTGGTGCACCAAGGTACTGGTGTGGCATATTTCTTTTGAATTTTTAATGTATAGAGTTATTTATAATTAGTAATTGAATTTTCTATTTTTTGAAGTTGGTATGCGGACGGTGAAGTTGAAATTTAATTTATTGTTTAAATTTGAATTTGATGATTAACCAAGAGTAGGAATGTGAATATTTATAAATTTTATGATTTTGGTTTGTGGATGGTGACACCAGGTTTTTAAAATTGTGTGGCACCACTCAACCATAATGTGGTTTTATGGAAAATAAAAAAAACTATTTCTGGTAAACCCTATTTAAATATTTTTTATTTGTATAATGGGTTTGGGTAATATTTGGGAGAATTTGAAAGGGGTTTAGAATGGTTTTTCGGGTTTTCTAAGGGTGCACAATTTGGGATTTATTAGTGAAAACCATGCTACATAGCCAGTTATCTATGCACAGTGAGGCAGATGAAACATGGTGGTAGCACATTTAATGTGAATGGTTTTTAAAAATATTTGGCCATCCCAGGTAAATTGTGATCAATGAGGCAGTGGGATCCAACATGGTTTGTGCAAAATTTGTCTAATTGTGCATGGAAACCCTGAGAAGAAACCTTTGGGACAGTATATGTAGCATTGATAGTGAAACGTTTGTCTAACTGTGTGAGAAAACTCTGTAGGGAACCCTTAGGGACAGTAGAAGTCATACAGTTGTTCTAACCATGTGATCTAATTCTGCATGGAATTAAAAAGGAGTTTTAAAAAATTAGGGGGCTTAGGATTAACCCTAATCATCCCATTTCTCCTCTCATATGAACCCAACCAGATATTTCTTCTTCTGAATGGTTAGGGAGGCTCTCCAACTCGTTTTGGAAGTGAATCAAAGGGTTTTCCGAGTTTTATGAAGCTATATATTCATTGGTATGACTCTCTCATTGGTTGTATTGTTATTTTCTGTAGTTCAAGATCTCCCTCTCTCTCAGTATTGCAAATATAAATCTATCTATTGTAGATCTAGGGTTTTTGTTTTCTAAATTGATGAGAGTTAGGATTTTTGTGTTAGGCCGAGAGATCTAATTAGGTTTTATGGAGATTTCATCTAGAGTTGTGTGGTGGTTGTGCATTTTTTAATTTCACTGAAACCCCAAAGTAGGTGGCTTCACTCTTGACTATATATTGATAGAACATGAAGAGTTTATTTCAAATTAATTAGATTTTCTTTAATTTTGTTATGATTCTAATGTGATGTGCCTGGTGGAAGCACATTTTTTGCGATGAGTTGGTGATTTTTTTTAAAATGGCGTTTTTTGTGAAAGGGGAATGGTTTTTTATTTTAAAATGATGATTTTAAAATCGGTGGCTATGATGATTTATGGTATATGGTTTACGAAATATGGTTTTACATAAAAATGTTGTTTTATAAGAATGTGGTTTTGCATGGAAAATGGATTAAGGGTATTTTCAATAAACTAGGGATTTATTTTGTTATTTCTCATTTGGGGGGATTTTTTTTGTTATTAGGGGTTTTTTAGTTGGTAAATTTTTATATAGTTTGACTCGACACATGTTGGTTGATATGAACATTCCAATTTTTGATTTACATGTTGTTCTGGGTTTGGAAATCGATATATTTTTATTTTTAGGCTCATGTGGGGACACATTTGTTGGAATGGATGCATAGTGGTTAGGAAGACCCACTATAAAAAGGGGATGGAGAGTGGACATGATGGACCCCCATCAAGTATAAATTGATGTGAAGTACCACAATAAAGGAATATATGTGGATGAGTTTAGATGTAAAGTTACATAGTGATGGGTAAACCAATTTTAGTGTATGGAATTTTATTAATATGATTGCATCATGTGTGTGTCTATGTATGGTGAATTTAGGTGTGGTATTATGTGTTCAGTAAAATTGTTAATGACTTGTTTGGTTTCATTCATTGGTATTGTGTATATTTGGGAATAATGGCATGGTAAATGTATATTTGGATTGCTAAATGTTGTTGCATTTTTTTATGTTTTATATCAATTATTTTATATAAATGTGCTAATGGTCCTATCCTAGTGGCGTGTAGAGGGAACTAATTTTTGAAAACCTAATGATTATTATAAATGACCCCTACTTTGAAATTTTGGTGCTTTTGCAGATGTTGTACTCTGGGACACAGGTAATGTTAAAGCATCTCATTTCATTAGTGGTTCATCCTAATGCTTGGGAGTTATTGTGGTGCTTGGATTATGGATCTTGATGTGAAGTTGTGTCGGGGATTCTTTAGGTTTGGTAGTTCATTATTCCACTATGTACTCTGACTCTAAATTATTGCAGTTTAGTGGTATTGATCATTGGCCATTATTATGGAATAGGTTTAGTTGTGTGGTTGTCTATTGGTAATTTATTATAATGGTTAAAATTGTGTACATACATCTTGTAGTTGTGTTTTGTTAGGGATTGAATGGTTTTTTGATTTTATTTGAAGGTAAAATCATTCACAATTTTTTATTTAATCCCTTAACATTTGTTGCAATCCTTCAGCGCCTTGGGAACATCACCTAAAGATGAGTAGCATCTCCTACTCAACTCACGAAAACAATAAGGGGAGGGAAATTATAAGTGGTATCAGTCTGTTCGGTCATGGACTTATAATTGAGACCATTATTCTTCAGATCGATTGGCATTGAGTTTTGGTCTTGGAGTTCTCATTCATTATTAATTTATTTCGGGATTTTGGATTGTACCAAGGAGTAGGATTGTCATAACATGGAATGTATAACATAAAAGAACATAGCAAACCATTTTATGTTGAACATCATGTTACCATGGAATTGGGTATATAAGTGTTTTGGAGACACTTATATGAGCGTGATCTCATTTTTGTGGGAGTATCCAATGAGAAGAACATGGAATTCATGGTGGAAATTAAATCCCTATTGATTATATATTTTATTTGGAATAATTATTTGTGTTGTGGCATTAATGTGTTAATCTTAAAAAATATAGGATTTTTTTTCCAATGTGTTCTTTTGGAAAGAGATTTGTTGTGGTATTTTTAAAATAGTTCGATTTTCAAAAAATGTTGTTTTTTTAATAATGGTTGAACATGGAAAATATAAAATTATAGAATTCAAGTTTGTGATATTTTTATTGTAATTCAACATGAAAATTAAATCTTTCATTTGATGTAACACCCCAGGATTTCAGAGTGTGTTATTTCTTAAAAATAATTCAATAACTTGCACTACACGCAACACCGAGTTCAATCAAACCATTAAAAGAGGTCATGAATAGTATTAACTACATTTTGAACTTTATATAATCCTTATAATTTTAGAATCCCTATTATGAGTTTCTTAGTCATAATGCAAGAACAGATTCATTTTCAGTATTTCACTTTTATCAACTTCTAATAGTGAAACCTTTTTAAATACAATATTTTAAACTTTTTGACTAAATGGGGACATCAAAAATTAAAAATGAAACACCCCAAGCTTCCACGGTACGTTTCCTTTTGAATAATGTGATAGCGTGTGTTGTACGCAACACCGAGTTCTAACACACCATAACCAATCAAACTAGCCGTTATAAATAGTAATACCTACTTTTTGAAAAAATATATATTTTATATTTCAAAATGGACTTCATTTTTGGATTCGGAATATTGAAATTAGCCTAGGGTGAAATTTTGGTACTTTTCGGATAACTTTAATATTTTGATGAATAGTGAAAATTACTAAATTTTAATTAAAAACAACTTTTTTAATCAAAATAATTAATAGTGATAAATTGTGAATTTGAGTGGTTTTAAAGTATATTTAGAATATATTTTTACCATTTAATATAATGTTGGTCATTGGACATAATTTTACAATTAAACCGAACATAAACAAGTGTCAATCTATTGATAGTTATTACCTCTTAAAAACACGCTTTTTGTTTTGACAGCGGGAATTAATTTTAAATTAATTTCTGCCACTTCTGTGTTTTGAATTTAGAAAAATGGATTCCATATTTGGAATCAGGATGTCCAAATTGTGTAAATAGGTAACTTTTATTTTTAGACATTTTGAATAATTACTGTGGTAAATATTTTATTTACCATGGTTAAGGGTAAATCCGGTAAATAAGGGTTAAAAAAATAATATTATAATAATACAAAATTACCCTAAAACGTGTCCTAACCTTATTGGTGGACACATACCCGACCATGAGCATCATTGGGTCAATTTGGGGACCCCTTGGATCCACTTGTATGTGGTAGGGACACTTTATATTAATAACGTTAAAATAAAAATAAAAATGGCATAAGCTGACATCTTTTAGAAGAACAATTTTTACATAGGGTTATACATGTTGGATTTTCGATTATAAATATTAATTAGAAAGCTAAAAAGATTTCCTACATAATTATATTTTATTTATAATTTTTAGACATTAAATAGTTTATTTTATTTATGACACAATGATGATGCATTAATTACTATAATAGTGAAAAATTAAAATAATTGATATTATAAATACCCAAAAAAATATAATATGAAACTTTTAATGAATTAAACTAATTTTATAGGATAATATGATATATTAGGATTGATTTAATTGACTTTTTTCGAAGTAATAAATCTGTTATGAGTTTCACAAAAATCAACTATTGAATAGTGTCAAAATTGACATAAAAGAGTTCTTAAAAAAAATATTATATTATTAATTGATATTAAATTACTAAAAATCTAAGGTTCGGCCAAGAGACTTATATCATGATAGGTTCATCATTAATGTACCACTTGGGGGTCTCTTGGATGTATATAGTAAGTTTATTAACCATATTATATAAAAATACAAAGAGACATTGTAAAAGTGAAACTAATTAACTTAGAGTTAATACTTAAAGATAAGGTTAATATAAGTACCCAAACCTGTCTAAATTCTATTGGTTGAGTGGTTTTCGACCTATCCCCACCTTAAACTTTGAATAATCAACTTTGGAGCCATTAGAAACCGAATATTAATTTATTATAAATTAATATTTCTAGCTTTTCCAAAGGTGCCCCTCACCCCTCTTATAAAAGGGCACTCCTCCTTCTCATTTATTCACACCTTCAAAGCCTTTTGGTTCGGCCAAACTCTGCCCAAATACTCTCCCAACATCCCTCACTACAACCTAGAGGCCTTAGTTTGATCATAAAGCCAACCTATGGAGCCCTTTTGATCAAATCAAAAGGAAGAACCCGAAGAAGAGGTAATGATTTCACCACCCTTCTCCAAGTTCATTTCTTCTTCCACTTCTTCTTCCTTTGTTCTTACCATTCTAAAATAATAACTCCAGTATCTCACATATACTGTGATGTTATTATAAATATGGTACAATCATATTCAGTATTCTATCCACCCTTTGAATAACATGTCACCATACGTGCGTACGTACGGCTTACCGTCTCCACGTCGTGGTGTAATTGTTATTCAATATAATATTATTTGGATGGGTATAATAATGATGTGTAACTCATGTAAATAATAAATATAACATGTTAATGATTCTGTATATATGATATACGATCCATTTATATATTATTTAAATATCAAAAGAATGATATTGTCGCTCGTGCGTACGTACAGACTACCGTCTCCACGAACGCGATGAGATTCATTCTCCATCGTATACATTCAAGTATAATTATCATTTGATGATTTAAAAATGATGTTTAAGGACTTGATATAATTCTGGATATGAATAATATACAACCTATCCTTTACAAACATGTCTTACGTAACAAAACATATAAAAGAAAACAAGTAAGTTAACACCCGAAACGACGATAATTCTAAGATATTATTAACAAATCAATGTTAAAAGATCATATATGATATCATATTAATATATATGATTCTTCTATAATTTAATAACAATTATTTCACCATTATACAGGAGGTTAACCTACCCCAACCAAGGAAAAGTACAAGGTAAGGGTTATTTCACAATCTCTTCATTATCCGAGGTTGTTTATACGTAATAATCTACTGGGATATCTTTATCATCCACATCCATGTTTCTTAAAAATGTATTTCAAAACATTTTTACTATTTACAAGAATATGGGTTAAAGTCATTTATACCCTTGTCTGGATTTTTATAAGAGGTTTATAAAGGAATCTTTCTGTCGTTTTCAAAACAAGGTCCTTTTTAACCTTTTCGACAGAGTTGAGGTAAGAATGTTTTTTTAACTTATACGGCGGGTGCGGTTATTTTCCGCCGTTATAAAATCGTCAAAGCTTCCCTTACAAGCTTATAAGAATATTTTCAAAGAAAATGTTTTATTTTATATGGATCTTAAATGATTTCAAAATAAAAGGAGATATTTCTTTTAAAAGAATTTTGATTTCATCTATGTCAACATCCTTTGATGGATTTTAAGATTATTTGAAGTTGATTTATTATGATACAAAACTTCTATATTGTATTGAAGGTTTTGTGATATGTTTGACTGTGGATGTTCTATTTTTATACCATTCATAGTTTATGGTGAAAGTATTGACATTTCGTATGCTAGTTTTAATACGAATGTTTATGTTATGTTTAAACCTTTTCATATGGGAATGCATTGGACTTAATAAGTGACGGGTGGAGCCCGCTATAGCTCCTCGATGCATCGGTAGGTCTCATGAGACAAACTAGTGTCTTGGCACAAGGCCTTGACAAAATCTTATTTGTAGTCTTGGCACGAGGCCTTGGCTATGTGGTTATGATAGTCTGGCATTATGCATTCCAACATTATGAAAGTGGTTATTGATTTTTTTCATGTGATTATTCGATTAGTAGAATATCCATGTGAATAAGTAAATGGCATTATTTCATTTTATTTATGCCATACCATGTTGAAAGTTCATGTTTGAAAGGCTTATGTTTTAGTTATACATTGCCTTGAAAGTTTATTCTTATTTATGAAAGTTTCTGCTATTTTTTTATCCTTACTGGGCATTTGAGCTCATCCCTTTTATATGTTTTATTTTTCCCAGGAAGTGAAGAAGTAAATTATGAATGACCTGCATGGATATTATGTGGGGATATGAGTGTGGATTATGGAGACATTATGTTGTTGTAGTAGTTTTTCATTTTATGGTGTAATGTAAAACCTATGAATATATCAAGTGTTTCCAAGGCTACTAAACCAATCGGTCTTTCGAGATTTGATCTTTCTTGTGATCAAGCCAATGTTACGAAGTAATGCACCGACTCTGGGTAGCTGGGGTCGGGGCGTTACATTTGAAACAGAGTGTGACTTATGATGGAATTTGTGTGTATAAAAATGGCCCCGGGTATGCCTCAAAGAGACCAACCAGAGGATTCTGCTAAAAATGGCATTGAACCTGAGCACCGAGTGAAGCAGATGCTTCTGCATAGTATATTGAATGCTTTAAAAGTTTCGAAAAGTGTGAATAGAGTGGATGAGGTGAAACATGCAGATAACACAGATCAATTCCAGAAGTAAAATCCACCCATCTTTAGGGGTGATTCAAAAATAAGAGGGGAGGCAGCCTGGTTGAATAAGATGAGTCAAATATTCAATTTTCTAGTGACACCAGTAGAGTTGAATGTAATGTTTAAAACATACATGACGGATGATATTACAAATTAGTGGTAGGATTTGGTGGTCCCATTTTGAATAAAACATGGTATAATAAGGGAGGGTTTTGTGGAATTGTTTAAGAAACAGTTCCAACCTCACATGTTTACAATTATGTGAATAAATTATTTAATTATCTTGAAGAATGATAACTTATAGATGATGGAATAGGTTATTAATTTTAAAAATTTAGTGTGGTTTTCACCTGATTTCACAACTAGTGCATCATTAAAGGCACGAATTTTGAAGTAGGGTTGAGGAAGGATGTCAATTCTAAAATAGCGGTGTTATGTATAAGTTATTATACAGAAATGGTTAGTAGAGAATATTTGTATTAAAGATATATCATGTGGGTATAGGTTGGAGAAGCATGTCGGTACCCATGGGGAATTGTGGGAACTCTAATGTGGGGATTAAGTTGAATAGGGGAACATATTTCATGGGTGGGAGTATGAATCATAATCAAACATCAATATCGGTGAATATTCCTCTAAGTCCTCAAAGAAACCCATATCATTGCCAGTGTGGATTTACTATCCACATGAAGTAGGATCGTACAAAACAAGCTTAATCATGTAACAACTATAGGAATATGGGGGAATATTTAGTCTTATTACCACAATAATCTGACGTCTGGTATTCGTGACACTCATCAGGGTTCACACACGTCCTATGAGTCAATGGGATTAGGGAAGCTACATAAACCTCATCATCAGTGTAGAGTTGGTAATAGTGATTATGGGAATACTTTGACTCCACACTAAGGGATGTTTTAGTAGGGTAATATATAGTAGACTGTGTCAAGAAAGAATTTATTTGAATCTAATAATGTTATGGTGGATGATTAGTCCTGACCGTTTATGGTGAGAGATATAAATATTTTTTAATTATACCTTTATGAAAGTGTTTTTTGATATGTGTTTGTCGAATTAATTCATTGTGTATCCTGTTGTTGAATGTTTTGTGTTTTCCAATGGAAATGATGCCTTTTATTTTAAAATTTCAATATTTTCTAGGTCAATGTGAGTGTAAACAATTTTTTTGTAGAGGATATTGTATAGAAGTTAATGGGGTTTATTTTATATGGTATTTATTAGTTATTGAGAAGTATTATTATGATATAATACTAGGTATACATAGATTGATTACATTTAAGGACCACATTGACTGTCATGCATGAATAGTTTGTATCAAAACGTTTGATCAAATCAAATATAACTTTAGATGAAAGTATATTGAATGTGAAGGAAAAATGATTTTTTTGTCACTAGTTGCTGGGGAAATATCATGTAAATTGGTAACTTTGTCATTTTAATTTATAGAAGGATCTTATAATAGTAGGTTTTCAGTATTGGTTGATTAATTGATGGTTTCCTTTTAAAAAAATTATATAGATTTCTAGCCATACGAGAAGTGGAGTTTATGATTGATATTCTCCTATAAACCTGTCCTATCTCTAATCCATTTTAATTGATGAGACTGGTATAATTGAGGGAATTAAATGTGTTGTGGAGGATTTTGAAAATAAATGGCTCATCCATCCTATAACATTTCCTTGTGTAGCACCGATTTTGATGGTTAAAAGGGAAGATATAAATCTACGGCTATTTGTTTATTATTAGAATCTTAACCATGTTATGATAAAGATTCAATATCCACTACCATGAATTCATGATCTGTTTGATTAGTTGACGAGAGCTTAGTGGTTCTCCAAAATTTATTTTCATTCAAGATATCATCAATTTTGGGTGTGAAAGAAAGATATTCCAAAAATAGCTTTCTGAAGTAGATATAGCCATTATGAGTATGAGGTTATTCCCTTTGGTAATTCAAATTCACCATCCGTCTTCATGGGATTGATGAATTAGATATTTATGTGATATATTGATTCTCTCATGGGGGAGTTTTTTGGATGATATATTGGTGTATTCAAGGTAAACAGTGGATCATTAGCAACACGTGAATATAGTTTTTGTAACCTTGGTAGAATATCTTTTTTACACCATTTTGTCGATGTTTTACTTTTGGATAAAGAGATTCGTTTCATTGGACATGTTATTTCTCATAACGGTGTTTCAAGGGATCCATAAAATATAGAGGCTCTTATCTATTTAAAGCCACTAAAGAAAGTCCTTGAGATACTGAAAATTCGTGGAATAACTAGTCATTTTCGATTCTTTTTCATGACCATTCATTACTAGAATCATCGATGACTACATTGACAAGGAATAATGTTTCATTTCCATGGAACGAGTAGTGTTAGAGGTATTTTGAAGAGATTAAGGGTCACCATACATCAGTACCATTATTGGGATTTCCACAACTACAGAAAGGGTTTGTAGTGTATTATGACACATTAGGATTAGGGTTGGGGTATATTATCATTAAAGGGAGTTATGTGGGTGTCTGTGGATCATGATAGTTCAGTTTTCATTAACATAACAATCCAACACATGATTTTGAGTTGGTGGCAGTGGTTCATGCTTTTAAAATGTGGAACAATTATATATTTGGTATGAAATGCACAGTGTTTACTGATCCTAATAGATTTAAGAATATTTTTTCTCCAATATATTTGAATTTCAGGCTGAGGATATGGATAGCGTCCTCCCAGATGATTGAATTTGATATCTTGTATACAACATGTAAGGGAAATTTAGTGGATGAAGCATGGAGTAGAAATTCATTTGATATAGTGGTGAAACATGAATCAGATCAATGGCTGTTAAAGTTTGTAATATCTGAAATGTGGTTGAAATGTGAGGATCAATGTGATATAGAAATTGTTTTCCATTTTCATTGGTTCCTGACAAGGTTGGTTTGGTTAAATATGTGTAGATGTCTAACTCAGAATGTGTGTCTGCGAAGTGAAACTCAATTGTTGTGAGACTATTGAGGTCTAGTAACTTGATAGAAATTTAGTATTTTTCTATCACAATAACATTGTTTAATCAGTGTCTTGGTTGGAAAAAATTCTTAGTTTTTATCGTTATTCTATATGGGATATCCATACTAGAATTAAGAAAATGTACAAGGTGCTGATATCACAATTTTTGTGGGCTGTTATGAAAATTAAATTGCCGGAATTTGTTTCAAGATTCTTGACTTCTAATGAGGTAAAGGAAGAGCATTATCGACTGGCTGGTTTGTTTTCTTCATTACCTATACCTATGTGCATGTGGGAATTAATAGAAATGTATTTTGATACAGGTCGCCCCATAATAGTTAGGAAGCATGATTCAATATGGGTGATTGTAGATTAGCTAACAAAATCGTCTCATTTCATCCGTATTCTTGAATCTCATATAGTGGAGGATCTATCCAAAATCTATATTAGGGTGGTGGCAGAGAGGCATGGTGTACCGGTTTCAATTTTAATAGATAGAGATATGAGGTTCAAATCTTGTTTTTGATTGTCCTTGAAACAATCCCTTTGGACTAAGTTGATGAATATTACATAGTACCTCCCTTAGACATATGAAAAATCATAAATTATGAATCCAATTTTTGAATATGTATTTTTGGATTTTTTGATGGATTTTGATGGCTCACAGGAGGATCACTTGATTTTATTAGATTCCTCATAAAATTATAGTAATCAGACCATGATACATATGTATCTTTTAGAAGAATTGTATGGGAGTTCATATCATTCTCCACTATGTTGGCTGGAAATATGGGATAATTTGTGGGTTGGGATGATCCATGACCAATAAAAAACTAAGAAGATTAATTTTATCAGGAAGAGAATGGTGATATCTCAGAGTTATCATAAATCATATGCTGGCCATTTCTATGGATGTTGTCATTTGGGTTTGGTAATCATGTGCTCTGGAAAATCTCTCCAAGGCTTGAACATCATCATTTTAGAATGTAGGGTATGTTATCTCCAAGGTATATTTGTCATTTATAGATACATTATTGGTTTAGAGTGGTGGAATATTAGTTATATTTGGTACCATGATTTTGTGTGGTGCACAATGTGTTTCATGTTTCTTAGTTTGAGAAGTACTAACCAAATCTGGACTATGTGATTTGATGGGATAATGTTCAGCTATATTTGGATACTTCATTGGTGCATGTGTCTGTGCGGATTTTAGATATCATGATATAGTCTTGAATCATAAATTAATCGGTATAGAATGGTTTTTCTGAAAACATGGTTAGATATAAGAGGAGACCTAGGAGAGAGAGAAAGAGATGGTCGAGTAATGCCCAAATATTTTTCAATAATTTAATAGTTCACTACATTCCATGGACAGAATTCCCAATTAGTAGTGAAATGTTTCCCTGTAGGTTTGAGGTATGCAACCATGTTTATTCATTTTTATGTGTTTAATGTTGTAGGGAAATGTTTGGGAGATTTTATAAGAGTTTTTTAATGTTTTTGAGGATTCTCAATGGGTTCATAGTTTGAGAATGATTAGTGGAAATTGTGAAACAGACCCATGAAACTGGGCACAGTGAGGCAGATGCAAAGGGGTGGGAGCATGGTTAAGGTTCAATATTTCCAAACCATACATCAAGGCTTTGTAAACCACGATACATGAGTCAGTAGGCTCCTACATGGTTATAGTAATGTTTTTCTAACAATGTGAGGCAATCGTGCGGGGAACCCTTTAGGACAGTATTGGTCACATGGTTAGTGAACAAATTTTTTCTATCTATTCGAGGTAACTATGAAAATCTTGGAAAAAAGTTTTTTAAAAAATAGTGTGCTTAGGATTAACCCTAAACACCACATTTGACCTTCTATATAAACCTAAGTATATATTTCTTCCCCTCAGGGGTTAGGGGGATCTTTCACACTTTTTTGAAGTGAATCGTGGGGTTTTATTGGGTTTTTGAGGGCGTTTTTTCCTTGTTAAGTGTTTATCATTAGTTTTTTTTGGTTTTATATATATATAGTTCTCTTACACTATCTTGATTTTCTAGATATACAACTATTTCATGTAGATTCAGGATTTCTGTTGCCTAAAATGACCATATTTAGACTTTTTGGTGCTATGAAAATAGATTTATGGTGGTTCTATAGAGATTTCACTGATATTTGTGGTGTGGTTGTGCATTGGTCAATTTTTCTAAAACTCTAAGCTAGGTAGATTCACTATGGACTCCATTTTGATGGAACTAGAAGGCTTATATTAAAATTTATTCGTTTTTCTTGAATTTTTTTTGATTGTGATGTGAGATGCTTGGTGGAATCCCATTTTGTAATGATTTGGGGAGTTTGGTTAAAAAATGTTTTCTTCTGAAAGGGGCTTTGTTTTTTATTTTAAAATATTTATTTTAAAATCAGTGGATTATTGAACTATTGATAATTTTTCATGAATGTTTTTTTCAATAAAATTGCAATTTTATTGGAATGTGGGTTTTCATGGAAACAGTTTAAGGGTGTTTTCCATAAATGACATATTTATTGAAGTGATTTGACATATTTTGGAAATTATTGATTTTATGAAGGGGTTTTTTGTTTTGTAAATTGTTAGGTTCTGTGACATGGAATGTGTTGGTCGATACAAACTAGGTAATTGATTATTGAAATGTTGTTGTGGTGTCCATAATTGATATATTCTTATTTGGTGGATCAAGTGCTTATTCATGTGTCAGAATGGATATATAGAGGTCAAGAAGAACCACTATAAAAAGGGGATGAATATTGGATGTGATGGAACCCCATTAAGGATAAGTGGGCATGAATTACCACTGTAATGGAATTGGATTGAATGATCATGGATGCAATGTAACATCATGATGGGTACACCAAATTGGATGTATGGAATTTTATGAATATGATTGGAATATTCATGTGGCTATGAATGATGAATTTTGATGTAGTATTTTATGTTCGATAAAATGGTTAATAACATACATGGGTTAATTACTTAGTATAGTATATGCTTGGGTAAAATGGATTAGTAATGGTGTGTTTGGCTTGCTAAAAATCGTTTCATTGTTTTATTTTTTATATAAATTGTCTTATATAAATTTTAACGGTTATATCCTAGTGAAATTTATAGGTATGTCATTTGGGTAAAACCTACTAAGTGTTATTACTCACCACATACTTTGGTGCATTGTTAATTTTTCATATGTTGTGATATGGGACACAGTTAATTGTAAAGAATTTTTTTTTGTGGTTCATCCGGATTTTTGGGCTATATTATGGTTTGTCGATCATGGTTCTTGGTGTGGAGCTCTGGAGTTGTGTCATAGAGTCTTTGGGTTTTATTGTTCTCTCTTCTACTTGGTACTCGAAAACTACATAATTGTGGTTTAGTTTTATTAATCTTATAGCATTATTATAGAATTTTTTCGGTTTTATGGTTGTATATTTTTAATTCAATGTGTTTTTTGAAATTTTTGACATGTTTCTTGTAGTTGTGGTTGGTTATGGATTTTTCGGTTGGCTGCTTTTATCTAAGGGAAAATTTTTCCCTAATTGTTCTTGAATCCCTCGATAGTTATTACTATCTTTGACACATGTCGCCAATGGCTGAGTATCTCCTCCACCTCAACTCAAGCCAATGATGAGGGGTGGGATGTTACAATTTATGACATGATTAATAATATATAATCATAAGATAAAAATCAAATTTTTTTATATACATAATAATCATGGTTATTTAATCATCCTAAAAGGTGATTACTAAGACACATTTCATGATTTGAAACTATTTTATAAAATATACTAAATTATAAAACATATATGATAAGGTAATAATGATTAATCCTTAAAATTATACTCTTTTTAATATGCTTCCCTTTTAAAACATCACTTAATATTACTTGATTATTTAAATAATTTTTTTATGATGGAAATTAAAATATTTATCAAAATGAATATATTATTCAATTAAATTAAAATAATATGATTGTAGATGCATTATAATTATGAAAAATTAAATATTAAAAAGGTTATATAGTATAAAAAGTGTTATTTAATTCAATTAATCCAGATGTCAGTGGATAATTCAAGAGAGTTGGGACTCGAGGTAGGTGGATTCTTCACATTCAATATTTATTATGTTTATCCTCTCTCCCTCACTCCCTCTTCTGATTTCTTATTTATTATTATGTTCTTTAAATTTTTTATAAATCTATCATTGATGAAACTATTTCATTTTTCTATCTTTTTTGGGGATATGCATGTTTTTCTAGTTCACTTATTAGTCTTCTATTAAAATAAAACTCTATTAAAGATAATACTCCTATTTATTATTATTTTTCATATATCACTATAATAAAACATATTATTTATAAAAACAAACTTATTTAAACATAATAAATTTTAGTTTTAATTTTTTATTTGGAAACCCCTATATGTGTATCTTATTTAATATTTGTTTAACCCATTTCACCAAACATTGATAATGGTGTTTGTTTCCATGGCATCTCAATCATCCTTTAAATATTATTTTTTCATTAATGTGGGATTAATATTAAAAAAAATATTCCTTATTATGAAGTTATGAATTTCTAATATGAATTAATCCTTTATTTTCATTGTATATAATATAATACCTCAATGATTTATGATTTTTAATATTATTATATCACCCATTTCCTTTATTTGTGTAATGTATTATTAATTATTGATGTATGTTTCTAACATCATTAAAAATAATATTCTTGAAATATTATGATGTGATGGGTGGAATAAAAATTATAAAACATATTAATCATGTGGTAAGATTACATCTCATGAGAAACTATTTATAGTTCATGGGATTTGATCATTCCAAATTTTGATATGATAACATGGTTGCGAGCCTAAATATATCATTTTGATAACTGGTTTTCTACTTATGAAGTATTTATATGATTCGTGTCTTTACTTTGTTAATATTTTATCATTTAACTTATTAAATATTTCAATATATTGATTTACTATCTCTATCAATTATTATTCTATATTTTTTTTGACTCATTTGATATCTCACAATTATTCTTCTCATGATTATCTCATTATTATGAAATTTAATCATGAATTTTATGATTTATCCAAGAGTATCCCATGTCGTGGTAACAATATCTAAATAATTTTTAGTGTATTAAAATTAATGATTGGAATCTTATTTAGTTAATTGAAAAATGATTTCTTACCTAGATAATCTCATAACCACTTAACCCTTATATATTTTTTTGGGGTGTTTTATAATAAATATTTTTTTAAATTATATAATACTATGTTTAAGATAGATGGGTCATTATAATTTGTGGGATTAATTTAGTAAAAAATGTATGATATATATAAAAATTATCCTAGAATAAATGTTTGAAGTCGTATGTTTGGATAAACAAGTGATTTATGAATTATTCATTATATGTTTATAATTGGACTTTTATACACTTATTTATTAGATTATAATACTCACTATAATTAAATTACATTAGTAAATCTATGTAAATATAAGAAATAATTTTAAAATTCAATGCAACATCCGGACCCTAGAAGCCAGAGTTGGGGAATTATTTTACTATGTTGGCATAGATATATGTTTCACATCCCATGGGACCAAATAATTTAATAGTTTTTTAAATTTATATTACATATATGATTCCCCAAATACACTAGGAAATTATAATACAAACATGAAACATAATAAAATGAAACAAACATCCTTAAAACTAATTCAATGGAATCTTGTTCATAGCATGGTGAAAAGAATAAAAATAAGGGTGAGATCGAGTGCTCAATACGAGTTATGTATAAGGGAATAAATAATATATTAATGACCATAATCAACATGGAAAGGTAAATAACTGAAAACAAAATAAATTTAATAAATAAAATGTATCCATATTTTTTTTTATTGTGAAAATATTTTGGAAAATATGATCTAAAGATTGAAAGAAAGTAATGCTTAAAAATTGGATGTCATGTATCAGGAATATGAACCACTATCATCAAGACTTTTAAAAGAATGTTTAATAAATTATTGTAATACTCAGTTAATTTGGCCACATTTTTCATATCATGATACTACCAAATCATCAAGGGACTTGTCTACATATGGTCCCGGTCTGTTCTTGCATACAAATCATTCATTATATAACGATTAATCAATATAAAAAGATATTTTTAAATAAATGTTTCCTATGACGCTTTTATAAATTTGAATACCATGAATATAATTATTTTCATGATATAATAAATAAACTGATCAGTATACAGACACCACACAGATGGAAATTAGTCAAGAATAGTGCATATATCTCATAGATGTAAAAAATTGAGATGATAAACCCTTTACATTGGGTTCCCTTTTGGGTGAATTTCCTTTAGATTTCTATATAATGGTTTTTTGAATGTTAATAAATTAAAATTTAATTATATTAATATTTTTTATATAATATATTATTCTCTAATAGTATATTATTTACCATTTGTTAGATATCAATCATTTTTTTATTATTTCTGATGTTAATTGCTTAGTTTCTCGATTAGGTTTTGACTTGTAATTTATTATTCCTATAAATTAAATCATAATTTAATCATCCTTAGAATGTAAAAAATTATTTAATAATCTTATATATTATGTATATATGTATTTATAATAATCCATAATATTTGGATATCGGAATGAAATGCATCATTCATAGAGGCAGTAGGTAGTACATACGTATGAATGCTACTTTCATTTCATTTTCATATTTAAAGGAATGAAATTTAAATGATGTATATTATAATTATTGAATAAAATATATATGTCATATATATCACATATTTATATTATAATTAACCTTAATATATTCTATGAATAGTATGAGAAAATCATATCTCTTTGGGGAGGCAGAAATCCACAATTCCAAAAATGATGTTATCGTGTTTTTAAAAAATTGAGATCATATGAGCTTGTGTTATAAAATAATTAAATATAAATAAAAAAATAATATATATATTACAAAACATATATAAACATATTTTACATAATAATTCACATCCATGTAATGTCGTAATAGAAAAAGTGTACAATCATCATTTCGTGAGGCAGTAGTTTTCCATACACATAACCGTAATGGTTATTACTCATTATATGGAACAATGTGTAAATGTAGATAGAAACATTATCATAACAAAAAATCAATTTATATTGGATACTGTTGTTTTTATATTGGAAAAAAATAATGATAGTTGATATGGAGGAAAATGAAAAAAACCTAATGATCTTGAGGAAGGATGATACATCTTATTTCGGTAACACAATTTGGTTTTCAACGAAGGGATTCCATGGATGGATTAATATAAAAAGGGTGTATTCCTAGATGATGATTGGGAATTTGGAAAATTATTTGGGTAGGTTTTGGTCAACATAAAAGGCTCAATGTGGTGTGAGGATGTGAGTGATGAGGTGCCCTTTTATAATATAGGTGAGGGGCACATTTGGGAACTCTTAAAATTTAAAAAAAATAACAAGGATATTGAAGAGTAAAAGACTTCCAAATGGACTATAAATTAATATTTTTAGATATATTTGACCTTATATTATCCTCTTTGTTATTAGTTATATTATTTTGGAATTTGTAAATAAATAAATAATACATTAATTCAATCATGTATCGTTACTACCAAATTCAATACTATTTTTATTTATTTTGATTTCAAATATATTAAGAAAATTTGG
Organism: Viscum album; assembly: GCA_963277665.1. Lineage (NCBI taxonomy): Eukaryota > Viridiplantae > Streptophyta > Magnoliopsida > Santalales > Viscaceae > Viscum > Viscum album. The sequence goes on from OY728133.1 coordinate 1,504,814,532, forward strand.
GATTTTAAATATAATTACTTAAAATATCTACAATATATCTTATAGATGTATAAAATTATTCAGAAACCTCAACTGATCCAAAATATTTCAATATTAACATTGTTAAAATCAATCATTTTATTTAAATGTTAATTAAATAAATAATTTTTTAGTATTGAAAAGATTTTAAGTTATTTATATAATTTTTAAAAATAAAAAATAATTCTATTTAATAAATATAATTTAATTAGGAACTAAATAGATAGTTATTTTCATTCATATATTTTCCCCATGTGGACTCATAAAGGATATTATATACAAAGAGAGGGACATTTTGTAACAATATTTGTTTTAAATAATATATAAGCTATTTTAATGGAATAGTGTCCATTAACAAATTATATTTATATATTAGGGTGATAAGGGAATATTCTTCTTCATTAAATACTTTTAGGACAAGTTTAGGTCACATTCTAGTAATTATATTTTATCATGAACCCTTAATTAAACCCTTTAGCTCTTACCTGTCAATGTGGATTTTTTCCTCTATAATGGTTAATATAGATACTATTAAATACCAAATGAACCGTAAATAGGTTATGTATGAAATATTAAGAATTATCTAAATCATTTGTATGTTTTTTATAATTTAATTAATTTTATATCATTTAATAAAATATTACTTATTTTAAAATATCATTAATGTCAATTCTGACAATATTCATTTTATGAATTTGCAAAAAATAAAAAAATATATGATAACTAATAAAGACCCATGATTATATCTATAATATGTCTATGTCAAAAATAAATTTTTATGGAATAAATTATATCAAATTATATTTATTTTAACATATTTAATAACATTTATTTAATATGTCAGTTAATTAAACAATTATCGTATAATCATTGTGAAATAACTTATTTTAATTATTTGTTCCACAATTAATAAATATAAATGATCATGATTATGATAAATTTTATTATTTCAAATTACTATTTATAGTCGAAGATATCCTTAAAAGAACCATATATAAAAAATGCAAGACTTATTAAAAAGAACAGTGTGACATATTGGACTTCCCATAGAATAAAATACTACTAAAGCATAAATTCATCATAGTGGCCCCAATACGACACAAAATAATGGAAAGGTTGATTTTGGTGGATAATAGATAATCCAATAAAATTATTAAAAGTGTTAGGAAAATTTGATGACATTATTATTACATATAATTACCTGATTTACCCTTAAACTTGGAAATTAAAATATTACTATATTTACTATTCATATGAAAAAAAAGAATCCTATTTAAATAATTTGGACCCACTAATTCCATATATGGAATAAAGTTTTAAAAATTCAAAAACCGGTTGTTTGAGTAATTAATATAACATAAATCTCATTGATGGAATGAGAAAATAAGTTTTTAAAATGAAAAAATTCAAAAGCTTATAATGTTTTTATATACAAATGAAATATAATAGTTATAAAAATTTATTAATTTATATTAATTGAAAAAAAATAAACTAATTATACAATAAACCCATTTAAAAATTAAATTTGTCACTATAAAATATTAGAAGAAAAGTAGTATTCAATTAAAATGTAATATTATATCATTACACCTCATAACATGAAACTAATTAAAAAATACCAGAAACTCATCCAAATTTAATGTTTATATTATACATTATAAATAGTTTATTTTTTAAAATAACCTATATAATGTTTTGTGAAATTTTATTTAAAATTTTTTCTCCATTAATACATTATAAACCTACCTATATAAAAATATATTTTTTGTGTAATATTGGTATAGTTCCATTCTTATGACTATCAAATATATTTGATGAATGTAAAAATTATTTGATTTAAATTTTGAAATATATATTTAATTAATATCATTCACTAATTTTTATTAATTTAATTTATTAGGGAAAATGACTTTGTTATAATAAAAATAGTACTTTATAAAAACTGTAAAAATATATTATGTTGTTTCATATAATCATTTATCATTAAATTGTAACAAAATATTAAACCAAATATTTTCATAATTTAGTAAATAATATGCATAACATCAAACATAACTACTACGATATATTATATTAAATAATAAAATTTTATAAATATAAAGAATTTTTATAAAACATGGCCTTATATTTAATTAACGACAAATCATTGGTTTGTGTAGCCTAATATTAACATTGAGTTGTGTATAATTAAAAATAGAAACAATATTATATTAATTCAAAATTTAATATACTGTAAAGTCTTGGGGTGTTAAATTATTTCCACCTTAATTAAATTGTTTCATCGCAATTTAACCTTGATTTCGGTATTCTAGGGTTTGATATTTAAATAAAACAAATTTTTGAAGCACCCACATTGTAAATAATGTTAATAAAAAATATTCTTAATATGAGGGACCAATAAATGAAAAGGTTCCCACAAAACTAATATCTCGAATCAGAGATTAATTTCCAAAACATGGAAATGAATGAGAAATTTTTCCATCATGTTTTGATGGAGAGTCATGGGGAATATGTTCGTGGAAGATATTTTTACAATGATACCATAAACTAGAGGTGTAAATAAATTTAACTGATATAAAAAATAATGATGATAATATGAGTAGTTTTTTGACCGTTTTTATAAATTTGAGAAACTATTTCACTATATAATGATATAATGGAATATAGATATTTTATATGTTTCTATATTCCCAATCTATTCATTTTTAATTTAATTTTTTCTAAACCTTTTTCATAGAACAAGTTTTTCCACATGGGGATGTAATTCAAGAATCTATAAAACCTCATCCAATGATCAATTTAATCAATTTCATAAATGTTTAATCTTATGACCCTTCCATGTATTATGATCCAATACTTAGAATCATATCCACGGAAGTTAGTTGTAAAAAATATACATTATTAAAATAAATAATATAATTATCCATCATCATTAACTCAACATAATGAAAATATTAAGGCATACTTTTCCCTTTACCATGTGTTCAAAAAAGTTCAAATTTTCACCAAATCACTTTTCTTGGTTATCGATACAAATCAATACAAGCATTTAAATCCTTAATGAAGAAGTATTTCAGTAAAATTCTCATATTTTTCATAATTTATATGATGATACTATCATAAATAAAATAATTTTACGATATATTTGATAGATATAAATGAAAAACCACACTAATCATTCCGCTTTAGTTTTGTCAATAACATATTATTGGCCTTGATCTATTTGTTTTTTGGAGGAATATTTCCTTGATGATTGGGGTATTCGTCTCTATACTGAACAATCTCCTCGCAGTTATAACATTGAATAATATTGTTTTCCTTCATACCTTTTCAATATTATTACGGGTTACCTTTCTCTCCGCACTTATAACATACCCTCAATTCTTTCAATAATTTCCTATGGTGATTCCTTCAACAGTTATCACATGTGTGAAATACTTCTTTCCCTTCTTCCCTTTATCTGTTATTTTCCCTTCATTTATCTTCTTCAATTTTTTCCTTGTGAAAAAAATACTTGAAGAATTATTTCTATGTGTTTATTGAAGATAAAACTATTTCATCGTATGAAGAAACGGTTTGAGGCACTAGTTCCCTTTGGATACATGGCTTCAATCATTCAAAAAAATAAATAATCATACATTTTTATTGTGTTTAAAATCTGTAGGATGTCTTGAAAACCTATTAATGGTAGATTTATACTCTAAATCAAATTCATCCCTATTTTTCATTATGATAAGTAACTTTCTCTTCAGCTCAATATTTTGATCATGAGGGAAGCATAATAGAACAATGTATCCTTAAGAGTTATCCATTCCATGAGTTCTAATTTTTCTTCATCTATAATATTCTAGATTAACGACTACATTAGATTCACATCTCAAATGAGACAATAAACTACAAGTGTAATGTTTTCCTTATAACCACCTACCAATTCCATAAATATCTCATCCAAAGACTTAATCTACTACTAAACTTGTTGTAGGGAAATAGTCCCACTAAAAAATGGGGCCTATGTAACATAATGAGGTCCAACATTAAATAATATCCTTATGGACCATGTTTCTATGTTCGGGAAATGTTATTTTCGAAAACCCAATTAAGCTACCCTTGTGTTGTAATAATTTCCACTATTCCAAATCAAACTTTACCAGTTTCCTTAGTATTGAAATCACTACATTTTCCACAATTCTTGATACCTTTAAACCTTCTAGGAACCATTTATGAAAATTGTAATACACTAGATTAGATAATATCATTATGAAGAAAAGTTTATAATCCAAAAACTAGTGAAATACATAACTCAAATTGGATTTTTTTGTATATAAAATATCATAATAATAATCATGGTTTTTTGTGGATATCATTACATTAAAATAAAATATAATTGATTGAATAGAAAATATGAATCATCCTAATAATATACATTGGGAGTGTCAAAATAGGCGCAACGTAAGCTCTGTTGTCATATACTAGGATATGTCAAGTCAAGATTGATGCACCTTGTCAGAGTTGTTACCCCTAGGTATATTTCTTTGAGAACCACAACTACATGTATTATCTAGTCAATGATGTATTTCTAGTAATAACCACATAATCTATACATTACCAAATTTATAATGGCGTTCTTATATACAATTCATCGAATTCTACCTTAGGTTGATTATTATTAGGCTATGTTTTCTAAATCATGTTTCAATGGATTCGGTAAGTCTTTCTTCGATAAAAACTGTAACTCCCCGGCCCCCAAAATTTTAGTGCTGGTTCATTATTTTATTTTATTGGCATAGATACATGCTTCAAATCCTAAGGGAACAAATAGATTATATGTTTTCAAAAATGATATTACATATATGGTACTCATAATAAATTCTTGAAAGATATTAAAAATATGACCCATAATAAAATGAAAAAAACAGAATCTTTGAAACTCATTCAAAGGAATCTCCTTCATAACCTGTTGAATGGAAACAAAAAGTCAAAGATAAAACATTCCATGAGAATAATAAATATAAAAAGTTAAATAACTAAAAACATTCCATTTAATCATGAAAATATATCCTCGTATTTTTTTAATAGTAAAAATCTCTTCGATACTAATAAGTGAACACCGAAAAAATAGAAATGATTTAATACTGGATATCATGTATCTTGAACATTAACCACTCTAGTAAACACCTTTTAAAATAAATTTTATTAATTATGGGTAAATACTATCTAATTTTTACACATTATTCATCTCAAGAGAATAACAATGCGTCAAAGAAATTTTCTACATCTGGTCTATGCCCGTTCTTGCATCCAAATCATCAATTATATATTGAATAATTGATTTAAAAAGTGGTTTTAAAAAAATTATTTCCCATAGCACTTTGATATATTTGAATACCATGAATATAATGATTTTAAATATTTGGTACATAAAAGAGTATTATACATACACCACATACATGGATATTAGGGGTGAATAAGGCACATATCTCACAGAAGTGAAAAGTGAGACGAAAAAAATAACTACCACGGGTTTCCTTTTTTTTTGAATGTCCTATAAATTCATGTATAACGGATTAATGAATGATAAAAATTAAAAAATAATCATATTAATATTTATTATATCATATATGATCATATTATAATATCTTATTTCTAGTTTGTTAGAAATCATTCATTATTTTAATTATTTCTAGTGTCAATTTCATAGTTTCTCCAGAAAGATTGGACCAGATATTTGTTGTCCCTATTACTTTTTCAAGATGTAAACATCTATAGAATGTAATACATGATGCAATTATCCTGTATATTTAGTATTTTTAAATTTATAATAATCCATAATTTTTGGATATAGGACTGAAATGCGTCGTTCAGGGATATATTAGGCCATATGTACGCATGAAAACTACATTCATTTCATTATCATATTTAAAAGAATAAAATTTAAATTTAGTATTTTTTAATTATAGTTCCATATACATGTCATATATATCACATATTTTAATTAAATTCATCTATAATAAATTTCATTTATAGAGTGAAGGAATCAAATTTCTTTGGGGAGGTGGTAGTCAACACTTCCACAAACGATGTTATCATATTTATACAAAACAGAAAGCATAATTGTATGTGTTATAAAATAATTAAAGGATAATAAATACATAATCAATATCATATTTAACATATATAAACATACATTCCATCAGAATTTCCATCCATGAAAAGTGGTAATTGAAAAAATGAACAATAATCATTTCGTGAGGTAGTATTCCACCATGCACATAAAAAATATATTAGTTACCCATTAGATGTAATTGTGTGTATGTTTATGTCAAAACATGAGAATAAAAAAATCTCAGTATATTATGGATACAGTTGTTTTTATATAATCATGGAATAAAGAGATTTTAGGGGTGAAGAATGTAAATAAAACTAAATAGCTTGAGAAAAGAAGTAACATATTCTTTGGGTAACTCCTTTTGTTTTTCACAAAAGGGTTTCCTTGGATGTTTTTATGAAAACATTTAGGATTATAGGATGAATAGAGTGATGTTGAGAGTGTATTTGGATAGGTTGGGTTAATCTAGAAGGCTAAAATTGGTGTGTGGAGATGTGGGAGGAGGTTCCCTTTTAAAATTTAGGTGAGGTGCACTTTTGGAAACTCTAAAAATATTAAAATATAAGTGGGGCTATTCTAGAGTCAAAGGGTTCCAAACGAACTATAAAATAAAATTTTAAGGCATTTTAGACTATATCTTATCTCCTTTTTTGTTATTTAACATTCTTGTGATGTTTAAATAATTTTATAATATATTAACTCAATAATGTATCATTATTTTTAAATTTCATAATATTAATTTAATATGACTAAGAATAAATCAATAAAAAAAAGATTTAGAATATAATGATTTCTCATAACTATAATATATTTTATACATCTATAAAAAAATTTATACACATTAAATCAACCAAAAAAATTCAAAATAATATTATGCAAATCAATTAATTAATTTATCTATTAAATAAATAAATATTGGTTTAGTATTGAAGAGGATTCTATTTAAAAAATATATTTTATAAAAATAAAAAATGAATTTAAATAATTTAAATAATTTTATTATAATATATATATATATATATTAATTTCGTTCATATATTGATTTTTTATTTATGTGGAACCATAAAAGTTATTAAATACTAAGAGTTTCAAATTTTCTAACTACTTTTGATTTAAATAATATATAAGTTATTTTCATTGAAAATTTTGCATTAAACAATTCCAATTATATATTAAGGTGATGGTTGAGAAATAAAAATCATATAATATATTTTATACATGTTTAGGTCCCATTCATATTGTTATCAATTGTATTAACCGTTAGTTAAGCTCTTTCACTCTTACCGTGACAACTTGAGGTTTTACTCATTAGTGGTTAATATAGATACTATGAAATTCCTAATTAACCATTAATTAGTCATGGATTATATTTTCTACATTATCTAAATCATGTAGAAATTTTTATATTTTTATGAAGTTTATATCATTTAATAAAATAATATTTATTTTAAAATATCATTAATGTCTATTTTGACACTACTCATTTCATAACTTGTTAAAAATATAAAAAATAATGACAACTTAAAAAACCTTTAATATATCCCTAATATGTATAGTCCATCTGTAAAATTCTTGTATGATATCAATTTTATCAAAATATATTTATTTTAATATTTTTTAAAAAAATTATTTGATATGTCCATCAATTAATCAATTACTATTTCATCATTGTGAAAGAATTTATTTTAATTATTTATTCACTAAAAAATTATATTAAATTATCATTATTAATATGAACATTTTATGTTTCAAATTACAAATTATAGTCCATTATAACTAATAAATAACTATATATAATTAATGTAATACATATTAAAAAGAAGAGTGTGGCTTACATGACTTCCCATAGAATAAAATACGATAAAAGGTTAAAGTAATCCATGTGGATTCATGTGTCTATAAAATAAGACAAATGAATATTTTGGTTGACAATATCACATCTAATAAAATAATTACAAGTGTTATGTTATAATATTATTTGACCAATAATTACCCAACTTACCGTTAATCGTGCTCATTAAAATATTGCTAAATTTACTATTTATATGCCCAAAAATAATATAATCCCATTTACATAATTTGGAAACACTAATTTGAAATATGGAATCTATTTTTCAAAATTCAAAACACATAAGATGTAGTAATTAATTTAATGTAAATCCAATAGACGGAATGAGAAACCTATTTTTTAAAGTGAAAATTTCAATAGATTGAAAAGTTTTAATATCCAAATTAAATGTGAAATTGATTCCAATGGACTAAATAAGATTTACTGATAAAAAATTCATCTAATTATACAATAAATACAATTTAAATATAATTTAACACTACAAATTATTTATAAAAAATGATATTTTCAATTAAAATGAAATATTTTATAACTGTTCATCAAAACATGGAATTTATTAGAAAAATAAAGAAAAATCAACCAAAGTAAATTTTTATATCATGAATTAATAGAATAAGATTATTTTTTCAAAAAGAATATATAACAATGTCAAAAATTATATTTAAAATTGTTAATTCATTAAAAGGTGTTAATAATACATTTATAAAAATACAGGTTTTTATGTGTAATATTGGGGTTTTTCTATGTCATGCCTATCAAATATATTAAATATGTTGAAATACTATTTTATTGAATACATAAAACAAGTACTTTGTTAATATAATTTACATGTTGTAATTAATTCAATTTATTATGATAAAATGGCTTTGTGAGTATAAAAATTATTCTTAAAAAAATATTTCCAATATATTGAGTTGGTTTTCATAAACATTTATAATTATTTTACCACCAAAAAATTAAACTATAAATTTTCATAAGCTAGTTAATACTATTTATAACCACCAAATTAATATTCAAGTCATATTTTATAAAATAATAATATTTTAATAATATATCGTTTTTCTATAAAACATGACTTTGTGTGTAATGTAATATAACTAATTATTGTGTGTAGAGTAATCTTAGCATGGTGTTGAGTATAAAAAAATATAGCTAGAAAATTTAATTTATTCAATATTGAAATAATTATAATGTCTTGGAGTGTTATAAGAAATGTGATGGGAAATGTCAGGATTTCCAAATAAATTTACTAATTTGATGAAACCGTAGTTTCAACCCTCATGGAGATACTTTCTCAGTTTAATCAATTTAAGAATTTTTAATGAAAAAAGTTAATCACCCCATTTTTTCAAATATTTAACAAGTTTTAGTAGAGTTTTTTATGTGAAAGGACCTCTTTATTATAGTGGATAATTTTATCCTTTAATTTTATAAAAGTGGATCAAATCAATTAGGAATGTATTTTCCATATTTTAATGATCTATATAAGAGAATATAAATTTGTTTTATATATATTAGGGAGATAATTTTAGTCACAATAGAAAATGACCAATAATATAAATCATATTCTTGACATTACCACAATATAATACAATGTATTTAAAGAAATAATTTTCAATAAATATTTTCATCACACTCTTTAAAATAAAATGGTGATTGAATTATATGAATATAAGTAAATCGAAGATGAATCAATTCAATAATGAGATGTAGTGTTCATAATGATTTAAAAAACTTACTTTTTATTTTTTCACTGAACTCAAATGTATGTTTGATCATTTATTTATTTGACTAAAACCAACTCTTTAAATATAATTAACAATGCAAATAGTTTTTTTCTATATAGAAATTTTTCAATGTAATCATAATTTATAGACAATGATTATTGTTCTCAATGGTCATATAATAATATTGATTGAAATAAATTTATCATGTTTAATTATACATGTCATTATATTAAATATTCTGGTTGTAGAAGATTAAACTACCTACATGTCTACATTTTTTAAAGATGAAACCAAAGAACTAGATTAATGTAATGTGGAAATGATTCAAGTGTGGAAATGAAGGAAATAATACTTAATAAGTTCAATTAAAATGAGGATTAAATTTCATTTTATGGATGAAATAAATGCTCCAATAAATACTACACCCAGTTTATAGTTTTTTGTCTAAAATAATCATAAAAAATATTAAATTCAATGAATTAAGATAGGAATTATTATATTTAACTGATACCAAAAACATAAAATAGAATGGAATAAGGAAAATCATTATATATCAATAAATCTAATGTTTATTGTTAAAATAATGTTTTCATATGTATAATTTTTATTCATTCAATAATATAAAATATCCAATTTATTTCTAGTTCATTGAAATATTTCATTTCAATCATGTTCAGTTGAAATATTAATACACCACGTCAATATGTGGGGGTTGACCTATTCATTGAAACACCATGTGGTTCAATCCTTATATATCAATTATATTAAAATTTAACAATTAAATGTCATTTGAAAAACATCCATGAAAATAATGTTATTCTCACTTTGGTATAGTTGTATGATATAATGAAATTGAATTTTTATCCTTCTATATGGATAATATAAACTTCTACAAAGAGGGAAATCACATTCCATGTCACAAATGAACAACTTATTATATACAAGTGAACTACATATTACGAGTCTACAATGGTAAAACCATCCCATATGTAGATATTATTTCCTTATGAGAAATCTAATATAGTTATCATTTTTGAGATTATGTAATTGATCATCATTATGTACATTCCCATTTTGAGGTAATATACTTCTCATTAATTTTGAAATATTTGTATCCCTCCTTATGATCGAGAGGTTGATTTTTTAGTAGAATACAAACCCAAATATATACCCATATCAAAAAGTCCCTTAAAAATGGACTGAAATAAATTAGAAGAGTTATAGATTAATATATAGAAGAGTTTGTACAAGGGTTTCTTTAACCACTGTTCATTTCCATAGAGTTCTCCAAGAAGAATGAATGGTTAATAAATTTATAAAATAAATATTCTGAGCTTATTAGGATCAAATTAGTAAATAAAAATCATTTTACACGCATTAATGACTTATTTGATCATCTAATTTGGAATTTATTCATTTCAATGGTCAATATATGTTTAGTATATAATCAATTAAATTACAACATATTAGATATTTTAAAGAAAAACATTCATATAAGATATATATATTGAGTTTATTTAGATTCCATTTAATCTCTCAAATTCTATTAAAATCTTCATGAACATGGAGAGTAATTTCTTTAAAGAAGACATTGAAATGTTTTTAACATAATTTATAAATGAAACACATTTATTCTATGAAAAAAAAATAAAATGAGAATCATTTTATTATTGTGCTATATAAATTATGAATGAAAAAGTTATATATAATTTATTTAATGTTTAGAATCTAAATAAAAGAAGTTCAATTTATGGGTCTTCTAAATAAATGGAAAGGTTTATATATCGATCCTTTAAGAAATTTTTCTTAAATAACAGTACATAAAAACATTTATTGAAGAGATCAATATTTTTATTGACTAGATGAAAATTATAAATGGGTTTTGAGGAATATTAGATGATTTTAAAATACAGTAACCATGTGATCATAGAATGAATTATTGTTTTTCTAGAATAAATAATGTTATGATTGCTTCAAATTTCTAAAGAATAGGTCGGTCATTACACCATTACCAACTCTAACCATCAGTGGTAAAGGGTATGTGATATATTGTGATCCATGAAATAATGGAATCAGTTGTGTAATAGCGTAAAAATAATTTTTTATTAATATTTTACTAAAGGTTAATAATGGTACATGAGAAAAATCACTTGATTCATGAAATGGAGTTATAATTAATAATAATTTAAAAATATATTTTAAGGAAATATATTTTTATATAAAATTATGAAATATATACAAATGATAGGAGATTAAATTTTATATTCACATTGAATGATCACTACATATGGTCATAAATATTGATAGAGGAGTTCAAATACTATGACTACTACCCTCGAATAGAATATAATGTTGTGGTTCTCTGAAAAGAAAATATCATTGTAGGAAACACATCTTTGTCATGTAGATGGAATGATATTAAAATAAAATACCTTGAAGAAATGAGTGGAAAGGTATAGTATATTGAAATCACATTGCAAGAAACCTCAGACAGGATTCAAAAATAGTGTTAGTGGCTGTGTCTTATATACACACCCAACGATGCAATGTTGGCATAGAAAGGAATGACCAGTGGCTTGAGTAACACACCAGCATGACCGATCTATACACCACTACAACTTGAGATGAATAATTCAACTAGTGTCCTTTTTTATAAATTGGACTAGGTCTCGTTTTTTGGATGATGAAAAAATCCAAATAATTAACAAAACATTACTCTCCCTATTCCATCACCATGGCCCTCTAAACCATCCAAGTAGCTCTCTATACTGAATAAAAAGAGAGAATTAACGGTTATAGTTTCAAAGCTTTACCTACAAGGTGGGAAAAATAAAATATCTACATGAGGATAAAGACACTTCCTAGTTATGCATGAACTAAAACAGAGAACCCGGCCTAAATATAAGACATGCGAAAGAACCCTGAAAGAACACATAAGCAGAAATATAAAGGTTAAGAAAAATCCTCAAAAAAATTTGAATTTCTAGGTTTTACATTATCTAGGAGTCACCCCAACCTCTGGAAAGCCCTAACCTATATGATGAAATTATGAGCCACACATGCCTTACCCTATAAAAGATAAATTTTGGCTAACTAAGATTCACCCACATAAGACAAACTTGAGGCCTCTATCATGCAACCATTGGTAGAGAACCTCCTTCCATGGGTATACCACCATATGGAATCCAAATCAAAGCCTCCACTGATAAATCCATGATTTCACAACCGTGTAGAGAGTCACTCCATCATTTCACTCCTTCGATTATTCATTTCATCTGTCATAGGATTCACTAAATTCTCATACCAAAATAGTAGATGCCTAATGGTTCATGAAATTTTGAAACCCATTAATCATGAAGACCTCGACCCTAGGGGGAGTTACAGGGACCTCCTGATTTCAAAAATAAGGGATAGGGACTTTCACTTCCCTCAACCTCTATTTTATGACGGACCGTTAGTTCCAGGCGGGGAGGGAGAGGATAATTGTTTTCTTTTACCATTGAGGATTAGTGTTTTAACATCATATCATCTCTGGAACTAGGAGGGGGTATAAGTTGCAATGAAATATGATGGACATTACATACATGTTTTAGGATTCCATGTAGTTATATATGAAAATCCTAGGTACCAAAACTATCGAGGAGATAGGAACATCAAAGCCCTTTATTTTTCTCTTGTAGCCTTAACCTCTTCCACTAGTTGAAGGAGGATCGCTCAGTTTTTTATATATTTAGAATAAAATTTACTCTCACATTTGAGAATGATTCATGTGGGATTGAAGGTAAGATATGATCAAGAAATCCACATGTTCGTATGCATGTCTTGGAAGAGACACCATTTTCTGATCTTCCAATAACCTTCCATCAGAGGGATTCCATGGGTGTGGGTCCCAAACGACATGTATCCAACAAATAAAGAATACTCCTAAATGTTGTATGACCAGAAATAAAACCATGATCATATCAATGGTCCAAATTTCATGTGATAAAAAAACATAGAGTGAATCCATAGGTGTGGGTCCTCATAAATGAACTACATGGGATTTTATATCCAAATTACTAGGATATGAATGATTCCTCCATGAGTTCCAAACACAATAACCCAAATCAATCCAAATGATCTCTATCCCAAATTCATATTAGGTTCATCTCTGACTTTGGATCCCACAACCCCTTTAAGTTCCTTGTCTCAATTTGGATTAAGTCCCACACTAAACACTGACTACTTACCTTTCACCTAATCATCCTTTTTTCATGATGTCAGTCTATATGATTTTGTCCGCATCATATGAACTTCAAAGGGATGGTGTGTTCAATTTAGTGGAACCAAACTATGTAGTTTTTGGTTCCTTTCGGAATGATACATAGGAATCCAAACTTATGGGTCTGATCTAGAAACCAAAACAACTTTCATCTCCCTAGACAATGATAAATTATAGAGAACCCGAATGTGTGGCTTAAAAAACTTCATAATAATAAATTATTAAAGGATATATCACCCATATGGATAATGGTATCATAAATGGATTACATTGGATACATAAATATATCTATGTTGATGAAGAACCACAGATGACACATAGATAATTCCAAATCCATGCATGTTAATAATTTATTGTCAAATCATGGGAAACACATTTCAATAATGGTTATTAATGGAGGATTCACGAATATGTATTAGAATTATAGAAGTTCCCCTTGGTATTTAAAATTACCAAAAAAATTGTGTTGTGCCTACCCACCCATCCTATATACAAATGTAAGTGTCTAATCATCATTGGCACCATTTATCAATGACCACCAACGATTAGTATGTAGGATCTTGAATCATGTTGAATATGGATCCATTGAGAATTTCTGGATCTGTGAACATTAACAGTTATAGGTGATTCAAAATAGATAACTCATGATGAATTAATTTGAGACCATTCAAACCCCCATTATCAAACCTTAAAAAACATGCAAATGATTTCCCATGGAATCAATAATTGTTAACCTGATGTGCATCTTTAACCAAGATGATGGTGTCCCCCACCTGCAAGGTACCTCTCTCTATCAAAATGAAAAAGGTTTAAAAAAGAAATTCATGTATTCATATTTTTATTTTTTTGATATCCCCAATGATAGGGTGTTATAATATTGGATTGAGACCTATAAGCCAAGAACCTTTAAGAATAAATCCTTGCGATCCAAATGGTTTTAGACCAGTTCTCAAGGACATTTGCATATGAAATCGCACAAGTAGGATCCCCAACTAAACAGTTGACAATATCATCCACACATAGTCTTTAACTATGGATCTCAAATGTGATGGTTTAAGAGTACCCACATGATAGTCCCATCCAAATTCTTGAGGCTGCTCGATAGGACCTCCATATCACGATGCCCCACCCGTCATCCACTCAAAGAAGGATGGTGGTCCCGAAGTTAGTGGTACCAATTTTCATATCAAACTGTATTACAATATTATTGTTGGACAATAGTAATTATATCATCACTTATCTTAGATAGGTGGATTAATAAGTCACAAATGGCCTCAACAAGAAGACAAATAGGCACATTCAATGGTATCATTCAAATATCTGATACTTCAAATTTCATATTGTAGTGAACCCTCAGCATGATGAGGGTTTCATCCTCGAATGTCTCTCCCAGGTTATCAAGACCTATTCAAAAAATATAGCTCGAAGAGGGGAGAGAATAATCAATAGGGAACATAGATATAACATTTTCCCCTTTGGAGAATCTGACAAACAATACATGGTGGGAAATAAGGATTAAGGAAAAACACCATCCCACAACTAGAAACACTACTAGACAAATTATGTTGAAAAGTATGAGTATACACAACCACCAACCCACACTAACCAATCTTGAAAGTAGACTTATCTCTAAATATTCAAGGAATACTAGTATTATTATTTGGAAAACCAAGTCTAGGAAAAAAATACCCTCCTATATCAATCATGTCTTCTATAAAAAATCAGCAGCACACCAAGAGTTGGGGAGCACACCTTCCTGCATCCATCAAGCCTACCAATTTCTTCATCTAGAAGAAGCTAGAGAAAAAATCAATAATGTCTAAAAAAATAGTGGGTAAACCCAAATATCCTCCCCTGTACATGAGAATTGTCAGTATCCATTGGCAGAAAATGAAGGAAAGGAGCTGACACACACCCCTACTCCAGCCTTGTAATGAGAAAACACACTCATTCCAGCTCTTGAAGTAAGTAAGAACATCCTGATAATAGTGAAAGGGAAGACCCAAATTTCTAACCACATATTACAACCCTTCCAATATATAACAAATGCAGTAATAGTGGTAGAGGAGAGGACACACGACTGTACACTCACAATTAAGGTGACTCATCAACATTTCACCCTTGATAAGAAACACGCCTCTACTCTTGCCTATGAGGGTCACGGGAAACCTCCCTTTGATATATAGGCAACAGGATCTGGTCCATACGCCTGTTCTAACTAGAGGTAATAATCCTATTATAATTTCCACTCTATAGAAGGAATAGGCCACTAAAAAATTTTATGAACCATATGGAAATATCTCAATGAAGCACTAGAACTAAAAAAAATCATCATCTATACATCCATGTTCTTTCCACTAACCCATCCACAGTACATCAATCTAGAGGCACTGTCGAATGATTTTCTTCACGAAATTCACATCAATATATGGAAAATTCTTTATAATTTAAGATAAATAATATTTTCTTAAAAAATATATCTAATACATATCAATTTAATTAACATAAATCATGAAAAAATTAACTTGGGAGATTTTTAAGCTACAGAACATCCAAAATGGGAAAATATAAAGGATCCCTTCAGTGTGAATATCTATATACATTAAAAGAATTATATCAGATGATAACATATTCCTCAACCAATTTTATATTAAAGTATGGGGTTAATATAAAACTTTTCATTTTACCACTCTCCCGGGTCAGAAAATCCATCCAAAATGGATATCATGAAATTTCATAGCCTCTTGTCGACTTCAAAAAATGGACTCTATTCATGATATACAACACACACAAAAAAATATTCCTTAAGACTCTCACTGATGTTGGGATAGAAGAGATCAAGCCATTGAAATAATTTTAACTTGGGAATTTGAAAATACAAATAAATCATCCCACTCAATGAATGTTAGTCGTAAGATTTCATAGATGTCACAAATAGAAAAAATGTCATAAAATAGGTATCCCAGTTGTAGGTCATACAATGCACCAATCCCATGTTCGAAAACGACTCTGTAAATTCAATAAGGAATTCCTGATAGTAGCAGCCCTAAATACACATGAGTAACCCTTGCCGGTTTTTTTTCTAAATCATATGGGTCAACAAACATGGCTCAATTATTCATTGAATTAATGTAGGATTATCCCCACACCCACAAGGTTGTTGTTTTTTTACCTCAACAATATTCTCCTCAATATAATCTAGTATTACCCTAAAAAGGTGGAATGATGTAAAATAATCCTCCTTGTTTATCCCATCATGTGATTAGGTATCCGTAGTGGGGAAATGTACACAAAATTTTCCTATAAATTCCATTTATTTTACCATCAATCATATATTCCCAAAATGGAATGCAGAGGAGAGTATGTGGACTCATAGAGAACACAAACAAATCCATTCTCATAACGAGACTAATGGATTGCCTATAATATGTAACATATTAAGGAATTTCCTTAAAAACACCCCTTCATATCCTCTATAACACAAGACCATTATAAATGAGACGGAGGAGGAAGTTTTAGTTCATAACATTGTTCACACTTAAATGATTGAATGAGGTGTTAATACCATAAACTAGAGGATATATCTAAATTTTTTGATTCCCATAACCACTTCATTTCCCCCTTCTATGAGCATCCACTAATGAAAAGATGAAAGTTAATGTTGTTCCTCACCCACCTCTAAAAGAGGTTGAACCCATCCCACTGAAGGAAATATTTTATTAGATGGAGTTAGTGGTGAAAGAGTTGGGAATAGACAATTCATAACTACTCCAAGGAAACATTCCACTGGATATGGTCTAAAAAAAGGCTTTACTAACCTTGCAAGTAGGTATACCTTAGTAAATAGGGTTCAAATTGACATTTGAAATAAAACCAAAAAATATTCTCAACATGATGAACCGATGAACACTATATGTGGACCCCATAATAATGACAAATCAAGAAATCCCTCCCTTATGAACAGAACCACTTTTTGCATAGAAACATCCTCATGGACCATCCCGTATAGGTTACCTAGCATAGGTTTGAGGAGAGAAATAAAAGATAGATTTACCTATTAGGGCCTCTTCTCAAGACTATGTTCTTCTACTAATCCATTTAGTAATCCCCAATACTATTTAGACATTATATGTTGGTTGTAATATAATGAATAATGACTCACACGAAAGAATCCATAAAATTAGTCTTACGCTAAATTGGTGGATCCTACCCCTCACCCGCCAAAATTTGGGAGCACCAAATATACTATTTTTAATGGTTTAGGCAATCTCGAGTAGCATTTGATGAATTTTTTGACCCATTGTTATCTCAGAATGAATACCACTACACAACAAGAAGCAGTGAAAATCAGATGCTTTATACAATTACTGCAAGAGATAACCTTCATATTTTACACCTATTTTCCAACTAGATCAATCACAAGATGAAAAGACCTTATTCAATAAATGTTATTTCAATTGAACAAAATTCCACAAAATAAAATATTCTCAAACCACTAAAAATACTAATAATGTGAGAAAAAGAGGGTATCATATTTCATTTCACAAGCTCAATGGAGTGGGTTTACATACTCCCTAATCATACAACTTTCCCAAGATTATTTTTTGAATATATATATATATAACCATTTTGAGGAGTTGTATTAACCACTCATATTTCTAAAATAAATTGAAGCGTTTTAGGATATCACTATTGTATATAGTATTATGAAAAATACCATCTTGTGCACTAAAGCCATGTCCTGAGTAATTCTTTTAGATCAAGGGAATATAACCTGCAAAGTAGAGACGACCAATATTACACGTAATCTAGCCCCTTCCCCAAATCTATCTCCAAATCATCCACTATATTTCCTAGAGCCCCCTTCTAAACATCAAAAAAATGCTCAACTTTCCAGGATGTGAGAAGGGATTGGAGGAGAAACCAGATTGTGGATTGAAAGAATGTGGTTTATTCATTCCTAGATGACCATGTCCCTAGAAAATTTATCATGGATTTTGAAAATTAATTTCTCAGGTTTTCAAATCCCAATAGGCATGATCCGGCTAGTCACAATGATTTCTAAAATAATTTCCCATTTCACCAGATGGTGGGATACAGTATTTGGGAATTATTTCATTTTATGTATTATACAAAAAATGATGTATTATGGAAAAATAAAGATGTGGAAACCACCAGAACATATAGAGTGTATTGTTATTGCCAATATAGATGGAGATGCAGAATGGTAGAATGTTAGTTACTGAAGCACATATATTTTATTTACTTTTACGATTATAAATATGATAAATTGGAATCATGAAATCCTTTAAGAATGGTTAAAATAGAAAACTATTTCCTCATCAACATCCACTACAACACAACCATGTCCATCAAAAATATAATCTTCTAAAATATAGACTTTAAAGAAATGACATGACTAGAAGAAAATCATAAAAAAATAGGAATGAGAACCTATACCATGACCATTTTTGGATTTGACAAAATAAAACATAATTAATTTAGTCCCAAAAGCATGAGTTCCACCCCTCCAAATGATACTACCATAGTTGACCCTTTATACAAATTTCACATCATACGAGGAGTTCATCTTCGATATCATTAATGTTATTCAATTATAGAGTACTTATCAAATGATAAATTTGACTAGGAACAAAAATTATATAAATTAGATTTTGTAATAATGGTATGAGGCCATAGGGGTTGAAGATACATGGGAATATGTGGTCAAGATAAAAATCAACACTCCACCCATATCCATGTTCAAACAACCTATGTGATTGAAACATATGGGAGATCCCTCAAGATACCTCATAACAAGAAATAATTTCTCCCACACGTGATAGGGATTTTATAATCATGAGAATTCTGGAAGATTGACTAAAGGGGAAACCATCTCCAAACCATCCTCATCGCACATGCAGAACTAGTCAACCTCACCCACCAAAGATAGAAGTGCCTATAACATTAGCTCTAAGGTCCAATCTTCCTACACCAATAACTTTACTTCCAAATGATCTTGAAAAAGATAATTCCCATTAATGGGATTTCATTATGTTAGACTACAATAATTAATGTTTAAAGATATTATATTTTGTTCCTAACATGTTTTCATTCTTGGATTCCCTATGTCTATCAAATTTTCTTTATGAATCCCTCATAGAGGTTTGTTAGGAATTCAAGAATTTAAATTGGAATTTTATGTTTCTAATGTATATCATTTGAGGTAGATCATTTATAATTCCACACGATAATATATTTCCTGGAGAAGGCTATAAATGTAGTTATAAAATAATATATCAAACCATTGAATAAATCATGGTAGCATAAATGATGTTGATATCTGATGAGATTTCATTAATAATGACCCAAGAGTTATCCCCATTCATGTCTAGACACACCACTGAATGATTTTTAGAATGTTCCACTATATCCCCTATAGTATGATTCTATGAGGTTATGACAAGAGAGAGAGAAATCC
The DNA here is from genome assembly GCA_963277665.1 of Viscum album. Taxonomy (NCBI): domain Eukaryota; kingdom Viridiplantae; phylum Streptophyta; class Magnoliopsida; order Santalales; family Viscaceae; genus Viscum; species Viscum album. Next base: position 1,504,834,974 of record OY728133.1, read on the forward strand.
ACTTTATTTAATAAATATCAAGGACTAGTTTGTGTACCTTGTATCTAACTACTAATTTCTATTTTCACATAAAGACAAGACATGAAGTGTTCTTCTGTGACTGTGGTTGATTCATCATGTGGAAATCCCCACGAAATACCACCAGTGAATCAAATATTTCATCAATGGGAAAATAGGAATTCTTATGGTGATAAATATTTATTCTAGTCCTAAAAAACAAATTACATTGATGAAGGGTTCTACCAGTGGGAAGGGATGAAACCCATGACCAATAGTGTTGTTTGTGTAATGTCCCTAAATTCTCTAGATGTTTCCCCATCCAAACCATTAAAACAAATAATTGATGAATATTTTCATCTTATCCCCCAAATGAAATGCATGTGCCCAAATTGAGGTTCATATTAAACAACCTTCATGATATTAGTCTTGAAAAATGATATTGATAGTGCTAAAATGTCATGGATTAATAGAAAGGGGTATAAGAATAGATTAAAATAAAAAATTTCATTCCAAAAACCCCAAAATTTAACTATATTATCATATAATCCAAGAGGGTATAATGAGAATCCTTATATATCATGTAATCCATCCTCTTAGGGGCTTTAAAGAGACTTCACCTTTATAGTAGGTATGGAAGGATTTGATTCATCTTATGGATTTAAGAACATTGAATCCCCTCCTAACTATGGAGATCATGCTCCATCAACTACATACACCCTGAGTAAGGAATAATAGGATGGTGTAGATAAGGAATACCTCAGGGAGGCCCCTCTAGTGTTTGGCGAATGTGTCTCTACCGTAATTGAGGAAATTGGAGAAATAAATCTACATACAAAAGAAGACCAAAGATCCACTTTGATTAGATGAGACATGTATTCAAATGAACATGATGCATACATCAAATTTTTGATGAAAAATTGAGATTTATTAACTTTTAATTACAAAAATATTCTAGGCCTTGATTATGGGATGGAAAATAAAAAGTTAGGCTTTCCAGAGAACCACCTAGGTTACAAACCATTATCCTGACACACACACTCAACTCTTCCGGCTAAAATTGAGGCTGATGTTGATAAGATTATCAAATACAATTTCATTTGGTAATTTTATTATCCAATATATCTATCACATATATTCATGATAAAGAATAATAATGGGAAACTCATGGTCTACATCGACTTCATAGATCTAAATTGAAACTTTCCAAAAGATTATTTTCCACTCTTGATCACAGATCTTCTAATTGTTTTAATGATTGGATATTAAACCATGTCTTTCGTGGATGGCTATTTGTGGTATAATCAAATACTAGTTTCCAAATTATTTGATGAATCCACTACCTTCTGGGGTCACAAGGGAGTCTTTTTCTATCAATAAAATTCTTTTGGCATAAAGAAGGACATTGTTATATACTAACATTCCAGGAATTTCATTTTCGAACCCTTTATTGGTAATTTTGTTAAATTATATGTTGATAAATTTGTGGTTACATCTCGATAGAATTGGTCAAACTAGACTTATCTTAAGACCATATTAAATAAATTACAATCGCATAACCTGAAGTTGAACACCATGATATGTGATTTTGTGGTAACCTTATGGAAATTTCATAGCTTCATCATACCCTATTAGTGAATCGATGTAAAAATTAAGAAGAAAATTTATGTCTCTCAAAATTTACCTCCATGGAACATAAAATAGTGGATGGGATTACATATAAATATTCCATAAATTTAATGATTTAAACCTAACCTCACATGAATGTTTTTTCAATTCACCGTGTTGATAGAGAAAAAGGTCACATATCAATGAACTAATGACTATGAGGATACAATTGAAAGCCTCAATAAATATCTATTGATCCCACTATGGTTCATAGTGACTATTCAAGGGAAGCTAGTGATTGTATAAATGAAATTTCTAGAATAATCACAATGTTCTTTCATTTTAGTATTGAATGACTATAAAAATGATAGCATCCCTTATTACCTTAGTGAAACCACTGTAGAAAATGAGATTCACTATTAAAATATTGTGAAGTGCTTCATAGAATTAATATTCATAGTCAAAAAACCGATGCACTAGCTACAAAACTATGAGATCCATTTGATCTATTAAAATAAACCACTAATATACATCATTATATATCATATTTGAACTGGACTTTTGGCATAGTGGGAAGTTATCCAATAATAGATTGAAAAATAGGTCATTCTGCATAAAGTGGTGAAAGGTTTGGATTCGGAATATTTTCTTCCTGAACTCCCATCAACAGAACAAATGGCAATAAATTCTATTTTTTTATGATGATATATTTTATATTAAAAATGGTCCCTAGATGTATGAAATTTATTTTTATGGCTCCTTTAAAATTATAGTATGTAATGAAATGAGAGAACCAATGCTCAAAAAAATTGGTGTTGAAGTCATTCTCATATCTCTCAAAAATGATGTCTTTCTATACTCCTTTATTTTATTATAATGCTATATAAATATTGAGTCAATGAATTATGGCCTCATTGAAGGCCTGGAATTGGAAAATCAAAATCTAGTGGGAAACCTATGGGTAAAGTACGATTCAGATCTATTGATTAAAAAAATCTAGGGGCTATTCTATATAAAATATGAGCTAATATCCCAACATGACTACATCCTGGTAATGATGGAATATTTCTCCTCATATCCATATTTGACTCACATTGCATGATCCTAAAATTAATAGTCAAATGTATTGGAAAATGTATCCATGACCGTTGAATATTCCTATCGAGATGACAGAATTATTAAAATTGTGAGTTTACGAATGGGTTCACCTTTGTTTTGTGTTTTCATGGATGAGATTAATGAGGTATGTACCATCCCTAAACCAGATGGTTATACCACTAGTTGGGTGATACATATTTTGGAATACATCCAAAATGGATTTCCCTTATTAAATATAGTGAGAAAATATAATATATAATGGTGATCAACCTTCTACACTCTTTATGATGACCCAAATCACTAGAAAGTACCATATAAATGAAGATTCAATGGTTTCCTTCTTATATACATCGATAAAGAAGGGATTTGTTTCAAGAAATAAGTATACATCAAGGATTTTGGTTCCATTTAGTTTTGTTTTGGGATAGCCAATCATTTTTTAAGGGTAGGATACATCTAACCTTCTGTGATAAAGGGGTGAAAAAAATCATCAAGAAGTTTCATAACTATCAAGTGCATAAAAACTTCATCCATTAACCATTGGAGTTTTTAAATTTAACCTTGCACTAAGGGAAATTTTACATATTTAGAATGGATAATGTAGGGCTATATCCTCCACCAATGAACTAGAATTTCAAAACTTTCCTAACTATTACTGAAGTCTTCTCCAAATGGGATGAGAAAATACCCTTCAATTATGTTTGGACAAAATAAATCTTAATCTTCATGAAAGAAAACATAATTACCATATTTGGTGTTCCTCATACAATACTAATGCTCAAAAGAACCAATTATTATTCTCATGAGTTATATAATCTATATTAGGATTATAATATCAGACCCATCACTCATTCCACTATCACAAAGTGTCTAATAAAGAGATAGAGTCCTTCAATAAGACCCTATCGAACATACTCTATAATATGGTTACCAGGATAAAACATAATGTATTGATAAAATTTTTCATAATTTTTGGGGCTTCCAGATTAACACCCATACCGCAATGTAGGTGACCCCATATTAACTCATATAAATAACAGAATGTGTCCAGCCAATTGGGGTCCATTTTTTATTTATATACATTTTTTTCTATAATATTCTATCTATAGATTATAAATCCAAGAATCAACTGGTTGAATTAGAGTGACTTAATGAGAAAAAGGCTTAATATCATTCGTCACTAAGAGGTATAAAAAATTAAATAGCATGTGATATTAACAATAAAAAAATCATCCACTCATTCCACTAATGAGAAATTGTACTGGTCCTATAGACTCTAATGATACTAGGGAAGAATACCCAAAACCTTCATCCAATATAGAAGGGACCATATTCTATAAAAATGGATCATTGTAATGACGTTTATTCACTGATCTTGATTGACCTAGATCCCATTACTTACACTACCAAATGAAATATTTCTGAATAAAAAATTATTTTGATTAAAGATCGTGGGATGTCTCTACTTAATGACGTGAGACTGCATAGTCAGACATTATTGCAAGACCAAAACAATCTTGAATTTTTATTAATGTACCAATTTAATAAACATTATGAAACCATTATCCTGACTGTATGAAATTAAACTACAGTGTTCCATTTTCTCTACAGCATCTTGTTAAATTTCAAAGAATCATGGCTCTGTGTCCGTGAACATAAAAGGAACACCATAAGGTGAAATTCATATTACCTATTACTGGAATACATCATAGTATGAGATTTATGACTTTAAAACACATATCCTAATTCCATAATAATAATGAATTAAATTGTGCAACAGAATCCTTTGTGAACTATATAAGTCTACATGGTTAACATACTCATTACACTATGTAAAACTACGTAACAGTTCAATTGATGCTTGAGTGGATTATAATACTTAATTGTAGTATCCCACAAACCCTTTATCCAAGAACTATGTGTGGCATGATTCCATAAATTACATAATATGTAGTGATTCTCAAATCTCCATTCGTGGGACTAGCCCTGACATAAAAAAATATTCCACTCCCTATGAATGGGCCAGACCTCTACAGGGAACCTTACCAAAACTATGTGTGTCTTGATTATCATTATCATGGAATATCTGTTGAATCCAAATCCTATATACTAGGAACATAAACAATGAAAAACTTCACCTTCTCCTGTAGAAAAATAGTTATGTATGCAGGAGACAATTGGTTAGGTTCCCTCATTTGGGAGCTGATCATCGAAACAGGATGTTTCTGCTCCCATGTATAAATAACTAAAATCTATGTAAGGTAATTCAAAATTAATGTCCAATGGCTGTCAAAACACTTCCTCTATGCTCAGATATTTTATTTCCACACACTATAATCATTTTATGGGGGAATTTCGAACCTCCATAATAGTTTTTTGGAAATAAGTGTTAGGATGTAAAATACCTAATGATAACCATTTCTAACTATATAGTAACATGCCATGGTTCGGTTTGAATAATTCTCTCGCCAAAAGGGCCTTTTATCTATAGGATTAAATTTTTTTAATATTTAGTAACTCACCCAAATTAAAACTGTGAAAGTTTTTTATTAAAAGGGAATGTCAACCAGAGGTACATTCATCTTCAGGGGAGGCTTCTTCTATATTCATAATCCCATTTTCATTTGGTACCATATCACTCCACTGAAATGAGAACCCCCAAATATCATGTTTTTCAATTTACAAATACAAGTATAAAGCATGGTGGAGTATCCTCGGCCCATTGAGATTTACACAACCCATTTTCTATGATACATGGGGTCCTAGAAGTTTTACCTAAAAATAAAATGCACCTTAATCATTATAGAATGATGATAAACTGCATGAATGATGTCCACATCACATGAATCTAAATTGTATAGTTATTATGAACTATATACTTCCTGATTCATACATTGAAGATATACATAGTTATTCCCATATCTTACATCCTGGTCCAGCAATGATACCAATAAAAATATCCTTGTCTTTCATTTGTATCACTTGTGTATATTGTGATAGACCATTTCCACTCATTGTTTCTCACACCGAGCATAACTCAGATGGGTTTGGGAGTTTTGGTAATGGATTCCCTACTTGATAAGTAATATCAGTTCATATCATATTTAATATGGTCTTATTTTCTAGTTCTAAATTATAACAGTAGAATTCCATACCACCTGAAATAAAACCACACAATTCTCATCTCATTCATGATGAATATTCAAGACCAACATGTGAATTGACTCCTGTCACTGTAGGATATATATTGATAGCCAGATATTTGATCCTGGGTTCAACCACTATATTTTTCTTCACATTGTGTAACCGAAATCCTTGCTACATGGAATTAACTTTCATGGTTCCTTAAGAACTATGTATGAATTGATTCTCGTTTAATGATATATATAGTGACAGCACAGTATTATTCTCTACTCTAGCTACAATATAAAATGAAAATTATCTTTTCTGACATGTGGGTCATACATGCATATAGAAAGTATTTCAATAAATTCTTAATAATTTTGAAATGAAATGCTCCTCCCATATTCAGGTACATTCCTTTCACAAACCAAAATATGATTCTCTTCTAATAGGAATCTCCATATGCTTTCCCCAACCATCAGTAGGAAAATTTCATATTTATGATTATTACATTTTCTAATTATGCACTAATACACCCTAGTTGGATTTGAAAATTCACCCTCCAAAATGGAATGTCATCTTTTGGATTCCACTATTTGACTATATAGTAACACCCCCATGTGGCTTTGCATAAGTCACCACCAAAATGATCTATCAAGTGGAGGAAAATTCATCCCCAATAGATAGATATTATGTCACTGTATGTCCTAATGATGATTTCATTCCATATCACTCCATATATCTAAAAACCACAGATTATTGCATATGAAATAACCCCTTTATTATTTAAAATTATGTAACATTGTTGATAGATTACATGAAAGGGGAAAGTCACTAATATTTTTTTAAAAGATAAATAAAAATAAATTTTAGCCCCAATATCATTGTCGTAAGATGATAAAATACATGGTACCCATCTGTGTCACATGAAATTAAACCACTAAATGCTTCAAACATTTTTATGGAGTGTCCTTCACCACAGAAGATGGTTATCAAATATAATGTATCCTCCATTACACCGGAATAATTCATATAGAAGCAGTTTTCGATTCTTGGAATGTGTCAATAGAAGTTCTCCCTTCATTCTTGGACACCTTCGATTGAAAAACCAGACTTCATGGTCTTGAGAAATTGAGATCCACAAAAAACAACCAAACCATCAATAATGTAATGTCATATTCATGAGGTTTCCTTTGACATACTATGTTGTAATATGTCCAGTTGGATTTTCATAATTCACCCACCAAAAGTACGTATCATATAACAGATTCCTTATTTTAATAATGTATTAATATTCCTCTGTATATTTTTTATAAGTCACCGCCATAAATGATCCTATCAAGTCGAGTTATATTCTTCCCCATGAGAGCCCACCTTAGTCGTCATAATATCTAATAAAAAAATTGGGATGAAGACCACTTTTCAAATTTGGTTTAGAATTTTTCTTGTAAGTTTGTCACATGTCATGTTTTAAATATATAAATCACTAAATCATGACTCAAAATTCACCTTTTCTACATCTAAATAATGTTAGAACATTCTCATCGAGAATTATATTTTTGGAAAGACTTTCTATAACTCATGATCAATGTTGTTCGACCTAAAAATCTAGTCATATTAGTCCATTTTAGATGAATATAAACAAAAAGAGACATAGTTCTTTATAGGTTGAAACCCCACAAAGGATCTATGGTTAAAATTCATGTATCAGCTCTCTAGACCGACACTCTATGTTATTTAGGAAAAAAATTAATCAATGAAACAATTTATCTATAAAACTTCTCAGTATTTAATAACTATAATGAATATACATAGAAAAGAACAAGTATCTTATGTAAAGTAATTTTCATCATGACTCTGGAAAAAAAAGTTAGGGTGATGGAACATAAGTAAAAAATTTAGGGTCTATAATATGACCCTTTAATATTACAACTATTCCCTCTTTCTAAAAAATACATAAGAAAAAATTAGATTATTTTCATTCTTATCAATGTAATGGTTACATTATTGAGTGATGAAATTCAATAAATTGAGTCATTTTAAATGATGAGATTATAATGAGGATAGAAACATACAATATATAATGAATAGAAAAAATAATACTTCTTATTATTATTTTATATTGAAGTGAATCTTCCACGTGTTAGAGCATCAATTTAAAATGTTATAGGTGTTCCTCGACCTAGGAATTCAGATGTTGATCAATGGATTCAGTATTCTACACTATGTAATGGAACCCATCTAGTTGGGTGTAAACACCCTCTTCATTGTGATGAAGATTCTACATCACGACAACCACACAATCTTTTCCTTGTTTTGATACCCTCATCAATGAATGTAGTTTTCAGACAACATCATCTTGTATGGAATTTAGTTCTCATTGAAGGAATTCTATTTGAATAGATTTATTATCTAGAGGGAGTTTACGATCCTCCACCTAATTTCCATGGATTAGCTTCCCCAGAGATATATCAACCCTGAGATCTTCAAACTTATATTCTGACTATGTCCTTGCTTACTGAAACCTTTTCTCCTCTTCCCATTTCTAAATTTCCTAATTCATGTAATGCTAGATGATGCAACAATCATACACCAAAAACAAATAAATTGGAAAACATGGTTGTAAGTCAGTGAATTCATGATGGATGATCTTTTAGTGAAGTATTTGAAATTATCTTTTAGATGTCTCACTAAGGATAGTGATGTATGGCACAAAAAGTAACATGTATCTCCAAGACGGACTCAGAGTCGCATATATAGGGATAGATGTATTAGGGGATTAGAAAACTCATAAAGGCACCCTGATCTACTCTCTATGAAATAGTGGCAATGTCACCTATCACTGTTTGCTTATTCGGCACAGAAGGCCCCACCCCAGTCTCAGACACTAATGCCAATGGAACTAGATAACATATTTAACCCTCCATTAACATCAAAGATTTAAAACGGTGTAGATGAAGAAAACCAACTAGAAACATTATCAAAACTATACTATTAGTGGATAAATTATTGTAACTGACACCTATATGACATCCCTAATGTCAATGTTATGAGTAGGGACCTTCTGATAAGAAGAATCCTCCTTATTTTTTCAATTGACCAGAATGGAGGGAGCTCAAGGAAATCAAACTTCATGGTTCTCATATATTATTCGATCAAAATATTTAGTATAATTTACTTATATACCTTATTCATTAAGTTCCACAATAATTTTCTCTATGTAAAAAGATACACAAGTAGATCATTCGTGTGATACATAAAATTAAAGAATGATGACTATCTTTTAAGATATGAGAAATAGAAAACTCAAATCTGTCCAATTACCCATTAAAATACATAAACAACTCAAGGGAGTTGTAGATATCAATATCTAGAATACATGTATCCATTACTTCATGATACTGAGTTTCATGTCCCAAATTACCCTCACTATTAAGGGTGTATAAGATGCTTGGATCTGCAACTGAATTGATTCTTCGGTCAACATAATTCGGCATTCCTTCAGCAGGTATGACCCTATCAATTCCTATCATATTATCATTAGCACCAACACCTTCATTTGATGGATTAAAATCCTTATCATCCCCTTCTAGAGAAGTTATGATACTCTAAGTAGTTATTACAGGGTCCCCCAATGTTTGTGGTGAATCATAACTATCATGATGAATAAAATAATATAATTTGCCTGTAACACCTTATGATTTTTATTTAGAATTACCATGATTATTCACTCTATCTATGGTAAAAGGAGATGAATCAACCTTGAAGCTTAATACATCCTTGGTCATGGGAACTTACTTTCTATCAAGGAACAACTCCTCATACAAAGTATCCTCTTTATTTCGTGGGGGTAAATCTCTAGGCCCCTTGATATAGGATTAAGAAGTGTATGATTCAACCCATGGGCATGATTAATCATTTAATCTCGAAAAATTATGAATAAATAGTATTAAGAAAACCAACCGTGTGTAATTATGTGTTTGTCCAAGTGCTTCACTCCTCATCAGTACATTACATTTGATGGAGGAAGGCAGACAATTTCCCTTAAAAATAATGGTATATAAGGTGAAATTTGAGTAGACTCACTCTCCATTTCCTCCTCCATCATCTTCTATCTAGTGGATAGATTCCCTTATATGGAATTTCATGCCTTGTCTCCTACAAGAGATCCCATTGGACCATATTATGGTGAATATATTTTGGACATTTCCTCATCTACCCACTACAAATCAGGGTCACCATTTCCTCGGTAACAATCATTTATTAAAAATAATTAATTACATGTTGAATAAGGAAGCATGTGAGGAAGGAATAATACATCCCAAGGATCAATGAATTTATCCAATTCATTGGTGGGCGGAACAAAAACCCCTTCAATGGTTCCCATTACAGTATGTCAATTACCCACATTGTAGCTGGTATTTGACCATTAGTATCACAAAGGAGGATCACCATCTCCCAGATATATATTCCTAACTCGATTGGGTCAACATCAAAGTGGAGGTCGTGATAGGCTCAAACATCCCTAGTCTATAGAATCTGATATCCATCATGTATATGTATCCAAAATTCATTTAAAACAGAGTGCCTTATTTTTTATGTTTGAAAAACCTCTATCCACACAAAATCTAAGGCCGTTCTAGCCTACTATAATGTTGGTATAATAATCTATGATTTTATAGGCTTTCTAGCACTATCCATTATGGTCTCAGGGTGGGAAATTAGAAACTAAATTTACTATTGACAATGAAGACTATATCGCCTAGTCCCAATCTGAACTAGTGTATCCCTTTTGATAGTAACTAGTGTTTCAAACTACACATGGAGTCTTTTGGGAAAATTACCGACCTCCTCACTATCATTATCTAGAACAAATTTATCATGTCTAAAACACTATCTATGTATATTAGTTGTTGCAACTAGAAATCAGGGAATAAAGTTAGTTGACTCACCTCGGGGATAACATGAAATACAAGCCTCATCATAACTGGATGTTAACCTAGGTTATGTACTAAATAGAGGTAGATTGATTACTGCTCATGTAACATCTAGAGTTATGAGAATCCACTATTATCTTACACCATTAGAAGCCTATATAATCAGATGTGCATTTAAGGAGATACAGTTATCTAATGTAATCAGTAGAATTGGTTAGAAAATATAAACGTTATATAGTTCACACATATAACCTTGCCATCGATTTGGGATAATTTCACACTATCTCTGAATGCGATCATTTATGACCTCTATTCATCACTCACCTTATTATTGTTAGTAAACATCATAGTGGGAGGACCAATAGAGAATGAAATTGGAATCCTTAAAATGGTTCAATCTAATTATGAAATCACAGGGATTTTGTAATTATGGTTGGAATGAATAAATGACCTAAATGGATAGTTGATATCAACCACCAAGAACTCTGATCCCACACAACATAGTCTAGGATTTAATGTGTGTTTCATCCCATCCCCACAATACCTTTAATGGGCCTGCAATTATAAAAGTAACCTTCTGGGTGTGAACATGATGTAGACAACGAAGAATATTCAACTATATCGGATCATCTAACCCTATATGCTTCCCGCTACTATCATAGCCTCTATAACAAATGTCCCCATCCTCACACCACTATTGGAGTTGTGGACTACAGACATTTAAATACATATACACATGTTTATGAAGCCTAAAATTAATGTATTAGAAGGTAAATTAGGCATTGATTTATACATACATAGGTTGTACTCACCCAATTCCAATGTGTTTCATAATTTACTAAGAATCCCCCCACTTCTTCGTTATGGGGAATCATGTGCGATGTTTTTATTTTGGACCATCCCCCATTATTTAGAATGAATATCCTCATTTAGGTGAGGGTATTATTTCTTTATATCCTGAAAAATTTCCATCATCTCATGGGATCAAGCATGATTTTTTTCTATATCTTCATAATTGGATTTTGGTGGTATGAATTCATCATAAATCTTTCTAAGTATATAAGTTATGTATATCTTGTAGACATCCCAAAAGTTGATTCCCAATTACCAGTACATCCGGTGGAAGATTTGTTCTATAGTGTCAATTATATTAGAATATGTTGAATGAAATATGGAATCATGTATATGTATGTCTAGGAAACCTAGAGGTTCTCATAAATTCCCCCTAGCTTCATCTCTATGGAAAATTCAAATAGGTTTAGACCACCATGTACAATAAAATTCACTAGGGTCAGTAACACCATCTTGAGAGTAAGTCTCAGCCGTACCTCCATCCCTTGTATTGATATGTCTTTGAATCATGGAAGACATATGAGTAATAGTGTATTTTTGAATCAGGAGTATGAATCTTAAAATTCATATCACACTTGCTGTAATGCATGACATGTGTTATGGATGATGTTCCTGTATTGTTGTATGTGCCTTGGGCCAAGATGTTAACACAGGTAAAAATATTAAATTCCTAGAACTATGAATGAGAGGTATAATTCATAAGCATTGGAACGAAGACATATTTTAGTTGTATGTGGCTATATAGAAGAATATATTTACTATCTATATTTTCATGATACTGATTCTTCATTTGTTTCTCAATGTTCAACAGAATAGTGTCATATGCATTGTATTAAATAGGCCTTAAAATATCAATAATATATTTGATATGATTCTTATTTTTTTCATTATAAATATTATAATTTGTACTAAACATTAGGAATATACAAATAATTAATGTAAATTATGATAGAAAGTTATTGGTTTTGAAAAAAAATAGAATTTCAGATATTTTGAAAAGGCATCAACTCACACAGGTGGATCAAACTTATGACATCAAGCTAGTCACTCACCAAAGTTTCCATTCACATTTAACTCCCTCATGTGACCTCTCACAGGTCACTATCCCAAGAGTATGCATCACATGGACAAGTCAATACATAGTTTGTGTGAATAGAGCTTCAAAAAACAAAGCATAAGAGAATGGTCACTGAAGAAGACTAGGAAGATAAGTGTCGAAAAATGAAAGTGATAAGGAAGACTGTTGAGGCCATCATCCCTCTTTAAATTTGATAGATACCCTTTACATCATATGTGTGTGAAAAACATCAGAACAGACGTCCTAAGAGGATGACTTGAATGGCCTTAAAGACCATTTAATCCCACCACCTTAGGATCATACCCTCTTCTTCTGATCAAATCCAATCATGATGGGGGATTTTGTTGAAACTAATTTTCTATTGTGGATTAAAAGATATTATTGGAATATACTAATAGAAAAATAGGGAAACGATAATGTAGATCACAAAACCTTTGGAATACCACTCATGTAGGCCCAAAAAATAACATTTACGTATAGGTCCTGCCAACACACAGAGACAAACAGAATAAGCCTCGGTAGGCAATCCCGAAATCCTAGGAAATACATCTATGTATATCACATGCATGAAAAACCCACATGAGATGAATACTTCATCAAGGTTCTCTTATTTTTATAAAAAAGGTTTCAAGGGGTTCCTCATTTGGATGAAGAAAATATATGGATAATTATCAAAGAACTAAACTCCCTAGTCCTTCACCCAGGACACAAAAACCACCTAGGTATCTCTCCAAAATAAAGGATAAGGGGTAATTAAGTTGGATAGTGGAATCAGAGTACATAAATTGTGTGAAATAAAAAACAACTATGCAGGGATTCACAAAATTACTAATTCATCATGAAGTATCATAGAGGTACGTCCTAAACATGGGATATACATAGGACCCCTCCTGGGTCACCTGAAGAGACCCTTGGAACCTATGTATAATCCAATCTCATGTTGTGTTTCCTAGGTTTTTCATTGTATAGGAGTACCCCAATCTTGCATAGTCCTTACCTTATTTTAAGAAAGTCTTATCTATAAAGGCCTTACCATATGCAAGACACCTTCGTCTCACTAATAATTCACATGAGTGAGCCTCCTTTGATCCATATTCTATACCACTAATGTCATGGAACATACTTTCATGGGAGGAAAATATAAGGACGACCAAATCTAATACTCTACTGAAGTATCCATAAATTTAAAAACATGAATAGAGACACACAAGTGAGTCTCCCATTCGATTATGAATTCATTTCTCTAAGGATTACCTCTAATTGTCATACACGATGGGTAGGGCCATCAGGGTTCACGTTGTTCTGAATCCAATCGTTCATGAGGAACCTGACCCTAGGGCCATTGATAGGGATATATCCATCTTGATAATGAAGGATATTTCATTTTTCATCCCACATCATCTCTAGTACTAGAGACCTCTAGTTCTAGGTGTTGAGGGATCAGATAACACTTTATTTTTCCTTTTGGGAGTTAGTGTCTTATCCTCACTTATTCATGAGAAAAATGAGATTGGAATCCTTCTTGAATTAATCTTCTATATGTTTCTTCTGATGTTTATCCATACATTTTGTTGGTTGTCACTATCCTGGTTACCAAAATAGGATATGATATGGGTCCACCAAATCCCTTTGTTATTCTTCTGTAGCCCCATAGTATTCCACCTATGTAAAGAGGACTTTGTGGTTTTCCATATCATATTCTTCCTCTTTTTTGTCACATTTTAGAATTAATCATGTGAGATAAGAGGATAGTGATGATCATAAAAACCATATGGTATGATGCATGTATCAATATAGAATCTTTTATCCTGATCACCCAGTCACATTCCTTAATAGGGCATATATTGAAATGGCTCCTCAAATATATGTATCCATCCCACAAGTAATCTTCTATAATAAAGTAATACATGATCTAATCCCTTAATCTACTCAATGGGACCGATTCCTACAATTTAAACCTTCAGAGGGACTCCTTGGGCATGGGTCCTTACAATCCAACTACATGGGGTTTGATTCCGATAAAAATGGGATACATAGGAACCCTGCATGTGGTCTAGACCCATCATACCAAATAAAACCAATTTATCTCTAAGACACATTCCCAGTTGGTTCATGATTGAAGTGGGAGCCAAAATACCTTTCATGTTCCTTGTGCATTATTGGAATAGGTACCACACCAAAAATTGACTTGGAGGATTTCACCAAGATTTCATTGTCATATGGAGTCAAATTGAATAGTTAGATCATCACCACATGACAATAATTGTAGGACATGTCCCATTTATGTGGAACCGAACTACACAAGTTTTGATTTTTATCATGGGATTACATAGAAATCCCAAATTATAGGTCTCATATCATTATCAAAACAACTTCTGTTTCCCTAAAAAATGATACATTCTAGAGTGCCTAAATGTGTGTCTTAAACCCATCATCGTAATAATGAATGACCAAAGGATCCCTCAACCATTTATAATAGGGTACCATCAATAGAGAAACTAAAATAAGGGAACTTTTTTGATAGTCCATCTCCAAAAACCAAACCAGTTAGAGGATTTTTTAAAATATTGAACACAACATGAATTATTTTATGAACATTGAAACCCCAAAAATAAAGTCGTACAAACACAAAAATGGTTTTCATCTGAAAAAATCATGATACACCAACCATGATGATTATTTAAAGGGATAAATTCTTCTTATCTATGAAAATGATGAAAATAGTAATAATAAAAGAACTAATAACACCCTAACTTACTGAATTTTTTTGTTCATCATTTTATTTTAGATAAGATAAATGATTTCAAATAGATTATGTGGATAAAATTTATTAATAAAAATAAAAATAAATAGAAAATTTCAAAGATCAAATTTGATAATGATTATATTATATGATTTGGGATATAATTATGAGTTCCATAAGAGCGAGAGATAAATATTGAGTTATTATATGATTGTCATAAAAAATATTATCTTTTCATTCATGGATAACAAACAAGATTATTTTTCTCCATGAATAATTCTATTAATAAGACATAAAGAATGATATTTTTGAATATATAAGTAAGTTATTCTTACACCAGGAAGTTATTATAGAATAAAAAATGTAAATGGTGGTGAGGTACTTGTTACCTATACAAAAATATAAATGGGTGAATATTAATAATGATTGTGTCATGAGTATATAAAATAAATTTAAAGGAAAAAAATACCATGGTACAAAACTATAGATTTTATCTTTTTAGAAAAACTGTTTTTATCTTTAAATTTATCTATGGTTATTCAAAATACCTTGAGAACAAAGTAATTATATGGAATGACAAATAAGCCTCAAGCGGAAGGATAATTTACATAACACCTTAAAAATGTAAAATATATCCTATTTAATATTTCATTTAATTTTTTAAATATTTTTAATATATTAACTATTTTATTTTATTGTGTAGTAATCATTAAAAAATTAAATAGTTTTTTATTAAAAAGTAAAAAAGCTTTATTTCCAACCAAACTAGATTTTTAGTTATTCTATGCTTCAATTTAAAAAACAGATGAAAAAATAATTTAGTTTTTATTGGTAATTTTTCTTTCAAAATTGAGAACATCAAAATTAGCTAAATATTATGTTTTAAAAATTTTAAAAAATGATTGTTTTTTATAAACAGTGAGAACTAAAATTTTTTAATTGAAAACCATCTTTTATTTTATAATATTTATAAAGTAAATTTTTATTTTCGATTATTTATAAAATTTATTTTGATCCATTTTATATAAAATGATATTATTATGGTGTTTCAAATGAATTTTATACAATTAATTCATTATGAACACAATTTACATTCCAAAATGACATTTTCCTGGAAAAACGATTTATGTTTCATTTTTACTGTTCAATTTTAAAATAAATTATTTAACTTCAATGTTTTGAATTTTGATAAATGGATTCTATATTTGGAGTGATTGGGTTAATTTTTTTAGATAGTACCATTTTATTTTTGATCAACATGAATATTAACTTTAATAATTTTTATAAACACTTTAATGCATACATAGGGTAAATAAAGTTAAAAAAATGATAAAGACTATAAAATGACCCTAAAAAGACTTAATTTTACATTACGAGTCCATTTAGTCCATAATAATTATATATATTTTATATTTATATTTTAATTTGGATGCTATTATATCCTTGATAATATTTTGTTTAATAAAAAGTTAAACATTCCACTATAGTTTTCAAAAACTATAATATTTTTAATATATTGATCCCCAAAAGATATGTTCAATTATAATTATAATTTATAAATTTAAATTATTTATATTCATAATGGTAATTTAATTTTAATTTTTCGTGTTGAAACAATTACCTAAAATTATTACACAATAATGATGCAATAGTTATTTAATTATTGGAAAAGTTAAATAAATGATATTAAAAATATCAAAATTAGTATAAATTGAATGAATTTATGTGACCAAAAAATTTTATAAATAACTATAAAATGTTAGGTGTGTGTGAATTTATTAAATCCTAAATCCTTGGTTGTCTTTATGTTATATAAAATAAATTCAAATGAATTGGTCTAAACTAGATATTGTTGATATTTTACAAAAATAATATTTTCTAAAATGATTTTAAATACCTAAAAATCACAGATATTGATAAATGAATGGTATATAGTTAAAAAATTTAACTACAATCAATTTAAGGGTGCTTTATCATTTTATACTATTATTATAAACCATTAATGTGTACAAAATTTAAATATTATTGTAAATTTTAAAAGGGTTAACGAAAGGTTAAAACCAAAATATTAGCGAAAAAACAGAGTCCAAACAAGTATAATTATTATTTATTGGGATTATTAAGATCCATCGTCATCTAATATAGAGAATAAATTATTTTGGATAAATTTTTAGCTAAAAGTTAATTTATATTATTTTAATATTTTGAGAAATTCTAAGTGTTCCCCTCCCCTCTCTTAAATATGGAATTTATTCTCTCCTTTATATCACACCTCAAAACCTATTTTTATACGTAAATATTTAATGAAATACCTTTATAGAATCCATCCCCTGATTCTACAGTTCTTGGTTTAGGCATAATACCAACTTAATGGGGGTTAGGTTTTATGAAAATGATATTTTCTAATGAAGAGAAAGTTATATAATGTATGGGATGAGTTATACTCAAGGAAAGGGACATTATTTTTTAATAAATATTATTATAATTTTCCCATAACAAACTTTTTCTTCCATATTAAAATATTATATATTATTTTATATTTTCTTTTATTTTTATATAGGTGATTTATAATTGTTTTTTTATGTATGTTCTTAATTTTATTCAATGGTTTTTAAATGGAATCTATTAACATCCTTTAATAAAATACAAAATTGAATGTTCTATTTGAATATATATGGGGATAATGATTTTTACCACCACCATAACCATTTTTTTATGTAGGATTCATTTAAATTCATCAATTATTTCTTCAAGGAAAACAATAATTTCCTTTTAATCTAGGTATTATTGTTTCCAAAAGTCTTTTTTAACAAAAATAGATCTATCAATTTTTAATATTCAATCTTATGGGAGAAAAGAGTACTTTTATGATGAAATATATTATCTATTACATTATAGTTCTTGATCATTGTTTACTAGGTTAGGTGGTTCAGTTACAAACCAACGGTTGGTGTGCCCATTATATCACTTCAAATAATTTGGAAATATATAGATTTATCTGATTAGTTTTCTCCGAACATATTATGGGAATATGCCATTATGGTTTTTCATGAATATCCACGATGATTATTTCAAGTGTAACCATGATTTTTAATCCTAATATAACGTTTATGGTTGTTATATCTGTAAATAAATGTTATATAAAAATGTTTCCTCAAGTTACCTATTTGATTTATTTAATCTTCTTTTGGGTTTTATAGATTTTTTTTATTTTACATGGTTAAGAAATGTATATAGTAATTAATAAGTTTAAAAACAATATTTTTTTGGAAAGTTTATTATGCATCTTTAATGATCTTCAATGTATAATTTTTGAGTTATATTATGGTTTTATATTTATTATGATATTTTTAATGAAATTAATTGGGTAGAAAATGAGATTTAAACGGTAATAAAATGTTTATTTATAGCCAAAATATTATTTTCTAAAAAGGGAAATTCTCTTATGTATTCATGGAATAATGATTTCTTTATTTATTTTCATCTCCCTTTATGATATTTATTTCATATCCCATGTTTTTAAAAAAAATCAAAGGTTTATGTAATGTTTATGGGAAATGAAAGAAGTCAAGTTTAATGTCAAGATGGTTTTTAATAAAAATTAATCATGTTGTACTTTGAATGTTTTTTTATTTTTCAAAAAGTGATACAGAGTGGAATTTTATACTCATAATATATGGTATTTTCTTTATGAGAACCATTCATTTTATTTTAATTGATTTATTATTTTATTTTATAAAATTTCAAATAATACAACCTAGAATATTGATAAGTCCAGTGTATTAGGGAAATAGGATCATTAAATAATGATATAAAACAAGGAATACATTTCCATAATTGAAAACATCCAAAACATGTTCATATTGTTTGATCATATTTAAAACTACATGGGATATCCTAGTGACATACATAAGAAAAGATGAGATATAAATCCTAGTATGGTAATAATCCTAGAATAATGTGAAGAAATTATTATATGTTACGAAATATGAATATCAGTGATACATAAAAGGGCTGATAATTATAAACATGAACAATGAGGTAGGATATAACATGACAACATAAAGGCAACATGAGAAAATTTGGAAATAATATTGAATATGGCATCATAAACATGGGTTAATGATAATCACCAAGAAATCATGGTGGAAATGTCATGTGATGTATTATATTAACTCCATAATTTCTTTAATGGAGTATTAGGAGACTAAAATAAAACCAAATTCATTATAGAACAATATAATTTCAGATGCAACTATCATTTTCATTACATTCACGTGCCTGAATATGCCACAAATATAACACAAAATAAAATCTTTTATCATCAAATTTTATTAAATGATAAATTATTACAGAATAAATAACTGTATATCCCAAATAAATGAAGTGTATGTGCATAATATTGAACACCCTTGACAGGAAAGGGGTGTGAGTATTCACTAAACCTATGTTGCACATGGAAAATCTCACATAAATTTTTACAGCATAACAGGGACACATAAATGTTCATGGGAGGGAATAATGTGAGTGAAATTATTTAATAATTTATACATAAAATGTAATGTAATGGGTATATGTTATTTCAAATCCATCTATTTGGACATGGACACTAAAGGAATAAGAAAATAATTATTCTGGAATAATGTGGGGAAGGAGGGGATCCATTACTAAATTTAGGCATGGTGTCATGTTTCTATAAAAGATAATGGGAATTATTAATGAGTGTGTAATGGGTCTCTCATCATTTATACATAAAATGGATAGTATGGGTGATATGTATGACCATTTCCCAACATGAAAAATTAAAATTAAGATGAATAAAATAAAATATTTTCTTAAATGAAAAGAGCTTGGGAGATCCCTAACTAAATCCTGATTTGGTAACATATATATATATATATATATATTAATTTAATGTCTCGATGAGAGTGAAATTGGTATCTTGTAATTCTGAAATCTGATGTAAAATATTGGGGGATATGGAATAATATATCTCAACTTGAAAAAATAAAATTAAGATGCATAACCTAAAAGAGGTTATTGAATAAAAATGAGAAGAAAAAAATCCCATACCTTGAGAGGGTGTTTCAAAAATATTCATAAGAGGTTATTTAGAGTTTTAGGGAACATTTTGAGGACTATAATGAATTTAGTGAAGAGTAATTATGTTTTCCATGGTTTTTTAGTGAAGATAAATGGGATATTGCATGGGTTTATATTGGAAAATATAGGCGAATTCGTTATTATTTCCCGACCACGAGTTTTGGACTCTATAAAATAAAGTAATCATGATAGAAAATCATACCACGATTTATACCAAATAGAGGTGTTTTAAATTAATTTTTCATCTCTTGGGTGAATGTCATTAAAAAAAGTTACCCTTACTGATGTCGAAGTTGGTCATGTCCTTAAAGAAATTTTTTAACACTATAAAATATAATATAGAATTCAACTGATTCATAAAGGCTTACTAAAATATTAAAATAATCAATTAATGGAATTATTTTTTATTCTAAACATATATTAGATCACGTATTCCATTTATAAAATTTATTACATCAATTTTGGGAGAGGATGATGTCAAAATACTCACTGTATATTTTTACCCTATTTAACATTTACCCGAAAATTTGATTATCTCATAAAATTATGAAAAAATCACAACTATAAAATTTTTATGTTATGATTCCAAAAATTATATAAATTTTCTCAAAATATGTTTCTAAATATATGAATTTTCACTTCTAAAATAGAATTGATATTTTTTATAAATGCTATTTGTTTGACAAAAATTGGTTTTGAACCATTATATAAATTTAATTTTACATCATAAAAATTAATATATTAAATAGAGTTATAAATTTTTATTTAATAAAATAAATTATTTATTCAAAAAATACATTAATTCATAAAAATTGTGGTCTTAACAGATATTTTATATTGCTTAAAATTATAATTTGGGTTTTATCAAATCAAAATATTTTTTTACCGAATAGATTAATTATTTATTTATAGAGATAAATATAATATGGAATATATATAATAATTATTTATATGGAAATTATATATAATAATTCCTTAAATTATTGTTTCCTTTTTCAAGTCTTTTTTAAATCATTTTTACCCTAAATTATGTTTTTTCCTTTTTACCATGGTAAAAAATATTTACTATACTTACAATTTATATTGTACAAAATTTAGGAGGACTATATTACCTAATATTAATTATGATGACTCAAAATATGGAATAAACTTTATAAATATAAAATAATATAGTTTTAATTATTTAATTTAATGTAAGAACTATAATCACAATGTCAAGCAGTTTCTGATAAAATCAATTTCCAAAGAACATATGATGTCAATTTTACAATATAACTATTATTATTAATTATATGAATTGAAATTAATAAATATAGATATTTAACAAAAATATTTAATTTAAATATTTTATCATTAGGGTTGTTTCAATTCATTATAATGCAGAAATCTTATGCATTTTGAAACAGTTTTATGAAAAATGTTTTTTTAATCCTAAAAATAACATGTACTAAAATCCTATATAAATCCGATTTAAATGCAATGAATTTAATTAAATATAACAATATAATAATTATTTTACCTTTTAATTAAATTATAATAATATGTTTAATTTTAAATTATTTTATTTTATCATAAGAAATGATAATTTTACATAAAAATGAATTTTCACTATTCACTAAAAATCTATATTTTCCAAACTGATCAAAAACATCACCCAAAGTAATTTTTTATTTGATGATATATAATATGGAGTTATATTTATTAATTAATTTTATAATTTAATTTTATAAATCATCTAGAAAATAATTATAATATTTTTATAAATGTATAATAGTCAATTTTAAAGAAAACGGATTTTGAATAAAAAAGACCTCACAAACATTGTTCAATAATTATTAAGAAATTGTTTGAATATTGAGAAACATATATATATCATAAATTATTTAATCAAAATCATATTAAAAATTATAATTTAATGGTTAAAACTATCATATTTAAATAATGAATTTCTTTTTGGGTTCGATGTTGCATATCATATATGCTATTGAACATTGTTTTCCCTTTTAAAAATATAGTTTTTTACATTCTTCCCCATTTAATAAATTTATTTATTGAAATCTATATTTTATTTTGTTAATAAATATTTTGACAACGTAAAATATATTTATTGAAAACCCACAACATAAAATGGTTATTAAGACATCTACTTGAAAAGAGTGAAATAAAAGTATTAAAGTCATGACTTTACTATGGTTCCAACTATGTGAACATTAGTGGGATGTGAAAACATTAAAATGGAAGAGAAAACTAACACCAATGAACTAATATATTTCTCTATAGAACATATTTAGAAGATATTCAATGACTACAAAACCATAAATATGTGATGGGTAAAATTATAATCA
The DNA here is from genome assembly GCA_963277665.1 of Viscum album. NCBI lineage: Eukaryota > Viridiplantae > Streptophyta > Magnoliopsida > Santalales > Viscaceae > Viscum > Viscum album. Next base: position 1,504,857,858 of record OY728133.1, read on the forward strand.
AGTCATCATAAATTATCATAATATGAATAAATATATTATTCAAGATTATTTTCATCATGTTAATGAATCCCATTATTATCTAGACTATTAATATAATGAAATATGATATATTTAAATGTATAGTTTAATCTATTAATTAATATCCACAACAATATAATTTTTTTTTTAAATGCTAGCAAATCAAGATGTCTTTTTATGCCAGAAGCAGTAGAATATACATCAAACAGATTGCACAATCCACTAAAGAATAAAAATTTATTCCACTATTATTTACCAAATCCATAATTGTTATCATAAAGTAAAATAATACCGAAAAATAATTAACTTTAATAAATAATCTCCAAATTTCCAAAAAAATCATAAATTATTATTATAGATAATTCCTTTAATAAATACACATATATCGCGAATAACACTAATAATCACAACATTAAAGAATATTTAAACCATAAAAGTTATATCATACCCTATATATTATACCTCCAGAAAATATAACAGAATTATTGTCAAATAATAATATTATATGTATACCTTAAAAGAATAAAACATCTCCTAAAATATCATTAATCATCTCAATATCAAAAATATTTGATCATATAATATGTTTCCCAAATTAAAATTCTAAACAACCATCATATAAAACATCAAAAAGTTAAATAAATGCATTATAACATAATATTACTCTTTGAAATATCATCCCATGACTCTTTAGGATAGTCCCATTATAAAAAACCTATTAAGGGCTTTCAATTGCACAATCATGCATTTTTTAACTATGGGACCAAAACGGGCTTCAGCTTATGGGAGATACCTTTGGTGAATTATGTAACACCCGAGACTTTTATGTTATATAAATCATCAAAGAAATCTTTTTCTACGCACAACACTTGCTTGGCTTGCTTTACACGAAATCGCAACCTTCCTTGATAGCTTGCGTCGTACGCAATATCGAGTTTCACTAAACAATGATATGCTAATAAAATATTATTAAAACTAGCCGTTATGAATAGTAATAACCACTTTTTGAAAATTTATAAATTTTATTTTTCAAAATGGACATCATTTTTGGATTCGGAATATCGAAATTATCCTAGGGTGAAATTTTGGTATTTTTCTGAAAACATTCAATTTTTGATGAATAGTGAAACCACTAAGTGATAGTTAAAAAAACTGAATTTTTCATAAAACTTAATTTTACCGCTTCTGTGAGTGGAATTTCAAAAATCCGAGAGACACAGTTGATGTCAGTAAGTAAAATGTGGTTCAATGAGATGAAAATAATTTTTTGGTGAATAGTAACTTTTTTCTTTTATTTACCACGGTTAAAAGTAAATAGGGTAATTAAGGGTAAAAATGATATTATTATTAACCTAACACATGTCATAATTCTATTGGATAAGTGAAATTCGACCAAAAACCAACTTAGGAATAAAATATGACCATTAAGCCCACTTGGATTAGATTAGGACATTTATTATTAATTTATTTCAAGAAGGGTTAAAATAGTTAAAATCAAAGTTTAATAAGTAAATAATTTTTAATATAAGGTTTTACATAAGATAAATTAGACAATAAATATTAATTATAAAGATAAATATATTTCCTACATAATGGTATTTTGTTTTTAATTTTTAGACATTAAATAATTTATTTTATTTATGACACAAAGATGATGCAGTAATTATCTTATTAATGAAATATTGACATAATTGATGTTATAAACACCAAAATAAATGTGATTTGAGACTATTTATGAATTAAACGAATTTTCTAGACTAATATGACATGTTAGTATTGATTTAATCAACTTCGTTTGAACTAATCATTCTGTTATGATTTTCACAAAAACTAATTACTAAATATTGTCAAAATTGACATAAAATAGTTTTTAAAACAAATATTATATTATTGATTGTTATTTTATTCCTAAAAATCTAAGTTTCGGCCAAATGACTTAGATAGGGTTATATATATTAATAATAAACAACTTGGGGTTCGTTTGGCTGCTTATAGTAAGTTTATTAACCTTATTGTATAAGAACACAAGAAGACACGGTAAAAGTAAAATTATTTAACTTAACGTTAAATCTAAATGATAAGGTTAAAATAGGAACCTAAACTTGTCTAAATTATATTGGATGAAATTATTGTGATCCGTCCCCACCTTATGTTCGAAATATATCAATTTGGAGCTATTAAAAACCGAATTTGACATTATAATAAAATAATATTTTCAGTTATTCCAAAGGTGCCCCTCTCCTCCCTTGTAAAAGGGCACCTCATCCCCCTCTTCCTCACACCACATTGAGCCTTCAAGATCGGCCCACCCCTGCCAATTCCTCCTCTCCACTTCCCTAGAGACATCCTAGGGGTCCTGGTCTTCTTCAAAGACCAATTTTAGTGCCCTAAAAGGAGGTATCAAAGAAGCGCTTCAAAGAAGAGGTAATGTTCGTTACCGATTATTTCATCTTTATTTCTTCTTCCACTTCTTCTTCTGTAGTTGTTTCATTATGAAGTAATAACATCAGTATCACTCATATACTGATATGTTATTTTATGTATTAAACAACCCTATTTCACCATCTATCCATCCTACGGAAAATGAAATCACGTCGCGTGCATACGTACGGAATACCGTCTCCACGTCGTGGTGTAATCTATTTTCCACCACCACATTACTTGGATGGGTATAAGGGTGAAATTAATGAATATATATGATTATTTTAAAGTGGTATTGATTCTTAAATAGTATACATACACTCCAATACAATTCCATGATCATGGGAACAATATCATCGCTCGTGCGTACGTACGGAATACCATCTCTACGATGTGATGTGATTCATTCTACATGATCTTCATTGCATAATGATTATATAAATTAATTGAATGAATGAATATGTTATATATTAAACTAATACCATTCATTAAATGAGGTATCTATAACCTAAAAATAAGAATAAGAATTTATTCGACAAAACACGAATAAGAACAAAAAGTAATAAACACCTGAATAACAAGTAGTAATGAAATATTACTAATAAGAAGCTAAGAATATGACCATATATGATATCATAAAAATAAGTATGACTCTGTATTAAGTCAATAACATTATATAAATCATTATACAGGAGGTTCGGACACGTACAAATCATATCGGACCTAAGGTAAGGGAAATATCACAATCTCATTTTTATCTGAGATTGTTTATACTTTGGCATTTACTGGGGTGTATTTTATCATCAACATAAATGTTTCCTCAATATGTAATATCATTTCTATTCAAATAAAATTGTTTAAATCCTATTTTACCCTTCGGTAAGTTTTTAGTAAAAGATATGAAAGGAATCTTTTGTTATTTTTCGTATGAGGTACTTTTTTACTTTTCTGACAAAAGTACGATAAGAATGTTTTTTTAACTTATACGACATGAATGGATTTTTAAAACATTATTTCCAAGAATCTTCCTTTACAATTTTTCAAGTTTATTTTTAATCAACTTCTTTTAGTTTAAAATTGTATGACATGTTAAGAAAGGAAAACTATTTTTAAAGTGGAAAGGATATTTTCCTCAAGAATGGAGTTCAAGTGTTTTATCAAAATTATTTTCCATCTAAGATAATATAGGGTTCTGTTTCTATCCCTATTATTATATTGATTTGATTATGTTGTGATGGAATTATTTTTATGAATTCCTTTATCTTATATGAATTGTATTATGATGTCATGTTGTTTAAGAATCCCATTTTTATTACATGGGTTATGCAATGATGTATGATTTATGATTTTGTGGCACACATATGAATGGTATCATTATGATATGGGTGGAACCTATATCTCCCTGCAATTCATTGGGTAAAGATTTTATATCTCCTGAGATAGACATGGCTGGAACGGCAGGTTAAATCGGTTCAGTGAAACATGACTGAAACGAGGAATGAACTCGGTTCAGAAACAGACATTTTCCACTAAGATAGTCTTGGCAATGAGTCTTGACTAATAATAAATGATTATCTATGAATATGTTTGTATTACACAAAGTTTCATGTTTTAAGTTATGATTATTGTGACTACATTTCACTACTATGATTTATCCCATGTTATGATATTATGATCTCTTTTGCAGGTTAATATTTTCAAAATTTTATGTTCTTATGAATATGATGTGATTGATATTTCTTTTGTTTACACTTACTGAGCATTTGAGCTCACCCCTTTGTATGTTTTATTTACCCAGGTCAGGAAGAAGGTTATTAAGTAGAATATGCCAAAAAGGGACTCTAGATATGATGAAATAAATGGGAGGAAAAGTGGATTCTTTATGAACCAGTTGTTTATGCTTTCCAGTTTATAAAGACATTATACCTATACGGTCCTTTCATGGTTTTGTTATATGTTGTAATAAGTGTGCTTCAATTTTGAAGTAATAACAATGTATGTAAAGTATGGGTCGTTATAGTTGGTATCAGAGGAAAGGTATAGTCAACCTTTGGAAACTAGGATGTGAAAGACTTAGTAAGAACCCTAAGGATAAGTCTAAGCATAGAACAAAATCATAGTGTTTTAGAAATGACCATGAATAACCTAGGATAAGACCTTAAGTGTGAAATTTTATTCTTGATTATGTGGTTTTCCTATTATAATTAGTGCTGGTCACACTATTCTTCTTGGTTTTAGTCAATGGATAGAACCCGAAGGAACCGTGTTAATGCGGAATGTGATGGCCAATGCAATTATTGTCCCCTTGAGCAACCAAAAGTTATGGGAGATGGAATGAAAAATCTTGTAGCCATGCTCACACAACTTTCTCAAGCTATGAATCATGCAAGACTTTCAAATGGGAAAAGTAAGGAGCAACATTCTGTTGAATCCTTCATAAGGCAGCGTCCACCTTCATTCAGTGGGTCTACTGATCCATTAATTGGTGAACAATGGATTAGTACTACTGAAATGATATTTTCAGTTCTTCAGTGTTCTGAACATGATAATGTCATCCTAGTAGTGTATCGTTTGGAAGGAGATGTGGATCAATGGTAGAATCTTATTAAGAATACGAGGAAAAGGGATGAAATTGAGTCCATGGAATGGGACGAGTTCAAGAACTTATTTTTCAATAAGTACATCCCTTGTATTCTCCAAACAAAGACGGAGAAAGAGTTTCTTGAAGTGAAGCAAAAGGATGATGAATTTGTTGGTACCTATGAAGCAAATTTTACAAGACTTGCAAGGTACGCTTATGGTATTATTATCCAACCTGAGTGTAAGATCGATCGATTCTTTAGTGGCTTAAAACCAAGTCTTCAAAGGGCGTTATCCATAAGTGACTTCAATAGCTACGAGGAAATCGTTCGATGTTCTCTCAAAGTCGAGATGGAGATTGGAGTAACCCATCAGTCATATGGTTTTGATAAGAAGAGGAAAATGGAATTCAAAGGAAAATCTAAAGAGCACACTGAAAAGAAGATGATCTTTCCCTTATGCTCAAAGTGTGGAAAGAAACATGGAGGGAGTTGTCTTAAAGGGACAAGTAAATGTTTCAAATGTGGAAAGAAAGTTCATCGGGCATTTGAATGCCGCAATGATGGGAAGAAGATGTCTAATGATGAAAACAAAGGAAGGGACACACAGAATGAACATACTGCACTTCAATGTTTCAAGTCCAAGGAGATGTGGAATTATGCCAATAAATGCCCTAATCCAAGGGTTGTTGATGATGATAGACATCAAAAAAATATTAAGGCTAAAGACAAAGGAAAGTCACATGCAATTTCTATCAGTGATGTGGAGTACGATAACGATGTGGTGAAAGGTACACTTACCATCCACTCTAAAGTAGAAAATGTTTTATTTGATTCTGGATCCACACACTCCTTTATTTCTGAAGAATTTTCTAAGGATATCACCATATTACCTCAACAGTTAGATGTTCAGTTAGCTGTGACAACCCCTAATGGCACAACATGAGCATCAAAAGTTTATAATTCTTCTCCGATTGAATTTTGTGGGAATGTGCTTCCTGAAAATCTTGTGATCCTTCCTATAGTGGGATTTGATGTGATTCTTGGCATGGATTGGCTTTCTCTACATGGAGCTCATATCAATTGCCAAAGAAGGGAAGTCACATTTCATATTCCAGATCAATCTATGATTGTCTATCGATGCAAGGATGAACATAACCTTCCAGTGGAAATTTATTCCATTTTTGGGTATTGATTCCACTAAATGAAGGTTATTTATCTCAAATGGTTGGTGAAAAACTCAGAATTAATAATATTCCCATTGTACGGGAGTTTGATGATGTCTCTTCGGAGGAATTACCTGGTCTTCCACCGAATCGTGATGTTGAGTTTTCAATAGAACTCGTACCTGGTGCTTTTCCTATTTCAAAGACACCTTATAGAATGGCCCCAATTGAGTTGCAAGAATTGAAGAAGCGACTCCAAGAGAATCTTGATAAGGGGTTCATACACCCTTGTGCGTCACCTTGGGGAGCACCTGTTCTATTTGTTAAGAAGAAATATGGATCAATGAGACTCTGCATTGATTATCGAGAACTTAACAAGATCACAATCAAGAACAAATATCCTCTCCCATGCATTGATGACAAATCTGAAAAACTATGAGAAGCTCAATACTTTTCCAAGATTGATCTTCGTTCAGGGTATCATCAATTAAGGGTTAAAAGGGAGGATATACCAAATACGGCTTTCCGTACAAGGTATGGACACTATAAATTTATAGTGATTCCATTTGGTCTTACTAATGCCCCTGCTATATTCATGGATCAAATGAATCGAGTCTTTAGATACTATCTTGATCAGTTTTTTGGTAGACTTTATAGACGATATTCTTATCTATTCAAAGATCAAGGAAAACATGAAGATCACTTGAGAATTATATTGAAGACCCTGAGAAAGGAGAATCTTTATGCCAAATTTACCAAGTGTGAATTTTGGCCTCAAAAAGTTTCATTTTTGGGTCACATAATCTCAAAAGAGGGGATATTTGTGGATCCAGCAAAAATAGAGGTTATCGAAAGATGGTCGAGACCAACAACACTAACTGAGATCCGAAGTTTTCTTGGTTTTGCTGGATATTATCGACGTTTTGTGAAAGATTTTTCACGATTATCTAATCCACTCACCAAGTTGACTCGGAAAGGAGTTAAGTTTGTTTGGACGGAGGAATGTGAAGAAAATTTCAAGGATTTGAAAAGAAGGTAATCCAGTGCACCTGTGCTCACACTGCCTTGTAGTGGAGAAAGGTTTTTGATCTATAGTGATGCATCCAAGAAGGGATTGGGGTGTTTTCTTATGAAAAATGATATGGTGATAGCTTATGCCTCACGACAGTTGAAAATAAATGAGAAAAATTACCCAACTCATGATTTGGAGTTAGTTGCGGTAATCTTTGCATTAAAGATTTGGAGGCATTACCTTTATGGTGAAAGGTGTGATATTTATACTGATCATAAAAGTTTAAAGTATATTTTCACACAAAAGGAGCTGAATATGCGCCAAAGAATATGGTTGGAGCTGATTAAGGATTACGACTGCTCAATTCATTACCACCCTGGGAAAGCAAACACGGTGGCAGATGCATTAAGTCGACAAGACCATGCCAGTTTATCCATGATGAGGATCACAAAAGATCCAATATTTATGGATTTACAAAGGATGGATCTTGGAATTATAATGTAAGGGGGGAAATCGTATCTTTCTCAAATTAATGTCCAACCATCTATACATGTGAAGATTAAAGAAGCACAGAAAAAAGATATAGAGTTACAAAAGAAGGTAAGAAATATTCCTGAATTCAACCTTTATTGTGATGGGATAACAAAGTTCAGGAATCGGTTTTTTGTGCCTCCCATCCCCGAATTAAAGATGGAGCTGCTGGATGAGGCTCGTAGATCATCATTCTCTATTCATCCTGGAAGCACAAAGATGTATAGGGACCTGAAAGAGTACTTCTGGTGGGATGGCATGAAAAGAGATTTTCCTGAATATGTCTCTCGATGCTTGGTTTGTCAACAAGATAAAGCTGAGAGACAGAAGTCTAAGGGGATGTTACAACCATTACCCATACCGGAATGGAAATGGTAAAACATCACTATGGACTTTGTCACAGAACTTCCTAAAATATCCAAAGGCAATAATTCTATCTGGGTCATAGTTGATCGTCTTACAAAGTCTGCAGACTTCATTGCTATTAGAGAGGATTTCTCTCTGGATCAGCTTTCCAGGATATATATAAAGGAAGTGGTAAGATAACATGGAGTACCACTTTCTATTATATCTGATCGGGATCCGAGATTGACTTCAAAGTTCTGGCAAAGTCTTCAGCATACTCTAGATACAGAGTTGAGTTTCAGCACTGCTTATCATCCTCAGGAAGACGATCGATCTAAGAGAACAATTCAAACTCTAGATGATATGTTGAGAGCTTTCTCTATGGACTTCAAAGGTGGTTGGGATCAACACCTCCCTTTGGTGGAATTTTCTTATAATAATAACTTTCACTCCAGTATTCAGATGGCTCCTTATGAAGCTCTCTATGGAAAGAAATGCAGGACTCCAACTTGTTGGGATGAAGTTGGGGAAAGAAAGCTTTTAGGACCTGATCTTGTTGATGAGATGGCAGAAAATGTCTTATCTATTCAACAACACATAAGAGCTGCTCAGAGTCGACAGAAAAGTTATGCCGACAACCGAAGAAAAGACCTAGAGTTTGAAGTTGGTGATAAAGTGTTCTTACGAATATCTCCCTGGAAGAGGGTCATGAGATTTGGAAAGAAGGGGAAGTTGATCCCTAGATATATCCGTCCTTTCGAAATACTGGATCGTGTCGGGAAGGTAGATTACCGATTGGCGCTTCCACCGAATCTCTCTCAAGTTCACGATGTGTTCCATGTATCTCTCCGGAGAAAGTACATACCTAATCCTTCACATGTACTCAGCTCAGAAGTTGTACTGCTGGAGCAGGATCTTTCTTATGAAGAACAGCCGATAGAGATTCTAGATCGTAGTGAAAAGGTCCAAGGAAACAAGACCACTAGATTGGTGAAAGTTTTATGGAGTAACCACCAATTAGAAGAAGCTACATGGGAGCTTGAGGATATGATGAGGGAGAGGTATCCTCATCTGTTTATTACAAAGTGACAAATTTTGAGGGTGAAATTCATTTTAAGGGGGTAGAATATAACACCCGAGACATTTATGTTATATAAATCATCAAAGGAATCTTTTTCTACACACAACACTTTCTTGGCTTACTTTACACGAAATCGCAACCTTCCTCGATAGCTTGTGTCGTACGCAATACCGACTTTCACTAAACAACGATATGCTAATAAAATATTAATAAAACTAGCCATTATGAATTGTAATAACCACTTTTTGAAATTTTATAAATTTTATTTTTCAAAATGGACTTCATTTTTGGATTCGGAATATCGGAATTATCCTAGGGTAAAATTTTGGTATTTTTCTGAAAACTTTCAATTTTTGATGAATAGTGAAACCACTAAGTGGTAGTTAAAAAAACTGAATATTTCATAAAACATAATTTTACTGCTTTTGTGAGTGGAATTTCAAAAATCCGAGAGACACGGTTGATGTCAGTAAGTAAAATGTGGTTCAATGAGTTGAAAATAATTTTTGGTGAATAGTAACTTTTTACTTTTATTTACCACTGTTAAAAGTAAATAGGGTAATTAATGGTAAAAATGATATTATTATTACCCTAAAACATGTCATAATTCTATTGGATAAGTGTAATTCGACCAAAAACAAAATTATGAATAAAATATGACCATTTAGGCCCACTTGGATTAGATGAGGACATTTATTATTAATTTATTTAAAGAATGGTTAAAAAAGTTAAAATCAAAGTTTAATAAGTAAATAATTTTTAATATAAGGATATAAATAAGATAAATTCGACTATAAATATTCATTAGAAAGATAAAAAAATTTCCTACATAATGGTTTTTTATTTGTAATTTTTAGACATTAAATAATTTAATTTATTTATGACACAAAGATGATGCAGTAATTATCTTATTAATGAAATATTGACATAATTGATGTTATAAACACCAAAATAAATGTAATTTGAGACTTTTTATGAATTCCACTAATTTCTAGATTAATATGACATGTTTGTATTGATTTAATTAACTTTTTTCGAACTAATCATTCTGTTATGATTTTCACAAAAATTAATTACTAAATAGTATCAAAATTGACATAAAATAGTTTTTAAAACAAATATTATATTATTAATTGTTATTTTATTCCTAAAAATATAAGTTTCGGCCAAATTACTTTGATAAGGTTATATATATTAATAATAAACAACTTGGGGTTCGTTTGGCTGCTTATATTAAGTTTATTAACCTTATAGTATAAGAACACAAGAAGACACGGTAAAAGTAAAATTATTTAACTTAATGTTAAATCTAAATGATAAGGTTAAAATAGGAACCTAAACTTATCTAAATTCTATTGTATGAGAGGATTTCGACCCGTACCCACCTTATCTTCAAAATATATCAATTGGGAGATTTTAAAAACCGAGTTTCACTTTATAATAAAATAATATTTTTAGTTATTCGAAAGGTGCCCCTCTCCCCCCTTATAAAAGGGCACCTCCTCCCCCTCTTCCTCACACCACTTTGAACCTTCATGCTCAGCAAACCCCTGCCAATTCATCCTCTCCACTTCCCTAGAGACATCCTAGAGGTCCTGCTCTTCTTCAAAGACCAATTTTAGTGCCCTAAAAGGAGATCTCAAAGAAGCGCTTCAAAGAAGAGGTAATGTTCGTTACCGATTCTTTCATCTTTATTTCTTCTTCCACTTCTTATTCTGTAGTTTTTTCATTATGAAGTAAAAACATAAGTATCACTCATATAATGATATGTTATTATAAGTATGAAACAAACCTATTTCACCATCTATCCATCCTACGGAAAACGAAATCACCGCGCGTGCGTAAGTACGGAATACCGTCTCCATGCCGTGGTGTAATCTATTTTCCACCACCACATTACTTGGATGGGTATAAGGGTGACATTAATGAATATATATTATTATTGTAAAGTGGTATTGATTCTTATATAGTATACATACACTCCAATACAATTCCATGATCATGGGAACGATATCATCGCTCGTGCGTACGTACAGAATACTGTTTCCACGATGTGATGTGATTCGTTCTACATGATCTTTATTGCATAATGATTATATAAATGAATTGAATGAATTAATATGATATATGTTACACTAATACCATTCTGGAAATGAGGTATCTATAACATAAAAATAATAATAAGAATTTATTCGACAAAACACGAATAAGAACAAAAAGTAATAAACACCCGAATAACAAGTAGTAATGAAATATTACTAATAAGAAGCTAAGAATATGACCATATATGATATCATAAAAATAATTATGATTCTGGAATAAGTCAATAACATTATTTAAATCATTATACACGAGGTTCGGACACGTAAAAATCATATCAGACCTATGTTAATGGAAATATCACAATCTCATTTTTATTCGAGATTGTTTATACTTTGGCATTTACTGGGGTGTATTTTATCATCAACATCCATGTTTCCTCAATATGTAATATTATTTCTATTCACCTAAAATTGTTTAAATCCTATTTTACCCTTCGTTGAGTTTTTAGTAAAAGATATGAAAGGAATCTTTTGTCATTTTTTGTACGAGGTACTTTTTTACTTTTCCGACAAAAGTATGACAAGAATGTTTTTTTTACTTATACGGCATGAATGGAATTTTAGAACATTAATTCCAAGAAGATTACTTTACAAGTTTTAAAGTTTATTTTTAATCAAATTATTTTAGTTTAAAATTGTATGACATGTTAAGAAAGGAAAACTGTTTTTGAAGTAGAAAGGATATTTTTCACAAGAATGGAGTTCAAGTGTTTTATCAAAATTATTTTCCATCTAAGATAATATAGGGTTCTGTTTCTATCCCTATTATTATATTTATTTGATTATGTTGTGATGGAATTATTTTTATGAATTCCGTTATCTTATATGAATTGTTTTATGATGTCATGTTGTTTAAGAATCCCATTTTGATTACATGGGTTATGCAATGATGTTTGATTTATGATTTAGTGGAACACATATGAATGTTATCATTATGAGATGGGTGGGAACTATATCTCCCTCCAATGCATTGGGTAAAGATTTTATATCTCTTGAGATAGACATGGCTGGAACGGCATGTTAAACACGTTCAGTGAAATGGGACTGAAATGAGGAATGAACTCGGTTCATAAATGGACTTTGTCCACTAAGATAATCTTGAAAATGAGTCTTGACTAATAAGAAATGATTATCTATGATTATGTGTGTATTCCACAAAGTTTCATGTTTTAAGTTATGATTATTGGGATTACATTTCACTACTATGATTTATCCCGTGTTATGATATTATGATCTCTTTTGCAGGTTAATATTTTCAAAATTTTATGTTCTTATGAATATGATGTGATTTATATTTCTTTTTTTTACCTTTACTGAGAATTTGAGCTCACCCTTTTGTATGTTTTATTTCCCCAGGTCAGGAAGAAGGTTATAAAGTAGAATATTCCAAAAAGGGACTCTAGATATGATGAAATAAATGGGAGGCAAAGTAGATGCTTTATGAACCAGTTCTTTATGCTTTCCAGTTTCTAAAGACACTATACATATACAATCCTTTCATGGTTTTGTTATATATTGTAATAAGTGTTCTTCAATTTTGAAGTAATAAAAATGTATGTAAAGTATTGGTCATAATAAATTAGGGTTTCCTACCATAGTTCATCTCCAAGTCTCCTTCCATTCTCCTCATCTCCATCGCCATGGGATCTAAGTGGTTGTGGTTTGGGTTTCGAGTGGCGTGGTGTGTCGATCAATCTATGGTTTCACGGACTGGAAAGGCCTTTAGAGTTCTGTTGAAGAAGACCTCCATTCAACCTATGATGATGATTCATCTCTACTGGTCTTCACTCCCACACCCATGATGGCCTTTCCCACTTCTCTTAATATCCCACCTTTCATCTAGTTTCCATTTGATAGGTCCATCATCCTCTCCCGAAACATTACGAGTTCAGATATTTGATCCATTGAAAAAAATTGGGTTGAAATCATCTCCTTATTTGTTTTGGTTCACATCTGCTCATTGGGTCTACCGAGATATGGTGCAGGGGAGGTATAGGAGGTCAGAGATGGGAGTTGGCCTATGGGTGGTCCATTAACAGCGTTGTGGTGGGGCATGAGAGTCATCGATATCTGTTGTTTTGTGAATAGTGTCTCTTCAAAGGGTAACAGATCATGGTTTGTGGTGGTGATGGATGATGACAGCCGTGATCTGTGTGATCCGTGATGGGGTGGATTATATAGGATCTGTGTGGGGTGATAGTATTTGGGTTCTCCCTCGGTGATGTGATGTGACGGATGGCCTAGAAGGGCAGAGATTTTGACATCACAGGGCTTATGGTGGTTGTTTTTTGGGTGGGTTGGTCATGGATAGGGATTCCTGGATGGCCAGTTTATGTTTGTTGAATTTTTTTTGGTTTTTCAGCAGGCCTAATCCTGGTCTAGGATCCTTGGGTAGCACACAGTTATGGATATTCATAGGTGGGGTTTTTCTATTTTCCCATACCCTTTTTGAGATTTTATTTTATAAAATAAAAAAATGTTATTTGGATCAATCGTGTGTTTTCTATAATACCACCTTATTACTAAATCAATTATATAGGTAACTAGTAAAATTCAACATATATCTCAAATCATTAGTGAAGAACTACTATTAATAAATCCTTATATGTTTCACTATCATTATATACATAATTTTATTGATATATTACTTTATCAATATAACCCTCAATTAAAAATACAAAAACAATTTAACCAATACACATTAATGATTTATATAACATTGGTATTATTATAGGATTTAACATGTGGATAATGGAAGTGACTCCGATAATGCCTATATTATTTATACATAATACATTAATCATCAAAGGGTGATGTAAGATATAATTTATTCCCTTCCATAAAATTACTTTTTTGGGGGAAATATATACCATTTACTTTAATTTTTAACACATAAAATACCATTATTTTCATTTGTGGAATTTCCCTTAGGGTCTCTTTCAACATTTTTGGCATGTAATAAATTTAATCTTCTTCCATTTATCTTAACTGTTAGTTAATGTTCCACGAGACTTATTCTACTTATTATTTTTTCTTGGACATTCAAATATGTGGAATTTTTTATTTTTTATTTTTATAGTAGGATGAGAATAATAATAATATGTATTATTTGAGATCATCTCATGTTAGGTATCTCATTTGGGTATTAGTCACATTGTTAATAACATTGGTTGTTTACATTGTTCCTCCAATTTACAATAATTAACTAGAATAAAGGAAAAGTAGGGATGATTAAATTTTATTTTTTTATAAAAGGAATCAAATTACTATTAAAGGGGTAACTTATAAATGATATGTTTTTCCTTAACTAATTAATTTTTTAGATCCATTCGATATTATACATTATTTATTTTCTAACATAGAAACATATAAGAATTTTTTACCTAAAAAATATTTTTATGGATCATGTAAATTTACCAAAAAACTTCCCATTGGAGTTTCAAACTAGGTGTGTCGTAAGGCCCGTTGTCATGCACCAGTTTACATTCAAGTCGATCTCAATGCAATATTTTTAGGTTTTACCCCTGGGTACATCTATTCTAGAGCCAAATACACCTATAGTATCTACACAAGGATTTATTTTTTTGGAAACCATTCACTATATACTTTACCAAAATTTTGGGATCTCTTATTATGTTTAGTATTACCCATAAGAGTTTTTCTAGAGTTTTGTAATCCTAATATCCAAGATAACTCAACATTTCATTGATAAAAATGATGATGACCATACAATTTATTACACATTAATTGATGATTTACTATATAGTATTACACAAAAAATGACTCAGAATATTGAGAAGTATAGTGAATTTTGGAATTATGTACACCACATAAAGACTTCAAACTATAAATACATTACCATTATTGAAAAATACCTTAACATACACATATTATTCCTTAATATTTAAAAATTCATGGGATACCATGGGAACATAAATAAGAAAGTGATGAGTTATAAATCCCAGTAAAGGGAAAAACCTAGAATACTAAGAAAAGTGTATTACATGTTATAAATTACTAATGTTAATGAGATACAATATGTGATAGAATTATTAACCAGAATAACGAAACATGATATAACATGACAACATAAAGGAAACATTAGAAAATGTGGCAATAACATTAATCATGGAATGTGTATCATTAAAAAAATATATTTATATTTTTAAAAAAACTAGAAGAAATGAATTTTTATGGAAAATTTAGCAAATGTGATTTATGGTCACACAATATTTCATTCAATGTGAACATCATATGTAAATATGGAATAACTATTGATCCCACTAAAAAAAGTGTTTTATGAATGTTCAAGACCTAAAAATGTTTCTATTATTCGTTGTTTTATTAGGTTACTTCAATATTATCAATGGTTTATTGAAAAATGTACATGTTTATCTGACTCACTCCCTATGTTAACTCAAAGGATTTAAATTCATTAGGGTAAAATAATGTGATAATTTTTTCATGAACTAAAAAAAATATTTGATAACTCTCAATATTTGGTATATACCCTCATGAAATATAGATTGTTTCATATAAAGTTATTCCTCATTAAAAGTACTTGGTTATTTCCTCAAAAAAAAAATTATGTAGTTTCTTATTCCTCATGGAAATAGAAACACCACGAGATAAATTATCCTACAAATGATATAGAATTAGAAACTATTGGTTTATCTTTTAAAATTTTGAGACATTATTTCTATGGAGAAATATTTTACCTAAATACGGATCATAAATTTGGAATTATATATTCTCTAATAATGTGTTGAATATGTGACATAGATGACGACTTAAATTAATAAAGGATTCTGACTACATAATTCATTAACATCCTATATAATCAAACAAATTATCTAGTGTTTTCAGAAGAAAATTCAATACTTATTTAACCATGTTACATTTATAACATCTACCTTTAGTTAATTAATTGGTGAATTTTTTCCAAGAATTTGTGGATTAGTGATCTTCCTCTTTTTTTAGTTTATCAGTAGAATGTTCTCAGTCTGAAAGAATGACAAACTACTAAAAGGAATAACATGAGATATAGTAAAATGAAAAATTGATAAATAATGCTATCTTCTCAAAATTCAATATTGGTAAATATTATGTTTTTATATTTAGAAAGAGATTTTGTGTTCCATATGATTCCCAGTTGAAGAGAGAATTATTTAGTGAAGCTCATAATTACCCATTTTTGTTCATCCTATAGTAAAAAGATGTATCGAGACCTTCAAGAGTAATATTGGTGGGATGGAAGGAAAATATAGTTTTCTAACATTTACATGAAATTTTCTAACTTATCGATATGTTAATGTAGATTGAATATCAAAAAAGGGGATGCATTGGCCTTTTACCTTACCTTGTTGGGAAATGGGAAAATATATCATTGGATTTTGTGGAGGGAATACCAAAAACTACTCAAGGTGATAATTTGATTGGGTTATTATTATTCAATTTACTAAATATGTTTATTTCTTTCAAATTATTGATATTATTTAATTTGGTGAACTTTTATTGACTATAACTTAATGATATTGTTGGGTGAAATTGACTTCCCCTCTCTATTGTATTGGATTGTGATCCCTTGTAATATCTAATTTTTATAAAGGAATTCATTGGTTATTGGGTATTTAATTAAATTTCACTACAACTTACAATCTTCATTAAAATGTATTAACCAAGTGCATAATGCACCCCATGGAAGGGATACATAGTTCTTGTTAAATGGCTTACTAAGGAAGGTGTGGAAATATATTTATTTTTTTATTATTATTACAATAACAATTTCTATGTTAGTATATAGAAAGAAAATTTGGAGGCATTATAAGGAAAGCAATTCTAGAATCTATATTTTTAAGGTGAATTAAGTGAAAGGAAGTTTACAGGACCATAATTTGTAGATTAAATGGTTGAGAAGAGGAAAGTAATTATTATAAATATGAGGATATCATAGAGTACTAAAAAAATTAGGTGGATAATCGGGGGAATGATCACTCCTTCGAGGTAAGAGAACATGTTTTTCTTAAAGTATCTCCAAGGAAATATTTGACATGTTTTGGTAAAAAATAATCTAATTATATGGTTCATTAGGGAATAGATAATCCTTGTTAATGTTGTATCAGTTTATTATCAAGATTCCTTGCCTTATATTTATCCCATGAGAACTATTTTTTTCAGGTTTCAATGTTAAGAAATTATGTGCCCGATTCATCTCATGTTTTGAGATCTCAGACAGTTCAATTGTAAGGGAACCATTTTTTTAGAAACGTTATATTCAAATTATTAAAAATATAGATCATGTATTTAATAATAATTTTATTCACCAAGTTATAGATTTTTTGAAAACACATATTATTAAAGATGCAACATAAGATTCTAAAAACTCAATGAAGGAAATGTATCCCCACTTTTTTAATATGTGAATAAATTTTAAAGGATGTAATTTCAAAATGGTGATAATAATTTAATACTTTAGGTAATATTTATATTATGAATTTTCATATTTTTATTATTTATATTTTATAGAGGTATATTAATTATTGAAATATTAAAAAAATTTATTGGATAAAAGAAAAAAGAAATATTTCTAAAAAAATTGGGTGTTTATGTATTATATGATTTTATTTAAAATAATTATTCCAAATTATGTAAATTTAATTTTTTTAAACCGAAAATCATTTCTAAATTCAATGAATTAAACATAATTAGAGGAACATTTTTTAGAACTTTTTGAAATGTTTTTTTCTAATTAATAGTGAAGAATACATATATTTAATTTGAAATTTAATTTTCTTTTAAGTAATTATAAATTCAATTTCTAGTTTGGATTAGTTTAAAAAAGTTGATTATTTATTTTTATAAAAATAATCGTAATATTATTTTAAATGAATTTTAGGCATTGGATTTTGTGTAAAACATGTTATATTTAAAATAGGATTTTTTTGAAAAACACCTTGTTTTTACGTATCTCATGTTTAAATTTAAATTAAATTATACAACTTAAATGTTTTCAATTTTAGAAAATGGAATTTGTAATTAGAATTAGTGGGTACAAATTTTTTATATAGTACCATTTTTAGTTTGATCAATTTACATTGTAACCTTATAAATTCTTGTAATCGTGGTAAAATGTATATCATGTAACTAAATTTGAAAATAAATTGATAATTTATATTAAATTAACCCAAATCTAATGCCCCAACCCTAGAATCCTAGAGTTGGTGCTTCATTACATATCATTGGCATGGTCACAAAAGATCATTTCTCGAAAGAACGATTAGTTTAGTAGGCTTGGAAGTACTAGATACATTCATAAGGTTTAAATTACATGTTAAAATGGAAAACTAAAACAACATTGTTTCCATAGACAATACATAGATCCCATAGATTATCCCTACAGGTCATGCATAATGTATTTCTTCTCATCTTGAAAAAAATAAATCATAGAAAGGGGTGAGATCAGATGCTCATTAAGGATAACAATAAAGAGGAAAATTTCATAAATGAGCATAAAAATTAAAGGAAATGTATCAGACTAAAACAGAAGACTTTTAATCTTGAACATCCGAATAATAAAGGTAAGATAAAATCAAATAATTCCATTTACTTATTCAAATGCATATTTTACTAGTATAATAATCAAATGTAATATTCATAGCCACATTCATAATGATGGAATACATAATGTTAGACTTCCGTAACCACGTTGTCATGGAATTGTGCAAAGAATACAAATAAATTTTTTTCAATTCCTTGTTCCAAGACACTAGTTTGTCTCATGAGACCTACCAATGAATCGAGGAGAAATATCGGGCTCCACCCGTCACATAATATGTCCAATACATTCCTCATATGAAAAGTTTTAAACATAACATAATCATTCGTATTAAAACTAGCATACGAAATGTCAATACTTTATCCATAAACCATGAATGGTATAAAAATAACACATCAAAATTCAATCATATCACAAAACCTTCAATACATTATGGATGTTTTTTATCATAATAAATTAACTTCAAATAAACAAAAAATCCAACAATGGATGTTGACATAGATGAAATCAATACCTTTTTAGAGAAATATATCTTTCAATTTTGAAATCATATATAATTAATATAATTATAAAATAAAAATTTTATTTTGGAAATATTATTATAATATTTTAAGGGAAGATTTTATAATGTTATGACCGCGAACCCCCTCCCCCAACTTCTATTTATGTTAAAAAAATACATTCTTACCTTAATTTTTTTGAAAAGGTTATAAAGACCTTGTTTTGGAAAACGACGGAAATATTCCTTATAAACATCTTATAAAAAGTCAAACAAGGGTATAAATGAATTTAACCTGTAGTATATAAAATATTAAGAATGTTTTGAAATATATTTTTAAGAAACATGTATGTAGATGATAAAGAGGTCATAGTAGATACTTACGTAAAAATAACCTTGGATAATAAAGTGATTATGAAATTAACCCTTACCTTGAAGTTTTACTTGGTCGAGGGTAGTTTAAACTCTAGTATAATGGAGAAACAATTTTTATTAAATTATACAATAATCATAAACATTAATATGATATCATATATGATCTTTTAACATTACATTGTTAATAATATCTTAGTATTATCGTTGTTTCGGGTGTTAACAGATTCATTTTCCTTTATATTATTTGTTATGTGAATCATATTTTTTATGGAATGGATGTATCTTATTCATATCCAGAATGATATCAAGTCTTTAAAAATTATTTTTAATCATATAATAAAAATTAGTCTTGAATGGATTCGATGGGGAATGAATCTCATCGCATTCATGGAGACAGTAATCTGTACGTACGCACGAGCAACAATATCATTATTTTGATATTAAAATAATATATAATTGGATGGTATATCATATATAAATAATTATTATCATGTTATTTATATTATTAAATCATTTACACATCATTATTATACCCATACAAATAATAATTTATTGAATAACAATTAGACCATGACGTTGAGACGATAAGCCGTACGTATGCACGTATGGTGACATGTCATTAAATGGATGGAAAGAATAATGAATTTTGTTGTACCATATTTATAATAACATAAAAATATATATTAGATACTAGAGTTATTATTTTATAATGGAAACAATATTCAAAAAAGAAGTTGAATAAGAAAGGAACCTGAAAGAGGTTATGAAATATTTACCACTTCTTCAGGTTCTTCCTTTTGATTTGATCAAAATGGATCATTAGGTTTGCTTTATGACTAAAAAATGGCCTCTAGGATTAATAGAGGATAGTTTAGAGGGTATTTTGGCAGTGGTTGACAGAGCCAAATGACTTTGAAGGTGTGAATTAGAGAGAAGGGGGAGTGCCCTTTTATAATAGGGGTGAGGGGCACCTTAAGAAAAGCTAGAAATATTATTTTATAATAAAATAAGTTTCGTTTTCTAATGGATCCAAAATGAATTATTTAAATTATAATGTCGGTATGGGACAAACACCAGTGAAAAAATAGTTTTTATACTGTTTTGGTTCACTATATTAACTTTATCTTTTAGATTTAACTCTTAGTTAAATAGTTTGACATTTACCATGTCTCTTTGTATTTTTATATTATATGATAAATAAACTTACTATATAATCCCAATATAACCCCAAGTGGTTCATTAATGATACAAATATCATTATATAAGTCGTTTGGCAGAACCTTAGATTTTCATAAATAGAATATCAATTATTAATATAAATTTTTTTTAAAAACTATATTATGCCAATTTTGCAGTATTTGGTATTTTCTTCTTCCTAAATTAATAACAGCATTATCACTTCTAAAAAAATTCATCTAACCAAACCTAACAAGTAATATTAACCTATAAAATTAGTTTAATTCCTAAAAAGAATCAAATTTCATTTATTTGGATATTTATAATATCAATTATTTTAATATTTCATTTATTAGGTAATTACTGCATCATCATTCTATCATAAATAAATTAAATTATTTAATGTCAAAAAAATATAATTAAAATATCATTATATTGGAAATCATTTTATATTTATAAATGAATATTTATAGTCGAATTTATCTTATGTATAACCCTATATTAAAAATATTTTAGTTATTAAACATTGATTTTAACTCTTTTAACTATTCTTTAAATAAAATAATAATATGTAACCTAATCTAATACAAGTCAACCAAAGTGGTTAATATTTTATTCCTAAGGTTTTTTTGGTATAATTATACTTATCCAATAAAATTATGATATAATAATATCATTTTTACACATAATTACCATATTTACTTTTAACCATGGTACATAAAATTAAAAAAGTTACTAATGACCAAAAATTATTTTCATCTTATTGAACCACAATTTACATACTGATGTCAACAATGTCTCTCAGATTTTTTAAATTCAAATCAAAGAAGCGGTAAAATTAAAATTTATCTAAATTTGGAAATTCTCCTAGGAGGTGGGTAAAATACGGTTAAAAGTTCAATAAAAATTTTATATATCTAAAATTATTATAAACTGACTCTAGTGAATTATATTTAACATATAGAGGTATTATATATCTATTTTGAACTAATATAAATTTAAATAAAATAAAAAATTATTTAAATAAAAATTCGGTTTTAAACAATAACTTAGTGTTTTTACTATTCATAAAAAATTGAATGTTTTTAGAAAAAAACCAAAAAAACTCACCATAAGCTAATTTCGATATTCCGAATTCAAAAACGAAGTCCATTTTGAATGATAAATTTTTTAAAATTTCAAAAAGTGGGAATTACTATTTATAACGGCTAGTTTGATTGGATGTGGTGTGTTTGAACTCAAAGTTGCATACAACACACGTTGTTGTATTATTCAAAGTGAAACATACCAGGGAAGCATGGTGTTTTACATTCTATCATCCATAAAATAATTTATTTCTTGAAATTTCTATAATATTACCGCATAAAAAGACTTAGGTGGTTCTTCATCATATATTCCTCAGGTTCCCACATTGCCTCTTCCATCTTATGGTTTATCCATTGAAATTTTACCAGACTCAGCACTTGTAATCTTCTATCAAAAACTTTGACAGTCTCTTCGCAATAGGACAGATTAGGTTTAAATTCTAATTCCTCATAAGTAAGTACATGCATTCGGTCAGGCATATATTTTATCAACAGTTATATGTAGAACACATCCTGAACTTTGGAGATACTCGGTGGAATTTCCAAACCGTAAGCTACAACCCCAATTCGTTCTAGAATTTTGAAATGTCCGATGTACCTGGGACTCAATTTACCCTTCTTACCAAAAAGTATAACACCCTTCCATGGAGATACCTTCATGAAAACATGATCTCCTACCTAAAATTCCAAATCCTTTCTTCAGTTATCAGCATAGCTATTTTATCTACTTTGAGCTGCTTTGATGTGGTTTTTGATTACCTTCACCTTTTTCATTGTTTCCTCCACCAGTTCTGGGCCTATGAGTTTTCTTGCGACAATATCATCCCAACAGGTTGGTTTACGACATGTTTTTCTGTATAACACTTCATATGGTTCCATCTAAATACTTGAATGGAAGCTATAGTTATTGGAAAATTATAACATTGGTAAATATTGATCCAACATACCTTGAAAATGAAGTGAGCATGATCTCAACATGTCTTCTAAGGTTTGAATAGTTTGTTCTTATTTTCTATCAGTTTGAGGGTGGTAGCCAGTGCTCAAACGAAGTTTAGTATCCAAGGCATTCGAAAGCCTTTTCCCGAATCATAATGTAAAATTTGGATCACCATCAGAAACAATAGATAGTGGTACTCCATGAAGTCTTACAACATCATTAATATATAGTCCTCCCAATCGTTCAAGTGGTAAATCATCTCTTATAGCAAGAAAATGTGCTGACTTGGTAAGATGATCAATAATGACCCATATTTTATCGTTCCTTCTAGGAGTCTTTCGTATTTCCCTAACAGAGTCCATCATAATATTATCCCATTTTCACTCAGGTATGAGAAGTGGTTGAATGACTCTTCCATGATGTTTCCTTCTGGATTTCACTTGTTGAAAAACCATACATCTTGACATAGAATTAGAAATCTCCCTCTTCATGTTCTCCTGCCAAAAATGTTCTTTCAAATCTCTATACATTTTGGCGATCCCAGGGTGGATAGAGAAATTGGAGCTATGAGCATCATCCAACAATTCTCTTTTTAGATCAGGTATATTAGGAACACAAAGTCTCTTCCCAAATTTCAAAATTTCATCTTCATACACAAAGTCACTCAATCTCCCATCATTCACAGCTTTAATATTATTTTGAAACTCTTTATCACTTGTATGAAAACTCTTTATCTTTTCTAGTGAAGATGGTTTTGCAACCATTTGAAAAAGTATTGATGTTTCAACTTCCATCTTGATTCTTATATCTGTCTTTACTAGATCCATGTATATAGGATCCTTTTCAACTCTCATCTTGATCAAAACTCCATGATCCTTTCTACTCAAATCATTTTCCACCGTATTTTCATTCCCTTGGTGGTAATGTATAGTGCAATCATAATCCTTGAGTAGTGAAATCCATCACATTTGCCTCACGTTGTGTTATTTGTTTTGTGAAAATATAATTTAAACACTTATGATCTGTATATATCTCAAATTTTTCACCATAAAGATAATGTCTCCATATCTTCAATGTAACGATTAAACCTGCTAACTCAAGATAATGAGTAGGATTGTTTTCCTCATGATTTTTTATCTGTCGTGATTCATAGGAAATAACCCTATCATTCTGTATAAGGAAACAACCAAGTCTTTTCTTTTAAGAATCACTATAAATAACAAACCCATCATTCCCCGATGGTAGAGTCAATATAAGAGAATTAAATAATCTTTGATTCAATTATTTAAAACATTCTTCACATTCTTTTCTCCAAACCAATTTCACCCCTTTATGTGTGAGCATGGTTAATTGGTTAGCCAATCAGGAAAACTTCTGGACGAAATGTCGATAATAACCTGCTATACCAATAAAATTACATACCTGAGTTATACTCATCGGTGCTGGCCATTCTTGTCTTGCCTTGGTCTTTGAAGGGTCAATGAAGATTTCATTCTTAAGAAAATATGGCCAAGAAAAAGAATTATCCTAAAGCCAGAATTCACACTTGATAAACATCCCATATAATTCATGTCTTCTAAGAGTCTTCAGGATAATACACACTTGATTTTATTGATCTTCATATCTCATGGAGTATACCAAGATATCATCAATAAATATCACTACAAAATAATAGATATATTCCTTGAAAACTCTATTAATTAGATCCATGAAGACAAAGGGTGCATTAGTCAATCCAAAAGGCATTACTGTAAACTCGTAATGCCTGTACCAGGTTCGCATTGCTGTCTTCAGAATTCCTTCTTTATTCACGCACAACTGATGGTATCCAGATCGAAGGTCAATATTTGAAATGTATTGAGCTCCTTGTAGTTGGTCAAATAAATCATTAATGTGAGGTAGGGGATAATTGTTCTTTATTGTTATAGCATTGATCTCCCTGTAGTGAATGCAAAATCTCATAGGTCCATCTTTTTTCTTAACAAAATGGATAGGGGATCCCCATAGAGAAACACTAGGGAAAATAAATCCCTTATTACTCAATACCTCTAGTTGTTTCTTTAGTTCCACTAATTCCACTATGGCCATTCTATAAGGGGTCGTCGATATGGGCCTTGATCCATGAATTAAATCAATGGGAAACCCAATTTCTCATTCTGGAGGATTTCTAGGTAAATTTCATGGAAACACATCAATATATTCATTCACAATAGGTACATACTGTATTTTAATATTCCCTTCCCCATCCAATGTTATTTCATTCTCTTCCTCCCAAATAATTGAATTTAGTAGAGCTACTGGGGGTGGATCTAGATAAGAATCAGGTGGTGACATTTTTACTCTTATAATAAGGTGTACTTTATCATCATCATCAAAAATAGTAACCTCATTCTTCTTACAATAATTTTTTTTCATCATGGTCCGAAAGCCAATCCATGCCAAGGATTATATCAAATTCAATTATGGGTATGACAATGAGATCAGATGATAAAGAACATTTATATTATCTAATGGGAACAGATTCACAAAATATTGTTGTGATGATACTTCCCTTAAAAGTTTTTACTGAAAAATCCCTTGGTAAATAAAATTAGAAATAACTAATTTTATTAGAAAACTGGGAAGATATAAAACAATGAAATGATCCATAATCAAATAATTCATTTTACAAACTTGAGGAAACCCTTAAATTACCTTCCACGACATCTTTCGGAGCTTCAACCTCAGTGGTAGAGATAGAATAATCTTAGCCTTGATCACTTGGCATTCTCTTAGGTAAGTTCCCCTGAGGCTTAAGAAATTCATTCACATAATGCCCCTTTCTCTACAATTGTAGCATTCAACATTGAGAGCCTATTTCTTCCCCTTGCAATCACGAGCATGGTGGTCTTTTTCACCACACTTATAACAGACTCCCATTCCCTTTATGAAAATACCAGGGTGTTTCTTCCCACATTTACTACAGGATGGATATTAAACTTTCCCTTCGTTCCCTTATTTCCATTTCTAGAGTGTTCAGCATCTTTCTTCCTCTCATGATTTGCATTAAATTCGTATGAATTAGATAATTATTTTTCTGTCTTGATAGCACATTAGTTAATATCTTCTTATGATGAGAAGATTTCTAAGAAAACTACTCTATGGAGAAATGTTTTTGACCCATCAATGAAACGATCAATCATAATTATTGGGTTACCTATAGAGTATGCAACATGCCTTTCTAAACATGTATGGTTACCATCATACTTTGCGATATTCTCATCCTCCTTTTTCCTCAGACTCTAAAATTGTCTTTCCATATCCGCTCGATGGTCACAAGGAATGTATTTTTCTAAGAAAAGATTTTTAAACTCCCTCTATTCCATATTTGATACTTTATCATCTTCCTTTGTGTTTTGAATCAATGACCACCATTGATCAACATCTTCTGTGAGGAGGTAAACTGCCATAAAAACTTTTTCCCTTTCACTACTCCCCAAGGCATGGAATATTTTTTTCTATGGAATTTATCCATTTCTCAGCTACTAATGGATTTGTACTCCTATTGAATGATGGTAGTTTTTGACTCTTGAAGTGCTCTAACATTGATCATCCATGTTGTAGATCAGGGTGCTCCATACAGGTATGGTTATTATTCATAACATGAGTGAGTTTTCCCAGTATAGTGATAAGCTGATTAGCACCAGTTGTATCTCTTGCTCCAATATAATTATCTTTAGTAGGAGGTAAATCTCTATATGGAGTGTGTGCATTGATACGGTTTCCATTCCTTCCACTAAGAACCATTTCTAAACAATTTCATAAACTAGAATAGTTTATTAATCAAAATACATAATTCCAAACATGAAAAACACTTAACATTAATTGACCAATTTATGGATATAATCCATAATCATAAAAAATGTTCTCTTTGAGGAAGTATATACTCATAAAACATTCATAATGGTTTGTAATGAAAATGAGAATTATCCTAAGCATATCCCCTTGGAGTTTTGTAACCAAGAGTGCAGAAAGGCTTATTGCTGTGTAGTAGTTTCCATTCGAGTATAGCTCAAAGCAGTGTTTACGAGTTTTACCCCTAGGTACAACTGTGCTAGACCTGCCTCTACCTACTCGTATCTATACATGGATGTATTTCTTGGAAAACTAAAAAATTCTTTACAATGCCAAAATTCTGGGAAGTTCTTCTATACTAATTCTCAAAGTTTGTCTTAGGTCTATGTGCTCTAATCAGATTTTATCTAAAACTAGATTCTAAGGTTTGTACTAAACATCCTCATATACCAACTGTAATGCGCTAACCCCAGAAGCCCAGATTCGGTGCATTATTATGTATCATTGTCATGATCAGAAAAGATCAAGTCTCGAAAGATCAATTAGTTTAGTAGCCTTGGATGTACTAGATACATTCATAAGGTTTACATTACATCATAGAATTAAAAATAACATCAACATTGTTTCCATAGACAACACTGATATCCCATAGACTCTGCCTGCAAGTTATTCATAATATACTTCTTCTCATCCTTGTAAAAACAATATAGAGAATGGGGTGAGCTCAGATGATGAGTAAGGATAATAATATAGCAGAAACTTTCATAAATAATCATAAAAATTTAAGGAAATGTATAAGACTAAAATAAAATACTTTTAAACTTGAACTTCAGCATAATATGGAAAAGATAAAATCAAATAGTGTCATTTACTTATTTACATGGATATTCTGCTTGTCAAATAATCACATGAAAATCAATAGCCACTTTCATAATGATGGAATGCATAATGCCAGACATTCATAACCACTTAGTCAGGGCCTTGTGCCAAGACTACAAATAAGATTTTGTCAAGGCCTTGTGCCAAGACACTAGTTTTTCTCATGATACCTACAGATGTATCGAGGAGCTAAATCGGGCTCCACCTATCACATACTATGTCCAATGCATTCCACATATGAAAAGGTTTAAACATAACATAAACATTCGTATTAAAACTAGCATAAAAAATGTCAATAATTTATCCATAATCCATGAATGGTATAAAAATAAAAAATCCATAGTAAAAAATATCACAAAACCATTAATCCAATATGGAAGTTTTTTATCATAATAAATCAACTTCTAATAAAATTAAAATCCATCAAAGGATGTTGACATAGAGGAATTCAATAACTGTTTAAAGAAATATCATTTTCTATTTTGAAATCATTTAAAATTCATATAATTATAAAAAAAAATTTATTTTGAAATATTAGTATAAGCTTGTAAGGAAATCATTGATGATGTTATAACGACAAAAAATATCCACAACCGCCGTATAAGTTAAAAAAAATATTGTCTTAACTTAATTTTGTCGAAAAGGTTATAAAGGACCTTGTTTGGAAAACGAGAGAAATATTCTTTTATAAACATCTTATAAAAAGATAAAAAATAGTATAAATGACTTTAAACCATATTCTATAAAATAGTAAGAATGTTTTGCAATATATTTTTAAGAAACATGTAGGTGGATGATAAAGAGGTCATAGTAGATACTTACATAAAAACAAACTCAGATAATAAAGAGATTTTGAAATTAACCCTTACCTTGTATTTTTCCTTGGTCGACGGTAGTTTAACCTCCTGTATAATGATTAAATACTTGTTATTAAATTATACAAGAATCATATACATTAATATGATATCATATATGATTTTTTATCATATCTTTGATAATAATATCTTAGTATTATCATTATTTCGGGTGTTAACGGATTTGTTTTCCTTTATATTCTCTATTATGTGAGTCATGTTTGTTATGGATGGGATGTATATTATTAATATCCAGAATGATATCAAGTCTTTAAACATTATTTTTAATCATCTAATGAAAATTAGTCTTCAATGGATTCGATGGGGAATGAATCTCAATGCGTTCGTGGAGACGGTAATCCGTACGTACGCACGAGCGACAATTATCATTTTTTTGATATTAAAATAATATATAATTGGATGGTATATCATATATAAAGAAGATATATCATGTTATATTTATTATTTACATCAATTATAAAAAATTATTATATCCTTCCAAATAATAATGTATTGAATAACAATTACACTACGACGTGGAGACGGTAAGTCGTACGTACGTACATATGGTGACATGTCATTCAAAGGATTGATAGAATAATGAATTTGGTTGTACCATATTTATAATAACATCACATTAGGTATAAGATGCCAGGGTTATTATTTTATAATATAAACAATAAATAAAAAGGAAGTGGAAGAATAAAGGAACTTGAAAGCATTAATGAAATATTTACCACTTCTTTGGATTCTTCCTTATGATTTGAATAAAAGGGACACTTAGGTTGGATTTATGACTAATGGAAGGCCTCTATGATGAAGGTAGGATATTATAAAGGGTATTTGGGTAGAGTTTGTCCAAGCCAGATGGCTTTGAAGGTGTGAATTAGAGAGAATGGGAAGTGCCCTTTTATAAGAGGGGTGAGGGACATCTTAGGAAAAGCTAGAAATATTATTTTATAATAAAATAATTTTCGGTTTCTAATGGCTCCAAAAATGAATTATTTAAAGTATAAGGTGGGTATGGGTCTAAAAATACTCATAAAATATGTTTTATATAGGTTTGGGTCACTATATGAAATTTATCTTTTAGATTTCACTCTTAGTTAAATAGATTGACATTTACCATGTCTCTTTTTAATTTTATATTATATGGTTAATAAACTTACTATATACTTCCAAGAAAACCTCAAGTGGTTCATTAATGGTAAATATATCATTATATATGTCCTTTGGTCTATCCTTAGATTTTTAGGAATATAATATCAACTAATAATATAATATTTGTTTTAAGAACTCTTTTTTTCAATTTTAAAACTATTTGGTATTTTATTTTATCTAAATTCATATAAGCATTATTAATTCAAACAAAATTCATCCAACCATACAATGTAATATTAACCTATAAAATTAGTGGAATTCATAAAAATTATAAATTAAATTTATTTGGATATTTATAATATCATTATTTTTAATATTCCAATAATTAGTTAATTAATGCATCATCTTTGTGTCATAAATAAATAAAATTATTTAATGTCTAAAAAATATAAATAAAATACCAGTATGTATTAAATATTTTTATTTTTCTGATGAAAATTTATAGTTGATATTATCTTATGTATAACCCTATATTATACTTGTTTTAGTTATTAAACATTAATTTTAACTCTTTTAACTTTTCTTTAAATAAAATAATAATAAGTGTAATATTCTAATCTAAGTTGACCAAAGAGGTTCATATTTTTTTCCTAAGGTTTTTTGGTCGAATTGTGCTTATCCAATAGAATTGGGACATAAAAATATCATTTTTACCCTTAATTAACCTATTTATTTTTAACCGTGGAAAATACAAGAAAAAAGTTACTCTTCAGCAAAAATTATTTTCATCTTATTGAACCAAATTTTAATAATTGATATCAACCATGTGTCTCTAATTTTTGAAATTAAACTCACAAAATCGGTAAAATTATGTTTTATGTAAATTTACATATTCTCCTTGGAGGGGGGTAAAAGATGGTGAAATGTTTAATAACATTTTTTTATATATATAATTATTATAAACTAAATCCAATGAATTATATTAAACATATATAGGTATTATGTATCTATTTAGACCTAAAATGAGTTTATATAAAATAAATTTTTATTTAAATAAGAACTCAGTTTTAAACTATATCTATGTGTTTTAAAATATTCATCAAAATTTGAATGTTTTCAGAAAAATATAAAAAAATCACCCTAAGCTAATTTGGATATTAAAAATCCAAAAATGAGGTCCATTTTGAAAGATAAAATTGATAAAATTTTAAAAAGTGTTTTTTACTATTCATAACGTTTGGTTTGATTGGTTTTGGTGTTTCAGAACTCAATGTTGCGTACAACGCATGCTATTGTATTATTCAAAGGAAAACGTTCCATGTAAGCTTGGGTTGTTACACAAACTGTGGACTTAATTTTATTATTTAATCCAATTTCATCCATAATAATCAAATATTCAGTTGTTTTGTCTTTTCCTTCCATTTGGTTGTCACAATAAATGTGTAATATTTAATTTAATGAAATGTAAAAAATGTCACACTTTTGATTTTAGTAAATATTATATTTTTAATATGGTTATAAGTAGAGTCTATTAATTTATATATAATAGCTTTATAGGTAAATGATTTTTATTCTTTACTATAATTTATTTTATTTTTTAATACTGAAATAATTACATTAAATTGTAACATAATATTGGTGTAGTAATTATTTAAATGAAGAAAAAGTTAAATAAATGATTTTTAAAATATTAAAATTAGTATAATTTGAAACAATTAAGGTGAACTAAAAAATTTAGAGATATATATGATATTTTAGTGATATAAGAATTTTTATATTCTAATTACTTGGGTTTATTGATGTTATAAGACAATCAATGTAAATGATTTGTCTATAATTGAAAATCCCAAGTCAATAAATAGTTCTAAGATCAGGTTTTTATAATTTTTCACATTGGTTTTAGGTAACGTGGTTATAGGGGATATTTTATATAGTATTTTTCATGTTAGTTGCTTAAAACTGACATTATAAATAATTTATTCCATTGGTTTTTCATGTCAGTTATTTGATAACATATGTGAAAAACACTTTATGCACAATTTCCCATGTTGTTTATTTGAATGAACCAACATGATAAATGGTTTTACACATCAATTATTCAATAAACAACATTAAAAACCATATTTAATTGGTTCATAACATAGGTTATTGGATAAACAATGTAAGAAACCAATTACACACACTTTATTTGGTTGGTTATTTATATAACCGACTTGATAAATGGATTTTCAAGTCTGTTATTGGATAACTGATGTGTAAAACAATGCGATTGTATTTTTCATGTCTGTTATCCAATATCAAACATTAAAAATAGGTTTAAAAATATTATACATTGATTCATCTCTTCCACCAGCACCAACTTCAACACAAGAGGCTTAAAATAGAAAAGTCTACCACGAGCAGTATCCAAAAGCAACATAAGAGGCCAAAAGAGAATGAAAAAATCCCAAAAATTACACATAACATTAAACAGTATACTAGACTAAAAAAATTTACATTGATTATTCTTCTCCAACAATAATATATAAAAAATAGTACCAAAGGTGGAAAAAATGATGCATAAAATCCATCAAAATATACATACCATTAAACTTTCTAATAAAATAAAAACCAATGAACCGTATAAAATAATTTTTTCATTAAATTTTAAATTGTATAAACTCCTCCATATTATATGAATTTTATTCAAAGAAATCCTTAAAAATAATACCAAAATCATTTAGAAATAATTTCCAATAATATATATTAAATATTATAGAAGTATTTATAAATAAATATAACTTAATGAAGCTTTGTAACTTTATCAGTTGAAATTATCTCATACGTGAATCTTAAAACATAATATCCACATTTAGTTCCACCTTATTATCTATGATAATATTTCAATGAGTTTTTAAGTCTTATTTTTTTATTAATATATCTATAACTTAGTAATTGTAAATGAAAATTCATCTTAGTTTTTACAAACATGATCTTGGCGCACTTCGTATTTGTCTTCACAATAAAGAAATAATATGCCCAAATGGAAAATAATATAAATATAATACATTTTATTCACCATAATATAAACAATTATTAATATAAGAAAACTTATGTGGTCAATATATTCTAAACTTTTCTCTCACTCCACAGTGGATGGAGCCTAGCCCATACAATGTCTTCTATCTTGAAAAAAACACCCAACATCCAATAACTGATGATATAAAAGACAATTTAATATGAGTTTTTAATATGTCACGTTATATATAACAAATTGTGAGAAAAAATATTTCATACCTTTCAAGATATAGGAACCTCCAACAGTGAATAATGACATTCTTATGAAATCTTTTATCTATATAAAATTTACTTTCAGCAGCGGTCACTATCAAAGATATAAGTGAAATAAATTGTGGGACAATAAAACCATATACAATTGTCTTATCATGCTATGTATATATTTTATATAGATACCTAATACAAATCTGACATAATTATAAACTTTCAATTAATTATTGGAATGAAAAGTATGGGTAAATTGACATACATTGAAGAAACATGCATCATTTTGATGCCCAATTCATATCTTGCTACAAGCTCCGTGATAACATTTTTCAAAATCCACATAGTCATTTCACTCCCAAAAATAGCACTATCAAATCGAATGTCATATACTCCCAATAAAAAATTTCAGTATGATTACAATTGATGAACACCAGTAGAATTATTATCTGAAGTCATGAAACATTGATTTTTTTGTTGTCTATAAAGTATTTTTTTACCATTAAAGTATTCATATAAAAAATTAGATAAATATATAATATTTAAATTAAGAAACAAATTTACAAATAAAATAAAATAAAATATAACATATATACTTTCCTCTATAATAAAATGTCGAATTATTGTATATGGGAAAACTAAAAAATGACTAATACTTTGTCCAACTATACTCACTTTATAAAATAGAGATGAAATTTCTTCTTATATATCTATTATATCTTATACAGGGACCATATGATATTTAATCTGAATCTAGTGATGATGAATGGTATCATTGATATAATATATCATCCCATATTAAACAAAATGATGAGGATCATCAACATATAACTCACAATAACTTGGCGGCTGTAGCGGAGGTGGTGTTGTTGTAGGATAAATAACGGTGTTTGGAAACATTGATGTGTGATTCAAATAAGTTGGACGAGTGGGATCTTCTAGTGCTGGTGGATGAGTCAGATTGGAAGGGAAAAATTTTCCTTATATGCCTGCAAACATCGCATGTACTGAAGCTATAATCTTTTCATCCATAGTCGCTTGAATATCCCGATCCTTGTCTTAATTGTTTTTATTTTTTTATAAAAATTCTCCTTTGAAGAAGCTTATAAACATGAAAACACTTTTCTTAGTGATACAAATGTTTGGTATTATCGAGCACAAACGTATTGTTCAAGCATTCCCAATGTTGTAGCTAAAATAACCTGTCTACCCTCTACCATAAAGACCCTTATATACTCTTCAACTCAAAAAAAATCCTATATGGAATATATGGAAAATCTATATTGAATCACAATATATAGAGTTTATTTAACTTCAATAAATAAATAAACATATTATAATCATACAAGATAAAACTATTAACTCTTCCCTTTGATATTATGCATTTTCACTCATTTCATCCCTCTTCAATTTTTCATGTCTAGTGGGAGAAAACAGGGGTAGAATCACCATATTCAGATGACTCGGCTCATATCTTTTGATGTTTTTATTCTAGAATGTTTTATTACAATAATTTAAACCCTCCCAGAGATAGCGTATGAGGGTATACATTTGTAGCATGAAGCTCATTATGATGTCTCCTTGATTGCTATAAATTAACAATTATGAATAAATAAATCATTAACATGTTCATTGATATATAAAGAATCTAAAAAGGAAAAATTTCACCTCTTAAAAAACCATTCTCATTGTAATGTTACCAAAAATTTGTTTCCATGTATATTCATCTATAAATGGATATATATTACAAGGATTTTCATTCTGTTTATTGCCAAAAATTAATTGTGATGTGAGCGATGATTTAAAATCCCTCCATCTCCAAGCCTCTAATGTTAAACATTTCATCCGGAATCCTTCGGTGTCAGGTATATCATATGTCATCTGGTAAGAAGTGGAAAACATAAATTACTATAAACCTTTCATGATAAGTAAAATAATAACAAAAAATCTTACCAAAACGATCTCTCCCATTAGTGATATGGTCACTTTTTCAAAACATCTCAAATATTCAAACAAAATAGTCATTTGAAATTTTTCATGTACTAATACAAAGGACATGATTTGTTTTACTTTGGGAAAAATCAGGATATCATTATCACTGATTTACAATGGTTCCCCTTATTCATGGGTACGGGAAACTGAATATTTGGTAAACTTGTGGTTCCACTTTTACCAACCCTCAATCTCTTCTCACCCATGGAAGTAGATATCTCATGTAAAGAAGGAATAGGAGGCTCATAAATAAGAACATGCATTACTTCCTCCCTAGAGTTATGAGTATGATCATCTACAAAAAATATGTGGTGGATCATAGGATTGATATTTAATTATCCAATATATCCATGTAAGATCAGTTAGTTAAAAAATATATAAACCCAAAAATTACATATAAATATAAATAAAAAATTAATATTTATAAAATAAAAAGTAAAATAAACTAAATATAACACTTCTTTATTCATATTTATTATATTTAAATAAAATGATAACAATATTAATGAGAGATAAAATGACACACATTAATAAAAACTAAATTATATTAATGATATGAAATGACATATTAAAAATAACCAACATGATAAATAATATATACAACAAAAAAATTGTTTTATCATATAATCTTATAAAGTATATTTTGATTTTATTTAAAATGATTAATTTTAAATTATCTGTTTTCAATGAAATCAATTAATATATAATATATTTAAGTGTAAAAATGGAAAACTAAAAAAAACTAATATAACATATAATTTATCATACTATTTATAATACATGTTTTAATAAAGAGAATCAAATTAAAATATATAACGTATTATATTTGAAAAATAAACAATAATTAAACATAAGTTACCAATAATATTAGGAATGTACTAAAGATTGTTTTTCCAAATTCCTTTATCATAATCCTTTCATATGTAAGAAACCATGTATTTGACATGTTCATCAATATTATTTTTAACTCTTCCATGGATGTTGGGATATCTCATAAATTTCATATTCGTCATGTTTTTCGTCACTTACATTCATATTTTTCTTATAAAACAATATCCCACTACATATCAAATTGGTGAAGACTATAGAAATTTTTTTTCATGTGTTCCAATGATAAAAGAATCATTTGGGTATTCCAATTTATTCAATTTAAATCGTGTCATTCCAAATTCATCATGTCATACATTGTTCTTAGTGATAAAACATTTACACAGAAACACTAAAACTTGATATTTAATTTAATCAACCTTCTATATTTATTCAATGACTCCATAATATGTTGTTGATGCTATGATTTTGTTTTTTTCTTTGGAACTTGAAAATGAATTATTACTATGAAAACTAACACAGTACGATTATGATTTACACCTTTATTGTCTTAATCATTCACATGAAAATCATATATAGTATTGTCATACATGGACCACATTATCAATTTAATACTTGGACCACACACTAACCATATCAATTTTTCTAATGAATCTGGCTTCATGATCACATTAAAGCATGAATAAATCTTCGTTTATGGTCATAGAAAATCCACATATCATTCTTTTTTGGATAATTTTGTTTCAACTTGTTAATATGAAATGTTATATATGGTTGAGCATCATCATGGTTATTCAAGATGTATAACTATTTAATCTTTATATATTCACCTATAAACAATTTGATATTCCATCCAAGAATTAATTTTCCCCCCAAATTAACTTTTTCATAGTGAGATGTTGGAAAACCAAAGTTCTCTACATCATATAGATAACTTGTACAAAACTCTACAACTTCCTTAGTAATATACCTTCTAATAATGGATGCTTCATGTAGATGTGGATTCTTAACATAACCCTTCAATTTCATCATATACCTTTCAAAAGTATACATCTAACATAGATACATTGGTCCATGATGAATTATTTTGGGCACCAAATAAACCATTAACAGAACCATGATATCAGAAAAGATGGAAGAAACTGCATTTCCAATTGAAAATCTATAGAAACCACTTCATTATCAAAATAGTTTAAAGAATTAAAATAAATCACCTTATTACAAATAGAATACAAAAATAACACACCTTCATTATATTCATTATAACAATAGTTGGAAATATTTTACACAATGAAACTGGTATGATATATTTCATCATGACATAATTGTCATGATATTTCATACCTATCAACTTCAGA
This sequence comes from Viscum album, assembly GCA_963277665.1. Taxonomy (NCBI): domain Eukaryota; kingdom Viridiplantae; phylum Streptophyta; class Magnoliopsida; order Santalales; family Viscaceae; genus Viscum; species Viscum album. Next base: position 1,504,894,847 of record OY728133.1, read on the forward strand.
TACATTAACAACACAAAATGTTTTACATTGGATGAATAACCATGTGGAACATTGATATCATGAAGACATTGATAAATAATATCTTTCTCCATATTAGATAATGTATAAAAATCATGATGTATGAATGTTCAGCTTCTAATAGGAGTGGGAGCCAACTCATAATGTATTCCCAAAGAGAGTAAATACATTCTCACATTCAACCCATATTTAGTCATTACGTTAATACCTAAAAATGTTCTAGTCAAACGTTTATTGATATTATTATCTATGATAATGATATCAATGTTATCTTTTACATCATGATATCTCATATTTGGTAGCTCAATAATTATTGATGGTTTCTTAAAAAAAAATTATCTCATTACCATATTTATATATCATTCTGAATGTCACATCAATGTTATTCTCCAAATCAATTTTTTTATAAATGGATAATGGTTTTCAAGGAATATTAAATTTTGGTAAGACATTGAAATCATTTTTAAATATTCTATAAGAGTTATCAATATTCAAAATTTATTGATGAACAATGTATATTGTTTTCCACCCATGAAATAGATGATAATATCAAGTGTGGTGTACACAAATTGGACAAGCTTTATACCCCTTAAAACTATATCTAGAAAAATTTCCATATGTTGGGAAGTCATTTAATGAACATAATAGTTGCATACCATTGAAAATATTCCATTTTATAAGAATCATACACCTTTATACCATCTACCCATAACAGTTTTAAATCAATAATAAATTGTGATATGAAAATGTCTATACAATTTCCGGGCTATTTAGGTCCTCAAATCATTAAACTCAACATGAAATATTTTTTATTCATATAAAATTCAGGAGTTAAGTTGTAAATTACTAATAAAATAGACCATGAACTATGTATTATACTATGGTTTTGATATGGACATATTTTGTTTGTACATAGTACAAGTCTGAGATTTCAAACATCATTTATTAATGTATGAAAATGGTGATAAATTTTCATCCACTCTGGAGAATCTGCGGGATGGCCAATTTTCCCATCACATACCCGCTCATTATCATGATATATTATCATTTATTCCTAATGTTAATTAGAAAATAGACATTTAAAATTATAAATTTTAGGAAGATACCAAAATTCTTTAGCATGGGTCTCTGAAACTTCTAAATCAACTTGTGATTTTTCTTTTTACTTATATTGTGATGTCCCTCATTTAGGACTCTCTGGTAGAAATTCATATTCTTTCCTATATAGCACACAATCATTTGGATATACATGAATTTTCTTATAACCTAATCCCATAAGGAATATTATTGTCTTGGCCTTATAATGTGAAATTGGAAGATCATTGTCCTTGGTAGTAATGTCTTTCAATAATTTTAGCATCTCTGTAAAACTCTTTTAACTCCGTCCATGTTTCTTCTTTAGGTTTATCAACATTAACACCATCGATTAAGCCATATACTTACTACAACCTGGATATAATGGGTCTTCATTGTCCCCATATAAATTCTCAATTATCAGTTGATTCTCAATTACTTCTACTTAAATATCAAGGATCATTTCATCATGATTATCATATATATCATCTTACAAAGAACTATCATCAATAGATCTTGAATTCTACCTAGTTTTACTATTCCAAGTCCAAGGTCTATAACTTGAATTAAAATAATGGAAAATTAAATAATCCTTGATCACTATTCTTTTCAACTACTTCAAATTTTATTTTTTTAGGAATAGATAGAAAAACTTATCTTTGTTTGGAAAATTTATTTTAGAGAATTTCCAAAACACATCGACCCTTTCCTAATATTCATCCCATATTCGAGATGAATTAATCCAACTTTGATTCGTTATATATTACAAATATAAAAAATAAATACAAAAAACAATGGTTGTAATTTATAGAATTTTAAGACTAGAAATTACATTGAAAAACCAGTAAAACATAGAATGGAAGCATTTGATGAAAAATATAAAATTTTGACTATAAAATTCATTCATATGGAACGAATCACAAAATAGATTCCTTTAAAAATGTGTCATGAAAAAATAAATTAATAAAACCTTATGATAATTTTAAAAAATATATACAATGATACCCTTAAAACAATACCCATAATATAATATATAGAATTAGAAAAAAATTTATAGGAGAATTAGAAAAAAAATAAGATGTAATCATAGGAGAATTTTTATGAAAATAAAAAAAATATTATATATTTTAATCAATAATATGATATAATCATAAATTGAGTCTTAGTTTAAATAAAATTAGCCGTAAATCTAATCAAGAACTAATTAGAAAATTATAAAATAGGATGTAAAATATACAACCTCAATCATATGGGTCATGCACTTATAATTCGTCATTTACTTGTTCCAACAAACTGAAATCCTAAAAAATAGCTATCACATATAATTTTTTAATTATATTAATTTCTTATAATTGAATAAATCAATGGGGAATAAAAGGGAATTATTATTTAAAATTTAATTTATATTCCATTGTAAACAATTTAAGTGATACACTATTATACTCAAACATTGAATCCATCAAAAAAAATCTTCTGATCCCAAACCTAGAATGGAATTTTTCACAAATATTTATTTATAATGCATTTTCATGTTTTATTAACAAAATTAAAGAGTAAAAATAAAGTTATTATTCCATAAGAACACAAATGGAAATTTTTTATTCTATTTGGATTGTAAAATAGATTATGTGAAAGTAAATATTACCCAGTGCACCCATGTTAATGGTATTAACGCATTTATGAAACATTAAGAATTTAGAAAATGATTTCCATGAAATATCTAGTTCACTACTGAAAAAAATGAAATCCATTCAATAATAAACTACGAAAACCATTATATTTTGTAACAATCATCAAAACATAAACATAATCATGTTAAATCCCCATTATTACTACTAAATTGATCTTTCATGCAGAGGGTTGTGAATGTTTTATTGTCTATAGGGGTTGAATTGTGTTTAATTCACAGAAATAGAAAAATAAAATAAACAATTAGTTACTTATAATAGTTTTAACATATAAATGAATAATTATGGAAGGTCAAACTTCGAAAAACCACTAAACAATACATCCTTCCACTTCTAACACTATGAAATTATCACCCCATTGAAAAAAATGCAATATGATACTTAAAATATATAACAATTATAATATCTTTAAAAATAAATACTTTTCAATCCTATAAAGACAATATTAGGCACTCTAGTAATAACTAATTAACCCAATATAAAATATATACCATACTTCATGTGACTTAGATAGAGACACGTAGATCCATAATTGAATATGCCACAATGAATATGGAAGAACATTACTGTAGGAAGATGTAAATGTGATAATTAAGAACACCTCATTAAACAATAGTCACTTAGAGATATGATAATAAATAAAGAATGAAAAGAATGAATTGAAAATGTTTGTGGCTTTCTTGAGAAGTGTAACCCATTGCTGAAAAAACCAGATGAATCAATTTAGATCGCAAGGAATGAGTTAGACCACCAGATGGAAGAAACTAGAATGATATCGAATTGAAGAGAGTGAAACAAGATCTCCTTCGCGATACTTTAATCCCACGTAATGAAACCTTGATTGATAAATAAATTTGAAAATGGTATTTTATAGTAGTCATACTAAAACCGACATGAAGGAATTGATATTAATAGGTCTTTAATGTCAGTTATACCATAAGTGATGTAAAACCCCATTATTTCACATCTATTAAATTATAGAAATGTCGTGAAAGGGGAGAAAATACCCACTTATTTATGCTGGTTTTCATTAAATGGATGTGAAAAAGTAATAGGATAGATGTTTCATGCTAGTTACAAATAATCCATGTGAAAACTACGCATTAAAAAATAGTTTTTTAAATTGTGATTATTAATTTTTTAGGAAAATAATATTATATTAATTGATATAAAATTTTTAAATTCATCGATTTAAAAAATGAATAGGTTATGATTGGCTGGATAAACATAGATAAATTTTCTTTTCATTTATTTATTTTATAGTATCTTTATTATCCCACATATTGTAGAAAATTTTAATATGGTAGCAACATTCCAAAGTGATTAATGGGGGATAAAATCAAATCAGGATGGTAAAAATATTTTCAAAACACGTTTAATACATTTTGGATAACTAGATTTCGATCCATCCTAATCCTCTATTCTTAATAAATCAGTTTGGAAACATATTTAATTTTAAATTAATTTCTGTTATTTCAATATTTTGATAAATTCCAAGATTGCATATCCCCTATCTAGTAAAGGGGAATCTATTATTCCCTTTAATTCACAAAAAAAAATCATTATATCAGCCAAAATATACCTACATACCTTACTAGAATCCCTCAATTAGTTTAGATGAATTTTTTATGAAAAATAACATTTGTAGATGGATTAGGGTGTTATAAAAAAAATTCAAATAATAGGAAGATAAATAACATATGTTATGAGTCAGACACAAGGAAATAAACATTGTTTTTTAAAATCTCTTTAATATTTTCACTTAAACCCGTTGTTTCTTCTACATCGATATTTTCAAAATTGTTATATGGTTTTATACATATTTATATATGTGAATTATAAATTCAATTGTATGTTTAATTTATTATTTTTTTATAAGGATTTGAAAAGAAAAATTATATTGAATATTTTAAAATCCATTACCAAAAGAAAATATTAATGTTTTATTTTAATGTATATGGTGCCAATGAATTGTCCAACCACAAAAACCATTATTTTATAATTATATCCTTTATATGTTTACATTTTTTCATTAAATAAAAAACATATTCAACTTTTATATTGGGAATTTTAGTTTTGAAAATTAGCTAAAAAAGGTATACAATAATATAAAAAAATAATTTATTATATGAGAAAATAATGTTTTTATAAAGAATTATTTTCATTATTATTTTATTGTTATTGGGAATTTTTTATATGGATTATTTTTTATTTTATAAACCCTAGGTTGGTGAGATAGTAATAACTCAACAATGCATAGTATAATGGGACAAAGTTTACTTATTAGGTGTTTCCAAATAGATCATGGGAATATATAGTGTTGGATATTCCAAGTATAACAATGATGGTTATTTCAAGTGTAACTTTGATGGTTTATCTACGTATAACCCTAATGATTGTTCCATGTGTAATTAAGTGTAGTGTGAAATTTAACCCTCATGTTACCTACATGATTTATTTATTCTCACAATGTTAATTTGTATAATGATTCCACAATGTAAAGGAACATATATACTACTTAAAAAGTCAAAAAATTAAAACATTGTTAAAAAATATATAAATTTTTTAAAATTATAAAATTAATATTTATGTGTTTTTTTCATTAAAATTTCTTATGAAATGATTTTTGAAAAATATTTTTGAAGAAAAAGTGATTTCTTTATCAAAAATGGTATATTTTTATCAAAATTTTTATTTTCAAAAAGCAACATTTTTATAAGTATTCATGGAATAATGGATTAATTCTATAGTTTTATGTCCCTTACTATGATTTTTTTTTTCAAATCATCAGTTTTAAAATGATTTCAAAAGTTTTAAGGATTATTAAGGGAAATGAAGATTTCAATTAAAATGTGTCAAATATTTTTCATGAATACGAATCTTGTTTTACCTGAATGTTTTATACTATGAATAAATTGAATCTAAGTAGAAGTGTCCTATTTTATGTATGAAATTCTTATTTATGAGTTCTTAAATTATTTTAAAAAACTCAAAACCAAAATTTTTATTTAGAATTTATGGAAATGAAATATAATTTAAATTCAATATATTTTGAAATGTTTATGGTTAAGTCATTATAGGCTCGAATATTATTCTATTGACATGAAATTTGGATATAATATATATATATCCCTATTAAAGTTTTTACACAATAATATCATACAATAAATCATTTAAATGGATATTTATGTTTCTATATATGGGAATAAAATAATAAATAAAACATTCAATGATAATATTGCAGAATATAAACAATTAGGACTAGAATTGGTCAATGATATTCAATGTCACATAAAAGAATCATAGATTCAGCAATATTTATACATTAATAATTATTGATGTTAAATTTATTTTAATGGTTGAAAACAATTATTCATATTAATATCACTATGGACTAGAGACATAAAGTTTTGGAAGAGGGGTATGATAAGTCATATGTAAATTAGACTCTTTTATAATTTTTGTCTCATTAGAGCCACGACCTTTCTACTATAATTTTATCTAATACCATTTTAAGTACATAATATCCTATATGTATCCCTATTGATTAATTGAATACAAAATCCTTTTTATATTCTATTTCTAGAGGACACACAATTGTTGTAAGATCTATTTCTAAGCAGCATCTAGTAAAGATGGTGGATAATAGAGATAATGATCTATGATATTAGAAAAAAACCATGTTAAATTACAATGGAGAAATCAAATGTATGAAGTGTTAACATGGTATCTAGTGTATATAATAAAAGAAAAGTACAATATTCCATTTCCATCAAAAAAATCTAGATTAATATTTAAAGTGAAATACATGTTAATTGGGGTGAATGTATGATCAAAAAATTTAATGTCAAAATTATTTCAATTAATCTTCAGTAAATTTAATATTAAAACATGATTATACAATAAATAAGTTGTAATTATAATTTTGAAAAATAAAAATCATTTTTTAGAATATAGAATTAAAAATAATGCATGAATAGATTTCATAATATTACTATAGGATTAATGAAACATTAAATAATATTTAATAGAACATATAAAATTAGAAACTTCTGTATGTTGACGATTCCCATAAATACCACTACCGATAAATATTGAAAAAAGAAGAAATAAGATTAGTATTTTTTAAATGAATAATATATATCTTTCAAAAAAATAATTGATTAAAAATATTCAATAGAATTTGAATTTATTGGATTTTAAACATTATATGACTACTTAAAATATAAAAAATAGAATATCAGCACGATCATTGTAACCAAATAGATGTAATATTAATATTACTATTAGGGTAGCTAATAAATTAACCTAATGTTAAATGTGTACCAATAAAATATAAAGTTAATATATATATCAAAATGTCACATAAAAACATAATAAATCAATTTAAATCATGTGTATGAATACATATGATTTTAGTAAAACAAGTTTTCATTATTAAATACAAAACATAATTTTTGTTTGAAAAAAATTAAAATTAAAATTTCATATTATATAAATAAATTATGATATAACAGATATGATTTTTCTAATTATATCAAAAATGTAGTTAAGTTTGGATTTTTAATAATTTTCAAAAAGTGTGAAATAAGAGAGTGAATACTAAAACATGGTATTTTTAATTATATGATAAATACATGATTTTATTACATCCTATAAGTTTAATGAATCCCTTAGAATGATATCAATTTTATAAATTATTATAATTAGTCAAAAAATCAATATTTTCGATAATATTAATTAAAAATAATAATTTAATCAATATTTTATTCAAACACCCATTACATTCACCAATAACTACACCCCACCTCTTCACATTTATCCCCATATGAAAAAATACTTCCATTTTAGAGCACACTTCAAAATTTATTTTTTAATGCCTCCTTGGAACATTTTAAATGATCTTCTCTATCCACAATAAAATTACTTGAATGCATATGTTATAGTCTAAAAGAGGCATCTCAAAGAGGAAAAGTAATTTATTAATTCATATGTTTTATTTTTGCATTTTTTATTTCTTGAATATCAAATTTTAATTTTAATAAACTAGTGTTTCATTATAATATAATGGAAATATTTCTACTATAATATGAGTTTTATTATAATTTGTAAAATTAAACCCATTTCATTGTTTCTTATTATATTCATCTGATTGTAACTGGTTTAAACATTATTTTTGGGTGATGTTTGTGATCATCTATTTTTACCATAAGTGGATGGTTTTAACAATGTATTTTTGGAATACATATATTATCTACCACATTATTATTATATTTATAAGAAAAATGGAAATTATTTTAATATTACAGAAATGATGGATATTTTATCAGCAAAAAAATCAATAGGGGTCATGTATCATTATTTGAAACTATTTTCGAAAGTATAATAAACTAATAAAAATTTATTTTAATTTAATTATTATCAATAAATTTCTCTAAAATTATGTTTCTTATAAAACAATTTTACAACATCACAAACTATTAATATATATTAAAAATCAATCTTGGAGTGATGGTCTGAAATCTGAAAATTATAATCACAAATCGAATAGTCTTTTAAATGAATATCATGTGGCAATAAATGGATTATAACGAATAAAATGATAAATTATAATATTATATAGTATATCATAGATTTTTTTTAATTTAACTATATTGATGGTTTTAGGTGAATATAATTGTATTATGGATTATGATAAAGGGACTCACTCACATACCTTGTTCATTATATTCATACTATCTAACTCTCATCATATTTTTACCTTTCACTTATCTTCTATATATTTTCAATATATATTTCATTTATTCATAATTTTAAATTTCCCACTATTTTCCTATAATATAAACACATATTTCATTTCCATATAGTTCATTTATTTAAATCAAAACCTATTAATTAGAACAATCTAATTTATTATACCTTTTCAAGGGAAAAATTTATTAAAACTAAAAGAAAGTGGACCTAAACAAATGAAGCTATACCATCATTTTGTATAAGCAATTATTATAGGTCACCATATACAATTGGTTTGAAAAACCCATTTGTATATCCAATTTAAATGACGAGTATACCAATTGTTTTATCAAACCATTAGTATAGATAAGTTTATATAAACAGTTTTAAAAAAATGATGTTATATCCTTTTCCACATTACCCAAACACATGACCTCCTTTCCTCCTAGTTCTATCTAACCATAATCAAATCCTATGAGTGAGAACCCTTCTATTTTCTTTCCAGTCCAAAAAAATACCCTCACTTCTTGTCTTAATTCAATTATTCTTGAACATCAAATGGTGAATTACAAATATTTAATATCATTTTTTAGTAATCCATTTTATTTATTATTGGTATAAATCCGTAAACCGGATTATCATTTTTTTCATATTATTCTATATTCATTGAATGAGGCACATTTTTTGTATTTTTTCATTAGATTTATAAATCATTGAATATTTTTTTGATTATATCAATTTTCTTGAATGATAATGAAACATTTATTAATCTTAAATCTTATATTAACTAATGGATTTGGTCTATATAGTTTGTCTTCTATCAATTATGATGAGTTTTGGATTATTATTGTACTATTACAGGATGAGATTTTGTTTCTATTTTCTTGTTTCTAATCTAATGAACTTTAAATGATTATGGATTTGAACATTTTTTAATGTATTTAAATATAGGATTGTCATTTTTGTTGTATTATTCATTTTATGTATTGATTTTGAGGCTAGGATGATAGTTGAGATTTATTTTTTAGAAATAATATTTTTTCGTACTTAGTGGATGAAGTCCCATTTATTTTTTGTATTTATAAAATATATTAATCGGTAGAATAAACAAGAAACCTTTAATTATTAAAATAGGTACATGAAATTTTGGATATTTATATGGTAACCACATGCACATTTTTCATATGTATTGAAGGAATTTATGACAGGATTTGATATTAGGCTCAGTCGAACAATAGCTATAAATTACTGATGATGGAAATTGGGATTATTTTCTTATAATTCATTCTTATATTGAATGTATTGGTGTATTTGTTTTTCATGATTTCATCTTGTGAATGGATCCTATATGGGAATGACTTCATTTTTTACATTTTCAACAACATATCTTTCTTTTTCTTGATGTTTTTTGAAATTACAAAGTTATATTTTTGTATACTTATTAAAGATATTGATATGGATTTGAATCCCTATAAAGTTACATGTTTTTATATTGAAGTTTACTAGAAATTTGAGGGGAATCAGAAGCAAAAATATCACTTTTATGGGTTGATAACGGTGGGGAAAACTCTATTTTTTTAAAAGATAATTTTTATGTCCATTTATAATAAATTGATGACATGGTTTTCTATATTATAATAATTGTGGTTGAGTTTACACTATTTTTTTGTATGATCATATTATATGTCTAGGTTTTTAACACTCTATATAAAATGTTTAATGGAGATTTCTCAAGAAGATATTTTACACCTAAATTGTTTGGGTGAGGGTGTATATTCAAAATTAAGTCACTCCCACAGATGATTTTAAAGATCCAAATGATATTTGATCCATTCATATAATGATTTTAGATTCTTAAGGTGGTTCATATTAATTAGAGTGAAGGTTTTAAAAGAATTAATTCAATATATGATGTCAATTTCATAAACATCCATTAAACATGTATTATGGAATTTATGTTCTATTTCTACTATATTTCATGTTTGTGTAAAAAATTTATTCCCTTATCATTTTCTTGTCAACATTTATTTTTTAAATAATTTTTAAGGGAATAATTTGGTCTAATTACTCATATCCCGTGATTCCTCAATATTAAAATATATAATCAATAATTAAAAAACATCAGATTGTAATTTGATACCATATGATGAATTTAAATTATAATAAATAGAGAGTAGTCAATATATATAAGAGAATTTGAAATATGTTATTCTAAATACTGATAATAATGTTTGGGTTATCCATCATAGGTATCATGACTAGTTTAGTATTTAATAAATTTGGGTTTATATAGTTTAGAAATAATCATATATAACTAACTCTTATGGATGAAAATTTATTTAAATTCTCCATAATTTATTGAATTAATTTTAATTTCTATTGATCAAGGGTTTATACCAGCTCCCTAGAAGAAGAAATCAAACACACCATTATGTGGGTAAGAAAACCTATGAAAAAAATTCAAATTCATACAATTATATAAAATTTTATGTTTTTTTGGTAATATAGAATTATACAGTAGAATCATATGCATTAACTTCTCACATTAAGTAATAATTTAATGGTAATATAGATAATTCTATAGAACCTAGATTGGATTCAATTAAAACCCTCAATAAATGAATGTAGTGGAATACTTTATCAAAAATACCAAACAAATATCCTATACAATCAACAAAATTTTCATATTTTGATGGAATTATTAAAAATATATCTAATAATACCAAATCATGGATATGTAATTTTGAATATATTTTGGGGGTTTTTATTTAAATAATAGTAATAATATCCTAACTATGTTTATCCAAATTGTTGTTCACTAAATATATTTTCCAATGAAATCTTAACAAGAATTAGTCTCATTTTGTAATTATTTTTAGGATGTAATTTGTGTTTTTTCTAGAGTAAAACCCAAAAATTAAAGAAAAATATCACGCCAGAGGACTTTGTGGAAGGAAACCTGCTAGAATAGATTTTTTGTTTTTTAAATAATGAATAAGGGGATAAATTTCCATGAATTAGAAAAATTTATATTGAAAATCTATTAAAATAAATCCTAATGCTCTACATTATGTGTTTTTTATTTAATAAAAATACACTATAAGTTTATATCTGATATGACTGATTGAAAAAGAAATTTAGGGAGAATATATTTCAGGAAACATTTGAAGAATAGATTGGTATAAACAAAAAATATTCAAAAGGAATCCATAAGAATTTAGATCATTTGATACATTAAATGATTTAGGGTTAAATGTGTCTCAAGAAAAAACAGAAAACATGGAAATAAATTTATGCCCGTAAAGGAATCTAGAAAAACTATTAACAATTAATAATTAAAATGAGGAGAGTGTAAGGAGATAGTGGAGAAATTTTTGTTTTACTATATAAAAAACAAATTATCAATGAATATTATTTCATTTATTTGTAGAATAAATATACATAGAAATAAATTCAATTTTTTTCTAATTTACCATCATTTTGAGCTGTTGGAAAGAATGATAGAACAAATATGGAGAAAATTGTTATACTTGAGGGAAGAGAATATGAGATAAGATTCCAAGAGTTTGTGAAAAACCTGTAAAATCATAAATATCAGGATAAATTAGTTATTGAGGAACCATTAATGATCGCAAGGAAGAATAGTAAACATTAATGGGACCATGATTGATCAAGAGATAGAATAATTCAAGTAGGTACTATAAATTAAACTCTTCCTAGAAACCAACCCAGGAAAAATGATTTGTTCTTTCTGTATTTTTTATTTTTTTTAAATTATTATATATCTAACACAATGAGTATCATTGTATTTTAATTCATCATACTTTAAAATATAGGTGGGAAATTTTCACGAAAAGGCCAAAAACACTACCTTGTAAAATAGTTTCAATGAAATCTGGAATGATTAATATAATAGTAAAAGTTTATGGTATTATCATAACCATGGAAGTAACCAAAATATTTTAACTAACATGTATTTACTACTATTGACCTATTATGGTCTATAATTTCTTATTTTAACACAATATTCCATATATCATACTATGTAAGAATATCAATTTTGAACAATTATTGCACAAAAACGTGTCTCCATTAAAAAATTTGAATTGTAATACTTTTTTCTACATCATAAATTATTGATTATTTCCACTTAGTGTTTTTTAAAAACATTTATCCAATCGCAACAGTAGTCACCTTATTCAGAAAATCTTAAATTCTTTTCTTTATCAATTTTTTTTTGAATTTAATTGATTCTTAAAACATGAAATATCTTTATCCTTATAACATCTATTTCTATCTTCATCATCTCAATGCATGAAATCCATGGAATGTTGGATAATTTCACATTTTGTGAATTTACGACCCAATGGAATTCAATTTATTTATGTATATTCATTAAATGTCACCAATACATCACTATATAGTTCTTCATATATTATTACTCTATTCATTTTCTCTCACGTGAATTTTTGGAATATTTTATTATTTTTAGCACCCATTAATCATTCAAGTATTCGTCATGGTACAAATGAATTTTCACATGCTCAACTTTTATAGTGAACCTAATTCATTCTCATCATATATATATATAAGATGATATTGTTGTGAATTTTTTTATAAAATCAGTAGGATATGTTCATATGGGTAGATATAAGATAAATCATAATATATATATATATATGATATCTCCTATAATGTTAGGTAATTTTTTAAATAATAATAATATATTTCCAACTTATTTTATAGGGTTCCTTCAATCAAAACATCATATTCAATTTTTTATGAATCTTTATTTAAAATTGAGAATTAATTTTTTAGGTTAAATGGGATCTCCTTCCCCCTAGTAACTAATTTATTATATCCCATTTGATATAAATAATCATATTTAAGTACGTTAAATTAAAATATAAAGATAATATATATTTATTAATTCAATACATGATTTGATCTGACATTCAAGTCGTTGTCATGGGGATAAAACTCCTAAAGATAATGATGATGCTGAACACAACTTTGCGGGCACTCTTGATGGAAATACTTGTGAGGATTTTCCTGATTATAGTAATTATTATGAGTGTAAGGGTGGTGATGAGGTAGAAATTTACCTGATAAATTATTAAATTTATAGTAAATAGACAAATGTATTAATATTTTTTAATGATTAAATCAAATCAATTAATTTTATTTTATGTGTATGTTATATTATTCTAAATGGTTTGTAAACTATTAAAATGTAATCAATTTTTTAAATTCATAATATATTATATATTTTTTTCATGGAATTTTTATTGTTGCTAGTTTTGTTTTCTTCCATTTTTAGTATTGATTTCAAGGAGGTATTGGATGAGATTATTTTATAAGTTAGGGGACGAAAAAATATCAATTATTTGATGAAATATTGTATAGATACATGGATAGAAAGATGTATTTGAAGTTCACCCAACTGATGGTATACATATATTACCAAGGTGTGGGGAAAATAGTGTGCATTAAAAATTTCCACTGGTCGATCCATGTGGTTTCTATTGAAACCATTTCTATAGACCAATAGTGATGCCTTCAAAACCCATAGATCTTAGAACAGTTGGTTTACGGTATACCAATTTTCTATGGGCTATACTAATTGTTTAAAACCATTTTTATAGTGTAATTTTATAGCAGTGGAAGTATATTATTTCTAACATTATCCTAATTTAATCATAAATTTTGATGGTATATTTTTTATTTTTGGGAAAACGAATTCATTATCTTCTTTAGTGTTTATTTTATTAATTCCTATATAAATTGAAAAAGGGTGTTTTACATAACTATTTATCATTTTTTATTACTTTACAATAAATTTTGGATCACAATATATTACATGGTATTACTTGTTAAAAAATGAATGTACAATATAAATTAATAGGAATTTGTTTTAGGAACATACATGATACATAGATAATTTCTTATATGGTTCATTATTGTGTCACAAATTTTCATCCCTTTGGTTATTTCAGGTTTATGATTGATTTATGTTTCTTTCCCCTAAGAAACACATTTTCATGAAATATTTTGACACAACAGGTGGTCCTATAATTATACATCCTCCTAATAAATTGGGTAGAACCTACATTTCATGAGATACTATGAATAGTTCAAGGGATGTTATTTTATAGTAATATGTTTTAATTTCGTGTATTCAAGAATTAACTTATATTTACGATGATATTTTCCAGTCTTTTGTCACATTCTTGCGATTCTATTGAAAAACATATTCCCATGACATAATTTCTCTCATTCTAGGATTCCATGATCTGATTTATGATCCCCATCATTAATGATTTCTTTATTTTATTATTTAATCTTGTTTTATATCACCCCATGATTTTCTTGATATCCCCATACTGATCTTCTTACCTAACTCCTTTTATTTATGTCTTTATGGTATCCCATAATGTGATAAGAGTGTGATGATGTATATGATATTATTTTGAAATTGAATTGTTATAATATGTAGTATTTTTTTAATATGACTTATTAAGTATATATTCTTCCAAAGACAATGTGAATCCAGATTTCTGAGTGGTTTTATTATATGGTTTAATAAAAAAATGATTTTTTATTATATTTTGGATAAATGGGTCTTTATAAAAGTAATAATTTTAATTTACCTATATTAACATGAAATAAATAAATATATGACACCATATTATCCTTTAATATATCAATATCATTGACATAACATATAATACCAAACTTGCAAAATTGATTATTAAAAAAACATAAATAATGGATAACATATTTAATTTATTTATTTCACCACTAATCATTATATATGGGATAAATCATCCATATTAATAATTTTATCAAACGAAAAATCTAGGGAAAAATTCTATTCTAAATCAAATGGGTTGTTTTATTTTTCTAGAGAATAGAAAACGTTATAGTTTTTCCAATTATAGGGAAAAATAGGAATTTTTTTCAAACATACAATGTTTGTAAATTTGTGGTTCTATTTTGAAATACATCGAGATCCTCTATAATTTTGAAACAAGTGATTAATCTATTTTAATGTGAGTTGAAACATAATGGTAACCCATTATAGCCAGTGATATTCAACACGTGATCACCAACTTTTGTATGACTTCCTAAAAAAGGTAACGAAGGACCTAAGTTAATACACTTTTTAATGATCATAAAAATACTATTTTAATTCCATAATATCAATAATATGATTGTTATAAGGATGTATGAATATTTTCTAAGAACATAACACCAATTTAATCAAAATATGCACCACCAGGTTTTGTGAAAATTATATAAAATAAATTAATAATTATTTCCTCCTATCTATTAATCATATGAGTTTAAAACAATGTCATCTTTCATAGCTAGTCTATGTTCCATCCATTATATTATAAATATCATAAAACATAGCCTCCCAAAATCATAGTTATCCATAATAGAAAGATAGTATCAACATCCCATAAAAACATAATATTCCTTAAATAATGGAATGTGGGTCACTCATCTACAATAATAGTTTATGTGTCATGGAAATTTTCTAACCAATCATTCCTAATAATCATGTCAAAACCTTTCATATCCAAAATAATTAACCTTAAAAAAAGTCTGTGAAATGACACGACAAAATGAGTTCTCACACATGCCAACAGTATGCCTTTTATTCCATCACAAAGTCATAACCAATTCACAAGAGGATTATTATTAAAATCATGAAGTAATATTCATACACTGGAGGTATCATCCTTAAACAATATATAACATGAATATGTGACCAATATGAAATAAGATAAAAAAACAAAGATATATAGATAGTTAAGATTTAATAAATAATTAATGTGGGAATAGGGTATCAATTCCATGTATAACACAATAGTGGAAAATGAAATAAATGTATAATAAATATAAAAAGAGTCAATAACCATTGGGTATAACAAGTTAATTTTATGGGATGATGCCTTCCCTACTCTGTGATTTATCTACAAAATCCACTAGGTCCAAATTGTTTTGTGTCATATCCAAACTCTGAAATAATTATATAGACATAACATATGTTGACTTATTTCCTATATAGGTTTTAGTATAAAAATACCTATTAGGACTCCTTGAAATCAAAATGTATTGATAAAAAATAATTCAAATTAATCACTTGACCAGATAATTACAAAATGTAATAAAATAAATGAGTTATAATAAATCATCAAGAAAATCATGAGAACATGAAGAATATAAATCTTCTTTGTTTAGCTCACCTAGCCACCACATAACATGAAAATATTGTGAAAACTAAGGTTTCATAAATTATATAATGCTAGATGTTGAGTTACCGAATTCAATTCAATAAATGGTTGAAAACCAAAATGTTGGAAATGCTACTAGCATCCTGAAGTCATATTAACTTTAATACACCATATTTTTTTAGAAATCTTGTCTACCAGAATTATATAACCTCCAAACTATATATTTGATATATTATTGTAATACCTTACTGATTTGACGTATATAAATATCATCCATGGGAGTACCAAACCCTAATGGAGGGCCGTACCATGACAGATGATGTAGTTTTGTCTCCACAAATTGACGATTTCACCCCAAAATTGGTTATTACTAACTACACTATTTTTTTATTATTCCCTGACATATGGGGGACTTCAATAACATCATCTATTGTATGTGTCCTCTCCCATTATTGTGTATATCTCTTTAAGAGTATATGAATTACAAATATATAGGACTACCCCCCGACACACAAGGGAGTCCATACTCTATCTCTACACCAAAAATATAACCCCACTCTTGTTACATCTTATGAAGAGAAATGATTTTATAACCATAAATAACATAGTTTAAATTGTCTCTAATAACTAACAGGTTATTGTTTACATTCTTTTATTAAAAAAATATAAAGAATTTATCTCCCACACATCCAAAACAATAATCCATGTGAAAAATCATAAAATATAAAATAACTATCACAATACAATATATGTACTGTTTTATATATGGAATTTATAGATTTCAGAAATGGATGGTCACATAATTCCATATATCAAATCATGTGAAATCTATATACATGACATATAATGTAGTGAAAATTTCATGTATGGAAAATAGGAACATGAATTAATTTGATGTATGTTAATGAAATTTTAGGATACGCTTACATGAACCACAAAACATGTGATAATGTAGATAACCTATAAATAACTATAGATGGTTACTATATGGAATACTCCTCTTATAAGATCAAACAGGCTTCTGCAATATATAACTTATATTATCCAATAATCTAGATTTGAAATAGATAATATTAGAATAATTTATATTTGTCGAATTCATTGTCCCATCTTGTATGTGTTACAAACCAAACCACACTATCACACGATACATGATAGACAAAAAACCCTATTTCAAATAGAAGACTAATAAACCATGTTCCACAAATTGAAAATAACTAATAAATTTTTCTTGAAAATAATTTTTATTGAATTACTATAATTTGGTTTTTAAATTAATCATATTTGACACACATAATTGTTTTTCATTCATTTCATCATCATAAAAATTGTAATTGAATAGAACACTATAGCAAGGAGATCAAGTGACACAATATAAATGAGTCGAAAAAAAAATTAAAAAACTTAAGTATTGGATGTTTATGGATACTTGAGGATCTCCTCACATTACTTTGTTTTTGTTGCTTCCATAAATATGGAGGTCACCAAGAACAAAAATTGATTCTATTGAGTGAATAGTGAATGTAGTGAATTTCAATCAATGAGATCTATAAATGGAGAACAAAAAATGTTAATTCATTTTTTCCAATAACGGATGAGGGATAATCAATGGATGTAAGAATAACATCCATGAATGTCTTAAATTAAATCATTAAATTAAAATATTATTTTAAAACATCTAATTATGGTTTTACATTACCTTATTTAGATATTCTGGAATCCTCCATCAAAGTAAGAAACTTTCCACATCATCTTCACAAGGAACACCATTATGTATATCATTAATAAATTCCACAATATCATCATTGTACATAATAAATACAAATAAAACATTAGATTTATTTTATTTAAACCATAAAAAATCATGGACATAGAGGTAGAATACATTCTAGGAAAATTTTACCTCTTCTAAGAGAATACACCCATTCAAGAAAAAAATGTGAAATTATAATTTTAATTTGGGACTCCCTCTATTACTAATTATATATTATTATATGCAATAAATAATATGTTTAATATATTATCAATTTTGAAATCCCATTTTAATAAAATTAAATGAACTAGTTTTGTGACCCCCTAAAAATATCATTAATGATTTTCAAAGGATTTATTACTAAAATATTGGTTTTTATAAATAGATTCTAATAGTGAACTCATTATACAAATAGTTATTAATTTTAAAAATATTTAATATTACTAATAATTCATGTATCTTGGAATTTGTCCAAAATTTACCCAATGGGAACATTCTATATGTGTAGTTCATTACGTATATTAAAAATGATTCCATGGTGAATCACATAGATTAATTTACATTTTTAATTTATTTATGGGTCCAAAACTCTAAATTAAAAAATAAAAGATGTCTCACTTCTGAAAAAAATAAGGTTATTTTATAATCAAAACCATTAAAAATATTCTCATTTAAAATTACCATACTGAATAAAAACTATTATTAATCAATCCTAATCGAACCATAGTAATCCATTTCCTCACAGTCCCAGGAATAATATACTCTATAAACATACTTCTCCTCCATATAAGAATAATTCATTTAATGGATACCACAGTAATGACATAATAGAATTTGTAATCTTGCATCACAAATATTCTTCCAGGATTAAATATTGAAGATATTTTTAACCATATGAAACATATCCATACGGTATAACAAAAATTAAAAAGTAATAATCTTTATAATGTCTCATAATGTAAGGAACCTTCAATGAGAGAATCATAATCCCATTTTTATAATGGAAATCCAAAACCCAATAACATTCATTAACATCTAATGATATCATAGTCGGCTTATGTTTATTTGATGATAAAATAAATAATTAACAAACCACGACACAACATCAAAATACTCAAAACATTATGCATTTTGTTTGCTATTTACTGACCCAATCCACTACAATATGAAATTTTTCTGATTTTTTATAATACTATGCTCTGTAAAATTCAAAACCCAGGGTAACACATTCAAACCTCAAAAAACTATAAACACAACCCTAGTGAAGAATTATTTGTTGTATATATTAATTGAATATGTAATGAATTAAAATTATCAGCTACCACTAAGGTCTCATCCCTTTTGGGAACCATAGTTCTCAGATACTAATATCCACCCAAATTGAGTATACATAATATATCACTATTTAATTTACAAACATATATTTAGTAATCCATATCTTTAGTTGAATGTGTCTGAATTACTATAAATTACTACTAGATTCTAATTTAACTTAAACTCAATGATTAAATAAAGTTTATCTTAGATTCATAAATTTTTGAGGTACATTAAAAGTTTAAAATGATATACCAATTCTTTTACAACGGGAAATCATTGAGGTATGCTGCTCAAATCTCACTAACATCCAACGATCACAAAAACTCTTAGGAAGGATTTTTGCTACCACACTACTGTGTCACTCAGAAAACATAATTTTTTATTTCATTATCATAATGGGAATTAACAACTATACCATGGTATTGATTATAATCCATTAATGGTTGGACATAACATTCCCAAAAAATGGACCACGATGGTTTTCAACACTAATGATGTTCCCAATGTAGTTAAAAAAACCTCTAAACACTGGATGTACTCTATAAGGCCCCAACCTTAAACCTTAATTAATCTTGAGTTCGTACAAGATTACACATTGAGGATCTTTTCAGGTTTAGATTTTTAGAGAATTAGAACATAAAACTTGCATTACATTCCACATTTAAACAAAGTGGTTACATAAAAGATAGTATTCATTTTTCCCATCAACAGAAACATATTTAAAATAAAACATGGATTCTTTCTTGACACTTACATGACACTATCATCATATCATGTACCCTTCCCTTGACCTATGAAAAACATTTCAAAAAACTTGGGATGAGCATAAAAAGCATTGTAAGGGATATAAAAATATGGAAAGGAAACATGAGTACATGTATACATAAGAATGAAATAATACTTTACCCATAAAACATAAGCACTTTAACATACCTCATAAAATCATGAATGAATCATAGAAATCATAAGACATAAAGGTAAATTGAGGCATTCATAACATTCTTACGTATGGAGTAACTCTCTTGGTTACGTTTGGAATACCCATCACAGTATATTCCCTAAATCTCTTCGGAGAAACCTTAACGTTTAACCCCTTCGCATTACCCAATGCATTGGAGAGCTATATCGGGCTCACCCACCCGTAGTTTATCACGGAACCACCCATATTCATAATAATGCCCAATAACTATAACATAATCATATCACATAAAACATGCATAAAGGAAACATAAAAATTCCACTTTTCAATCACATGATATCAATTCAACACATTGATATAAAAAATTATGAAAACCACTTTCAATACCAAAATAAATTAAAAGTAAAACATGGTATTTATTTTTCTTTTAAAAAACATATGGCTTGTAGAGGAAGCTGAAACTCAAATAATGGTCACGGTGGCGGAGAATTAATTGTTGCTGCATACATACGACAAAAACATTCCATTTTGTCCTTTAGTAAAATTATTTGTATAAAAAAGATTCCTTTCAGATAAACATAAAAGTCAAAGGGGTTTATACACCTTATAAAAGAAGGTTGTGTATAAAACAAAATATTCCTCAATGAAAGGAGATTGAGACGAAGTCCCATATAATGACGGTATCCTTGGATTAAGGATAAATCAATTACATAATTATGTGTGACAAACTAATACACCAAATATAAGTGGATATTATGTGTAAAATAATCAGAGGTTATTCACACATATTCATAGAACGGCATATTCAAGGAGTACATGCTTATCCCAAAGATTCAAAATTGGGTTTAGAAGTTCCCTTGCAAATATTTCACATCCTAACGGCATCACTACAAAATTCAGAAAATGAGTTGATGAGAGATAAAAATGGTATCTCATCACTTGGACATAAAAATTAATTCAATAAGGACATAGAAGAAAATATCCCAACATAATGTTATGTGAATTAAAAGACATAACAGAAGATGTCTTTTAAAAAGAGGAGGCTGAAAGGTTCCCTTACCGACATGGGTATCTTTCGAAACATACACCCCGTGAAAGAAGGACAATAGAACATTGATGTAAATACTCATAAATGAAATTATATTACACAATGAGTAAAATAATGGTAAGTACATACACCACTCAAAGGAAATTGTTCCAAATGTAGCATAAATATCACAGGGATAAAAGTGAGATGAAAAATCCCTTATGAAAAATCGGCAGCCTAACGGCGCCACTTAAAACTTCCAAAAATGGATTGATGAGAACAAATAGGGTCTCTAATAATATTACAATAAAATTTAAAGCAAGAGGAATATAAAAGAACATCCCCCATCATAAAAAAGTGGAGCTTAAAATAAGTGACATAAAGGAGAGTACTTAAAAAGAAAGAGAGAGGTTAGATCTCTTATGAAAATTCGGCAGCCTAACGGTCCACTCAAAACATCCAAAATGGATTGATGAGAGAGAATAGGGTCTCTCATAATGTAAACATAAAAATTACAGTAATAATAATATAAAATAACATCCCAATAACAAGAAATATGAGCTTAAAAGGAATGACATAAAAGAGTGTACTTAAAAAGAAAGAGAGGAGTAGGATCCCTTACCTCGGGTCCGACTTGACTTGATCGTTCTTTAACGTCCTGAATAATAAACTTGAGTTAATTTATACTTTCTTAAGAACCTTTTTCAAGTTCATTATTCCTTTTATATCACTTATTTCAATTTTATAAGCATTATGTAATCATTTAAGTTAATAATGTTTGTTTTGTTGATATTTGGTTCTTAAGTCGAAAGTGGAATTCTTACAATTACATGTTGTTCGTATGGTCAAAGGTTCATTATATCCATAATGATATTCATGATTTGGATATCATATATATCATATATATCCAGAATATAAATGTATTTATAATATTACATAATCATTTATAGGTAAGAAATTAAATGCGCCGTTCATGGAGACGGTAAGCCGTACGTACGCATGAACGCTACTTTCATTTCTATGTCATATTAATGGAATTAAAACTAAATGAGAGGTAAGTATATTTTAATTACAGAATTAAATTCATAATTTATATTTAAAATAAATAATATATAATAACTTTAAATACATCCTTTATACATCTCACATATGGCATTAACGAATCAAATCACTTTGAGGGGGTGGTAGTCCGCACTTCCTAAAATGAAATTATCATGTTTACCCACAATGGAAACCATAAAGATATTCCACAAAATAAAAATACAGAAGATTAAGTAAAACATAAACATATTATATATCATATATAAATGTAGTTACATCTTAATGGCCACCTTTTAATGTGTTATATGAGTGTTGAACAATCATCGTTTCGTGAGACAGAATTTCTCCATCCACAGAAACAGTATGTTCATTAACCATTTGATGTAGGTGTGTGTAAGTGTTGCTCGAATTATTCTTATAAAAACATCCTAGTATATTGGATACACTTTATTTGTTACAAAATAAATGAATAAAAAGAGTGTAGGGGGTTGTAGAAGCAAAATAAAACATAAGAACACAAGTGAAGACATTACCTTAAAATCGGGTAACTCCCTTTGGTTTGAGCT
Organism: Viscum album; assembly: GCA_963277665.1. NCBI lineage: Eukaryota > Viridiplantae > Streptophyta > Magnoliopsida > Santalales > Viscaceae > Viscum > Viscum album. The sequence continues at coordinate 1,504,918,226 of OY728133.1, forward strand.
CAAAGGCTTCCTTGGGAAGACTTCTGTCCAAATTGAGGCTTCTAAGAGTTATAGATGGATGTTTAGAGACAAAATGGTCAGGGTTTTTTTGAGCCAAAGGCTTTGGAAGTGTGGTAAGGAGGTAGAGGTGGGGGCCTTTTATAAGAGGAGGGGAGGGGCACTCTTGGAAAGAAAGGAAATGTTACTTTATTTTAGAATGAGTTTCGAATTTAAAAGGTCCCACATTGAGTTATTTCGAGGATAAGGTGGTTAGTGTTCTAAATATACTCATCCAATAGGTTTTTTACAAGTGTAAGTTATAGTTTTAACCTTATCTTTTCACTTTATTTAAATCCTTTATTAATGAGGTAATTGCTGCATCATCATGATGTCATAAATAATTTAATATATTTAATGTCTAAAAATTATAAAAAAAATATCATGATGTAGGAAATATTCGTAGATTTCTAATGAATAATTATAGTCAAAAATATGACTTGTATAACCCCATGTAAAAATTGTTTTAGTAAAACATCACATGTTTGTGTCATTTTTTACTTTAACATTAAATAAAAAGTTATTTATGTCATTTCCCAACCAAAGTGCCTCCATGGGGTCCCCGATTTGACCCATGGATTTTCTTATTCGGCCATGACACATCCAATGAGGGTAGGACATGTTTCAAGCTCATCTCGTATTATTAAAACATTATTTTCACCTTAAACTACACTAATTACCTCTAATCGCGATTAAGAACATAAAAGTTACTATTCACCAAAAAATTATTTTAATCCCATTGAACCACATTATACTTACTAATGAAAACCATGTATGTCTGATTTTTGAAATTCAAAACACAAAGGTGGCAAAATTTCATTTAAACGGAAAATCGGTTTTTATAAGTACCACTTAGTGGTTTCACTATTCATCAAAAATCGATGTTTTTCAGAAAATTACCAAAAATTCACCCTAAGCTATATTTGATATTCCAAATTCAAAAATTATGTCTATTTTACAAAATTCAAAACATTTAAGTTGCATTAATTAATTTAATAATTAATTCCCGCTGTCAAAACAAATAGCGTGTTTTTATGAAACAAAATGTATCAAAAGATTGACAGTAGTTTAAGTCCGATTTCAAAGTGAAATTAATTCCAAAGACCACTATTGGATTTGATGGTAAAAATATATTCTAATTTCACTTTATATCCAATTCAAAAGATAATCTAATAATATAAACAAATTATATTAAATAGAGGTTTTGAATTAAAATACAACATTTTTCACTATTCAAAAAAATGAACTTTATCAGAAAAATACCAAAAATTTACACAAAGTAAATTTTGATGTCCCGATTCTAAAGAAGAATTTTATTTTTTCAAATATAACACATAAAATTGTCAAAAAGTAGATTTAAAACAAGTTCTCCATCAAAAGGCGGTTAATCGACCTTCTAAAGAACATTAGAATGTTTACGCTTAAAAATTGAATTCATTCGCATTTTTAATCCTCTAACATTTATTGTAAAAAGTAAAAATACTTGAAAAACATATATAATACTTTTGTAGTTAGTTCTGTTCATTCCTGCCATTACAACGTCTAGGCGATAACTACCATTTAAAATAATATTATTTTATTATTAGAGTGCAACGTAAGATTCCCAAGAAACTCGTTGTTGCGTATTGGGTACGCCATTGAACATAGCGTCCCCTTTAAAGTAATATTACTATTTTATTCAAAAATATGGATAATTATAAAAATTTCATATTATTTATTTACCTGGGGTGTTACATCCTTTCCCCCTTTTGGGAATTGCGTCCTCGTAATTTTAAAATTGAGCTTGGAAACATCATTGAAAGTCCCACATCGGAATAAGAGTCGGTAAAACAATCACTTTAAAATAAAGAAAGATAAGTACAGAGGTCACCCGAGTTAACCTATACTAGGATTCCATGTATGAAAACATGGACATGGAAGAGAAAACATATGGTCATGTTCTGATAGAGAGTGATAGAAAACATGTTTAGGAGAAAGTTAACCACAAGGAAATCACAAACTTGTGATGGGTTAAACGGTATTCGATTCCCCAGTAAGAAAAGTTAATAGACAACATTTTTGTTTTAAGTTAATTTTTATTGAGGAATTTATTCATAAGGAAACATAATCACTTATCATGTTGACTTTCAACTTTTATTAGATTCCTTACACAACTCATATTTTCTCCAAAAGACGAGTATTTAATAAGACATGTTAACATTAAGAGTACTATAATCAACTTCTAGAGAATCACCTAATCCACAAAAGAGAAATATATGATTCCCATGTCTTTATAGTTTAACCAAAACCAAAACCAAAAAGGTTAGTACAAGATTGGATAATCTAAAAAAGGATAACCCTTTATAAAAAGAAAATCTATTCATAATCTCCAAAATTTGTCCAACAAAACCCAAAGTTCAATGAGGACCATTCGATAAACAATTTTTCCATAAAATTAATCAAAGTAAACCAAACTAAGATTGAAACCCAAATATTTTAAGGATTTAGTCACATAGTCTTCCATGGTATAAATTAACTTTTATCTCCAAATAACATCAGTTTCTCTTAAATTTTCAAATTGAAAAGTAATTAACCTAATCACATATCATCCATGATAGGTTAATAAATTTCCATAGATAACCCAAAATCAACTTACTCATAATTTATTAAATCATCTAACTAAAAATAATCATTCAAACTAACTAGGGACTTCACGTAGTCCAGTGGTAGGCAATAAATACCAGTCGCACTTTGGTTGTGGGTTCGATTCCTGCAGCTTTGTCCGATGCGATGGGTTGTCACACGGTCTGCGTGTTGTCCTTTTTATAAAACTCCAAAAATATCCCTAACATGTTTTAACCTCAATAGTTTCCTTATACCTATCATTTTCATCCAAATTCGTTAGGATCTAAACATCTTAATTCTTGAAGTCTTATTTCACCACCATAAGATAAAATAAAACGATTCCCAAAATGAATAACATCCTACCTTGATCATGGCGTCCACTCAGTTTCATCGTCATCTTGCTCATTTAGGTAGAAGTCCCATGCATTACAACAATGTTTTAGAGATATTTCAAAATCATTTGATTCCTCCATCCAAATACACCTTGTACAACATGGGTCCTATGGGTGTTCACCGAAAAAAAAGTTTTGGAAAATAATCATGTATGAAATATAATTCCAAAACATCTGATAAAACATGATTTCTGTAAAATAGTCGGACAGAATTTGAGTTAAAACATTCTATTATTGGTCCTTTTAAAATACCATAAGTATGTGCTGAGAGACTATATTTCAAAAGAAAATATAAATAGGTTGTGTAAGGGTCTACTTCCTCAGCACCATTTTTAAAATCATAATATGCTTCAAATTATTATGATAAGGTAAAATATTTGAAAATACCTTGAAAATATTTACCTTTCTTGAAAATATGAGAATATTGTGAAAATAGTATTTGTCTAAAAACATCCCATGATTCATGATGATAACGAGGTATAGTGGAGGTGTTTGATATCTCAAACAACTTATTGTAAGTGAGTTGTATGCTAGAAAAAGTTTCACAATCATCCGAACATGGCTTTGCAATAATTATTAAAAGCATGTCATCAGGAAGAGATAGGAATGTCGTTTGAGATCCTTCTCCTGCCATTCATAACCGAATTTACCTGAACTGAAAAAAGTTATAAAACAAGGATTTAACTGAAATAATAGATATAGGGACTAATCATGTGTCTAAAAAAAACTCTTAATACCTAAAGTTGTCTAAACCAACCATTGATACCAACTATAAGGCCCCATCCTTAAACCTTACTTAATCTTGAGTTATTACAAGATTACACATTAAGGATCTTTTTAGGTTTAGAGTTTTGGAGAATTTGATCATAAAACTTGCATTACATTCCACATTTAAACAAAGTGGTTACATAAAATATAGTATTCATTTTTCCCATCAACGGAAAAATATTTAAAATAAAACATGGATTCTTTCTTGACACATCCATGACACTATCATCATATCATGTACCCTTCCCTTGACCTATGAAAATCATTTCAAAAAACTTGGGATGAGCATAAAAAGCTCAGTAAGGGATATAAAAATATGGAATGGAAACATGAGTACATGTATACATAAGAATGAAATCATACTTTACCCATAAAACATAAGCACTTTAACATACCTCATAAAATCATGAATAAATCATAGAAATCATAAGACATAAAGGTAACTTGAGGCATTCATAACATTCTTACATAGGGAGTAACCCTGTTGGTTACGTTTGGAATACCCATCACAGTATATTTCCTAAATCTCTTCGGAGAAACCTTAACGTTTAACCCCTTCGCATTACCAAATGCATTGGAGAGCTATATCAGGCTCACCTGCCCTTAGTTTATCACGGAACCACCTATCTTCATAATAATTCCCATGAACCATAACATAATCGTATCACATAAAACATGCATAAAGGAAATATAACATTTCCACTTTTAAATCACAAGATATCAATACAAAACATTGATATAAAAACATTATGAAAACCATTTTCAATACCAAAATAAAAGAAAAGTAAAACATGGTATTTATTTTTCTTTTAAAAAAAGTTATGGCTTGTAGAGGAAGCTGAAACTCAAGTAATGGTCACGGCGGCGGAGAAGTCGTTGTCGCCGCATATGTATGACAAAAACATTCCCTTTTTCCATTTAGTAAAATGCTTCGTATAAAAAAGATTCCTTTAGGATAAATGTAAAAGTCAAACGGGTTTATACACTGTATAAATGGAGGTTGTGTATAAAACAAAATATGCCTCAATGAAAGGAGATTGAGACGAAGTCCCATACAAAGACAGTATCCTTGGATTAAGGATAAATCAATTACATAATTATGTGTGACAAACTAATACACAAAATATAAGTGGATATTAAGTGTAAAAAAATCAGAGGTTATTCACTCATATTCATAGAACGACATATTCAAGGAGTACAAGCTTATCCCAAAGAGTCAAAATTGTGTTAAGAAGTTCCCTTTCAAAAATTTGACAGCCTAACGGCATCACTACAAAATTCATAAAATGAGTTGATGAGAGATAAAAAGGGTATCTCATCACTTGGACATAAAAATTAAATCACTAAGGATATAGAAGAAAATATCCCAACATAATGTTATGTGAATTAAAAGACATAACAAAATAAGTCTTTTAGAAAGAGGAGGGTGAAAGGTTCCCTTACCGACATGGGTATCTTTCGAAACATACACCCCGTGAAAGAAGGACAATACAACATTGATGTAAATACTCATAAATGAAATTATATTACACAATGAGTAAAATAATGGGTAGTACATACACCACTCAAATTAAATTGTGGCAAATGTAGCATAAATCTCACAGGAATAAAAGTGAGATGAAAAATCCCTTATGAAAACTCGGCAGCCTAACAGCGCCACTTAAAACTTCCAAAAATGGATTGATGATATTAAATAGGGTCTCTCATAATATTACAATAAAATGTACAAAAATAGGAATATTAAAGAACATCCCCCATCATAACAAAGAGGAGCTTAAAATAAGTTACATAAAGTAGAGTACTAAAAAAGAAAGAGAGAGGTTAGATCTCTTACGAAAAATCGGTAGCCTAACGACGCCACTCAAAACATCAAAAATGGATTGATGAGAAAAAATAGGGTCTCTCATCATATGAAAATAAATATTACAGTAAGAGTAATATAAAAGAACATCCCAATCACAAGAAATATGAGCTTAAAAGGAATGACATAAAAGAGTGTACTTAAAAAGAAAGAGAGGAGTAGGATCCCTTACCTCGGGTCCGACTTGACTCGATCTCTCTTTAACGTCCTGAATAATAAACTTGAGTTAATTTATACTTGCTTAAGAACCTTTTTAAAGTTCATTATTCCTTTTATATAACTTATTGACATGTTATAAACATTATGTAATCATTTAAGTTAATAATGTTTGTTTTGTCGATATTTGGTTCTTACGTCAAAAGTGGACTTCTTATAATTAACTATTGTTCGTGTGGTCAAAGGTTCATTTTATCCAGAATGATATTCATGATTTGGATAACATATATATCATATATATCTATAATATACATGTATTTATAATATTACATAATCATTTAGAGGTAATAAATGAAATGCACCGTTCATGGAGACGGTAAGCCATACGTACACATGAACGCTACTTTCATTTTTATGTCATATTAATGGAATTAAAACTAAATGATAGGTATGTATATTTTAATTAAATAATTAAATTCATAATTTATATTTAACATAAATAATATATAATAACTTTAAATACATCCTTTATACATCCCACATATGGCATTAACGAATCAAATCACTTTGAGGGGGCGGTAGTCCGCACTTCCTAAAATGCAATTATCGTGTTTACCCACAATGGAAACCGTAAAGGTATGCCACAAAAGAAAAACACAGAAGATTAAGTAAAACATAAATATATTATATATCATATATAAATATAGTGACATCTTAATGGCCACCTTTTAAGGTGTTATATGAGTGTTGACCAATCATCGTTTCATGAGGCAGAAATTCTCTATCCACAAAAACAGTATGTTCTTTAACCATTTGATTTAGGTGTGTGGAAGTGTAGCTCGAATACTTCTTATAAAAATATACTAGTATATTGAAGATACTGGAGTTGTTACAAAAGAAGTGAATAAAAAGAGTTTAGGGGGTTGTAGAAGCAAAATAAAACAAAAGAACACAAGTGAAGACATTACCTTAAAATCGGGTAACTCCCTTTGGTTTGAGCTCAAAGGCTTCCTTGGGAAGACTTCTGATCAAAGTGAGGCTTCTAAGAGTTATATAGGGTTGTTTAGAGACAAAATGGGTAGGGTTTGGCCGATCCAAAGGCTTTGGAAGTGTGGTTAAAAAGGTAGAGGTGGGGGCCTTTTATAAGAGGAGGGGGCACTCTTGGAAAGTAAGGAAATGTTACATTATTTTAGAATGTGTTTTGGATTTAAAAGCACCCAAATTGATGTATTTAGATGATAAGGTGGTAAGGGTTCTAAATATACTCATCCAATAGGTTTTTACAAGTGTAAGTTATAGTTTTAACATTATCTTTTCACTTTATTTAAATCCGTTATTAATGAGGTAATCACTGCATCATCATGATGTCATATTTAATTTAATATATTTAATGTCTAAATATTATAAAAGAAATATCATGATGTAGGAAATCCGTTTATATTTCTAATGAATATTTATAGTAAAAAATATGACTTGTATAACCCCATGAAAAAAAAAATTAGTAAAACATCTCATGTTTGTGTCATTTTTACTTTAACATTAAATAAAAAGTTATTTATGTCATTTCCCAACCAAAGTGGCTCCATGGGGTCCCCAAGTTGACCCATGGATTGTCATGGTCGGCCATGACACATCCAATGAGGGTAGGACATGTGTCAAGATCATATCATATTATTAAAACATTATTTTCACCTTAAACTACACTAATTACCTCTAATCGCGATTAAGAACATAAAAGTTACTATTCAGCAAAAAAATATTTTAATCCCATTGAACCAAATTTTACTTCCTAATGACAACCATTTATGTCGGATTTTTGAAATTCAAAACACAAAGGTGGAATAATTTCATTAAAACGGAAAATCAGTTTTTATAAGTATCACTTATTGGTTTCACTATTCATCAAAAATTGATGTTTTTCAGAAAATTACCAAACATTCACCCTAAGCTATATTTGATATTCCAAATTAAAAATTTATGTCTATTTTACAAAATTCAAAACATTTAAGTTTCATTAATTAATTTAATAATTAATTCCCATTGTCATAACAAATAGCGTGTTTTTATAAAACAAAATTTATCAAAAGATTGACACTAGATTAAGTCCGATTTCAAAGTGAAATTAATTCCAACGACCACTATTATATTAGATGGAAAAAATATACTCTAATTTCACTTTAAAACAAATTCAAAATATAATCTAATCATATAAATAAATTATATTAAAAAGAGGTTTTGAATTAAAATACAACATTTTCACTATTCTAAAAAATGAACTTTATCGGAAAAATATCAAAAATTTACACAATGTAAATTTTGATGTCCCGATTATAAAGAAGAATTTTATTTTGTCAAATATAACACATAAAATTGTCAAAAAGTGGATTTAAAACAGGTTCTCCATCAAAAGGCGGTTAATTGACCTTCTAAAGAACATAAGAATGTTTATGATTAAAAATTGAATTCATTCACCTTTTTAATCCTCTAACATTTATTGTAAAAAGTAAAAATATTTGACAAACATATATAATCATTTTTTAGTTAGTTCTATTCATTCCCACCATTAAAACGGCTAGACGTTAACTACCATTTAAAATAATATTATTTTATTATTAGAGTGCAACGTAAGATTCCCAAGAAATTCGTTGTTGCGTATTGGGTACTCCATCGAGCATAGCGTCCCTTTTAAAGTAATATTAATATTTTATTCACAAATATGGATAAATATAAAAATGTGATATTCTTTATTTACCTGGGGTGTTACATACTCACTTTGTATTTTAGTTCTCAAGAGGTGGTAACCACTAAATAAAACTAAATATAGTCCATGATATTAGATTCACTACATACAATTCATTAAATCAAAAAAATCATTATGATTTTTCAGATATCCCAATTAAATCTAGAACATTACTTATAAAGAAACATTCCCACTGAATTGGAGGTGGTACTAAAAAGGATTATGCGCAATTCTATGAAGACACAAGTTGAGAACTTCATGTAGATCCTAATTAAAAATTCCCTTAAAATGGTTAATTAGTTACCAATTAGTTCCCTCATCTATGCAAGGAAAACTAATAAATAGTAAAGAATAATTCAACTTCCTCTATAGGAGGTCGATATTGGAACTAAATACTCAAATTATTTTAAATATGTTATACTTTCATGGATAACACTCCTTCAGTTTGAAACCCATTGAACATAACCAATACACTTTGGATTTCATATATTAACATACTAAACTAACTAATATATGAGTGTTTTGTTTATATACTACTAATGGTCTTCAATAATATATAGAAAAATAAAACATCTGACAGCTATAAAATAATTATTAACACCATTAATAGGAGACTTTGTCTATAATGGTTGGGATAAGAGATCTACTATAGTAATAAAAACCTCAAAATAATACCAAAAAAATCAGAAATTGTTCGATATAGTGTTGATGTGAATGGGTAATTTTGAATATTATACTAATTATAAATCCCACCCTATCTGTACCTACCTGATTAAAGTTATACACAACATTAAACCATATATAATCTCACTTATATCACTATAGGTTTATGTTGGATTAAATGATTATGGTAGATATATATATCCCAAAAATTATCTATATCTAAAAGTTTTTTCATTAAAATGTAACCCCTATAATGTTATCTGGGAATGAAATTTGAGACCTCTATAGAAATTTTCTTAACATAAATTCCTCCCTCGTTATAGATATCTAATTGTGGAATTGATTTATCTAACCATAAGAATAAAATAGTATGTTAAAAATATGGGGTAATTACACTATCAAATTTCAATCAACAAAAATATCACCTCATTCTTATAGTATAGTTGGTGTATACAAGAGTAGTGAAATGTTAATCATGAGTATCATATCTATGGTCTTAATCATGTACCCAAATTTATTGGTAGAAATTATGAATCGAGATCAGAGAGTTCTCTATTGCTAATACTAGAGTACAATATCAGAAAACTATATTGGTAGGATAATACCATCATGATTTTTAATAATCTCTAACCAATGATATATTATAGAATTAAATGCAGATCATGAAAATGAATCACTATCTAGCTTAGTGATTTCCAATTAAGATATGTGGAAAAATTATCAAATTCCATCTAACCATTTACCAATTTATGATTATTCCTACATTTAAATATCAGGATTCATTTTTCAATGGTGTTAATAAATAATTTTGAGATTATATGTAGTTATATTCAACTTAGTGGGAGATACCGTATTCTCTATAATGAAGATCAATGTTATGATTAATCAATATAGTATCCAACCTTTGTTTATTGGTTAATAAAAGCTAACAATTTTTCAAAGAATAAAATTCACATCACTAAAATATAAAAGGCTAAAACAGTATACTGGGGATATCATATCGCACATTCCAAATGAGTGATGGCTCTATATGGGTAGCCTACTCTACTAGAAAGGTTGGACCCATGGTTATTATAAAATATTTGTGAAAATAGACACATGAGAGACATAGAAAACATTGACTATACTTATAATGATTAAATTACTAAATTAAATAAATCCATAAATGATTTCATTGAGTTATATATTGACTAACATGTTGCCAGAGTTTTGGAAAAAGGATTTGTCAATTTCCATATCTATGATGGTCCCCCATGTCTTATAACCAAACTCAGTTATAATTTTTAATTACTTCTACAATTTCAAAACAAAACATCACAAGAAAGGTATCTCTATAATATGATATTAATATTCTAAAAACTTTGATACCATTCTGATATGGCATGAACGACCAGGAAACACCTAGTCAGGTATAAGGCCCCAGCCTTAAACCTTACTTAATCTTGAGTTATTATAAGATTACACATTGAGGATCTTTTCAGGTTTAGAGTTTTAGAGAATTGGATCATGAAACATGAATTACATCCCACATTTAAACAAAGTGGTTACATAAAAGACAGTATTCATTCTTCCCATCAACGGAAACATATTTAAAATAAAACATGGATTCTTTCTTGACACATCCTTAACACTATCATCACATCATGTACCTTTCCCTTGACCTGTGAAAAACATTTCAAAAACTTGGGATGAGCATAAAAAGCTCAGTAAAGGTTATAAAAATATGGAAAGGAAACATGAGTTCATTTATACATAAGAATGAAATCATACTTTACCCATAAAACATAGGCACTTTAACATACCTCATCAAATCATGAATAAATCATAGAAATCATAAGACATAAAAGGGTAACTTGAGGCATTAATAACATTCTTACTTAGGGAGTAACCCTCTTGGTTACGTTTGGAATACCAACCACAGTATATTCCCTAAATCTCTTTGGAGAAACCTTAACGTTTCACTCCTTCGCATTACCCAATGCATTGGAGAGCTATATCGGGCTCACCCACCCTTAGTTTATCACGGAACCACCCGTCTTCATAATAATGCCCAAGAACCTCAACATAAGCGTATCACATAAAACATGCATAAAGAAAACATAACATTTCCACCTTTCAATCACAAGATATCAATACAAAAAATTGATATGAAAACAGTATGAAAACCAATTTCAATACCAAAATAAAAGAAAAGTAAAACATGGTATTTATTTTTCTTTTAAAAAGAAGGTATGGCTTGTAGAGGAAGCCGAAACTCAAATAATGGTCACGATGGAGGAGAAGTCGTTGTCGCTGCATACGTACGACAAAAACATTCACTTTTGTCGTTTAATAAACACTTCGTATAAAAAAGATTCATTTTGAATAAACGTAAAATTAAAAGGGGTTTATAAACCGTATAAAATAAGGTTTGGTATAAAACAGAATACGCCTCAATGAAAGGAGATTGAGACGAAGTACCTTACAAAGACGGTATCCTTAGTTTAAGGATAAATCAATTACATAATTATGTGTGACAAACGAATACACCAAATATAAGTGGATATTAAGTGTAAAATAATCAAAGGTCACTCACACATATTCAAAGGATGACATATTCAATAACTACATGTTGAACCCAAAGAAATCGAAATTGGGTTAAGAAGATCCCTTAACATCCTAACAGCGTCACATCAAAATAAGTTAATGAGAGATATAAAAGGGTATATCATCACTTGGAAATACAATTTACATCAATAAGGATATATGAGAACATATCCCAACATAACAATATGTAAATTAAAAGACCCAACAAAAGAAGTCTTTTAAAAGGATGCGGTTGAAAGGTTTCCTTACCGACATGGGTATCTTCCTAAACATACACCTCGTGAAAGAAGGACAATACAACATTGTCGTAAATAATCATAAAAGAAATTATATTACACAATGAGTAAAATAATGGGAATTACATACACTACTCAAAGGAAATTGTGGCAAATGTAGCATAAAACTCACGGAAATAAAAGTGAGATGAAAAATCCCTTAAGAAAACTTGGCAGCCTAACGGCGCCACTTAAAACATCCAAAAATGGATTGATGAGATCAAATAGGGTCTCTCATAATATTAACATAAAGTTTACAGAAAGAGTAATATAAAAGAACATAACCCAACATAACAAAGAAGATCTTAAAAGAAGCGACATAAAAGAGAGTACTTAAAAAGAAAGAGAGAGGACAGATCTCTTACGAAAATTCGGCAGCCTAACGGCGCCACTCAAAACTTCAAAAATGGATTGATGAGAGAGAATAGGGTCTCTCATCATATGAACATAAAAATTACAGTAAGATTAATATAAAATAACATCCCAATAACAAGAAATATTAGCTTTAAAAGGAATGACATAAAAGAGTGTACTTAAAAAGAAAGAGTGGAGTAGGATCCCTTACCTCAAGTCCAACTTGTCTTGTTCGTTTCTTTATATTCCTGAATAATAAACTTTGGTCAATTAATAATTGCCTAATTACCTCATTTATAGATTATTTTTCAGTTCATATCAGATATAATAATGTTATAATAATTGTTTAATAATGTTAGTTCATATCAGACGTTTTTGTCGATGTTTGGTACATGAGTCAAAAATAAACTTGTTTGAAAAAAAGATTTCCCATGTAGTTATAAGTAAATAACTTCCAGAATAGTATTAATTATTAAAATATCATATATATCCAGTAAATATTCATTTTATACTATTCCATATCATTTGGATATAAAAAACGAAAAGCACCGTTCATGGAGATGGTAGGTCGTACGTACGCATGAACGCTACTTTCATTTGTTTGTCATATTAATGGAATTAAAAAAAATGAAAGAGATATATATATGTTATAATTCCAGAATTATATCCATAATTTAGATGTAATATATTACATATATATACATTATATATATGTACTTATAATATTACAAAACATTTTGAGATAAGAAATGAAATGTACCTTTCATGGAGACGGTAAGCCGTACGTACGCATGAACGCTACTTCCATTTCTATTTCCTATTTAATGGAATTAAAACATAATGATACATAATAGTATTTTAATTCCAGTATGTTATCATATATAATATCATTAAATATATCCTTTATACGTACCACATATGGTATTAACGAATAAAATCACTTTGAGGGGGCGGTAGTCCGCACTTCCTTAAATGAAGATATCGCGTTTACCCATAATGGAAACCATAAAGGTACTCCATAAATGAAAAATACAGAAGTTTAAGTAAAACATAAAAATATTATATATCATATATAAATATAGTGTCATCTTAATGGCCACCTTTGAAGGTGTTAGAATAATGTTGAACAATCATCGTTTCAGGAGGCAGAAATTCGTCACCCACGGAAACAGTATGTTCTTTAACCATTAGATGTCGGTGTGTGTAAGTGTAGCTCGAATCCTTATTATAACAACATCCTAGTATATTGAAGATACTGGATTTGTTACAAAATAAATGAATAAAAAGAGTTTAGGGGGTTGGAGAATCAAAATAAAACAAAAGGACACAAGTGAAGACATTACCTCAAAATCAGGTAACTCCCTTTGGTTTGAGCTCAAACGCTTCCTTGGGAAGACTTCTTCCCAATGTGAGGATTCAAAGAGTAATATAGGTAATTGTAGAGACAAAATGGGCAGGTTTTGGCCGAGCCAAAGTCTTTGGGACTGTGGGTAAGGAGGTAGAGGTGGGGGCCTTTTATAAGAGGAGAGGAGGGACACTCTTGTAATGTTACAAAATGTTACTTTATTTTCAAAAGAGTTTCGGATTTTAAAGGTCCCACATTGACTTATTTGGAGGATAAGGTGATAAGTGTTATAAATACACTCATACAATAGGTTTTGGACATGTTTAGGTCTTATATATTGCATTATCTTTCCATTTTATTTAAATCGTTAAATAATGAGGTCATCACTGCATCATCATGATGTCATAAGTAATTTAATTTATTTAATGTCTAAAAATTATAAAAAAATAATATGATGTAAGAAATCTTTTTAGATTTCCAATAACTATTTATAGTCAAAAATATTACTTTTATAACCCCATGTAAAAATTTTTTTAGTAAACCATCCCATGTTCGTGTCATTTTTAATTTAACATTAAATAAAAAGATATTTATTTAATTTCCCAACCAAAGTGGCTCCATGGGGTACCCAAGTTGACCCATGGAGTTCCTTAGTCGGCCATGACACATCCAATGAGGTTAGGACATGTTTCTAGGTTATTTAAGTTTATTAAAACATTATTCTTCCCATAAAATACACTAATTACCTCTAATCGCGATTAAAAACTTAATAAGTTACTATTCACCAAAAAATTATTTTTATCCCATTGAACCACATTTTACTTCTTAATGACAACCATTTATGTCGTATTTTTGAAATTAAAAACACAAAGATGGAAAATTTTCATTTAAACGGAAAAATCAGTTTTTATAAGTACCACTTAGTGGTTTCACTATTCATCAAAAATTGAAGTTTTTCAGAAAAATCCCAAACATTCACCCTAAGCTATATTTGATATTAGGAATTCAAAAATGAAGTCTATTTTAAAAAATTCAAAAACATATAAGTCTCATTAATTAATTTAATAATTAATTCCCGCTGTCAGAGCAAATAGCGTGTTTTTATGAAACAATAAGTATCAAAAGATTGACACTAGTTTAAGTCTGATTTCAAAGTGAAATTAATTTCAAAAACCACTATTGTATTTAATGGTAAAAATATATTCTAATTTAACTTTAAAACCAATTCAAAATATAATATACTCATATTAATAAATTATATTAAGAAGAGGTTTTGAATTAAAATACAACATTTTACACTATTTATTAAAAAAATGAACTTTATCGGAAAGATACCAAAAATTTACACAAAGTAAATTTTGATGTCCCAATTCTTAAAAAGAGTTTTATTTGGTCCAATAGAATGTATAAGAGTGGACAAAACTATAATTAATGAAGGTTCGTCGTCAAAAGGCGATAAGTGAACCTTTAGTGAAAACTAGGGCATATACGCCTAAAATTGAATTCTTTCTGTATTTTAAGCCTTTATCTTTTATTGGATAAATGTAAAAACATTTAAAAACATATATAATCATATTTTAGTTATTTCTATCCATTCCTACCAATACAACGGCTACATGTTAACTACCATTTAAAATAATTTTATTTTATTATTAGAGTGCAACGTAAGATTCCCAAGAAACTCGTTGTTGCGTGTTGGGTACGCCGTCGTGCATAGCGTCCCCTTTAAAGTCGTATTAATATTTTATTCAAAAATATGGATAAATATAAAAATGTCATATTCTTTATTTTCCTGGGGTGTTACAGCAGGATACAAGATGACCAAGCCATCTTAATCCAACCACCAATAGAAAAGGAGAAGGTGACTAAATATAATAATGAATATCAAAACATACATAAACATATCCTTAAATAAATAAAAATTGAAATGCATCACCACTATATAATGAGATCAAACTAAACCAATATACATATATATCAAAAATAAATAACATTTAAATTAATCATGCGACATCCTAAAAATTTATAACTCCATTGATGAATAATGTATAAATGAAAAAATGAAAAATATTTATATATAGAAGGCCACAACCACTATGTATAACTAGATCTAAAAATAAAATCAACCCATAACTTTAATAGGATTTTTATTATGGGATCTATCAGTAAATTTCTATACCTTGAATAATCATTACTTTTTTATGAGATGACCCAAGAAAAAAAACATATATTTTACATCAATTATATAAATTAATCCTTGTATAAAATAAGTATATTATTTATTATATAACTAACCCTTTTATATTATTTTGATATTAGTTACATAAAATTATTATAATGCATTATTTATTAAATTTATCCAATAAAATTATTCATGTATACCTTCCTTTTAAACATAACCATGCATGTAATTCCCTAGGAAAATGATAAAAAAAGGACTTCTCTTAAACACTCAATAGCGGAAAATATATATTCTTCATAAATGGATAGATCATATTTATATGATAAAAATTAACTAGGAAGTAATATATTACTAAAATGAATAATTAATCATAAGATTTATCTATAATACATGACATAAGGACATATTATCTAAATGTGAAATTATAAAGGCATAACACATACAATGGAATAAGAAATTGAAAGAATGGGACATTAATCATTGTCTATTATCATATAATTGTATTGTGGAAAACTATGTAAATATGGAATAAGTATAATCATATGAAATAATAAAAATATAAACATATTTAATTACAGATTTGTTCACAATGAAATGTGTACAAATATATAACCATAATCATGACCACACATAAAGATATGAGAAAATATAATCAAAATAACTCCCTAACATAAACATGTGAAGAAAGATAAGTCTAATAATGCAAACACATAACATTAATAGCTCATGAGATATAAAACAATACCCAACGCATTGGAGGTCTATATCAGACCTGCCAATCATATAATGAAATTTCCTATTTGAATATGTGAAATGAAATCAATCATACATATAGTCATGAAAACCCATCTGAAGAATATGTGTTACATAGTATTTTCAAATGGTATAAAATAAAATAACCATAACAATTAAGGTGGATAATATGAAAAATGGTATGCTGAAAGAATCATATATTATTAAAATTTATATTTTAACGATTAAAATAAGTTGATATAACATTGATCATTTATATATAGTGAGTAAAATGGGTTTTTTGATAATAAAAAATGACTTCTATAAAATATTATTAACATTGTCTTAAAAAGTTTACATTACAAGACATTTAAAAAATTGAGAAGGTGACTACATGAAAAATTGAGAAAATTATTTTTAAAAAATCATAAATAATGGATCCCTTAAAATAAATTAGTATTATGTAATGAAATGTGGAATAGAAAATATAAAATGTTAAAAAGATAAAAGAAATTATTTTTCTGATTTTTAGGTAGTTTTAGAGAAATTCTGCATCGATGGACGAGTTATAAAATTAAATTTTTTAAAGATATACAATGAAATTATATGATTATAGAAATTAAAAAATATTTTGATTTATAAATTTTAAAATTAGGAAATTTTTGAAAGAAATAATATAGACATGGGGGAGAAATGTATAATAGAAAATATGAAAATAATTCTTAACAAATTGATATTTTTATAAAGAAAAAAATCCATCATTGAAAAACTTTTTTTTTTTGAAAATTTAGTTCCAATAGATAGAATGATAAAATTACAAATTAGATAGAGGAATTTTAGAAAATAAAATAATATCAGAATGTATTGAATTATTAAATATTATGACCTTATAAAATAGATATTAAATAAATATAACCATTAGGACTTTAATAACTTATGAATATGTATGCATTGAAATAGAAAACCAAAAAGATAATATTAAATACCATGAATAAATATACAATTATGAGAAAAATTTTCAAAAAGTTTTTATATACATAATATAAATTAAAACATGTACATAATATCAAATATGTTTCATGTAAGGGAATCTATGATTAAAAACCCTTCCATTCAAAATAAAATTTATTTTTAATGGAAGGAATATGTTATATAAGGTGAATAGAAATTACATTATAAATATCTTATAAGAAGGAGAAGATGATTTATAAAGAATACAAGATAATATTTCAGGAAACTTTTATTATACCATTAGCATTAAAAAAATATCCTTTTAACCCTTTTTCAAAAAACTATATATTAATAAAATATTAATATATGAAATAATTGGACTATAAATAATAACATATAGGAAATAATTAATATGGAAATGAAATAAGGAAAATAAATGTAATTTTAGAGATAAAAATATTTAATTATACAAAAAATAAATTTTTTCATAGAAAATCATTATTTAAAAGTGATATTGGAAAAGAAAACATTATAATGTCATATTTTATGGTATAATAATAAATTAAAACAATCATTACGATAAATAAATTAAAATTAAAAGAAAAATCAGAGGATGCAATTAATAATATATTCACAAGTTATAGTGTATCCAAATTATAATAAAAAAATCCATCTAAAATGATTATAACTGAAGGAATGTAAATTTAGTAAACAAACCCTATAAATTCAATTATTTCATTGTCAAATGTTATCTAACATATTGTAAAATATATTTAGTTTTATTATTAATCTAAATTAGAACCGTATTTATATAGTTTTTTAGGATATTTTTCATTTATAAATTTTTATTAGCAATTAATGAATAATCCCTTTTTAAAATTAATAATCTAGTGGTAATTGTTTTTATTATTATTCAGGTTTCAATAAAGAAAGTTTTTTCCATTTTATTTAGTTATGATTTAACCACCACTTTAATTTTCATGTAGGTAAAATAGGTGTATTTATTATATTTCTATAAAACATTCACCACTTTATTGATGTTTTGGTGACATTTTTTAAAGAGTGATTAAATTTTATTTTGAATTATTTTTTAATCAAAAGACTGGCGCTTTTAATAATTAATTTGACTATATATTTTTTCATTATAGAATTATGATAAAATATTAAAATAAGTATAATTATATAATATTAATAGAATCTATGTTATCTTAATAATTCATGTTGGTAACGTTATATCATCATCCATGTTTGTAACGTTATATCATCATTCATATAGGTAGAAAAATCGACCCAAATAAAAAAATTTCTAATACTAAATAATGAGTATGAAAATAAAATTATATAATGAAGATATCATTTTTAGGGAATAATAATGATGTTAAAAAATAATTATATGTGTCAATGAGATTTAGGAAGTGTGTAAATGTGAATGTAAATGAATGGAATGAAGAATAACTCATTATAATGATTTAACAGTTCCTTCTTATAATGTCCTCATTCAAAATTAAGGACATAGTTTTCCTTAGTCTAACCAAAGGAGATAAAATTTTTAATAATAACATTGAGTATGATTAATGAGTATGGATTCAATATATAACAAAGGGATATGATTAGATTGAAATTTTTAGAAAACCCCCATTTTCTAGGTGAAAATGTCGGACATTTCATTGGTAACATAAGTAAGATGATGGGTATATATAGAATCACATGGGAGTTAGGTGAGTTATATACCAAAATTTTGGTGATTTAATATCATTGAATAAAAAAATATTCTATAGTCGTTATATTTTAAAATATTTAGCCATGTAATTTTTATAATTTTTATCTATATTTACATTATTTAATTATTTTAATTGTTAAATGTAACAGTCAAGGATTTCATAGTACATTATCTCATTAAAGTAATTCAATAAGATTGCGCTATACGCAACACCGATTTTGAGCTCACCACAACTTACTAAAATAATAGTTCAAAACGCAGTTATGAATAGTATTAACTGAAATTTGAAACTTATATACTCTATATAATTTTAACATCTATATTATTTGTTTCTTAAACATAATATAAGAACAAATTGATTTTTTCGGAAAAAATAAGTATTTTTCAAAAAATGTAATTTCAGCACCTTTAAATGGAGAACCCTTTTTAAAACCAATATTTGACATTTTTATATATTCAATTTAATGAAATTAAATTATTATTTAGAATCCTGACCTAAAAATTATGTTTTGATAGATTTTTTGTACTTTTCTGATAACTTTCATTTTTTGACGAATAATGAAAATTACTAAATTTAAATTAAAAACAACATTTTTAATTGAAATAGATTATAGTGATAAATTATGAATTGGAATATTTTGTAATTATAACTAGTTTATATTTTTATCATTTAACAAAATTTAGGAAATTATAAGAAATTTCACTTTTAAATTTGATATAAACACATGTGAGTCTTTTGATAGTTTTTACTTTTTAAAAACCTACTATTTGGTTTTGACAGCAAGAATTAATTTTAAATTAATAAATGAAACTTCCATACTTTAAATTTTGTAAAATAGACTTGATTTTTAAATTATTAATATAAATATTATCTTAGGGTGAATTTTTTGTATTTTTTTAAAAACAATCAATTTTTTATGAATAGTTAAAAAACACTACGTTATTGGTTAAAACTGACTTTTTATTTTAGTAATTAGTTATTTTAAATTAATTTATTTTAGGTATTAATAGGTTCATAATACCTATATATGATCAATGTAATTTATTGGTGTCATTTTATAATTAGTTTAGATATATAAAATTTTATCGAACTTTTTACCATCTTTTACCCACCTCTTAGTAGAATTTGCAAAGTTGTATAAAACATAATTTTACCACTTCTGTGAGTTGAATTTCAAAAATCCAAGAGAAATGGTTAATATCAGTAAGTAAAATGTGGATCAATAAGATGAAAATAATTTTTGGCGAATAGTAACTTTTTACTTTTATTTACCACGGTTAAATGTAAATAAGGTAATTAAGGGTAAAAATGATTTTATAATTACCCTAACACATGTACTAATTCTATTGGATAAGTGTAATTCGACAAAAAAAATAACTTAGGAATAAAATATGATCCTTTATATCCACTTGGATTAGATTATGAAATTTTTTATTATTTAATGTAAACAAGAGTTAAAAGTGTTAAATTCACGTTTTCATAACTAAAACATGTTTAATATTAGGTTATAAATAATATAAATTCAACTATAAATATTCATTATAAATATAAAGAAACTTCCTATATAATGTTATTTTATTTACAATTTTTAGACACTAAATAATTTAATTTATTTATGAGACAATGTTGATACAGTAATTACCTTATTAATTAATGATTTAAATAATTGATATTATAAATATCCAAATAAATGTAATTTGAGGCTCTCGAAGAATTACACTAATTTTATAGGTTAATATAACTTTTTAGGGTTGATTATATTAATTTTTTTCAAATTGATATGGTTTTTATGTCTTTCACAAAAACAACATACCAAATAGTGTAAAAAATGACATAAATTAATTTATAAAACAAATACTATATTATTGTTTGATTCAATATTACTAAAAATATAAGGTTCAACCAAAGGTATTAAATAATATTATATATGTCATTAATGAACCACTTTATGTTCTCTTGGATATTTATTGTATTTTTATTAACCATATAATGTAAGAATACAAGAAGTCACGGTAAAAGTTAAATTATTAAACTTATAATTAAATCTAAAAGATAATATTAAAATGGTAACCTAAACTTGTCTAAAACCTATTGGTTGAGAGGATTTCGACCCATACCCACATAAACTTTTAAAAATATCAATTTTTATCCACTGTAAACTGAATATTATTTTATTATAAAATAATATTTAAATCTTTCCTATGGTTCCTCTCACCACTCTTATAGAATAGAACTCACCCTTCTCTATAATTCACATGTTTAAAGCCATTTGGATCGGCCAAATCCTGCACAAATATCCTCTAAACTATCATCCCTTCATCCTAGAGGCATTCCTTTGTTCTGAACACTAACCTAAAGATTCCTTTTTGATCAAATAAAAAGGAAAAACTTGAAAAAGAGGTAACTATTTAATCACATTTTTCAAGATCTTTTCTTCTTCCACTTCTTCTTTCCTTGTTGTTTCCATTGTAAAACAAGTAATCCAGTATCTTCTATAGGTTTTGATTTTATTATTAATATGGTATGACCATATTCATTATACTATACATCCTATGAATGAAATGTCACCATACATGCGTACATACATCTTATCGTCTCCAAGTCATGGTGTAGTTGTTATTCAATACATTATTATATTAGAAGGAACTACTAGAATAGAGATAGTGTTCTACGTAACAATACTACCCACCTAGTCAAGGTACTATGGAGAAACCATGAGTATGTAGAGGCAACAAGGGAACTGGAGTAGGCAATGATGGAAAAGTACCTGAATCTTTTTATATCTTATAATGTAAAACGAAATTTTGAGGGTGAAATTTCAGAAAGGGGGAAGATTGTAATGACCCAAACTTTTATTAATGGAAATTATATTGATTTCATAAAAATTCTTATTATGTGAAATGGTTATATAAAAATATGAAATTATTTGGTTTTAGGTTTTTGTATTTTAAAATACCGTTAAGCATTGTGACTGGTGCTAATATATTTGTTAAATAGTTTTCACATGATTAGTATAAGTATAGGACTTCAAAAAATCCAATTTACTCAGAAAATAGAAGTGATTGCCTCATCCAATAGAATTGACCCATATGAATCCCATTTGATGGAGATCAAGAAGGAGGTGGCGTCATTGGGCTTTTCTCTTGGCCAATCCCAATCTGAGCTTCATAGTGTTAAGCTCGATCGTAACCAGCTACTGGAGAAGTGGAAGTTAATAGAGATTACCACCCGAGCGATGTTATCTGAGTCACCCCAAGAGTCTGTCCCCATCACTAATGTTAGCATTTGGTCTTATGTGGGTGTTAAAAGGGGTTATGTAACAATAAATATGCACTATGATTATGTACATTATTTTTTTTGTATAGAGAATATACATTCATTTTATTATTGTTACGTTGTGAATAGTTTTTAATGAAAAAATAGTACCTTAAGTTAATATTCAATTAAGAAATCTATTTTGATGAAATAATAGATTTTTGAATTAAATAATATTTTAATAAAATATTTTTACTAAATTACTTTTTATTGAATATAAATTATCATATAATTTTTATTAATACAATTGTAATTTTTATTATGGTTTGAAAACTATTTTTTTTCAAAACCCATGAATTTTCTATAAATGTATGTATTTATTTTAAAATAAAAATTAAAATATTTAGAATATTATTTAGATAAAATTATTATTATTTTTGTTATCAGGATTTCTAAATTATCCAATTGTGAATTTTTCATAATTTTCTATGACAATCAAATTTTTGGGTGAAAATTAAATACTGTTTAATTATATAATGTGTTTTATGACATCATAATGACCCAATAATGATGTAATAAAATACTATAAACATTATGTTAGGCCAATATATGTTTTACCATTAAAATAATGTTATTTTATGTTATTTTATTAATTTTACAAAGCATTAGTGGACCCACCAAGACTTATAATACATTTTATCTTTTTAAATTGATTTCCTTGAGAGTGTGACCCACCTCCACATAAGCAACCCTATTATTTTAAAAATTTCGGCCATTTTCCTTATAAATTATTTTTTTCCAATACCCTTTGTAAAAGTCCATGGGCAAAAACCATGTTTTGGTTTGCAGTTTTCATTAGTTTAATGTGTGGTGTCCCAAACCTATATAATAAAGAATTCCCTCTCCTTCTCTATATAAACTTACCCAAGATCCTACTTCCTCTTCAATAATATTCTTTTTGAGTTTGTGAAACCTCTTTCCTACTCTCATTAGAATCCTCCCAAGGTTCCCCAAGCTCCCCAGAAGCCTCTATCAAGCCTCTCCCAAGCCTTTGGGATCACACTTCCAAGTATTGGATTCCTTCCTTTCTCATTTTGTTCAAGTTTCTTAATATTGTTATATCCTTTTCTTTTCAACTATAAATATTTTGGTATGATTTTTAACCTCCCACATACTTACCTATTTATGTTTTAATGATGAGACACCACTTTATCTTTGATTAATTCCTCCCATGTACACCTTTTACCATGTCTAGATTCCGTATGGTATTTCTCTCTCCTCATTTACATTCAAGAAATTATTTTGTATTATGAAACTAAATTCCATTAATTTTGTTTGGACATGTATCTATACTCCCCCTTACTGTATATTTCATTTACATATTATAAGGCCCCATCCTTAAACCTTACTTAATCTTGAGTTATTAAAAGATTACACATTGAGGATCTTTTCGGGTTTAGAGTTTTAGAGAATTAGATCATAAAACTCGCATTACATTCCACATATAAAGAAAGTGGTTACATAAAGATAATATTATTCTTTCCCATAAATGGAAACATATTTAAAATAAAACATGGATTCTTTCTTGACACTCCCTTGACACTATCATCATATCATGTACATTTCCCTTGACCTCTGAAAAACATTTCAAAAAAACATGGGATGAGCATAAAAAGCTTAGTAAGGGATATAAAAATATATGTAAAGGAAACATGGGTACATATATACATAATAATGAAATCATACTTCACCCATAAAACATAAGCACTTCAACATACCTCATCAAATCATGAATAAATCATAGAAATCATAAGACATAAAGGTAACTTGAGGCATTCATAACATTCTTGCGTAGGGAGTAACCCTATTGGTTACATTTGGAATACATATCACAGTATATTCCCTAAATATCTTTAGAGAAACCTTAACGTTAC
This sequence comes from Viscum album, assembly GCA_963277665.1. Classification (NCBI taxonomy): domain Eukaryota; kingdom Viridiplantae; phylum Streptophyta; class Magnoliopsida; order Santalales; family Viscaceae; genus Viscum; species Viscum album. The sequence goes on from OY728133.1 coordinate 1,504,942,781, forward strand.
ACTCCTTCGCGTTACCCAATGCATTGGAGAGCTATATCGGGCTCACCCGCCCTTAGTTTATCATGGAACCACCCGTATTCATAATAATGACCAATAACCTCAACATAATCATATCACATAAAACATGCATAAAGGAAACATAATATTTCCACCATTCAATCACAAGATATCAATACAACACACTGATATAAAACCATTATGAAAACCATTCTCAATACCAAAATATAAGAAAAGTAAAACATGGTATTTATTTTTCTTTTAAAAAAGGTATGGCTTGTAGAGGAAGCCGAAACTCAAATAAAGGTCGCGACGGTGGAGAAGTCGTTGTCGCCGCATACGTATGACAAAAACATTCCCTTTTGTCATTTATTAAACGCTTCGTATAAAAAATATTCTCTTTTTAATAAATGTAAAAGTCAACGGGGTTTATACACTGTATAAAAGAAGGTTGTGTATAAAACAAAATATGCCTCAATGAAAGGAGATTGAGACGAAGTCCAATACCTCGGGTCTGACTTGACTCGGTCGTTCTTTAATATCCTGAATAATAAACTTGAGTTAATTTCTACTTGTTTAAGAACATTTTTCAAGTTCATTATTCATTTTATATCACTTATTTCCATGTCATGAACACTATGTAATTATTTAAGTTAATAACGGTCGTTTTAACGATCATTGGTACTTGAGTCAAAAATAAACCCTTTATAATTACATGTTGTTCATGTATCCATTATATCCATAATTATAATAATTATGTATATATCATATATATCCAGTATATACATGCATTTATAATATTACATAATCATTTAGAGGTAAGAAATGAAATGCACCGTTCATGGAGACGGTAAGCCGTACCTACGCATTAGCGCTACTTTCATTTCTATTTCGTATTTTATAGAATGGAATAATAATGATATAATGGTATATTATAATTCCAATATAATATCATATATAATATCATAGTTACATCCTTTATACATCCCACATATGGTATTTAACGAATCAAATCACTTTGAGGGGGCGGTAGTCCGCACTTCCTTAAATGAATATATCGCATTTACCCATAATGGAAACCATAAAGGTATACCCAAAATGAAAAATACAGAAGCTTAAGGAAAACATAAACATATTATATATCATATATAAATATAGTTACATCTTAATGGCCACCATTTAAGGTGTTAAAATAATGTTGAACAATCATCGTTTCAGGAGGCATAAATTCACCATCCACGGATACAGTATGTCCTTTAACCATTAGATGTAGGTGTGTGTAAGTGTATCTCTAATCCTTATTATAACAAAATCCTAGTATATTGAGGATACTGGAGTTGTTACAAAAGAAAATAATAAAAAGATTTTAGGTGGGTGGAGAATCAAAATCAAACAAAAGGACTCAAAAGAAGACATTACCTTAAAATCGGGTAACTCTATTAGATTTGAGCTCAAATGCTTCCTTGGGAAGACTTCTGTCCAAAGTGTGGCTTCAAGGAGTAATAGAGGGATGTGGAGATCCAAAATGGGCAGGGTTTGGCCGAGGAAAAGGCTTTGGGAGTGTGGGTAAGGAGGTAGAGGTGGGGGCCTTTTATAAGAGGAGAGGAGGGGCACTCTTAGAAGGTAAAGAAAAGTCACTTTATTTTAAAATGGTATTCGGATTTAAGAGGTCCCACATTGATGTGTTTTGCGGATAAGGTGATAAGGGTTCAAATTACACCCATAAAATAGGTTTTGTCCATGTTTAGGTCTTAGATTTTACATTATCATTCCATTTTATTTAAATCGTTAAACAATGAGGTCATCGCTGCATCATCATGATGTCATAAATAATTTAATTTATTTAAAGTATAAAAATTATAAAAAAAATACTATGATGTAGGAAATCTTTTTATATTTCCAATTAATATTTATAAACAAAAATCTGATCTTTATAACCCCATGTAAAAATTGTTTTAGTAAAACATCTCATGTTTGTGTCATTTTTACTTTTACATTTAATAAAAAGTTATTTATGTCATTTCCCAAAAAAAGTGGCTCCATGGGGTCCCCAAGTTGACCCATGGATTTTCTTGGTCTGCCATGACACATAAAATGAGGGTAGGACATGTGTCAAGATCATCTCATATTATTAAAACATTATTTTTACCTTAAACTACACTAATTACCTCTAATCGCGATTAAGAACTTAAGAGTTACTATTCTCCAAAAAAAATTATTTTAATCTCATTGAACCACATTTTACTTCTTAATGACAACCATGTATGTCAGATTTTTGAAATTCAAAACACAGAAGTGGTAAAATTTCATTTAAATGAAAAATCTATTTTTATAAGTACCACTTAGTGGTTTCACTATTCATCAAAAATTGAAGTTTTTCAGAAAAATACCAAAAATTCACCCTAAGTTATACTTGATATTCCAAATTAAAAAATGAAGTCTATTTTACAAAATTCAAAACATATAAGTCACATTAATTAATTTAATAATTAAATCCTGTTGTCATGACAAATAGCGTGTTTTTATGAAACAATAAGTATCAAAAGATTGACACCAGTTTAAGTCCAATTTCAAAGTGAAATTGATTCCAATGACCAAAATTGGATTAAATGGTAATAATATATTCTAATTTCACATAAAAACCAATTCAAAATATAATCTAGTCATATAAATAAATTAGATTAAAAACATTTTGGATGTAAAATGCAGTATTTTTTACTATTCATTAAAAAATGAACATTGTCTGAAAAATACCGAAAATTAACACAAAGTAAATTTTGATGTCCAAATCATAAAGAATAAGTTTATTTTGACAAACATAGCTTAAAATTTTTTCAAAAGATATATTTAAAAATGGTTTGCCATCAAAAGGCAGTAAAACAATCTTTTAAGAATATTAGTGTATTCCATGCATAAGATTATATTTATTTTCATTTTAAGCCTCTAAAACACACTCTAATTCATTAATAGACATAGATAAAAATATATATTATTCATTACTTACTTGGGATGTTACATCCTTCCCCCCTTTAGAATATTGCATCCCCGCAATTTATTTTCTTATCGAATAAATGGGGGTACGTATCCCTCATTGCATTTTCAGATTCCCATGTTGTCTCTTCCATCATGTGGTTTTTCCACAAAAAACCTTTACCTGATTAATAACCTTATTCCGTAACACTTTCTCCATGTGGTCAAGAATCTGGACCGGTTGTTCCTCATAAGATAGGTTCTCTTCAAGCTGAACTACCTCTGGACTCAAAACATGAGATGGATCTGGCATATACATTCTCATCATCGAAACATGAAAAACATTGTGTACCTAAGATAAACTCAGAGGTAAAGCCACCCGGTATGCAACTGATCCAACTCTCTCCAGAATTTCATATGGTCCAATGAAACTTGGACTCAACTTTCCTTTCTTACCAAATCTCATCACAATTTTCCATGGTGATACTTTGAGAAAAACATGATCACCTACCTCAAAATTTAGATCCTTCCTCCTGTTGTCTGCATAACTCTTCTGCCTACTCTGAGCTGTTCTCATGTGTTTCTGAATCAGCTGAACTTTTTCTGCCATCTCTTCTACCAATTTCGGTCCCATAAACTTCTTTTCACCCAATTCATCCCAGAAAGCTGGAGTTCGACACCGCTTCCCATATAACGCCTCGAATGGTGCCATATGTATACTGGAATGAAAACTGTTATTATATGAAAATTCAACCAAAAAAACATGTTGGTCCCAACTTCCCTGATAATCCAGAGAGCAAGAACATAGCATATCCTCCAATGTCTGAATTGTTCGTTCTGACTGCCCATCTGATTGTGGATGAAAAGTTGTACTAAAATTTAATTCAGTACCCAATGACTTCTGAAGGACATTCCAAAAGTTAGAAGTGAACCTGGGATCACTATCAGATACAATGGAGAGGGGAACTCCATGTAACCTAACTATCTCTTTAAGATACAAATGGGAAAGTTGATATAGGGAAAAAGTATCTCGTATAGCTTGGAAATGAGTAGATTTAGTCAAGCGATCAACAATAACCCAGATTGCATTATTTCCTCGAGATGTCTTCGATAATCCCACAACAAAGTCCATGGATATATTCTCCCATTTCCACTCTGGCACTGGTAAAGGTTGAAGCATCTCTTTCGGTAACTGTCGCTCTTCTTTAACCTGTTGACATGTCAAACACTTCACAGTAAAATCATCAATATCTATTTTCATTCCATCCCACTAGTAATACTCCCGCAGATCTCTGTACATCTTAGTACTGCCTAGATGAAATGAAAACGAAGAACTATGAGTTTCACATAACAACTCTCTCTTCAACTGTGAATCACAAGGCACACACAATCTCATCCCAAATCTCAAAACACAATCATTATCAATGTTGAATTCAGGCAACTTACCTTTCTGAACCAGCTCTACCTTTTTCTACAACTCACTGTCTTGCTTCTGTGCTTTCTTGATTCTATCTAATAGAGATGATCGCACTGATACCTGAAACAAAACAGAAGAACTTCCTGCACCAACAACTCCTATGCCAAAGTACATCAAATCTTTAACCAAAGGATCACGTTCCAAATGCAACATTGCTAATGAAGCATTACTTTTTCGACTCAAAGCATCATCCACTTTATTTGCTTTTCCCGGATGGTAATGAATTGTACAATCATAATCCTTGATTAATTCCAACCATCTCCTCTGTCTCATGTTTAACTCTTTCTGAGTGAATATATACTTTAAACTTTTGTGATCAGTATATATTTCACACTTTACTCCATACAAATGATTCCTCTAAATTTTTAATGTGAAAACAACAGCAGCTAATTCCAAATCATGTGTAGGGTAATTTACCTCATGAGTTTTCAACTGTCGTGAAGCATAAGCAATTACTTGATCATTCTGCATTAGGACGCAACCAAGTCCTTTCAATGAGGCATCACTGTATATAACAAACTAACCATTCCTGGAAGGTAGTGCCAAAACTGGAGCATTCACCAATCTTCTTTTCAATTCCTAAAAACAATCATCACATTCTTTTGTCCAGATAAACTTAACATCCTTCCGAGTTAGCTTAGTCATTGGACTAGATAACCGTGAAAACTTTTCAACAATCCTTCGGTAGTAACCTGCCAAACCAAGAAAACTACGGATCTCGGTTACATTTGTGGGTCTTGGCCATTCTTTAACAACTTTTGTTTTAGCAGGATCAACAGTTATTCCATCTTTTGAAACAATGTGACCGAGGAAAGAAATTTTTCGTAACCAAAACTCACACTTGCGGAATTTTCCATACAATTTTTTTTCTTTTAAGGTTTGAAAGATAAACCTTAAATGTATTTCATTCTCCTCTTTACTTTTAGAAAACACCAAAATATCATCAATGAAAACCACCACAAACTTATCCAAGAACTCATGGAAAATTCTATTCATTAAGTCCATGAATACAATAGCTTCATTGGTTAGCCCAAAAGGCATTACTACAAATTCATAATGGCTATATCTTGTATGGAACGCGGTCTTCAGAACTTCTTCTTCCTTTAACTTTAGCTGATGGTACCGCGATCTCTAGTCAATCTTTGAAAAATACTGAGCTCCCTGGAGCTGATCAAACAAATCAGCGATATGAGGCAAAGGATATTTGTTCTTAACAGTGATGTTATTCAAGGCTCTATAATCAATGCAAAGTCTCATTGAACCGTAATTCTTTTTAACAAATAAAACAGGAGCACCCCATGGTGATGTGCTAGGTCGAATGAAACCTTTCTCTAATAAATCTTGCAATTGCTCCTTCAACTCTAAAAGTTAAATTTGAGCCATTCGATAAGGGAGTTTTGAAATTGGCTTAGCATCAGGAACTAAGTCAACAGTATACTCAACTTCTCGATCTTGTGTTATTCCAGGCAACTCATCAGGAAAAACATCAGGATACTCATTTACCACTAGCACATCATTAATCTGAACAGTTCCTTTATTTTCAATGATGTGTGCAAGGTAAGATTCATTTCCATCTTTTACAAGTTTCTTGGACTCTTGATAAGTTATCAACAGTAAGGGTTCATTATTGTACACAAACTTAATGTCTTTCTGAAAAGAAATTTTTTATCTCTACAGTCATTCTTAGAATGGTAAATAGAGAGCCAATCCATACCCAGGATAACATCATACTCTACTAGAGGTAGAACAATAAGGTTTTCAATTAGGTTTTTTCAACAAATAAGGATAGGAAGATTCTTATAAATTCTTTTTGCCTCAACATTTCCCCCAGGTGTTTTTACCAAAATTTCAGGAGTCATTTCTCGAGATGGTATTCCCATTTTACTAGAAATGGTTTCAGAGATGAAAGAATGTATAGACCCCAAATCAAACAACACACTGGCATAATCTAAAAAAATAAACAAAGTACCTGATACAACTTCATTTGATGGCCTGACATCTGCTGAAGTAGTTGCAAAGGATTTCACCACCCCTTTCTTCTTGTAGTCTAACTGCTTCCCATCACCCAAGCTCTTTGTCGCACACTCGTTTGCATAGTGACCCATCTCATTGCACTTATAACATTTCACTAACTGTAAATAAAATTTGGTCTTACCATCACCCTGATCTTTTCCAGTGAAATCACGATCCTTATGTCCCATCTTACCACATCCGTAGCACTTTCCATAATTCAGAAGACATTCCCCAGTATGCCTTTTCCCACATTTATCACAAACTGGAAACTTAGATTTCTTACCGTCAGACTTTTTTGAAGAATTCTTACCTTTATCCTACCACCTCGGTCTCTTCTTATGTTGGTTGTTATAGAACACTTGATAATCGGTAAACTCTATTTCCACCTTCTCAGCACATCAAACAATCTATTCATAACTTTTAAAGTCAGAAGAAGCTAATGCCCTTCTATATTTTGGCTTTAATCCTGAGTAAAAATGATTGATTTTACTATCAATGTCTCAGATAAAATTTGGAGCATACCTTGCCAATAGAGTGAACCTTTCTTCATAGGCAGCCACTGAGTCTTCCTCTTGCCTCAATTCCAAGAATTAATTTTCCATCCTAAGTCGAACAGCCTTAGGAAAATACTTCTCAAGAAACATACCTTTGAATTCATCCCAGTCGAGAGCATCAATCTCATCAGCGTCCCTGATATTTTTAACCATCGACCACTACTGATCTGCTTCACCCTCCAAACGATAAATAGAAAGACTAACCTTTTGATTGCCTGAACACCCCATGAAATCAAAAATATTCTCCAGTTCTTTAATCCACCCTTCTGCTAGCACAGGGTCAGATGATCCTCTGAATGATGGGGGATGTTGCCTCATGAAATGTTCCACCACTGACATGTTCCTCTGCGGTTGATCTGGATGATCTCGTGTATGGATACCGCCTCCATTTATCGCTTGAGTCAACTGCGCCATTACTGAAAAAAACTATTCAGTTCCAATTATGACCATCTCAGGATGCTGATTCGGAAGGTTATTTCCTTCTGCATGCCTTCCTAGCACTGCTTCCCTATTTCCTCCACGGAAAAACATTCTGAACAAACATGTCTTAGATGAAGCAACATGTTAATCTTCAAACACTATATCAATTCAATTTTACCATAAAAAAATATTTTTGGATAATCATTTAATATAATTCTAACTCCTAAAGTTATCTAAACCGACCTCTGATACCAACTATAAGGCCCCATCCTTAAACCTTACTTAATCATGAGTTATTAAAAAATTACACATTGTGGATCTTTTCGGGTTTAGAGTTTTAGAGAATTAGATCATAAAACTTGCATATTCCACATATAAAAAAAGTGGTTACATAAAGATAATATTCTTATTTCCCATCAATGGAAACATATTTAAAATAAAACATGGATTCATTCTTGACACTCCCTTGACATTATCATCATATCATGTACCTTTCCCTTGACCTGTGAAAAACTTTTCAAAAAGAACTTGGGATGAGCATAAAAAGCTCAGTAAGGGATATAAAAATATATGGAAAGGAAACATGGGTACATATATACATAAGAATGAAATCATACTTTACCCATAAAACATAATCACTTCAACATACCTCATCAAATCATGAATAAATCATAGAAATCATAAGACATAAAGGTAACTTGAGGCATTCATAACATTCTTACGTAGGGAGTAACCCTCTTGGTTACGTTTGAAATACCCATCACATTATATTCTCTAAATCTCTTCGGAGAAACCTTAACGTTACACTCCTTCGCGCTACCCAATGAATTGGAGAGCAATATCGGGCTCACCCTTCCTTAGTTTATCACGGAACCACCCGTCTTCATAATAATGCCCAAGAACCTCAACATAATCATATCACATAAAACATGCATAAAGGAAACATAATATTTACACCTTTCAATCACAATATATCAATACAAAACATTCATATAAAAACATTATGAAAACCATTTTCAATACCAAAATATAAGAAAAGTAAAACATGGTATTTATTTTTCTTTTAAAAAAAGGTATGGCTTGTAGAGGAAGCCAAAACTCAAATAAAGGTCACGGCGGCGGAGAAGTCGTTGTCGCCGCATACGTATGACAAAAACATTCCCATTTGTCTTTTACTAAATGCTTTGTATAAAAAAGATTCTCTTTTTAATAAACGTAAAAGTCAACGGTGTTTATACACTGTATAAAAAAGGTTGTGTATAAAACAAAATATGCCTCAATGAAAGGAGATTGAGACGAAGTCCCATACCTCATGTCCGACTTGACTCGGTCGTTCTTTAATCTCCTGAATAATAAACTTGAGTTAATTTCTACTTGTTTAAGAACCTTTTTCAAGATCATTATTCCTTTTATATCACTTATTGTCATGTCATGAACACTATGTAATTATTTAAGTTAATAACGGTCATTTTAACAATCATTGGTACTTGAGTCAAAAATAAACCCTTTATAATTACATGTTTTTCATGTATCTATTATATCCAGAATTATAATAATTATGTATATATCATATATATCCAGTATATACATGCATTTATAATATTACATAATCATTTAGAGGTAATAAATGAAATGCACCGTTCATGGAGACGGTAAGCTGTACGTACGCATGAACACTACTTTCATTTCTATTTTGTATTTTATAGAATAGAATCATAATGATATAAAGGTATATTATAATTATAGTATAATATCATATATAATATCATAGTTCCATCTTTTATATGTCCCACATATGGTATTTAACGAATCAAATCACTTTGAGGGGGCGGTAGTCCACACTTCCTTAAATGAAGATATCGCGTTTACCCATAATGGAAACTATAAAGGTATGCCCAAAATGAAAAATACAGAAGCTTAAAGAAAACCTAAACATATTATATATCATATATAAATATAGTTAAATCTTAATGTCCACCTTTTAAGGTGTTAGATGAATGTTGAACAATCATCGTTTCGGGAGGCATAAATTCACCATCCACGGAAACAGTATGTCCTTTAACCATTAGATGTAGGTGTGTGTAAGTGTAACTCGAATAATTCTTATAAAAAAATCCTAGTATATTGAGGATGCTGGAGTTGTTACAAAAGGAAAGAATAAAAAGAATTTAGGGGGGTGGAGAAGCAAAATCATACAAAAGGACTCAAAAGAAGACATTACCTTAAAATCGGGTAACTCTCTTAGATTTGAGATCAAAGGCTTCCTTGGGAAGAATATTTCCCAAAGTGAGGCTTCAAGGAGTAATAGAGGGATGTGTAGAGCCAAAATGGGCAGGTTTTGGCCGATCAAAAGGCTTTGGGAGTGTGGGTAAGGAGGTAGTGGTGGGGGCCTTTTATAAGAGGAGAGGAGGGGCACTCTTGGAAGGTAAAGAAAAGTCACTTTATTTTAAAATGGTATTCGGATTTAAGATGTCCCAAATTGATTTTGTTTTGAGGATAAGGTGATAAGGGTTATAAATCCACCCATAAAATAGGTTTTGGCCATGTGTAGGTCTTATATTTTACATTATCATTCCATTTTATTTAAATCGTTAAATAATGAGGTCATCGATGCATCATCATGATGTCATAAATAATTTAATTTATTTAAAGTCTAAAAATTATAAAACAAATAATATGATGTAGGAAATATTTTTAGGTTTCCAATGACTATTTATAATCAAATATATGATCTTTATAACCCCATGTAAAAATTGTTTTAGTAAAACATCTCATGTTTGTGTAATTTTTACTTTTACATTTAATAAAAAGTTATTTATGTCATTTCCCAAACAAAGTGGCTCCATGGGGTCCCCAAGTTGACCCATGGCTTTTCTTGGTCGGCCATGAAACATAAAATGAGGGTAGGAAATGTTTCAAGCTCATCTCATATTATTAAAACATTATTTTTACCTTAAACTACACTAATTACCTCTAATCGCGATTAAGAACTTAAGAGTTACTATTCACCAAAAAATTATTTTAATCTCATTGAACCACATTTTAATTCTTAATGACAACCATGTATGTTGGATTTTTGAAATTCAAAACACAGAAGTGGTAAAATTTCATTTAAACGAAAAATCAGTTTTTATAAGTACCACTTAGTGGTTTCACTATTCATTAAAAATTGATGTTTTTCTGAAAAATACCAAAAATTAACCCTAAGCTATATTTGATATTCCAAATTCAAAAATGAAGTCTATTTTACAAAATTAAAAACATATAAGTCACATTAATTAATTTAATAATTAATTCCCGCTGTCATGACAAATACCGTGTTTTTATGAAACAATAAGTATCAAAAGATTTACACCAGTTTAAGTCCAATTTCAAAGTGAAATTGATTCCAATGACCACCATTGGATTCAATGGTAAAAATATATTCTAATTTAACTTCAAAACCAATTCAAAAGATAATATAATCATATAAATAAATTAGATTAAAAAGCAGTTTTGATGTAAAATGCAGTATTTTTTACTATTCATTAAAAAATGAACATTGTCTGAAAAATACCAAAAATTCACACAAAGTAAATTCTGATGTCCCAATCATAAAGAATATCTTTATTTTGAAAAACATAGCTTATAAAATTTTCAAAAGATAGATTTAATAATGGTTTTCCATCAAAAGGCAGTAAAACAATCTTTTAAGAATATTAGTGTATTCCATGCATAAGATTGTATTTATTTTCATTTTAAGCCTCTAAAACACTATCTAATTAATTAATAGACATAGATAAATATATATATTATTCATTACTTACTTGGTATGTTACACATATGATGATAATACCATTTCTATTTCATCAACCATTTTAATGAATTTCTATTTCACATCGTTATGCTGCTGAAATTGTACCGCGATTTTCCAAGCCAAAGTCATTGTGTAGTGAATACCATACCCATTTCTCTATAAAGGGTATTCACATTTATGAATATGTACTTATTGATTATATAGTTACATATATGAATTATAAATTCCTTTATTGTAGAATAAATGATGATGTTTAATGAATCCATGTTCTATGATCCATGTTACACACTTATGCATGAAATTAAATGTTTAAGAATGGTGTTCCCTGATATAGCTCCGATTCATTCGGTAAATATTAGTATCATGATATGTCAATTTAAATGAGTTTTTACTCATTATAATTCAAGTGAAACGAGGGTTTACTCATGCTTCATGTGCAATGATCCTTGGCTCATGATAATACCTTGTTAAGTGTTGTTTCCACATTTCTATGTTATGATAATCATGCTATATTATACATTTATGTTAATGTTTCTCTTTCACTCCATTGATATAACTATCTCCTAACATGTATTGAAATATTAATGTTATTACTCTGTTTACTCCCTTTCTGGGATTTATAGCACACCCTTTTCTTATGTATGTCCAAAGGTTATCCCATTCAATGCTAAGTACGGGGAAATGTAGTGGTCATGTAAAGGACGTTTTCAAAAAATATGTTTTGATTCATGTTTTAAGTTGTTATGTAATGTTCCTAATCCCTAATGAAAATATAACTCAGGATCTTATATGTTGTATCAAGTGACAATTTTAAGTAACAAATCATGATTAAGTGTTTGGTAAAAAAAGGGTTGTTATAAAATGTATTTAATATATTTATAAGTATGAGTATAAGAAGTTGTATAAGTACTTTATTATAAAATTATATTACAAAATTATATTATTTATATATTATAATGGAATCATTGGAATAATAACATTAAAATTTTGAATCTTTTAATATCTTTTTGGATGTATACATTATATTTTTTTAAAAAAAATTGATTCTGTTTGTACATGTGTAAAAATAAATTTAAGTATAAGAAGTGGAAATTCACAAAAAAAATAATGTGATAGTTTCCATTTTAGTATCAAAGTTAGTATTTTAATAAAAAATTCATATATATTAAAATATATATCTATTAGTGTCTATATATTACAGACATTCTGTATTTCATAATTTTAAGGTGTATATGTATTGTGTGTTTTTTATATTAAAACTATAAGCAAATTTGTTATGATTTATATAAATCTAATGTGATACTTTTTCTTCCAAAAAAATTATACATGATTTTTATTGATTTTTTATAAAATTTATATTCATGTATGTTGATATAGATGATATTAAAACATAATTAAAATATATGATGATGTATAGTATTCTATAGATGAAATTGTACAATATAAGTAATATTATTAAAGAATAAATTTCATATATTGTTGTAAACATATTTTGAATGTTTTTGACATAAATTAAAGAATTATAAATCCATGTTCCATACAAAAAGAGTTTCATTTTGGATAAATGTGATCATGGATTCTAAAACTCAACTATTGTAACATGATGTTTTCCAATAACAACATTCACTTTCATAGAATTAAAATATACCCCAAATATAATTAGTATAGTCAGATATATGAAACATATTTTGGAAAATATGGTTATAAAGAACAATACTACCTTCATATATTTTAAAAAATTAATGATGTCTATGAGAGGCCCCTGAATTTCAGAAATTAATAAAATTACACGTGTCTTCTTATCGATGTCTTGGTGGTGGTCTAATATATTTTATTCTGAAATTTACATTTATAGATAAATTTTTTCTAGTCAAAATATATAATTCATTATTGAATATGAAATCATAATTCGTTTTCATGATATATAACTAAAATTTAAGAATGATTTTTTTGAAATTAAATCTAACATTGAAACAACAAATATTTACTGACATGAATAAAACATTCACTTGATTTAGAGACAAATTTTTATAAAAATAACATTATATGTATACAAAAAAATAATTGATATTATTCCACAATGATTTGACACCATTGATTATACTAAATAAATATAGAGTTAAAATAATTATTAATAATTATAAATAGTTTTTGGAAATAAAATTATAGACAATGTGATTTACTCGAATCACATAAAATGTTCAAAATAATTGAGAATAAACATGAAATTTTTCATTAAGTATAAACATTTTAATTTATATATGAAATATTTCCATAAAGATGTCATATATTCTTCATAAAATCTATATATGATTTATAAGACCAAATGTAGTCAATTAATATTTTCATAATTTTTACTCTAGTTGGACAACTGATAGGATGGAAAAATAAAACAATCGGACCAACACTGTTATTAAATTTATAAAAGTTGTATTTTTCATTGAAAACTAAGATATAAATTGCATAATATATTACAGTATATGTAAATTTGGAAATTAAATGGATATGATAATGATATTTCCAATTCCATTTTATTTTGTATCATTATTTTATTATTTTGAAAGAATAGTGGTGTAGTTGGACTAAAGTCAACATATCGAAATACAAGATATTGAATATTTGGTATGAAATTGAATTAAAAAAAATTTCATTATATTATTTTGTAAATTGAAAGAGTATCATTTTTTAATTCCATTACTTTTATAAAAAAATAAATTTAACCATCTTAATGAAATATTGAAAAATTTCTAATTTCGATTCAGGTAACTAAAAAAACATAAAATAGGGTGATTCATTTTTTTGAGGGAGTAAATAAAAATATTATTGTAGTAAATACCCATTATAAAAGTTTTCAATAAATTTTTTAATTTTGATGTTATTTTTATTTATATATTATTGAAAACATAATCAAATAACTAAATTATGTTATTATGAAAGGATATGTAAATATGATTTGTTATATATCCCTGGTCTATAAATTTTAAACCTAATTGATGATAAAAATTAAATTAAATGTCTAAAATATTACATTAATATTTAAAAAAGGAATCAAAATATGAAAAATCAAATGAAACATTTGAAGAATAGAACTATACAGTTTAAGGTAAAAATTATATAAATGTAGAACTCTTCATTTACATAGTTCACCTTCAATTGTTTCTCTCGTGTTGTCCAATTAAAATTTTCACAACATGAAAAACAAAAAATTTCCATTAATAGGATATAATCACATATATTAACATGAATCACCCAAAATCCCACTATATATGAACACTATGTTCCAAGGATTTCCCTTTAGTAAAATGATGTTACACATGCATGTTCATTACATCAATAAAAGCTAGATAAAACCCAAAAATATGAGGCTCATGACATGACATACTACAATTTAAATACATGAAACACTTCTAGTTTATTATCATTTAAATATATCATTATGATATTCCAAATATAAATTCAATCCAATATAATTATCTATTATTATAAATATTTAAATAATTAAATTTATAAGAATTCATTGTAAAAAATCATATCAATATGTACTCTAAATATCAAATTCAATATTATATCAAAATGATGATATGGTAAAATAAATATAATAAATTTAAACAACATCTAGTATGTGAATTAATATTATTCATGAAAATATGCATCATTATGGTATTCCACATGCAAAATAAAAAAATGCAACAAAATAATAAATAGATTAACATTATTAATATAACTAAGAATGGATCCCTTTCTAATACGATGACTTGGAGTGCATTCCAATGTAAAAAAATCAATCGTCTCGAATTACAAAAGAATAATTACAATATGTATTGTTCATTATAATATTACACATATAATTAAAACATTTAACATCATTTATAATTATATATATACTAATAATTATAGTTAAAAAAGTGTCCACTTAATCATCATAACATAAAGACCAATAATAATATAGGAAAAAATTATTCACATAATTAAAAATAACTCTCTTTATTATAAGATGATAGGGGTTTAAATTTTCTCTTAAGTAGTCGGTTCAGTTATCGAACTTCCATGTTGTCATTATTTGTGGGGTTTGAGATGTAAAACAAAAGTAATGTTATTAATATCAACAAGATTGAATTGAGAAATAATAACATATAGTTTATAATTTTTTAACTTCTAATATGTTCTTCACTACCATATTTATTTATTTCTTATAAGAGATAAGTAGTAGAATGATGGATTGGGAAAGAAAAATTGGGAGAAATAGAAAAATTGATGAAAAATTGGTGGTTGATTAAAGGAAACATAACTGGAGAAGATCTATGTGGTGATGAACTAAAGGGGGTGAATTGTTACTATAACGGAATAGATTTGTGTTGAGGAACTAAATAGGGTGAATAATATCATGACAAAACAAAAGAATGATAGTTATGGAGATGTACAGAAGTAGGATGAACACTATGGTGATAATAAAAGGATTGGATTCATCTATATATTTAGGTTTATTGGGGTACCAGTTTTTGGAATGGCCTTCCTGCAATTCTCAAAAAATTTGGGCATTGAATTTTTTAATAAAGATAAAAAATAGTTATTATAATAAAACTTATCTTATTATAAAAAAAATTAAATATAAAAGATACATCCACTTCTTTGTTTTTTATTGAAATGTTTCTAATTTATTTGTCTAGAATCAACATAAATTTTAATCTTCTTTCAATCATTTTAAATTATATATATTAATTTCATTAAACATGATTAAATTATCTATATCTTAAATCAATATATAATCATGTATTATTATTAAACAATGACATATTTATGAAATGAAATGAATAAATTCATGTTAAATTATATTTTAAATATTCATTGATATTGAATAATATATTTTAATTTTTGTGTCAAATGGTAAAATATTTTTCACTTCTAATTAGAAATAAAAATAGTTTCAATTATTTTTATGATAAATTTGTTGTCGTTATGATATATCCCAAATTATAATTGATAATAAATGGTTTTTTGGTATATAACAAGTAATATTAACATATTTATATGTTTTTAAAAAGAATTATTTGTACTAATAAAGAATATCAACAGAATGATATATCTATTATGATTACTAATTTTTACTAATGGATATATTATCTAATGAAAATTTTATTTTGGTATAATTCATTTTCATTTAGTGTATAATGGATTGAGAAAAGGGTTTTCCACATAACTACCCAAATGTTATATATTATATTTTTTGTGACAATCAACTAATTAGATAACAATGTTTTTGAGAGAAAATTCATAATAGACTCAATTTATATTGAAATATTTATCTTTTCCCACTAATTGATATTAGGGTTTTTGAAATTTTTAATCATTTTTGTTAGAGAACATTTAATAAAATACATTACTAAACGTTTTTATAAAAATATAATCATTAAATTAAATTTTTTATGTAGATTTACTATATCATCACAATCATTGAAATTTTAAAATTGGAGCTTGTTGTATGAAACATATTAGATATTAGAAAACAAAAAAATTATAAGTAAAGAATATTTTAACTATTAGTAAAACACATTCCTCAATAGCTAACTATTGACATAATTACATTACCAATTATATATTTTTGTGAGGGTTATATAATGGATTTTTGATGTTTTTAAATGAATTGGATGTGTAATAACCTAAGAAACATTAGTCTTTACACATATACCAAAATATTTTTATATACCAATTTCCAGGACAGACTGATGAGATCAAATTATTCTTGTTCGAGATATTTAATTTATTTAGTTGGAAAATTCCATGAGTTATTAATGAGTTTAGTAAATATTTTCCTTATTTTCAAAAAAATTAAGGATAGATGAACTACGAAATTTTTTGTAGTGTTTTTAATATTTTATCAACAGTATAAATTGGTAAATGCTCAAACAAGGAGGAGAAAACATAGTAATAAAGTCCAAAAAAATCTACTAGAATCTAACCCATATTAATGAAACCTAAAAAAGGTTCAAAGAAGGAGGAGTGATCATTTGATAAGATATTATTTTATGAATTTTCTAGAAGAGTTTAGGAGATTCCAAAGAAATTCCATGCCATGTATTGATGTTATAGAAAAAAATTTATTGTTTTGACGAGTATATGATACGAATTGTAGAATTTAAAATTGTTGTGAGTTTAACAGAGTATAGAGATTAGGTAAATAAATGAATTTTCTTTGAGTTTTTATTTTATTAATAAAGAAAATAGTTTTCATATAAATAATTAAATTTTGAGGAATATTTTAAGATTATATTCATCGTAGTAATATATAGTTATAATCACATCATTTATATGATGTGGTAATGTAATTAGTTTGTTAATAGAGATTTTATGAACAATATGAGATGATGGATAACATCTAGATAGTTTATGATTTTTTATATTATAAAGTATGTGTGGAAAAAAGATATGCTTAAATTTTGTTTAATCTACGATTAAAAATCTTTATCATGTTGTTTGTTAAAATATGAAAGATTTGATCCCATGAATTCATTGTTACTCTAACCACATAGAATCACATATAAGACATGGTGAAATTTTTTTGTTGAATATTCCAACTAAAAGGAACTAAGACTTATTTTAGAAACACAAATGAGTTTTTAAATAATAGAGTGATTTTTGAGATAGATTATAGTTTCTAAGAGTCTATTAGAAGCATTTTTAGACTATGTGTATTTCAAATATTAGTAGATAACTGATAATTCTATTCTAAATTCAATGTTAAAGTCACTTTGAATCCTAAAATAGTTTAGGGTATGACCGTAAATTGAAATGTATTATTGTACATTTAGTTATATAACAAGGTTATTATCACATTGTATACTAAATTGGTTTAGGATGTATTGGGTAAAAAATAAACTAAAGTATTACATTAGTCAAAAAAATTGTCACAAGGGAAACAATTTATGAAAAGGAACCAGAAGTGATGATGATGATGAACATAGAAAGGGTTTTTAGTATACAAAATAATTTGTTAACATCATACAATTTAAAATTGTGATGTAATGGAGTTTGAATACTATGTTCAAAGGGATTATTATTAGTAATGTGATTAATAATTCCCATGATTATTCAAATAGTATTTACATATATATTACATTTTAATGAGTTAGTGTGTGTTTTTATGACATAGTCTCAGAGTCATGTGATAGAAAATACATATATTTTGGATTAGTTTGAAAAAACCACTAAAAGTGGAAATATATAAGGATGGTCCACTAGTTTATCATATGTGATATGATTATATGAGAAATTATTGATGTCTTTTGTATCATTCCGAATAGTGATTAATAAAATAAGATATATCCTGTTATAAAAAATGTAGCCTCTATAAAATCATCATTCATGTTCATTGCATGAATTTCTTGAA
Source organism: Viscum album (assembly GCA_963277665.1). NCBI lineage: Eukaryota > Viridiplantae > Streptophyta > Magnoliopsida > Santalales > Viscaceae > Viscum > Viscum album. The sequence goes on from OY728133.1 coordinate 1,504,961,392, forward strand.
GGGAAATTATAATTAACCTCTCAAAGTAAGACATTGATTGGTACCTAACTGATTTTTATCTTATGGTATTTTATATTGAGCTAAAAGGTTTTGGTCAATGTGATTAATATATAAAATATGAATCTGAAATATTATCATGAGGCACATAAGTGGTTTTTATTCTTGATGACCACTCATGTTTACCCCATAGAGTGTTAAACACTATATATTTTGTATAATAATGGTGAATGCTTGGTGATCAGAATTAATCATAGCTATGACTAGATAGATACCTATAATGAAAATCTCCATACATTGGTATCATTATTATGAAATCCTTGGGGGAAAATAATCAAGGTGTAGTTGGGTATGTTGTTGATCATATCATTAGTTGGATCACAACCACAATGGGATTTTTTCTCTTTTACAAATTTTATGGAATTCAGACCATGGAATGAGATAGTCTAAATAATAGAGTGGCAAGACATAAATAAGACATAAAATTTTCTTATATATCGGTTGATGGTTATATAATGTTCTCATCAAAAATGGTGATTGATATGTGATGTATTTATTGAACTTCTCATACAATAATTATTTATTCAATAACCTTTTAGTGTCTATAAGGCAGTGGCATACTCTTTTTATTATGGTTACTTGATGTCTTAAGAAAAGTGATAATATGAAAATATATAGTATATTATGACACATCTAGTTAACATTGGTATAAATATACATTTGTTTTTTAGAGATCCAATCACATCCATTTGTCCCTTTAGTTTTATTTGTTCTTTGATAAGGCCAATCTATTGAGACCTTTTTTAATCTAGGAAATAAAAAATTTTCCAATATTACAGTGGGTCATGGTGTCACACTTTTTGGTTCGTTGAATAGTTAATTATTTTTAATTAGGGAAGTAAATTTAAAGTGATTAAGAGTTTTTATAAAATGAGTTTTGGGTGTGTATTCAGAATCTGTTATTTATGATGTTATGAAATTGGGAGTTAATGATATCCTTATAAAAGTGTTATAGAAGATATTTAATAGAAATTTGGATATGTTTTAAAAACATATATTATATAATACAATATAAATTGAAATTAAATTATGTTTATAAATATTTAGTTCAACTGGAAGAAAAATGAAAATGTCCCTTTAAAAAAATATTTATATACATGATTTTTTCGGAACATATCATGTGATATGTTATGAGATATCATATGGGATGAAATTCGTGAGTTATACAAGATGTTTGGGTATATCACCCATTTTGATAGAGATATGTCATAATTCTCCCCTACCATGTAAACTACATAAACCTTACTCATTTATTTATAAGAATTTAAATGATAATAATTATCATTCGAGAATATTAGGACATTGAATATCATATATAAAGTGTTTCATAAGATGGAATAGATGGGGGGAAATACATCATATGATAGGTTACGAACAATGTAACTAAAAAGAATTGAATCTTTCATTATTGATATAGTAGTTAAAAATTTTAGGCTTGTTTATGTCTATATACAGAGATAAAATTAGTTTCTATGGTATGTGTTCATTCCTTCCAAAGACAATAAATGTTCTTTCTCTCACTAAGAATTTATTCTCTATATTATCATTAACCACATGATATTTTTCCTCATCTTTGATATGATTAAAATATATACTAGAAATTGATTGATTCAAAATCAGCCTCATGAATACAACAAGTAGGATAGATTAATTTATCTACCCCTATGGTATCTATGTCAATAATTTGAATTATTATTTATTTTGTAATGAACTAAAATAAAATTTACATTAAAATTATTAATTTTTTATACAAGCTTTCATGAATCATGCATGGATATCTTAGTGTGTTAAATTTTAAATTGTTTCTACTATCTTAATACATTGTAAATCGATAATAATAATCCCTTTAGTCTCCCTAATTGAACATTTATCTCATGATCAGAGTATGAAATTCAAAAATAGATAATTATCCATTAAATACAGTTCACATGGTCTATCAACTAATTTAGTTACTTCAATAAAAAAAATACAAATAGTAGTGACCCAAAATTTGTAAAAAATCATGTTCCTTTACATTAAAATTCAAGTACACATACTGTTCTCTCAGTCATGTATCATCCTTAAGATTCATGCTCATGAATGCATTAATCATATCATCTTTTTAAATGTACTATATTATAATTGAATAAACTATTGTTCTTGCATAAATGCATTCTAATTATCCCAACAAACCACACATCTGCCTAAATACATACACCAACAAATTATGTGATACCAATATATCTCAAACCAAAATAACTATAAGAAAAATTCCTATCATGCCTCTAATTTCTCAAGTCTATGAACTTTCTTTGATTTATCTAATCAAATAATGGGAGGTTACATGTCTAGATAAAACTTGTCAGTTAGTATCATGAAACAATATCCACCATTCCAAAAATGAATGAACAATCATAACAAAAATACCTATATATATATATAAAATAATGTACCATAATAAAATTTCATGTAAATAATGAACCACCATATATAGTAATACATCATAAATATATTTTTTTCTAAATACTAACAACTCAAGTGTGGATATCATTACCAAAACTCTATGCTAATAGCCACAACATATTCCTCCCATAACAATCCTTAAAGATCATACTCTATAATCACAGTATATTTTTTAAGGATAGAATATTAATAACATGTTAGTATATATACAATGGTGAGCATTAATACGTAGTATAATCATCCAAAAAACTGATCTAACAAAATAAATATCTACCATCTATGCCGATTAATAATAAATATTATTTACAAAAACTAGAAACCCTTGACATTATCATTAAATATATCGATATTCATGATTTATCCTTATTCAGTTATCTGAAACATATTTTCACCACCATCCCCAAATAGTAACACTATGTATATAAATAAATATATTAATTCTTCTAATGAAATTATAAGAAAACCTAAATGTGAACTACTTCCTATTAAAATTTCAAGAAGTCTCAAAGATTAATTTGGTATCCCTATCATCAAAGAGAATATTCTAGATCTAACCATATCCATCTATTCTCAATATATCAGGTATTCTAGATCTCGACCACCATAAATGGGGATGGTTATTAAATATATAAATAAAACATAAAAATAATAATATTTTATCACATCACTTCATAGTTTTTAACCTGATATTTCACACTTGATACACTAATATAAATTATTGAGGAAATTAAAATATCCATTTTCCTATGGGATGATATAAGAAATACATAATTCCATTAATCTCATGCAAGACTTGTATCTATATATTTGGACATACCAAAACTAATACTAGTAGAGTGCCAGGAATATGTACCTACTGTACCACCACCCACCTCAGTCATAGAACTATAGTATAGATTGAGTAGAGACACTCAGGTGAATTGTCTTTAATAAAAAACATTTTCTAGTGATATAGTAGAAAATAAACATATCTACAAATCTCATACATGATATTTAAATGATGTAATTATCCCCACCAATTTTTTAATATCTTACCTATCAAAACCTAGAGTTGATGGTGGGTAGAGTTAGCCACATGTAAAATCTATCCATAATCTCTACTTGTATTAAAGGTTGAAATCTTAACATTCATCAACATTTCTACAAAATCATATCATTTGGGTGAGTGAAATGAAATCCACATATTTATCTTATCTCCGCTGATATTTTTCAATCATTAGACAGTATCACATCTCATAATAAGTATATATAGATTGAAAACACTTTACATAAATAATGGATCCTCATATCAGTTACAGAATATTTTCTATACTATATTAAAAATAATTCTTAAAAATACTCACGGAGTCACCAAATTTCTAACTCATTGAAGTCTAAATATAATAATTTAATAAAAAACTCAATTCATTGTTATTAAATATTTCACATGGACACATAACAGAATAATAGATATAATTATTTACACTATATTTTTTATTTTTTCCATCTAATGTCATCCAATGTATAACCACATTACTTCCAAACAATCATGTAGACTATCCAGACCTATATTAGAGAGGCTATACTAATTTTATTCTAAAATATTTTATCATCATTATTCACTAAAATTCCTCAAATTTACATTATGAACATTTAAATATACTTAAATCCATAATGAGAGTATTTATATATTGGGAGGATAATATGGTATCATTGGTAATCTTGTAAATTCATTTTCATTATTAGTTTAAGACATTAGTAATTATTATAAACCTTATATCATTTATCCACTGCACTCGAATTTATCTATCTTAATAAATATTATGATTTGATATATAAACTGATTTATATATATGTGAAAAAATATATAATACTCAATTTACTCTATCAAGTTTCATACTTGACGAAATATTTTTTTAATTTCCAATTATTCATTAGTGTGAATTTTTTGATTTAATTTATTTGATTTTATAAATCATAAATTATTTACTATATTCAGTCTTCAAATAATACTATTCTTGTGTTTGATCGTAATATTTTTTTCTTATTTAAAATTATTATAGACATCTTATCTCTTATTCTATAATATCATCATCCAAAATTCATCATTCTTAAATAAATCTTATAGTATCCATTTGTGTTTTCATATATCACTAAGAAAAATTATAAATTAATATCAAATTATTTATCTTCTTTTTTGTTATCATGATTTCATATCTTCTAAAAATATTGGATTTGACAACATAGATTACTATATTTCTTACCTACTTGAGTGAGTCATCTACTAAATAAACCATATCCCTGTATTTATTTTCAACCACATCTCATTATATATTATTATCATAATTTAATAATAATTATATACTTAATTATCAAATAGTAAATTGTTTATCCCACATTATTATTTCACATTACATACGATTCATTACCTTTTTATAAATAATTTATAATTATAGGAAGAAAATATTTATTTTTTCCATTTCTGTTAGCCTAACATAGTTTATAAGTATACTTTTAAGAATAGTTTTCACAATTTAATTTCAAAAATAGATTCGTTTGTCAGTAAAAGTTCTCCAGATTGATGAAAAATAAGTTCCATTATGTATAAGATGACGAGAGAAGTTACGTGACATTTTCATAGCCTAGTAATTTGATCAGGTTCATCCATGTGGGATACTACATCTTAATAAGTGGCAGAGACACATGGAATATCCATGATATTACATGATTTCCATGGCCTCCACCACATGGAATATCATGTAATCACTCTATGTCTGTCTTATCAAGTGATTATATGATCTATACTATAGATCCATGTGGGATGGAGTGCTCCATGTGAAGTTTCATAAGTAATTCACTAATTTGTTCAAAAATTCATTAGAAGGTCATATTGGGCACCATATGAGTTCATACCCCCTACCCTATTTGTATTTACATGAAACTAAAAGCTCAATAAAATAAAGGATCATACAAAATTTATACTCAAAAGTGTCTGATCAACTCATTGCCACCCCACCACCCTTCATTATCGCAAACCGTTAATCATTGTTGTACCCCAAAGAGAGAAAGGGGCCCAGGGCTTTAAAATTTCACTAGTGGAAGCTTCTCAATCCATAGACCATTAATATGGAAATTCTTTTCAAAATTTAAATCATTTTTAAGTCCGAATCAATGAGTTAATTTAAAACCCACTATTTATTTCCATCAATTCTCACATAAAATTCATGTATAATTGTGTTTTTCTAAAAACAATAGATTCATCATATCTAGGGATTTCCAAGTGTATACTGGTTTCAATATTATTATGAAGAAGAATAAGCAACCAATAAATTATCAAAAATGGTCTGAAAGCATCTTATCTGGTTTTCCCAATAATACATCTAGGAAATATCAATTATTATAAAGTCATTGGGTTTGTTTCATTACATCGAATAAGTGAATAAAAGGTTTTTTATTAATTTTAATAATTAATAATGTCGAATTTAGGAGTTAATTACAAATCCTAAAATTTCTCTCTATGATATATAGTAATTTTTTCATCAAATTTAAGATATTATGTTCCCATTAAGACTCTATTAAAATAACAAAAAATCATTAATAAATTTTAATAAATAATTAAATGATTATATTCAAGAAGATTTAAAGATAATTCAAAGATATAAAATTATCATTATAGAAACATCAAAATCAAAAATTCATACCATATTCACATTAATCCATAGTTCTCCAGTGATGTTACTTTTTTGGGCAGTGAACTCTATTAATAGGAAAATTTATAAATCCAATATCTGTATATAAATTCTATAAATAATATATTTTAATAAAATCGGGTGAAATAATATTTTATTGTTTATTATTTATTCACTAAAACCCCATTTTCCAACTATTAAAAGACAAATAAAAATTAAAATTTACTAAAATATCTTCATAAGGGAAGTAATCATTTTTACACTGAATAGTGAGGTTCATTTAATCATCTAATATATCAACATTGTTATAAGTAAAATTAAACTCTTTGGATAAAAAATTATATTTCGCCATAAAAAATACAAAGGCATTAAAATAAACATATACAACACATTATAAAACTAAAAAGAGAAATAAAATTTTAAATAAAATTGATATAACAATTGAATTACAAGAATAATAAAAACCATTCTTCAATGAAAATATGTATTTTTATGTATTTATTAATATCAAGTTAATCATTATATTTTATTTATTTTTGGATGAACTAGATTTTTTTTCAAGATGACTGAATGTTTTTTTAATAACACTTATTCTTACACATAAAACACTTGGTGTTTTTATTTAATATTTTACATTCCAATTTTAAAAGTTTATCAAATTTTTATCAACTTATAAGAGTATTTTTTACAAATATAATTATACATTTTAAAATCAATCATATATTTCACATGAATGATGATTCAATTTAAAGATTCCATGGATTATATATTTTTTATTCTAATTTATTTTTTAACTCTTTTATATTACATTTAAAATTCAATTGGTTATCTATTTCACCTATCAAAGTGGATAATAATTGATATTTTAGTATGATATTCCTTAGATATAGTATGTTATCAATTTTCTTAATTTTGAATAAAATTAATTTTTCCCCTAAAATGGAAATATTCTTCTTGTGTCAAAGAAGTATTATAAATAATTTAAAATGTGGAATCCTTATAATAAATATTAATGAAACCAATGTGATGATGGAATGATGTTTTCTTAATTCACTTCCCATGATTGTATCTATTCTCTCTATATTCATTTTAATATCATTTGGTTATTGTAGAGGATCTATTACAGATCAATGATGATTCAGCTCATGATTTATGTTATTTTTTGAAATAAATATATATTTAAATCCCTCGCCTAATTTTTTTATTCACAATCAATTTTTAAATTAATTTCTATAAAATCACATAATTATTTGGGAATTTATTATATTTGATCTCTAATTAATATAGTCAGTTGATTACCTAGGTGGGAGGGATCTATGTGGTGTTCTAGAAATAAAAAAAATATAGAAAAATTTAAAGTTGATTTTTGTATGATATCTTTATTTATTATCATTTTCGTTTCTCAAATCCTCTCGAGGTAAAAATTACATCGAATAATTATTTTTTATAGTTATTTTTTATGTGATTCTTATAAAAAGCGTTACTTATATAAATAAATATAAAAAATTTCATTTGTAAAAAAAATCTGTGTGCCATTTATTTTAATCATTTCATTTTTTTATTTTTTTCAATCATATTTGTGAAAGATTTTTTGTTACATCTCTATGCCCATAAAGAGAAAAAAAAGATCACATAACATACAAATAAGGTCTATCATGAGATAAATTAATTAGATGAATTGAGAAACCATACAACGAGCATACCTCACTATCCCAGAAAATTCTTCTTCAATAGTTATTTTTTTGACTTCTATAAATTGAAATTTATAATTTCCTACATCCGAAGGTATCGAATACCTAGTAGAATCGATGAAAATTTCAATGGGACCTTTTATTCTAAAAAACATTATTATTACCAATTATATAATTTTTAATATAAAAATGACCTAAGAGAGAGTTTTTTATTTATGGATAGAATCATGTTTATTTTAACAAGTACAAAATCTATATTTAGAGAACTATACCACGAAGGAACCTATTAGATTCTAACATTGAATATGTTTTGAAATATATGACCTTATATATTTATTGTTATAACTATTATAAAAACACTTAATTTAATTAATATATTTTTTATACTCCTTTAGTAATTAATGAAATATAAAAAACTCATCACATCATGTGTAAATAAGATGAATAACCTTGATAATAATAGTAGGATAGTCATTATAATGTAATTAAATGTTACTAATCAAATAAATCATTATTTAGTTTCAAAAAATATTAATAAAACTAAACCATAATGTAGTTCCTCTCTCCACATCACGGTTTATGTGTCATAAAATATTTCCAAAAATATTCCACTTACACTAAATCTTCCTAGATTTTATTAATATTTAATAACTAATTATAAATCCATTTAATCTATTTTACATATGATTATCATAAAAAAATATTGTAATTTTGGACAAAAATTTTGTTTAAAAATTAATACTTCTTCCATGAACATATGTATTACCATATGATCATTTGTGGAATTTATTAAAATTATAAATACATTAATCCATAATTATTAAAAAATAGATTCATCTAGAAAAATATCATTTTTACACAGTCTATAAGGGGTTCAAGAATTATCAAGATTGAAGACATTCATATTTCTATTTGTGTAATGACCCTAACCCTAGTTTCCTGGAGTAAGTGGATTATATTAAAGAATTGGTTTTTTTACACGGTTTTTCCATCCTAAAGGAATAAATATTTTAGTAGTTTTAGAAAACAACATTTAAACATAATATTTACAATACTACTTGAAAATAAAAACAACATTGAAACTACATTGGAAACATTCATAAACTCTTAGATTGTTCTTGAAAGTCATTAATAATAACATTCATCTTAGAATCATGTGGAAAAATTAAACATAAGAATTGGGTGACCTCATATGCTCAGTGAGGGTAGGTAATATAGTGTAAGTAATCATAAACATAAACCCTAGGCCAGTTAAACAACTATAAACACAAGCCTTTAAGAAATATTCTTCAGTATATGATGGTTGGAATGAAAGATGATTAAATAATTCCATATATATGATCATGATAGAATGAAACATAATCATTGATATTCTTCTAGTAGAATAAAATTATGGTTTATCAATTACTAATAAAATAAATAGGTGATGAATAATTCCATACATGTAAATGTGTTTTCAAATCCTGGACTGAGACGTCTAAAAATACTAGGGTAATGCCTTAACCAAAACCCAGATTTTCTTTCTCTCATGAGACCTACCAATTAATTAAGGGGATATATCATTCCCCACCTATCACAAACTAAGTCCAATGCATTAATCATATAAATGGAGATAAATATAAACAACATGAACATGTAAAATAACATTCCCCCATTTGTAGACATAAACACAAACCATTCTATATATTATGGTGAATGATATCAAGATACAATATCAAAAGTCAAACAGATCATAAACCATTTAATAAAATATTTTAAATTATAATAATAAGATCTTAATCCCAATAAAACATAATATTCAATAGATTTGTTGAAATAAATGAAAAGTATCTAATGAAATCACTAAATAATTCTTGAGAGTAATACTCTTTTACTTTTAAAACTATATTTATTTTGAAAATTCTTTGCATTAAACCATTAATTAACTATGATATTTATTAAACAAAAAAATTAGTGGTTTTATAAAAATAATTGTTTCATAAAAAATATTATATATTTCACCTTAAAATAATTACAAAATCAGGAATTTCCCATTTATTAGAATTGTGTATTGGGAAAATTTTGAGAAGGGGACCCTTTAAAAAATTTCATTTTTCACAAACAAAGATGAACTGGTCAAAATACATGATTTTGAAAAATATCACCAGAATTTATAAGAATTATATAATATAAATTGATTATTAAATTGGATTATATAGGAAGAAAGCACAATCCAGATGAAAATGTATATTTGGGAAGAAACCCCTTACCCTATGTCTTAATGATTTCTGTAATTGACCTTAACATCCTGGATAATAAATTTAAATCCATTAATTTATTAATTAAAAACCTTATATAAATATATTTTATTCAATATAGTTTTATTAATTCCATTTCTATCTATATTTATACGTTATAAGATTGAATTCCATAGTTTTGGAGTGTTCATTTCCTTGATTTCATGATTGGTTCAATTGATTATAAGTAATGGAGTTCATGTAAAATGTGTATAATTCACTAGAATTATATTTTCATGTTATTAATGAAAAATAATAAGTGTAAATGGTGTTATTTATTATTATTTTCCATATATAAAGATGAATCATTTGAAAACATATTAATGATAATCATTTAGCTTAATTTTAGCGGTTTTTCGATCACAATGAACTAGTTTTGATCTATTATTTAATATCATGTAAATAAAATGGTTCTAGAAACATATATAAGATATTACAAATATTTAATAATATATTTAAACCATAAAAATTATATCATTACCATCCATGAAGTTCAAATTGAAGAATGAAGGTTCATCATCCAAGAAGGTAGTAAATCTGCACTTCTCAGACAATGATTTTGTTTTTAAAATAAAATATAGACAGTAAGCATATTTATGATAGATATTAAATTAAAATTATATAATTAAATTGTATATAAGATTCTGTTATTTTGATTGTAATTTATATAGAGGATGTGAGGATAGAATAATACATAAAAATAAATTGAAATGAAATTAATTAAAATAGGAAGATGATTTACCTCTTGAATTAACCACTTTTAGAACCTCTTTAAGGGAAGGGGTTTTGATCTTTTAGAAATACCAAGAGATAAAATAAGTGGGTATAGCCTTAGAAAGAGTACTTTGGAAGAAAATTTACATTTTTTAAGGCTTATAAAAGCAAAGACAAGAGGGGGAGGGGTGTTTTTTATAGTGGAGGAGAGAAGTGATTTTTGAATATCTTATTCATTTTCTTTTTATTTTCGGTCAAGATGATGAATTGATTAAGAATTATCAGAAAATTTATTGAAATAATAAAGTTAAATTCTACATTATGATACTTATGTTGTTCATGAATCAAGGAATATTTATTTAGCTTATAATGTATTTATACTATAATTTACCATATTTTACTATTCACGATAAACTAATGTAATTCAAAAAAATCCCAAAAAAAACCCATTCATTTTTTGACATGTAAAATTAAAAAATGATTTCGATTTTATTAAAATAAGTTTCTAAATAAGAGGAATTTATGTTTTAATTAAAATAATTATTTACTTGAAAAATACAAATTTAAAATTTAAATAGCTTTTATACCACTTTCAAAAATCAAATAATGTCACATAAAATTATCCTGAAATCATAAGAAATAAAAAAATTTGATTTATTAATCCATTTTATGAAAGGTAGTAATCTTTTAAATAATTTTACTAATTATAAAATGGTAATTAAATATTTATAACTTATAAAAATACCAATACTTAAATATTAATTTTTAAAATATTCATTTACTTTTATTATGATATAATTATATCATTCATTCAATTATGAGATGCCTAAATTTTATTTATACTTTCATGGGTGAGGTTTCTATTCATTGTGCCTATTTAATATTCATAAGGGTCATATTACAAGTCTTATGGGAAATACTTTATTTCATTTGAATAGGTTCCTTAACGTCTAAAAAAGCCTCTTATTTATTTTATTATTAATTTATAACGATTTTATTGTGTTCCATATGTGGTTCTATTTGATAAATAATATATAAATTAAACATAATAATGGAAATATAATTGATTTAATTTTGGGTTGTTACAGTTTGAACACCCCCCCCCCCCAAAGATATATCAATATACATCATATTAATTTTAATATTATCCTGGTGCCTATGGAATAAAGTGACCCTATATGTATAGAATATAAATAAAATATAGGCCAAATGATATGCTTATTATTCAAAAAAAATATGTTGGATAATTTCAAAAAATACACAATAGGCCATTTATCCAAGTAATTGATGAAATCACATGTCACCCAACTATGAGTGGAAATCATTTCCTCATTTCAATTCAATTGATAATGCAGATATCATAATTATCTTATTATATGAAAACTACTATCATTTTTAAACCCAATTGATGATATGATTAGTAAAATAACCAACCACACCTACATATCATATAATAAAGGGTGGAATAAGTTAAGGACCCTTCCTTAAAACATTACAAAATATTGATTTTTTTTCAACAATTCACTTTCATAAATTTTTTGATCTTTACGGTATATATTTTTATAAAATTATGACATAAATATTATATAAAAAAATACATGTCTAATGAGGTCAAAACATATATTTAGAATCCATATTTCACTAAATATAAAACATTTAAAAATAAAAACATTTTATTTTAATAAAAAATAAACTTGACTTTCAACATGAATTCTTCTTTATTCCTACTCATACTTAACCCCTCAGAAAGAAATTTTTAAATATGGGATGATCACAATAATAATATAATGGTACATAAAATAAAGATATTTTTTATCCATTTGAAAACATGAAAACCCATAAAAAATTTAACTTTTTTTTCATGAATCATTGAGAATAAAAAAAATATGCATATGAAAATCACAAACTTTTTCCCATATAAAACCATAAAACCCCATAGAATTAAAATTGAATCAAATTTTAGGAAACATATATTCATAACCCATATCATAAATAAATTTATCAAAAATAATTACATAGGAGAAACAACCCTAGTTAACCCCCTACACATTACATATGAAGATAGGGAACATTATTAAATTCATTAGAGATATCTCTCTCTCTGAATTATCATGTAAATTGTATCAAGATCATATGTTCATATAATATGTTTCAGGGTCATATTTTATATAAGTCGTATCGGTATAAAAATTTATAATTTATAATTATCATGTATCATATCATATATAAAAAAATTATTCTTTCAATTTTTCATCGTAATACCCTTTAATATATCTTTTTAAGACATATTCAAAAAACTTTTGTATATTTAAATATCCTTTCCTTTTCAAAATATATTTTCATCAAAAAATTATCTAGAAAAAAGTGATAATGTTTATTCATTTAATAAATCATGGATGCTTGAAATGGAATAAATACATCAAATAATGGTTGTGGTTGAAGGAAAATCTAACAACATTGTAACTGTTAAAATATAATATTCATTTTTTTTATAAAGACATCCAAAATACTAAATATAAAATATGTATTGTGAATATTTTTGAAAACTATTAAACAAAACTAAAGTTCATGATATTTATAATGTAATTATTTTATTTCTACATAGATGAATCCATAAAATATTTTTAATAAAATAAACATAGAAGAAAAATATTTATAAAATAAATCATTAAAACATTTAAAATGTGGATTTATGTTAAAGTATCTCATTAAATGAGTCGGTCTCCTATTGTAAATTATTTATCTTCCAAAATAATAAAATTATTAATTTTATTTAATTTTTTTATCCTTTTCAAGTTTATTATTTATTTTATTTTATGAATTTCCATGTAATATTTATTTACTTAATCAATTATTTTTACATAAGATGTTTTTTATGATATTTGGATCATAAGTCAAAAATGTATTCAATATGATTAATATGGTAAATTATATCATTATTTTTTAATATATATAATAATAATTTATTATTTATATTTATATACATAAATTATAAATTTAAAACAAATAATGAAAGTTGGTTACAAAAAAATGAGCTATGTTACAATGATGGAGATGGTAGGTCGTACGTACACGTAAGTAACATTCCTATTTTTAAATGAAGATGATGTCAATTAGTTATGTATTATTTTATCTTTATATAATTATTATTATATCATAAATGTCATATAAATTCATTATATATTCTTATATATCATATATATGTGATGTGGTAATGAAAAATGAATCACATCACTTCGTGGAAGTCATAATCCATAAGTATGGATATAAGAGTGGGTAAATAGATGATATATTATCTTTTTATAAATTTTATTTAAGTTATTAGAAGAATATATTTACATTAAATACCTTATTATAATAATCCATGATAGGCGATGATGGAAAATAAATTTCATCGACTCCGGAGGTGGTAGTCCGTTATAGAAATAAATGACGGATTTGTTTTCTATTTAATGGAATAAGGATATGGATATTAGTAATTTAAAAAAATAAAAACAGAAAATTAGATAGAAGATATATTTTTATTAGTTAATCATTTTTTAATAATATTTTAATATGTTATAAGAAAAAATTATTTTAAAACAATTGGTTTGATGTTGTGCCTTTACATAAAACAACCTCATTTGATTTACACCATAAGTCATCTAAGGCTACTGTTCATGCAATAATAAGACCTATATGACATTTTTAGGAAATTTAGTATGGTATTTTCTTTGTTTTTGGTTAATAAAGGGTGCTCACATGGTTTGAGGAAGAAAGCAAAGCATCTATATCTTATAGGTGTGGGGAGGGGAACTTTTAAATTTATTAAAGTATTAAACGAATATATATTAATTTAAACAAAGAAATTCATCCAAATTAAAATAATTAGAATATTTAATGATTATGGACATAAATCCTATAATCAAATAACTTTTGTTCTGTTTACATTTTTTTACCCTTATCTATTTATTTTAACACCACATTGACCATTTTTCCCATTATAGTGATATCGAGGTCTATTAAAGTAATGTAGTGAATAATGTTACTATAATATTAAAACTGACCCATAAATGGGACTTTTATTTATATTATCAATCATATAAAATTCAGTTGTCATAATATAAGATTTTTTAGAATTTGAAATATTTTAATTAAATATTATTTATTATAAAATAACAGTAATTTAATTTCTGGAACTATTAATTAAATATTTACATTGAATATAACATAAAAATGTATTAGAATATAATATATTCCCACATACATAACATGTTATTTATTTCGTTAAAATTTTTGGGATACCGGAATTAACCCATAAAATATTATTTTGATAATTTTTATTATCATTTACATGACATTTCTTCTACTTGAACAAGAACTAGGTCGATGTTGTCTATGAGTTTGAGGTAATTCATTCATTTATAAAAATTAAATGTTAATTACCATGATAATATCATAAAATTTTCATATTAAAAACCCTTTATAAAAAAACATATGTTTCATTTAACCCTATAAAAAATTTATCGTTATTAAAATCTCGAGAGTGGTATTTTTTACATTATATTTACTTAAAATATTATATAAGAAATTTTCTTGAAAAAATGTATCAAATTTTAAATAAATTAAAATATTAGTTGAGTATCATAGATTCCCAATAATTAAATATAGCATAGGAACGTTTTTGGGTTAATTGTTAATCCTTATCATATTATTTTTAAGATAATTACCTGATTGTACCAAAGTGATGTGATAAATATTTACAATTATTAATATTTATAATGACAAAAAGTAGAGTGAAAAAAAAATTATAGCTTTTGATTCCAAATATGATATCAATTTTGTATGATTAAATACCTAGATGTTGTCAAAATTTATTTAATGTAGCAGCACTATAGTAGTAACGTAGAAGTGGAGGAACTGTAGCAATGGTGACACTATAGTGGCAGAGGTACTGTAGTAGGAACTGTAGCGTCATCAGTACTTTAGTAGGTACTATATGAGCCTAGGTACGATAGCGGTACAATTTACCAAAGGGCCCTTTGGACCAAAAATTGGTTTTCAAGCCTTGTTTTCTTCAGGCTATGTAATGAGTCTTCATCTACCCAAAAAACTGTTGGTCTTTGGTTTAATAATAAAATAAGGGTTTGACCCCATCCATTAAAAAGATATATATATATATATATATATATGTATAGTTCTATAATAAACTTATATTTTATCACTATTCATTGAATAAAGCAGTACTTTCATAAATATATAATAATTTCACCCTAATGTAATTTTATATTCTTATTTCAAAAATGAGGTTAATTTATTCATATTCTAATTAATAAAATTAAAATTTTTTATTTTTAATAAATCCTTATAATATAGTAAAATGAGATTAATATGAATAAAATAAGTTTTTTTATTGAAAATTTACTTCATTTTCTTATAGTGAATATAACTGTATAAAATATAATTAATAATAATAATAAGGAAAGTAATTGATTATTAACATTACCTAGGTTGATATATTTTTCCCCCTTTTTATAAATTTCATTTTTGTAATTTTTTTCATTACATTAAAATGTGAGGATGTTTTTCCTTCATAGATTTTTTTACTCCTTTTTTTTTCTTCAACCATGCGGTTTTTTGAGAAACCCTTTACATATCTAATCTCTATATTTCATAACACCTTCTTCATTTGAGAAAATAATTTGAATTGGTTTTTCCATATTTTAATGATACTCTTCCAAAGGAATTAATTTTGGGTGAAATCAAGATATGCATCAGGCATAAAGTTTCTTAATGAAGAATAAAGAAATTGGTTATGTACCTCATAAAAACTCATTTTAAAGGACACATCGAAGGAATATTATGAGACTTTCTTTAGGATATTAGGATGTATAATAAACTACGGACTTAGCTTCCAGTTTTTACAAAAATAATATCAAATCACTTTTCTATGGACATACTTTAAGAAACATGTAATCAACTACCTCAAAAAGGAAAAACATTCCTTTAGTTATCTTTATAACTTTTTATAGAGACCCTCGGTTATTATACATTAAAATTACATAAATATCTTTAGATACTTAAAAAATTTCAAAGATAGATGCCCAAATACCATATTAGTTTAGTGCCTTTGAAAACATCAAACAAAATATTTTAACATAATGAAATATCTTCAGTTTTTTCAGAAAGATCTCCCCTTTGAAATTATACCTAAAACCCATTCGTAATAAGATAGGGAAATAGGAAATAAGAAATATGTGATCTCAAATTCTCATTACGGGTAAATAAAGGAAATGTGTATGCATGTCATGAATAAAAGGATATAAGAACCTAATAATTATCCTTAGAAGAATGTATCTTCCATATCAAATATTACAAACATTAATCATTGAATAAGTATTTGTAGTTCATAAGATATGAATTTTTATGAAGTCAAGAGCATGAGCCATGAAATCATAACATAGGAAAAAGACATTGAATTATGGCATACACATCTTTGTATAACTTAGTGAACTTGTATAAGTAAAAACCTATTCACACATTAGGTTGAGGACATGAAATAAAGCCCTATAATAGACTTATAGACATCCACCTAGGTCAACACATAATGTTGTGAATATACAATCAGGATCATTAATAACATTTTGAACATTTAATCAGGTTCATGTATAAATTTATGGACATGAAACTAGGTTCATGCATAAAAACATGAAAATGTAATAAGGATCAAGCATAACATTATGAAAACATAATAAGGTTCACTCATAACATTTTTAACATTTGACTAGGTTCACACATTAACTTATAGACACGCAATAAGCTTCATGCATAACATTGTGAACATGTAATCACGTTCGTGTATAACATTTTTACTCATGATTCATCCATCGTTACCCATTTCATTATAGGACGATATAGGTCCCACACATCACATAACAACATCAATCAAAAAATAAAACTTTCATCATATTTTGACCCAAAAAATATATAGTTTTTATAAACACCAAATAATTCCCCATGAAATGAAATGGATATCGTTAAAATTCAATCACATCATAACCATTGGAAATAGATAGGCTTCACAAAAATTTTAGCAAATAATTACATATGAAAAGAAGTGGGATTAAAAAATATATAACACGTGGAATATAAATGGGTTTCATAAACATAATCTAATAAAAACATGAACCATTAAAGAAATAATATGAATGTAACATTTTTATCATTTCATATAATTTCTTGAGTAACATCAACAGATGTCATAATTGATGGAAAATAACATGGAGATATATTTTGAATACATTTATTGATGAAAACATCAATTATTATTTGAAAAGTATTTTTAAAACATAAACGATTTTGAAAAACATTTTCTCCAAATATTCATTGAATATATTAAAATAACAATTTAAATCTTTTTGAAAAACTTTTCTATTCAAAACAAAAAAATGAAGATTAAAATTTATTGAAAATTATTTATTTGAAAATAAATTTAATACTTATAATGATATTTTGAAAACATTTTGAAAAAAATTACTTCAAAACATATATAGATTCTTGAAAACATTTGGAAAACAATATTCTTTGAAAATAATTTTAAAATGTATAATAAAATATTGAAAACGTTTTGAAATACTTTTTAATAAATAAATCATTTTTTTTTTGAAGAATTTTATTTAGAAATATAATTTAAAACATTTAAATAATGATTTAAGAAAATAAAATCACTTTTTCCATTAAATTATAATCTTGGATAATTATAAAGAAAATTGGATTTTTTTTTAAAACCTCAATTTTTAATAAAATAAATTTTTGACATATGAGATAAATATAGAGAGATTTTTCTTAAAACTATTTTATTAATTATCATAAGTAAAAGAGAGTGTAAATGGAACTAATACATGAAGAAACCATAAATAAACATATTAGAAGGAAACTCATGGGTTTACTTGAGATATGGATAACAATATTTCACTAAAGGGAGCATGAACATAAAAAATTTGTAAAGCAATGATATTGTTTCAATACACACTTATCACTTGGTAACATGGGATCATAACATCAATGTAAGATAAAAAAATAAGATAAGTCTTAAAATTAATTAAAAAATTTATATTTATGGTATTAAATGTAAAATGAAGTTATATACACCATGAAGAATAATTTTCATGCATTACAAAACATGAGTTTCAAAGAAGGTCAATTGAAACAAAAGTATTTGACCAATTTGGTAATAGTTGAAACATTAACCAAAAAAAATAATGATCATATAATTTTTCGGTAACTAACCATTAATTCAGTTATAAGAATAATTTAATAAATTCAGGGTTATTATACACACCACCTAAAAGGAATTAGTGGTTAATAAATCATTTATCTCACAGAAATAAAAGTGAGATGAAATTATATTACCTTATGTATTGACTCTATTCTTATTCATACTAGATTACTATATAAAAAATAATTTTATTATATATATTTTATAGAGTAATATTATTATATTTAATAACATATATATTTATAATGATAACCTATATTAGACACTTGTTAACAATCTGTATGTTAAGGTCTCATATTGGGTAATATTCTCTTTGTTATTCACATGTGTCTTAATTTGTTATATATTGAATCCTTATACATATATAATTTTTTAAAATAATTTAAACTGTGATATAAATATAATTTATATATATTATATTTGACCTATAATATTTTATAAAATATATAATTATGAAATTTAACAAATCGTTCATAGAGATGGTAAGACGTACATACGCATGAACATTGTTTCTTTTTTTATTATCATGTTAAAAAAAAAAAATGAATTATAAGTATCTATATATATATATATATATATTAAAATAGAATTATTATATCATATATATAATATAAGTTCACCAAATCCATACTTAATACATTCTATGTAGTGTGTGAACGAATCACATCTCTTTGAGTGGGCGATAGTCCACACTTCGTCAAACGAAATTATAGTATTAACACCAAATGGAAAGTAAAAACGTAATGTGTAGTAAAATGAATAAAGATTTCAAAATAAATAATAAATACAATTATGACATATATATGCCTAGTTTCAATCATAATTTTCAACATGAGAGGTTGTAAATAAAAAATGAACATTATCATTTAGTGAGGTGGTGGTTGGTCAAACACACTAACAGTATAATGGTTACCCATTAGATGGATTTTTGTGTAAGTGTACGTATAAGAAATATCATAAAAACCTCCATGTATATTTAATATTTTTTTATTTTTGTAAAATAATTGAATAATAATAGTTTAGGGAGTAGAGAAAGAAAATAAAAGGAATGAGTTTTAGAGAAGATGTTACCCCTTAATCGGTTAACTCCTTTTGGTTTTTTCTAAGAGGATTCCTTTGATTAATTTATTACCAATGGGATTACTCTAGGAGTAAGGGATTTATTTTTGTAATTTTATTGGTCAGATCTTGTCCAAACCTAAGTGGTTTTCGAGGTTTGAGGAATAGGTAGATTTGGTGGCCTTTTATAGGGAAGGGAAAGGAAAAACATGGAATTTCTGAAAACAAGTTAGGTGTACCCATGTTTTTAGCTAAAAAATCATAAAAACAAAATAAACTCAATAATTTATGGTTTAGATTCTAATCATGGCCATAAATTTGTTTTTTTACTAGCTTCTAGGTCATTTTTTGGTCTTAAATTTATGTTTTATTACTTTGTTAACCTGATTTTTCAATTAATTCATTTAATTAGTTTTAGTCACGTTCACCTATATTTTTGGTAAAAACATATCTGCACAATATGAGACATGATAAATTATTCTTTTTTCAAATATTGAATCAATTTTCCCAAATTCCAATCATATAATTGTATCAAATTAACATAAATTTAATCGTGCAGTCAGTTCGACAATACTGGTTTTTGACGTAAAAATGTTTAAATATTTTCTTTGTTTTAATATTGAATTTCAATGTGAAATCGATTCCAATGAACCATATTAGATTAATTGATAAAAATATAATATAATTAAATTTTAAAACCAAATTTAAATATAATCTATCCTTATAAATAATTTAGATGAAAAGGATGTTCTTAATTAAAAATTTGATATTTTTCACTATATATATAAAAATAGTGTTTCTCATAAAATCCCAAAAATTAACCCTAAGATAACTTCAACATTATAAATTAAAAAATAAAATATCAATTATCAATTTAATTTCCAAAATGTCTCTAAAATTAATTTTTTTTACAGAAGTACATTAAAAGAAATTCATTTTAGAAATTAGAATTTTTAAAAATATAAGGACTTTACAACAAAAAATTTTAAATATGTTTTATTTATATAAAAACATTGTAAATAATATTTCAACAGTATATATTAATATTCATAATTATACAATTAAGAGATAGGTTATAATTATTTTGTTTTTAATAATCATAACAATAAAATAATGTTTCATATAAACTCGGTGTTGTGTGTAACATACTTCAAGTTAGTGTTGCAAGAAACATACCCCAATTAGGTGTTTCATGTTGCATACACCAACTCAGTGTTGTTTTTAACATATGTGAGGTAGGTAACATGTGAAAGGAATTCATGACTAATTAATTTATTATAAAACTATTTTTACTATTTCCAAATATAAAAAATATTGAATAAATTAGAAAATAATTTCACAAAATATCAGGGTGTTACATTATACACCCCTTAAAATGAATTTCTACCTAAAAATCATACGGGTTACCAAATCATTAATACTTGATAGTTCATTTTGTACAAACCCATATTATAAAAATAAAAACTAAAACATACTTTATAAAAACATAGTTGGAAACATAAAAATCACTGAAAGTATCACAAAAATTTGTTTACACATAAGAAAACATAGGTGTGAAGTGAACACATTAACTTTTAGGAAAAGCATAAATATTAATTGGGAGTTATTTACTTCATCAATCTCAAACAATTCAATGATCAATAAAAATTTTAGGGCCTCAAATTCATAAATATTTGATGATTTAGATACCCATATGTTCAACAAAATTAAACTATTGGGGAAATTTTTTATTCCTAGATCATTTTCCGAAAGCTGATGAATTTTCATGAAAAGGTATACTTTCATGATTTCAAGGAAACCTCACACTTTTTTGTTCCTTGATCCACTTCACCACTTTCTCCAAAATTTAAGGTGAATTTTTCTTTACTAAATTATTAACAAATCCTGGGATCCATGATATTCTATCCCATTTTTTCATAAATTATGATTAACATAAATTTAATATTCCGGTTATCCAATATGTATAAATCCTCAGATGGTGAGATAACACTTTAATCATATTGACATCATCCAAATTTTAACATAAATTTCTATAAATGGTTGAACTTATAACCAATTTGAAAAATAGAAATCAAAACCTTTAGAATGAATGACATGAAATAATTTTAACATTGATCACCCATATATCAAAAAGTATATCATGGTTGTAACATTCAGAACATGTGAAGACTCTAGTCATAAATCCTCTTGAAATAGTTAATAACCTGAATTACCGTAAATCCTTTTGGAACACGTGAATTATTCCTCATTCTAACAAAAATGATTTATATTCCTTGAATCCATGATTTTTTTAAAATTCATCCATGATTTCATAGACCACTTTTTAAACCACTCAATAATCAGATCCATGGAAATTAGTTCAATCTAATTATCTTTACACAAATCAATCATCTCTTTATCAAAGAGAAACACAATTTTCTCAACATATTGATCACATTAAGGGTTACCATACCCTAATCAAAATATCAATTTTCAAGTCTTAATCACTGTTAAACATATAATTTTTATATCATTAATATAAATGTATACTAAACAATTATATATTTCATGATTCATATAACATAATATTTCAATTACAAAATATAATTACTTCATTCATTGAACATTATTCATAAACCATTACTCATTATTCAGCAACTTATTCCTTAATACCTATTTCCTAGCATATACAATTTGAATCATGTCATATGGTTATTAAACCTCAATCTAATCACGCTTCTTCTGATTAATGTTAAATATTCATGAAGAACGTCACATACCATTCACATATTGTTTGTGGTTCCTTTATCTTTAGTAGTATAACCAATACTCATATCTTATTCCGGATTCCCTTTATGATATTTATACTTGGGAAAAATATTTACATATTTCACATACTTTCAAAATTTGAAACATTCAATTTTCACCATGTTCTTTCTAGTTTTATTCGTTGACTAAAACTGTAATTCATGGGGTGAGAAACAAATATCCTAAAAAACATATAATCATTAAAAATCACATATAAGTTGTCTAAATCATGGAACCTTGGTCAATCTATGACAACCTAGGTTTATCCTAGGTTATTCATGTCCAAAATCCATTTAAATAATTCTTTATGGTTTATGATGTGTTTTTGAATTCCAACTGCATATCCTTTGAGAGTGTTAAACCAGGTGTGCAGTAAGGCCCATTGTCATATACTAGATTACCGTGATTTAGGCCAAGAACATATTTTCAAAGTGTCTAACCCTCAGTACATATGTTCCTAAGACACATCAAGTTTTATTACCGAGACATAGATTTATTTCTATAAAATCACTCACTCTATCCTTTAACAAAATTCCAGTACATTTTTATAAATATTAACACATCCCTATACATTTCATTAGTGACATCCCTAGTAAAATATTTATAAAAATACCTAAGGATATCACTAATGTTTTTTAATCCTACTTGACAAAGGTTAAATAAATTTTCCTTTGATACCAACAATAAAGACCGTCACTTTTCAAATATTAACATTACATAACATTTTGTAATACTTAAAACATTACCAAAATAGTCTCCAAGAAAACATATTATTTTTGTGCCTTTGGAATCATAGAAAAAACCTTTTATCACAATTAAATATCTTCAATTGTTCCTACAAATATCATCCTTATTAGTAATTCTACTTAAAAACCTTTCTTCAAAATCTAGGTAAAGGGACATAAAAAGGGTGAGGTTAGAGGGCTAGTAAGGGAAAATAATGGGAATGTACATATATATCATGTACATAAGGTTATAAGAATGTGATCATGATAATTAGAAGATCATAAAATGTATATCAATGATCATAAAATGAATCATGTTATAATGATTATCGTTTCATAATACTTGAATTATATATAAATCAACAACATAATCCCTGAAAGAATAACATAAGACAAAGACATAGAATTTCAACATTCACATCAATGTATAACTTGGTTAACATGTATAACATCAAAATGCTCAAAAATAAAGTTATTTAGATGACTTATTCCCTCTCATAGTCTTATGGACATGAAATCCGGTCCACACATAATGTTGTTGAAATGAAATCAGGTTTATGTATAACATTGTGAACAAGTAATTAGGTTCACACATAAATTATTGGACATGAATCAAGATCCATGAATAACATTATGAACAAGTAGACGCATTTACAATTATCATTATAAAAACATAATAAGGTTAATTCATAAAATTCTGAACATGTAATATGTTGCACACATAAACATAGGGACATGTTAATAAGTCCTTGAAAAACATTGTGAAGATGTAATCAGGTTCCCACATTAAATTTATAGTCATGAGTCATCCATCTCTACCTGATGCGTTGGATGGAGATATAGGCCCCAACCATCTCATAATAACATCATTGATAAATTTTCCACAAAATAAAACATTCATCAAATCATAAAACATAAAAAGAGTAAGGTTCTATAAATATGAAATCAAGTCCCATGAAATGGATTGTGTATCGTTAAAATTTTTTCACATCATAACCTATGTAGTGAGATAGGTTTCATGATAATTTCACCAAATAATAACCCATTAAAATAATCGAGTTTCAAAAAAATATAACTTGATGAAGATAAACTGGTACATCATTAAATCAAAATGTTAACGATTTTAGAAATAATATAAATATAACCTTTGTATCATTCCCTATATGGTAATGATTAACATCAACAGATGCAATCATATATGAAAAATAACTTGGAAAGATATTGTGAATAAATTTCTTAATTAAATTATCCATTCATCTTTGAAAAGTATTTTTAAAACATATACCCTTTATAAATCCATTTTCTATGAAACATTATTGAAAACTTATAAATAAAACTTGAAAATATATTGAAGACTTTTTCACTGGAAAACATATGTATGAATGTTGAAAAAATTTATAAAATTATTTCACTAAAAATACATTGAAAACATATAAATAAATATTTCAACTATTTTGAAAACCTTTTACATTAAATATAATTATGTAATCCTTAAAATATATTGAAACAAATTTTAGTAGAAAATACATTGAGAAAACAAAATGAAATATAAGAAATGTTTTGAAATAATTTTTGAAACCTAAATCAGTCCCTGAAACCCTTTTTCTTTAAACATATTTTTGAAAACGTTTAAATAAATCATTAAAACCCCTAAATCATTTTTAAAATCATTTTTTCTTGAAATTTATCTTCAAGGATCATTTTTGAACAGTTTTTAAAACTTGTTTTTTTAATAAAACAAATCTCAAACTAAATAGTGAAATACATTCATATTTTTCATAAAAACATTTTTTTAATTATCTTAAGTATCAAGGAGTAAAAATGGTTCTAATACATTGAGATGCCATGAATATCCTAAGTAAAAGGAAACTCATGTTTTACTTGGAATATGAAGGATAATATTTCATAAAAGGAATCAGAAAGATAAACAATCCTGGAAAGTGATAACATTATTTCAATAAACTCTTATCAAATGGTAAAATGGTATTATACTCTCCATATAAGAAAATTAAATTAAATGTTGCTTAAAATATCATTAAAATAAGTATATTTATGATATATAACGTAAAATGGGTGTATATACAACTCCAAAAAGAATTTAGATGCATAACATAACATGAGTATCAAAGAATACTAATTGAGACAAAATTATTTTACTGATTTGGTAATTTTTGAAACTTAAAACCCATGAAATAATGATCATATAATGGATATTTAAATACACATAAAATTATGTATAATAATAATTGAATACACTCATGGTAATTATACACACCACACAAATTGAATTGGTTGTTAATAAAGCATGTATCTCAAGGACATAAAATTGAGATAAAATTACCTTATCTAATGTATTGTTTGTATTCATAATCATATAGGATTCATGTATAATAAATATAAGTTTATTATAAATATTTTTCAAAATCATATTCTTATATCTAATACTATATATGGTTTCATTAAGACCTTATATTACCATCTTGTTAAAATTCCTATGTTGTGGTTTCATTGCGGGTAATATTTGCTTTGTTCGTTACATGTGTCTTAATTTGTTATATCTTTGGCCCTTATACATATATCATGATTTATGATATTTAAAACATTATATAAATATCAAATATATATATATATAATATGTTTATTACAATAATCTAAAAAATATATAAGTATGAAATGGAATACACCATTCATGGAGACAATAATCTATAAGTATGCATGAACATTGTTTCCAATTTTATTGTTTTATAGAATGAAAGAAAGAAAATGAAATATAATTATCTATATATTTATATATATAATTATTCATGTATAATTATTATATAAAATATATCATATAAGTTCACCAAACCCACCCGTAATACATTCCTTGTAGTGTGTGGACAAATAAAATCACTTTGAGTGGGCGGTAGTCCATAAATCCTCAAACGCAATTATTGTATTTACAGAAAAAGGAAATAAAAAATGTATGATTTGTAAAATTAAGAAATAGGATTAAATATATAATATATATAACAATTACATATATAAACATATTTTCAATCATAATTTCAACCATGATGGGTGGTAATGAAAAAATGAGCAATCATCGTTTAGTGATGTGGTAGTTTTCTGTATGCATAAACCATATATGTGTTACCCATTAGATGAATGTGTGAGTAAATGTAGTTCAAACACTTAGAATAGTAATGCAATAGTATATTGAAGATTATGGTGTTGTTATACATGCATGTAATAAGAATATTTGTTGAGTGGAGAATGAAAAAATAATGAAAGGTGTTTAACTGAAGATGATAACTTTTAATAAGGTAACTTCCTTTAGTTTCTGCGAAATGGATTACTTGGATTTCTTTATGCCCATTGGGAGAAATATAGGTGGAATGGAGGGATTTTTTTAATTTTATTAGGAAGATATTTTCTTAACATAAGTGGTTTGAGAGGAGGGATGAAGAGGGATATTTGGTGGCCTTTTATAGGGAAAGGAAATGACACAATTGGAATTTCGGAATACAAGTTAGGTGCACACATCTGTTTACATAAGAAAATCATAAAAACCAACCAAAATAAATAATGTAATATTCCTGAAAAATTAATTTACATATATTTGGTTTTTGTAAGTGTATAGGTTGTTGTGGGTCTAAATTTTAAGGTCTTGTACTTCGTTAACATAATATTTATCTAAATTGTTGTACTTAATTGTAATCACATTCACTAATATTTTTAGTCAAAAACTCAGTTTATATTATTATACATTATAAATTTCACTAATTGCAAATATTGAAAAAAATTCAAATTCCAATCACATAAGTGGGAGAAAATAATTTAAATTTAATCATGTAGTCGGGTCGATAATGTGGGTTTTTAAAGCAAAAACATTCAAATTATTGATATGTTTTTATATTCAATTTCAAAGTGAAATAGATTACAATGAATCAAATTTAATTAATTGATAAAAATAAACTATATTTATAATTTTAAACCAAATTAAAATATAATTTCACCTTATAAATAATTTATACATATATGTCTTTTTCAATTAAAATCCTATATTTTTTATAATTCATCCAAAAATAAAGTTTCTCACAAAACCCCAAAAAATTTAAAAAAGAAAATTTAGTCTTTATAAATTTAAAAAATTATGTTTATATTACTAAATTAAATTGCTATATGTGTATAAAATTAATATTATTATTTATCACAAAAGGACATTAAATGTAGTTCATTTGAGAAAATAGTATTTTTAAACATATAAGGACCTTACAAAAAAATATATCTATCATTATAAATGTGATTTATTTATATAAAACCATTATACTTTTTTAAAATATTTATTACTATTCTTATTACTAATTTTAAAATATCATTTATAGTTTCCCTGTTTTTAATAATTATAACAACAATGTGATGTTTTGTAGAAACTTAGTGTTGTGTATAATGTACGCCAAGTCGGTGTTGCGTGTAACGCATTCCAAGTCGATTTTTCATGTAACATATGCCAATTCAGTGTTGTATATAATGTATTCCATGATTATTCTCTATGAAAGGATAGTTTGAATTAGTTATTTAATATAAATATACAATTTTATGTGTTGTGTGAAGTAAAAAATATCAAAAAATTAAATTAATTTGAAAAAAAAATATTTCATAAAATCACCTGGTGTTACAATGTTTTATATATTATTAGACCATGTCATATTATTTGGAAGAATATATAACTTTTCAACTATTTCTAGTAACAATTATGGTCCTAAAATCATTCATTCACCTACTTCACTCCAATAAAGTGGGAGTTTGACACCTCTTTCCATATAATTCCTCAAAAGTTTCAATCATATTTTGTAATGTAAATGATATTAAAATAAAATTCAACTAATGAATGATATTGATCCCAAATTCTCAATTAATACATTGAACAAGCATGAATCATTTTTCCATTGTCTGAATTATTCACATAGGCTATCAATTGTATTTAGGTTAAAAATTTGTACTAAAATTTAATTCATTGCCCCAATAATTTTGAATGAAATTACTAAAATTATAAATAAATATTAGTTCATAATCAGGTAAAATAGAGATAGGAACATCATGTAACATAACTATATCCTTGATGTATAATTTAAAATGTTGATCTAGTGCCATATTATATTGAATAGGAATTAAATACGTATATTTAGAAAATTGATCATGAATAACTCAAATAACATTATTACCTTGAGATTTCAATGTTAATACCACCCTAAAATCCATAAATATATTATCCTATTTCCAATCAAACACCAAAAATTTTGAAGAACCCCATTTTTTAATTATCATTCTTCATTAACTTGTTGATAAGCCAAATGTTTCACCGTGAAGTAAACAATATCTCCTTTTATTCCATCCCATCAATAATAATCCTGAAGGTAACTATATATCTTAGTGCTTCTAAAAGGAATAGAAAATTGGTAATTATGAGATTCAAATAAAACTTCTATCATCAATTTGAAATTATAAGGCAAACATAATCGCTTTCCAAATATGATCAAACCATCTTTATCAACACAATACTTAGGGAACATAAAATTATTAAAAAAAATTTTCATTTTCCTTTAAAATGTGGCCCCCTCATCTGAGTATTGATAATTATTTTAAACATATATTATTTTGATGACATCTATTATATATACTAATCCTGGATTTCCATCTGCCACATGTCACACTCACTTTCACACACATCCGTTTATCCAAACGTGTCCATCTTACAATTATCCATGTCACTAGTATCTCAACATTTATCTACCTCCCTCTCCCGTTCCTGATCTGGATTAACCTAAACTACTCAACCCCTCACGATTCCCTCCCTGTTTTCTCTCCCCAAAACCCCTCTCCCCACTTTAGGGTTACCTCCCCCTCCTTGAATCCTCTCTCCCACTCCTATTTGGTTCCATCTGAACAATTCCCTCCCCTCCTTCTACCACTCCCACAATACAGAGATGACCTCCTTACAGCTCCATTCCCCCTCTATTTTGGTTCATGCTCATGATTCCTTGGATGTCCTCATACTGTTTCTTAATATCACTTTTGGTGACGGGCTTCGAATATCGCCTTCAAGTGATTTCTGTAAAAACACCTCCATTTTTATTCATTTTGTCCTTCCATATCCACCTATACAAGGTATTTACATCCGCTCATCCTAGGGTTCCCACATAACAATGATATCCCCTCCTACTAAAAATCCCAAAAATACAGGGTCGACATCCTTCTTGTGACTTCCCTACTCTCCTACTTGGGATGTTGGTCGCAATCTGCCTTGTATCCTCCTACGGCTCCTAAATATCACAACCGGCATCTTGCTCAAGGTAATTACTTTGAATGATTTAAGTAACAAACAATACAATTACAATGAATCCCCCTCACTAATTATATCCATTCCTCTATATTTTCCAATAGAATAACCCTAGCTACGTACTCCCCCAAATGATCTGGAATTTCATCATGGTCGACCTCTACACTGTCATTTTCAGTACCCATATATTTTTATCAATCTTAATATAATTATTTTTTATATGTTTTATATTTTTAATTTCATATAATTTATTAGTAATTAAATGGGTGGGTTTGATTTTTTAATTTTAAAAATCAAATAAAATTTAAATTTAGAAAAAAAAATATTTGACTGAGTTTTAGTTGTGTATTTAGTTTGAGGTAAATCTCAAGATAGAGTATTGTAATGTATCACTATACTCAACATAAATACATCATTGGTCTATATTATGAGTTATTTTGGTTGTTTTCTAAATTAAAACACGTTCAATTACTAATGTTTTTTCTATATTTAGGTTCTGAAAACAATTTCTTTCGTATGAAAAGTGTTACGTAAGGGGATGTTTCATGAAATATTGGTGTTAAAGGTTTGAGACCCCTGCTAAATGTTAACTTATTTTTATTTTGGTTTCTAACTATTTTATTTATGTTAACATTCATAATTTTTCTTCTACAAATTCCGTAAGGTATTCTAATTTTTTATCTTTTTTTCTATACAAAAGAGTCTATTTCAGGCTTTTGATGGTGACAAGATTTCAGGGTGATATCCTTGAACACCATGTTCTTTTCATGATTTTGTATTTCCATTTTTTATTTGACTGTTTTACAATATTTCTCTATGTACATGTGAATACCAAAATAAAAATTGTAAAAGGGTTTCATTAACAACATTCTACAAGATCCCGTCACAAATATCTATAAACTTGATCTTCAACCAATTTTTCTACATGACTCATAGTCTCTGATGTTCTTTGGAAGTCATCTATGAACCGTTTTAGCTATATTTAATCATAAATAAACCATTTTAAATTTCATTACTTCAATGTAAATTGTTAATTTTATTGTAATGTAAGTCTCTAAAGTACATGTCATCATTTTATAAATATAACATTTCATTTTAATATAATTTTTCCCTGTTTTCTTGAAGAATTAATGTAATATTTTATGTGTTATTTTTTATTTTATAAATATATTTATTATGGATTTATAATGTGATGATGTGATATATTTTCTTTTCGTTCATGATGAGGTCAATGGATTTTAATATTGGCCATACATGGAAACAAGCTGTTTGTATATCTTTCCTACTTTTTTTGAGTTCA
The DNA here is from genome assembly GCA_963277665.1 of Viscum album. NCBI lineage: Eukaryota > Viridiplantae > Streptophyta > Magnoliopsida > Santalales > Viscaceae > Viscum > Viscum album. The sequence continues at coordinate 1,504,992,690 of OY728133.1, forward strand.
TATGTGTAAAGACCCGTAAAATTCAAGGGAAAGTTTTTCTTAATTTTCTTTTTGATTTTACAAGAATGCAGTTTCTGACGGCACTTGATTCCGAGACCTAGTGTGCCTGGAATTTCTATCCGAAGTTTATCTCAGGTACGTTCAGTGAACGAACGAGAGGGAATTACTATCTTTTGAACCGGTGCTCAGAATCGAATTCTGAGGTCATTGATGGAACCGCAGCACCGGTAATTGCTTAGGAACGCCTTTTCTGGAGTTGCGTTTTCTCGATATGAGTTGTTTAATTTTGTGGATTAAGTGTGAGTGAAATAAAATTTTGTTAAGAATTTTATTTCTCTTCTCCATTAGTTAGATCCTAAGTGTAGGAGTTATTGTGGGACCCACTGATTTTTAGTTTCTCTTGAGTGGATTAAAGGTGAGGTGGGTCCCACACGAGCCCCCACATTTTCAATTTCCTTAACTCTCTAACTCCTCTTAACCCCCCCACTTAAGTTGTGTAACTCTTTTAAATTTTAAACTTCCCTTTATTTGGGTGACTTTTCCTCTCCTCTCTTTAAGTATGCCAACACACCAATTCAATTTATTAAATTACGTTTTGAATTTTTGAATTGTGGCATGAGTTAATAAAATAAGGATGATCCTTATTTTATTTTGGTTGGATGTTTTGTGTGGAAAATTGAGGAGAGAGCTCTTGGGTGTTTTCATCTTCATCAGGAAGAACACCAAGACTTCGACGAAGAATGTCGTCACCGTAAGAAGAGATCGACGTGTCGTCTCTTCTCCTATCTGAAGCCAGTGTGTGACCCCATTTTCTGAAGATCGACAACTCACCCTCTTTCAATCTTCTTCCCGTTTCAAAGAAAAGGAGATGCCAATTCCTCCTCGGGCATTCTCCGTCAACATACGGAGCTTTACCTCGCAGCGTCATTTTCCGCGGCGAACCCCCGATCTAGCTACGCTCACGGTAGGGATTATTTAATTATTTTGTTTGTTTTTACCACTTTGTCGTTCTTCTTGAAAATATGACCAAATTATGTCGATTAATGAGAGGGGGCCAGACCGCACAAACACGGCCGACCCTCCTCCCTTATCTATGTGTTTGTTTCTTTGTGGTTTGAAATGAGTATGATGCGGTGTCGTCGCACCGCGTGTGGTCGTGCGACAAGGAATGTGCGGCGTCGTCACGCCGCGCCGTGGAAATCAACAAGGTACGACGTCGTCATGCCGTGTCGGAGAAACCCGAAGACACCGCAGCCGGAGCGGGGCCGCGGTGGAAGAGCATGGCGCCATCACGCCGCACCGGAAGACCAAGGTCGCGGCCGGTTCCGGGCCGCGGCGAAGCAGGGTGACCAGCGGCCGCAGACGGGCCATCAGCGTCAGAGCAAGGAGGGGACCGGCCTTCACCGGTTCCGTGGAGAAAGAACCGGCTGGCTGGGGTGGGCTGGCCGGACAGGGGAAGAGTCGGGGGTCAAAACCCCCGGCTGACCAGCTGAGCGGCCCCTTAATTGGGGACGCGGTTTCCGAACGGTAGGGGGCAGCACGCCCCCCCCCCCCCCCCCCCCGCATAACCGAATGGCTCGGCTATTCGGCCGAGCTAGCTGGCGCCACGCGCCAGCGCGCCGGGCCTGGTCGGTCCGGGCCCCAAACCCCCGTTTTCGGGCCCTCTTTGGTCTTTTGCCCATATCTTGGGCTACGGACCTCTGAACGACGCAATTTAAGTGGAGATGTGATCCTTGGATCGAGATGGTCGTTTCGACATATCACACTCAACGTTTCGAAATAGTTTGGGTTCGGCCGAGTTGGTTCGTACACGAAATCAACCGGTCCCTCGGAGCGGAAACGCTCATAACCTGAGCTCTGGACGTCTGATTGATGTTCCGTCGACTTTGTTACATTCCTCTTAGTGAGGCGGATCTTTTGGATTACTCCGCCCGAGGTTTGGATGCAAGTGGAGTATGGTTGGGTTAGTTTTGCCTTAAAAACCAACCGGGCCACCGGGACGAAAAAGCCAATAACTCTCAGACCGGGCGTTCGATTGACGCGCCGTCTGTGACATTGAATTAATGTTGACAATACGGAACTTTTGGACACATAAACTTTGGACTATGTTTCAGTTGATGTATCAGCCTCTCGGCTCGTGGAGCGGACCCTCCCAAACGAGCTTTCTGTGTGCGGGAACCCTAGAGCTGGCTGCGACTACTACTACTACGATGATTGTACAGAGATCCTAAGTGGATTCGACGGCGATGACTACAGCACTCAGCGATCCTATGTGGATCAGTGCTACCGATCATGTGTGGGTCCGATCCTGTGTGGGTCAGCGCTCAGCGGTTCTGTGTGAGCCAGCGCCTACAGATCTTGTGTGGGTCCGATCCTGTGTGCGTCTTTTCGGGGGTTAGTTACCTATCGATCCTTTGTGGGTCAGATCCTTTGTGGGTCATTGCGGGGGTTAGTACCTATCGATCCTTTGTGGGACTGACAGCTTAGATGAATCAGTGGATATATCTGATTATCTCTATCGTCATACGAAGAAGTAAACCTATGTGAGCTGAATCATGTTTTCATTTCCTGTGTGGATTGGGATTTACTTGATCTCAGATGTTGGAGCCGAATGAGAATTGAAGACTTAAGTATATGTATTGGAATATACCTAAGCAGTGTAGGATGTTACTTCGTGATTGTATCTTTCCTTTATGGATTTTCATTTTTGGATTTAGGGAGACCTTCGGGGGTCTCGGGGTCCCTACTGAGTAGCTTATACTAACCCCTGCATGGGCTATGCCCGTACTACGTTGTGTTGGTTGCAGACGACGGACAGCGCTGATCGTGGTTGAGGCTTGCGGAGCAGGACGGTACCTGAAGGTGGACCACTGGGCGGGACGTACTCGGAGCGGTCGGCTGGACCCGAGGAGTAGTGGAGGCTTTCTATACCCACCCTTCAGGTGGGATTTTCCGTGGACAGCGTGACGTTGTAGCTTTACTTTTCAGTTGATGTTTTCCCTTTCCAGTTGTACTTTTCTTTCAGTTTGGGTTTGTATACTGGCCCACTTACTTTTCCGCACTTACTGTTGTACCAGTTTTTACATAGTGTTTACTTCTACCAGCTTGCTCTGTGGTGTTTGTGGTCTACTTTACAAAGGAAATGTCTTCCCTTTTTCTGGGATTTACTCCTTGGTGCTAGTCACCAGCCCCTGGCCTATGGAAGGTGGGCTTGGGGTAGTCACGACACAGGCCCCGAGGACGGGTCGTGACAAATTGGTATCAGAGGAGTTTGGTTCTACCGCAGAACTAGGGACTCTGATCTTTTTCTATGTGAAGCAATAGTGTTTAGCGTATTGACACTACTGGAAATAAAGGATATACCAACGGTTCTAAACCATTGGTATAGGCTGGAGAACCGTTGGTATATTCTATACCAACGGTTGTCCAAACCGTAGGGAAGTAAGGCGTGGGGAAAGATATATACCAACGGTTTGAAGTAAACCGTTGGGGTAGCCCACTGTAGGTGTGGATTTGCCAACGGTTCTTGCTGAACCGTTGGTATAGGTTTACCCAACGGTTTGGGAATACTATATTCTCATCTTATACGAACGGTTGTGAACCGTTGGTATAGTATTTTTCCCAACGGTTTTCATGAAACCGTTGGGAATTCAATGGTTTTTATTTTATACCAACGGTTGTAAACCGTTGGTATAGATTTTTTCCCAACGGTTTCATGGAAACCGTTGCCATATGTTTAACTATGGCAAAGTATACCAACGGTTTACAACCGTTGGTATTCAGTATTTTCAGAATTGTCAGCAGCTCCTCCAGTGGCCCCTCCAGTGCACCTGCATAAAAAACAACACTGAAAAAAACACCACCTCTTTGAATAGAATCATGCTGAATAATTCCCCATTTGAATCTTCATATGACAAAAACACTGACACACTTAAAACAACAAAAAAGAACACCACCTCTTTGAATAGAGTCATGGTGAATAATTCCCCATTTGAATCTTCATATGACAAAATTCATCCAGTATAGTTGAATCAGAGTTTCAATAAGTCAAATATTATTTACACCCATTTCAATCTTCATACGACAACCACTTTTATAATATATAGTGAAAAGGTATTTTCATAGGAGTCTCATCACTTGTAACTCAGTAAGTGCCACACCATGCCTCAAATTGAGGCTGGGTTGACTGGTACACATCAAATATGATCCATGGATCATTGTCCTTAAGTTTCAACACAATCAAAATCCATTTGATCGGTTTGGCATATGTACGTAAAATATTAATCCATTTTGAACAAATGAGAGGTAGTTTGGGTGGTCCCTGTTGGGTCGGAGGTGATGGCAAGAGGGGGGTGAATTGCCTTTTTAAAATTAATTAACAATTTAAAACAAATTTAAATGCAGCGGAAAGTAAAAAGGCAAGACACAATTGATAACGGAGTTCGGCTTTAAACTCAAGCCTACGTCTCCGCTCCCAACTCAACCGTTGGGAGATTTATACGACCGCTTGCTTTTTAATGGTTATAGCAAGAAACCCACTAGCCGTTTTAAGGTAGGCTAGATCACCTTCTTACAGCTTGCTTTTTTATTATGGTTGTAGCAAGAAACCCAAATTGAAAGAAGGAAGAAAAAGGGTGGTTTGTTTTAATACAAACCCAATTAAGAACTAAACAATTGAAGTAAATAATTTAGAACAAACTAGAGGAAGCCTTGAGCGCCAAGAGGTGAGTGTAGTTGATGTAGAGGCAGCCCAAGCTTCAAGGATGGCAATTGGAACTCAAGTAGCCTTTGAGAATTGTCGTAGGAGCCTCAAATGATCAAAATAGTTTTGGTATGCTTCGGTATATGATCGGTGGTGTTCCCGGCATCCATGGACGTCTATTTATAGGAGAAATACTCCCAAATACTTCAATATGGCCGTTGGAGGGCTTTCGGAGCCGTTGGGGATCAAGTAGACAAGTCTGGTCAAGCTCCAACGACTAGTTTGACTTTGCTTACCGGCTGACCGGTGCTTGTCCACCGGCTGGCCGGTGCCTTGGAAGGTGGAGAGTGCTTCTGCCCAGGAGCCACCGGCTGGCCGGTGAGAAGGCCACCGGCTGGCCGGTGGTGAGACAGTAGGTCTCACTATTTGAAGGAGTTCCACCGGCTGGCCGGTGAGGAGGCCACCGGCTGGCCGGTGGTGAGACAGTAGGTCTCACTATTTGATGGAGTTCCACCGGCTGACCGGTGGTGGGACACCGGTTGACCGGTGGTCTTGACAGAGGGAAGATCCTTCTGTCCAGCCTCCACCGGCTGGCCGGTGCTGAGGCCACCGGTTGGCCGGTGGACATGAAAACAGTCCATTTTTCCTCCTTTGCCACTTCTTGCTCCTGAAATCATGTCTATTAACAAAAACACTTGAAACAATATTAGATCACGATGAGAGTGATTGTGATCATTAAAATCCAAGAGAGAGAGGTACAACAGTCCCTGCCCCACGGTGACTCGTATTGAGGTGGGATTGACTCGTACATGTCACATATGACCCATGGATTGTTTTACTAAAGTGTCAAAAGAATTAGAAGGTATTTGGTCTGTTTCTCGTATGTCAGTTGTTGATATCACTTACAATTTAGTCCCTTTTCAAGAAAAGAGAGACAATTTGAGTGTTCCTGGCCACACCGTGGCTTGGATTGAGGTAGGTTTGATTCGTAAAATTCAAATATGACCCATGGATCGTTTTTCTAAAGTTTCAATAGAATCCTAATGCGTTTGGTTGGTTTGGCGTTTGTCAACAGTTTTCACTTAAAGTTATGTCCATTTAAACAAAAGAGAGACACTTGGAGTGGTGTCGGCCCCAATGGACCTCGGATTGAGGCGGCGTTGACTCGTACATGTCACATATGAGCCATGGATTGTTATCCTAATGTTTCAACACAATCAGAATTTGTTTGATCATTTTGGTGTATGTATGTAAAATGTTGTCCATTTTTAACATATGAGAGACGGTTTGGGTGGTGTCGGCCTCACCATGCCTCGGATTGAGGTGGTATTGACTCTTACACATCAAATATGACCCATGGATTGTTTTCCTAAAGTGTAAATAGATTACGAAGGCGTTTGGTCGGTTTCCCGTATGACAGTTGTTGATTTCACTTACAATTTAGTCCATTTTCAACAAAAGAGAGAAAGTTTTAGTGGTCCCAGCCACACCATGGCTCGGATTGAGGTGGGGTTGACTCGTAAACATCACATATGACCCATGAAATGTTTTCCTAAAGTTTATACAAAATCCGTAGGAATTTGGTCAGTTTTCCGTATGTCAATTTTTGTTTTCACTTAAAATTAAGTACATTTTTAAAAAAAGAGCCACTTTCAGTGGTGTCGGCCACACCGGGCCTCAGATTGAGGCGGGGTTGACTCATACACGTCACATATGAGGCATGAATCATTGTCCTAAAGTTTAAACACAATCATAATTTGTTTGATCGGTTTGGCGTATGTACATAAAATATTGTCCCTTTGGAACAAAAGAGAGGCAGTTTGGGTGGTCCCGGCCCCACGGTGCCACGGATTGAGTTGGGGTTGACTCGTACACATCACATATGACCCATGGATCGTTTTCCTAAAATATAAATAGAATCCGAATGTGTTTGGTCAGTTTCCCGTATGTCAGTTGTTGATTTCACTTACAATTTAGTCCATTTTGAACAAAAGAGAGACAGTTTGAGTGGTCCCGGTCACACCGCGGCTCAGATTGTGGCAGAGTTGACTCGTACACGTCAAAAACGGCCAAAAACGGGTGTCTAACGGTCAAACTCATAGCGGACGACATCGGATTGACCTGAAATCACAGGACAAAAATCCCATTATTATTTGCGACGTGCACGCGTAGACGGCACGTCAATCAGACGTGCGGTCTGCGCGGGAGGACTCATTATGCGTTCTTTTAGCGTTGCGCGCGCTTGATAAACGGGCGTGGGGGGGTCCAAACTGACCGAACGAAGTCCGAATGGCCTGAAATCGGATGACATCAAAGGGTGAATGAATTGTGATGTGGTCGAGCAGACGACACGTCATATACATATATATCTCACTACTCCATACTCACCCAACAACATAAGGGTCTCACATTACTAGGGAATAATTCTATCCAATACTAAATGATCTTGATCTATTTTTCATATACATATATGATTCACCTCACCAATTATTACACTTAAAATATTAATAACATAAAAAATTATGATTCCATTTAACTAGAATTAAACCATCAGGTTTTACAAAGAAATTCTATATAAGTATTTTTTTACACTTTAAATAATCTTACCCCATACCATAAATAAGGTGTTCAACAAAAATCAAGAACATGAATTTCATGTTAACACCCAACATTGATTCATTAATAAATTGTATTCGAATTTTATGGAAATACCAAAATAAATTAGTGAATCAATGTACCTATAGTGGTGCACATGACCACCATGAAACAATCATAAATTTTTACAAAAACCCTAATAATTGGGAATAACAAAATCAAGAATAGAAGTATATGATTTATAAGATCTGGAACTATATCGTTGATAAAATATAGGAGTCTAACCTGGTAGGTGCTGATCTGATGGACGATGTGGGGATTGGGAGGTCCTTCCGCAAGAAATCGCTCCAGCAGGACACGAGGTGAATTCTTCTGTAATGTGGGGAGGCCGCTGGCTCGATTTGGTATTTGGGGCTTTTTTTTCCCAACGGTTTTTAATAACCGTTGGGAAAGACCAACCTTTCCCAATTTCTTCACCACTTTTCCCAACGGTTCTAAGAACCGTTGGAAAAAACCATCTTTCCCAACGGTTTCCATATAACCGTTGGGAAAACAAGGGTCCTTCACCACTTTTCCCAACGGTTCTTAAGAACCGTTGGGAAAAACCTATCTTTCCCAACGGTTTTATACAACCGTTGGGAAAACTATGCATTGAGGGGTTTTTCCCAACGGTTTATAGAAACCGTTGGGAAAGATATGATATGCCAACGGTTTAAAGAACCGTTGGTACACAACTGTTGGGAAAGATCCCTTTTCCAGTAGTGTGAGTGTGGTTATCAGTCTAGGGAGTTCAGTGTTGGTGCGGCAGCCGACGTATCCGTACACCAGGACCCTGACTTCTGATTTCCGACATAATGCATGAAAAAATTTATTGCATGTGTGTTTCAAGTTTTTTTTGTGATTACTTATGTCAGCTCACTAGGTATACTGTTTGACCATGGTGCACCTGTTTCTTTTCAGGATGGCCTCAAGACGGCAGCCAGCTAGGCTTCCAAGAGTTGAGCATGACGACAGGCCACCGAACGATGAGGCCTCGGTGCAGGGCCCTTTGACAGCAGAGGCACCGGTGGTAGCTCTACCTGTCGAGCCACCGATGCTTCCAGCCCCAGCCGCTGACGATGCATGTCTCCTTAGTGCACTACATGAGTTCCAATGCCAACGACCACCCAGGATCCGCGGGGAGATGGACCCCCAGGCAGTTGAGGATTGGTTGGTGGCAGTGGTGAGAGTTTTTAGGTTAGTGAGGACACCAGCAGACCTCATGGTGATCCTCGAAGCGAGCCTAATACACGCAGCAACATGCATATGGTGGAGCTTCATGCTCCAGGTGCACGATGAGGCATCTCTCCTCTGGACGGACTTTGAGAGCCTCTTCCGCTCGGAGTTCATCCCAGCCAACCTCTGTGCGGTGCGCATCCAGGAGATTCTTCGGCTGCGGCAGGGCAGCTTGACAATCGCCCTGTACTCGGCGATATTTACCGATCTCTTGTGCTACTCTACAAACATGGTACGTGACCCATTCTTCCGGGCCCGGACCTTTGAGCAGGGACTGAGACATGAGATCAGGGCATCGCTGATCTCCCTCAGCATTCCGACTCAGACAGGAGTACTGGAGCAAGCTCTTTTGATCGATATCTTTCTTTCTGAGTCTACACCAGCGTCGAGAACCACCGCAGGGCGGCATGTAGCAGAGTCTTCTACAGCAGGCAGTCAACGAATGACACATGGTTCCAGGCAGACCAGACCCTCAGGCAGATGACCTCAGGGCACTGGCTCAGCAGTGTGAGGCACACAGCATGGAGCCAGTCTTTCGAGAGGCAGGCAGTGCTACTCATGCGGCGGGCAGGGCCGCATGGCTTGTGATTGCCTGACTTGCCGTGCCGAGGAGCAGCAGACGGTTGAGGGACCACCAAGGCAGAGGCAGAGGGTCGACCGTGGCGGTCCGTAGGGAGCAGGCGGAAGAGGCAGAGGATCTGGCCGAGCAGCAGGTGGTGGGCGACGCATTGAGGCTCTACCACCACCACCACCAGGAGGTCCACCCCGACCACAGGGAGCTGGCATGCAGAGACAGGCACAGCTCCAGGCAGCGGAGGCCTACGACCACAGTGCGCCCTAGATGATTCGAGGTACTATCTGTGTCTATTCCACCCTTTCTGCAGTTCTTATAGACATAGGGGCGAGTCAATCTTTCATAGCCGCTACCCTTGTTTGGAGCTCAGAGATTTCGATAGAGCTGTTGGGTCGATCCTTACGGCTAGAGACTCCTACGGGAGTAGACTCGACGATTACGCACTGGTGACGGCAGTGTGAGCTTACTCTAGGAGGTGAGAGCTTTGGATGGGATCTTCTTATAGCAGCGTCGAGGCCTTACGATGTCATCTTGGCCATGGATTGGTTGTCTACATTCGATGCACATATTGACTATATTAGGTGCAAGGTGTGATGTGTACGCACCGACGGGAGCAGGTTCACCTTCACCGACGAGAAGGGAGCCTTTGGAGCACATGATGGACTCTCGCAGAGGAGAGGAAAACCCATCACTCATCAGTTGGCTAGCCTCATCCTAGGAGCAGTTGACGTGCGGAGTCCTAATTTTCTTGCAGTGGTGGATCAGTATGCGTACGTTTTTCCCGACGACGTTCCAGGGCTACCTCCTCGTAGAGAGGTAGACTTTTATATTGACATGTACCCCGGGACAACCCCGATATCGACTCCAGCATATCGGATGGCCCCCGCCGATCTTTGAGATCTATGGGTACAGGTTGAGGACTTTCGAGGAAAGGGATTAATCCGACCTAGTGATTCACCCTGGGCTTCCCCGATATTGTTCGCCAAGAAGGCGGATGAGAGATTGTGACTTTGAGTCGACTATCGTCGCCTGAACTAGGTGACAGTGAGGAACAAATATCCGCTACTGAGGATTGATGACCTCTTTGATCATCTCAAGGGAGCACGGTGGTTCTCAACGATAGACCTCAGGTCAGGCTATCATTAGCTCAGAGTTCGGGACGAGGACGTGCAGAAGACGGCCTTCAGATGTCGGTATGGCCACTATGAGTTCTTGGTTATGCCATTCGGCATAACCAATGCTCTAGCAGTGTTCATGTCCCCCATGAACAGGATCTTTCAGCCATACCTTGATCGATTTGTCTTGGTCTTCATCGACGACATTTTGATTTACTCAATGATTGAGGAGGAGCACACCTACCACTTGCGGGTTGTAGTAGACACACTCCGAGAGTACCGGCTTTATGGTAAGCTCTCGAAGTGTCAGTTATGGATACGTGAGGTCCACTTCTTGGGACACATCATCTCAGAGGTGGGAGTTCCAGTTGATCCTGCGAATATCGAGGTAGTTCTAGCTTGGGAGCCACCCATGAGTGTGACGGAGGTGCGGAGTTTCTTGGGACTAGCTGGATATTATCAGAGATTTGTGCCAGACTTCTCCATAGTTGCGGCACCACTCTCAGCTTTGACAAAGAAGGGGAAACCCTTCGTGTGGTCAGACAGATGTCAGCAGAGCTTCCAAGAGCTGAGACAGAGATTGACCAGCGCACCTATCTTGAGGTTACCTGAGTAAGGAGTTGGGTACGTAGTCTACTGCGATGTATCAGGGACCGGACTTGGATGTGTCCTGATGCAGGAGTGGACAGTGATCGTCTATGGATCACGTCAGTTGAGGCTGCATGAGCAGAACTACGCTACCCATGACCTGGATTTAGCATCAGTAGTCTTCGTTCTGAAGACATGGCGACACTACGTGATGGGCGAGCATTTTACAGTCTTTTCTGACCATCAGAGTCTCAGATACATCTTCTCTCAGAAGTACCCGAATCTGAGATAGCGGTGATCGCTCGAGTTCCACCAGGACTATGACTTTGACATAGTCTCTACTCCTAGGAAGGGGAACGTGGTAGTCGATGCTCTCAGTAGGAGGACGGGCATTCAGCTACATGAGGAGGCAACAGAGCAGCTAGCCTCTTTGCAGATATCCTTTGTAGATAGAGATTTTACAGCCTTCCTCCAGTCTCTCACAGTCACTCCTCCACTACCGCAGCAGGTTCGAGAGGCACAGCGTGGGGATGCTGACTGTGAGACGCGGCGTGCACAGATATCCTCAGGATAGGCACCTGATGGTTTCTCCTTTGGAGTAGAGCACGACATCCATTTCAGAGGACGTACCTTGGTACGAGTCGCTTTACGGGAGGAGGTACTGAGAGAGTTTCACACTTCTCCTTTGGCGGTACATCCTGGAGTGGCGAAGATGTACCAGGATCTCAGATGACAGCACTGGTGGCTGGGCATGAAGAAAGTTGTGGCAGAGTTCGTTTCTTGATGCCTCACCTGCCAGCAGGTGAAGGCAGAGCACCAGGTACCAGCAGGCTTGGTACAGCCCTTAGAGGTCCCATAGTAGAAGTGGGATGAGATATATATGGACTTCTTGATTGGACATCCACGCACTTTTAGAGGTCACGACTCCATTTGGGTGATCATCGACCGACTCACCAAGTCGGCACACTTCATACCTATCAGAGAGAAGGGCTCAGTGGAGAACTTGGGATGACTTTACTCTCATGAGATTTTACGGCTTCATGGTGTGCCATCATCTACCGTCTCTGATCGAGATTCTCGCTTTACTTCCATGCATTAGAAGGGGTTGCAGGAGGCGTTCGGGACACAGCTACGTCTGAGCACAACCGTTCACCCTCAGACGGATGGTCAGACGGAGAGGACCATTCAGACTCCCGAGTACGTGCTCCGCACATGTATCCTTGACTTTGGTCATAGCTGGGAGGACCACCTACCCTTGGTGGAGTTCGCATACAACAACAGCTACCACTCCACCATCGGGATGTCACCATACGAGGCGTTGTATGACCGACCTTGCAGATCTCTTTTGTGCTGGACAGACCCTGGGGAGTCAGCACTTGTGGGACCGGAGATGGTCCAGGCCACGACAGAGAAGTTCCAGGTCATCCAGTAGAGGATGAGGACAGCTCAGAGCCAGCAGAAGTCATATGTTGATAGGAGGAGGAGGCTACTAGAGTTCGAGGATGGCGACCACGTCTTTTTTCATGTCACACCTCGACGTGGATTACGGAGATTTGGCCGGGGCGGCAAGTTTTCTCCATGCTTCATCGGACCATTCCAGGTCCTCAGCAGGATTGGAGAGTTGGCTTATGGCCTGGCTCTACCACCTCAGTTGCACCGGGTGCATGACGTCTTCCACGTATCTCAGCTGAGGAGATATGTACACGACCCGACGCATATCATTGACCATGGGGAGCTTGATGTTGATGATGGGGCGACTTTTGCGGAGGTCCCGGTGGAAATCGAGGATCGGTAGGAGCGGGTCCTACATGGAAGGTCGATTCCTCTAGTACACATCAGATGGCAGGATGAGAACCTCCAAGAGAGCACTTGGGAGCGAGAGGCTCAGATGCATGCTTAGTACCCACTTTTTTTCCCCTAGATTATGATGTATCTTTACGGGGATGTAATGCCCTGATGTGGGAGTAATGTAAAGTCCCGTAAAATTCAAGGAAAATTTTTCTTAATTTTTTTTGGGATTTTACAAGAACGTAATCTCTGACGGCACTTGATTCTGAGGCCCAGTGTGCCCAGAATTTCTATTTGAAGTTTAGCTCGGTTACATTCAGTGAATGAAAGAGCGGGAATTCCTATCTTTTAAACCGTTGCTCGGAATCGAATTCCGAGGTCACTGATGGAACCACAGCACCGGTAATTGCTTAGGAACGCCTTTTCTGGAGTTGCATTTTCTCGATATGAGTTGTTTAATTTTGTGGATTAAGTGTGAGTGAAATAAAATTTCGTTAAGAATTTTATTTCTCTTCTCCATGAGTTAGAACCTAAGTGTAGGAGTTAGGGTGGGACCCACTGATTGTTAGTTTCTCTTGAGTGGATTAAAGGTGGGGTGGGTCCCAGAAGAGCCCCCACCTTTTCAATTTCCCTAACTCTCTAAATCCTCTTAACCCCCCCCCCCCCTCCCCCACTGAAGTTGTGTAACTCTTTTAACTTTTAAACTTCCCTTTATTTGGGTGAATTTTCCTCTCCTCTCTTTAATTATGCCAACACACCAATTCAATTTATTAAATTAAGTTCTGAATTTTTGAATTGTGGAATGAGTTAATAAAATAAGGATGAGCCTTATTTTATTTTGGTTGGATGTTGTGTGTGGACAATTGTGGAGAGAGCTCTTGGGTGTTTTCATCTTCATCATGAAGAACACCAAGACTTCGACGAAGAACGATGTCACTGTAAGAAGAGATCGATGTGCCGTCTCTTCTCCTCTCCGCAGCCGGTGTGTGACCCCTTTTTCCAAAGATCGACGATTCACCCTCTTTCAATCTTCTTCCCATTTAAAAGAAAAGGAGATGCCACTTCCTCCTCGGGCATTCTCCGTCAACATAAGGAGCTTCACCTCGCGATGTCATTTTCTGCGGCGAACCCCCGTTCTAGCTACGCTCAAGGTAGGGGTTATTTTATTATTTTGTTTGTGTTTACCACTTTTTCGTTCTTCATGAAAATACGACCAAATGCTATTGATTAACGAGAGGGGGCCGTACCGCACAAACACGGCCGACCCTCCTCCCTTATCATTGTGTTTGTTTCTTTGTGGTTTGAAACGAGTATGGCGCGGTGCCATTGCACTGCATCTGATCGTGCGACAAGGAATGTGCGGTGCCGTCGCGCCGCTCTGTGGAAAAGAACAAGGGTACGACGCCGTCACACCGCGTCGGAAAAACCCGAAGACACCTCGACCGGAGTGGGGCCACGGTTGAAGATCGCGGCGCCGTCGCGCCGCACCGGACAACCATGGTCGCGACCGGTTCCGGGCCGCGGCGATGCAGGGTGACCGGCGGCCGGAGATGGGCCGCCGACATCGGAGAAATGAGGGGACCGGCCGCCGCCGGTCCCGTGGAGCAAGAACCGGCCGGCCAGGGCGGGCCGGCCAGACAGGGGAAGAGCCAGGGGTCAAAACCCCCGGCTGGCCAGCTGAGCGGCCCCTTAATTGGGGCCACAGTTTCCAAATGGCGGGGGGCAGCGCCCCCCCCCCCCCCCCTCATAACCGAACGGCTCGGCCGTTTGGACGAGCCGTCTGGCGCCGCGTGCTAGCGCACCGGGCCACCGGGCCGGGCCACGCCCAGGCTGGGCCGGGTCGGCCCGGGCCCGAAAGCCCCGTTTTCAGACCCTCTTTGGTCTTTTGCCCATATCTTGGGCTACGGACCTCCGAACGACGCACCGTCAGCGGCGATGTGATCCTTGGATTGAGACAGTCGTTTCGACATATCGCACTCAAGGTTTTGGTATACTTTGGGTTCGGCCGAATTGGTTCGCACACGAAACCAATCGGGCCCTCAGAGCGGAAACACTCATAACTTGAGCTCCAGACGTCCGATTGACGTGTTTTCAACTTTGTTGGATTCCTCTTAGTGAGATAGATCTTTTGGATTACTCCGCCCGAGGTTTGGACGTAGGTGGAGTATGGTCGGGTTAGTTTTGCCTTAAAAACCAAACGGGCCCTTGGGATGAAAAAGCCAATAACTCTCAGACCTGGCGTCCGATTGACGCGCCGTCTGCGACGTTGAGTTCTTGTTGACAATACGGAACTTTTGGATACATCAAATCTGGACTATGTGTCAGTTGATGTATCAGCCTCTCGGCTCGTGGAGCAGACCCTCCCGAATGAGCTTGCTGTGTGCGAGAACCCTAGAGCTGGCTGCGACTACTACTACTACGATGACTGTACGGAGATCCTCAGTGGATTTGACGATGACGACTACAGCACTCAGTGATCCTATGTGGATCAGTGATACCGATCCTGTGTGGGTCTGTTCCTGTGTGGGTCAGCGCTCAGCGGTTCTATGTGAGCCAGGGCCTACAGATCCTATGTGGGTCTAATCCTGTGTGGGTCTTTGCAGGGGTTAGTTACCTATCGATCCTTTGTGGGTCAGATCCTTTGTGGGTCAGATCTTTTATGGGTCATTGCGGGGGTTAGTACCTATCGATCCTGTGTGGGTCCGATGACTTAGATGAATCAGTGGATATATCTAATCATCTCTATCGTCATACGAAGAAGTAAACCTATGTGAGCTGAATCATGTTTTTCTTTCCTGTGTGGACTGGGTTGTACTTGAGCTCGGATGTTGGAGCTGAATGAGAATTGAAGACTTAGGTATATGTATGGGCATACACCTAAGCAATGTCGGATGTTACATCATGATTGTATCTTTCCTTTGTGGATTTTACTTTGTGGATTTAGGGAGACCTTCAGGGGTCTCGGGGGTCCCTACTGAGTAGCTTATACTCACCACTGCACAGGATATGCCCGCACTACATTGTGTTGGTTGCAGATGACGTACAACGCTGATCGTGGTTGAGGCTTGCGATGAAGGATAGTACCTGGAGGTGGACCACTGGGTGGGACGTACTCGGAGTGGTCGGCTAGACCCGAGGAGCAGTGGAGGCTATCTGTACCCACCCTTCAGGTGGGATTTTCCGTGGACAATTCGACGTTGTGGCTTTACTTTTCAGTTGTTGTTTTCCCTTTCCAGTTGTACTTTACTTTCAGTTTGGGTTTGTATACTGGCCCACTTACTTTTCCACACTTACTATTGTACCAGTTTTTCCTTAGTGTTTACTTCTACCTGGTTTCTCTGTGGTGTTTGTGGTTTACTTTACAAAGGCAATGCCTTCCCTTTTTCTGTGATTTAGCCTTGGTGCTAGTCGCCAGCCCCTGGCCTATGGAAGGTGGGCTTGGGGTAGTCACGGCACAGGCCTCGAGGACGGGTCGTGACAATATGAGTACATAAATAAGAATTTAAAGTGTTTTTATAACAACATTCCAGTAGTTTCCAATAATAAAATATAACATAAACCAAGTGTTTTTTAAGACTCCCAGTCTCCAATGTTCTATAACAATAATTTATGAACTATTTCAACTTTCATTCCATCAGATCACTACTATTGTAAAATTCACTGATTCTCTTCAATCACATTACACGAAACCTTCGCAACAACTCTTTATTGTTTTGTAGGTTAAGATAATTTGATTACTAAGAAAATTTCAAAAAATAATTATCTTACTGAAGCTTTCAACATATTATTAGGACTTATATTTTTACTATGGTTTGTGTTTGTTGGGTGTGTGTCCTTATTTTCCAGATTTGGTTGTTGCTTCGCCCCTCATCATGAATCTACATACCATCTCCTCATCTCTAGAGATTGGGATAGATGTAATCAGTCAAGGGAGGGAAGGCATGTTTTACATCTTTCTTTCTAGGTACATGTGAAATTACAGGTTGTAGAACATGGGTTTTTGGTAGAAGAGGGATACTCAATTGTGGACTTCATAATGCTAAAAATAAGATATGAAATTTGGAGGAAGGTAAGGTATGTGAAACATGGGATATGGATTTGATGGAATGTTCCCATTGAAGGTCTTATTTTAAATGGGTAATGTTGTTACTTAGCTGGGCATATACATGGTGGTAGTACAACTGTGGTTTGGTGGTACTGGGGTTCAACGTTCCTTGATGGGGTATGCTCAATTATGGGTTCCTATGCAAGTAATTATCCGTTGAGTTTATAAAATGTTGGGTGTTAAGCCTTCATTGGAGGATATTTAAAATTTTCACCCAAAACCTATTTTAGCTGGCATGTGTGTTTATACTACACTTTTATAGAGTTATTAGATAGTTGTATGTGATTTGAGTAGCTACGGAATTGAATGTTTCTAGGAATTTTTTATTATAGCTTTATATTGAGATAATTTTTTTTTCTTAGTATTTACTGTATGAATCTCTTAATTATTGTCAATTATGAAATCATTTTCTTATGGTATCCATGGAAATCAATTGTAGTATAGGGGAGTCCCTATAAAACAATGTGAAACCATTTCCTTGATTAATTAGATCAAGCAATATTGTGTAAGATTTATTTTAATCTTTAATTATGTTTTTCTTAAATAACAAACTTTGTTGATGCTATTTTTATTGATGCTCAAATTTGTGCAGGGAATTATAGACTATTATTCAATAGAGACTTGATCATGAAACTGGCATAGTTTTTGAAGTTCTTGATGGGCTATACTAAATGAAGGGTTCCTATACAAGAAAGTATCCTTTGAGATGATAAACTGTTGGGTGTTAAGACTTCTTTGGAAGATATTGACATATTTCACCACTCCATAAAAGAGTAGTATGAACACACATACCAAATAAAATAGATTTATGGTGAGAAAATAAAAATCATAGTCAGGTAACTAATTTTAAATAAGATAATGTTTATGGTAAAATAAAAATGAACATCAAATATTGATAAAAATGGTTTTTGTGTGCATGATTTTTTCTACATTGGGTATTCCCTAGCCTATTTTATTTCACCATTTTGGTTCTTCTCATATCAATATCAAAGTGCTTATTGGATATATATTACAATACTATTTGTTGTTAAACGAATTTTCTATTTCTAGTCATTTAGACAAATTTCTTATAAAAATTAAATTAAGTTTTTTTTCAAAAAAAAAATAAAACACTTTTTATGTTTTTCAAAATGATCAACTCATGTGATTGATTATATAAGCAGTTTTTAATAGATGATGTCGTACTGAACCTACATTTTTGATTTTATAATCTTATCCTATTAATTTTCTTTGGTATTTCATGCAGAATAATTTTGGTGTTATTTTTGGAATAGAAAAGGATGATAGTTACAAGGTATGGGATTAGGAAATGCAATTCACTTACATGAATATTTCCGGTTCAGGAAAAAATTTATGCATAGGTTAGAATTTTTCATTAATCGTGGAATTTATGGTTTTTCATTGCAATTACATGGCTTGTGGATATTGAATCTGATCATTGGTTCATTGAATTTATTTTTCATGCTTAATGGATGGTTTCTAGATTAAGTAGATCTATAAGCAGTTTCCAACAGCAAGGAAGCTCAAAACTCAGAGTTTCATCTATACGAGTGACACATAGTCTCTGTCAACATTTTTGTTTTAACGAGGATCATTAAATTCCAATGGTGGTCAGTCCTCTATTCCTAGAGGATGACTAAAACTCAAAATATAAATGTATACTTTCTCAAAGTTGGAAGGGGCCTCTTATTTTTTTATATTTATTGTTTTTGGGTAGTTGGGATTTACGTGTAATGTTATGTATATATGCCAACTTTTAACTGTGAAAATTGATCATAACACCGAAATAAAATTATATAATATATATAATTTAAATGTGAATGGCCAATGTGTGGTTGTTAGCATGAATCTCGGAATGATTTATTTTTTATTTCAATTATGAATTAATCGGATATTTTTTAAAATAATCCCATGATCAAGGGAATGTCTTTATTTTTACATCAAAAGATGAAAAAATAATGTAGTAAATAAAAAACCATTTTGGATAGTTTTATATATTGGGTTTAATAAGCTCATGTTTTATTGACTCGGAAATTTTTATTTTATAATCTCTTATCCATGTATAACCAGTGTTTTATACAGTGTTCTCTAATTTCCAATTATAGTATAATATAAGATATACATTTTACATTATGAAATATCTTCAGTAGGAAATAAATTGTTTAATTTTTATTATAATAAATATTATGAAATATAAAATCATTGTTTACACATTATATACATTTTTATGTGTAATCTTTGGTTATAATGTTTCTAAAATCAGAAATCTATGTGACAAAATACACACAAATAACGCAGTATAAAATCTTTAAACTTTTATAGTTATTTATTATGGAATCTGAAATCAATGTTTATAATGTGTCTATAAATTGAGGTATTTTTAAAATTTGGAATCTCTATGTGTTAATAATGAGAACATTAATGTTGGAAAATTTGTTTTATATTATGTTTTTTATATTGATGGATGGTTTTCAGTGTAGACATTTTTCATGTTGATGGATGGTTTTCAAGACAATCACTTTTCTGTTTCACTAATTTAGTGGAAATGAAAATATTATAATCTATATTTTTTTATATTTGTCATCTATTCATTGCAATTAAAAAACTATTCAACTGATTTCTGGACTACGGTTTTGGGTTTTTTTAGGAATAACTGGGAAAGGAACATTCTCCAAAACTCCTATGGATCCATATTAAACATCTAGGTTGCTCTAATTACCTCTTTTTCAGTCTTCTGTATTAGAGGTAGGATATTCTTCTTCATCAAACCAAATAATGTCTAATTCTTTTCCTAGGTATATCGTGTCTTAATGGGACATGTTTGTTCATAAGAAGCATCCAGGGTGGTCTTCGATTGTCTTCAACATAGGTATTTAGGAATATTAAACAATTTTCCTCATGCCTTTTATATGGAATCGTTGAATGATTTAAGTAGTGGTAAGTCGGCCTAGATTTGGAATCAATCATCAAGTGAATCAACTATTGATGTGTTTCCAGTTAGTATGTTACGTTATCTTACTTGTCAAGGATGGAGAGATTTTTTGTGTTCACTATTAATAGGTAAAAATAACTCTAAATCGATTCCACTATTACATCATTTCTAATCAATTTTAGAATATTGTATTCACTGTTAGTTTGTTCACTTTTAATATGTTTTGTTTCTACTATTATGTTAAGAAGTTGACCTAATGATTAGATGATGTCGCATCTTAGGTTCAGCAGTTAATGTCATGTGTGTCACAGATATGGGAAAATAGATTAATGTTTTCATATAATGATTCATACATTTTTTAATAGATTTAATGCCCAGTCAAATTAAATAGTTACAAAATTTTAATGAATCTATTGTATTAGTACATCACTTACATATTAAACTTTTTTGGTTCAGTTATATTGAAATCCAGTTTCAAAAAAACCTTTCACATTTTAGTCAAAAGTATGTGATATCTCAATAGCCAATTTCATGCCATATTTACCTACAGCTTTGATTAATATCAATCAGTAGTACACTAAAACTATTCTATTTTTATACTCTCTGTAACAGGTTATTAAATATTATATTGACCGGATTCTTGACTTAAGATTTTGGCGTGGGTGAGAACACCATGCTCAGGATGATAAAGTCGCACCCCACCTCCAATCTCAGCTGAAACGGTAGGACAACTATCTGTGCTAGAGTAAAAAATCAAGAACCTCCATGAAAAAGTATATGAACTTCAAGAAGAAGGAAAAGTTGATGAATCATAGGAACTCAGGAGAAATGTGTAGGTACATAATGTTTAGAAAACACTTCTAATTCAACAATCGCTTTGTTTCATTAATTTGTGATGACATGTATATATATATTATGTATTCTATATTCATTAATGTGTATATATTATTTGAAATTACATTAAAATTCTATAAAATACATCTATTAATATTACCATTCCTTTCATAATATTATTTATTCACATACCTTTATTTAAAAGCAATAGGATATTTTTTTCTCAATTTATTCAGACTGAGAATTGATAATTAAAATATATTATTAACTATGTTAAATAAATTTACTTTCATCTACATTACCAATTGGCGCTTAAATAGAAATTTCCATACGCATTATCAGTTTTCACTTACATAATAAATAAGTGTGATATCACAATAGATTTCAATCCTATAATCAATTTTTTCCATTATGCATTACCAGTATGAACTTATATAGAATATAAGTTCATTCCATTATTCATTTATTTTCCAGAAATTCATATTGGAAAAAATACAATTTACATGTAAGTGATTGTGTAATTAAATAATCATGTCATGAAAATACACGGGTTGGGTACTAAATATAGATATACAACCCAGGACCATTGAGAATTAGTGTATAAACAACCTAATTAAAATTTTCTTTATCTATTTTTGATTCAATTTCATATTGTCTAGTATTATGAAGTGTCTATTGAGTCTCTATCTTCATCTATTTATTTTATTCAATTGCATCTTCTGTTTCATCTTTGTCTCTGATCTCTAAATCCCTCCTTACATATTGTTCCATATACATGATTAATTTTTTCACTCTGTTTATTTTTTTCCCTAAGATCCCACTCATTCAATTTAACATTATTTCATTTATTTTCACATTTCTCATTTTTATTATTACAACCACTTTCTTATCTTTGATTTCTATTTAACTTTATTTCTGTCCCCGAATTATAGTTATTGTGATCAAAATAGAATATTAATTCCATTATTCATCCTTAAAATTTAAAAATTCATACACATTTACTCTATCATTTTTCTTTTTCATATATTTGAATGGTTTCTTCATATTCTTTGCACTCTTATTCCATTATCATACACCATCACTTTCTAATTAAAATTTCATGTACATTACAATTTCTTCTAAACAATTATAAATATTAATCTCATATTAAATAAAAACCATTAATCGAATATGTCGTGAAATAGAATGGGTGAGTACTAGTTATAAACAAAACAAAGTATGTTTTTATATGAATGATTTTTTGGAAAAAAATTATCAAATCATTAACCAAAGAGTAATATTTTTAATGTTACATGTTTAATGTATAATTAACTTTTTGACTCCATGAATCAACTAATTTTTTTTTAATTTATAGGACAGTGATGAACCATGAAGTCATGATCCTAAATTTATTCTTTCCATATTCAATTCCACATGTTCAACTATTTATAAGAGAATATATATACTTCACTTTTTATGATCATTATATATTTCAAACTTTAATTAATATATATGATGCCTCTAAATTTTTTAATAAAACACTACAGAAGAAATTAAAGTTCAGGAAGATAATAATTTTTCACATGAGGATTCAATTTTCTTGATTCAAAAGAAATTACATGATCATTCTGCAATAATATTCTACCTACCTTATTCAATAAAGAAAGGTTGTTGATAAAAATTTGTCCATTTATAAAGGGAAAGCCACAACTGTGGGAATTAACCAATAATATTTTTTTCCATAGAATAAATTATCACACCCTTTCATCCAGATTAAATTAACTCCTTTTTTGATTAACATTGTGGGTGGGATAGATAATTAATAAAAGTTTTCGATAAACCACCGGTAGTAAGCCACCAATCTATGTAAAACAGCAATATCTGTGATTTCTATTAGTTATTTCCATTCTTCAAAAACATATTTTTAACATTTTCAATAGTTATGAAATATTAAAACATACTAAGGAGTGTAATCTACTACAACCAAAATACTTTTTACAAAATTTTTCAAATAATACTATTTATTTTAGAGTTTTCAAAAATATTTATTGGTTTATTATGATCATCATGACATAAAAAATATACCATTATATACTCAAAAAACATAACCATAAAATATTATTAATAGTCATGGATTATATCATTTAGAAGATCCATGAATATAGCTAGTGAATTAGAAAACCCAATGTTCCTAACCAAAAACTCATATTTTCTATATCTAGTTTGAAATTCCATCTTCAGACTACCTTTTTCTTTCACCTTTAACTGATGGTATCCCAACCTAAGATAAATCTTCAAAAAATATTGTACTCCCTAGAGATAATAAAAAAATTTCAAAATAAGGATAATGGTATTTTTTTATAAGAAGGATATTATAAAGGGTTATACGACCAATGTAATGAATCATTGAAATATATTCATTTTTAAAAATTGATTACCCCATGTTGAATTTATCATATTAATGAATCTTTTACATATAAAATCCTCTATTTTCTTTTTCAATTCCAAAATTTATACTTGATTCATTCGATAATGGGGTTTTTAATTATGATTATCATTAGAAAATAAGACAACAGTGAACTCAACCTCCAGATCTAGAATAGAACTCTGAATGTCATCATGAAAAAAATCTATATATCCATTCACAATTGGAACATCACTAATTTGAATTGTTTTTTTTTCATTTCAACAACATGGTCTAGGAAAGATTCACTATCATCTATAATCAATTTCTCATAGTCATAAATTTTATCAAATGTTTGAAATTATTGAATATAAATTTTCTGAATTTAACATTTATCTTACAATGATAAGCTATAATCCAATACATATCCAAAATTATTAAAAAATATTCTAGGGAATGTTTGATAAGATTTCCCATCCCACTAATAATAATAAAAGGATCCCTATAAATATTAGTTTTCTAATATTTCCACCAAGTATTTTCACCATTTCAAGAAGTGTATTACCATATTGACACGACCCAACCCAACAAGTCTCGATCCGCAATTCCCCAAGCCCACCGCCATAGGAAAGGGGTTGGAGTATAGAACAAAGTAGTCATATCACACACATGGGAGGCCATATACTATCACACCTATACACAGACCACCACATACACCTCCATGAAATAGTACAGAGATATAAAAATATGGAAACTAAAATGTATGCATAAAACTATCTCAAAAAAAGAACAACATAAGTATTAAATCATATAAAATGTTAAAATACTCTATCTATAAAATTATACAACCTTTTTAGAAGTAGGGGATAACTTTCAAATTCAATTACCATAAATCTGCTCATGCCAACTCTGGTTAACACCTTGGTCGGTGAATCTCACTAAGATTTTCCTTGCTCGGGTCCTCCCAAGACACTGTCAAATGTCATGGGGTCATAACATGACTAAAATTTTTAGAAAAATCCCATAAATTCATTATTATATGAATTCTCAATAGTCACCCCAAAAACCAAAATAAAATTAATCAACTAGAAGTAAACAGCCCACTAGACTTATCCCTAGGGAAAACAATCGAGAGAGAACCTCCAACTCAACCCCTCCTCAGTTGTACATGAATTGTCATATCAGTACAGAAGTGGTGTAATCATTAACATGTTACAACATAGAATGGACTCACAAAATCACCCATATATACATGTCTTAGACTCCAATTCTCATGAGATTCTGACCTCATAGCTAGGAACCTGATTCTACTCCTGGCTCTAAAGACAGTAACACAAAAAACCATGAGAACAGACTTCATGATCTCAACCATCCCATATGACAACCATCTGAGAGACACCCACCATTAATAATATTTTACCTTACCTGATGGTTCATAAAAGAGAACTCACTCCATCGATTACAACATACTATGTTGAACTTTAGTTCCCATCCTGAGAGGTCCTTCCATCTGTAACCTACACCTAGATCGTGGTAATAAGAAATCCAAGGGGATAGGACTTACCCTCATCACATCACATAGTTAAGGGAAAAATCCACTAGAATATTCACTAAATCTTTCCTCTCTAACGAGATATAATAGAGAGACCAGCACCTCGCCACTACATGACAGTCGAGGGAGTAATAGCTCCTAACAAACATATGAAACCTCTATCACTCATATATAAAGTGGCTTGTACCACCACCTATTAAGGTTGAACTAACTAAAAACCGAGTACTATACGTAAACAATGGAGGGTCTTTCTCCTCATAACTATGCTCAATAACTGAGGGATAACTAACCGAAATGGAGGACCTACACCCCACTGCTACTCAGATACAGGTGATTATGACTCCATAGGTGAGGACCCACACCCTGGTATTATAAGGGAGTACAACTCTATGATCTCATATACTCTGGGGGATCACCCTAACATTTCAAGGGTTTACTAACCCAATTTATAAAAACTTACCCCTAGTATGATATACACTAAATCTACCAGAAAAACATATATGGAGGACTCGCTCCCTAGTAGGACATGGGAGTTTCAATTCTAAGGATAGAGAACTCATACCCTAACATGATAATAGAGTACCCACTCTATCTATACATCATGGCTGGAGGGCACGTTCCCTAACATAGAAGCAAAGTACTAATATAATAGATAGAGGACATGCACCCTAGTCCCACTGGGGAGTAACTACTCTATCTAGCCAACAAATTTGGAGGGACCACACCCTGTCACTACCAAGGAGCTCTATCTCTAACTACACGAATGATATGGTGAACCCACACCAAGATTCCAAAGGGGATTACAAGTCCCACTATATATGTTAAAAAACCAAACTGATCTACCACATTGTTCAAGATCTGTAAAAATAAGTTTCACTATTTTCATACCTCGCATCACAACACAACCACGAGTAGGGGACCCATTCCTTGATACGACATTGGAGTATAACTCTACCATCCAAAAGAGTTCAGGAGACCCATATCCAAAAGATAAAAGGAATGTTATCGACCCTAACATGAACCCACTTATCCACCCTTGATAACTACCCACCGTTATGAATCTCTACATAAGATTTGTGATTGAGACATTCCGCAACGTATATCAATGGATGAAATAAAGGACACCGTTGAATTATAAATGGAAACCTTATCAGGATAATCTATTCACAATCATGAATCCAAATTCCATAGATATAGATACGTATGGTGGAATACCTCATGTAGATCTCTAAGAAAGTACAAGACATGCACTAGAGACCACATGGAGTGTGGAATCTCTTGACGACCTATCCCTATCTCTCATTCACATGACTTTTATGGGCCATGTAGGGGTACCCCATGTGTACAACCTATAAATTGTGTGTTTTTCCTCACCCAACCCATGTCCATGTTCTTATTCCACACATTTCGGCCAACCGTGTCCCTCACACACCGTGCATCCCATACTAAATGGTGTCTTTAAGATAAGTGTCCAATTGAACATGTATTTTATTCAATCATATTTCTAGAACCCCATGTCTATGTACTTTGGCCGTGTAGTTCTACGTGTCCATGTTCTATTACATGTTTACTCTAGAAATGTCCTCTATCCAGAATACATGAGATAACTACACATTATGTAAGTATGGTTTATGGTAAAAAGACATCTTCCCTGAATAGGAAGAGATGAATGGCATGTCTCATTGTTCTTTAGGTGCTGAGGTCTGGGCCCTTTATTCCAAGCTCAGGGTTTGTAGAAGGAAAAAGCTATAGATTACCGAGGTTGAGTCTGATTCGGTGGTGCTCATCAAGGCACTTCATGGAAGTCATGGAATACCATGGGAGCTAGTCTACCTCATCCAGAGATGCAAGGGAGAGACCGATAAAGGTAGGATCATTCACCATAGCTAGAGGGAATCGAACTTTGTGTCCGACAGGTTTTCTCGGTTAGGCCGGCAGGAGGAAACGCTTATGATCTTTAACTGCCCGCACTCATTAACCCTAGAGTGTGTCAGTCTGGTGCAAGGGGATTCCATGGGCCTGAATTTCATTTAGTCTCCTTGAGGTCTTGCTTCCCTTGTTTTTATTTCACACAAATTAATAAAAATAATAACTTTCAAGCAGGCAGGCAATCTGTAATTACTTTATGAGTCAACTTATTCTCCATGGTTTTCCCCAGAACCTATAGATCCTCCTAGGATAGATCTCTATCATTCATAATTCGGATTTAAAACCATACAAAAATGCATAAATATGGTGATTAGGACCAAAACAATCACCAACCTCAAGAGAGAAATTCCAATTCATAAGCTGTATAATGATGCATGGAAAGTACTACCCCTTGATCTAATGATGATCACTACCAATAATGGAGATCGATAGTGCTTTATTTTTTTGATTCGGCTCGGTTTTTTTCGTCAGTGAATGAGTAGAGGAGAGGTTCCCCCTTTTCATTGTGCACACCCAATGTGATAGAGGTGATATTATGTGAATTTTATTAATAAAATTCCTATTTAATTAATATTTTAACCACTTGAATACCCACCAACTCACCTCCAACAAAAACACCTTGTGGAGATAACTTTATATCATGCCTATGGTAAATACAACCATCTAAACCCAACTATGGATTCATATTTCTATTCTGAGAATCCACCCTATATTTATTCATTTTTTTGAGAGAAACTTCATGCAAGTCAAAAAATATATTTAATATTTTTATATTCGCCATACTGAGACTCCTAGGGCCCTACAATCCATCGTCGACTCAGTTACTGGTTTCATTAATATTCTGAGGAATAATTGAATGTATTACAAGAATAACCCAATACACTACATTCAACCAACCTTAAGACATTTCCTCCCCAAAAATGTGAATGACTATGAATAATGGAAAGAAAATTGAGATCCCAACAGGAACTCCTATGCCCGTGAGCTCTCAAGGGGTTCTCATTCTACTTCCATAAACGAACTTCGGGTCACTAGAATACAAAACCCAATCTAACATTCAGATAAAACTAAGTATACATCATGAAATAAGTGGGAACATGTTTCCTCAGTTATGATAGTTGGAAAATCACAAATCACTATGGTCCATCTATAGCAAAAGGGTTTGGTAGTACACCACCTCGCTAACCTATCACAGACACCATCATAACCCTACAATTCACATCCAAACTTGTATAAACTATACCTCAATCCCCTAAAGAGTTTTTCATTCCAGGATGATGTCAAGAACATTATGGTATCAAATAACAAAATAGGGATTCCCAAGTGAAAACCCTGGTTCTTACTAGGCCCTTCAACTATGAACCTTGAGATATAACATAGCATGCCAAAATAGAAACATTATCACACCCACTAGTGGAATCACAGATGAGTATTCATAGTGTCAAATAAATACACACTATTGAACCATCATAGAGTCTACCTCTTTCTCTAAGGAAATTTTTCAAAGAAAGGCTCACCCTTTACAGTGTAATCCAATCAAAAAGGGTTTAGAAGAAAAACTCTACTGTAAAGGGTGGTACATTCTCCAAGACTCTAGTTCCCAACGTCGCCTCAAACACACAAGTTGAAGGAACTCGTCAACCATACCTCGACACTATCCAATTTGGGTTGAGATGAATCACATACACAGTTTTGATCACATTACAAAAATGAATCTTATTGGATAAAATGTATCTCTTTCTCATCGAGTCAAAGCTATGTTAAACTATTCCCCCTCACCCTCGAGTGTCTCACATACCATGATAACTCCAATTGCATGAGGGTACTAAAAAATAGAAAAGGGATTCCCAAACACTCTCACTAGGTCTTACTGGGACCCGGTTACAACCACCAATATGTTATGCAGCCATAAAAATAACATCAGGAGAGACTAATCTACCGCACCTTGATATTATCAAATTTAGGTAGAACTAATTCTTCCTCAATGTTTTACTTACATCAAAAAAATGAATCTCAGTGGGGGAAGGTCATATCCTACTCAATAATTAAAAGATATTTCAAATAACATGGAAATAGGGTTACACGGATGCCTCATATTACCCTAAAAATCCCAAGAAAGAAGAGGAAAGAAAACTATTCCTCAAAACATGTCTAACAATTTCTACTTTATATATTATAAATAACACACAATATACCAATGTTCATCCTTATAGATTCTATGTCAAAGGTCCCTATGTCCTATTGTTTTCCTCACTTAAATCCTCCAGGTCCATGAGCCTAGCATGGACCACCTAGGGGTGTAGGTGGAAACACCTCGAACCACTTTCCACCAACTACTAATCAACCAACACCTCTGCCAAATCATACAAATTGCGAAAATCACTAATCCAAATGTTACCTCTACCAAGAAATCTCATTGACTAACTCTCTATCATTTTTAAAGTGGGTAGGATAATCTCTATCATTATTTTTAGGCCATCACAAGTATAAAAGTTTCTCTCTTGCGGCTGACTTGATCCCTAGTTTGGATCCTACGCTATAGGACCATGTGCCTATTTCTAGGAATGGGTATACCTTATATGTTGTGATCCAATAATCATTTATCATCTAACTACTATACACACCTCAGCCTCAGGACCACCACTACAGGCCACATCATCTCGTACCACCTCCAGGAAGCTCTATACTACTGGAGCTCACTCCAATAGCCCAACAAATGTTGTAAGGCACAAGGAAACAACACCTTCGCGGATGTATCTATAGAGGCCATTATCAAAGGTGTTGGCTATGTGGAATGGGACTTTACCAACATCCATGGAGTATTATGAAAGGTCTTTGAACCTATATGAGTACTCATACACCATCATTATACCATATTGAAGCATCAAAAGCTCTTGGATATGCACTGAACTCAATGTGGTTTGGAAGAAATAAACTTTAAAGAGTCACTTGAATATTAACCTAGTGAGCATCTCCTCATCGTGGAAGTACATCCATAAACTCCATCATCACCAAACCCAACCCTGCAGAAATATCACGGATAGGACATATATCTGATTGAGAGGTGTCCTCACTTGTAGGAAAACATTCATGACTACTTCAACCCAATCATCTACTACCTAGGGTATTGATTACCCCAATACATTAGATTTTTCTACCTCTTTTATTATTTTAGTTCACTTTGCATGCATACAACCTTAGCCTGAACTACCAGCACAACCATCTTCTCAATGGGTGGTGTCTCAACTAGAGGACCACATAGAGGAATCCCCTCAAGACTAGTGCCCCTACACTAATCATTTTCATGGGTTAGGTCATCACCAAAATCACATCTTAGAAACCTATATAGCAATCATCATGATGGAATCCTAAAACAAAATCAAGAGACACCATACTTAATTATTATACATGGGGAGAAACTCCAAAAGGAAATGGAAAAACCAAAACACAATCCTATATGATTCATGTACCATTTTATTTCTCTGATAACAATGTCCTAATGTATGATGTCAAAAACAAGGTTATTACATTCATTGTGAATTGATACATCAGCTACCACAATGAAACTATAACCTCTAGCCTGATATCGGAACTCGAAATATCATAACACTATCTCTATGCAACCCAAACCAAGTTCTGAAATTATGGTCCAAAATTGGAACCTCCTATGATACAACACTATCATGAACCGCCCCTATGGGGGTTGATCCGCAACTCCACAAGTTTTCATTCATATTATATGGAAATATGTCTAGAACTAAGTAGGCATGTCATACACAATGAAGGCCTTAGCCTATCAAACTTTTACACACACACACCCACATACTCTTCCATGAAATAGTGAGAGATATAAAAACATTCAAACTAAAATGCATGCATAAAACTATCCCAAACCTAGGTACATAAAGCTTAAAATTGGTAAAAATACTTCCCCATCCAAAATCTATAAAAGCGCCCAACCTACTCAAAAGAGAGGGAAAATTTTCAAATTAAACTACTAGAAATCTCCCCATTCTAGCTTTTGTAAACAACTCATTTGGTCTAGCTCACTAAGCTCTATCCACCTCAGGTCCTCTGGGGACACCATAAAAAGGAATGGGGTCTTCACAAGACACAACATGTGATGGGATATCTTGTGTAGGGGTGTGTATATGAAAACACAATAGGCACCAATAAACCAAAAAAGAAATGGGATCGGCAAAAAGGAAATAGTCTTCTTGACCTCGCCAAAGGGAACCCAATCAAGAGAGAAAATCCCGCTCGAACAATCCTCAACTATACATTACTAATCGCCATAGTATAAAAGGGGTTTCATCCTAGACAAGTGAAAACACTTCAAAGTATCCCATAATCGCCTATATATACTCTTATTGGACTGCATGTCTCATGAGGTTTTACATCATAGAAAGAAATATAATTTTACTCAAGGATCTAATGAGGGTAACACAAAAATCATCAAGAAAACTCCAAGAGCCCAGCCTTCCCAAATGGAAAGAATCTAATAGATACACTCTATCAAGGGAAACTCTATCATCCCTGATAGTATTTCTGAGAGCATGTGCTCCATCAGAAAAAAAATTTATAGGCTAAAATCTATTACCCAATACTGAAGGCCATCCCATCACTAACCTATACCTGTAGGAAGGTTATAAAAAATCCATGTATAGAGTCCATTCCCTCAGCACTATCCACTATTGACAGATAACAACTCCAAACTATAAAACATATGTATCCTACCTAATGAGATAGAATAGAGGTACCTTCACCTCACCACGACCTGATAGTTGAGGGAGTACTTTCTCTAAAATAATCCATGAAAT
This sequence comes from Viscum album, assembly GCA_963277665.1. Lineage (NCBI taxonomy): Eukaryota > Viridiplantae > Streptophyta > Magnoliopsida > Santalales > Viscaceae > Viscum > Viscum album. The sequence continues at coordinate 1,505,023,882 of OY728133.1, forward strand.
CTATATCACTCCTCTATGGATTGACCCACACCTTCGTACATTGATTCAGAAATTAATCCAAACTAGTTATCACACAGTACCATTGGAAAATATCTCTATTCATAATTTTACTCAACAGTTGAAAGAGAACTAACTATGTTGTAGGACTATCTCCCTACTACTACTCAGAGATGAGGGAGTACTAGTTTATAAGTGTGGACCATCACCTTTGTACGATAGGGGAGTAACACCCTGTGGATAGAGTATTTTCACCATATTACTACATGGTAGTACCACTATTCTATCACATTTACTATAGATGACCCACACCCAGACGTGATAGGGTAGTACTAACCCTGTGCAAGAGGAATTGGTCCATAGTATGATAAGGGAGTACCAACTCTTTTGGAACAACATACATGGAGTTCCTAAACCCTGGTACAATAGGGGAGTTTCATATCAAAGGATTGAGAAACCTCAACCTCACATAATAACGGTTTTTTACTATTTCTATATCTCGCATCTGGAGAACCAGTGCCTTGATAGGACAGGAATGATCTAACTCCATGGATAGAGGACCCACACCCTGGTCTAAAATAGTGGTAATTAATCAGTCTAGCCAACGAGTATAGAAGGTCCACACAGTGGAATGAAAAAGAAGAGATTTCTCCAACTACATTAATGATATAAGGAACCAGTTCTCGGATTCCACTGGGGATTGCATGTCCCATCCAATCTATTCACAAACCATATCCATCTATAGCATCAGTCATGAACCGCTAAAAGGAGCATCATGCTCATCATCCCTCGCATTGCATCACATCCACAGGTAGTAAAACCACAACCTCATAAAATAGGAAGGACTACTCTGATTTCTAAAAGATTAGAGGTGACCCACATACTAAGGGGACGGGAAGGGTACCAACCTAGACGTCAACCCAGGGATCCACCAAGATCACTACCCAAGGTTAGGAAACACTAAACAAGAATCATGCTTAAAACATGCTAAATCATATCTATTATGATGAAATGGGGTACTCTGTAATTTTATACGTATAAAAATACTATTGATAGGCTATTCAAAAGCCTAAATATGTGTTCTATAGAAGGAGATACGTAAGGAGGATGATCTGAAGAAGATCTCCAAAAAAGAACATAGTGTGCCCTCGATCCCACACGGTGTGGGGACTCACTTGAGAACCTATCTATTTATCTCAATCGTATGTCCAGAAAATTTAAAACTATGGGAACCCGACGTGTACATCCCATACACTATGTGTTATACCTCTCCCAACCCCTTGATGTGTTCATCTTCCAAATAGCCTGACCTGTTGTGTCCCTCACATACTTTTCACCCCATACTACAAATCGTTTTCATACTAAACACACACTTGGAAATGTGTTTTATCCATTATAATTTATATAAACTCATTTTCATGAACTTTAGGAAATATAGTTCTACATATTCATGTACTATTACCTGGTTACTACGTTCATGTCCTATGGCCACATGACATGGGGTAACTACATAGTGTGTAGCTTGGGTACACGATGTGTAGTCCCAAAAGGCCATATTCCCCCAAAATGAAGAGACACGCAACATGTATCATTGTACTACATGTCATGTATATGGTAATACCATTCATTAATTTTCTTGAGATCACCCAATATGTCGTGGTTTTTTCCAAAACATCTATTTCGATTGGGGAGTGATGTCTAGCATTCATAATGAGGCTCTAAAAACTTAAAAAAATGCCTAATGTAGGAGTTCAAGACCAAAAATCAGATACAAATACCTGTAGGGAGATAATAAAAATACATTGGCCTAGGAAAATGTCGAGATCATGTTGCTCATTGATCTGATGATGATCGGTGCCAAGAATAGAGATCAACAACACTCTATCACATCGATTCTTCTTGGAATTCGTCTGCCATCAAATGGTGTAGAGGAGGAGTGGTTCCTCCATTTCATTATCTACACCAGACATGATATGGGGATATTAGGTTATTTTTAAACATTATACTGGTATTTAATTAATTTATAAACCACTTGACACCCTCACCGAATCACCCACAATCAAAAATCCCAGTGATGACAACTATATATCGTTCCTAGGGTTAAAATAATGTTCCTACCTAAACTAAAGCCAATGATTTACATTTTGAGGCTCCTATTGGGAGTTATTCCACATTTTCAGTGAAATTTACTATACATGGCACAATATATGTAATATTTTTAAAATCACCATTTTGAGGATCCCCAGGACACCAAATCTTATGCCATCTCAGTGCATGGCTTCAGAAATATTCTGAGGAATATTCTAAAATCATAGTGGTCTACCCTAAGTCACTAAAATTTTTACATTTATAGTTCAAATAAATGAAATAATGTGAAGATTATGATTCAAATATCTTATCAACATAATTTCAACAAATAAGTAATGTACCAATTAGAACTTCATTAGATATCCCAACATCAACTGTATGCATAGAAAATGTTTTCTACACCACAATTTTCATTCCATACGGACAAATTCCACCCTATGTAACCCAATTTGAATAGAAATAAATCATAACTACACAAAAAATCAATTAAAACAATTGACCGTTGGCTAGCTATTAGTTACCCCTTGCAAAGATTGTTTGAGACAATTTTATTTGTAGTCATGATCCTTATGATCAAACATAATAGATCAATAGCTCTTTATAAATCCTATAAAATATCCATGAAATTTTTTCACCATAATTGGAACATTTTTGGGGAATAATAAAAAATAAATTAGTTAACTACTTCTCAATTTCTGTCTACCTTTAATTCTACTTACTCATGTCATCTCGAGGAATATATGTGTCACAAACTCAATCCCAAATTTCAAAGAATAATGAAATATTTTCTTATGATGTATAAATTTACAGGAATCCAAAAATATTTATAGACATGGTTCCAATCCAATGTAAAATATCATAATTTTAAATTTAATTTACTAAATAAAATATGGTTCATATTGGGAAAATCTTATAAATTTTTCTTCATCTGTTGCAACTAAATACTTATCATTAGGACTCAATTCAAAGAATTTTTTCTCCATACTAAGAGAAACTTTTTTTGGAAATTATTTGTCCAAGAAAATATTTTTAAATTTATGCCATTCCATGGATTCTATATCTTCTCTCTCTATGGTATTCTTAAAAAATAACCACTATTGATTACCTTCACCTTCAAACTAATAAATCGATAGAGTTAAAATTTACGTTTTGAAGATCTCATGACATTAAAAATATTCTCAAGATAATTTATCCATCCTTCTTCTACCACTATATATGAAGTTCCACCAAATATAGGAGGTTTTAAATCCATAAAATGATTAATTATTTATGTGTTCTTCTACGGAGAATCAATTCACCCTCTAACATAGATTCAAACACCACTTAAATCCTATTTCAACGGATCCATAACTGCAAATAAATGTTCAGGTCCAATTAATACTATTCTAGAATACTTATTTATAATTATATTTTCAAATATATATATATATATATTCATAAAAATACCTATTTACATTTCAATAATCAGTTATGAATATGAATATATTAGACAATTAAATTTGGTAATAATTAAATTCTTTATCATTTCAACTTAACCATAATGTAGAATCTCTTAATGGTATTCTGTTAACATTATCATAACCACTAAAATTATCTAAACAGTTCTTATGATACCAACTGTAAAGACCTAGGCATAAAAAAATAGATAATCATGAGTTTTTATCTAATAAATCACTTTATTACATTTTTAGGATCTTTATGGTTTTGATTTTTAAATAGTTAGGTCATAACCCTTACAAAACATACCCATTTATTATAATGTACATGCTTCTAATCTATATCCATCTTCCACCAATATTATAATTTTAAGAATAAATATGTTTTCTTTTTACAAAAAATAATCATGAATTTCATCATGACATATTATTTACGATTACCCATCCTTAAGCCTATTGGAAAAAATTTAAAATCTTGGTATGATCAACAAAAATAGATTCATGTACATGAAAAAATCCATCATCCCGATGGAAAACATGATAACTCGTAAAATGCTTATCTTTTCCAAATATAAATTGCGTGGATAAAATATATAATTAACATAATAAAACACATATTTTTTATCCAATAAAACTTTTATATCCCATTTAAGTAAAATAGAATCCCTTTTAGGAAACATATATCATTTTATTTATAAAAAGGGTTAATAATAACTAGAGACCAGTATAATCCATAGGAGAACCCACCCTAGTTAACTCTAACATTATTTCCTATAAATACATGTTACACAACACAATTCAATAGAATTATATATCGGTTTCACTCATTGTATTATCTCTATCGGGATCTCCCGTCTTATAAGCTGTATTAGGCTCACCGTTTTGTGTAAGTTGTATCTAACTCAGACATCATATAAGTTATTTTAGGTGCACCTATAAACATCTTCAATTCTAGAAAATTAAATTATGAATAATTTTTTGTCATTTAAACTTTTTATTTTAAAAATCATGAAATTTTGTTTTAAATAAATATTCAAAAAAAATTCAGAAATCTAAATATTTTTTCCTTTTATAAACACATTTTAAAAACAAAATTACCTAGAACAAAGGTAAATATGGTTTTCATTTAAATAAAATATAAAAAATTGTAATGGAAGTATAAAATTTAATAATTTTTATTTTTAGGTGAAAAATATATTGACCCCATATATATTAAAATAGATTATTCCTCCCTCCTTTTTTTATGAATAACAAAAAAATCAAAGTAAAATACATAAAATCCTTCCTTTGGAAAAACATTAAAATAAATCCAAAAGAACAATAAATTTAATTTATAATTATTTTATTCTATATAAATACATCCATAAATTATTTTAAGAATATTTACAAGGAAGAAAAATATTAAGGGAATAATTTTTTAAAATAATTAAAATAAGGTTTTAAGTTCTAATGTATCTTACATTGCGTCAAATTCGTCACGTATATTATTTTTCTTCTTTAATAATAAATTTATGTTAATTATTTTCTTTATTAATAAATTTTTTCTATTTTTATATTCCTTTTATTTTATTCATTATCATGTTATTTTTAATAACTTAATCAATTTGGTTCATGTCATATGCTTAGATGATATTTGACTCATAAGTCAAAATATACTTCGTTGGGTTGAATATAATCAAAATGATCATTATTTCATCATATATAAAATAATAATTTGGAAATAATTATCATTTTTACATAAATTTTACTTTTATAACCAATCCTAAAATATGGTTACTAAAAATGAGCTATTTTAGCATCATAGAGATTGTAGGTTATACAAATGCATCAGTTATATTTCCATTTTTCAATGAACACAATGAAAATAAGGTAATAATTATTTTAAGTTATATAATAAGGATTATATAATAATTATTATATAATAAATATAATATACATTATTAGGATACACTTTTATATAGTTCCCATCTGATGTGGTGATGAAAAAAATTTCAAAATTTAATAGAGGTGGTAGTCCCCACATACGCATGATTGTCATCATAATTTTTCAATGGATTAAAGGGTTAGTAAATATATCATATATTACACATCCATAATCATAATTAATGAATGAATAACATATTAATATATAAACATTAAATCTATCATTATAATTATCTATGATAAGTGGTGATGTAAAAATTATTACATCTCTTCTCATGGTGGTATTATGTCGTACACACAATTGATGGTTTCATTTCCATTTTGATGGAATAAAGATATTTATATATGTTATTACATTAAAATAAAAACATATTAGTATATGTAAGATATTGGTACTATTATTTTTTCATGTTTGAAGAATATTTGAATGTTCTTTAACAAGAAATAACATTAAACCATTTAGTTTAAATCTATACCTTTTTTTTCCAAAAATGATTCATTAAACCATAAGCCTTATAATGTCAAAATGATTCTGAAAATAAGACCTATATAATGTGTGTATGGACGTTACAATATTAGTTGGGTAGCTCTTGGATGATTTATATTTCTATAATGGTGTGAGGAATAGAGGATATGAAGTCCAATTTATAAGTGATGGGAAGTGTAATATTGGAATCACTTAAAGTATTAAATTAATATAAATTAATTTTTATTGAAAAATGTATAAAAATGATATAATTATAATATAGAATTATATTTGGTCTAAATAATATCATTAAATAAATTATATTCAATTTTATATTATTTTTTACATATATCATTTTGTTTCAACCCCCTATTAACCCTTTTACAATTATGGTGATATTAATGTTTTTTTTCAATAATGGGGTATATAATGTCACTATAAAAAATGATACATAGAGGGAATATAATTCATAAAATAAACCATATATCAAGCCCTTGGTCTATCATAATAATTTTAGGAATTTTAAATATTTTAATAAAACAATATTTACTATAAATTATCATTAATGTCATTTTTGGAATATTTATTAAATTTGGATTTGAATACAACATCACACAAAACGTAATTATAATATAATCCATTAAAAAATCAGAAAATGTTTACAAATATTTTTAAAATATATGGGAAACTTCAATTCACCATTAAAATTTACTTTTACACTTTTTAAAATCATTTATTTATATTTATTATGTTTTCACAAGCACTATATCGATGTTGTATTTGAATTTATTGTGATTATCTAATTTTAAAAAAAACTATAATTAAATTAAAATGAAAAAAAAATAATATTTCATATTTCAAATAACCATTTATTACTAAATATAAGTTCTTTTTAACCCTATAACCAAATTTATAGATATTAAATTCAAGAGATCAATATTTTTTATTTACTTAAAATAATTTATAATTAATTTTAAAAGAGATATCAAACAAAATTTTTATAAATTAAAATATTCAATGAGTGTAGCCTAAATTCACTCCTTAAATATGTTAAATTAAAATCTTAGTATTATTTTTATACCTATTTCCATGTTATTTTTGTCATTAATTATATAATTTACCCATACTTACGTGGAAAATATTTATAAGGGTTCCTATTCAGAATAACAAAAAATTAAGTATAATATTTATAAAATTTGGACCTCCAAATTCAAAATAATGAATCCATTATTCAATACACATTTACTATAACTAGATGAAATTAATTTAAGATTGAAACTCCAAGATAAATTAAATAAATTTTTAAAAACTTTTGTTATTAAGAAAAAATATTAACTTATTCTAAAGTTAGTTTAAATAGTGATTACAATGTAATTAGTTCTATTATTTCAAATTAAATTAGGATTATATACATTATGATCAAATTAGACTTTTAAATTACTTTATATAATTAAATTAAAGTGTAGTTTTACAAAACAAATAACATTTTCATTATTCACTTTTAAAAAACCAAATTTCCAACATAAGATAGTTTTGATATGTTGATTTCAAAAATAAATTTCATTTTTTCAAATAATAATTATAAAATTTATATATTCAAATTTTATGGAATATGAGTTTAATAAGAATAACATTATTTCCTTTTTATTTTAAAAATTACAATTTATTATTATAATGAATATAACTATATAAATTCTATTTCATGAAAAATGATATTCTGTTAAATTGATTATTAATTTACATTAATTTTCTTAGAAACCAAATGTATTAATTAATTGATGTTCACATGTAATGTATCTTATCTACCCTAGGTGAATATGATTCATGTTTGGTATAAACCCCTATATATATATATGAATGTATAAAATTCCATACGATTTACTTTCACTGGTTATATGAGATAAAAATTCTATAATTATTTTCTCAAGGGTATACTCTATATCATATTCACGATTTTATTTATTATAATCTTAAGAAAACATCATAAATGATAATATTCCATGATGATGATTTATTGTGGATATCTAAATTACTTATTTCATGGTATTTTAATAACCATTATTTATTAAATATAATAAATTCTCATTAATGAATGATAAATTGAGAATTTATTTTCAAGAAAATATTGGTATATATACGTTGACAACTAGTAATATGTCCTAACTATAATATATATACATATTACATTAATTAACATAAATATTCATTACATATCACAATAAGTGAAACCCTAGAACCTGTTTTTTTAGTTTCTTGGTAGATTATATAGATAATCCACTAATGAAAATTTAATTAAAAAATTCTTTAAACAACCATGGAAACTTGTAAATTAAACTTCATAAATTAAATCTATGAAAAGAAAAAATAAAGAGACCATAAGGGAAATTTTAAATAAGATTCCTTTCAAACTTTTTAAAAATAAGCTAAATGTCAATTCAAAATTAACTTAAGAAAACATAGAATTAAGAAAATTAGCATCTATAAAATCAAATCAAAAACATGTAAATGGTTGATAAATACTTATCTTCACAAATAAGAAATATATTCGACTCCAATTACAAGCATCCTCGCATATGAATTATAAATAAATGGGACATGAAATGGTAAAAATACAACTAAAAAAACTAAATTAATAATAAAATAATAAATAGGGTTTGGGAGATAAATTATATACAATTTAAAAAATAATAATTTATATGTATACATTCTTAATTTTGAACATATATTTGAAAATAATCTATTACCATTACTCCAAACTTCCCAGAAAATCAATTTATCCTATTATATAATACATATAACCATTTTAATAACTCTATTTATATATTAGATAATATATATTAACTTTTATACTCATTAATTATTATATTCTATTATATATACATTAGTTAGTTATTGTTTAATCTCATCATTTGTTGTCAGTAATTTTGATTGTTTCCTATAAGTTTCATAATAGTGTAGTATATCCTCATACTATAATAAAAATTTCATCATTACTAGATTGAAGAATATATTTTCATCTATTTTTCAATTATTTATCCATTACTAGTTTCATTTGATAGAATCTATGGGTATGGATCACTAGAATGAAATCAATAACGAGCATGTTTCAAATAATCTTTTGAGAATAAGGAATAAATTTATAATGACTCTTTATTTATGTTTAACCCTTCAAAAACTGTATTCATAACATGAATTACTCATTAGTTTCATAAATTATTTATATTAACTTCTTTATACTACTTTATTTTGGAAGTTATGTAGATAATATATCATTATTTATGATAGTTTTTGAACTGACCCTGTCAAGAACATGTGATACTAATGAATTAGTAGGTGTACCGATTTATAAAATGATAATATAATTTTGAAATATGTTTAATTATGTTACTATAAAATAAATATAGTATATAGAACATTTTATTAAGATTTTATAAGAGTATTTAGTTTAAAAAATTTAAAGAACAATATATGCACTTTGATGAATTCTCTCCTTCTCAAAAGGGGTTCCTTCATAATGAGGGATTAAGGTCTCTTTATAGAAACTAGAATCTAAAAACAAGTAATAAGACATTATTAAAATATATTTTTGGAGGTATTGAGGAAATATATAATGGATAATAGTTTTATAGGGGAACGGGTTTTGTCCTTTTATATGTGAGTTCTAAGAGTCATTAATACAAATACTAATTCTCTAAGATGTAAGGATTTTGTATTATATGTAAAGTGGTTAAAATGGGAAAAATAACTTATATAGGTCAGTTATATCCTCATTCAACAAAATTATTGATATTTATAGATATATTTTATGAATTAATTCATTAATATAACCATTTTCCCACATATTACCTTTCCCATTATATCTCAATTTTAACTCAAAATATTTTATTAAAATAAAGTTGAACGTGCAACATAATTCTAAAATGGTGATTCCCAATTTCAACAAAATTTAATCTAATTGAAATTATAAAAATGATAAATTTTATTTTTAAATGAAAAAAATGTATGGAAAATGTGTTTTATAGAAAAATGACTTTTTAGCCATTAAGTGTTCCAAATATTTCATATTAATCAACAATTAAATTAGTGTTATTATATTTTTTAATAATTTTAAACAATATATTTTTTTATAATAATCCATGTAAAGTGAAAATTTTAATTCCTTAATTTTAAAATATACCAAAATTAAAAAAAAATTCTTTAAAAAATAACTCTTTTACATTAAATGAATTGAATAATATCCACGTACGTATCTTATAAACATTCAATTGTGTCAATCTAATAGGATTAAAATATTTATATAAAATTTATAAAAACATCAAATCATTCTTTAATAGTAATAATAATAATTATTAATGAAATAAAATACCTATTATTTAAACAAAACATTTAAATTAATTGTTTTCTTTTTATTTATGTCTAGGCTTTTTTATTATTGGATTATACTATTTTAATTAGTTACCAATACTTAAATAAGTTCAATATACCTATTGGATATATGTTTATAATATTAACATATATAATGGTCATATATCCATCAATTATATGTATAATGGTCATTTTAAATTCTAATATGCAATCTTACAAGCATATCTAATATCATTCACCTTATTCTATAATTTATTTTATATTATTTTTATTATATTTATAAATTGGTGTATACTTTATATATTTATCATTTAAAGTATAATCTTTGAGGTAGATCATGACAATGGGAATTTCAAATGGGTAGTATTTTTATTTACATGTGGTTTCATTTCGTTATTAATTTTAATAATTATATTTCTTTTAATTATTTTGTCATGTATTTTATTTTTTATTGTAATATTATACCATAATGAAATCATTGAACTTTAATTTTATATTTTTGTTTCATTTTTAATGATAAATTTAACAAATAAGATTTATTAAATGAAAAATCATACTAAAATCATAGGTTGTTACATTCTACTCCATTTAAAATAATTTTCAGCCTAAAATTTTAGTACTTTTATGAAAATAAATTATGGTACTTGTGTCTCATTACTTCTTTAGTTTTCTATTTTGATTTCTAGACCAAATTATTTCTATTATAACTTTAACTAGATGATTGGTCCTATTTTTTAGTATGTTATCTAAAAAATCCATGCTTTATACCAAATTTTATTTGTAAGAGATATTTTCTTCTAGCTGAAATACTTGAGAGTTCAATTTATGACATGGATTGTGAATTTAAATCCTTAAAAGTGATACATGGAACACATCAACAAATTGGGACAGATTTAGTGGAAGTTAAAGGTGATTAGACAAAATGTATCGTCCTGACCCTAGAGCTAATAAAAAGTTGCACCATGCTGGTATATTGAAATACCTTAAGCACACATCCCACTATTCTAGAGAACATAGAATAGTATTGATGGTATAAAGGTGGTATAGTGGGGATAACTTTCTTTCATATGAGATTAACACAATGGAAATATCTATATATCATCCATAGTAATAAAATAGTGGGTGCATAAGTATAAAATAAGCTAAAATATAACATGATTCAATTATAAATGAAATTACATAAAATCCCAAACATTCACATCATTCATAAAACACTGGTCACCCACTCGGCTGATGATAAATATAAGTTTACATAAAATATATAGAAACAAAAGTACAAAGATTTATTAAAATCTCTGACTAGGGAACATAATCATTCTCCAAGATATTATTGAGTTTCACCATTCTGATCTAGAGAATTCACACGAGCAGCTACTCTTGATCATGCAACCCTGGTCTTCATCCCTATCCATTATGAAATCTATGATCAACCATAATAGAAGACATAAAGTCTACATGCACACTGAGGTGCATGTATATGGATGATAAATAATCTTAGTAGGCCACTCCAACTATGAACCTATAAATCTTACTTCATAATTTCATTCTCATGTAATATACTCATCCTATATGAGACAAGACATAGAAGATAAATCAAATAAATAACATGAAGGCACAGAAGATCGCTGGATCTATAATTATTCAAAATTGGTAATGTTCTGTCATGTGTGTGTGTGTGTGTGTCTATGTGTGTGTGTGTGTCTCCATAAATATATATTGATAAATATATATATAAATTAGTATGGTGAAAAATAAAATAAAACAATATCAATTGATCCATGGGTTTGTAATCCTAATCATCTAGACATTCAGTGAAAAGGGAATTAAGGTGATTTTCATACCACTCAAGTTGTGAATATATAAGTTGATTATTATGTCCATAATCATAATTGATACTACCTACTTTTTCTGCACAAAAATGTAATTGTGAAGGAGAATTCACCACTATGGGATAAATATCTTAGCCATGGTTTCACTCATACTAACCTTAAGTTGAAACAATAAAGGTTTTTGTATACTGATGTTCAATAAAATAAATATGCTACATATTTGGACATCATTCCAAGATCACCATGTAAAGTAGGTCCAATGTATAAGCCATAGGTCTCAGTTCTTAAGAAATCATGACAGTGTGACTCGGATAATCCCTAATAGTATGACCCTTTGGCAATGTATATGGAGAGATCACTAGTGATACATCATTCCCAAACATTGATGTATATAATTGAGAAGAGCATAATCATCCCCATCACTTTTGATTTTATAATCATCCATGATTATATGACACATCAATAGTGAGGAGCATCATGTCCACAATTGTGATCCAGCAATTGATTTAAGTGATCATAATCATCAACATCTCTTGAGAGAGAATACTCATCCATGAGTATCATTAGTAGGGACTCAATGATTTTATATCATAATCAATTTATTATAGTATTGAATATTATAATCAAGGAATGTCATTCCGAAATACCATGACTAATGGATTCCATGAACGAATATCAATCACATAGGGTGTAAATGCTGGATCCTAAGAATTTTCTCTCGAAAACATAATAGAATAATAAAAAATTGAACAATCTTAGCATCTAGATACTAGTAAATACATATAGGAATCCCAGTAAATGAAAAATTTGGATCCAATAAAGTATGTTAGGGAATAACAATCAATAAAACACATCACATCAAGTAAAACATCCATAGAAAGGAACCACCTCTATTTATCATAGTTTTATCATTAGTAACTTGGTGAATTCATAACAAAATAGAGAGGGTGGTTGACTGCCTGAACCCATAAACACTATAATAGCCTCATATTATCATATTTTTAGTGTAGTCTTGTATATGACACACACTTCCATCAATACCCAATCCCCCAATGCAATAGCTCAAGTTCAACCAAACATTGGGGAACCCACATGGACCCTCATATCATAAAATAAGCGACGAATCCAACCCATGATCATAAAAAATAAATGTAGAAGTTGGAATTAAACCTATAATACTTTTATAGTATGAAAAAGGGGGTATCCTACATTGTAAACTTTTTAATATACATTGGAAGAGGCATCATATATGGGACAAACAAAATAGTGAAAATAGAAAGATGCATCGTACTTGGGATCCTTAGATCGATATATAGGTAAAGGGATCCGAGAAGGGGTTCCATGAGTTTTAATATAAGTAATAGAATCCCACTTTGGGATACTTGATAAAATAATAATTTATACAAATCCTACATAGGATTATTTTCGTCGAATATTTAGCAGAGGAATCCTACCTAGGATCCTCAGAAAAACTAATCTCATGGCCTACTAGGCCAGAAGGGAACATATATCACATGAAATGTCCTCATGGAAAGAGATATGAAACACATAGTCAAGAGATATATAACTTGTATCATCACATATTAATGGGTCTCATTTTTAGGAGATATTTGGATTTAATTTCTTTTGGAAGAACCTCTTCCTTTAGTAAAAATCCCAAAAAATTTCCTAAGAGTACTCAAATATCCTAAAATTTGAACCATCATGATCTATGTGAAAAAAAACATATAATGGTCTAATGATGTGAATAATTTAAACTCATTTTTTAAACGATATGAAAACCCATAAAAAGGATCGCAAGGGGTAGTAAACTTCTTGTACACTGAGTACATGGTGTGTTCTCCCAACACTCCAACTATTGGTGTAATTAAGTATGAAATAGTGTGTAACCACCAATGTAATTGTAATTTTGATCATGTAAATTTTTTTTACCCTTTATGGGGTACCTTCCCATTAACCTCACATGGCCTTTCTATGTACTTTATTTGGCCATGGACATCAGCACATCGTGCAACGCACACAGGGTCTGGTTGTGGACTTCACATGGCTATGTGCCCCGACACGAGAAATCTAAATGGGTACTTAGCTACAAAGATGAGTCTCAGTACATGTTGTATATACCCCATACATGGTGTTTACTTATAAAACAAATTTTCTTCCCAAAATGCTAATATCACATTATGTGTGTTCCTAAACTACAGGCTTTCTGATTGGGATTTTCCAAAGAGAAAAACAAAAATCTCCCAAAACCCCAGTTTTCACATCAAGAGGTATAGATTGACCCAAAATGGGTCCTAAGAAGACATAATATGACATTAAAATTTTAAAATCTAAAATATATTGGGATTTTAGATCATAATGTAAAAATGGCCTACCTTTGGGTAGAATCCACTGAAGCATCACCAGTTTCCACGGTCTACAGCTACCACGTGATGATCTTGCTCCTCAAAGTCTCTATGATGGTACCTATACTTCTCCCAATATCCATTTATATCTCTTCGCCCTTTTCCTATCTTGGCCACAGAAAAAATAATCCACATGGGTATTGATGAGAATCTAGGGAACGAAAATAATGGAAAATGAAAAAACATAAACAAAACAGGAAAAAGGGGACCAGCCCTGGAACCTGACCCGATTTTATGCCTCCTAGAGGAAAATACACTCATATTGATTAAAAAAGAGTAGGTGAGATATATATATATTTATGTAATCAAATTTTATATCTAAATGAACCAATGATAATAAATTAATATTTATTTAACTAATTATTTATTATAAACTATTCAAAAACATTTTAAATGGATCATAATTATGTGAAAATCTTATTCTATGGAAAACACAATATTATAAGACTATAAGAGAGGTTATAAATATAATAATAGATAATTTTTTATGGTAAAATGATTTTTTTTTGCCTTACAATCATATAGAAGCAAACAATCATTTTTTTTCTCAAAATTATAATTTTAAAAAACACAGGTTCTTACAATCACCCCACTATAAACGTTCTCACCCATGAGAATACTTGGTTGTCAAATTAGCTACCAATATCTCATTCTAACCATCTGACCAACCATGATTTCAAAACATTCCAATAAACAGTATCATAGTGCCAACCCCCATCTATCAAGAAGGTGCTTAATTGCGACCGATCAAGCACTACACACTCTAGAAATACCATTTATGTCATCTTAAAACCAAGTTTGACCTCAAAGGCTCATGGAGAATTATACATGTCAACTAAAAATTTGGTTCACCACTATATAATGTCTCAAGTTACACTCCTTACCATATGAATTACCATATAATTCTCCTTGAGTGTGATCTCAATAGGTTCCTTTATCAAACAAGAAATTAAATTTAAAAATAAAAGATCATTGACATAGCTTTGACACTATTTCTATGTACTCAAGATGATGTAAAGATAGATCTTGATAATCACTAACTAGGAGTAACTTTGGATTTCATAAAAATGAATCTATAGATCTCTAAATCCACTCTCATATAGAAATAGGTTATACACTCCATTAATCAAAACATGACACCATGTCTCCTAAAAATGTGTGTCCATGTCCAACCATGGGTCAACCCCATTCTAGTACATGATTCATTTTTTATGTATCTTCTACCATATATTGGTATTCATCATTTAACCACAACAATCTGGAAACCACTACCATTGAATCTATTTGAAAAAATCATTCCATGGTTCGTATATGATCACTCACCAATTTACAACATAAAAAGTACCACAGGCTACCAATGTATACCTTGTCACCCAACTCCTACTCATGTGAGTCATCCACTAATAGAACATTTCTAAACATTCTACATGGAATTTCATTCAAAAAAATTCAAAATATCCCTTTTAATTCCTCTTCAAAATCAGTAACCTCTCTTGTTTCATGATTTATTCCACAACCACCCATCACCTGACACTGCTCTAGTCATGAAAAGCTAACCATGCTCTAAATACATTAGTAATAGGGGAGTCACTATTCAACTAGGACATTCTCCTGAATAGTCCTTCGTAGGGAATCCAATCTTGAAAAACTAGTAGCCCATGTGCTTTTTCAATATCCAAAGGTGACAAAATGCCTATTTCTAAACACTATAACAATAACTATGAAACAATATCAATGAGTACATAACCAAGAACACTACCTAAAATGGAAACCATAAACTCAACCCTATATATCACATAAGTTTCCCTTAATCAAACTAAACATTGACATCTAAGGTCTAAGTCCAAACTAAGGGGCTTCAGGTCTTCCACTTAGCCATATAGACCAAATCTCACAACTAGGAAATAATGTTTAACCACCTATCCTTAAAGATCAAACCTATCTGATGTAGGTAAATAACGAAAGTGACCTATGTCAGTTAAAATTATCCACATCAGCCTATTATTTCTCAGTCCTTATAGAGTATCCTCATAATGTACTTCTCCCTAGTGATCAAGATATCATTGTAGAAGAGACACTAAACTTAGACTCACCCAAAAACCATGTATAGTAATATCCCCTAAAGTTATAGTTCTTGATAAATTTTTAGGTATGTATCAACATCATTCAAATCATAATAACTAGGTAAATACAAATATAGGATAATTAAGTAGAATTACTTTGCAATATGTCCAGGAAAAAATTATATTGTTTGTTACTAACACGTTAAATTACAAAAAATATGAAATAAAACCCATATAGGGGGTATAAAAATTTTGAAATCATGTTCCCTCTTGACCTACTAGTGTCATTGTACCTATTTTTCATGAGGATTGAGTCATCATCCTCATCATAAAACATCTCACCATAGACCCACATGGCTTGTAATATTAAGGAAATATGAATTTATTCCAAAAATATTGACTATAAGGAAACCAAAAATACTCTGTGGGGAAAATTAGTCTTTTAATTACATTTTAAACAATTACCCTCTCTCATAGGTAAAATCTCACACTAGCATGCCTATAACATGTGAATACTACATTCCAAATGTGATGAATTTGAAGCTCCTTACCTCTACCAGCCAGGAGTCAAAATCAATGAATGGACTCTTTTCAAAGGTGAAAGATCCGTGAATGTATACTGAATCTTAAAATCCACCCAACTTGTGCATCACTCAAAGAGAAATTAATATAAAACTATAATATCACAAATTTGAAAATAGTTCAATGACATTGTAAAATAAGTTTTCTTACCAGAATAAGTGTTCTCAGGGTAACAGTCTGATATCTAACGTAGGTTATAACACATTCCTAATTATCATATCTATCATAACCTCAATAGTAAATATAATGGAAATGACCACCATTGATATAAATTTTTAATGTCTCGATCTTGGTTCTATTTAACCAATTACTCGATCATGTTCAACAAAGGAACTCATGATTTCCTCCCCATATGATAAAGCCTATCAGCTAGTAGAAAGGGTTTAAAGGTGGTTGAGTGAGGAGGGAATACCCTCATATTAGGGTAACATAGTTGAAATAATTGGATATCATCCATAGAAGTAATAAATAGAGTGTGTAATTAGTAAATAATATTTAATAGAACTTGCTTCAATAAAAACTTAAATTCTATAAAATCCTAAATAGCCTTATCATACATGAAACATTGGACACCCACTTGGTTGACCATACATATATGACTACATGAAAGAAGCTAAACCCAAAGTACATGGACATTGTACTAATATTGATCTAGACCACATTCTCAGTCTCCAAGACATTGTTGAGCTACTCCAACTTGATCATAAGAATCCACATGAATGGATCCACTAAATCATTCAAACATGCGACTTAGACATATCAATCATGCAGTATTTTATCATCCTGAAAATAAAACATATGGTATCTATATAAACTTTTTTTTCACAATGAAGGTTGAGAAATAATCTCAGTAGTCCACCCAAATTACGAACTTATAAATCTATTATCATAAGTTCATGCTCATGAAATATGCTTATCATATCTCACACATGTCAAAATATATAAATCAATCAAATAACATGAAACAATAATCAATACATAGGACCATAATCTCATTCAACTGGGAAAGGTTCCATAATGTATATATATATATATATATATATTCCCATAAATATATATACATATATATGTACATACACAAGTATGGTTATAAATAAATAAAATTTTCCTCATCCAATACTTGTGTTCTTAATCCAGATCGTCTAGACAACATGTGAAAAGGCAATTGAAGTGGATTTCATTCTACTCAAGCCATGCGTAATGAAGTCTATCTATGGGACTATAAACCAATTCAAAAATACCTTATTTATCCAGTTCCAGAAATTTCTATGTGCAAGATATGTCACCATAGCGATATACATGCCATTGCTCTGGGTTCGCATAAACTCGCCTCCAATCACTACAATGAAGGATTTTATATACTGATAGAAAATACTATAAATATTTTTAAGATATATTCATCATCACAACCTCTCATTGTAAATATGGTCCAATTTTTTTTCCCTATGTCTTAATACATTGGCGGTTAATACATTATGAGTTAGATAATTCTTGAGGGTCTGGCCCTTATTCAATGTATAAGGATATCTCATCAATGAGGCTACATAACAACCAATTATGTTATCTAATTAGGAATAGAACAATCATCCAAATTACCAATGATAGAATAATCATCTACAAGTACATATTACTTCAATATTACGGAGTGCTATA
The DNA here is from genome assembly GCA_963277665.1 of Viscum album. Taxonomy (NCBI): domain Eukaryota; kingdom Viridiplantae; phylum Streptophyta; class Magnoliopsida; order Santalales; family Viscaceae; genus Viscum; species Viscum album. The sequence continues at coordinate 1,505,042,689 of OY728133.1, forward strand.
TCCATAAACATGATCCCTTAATTGGTACGGGGGGTGTAAACTTCCCCATCGCTCAGTACAACATAAACATTCATGAATATCATCAGTAAGAATTCAATTATCATGTATCATAATTAAGGGATTCCATTTCAACATATCACAATCAATGGATTCCATGCCTAAATATCATTAATAAGGGATTCCATACCTAAATATCTATCACATTAGGCCAAAAATAAAAATCCCAATCTGTCCCTATGGACATCCCAATATAGTAATATAACAATACAAAGTTTCAGAAGATAGATCCCAAAAAAATCATTCAATAATGAAAATAAATGAAAAATATAGATCCCTAAAACTATGTCTATGAATCCTAATGAAGAAAATGCATCATTACAGGAACAATGAAAAAACAACTAGGAATCACCTATGGATATCATAGTTTCATCATTTGTAAATAGATGAATTCTGAATTCCATATTAAGGGTGGTCGAACACCTAAAATAATCACTACTATCATAGCTTTAAAGGGTTACAAGTTAGATATGGTTTCTAAGGTGACACCTACTACCATCACTAACAAAACACCTAATGTGCTATCTCGTGTTGGTCAAACATTGGGGAACACAATGAGGCCCTCATGTCATAACACAAGAGACACATTCTACTTAGGATCCTCAATAGTGATGACAAAATGGTGAATTTTAAATGGTTCCCTTTAACTGAAATAAAATTGAGGTATCCTACATGGGATCCTCAAAACGGTACATAGGAATATTCATCCTATATGGGACCCACAAAAATAGTGCATGTAGGTAGAGGAATCCTACATTGGAACCTATGAATTTTATATTGGTAAATTATTTCTATAAGGGATTACATATGTACACATATAAGTGAAGTCATCACATAGGGGACCCATGGTACTGTAATATTATAGATTCATCTTAAAAAAGATCTATTAGGTAAAAATGTAATAATAGGAATCATACATGGGATACTCAAAAAACCAATTTCATGGCCTCCTAAGCCTGAAGGGAACATATAAAAAGGGATACATCCTCAAGGGAATAGATATAAAATCATCACACACAAAAGATAGCTCTTGGATAATTTCATATCAAATTGGTCTCACTCTCAATAAATAGTTTAATTTAATAACTAGAGGAAAATCTATCTATTTAATAAAATGAAAAAAATGCCACCTAGGAGTACTAAAATAATCTTGAGGGTTAAATCTTCATGATCTTCATTTAAGAGCACTAAAAATTAATTAATCATGTATCGAATTCTGTATCTTGGGTGTCATGATTTGAAAATCCCTAAAAATGGTTGCAAGGGGGATGTACATGGAATGTATACCTAGTACAGAATGTGTTCTCCCAATGCTCCACCTATGTGTGTACTTTATCAAGACTTGGTGTGTAAAACCCCAATTACAAAGCATTTTGATCATGTACTCAGTGTGTAACATATATGGGGTACATTCTCGTTTCACTCACAAGGCGTTTCCATGTACTTCACCAAGGTGTGGACTTCAACACAGTGTGAAACCTACACATGGCCTGACTGTATACTCTCAAAAATGGTCAAGTCCTATCACATGACCATTATACTCCATACATGGTGTTTAATTCTATAAATATATTCTTCACCTAATGGGAAGAACACAATGATTGTGTACCATTATTACACATTGTGTGACCGAGATTCATGAATTTGAAACCCCTCCAATCACTGGATACCCCCATTTTCTCTTCAAAGGATTATATTGACCCAAAAAAAGGTGTCTAAAGCAGTCATAATAAGTTGTTAAAACATCAAAATAGTTATTATATATGGAATTTATGTAAAATTATAAATACTATCTACCTTTGGGGGAAATTCGATGTTTCTTCTCCCATTTCTATGGTCTACAGATAGTTCATGAAAATCTAATTCCTATCAATCTCTATGTTGGGGATCTCTTTCTCCTTATAACATTATCTATGTCCCTCTAAATTTACATCACTTGATATCCTAAAGAAGGATCCTGAAAAGAGTGAGAAATAATCCATGGAAGTAAAGTAAAATAAGACAAATAAAAGGAAGATAATGAAATGAAATAAGTAATATGGCTCACCCCAACCCTAATGCCTGACCTATGCTTGTGAATCACCTAGGAAAAACCCCCCATTACATGCCCAATGGTGAATATGGAATATTAATATGGTGCTCTATTAAAAATATGTCACCAAATGAATCTTTATAAATAAATTAATATCTAATTAAATAAATATTTATTATTATTTATACTGGTAAAATTTGAATGACATGGAATTATACCAATCCACTATCCTAGGGTAAACACCATATTCTATGAATAATAAAGTGGTTAGAAAAATTATTAGAGATAATAATCGAGGTAAAATTTGTATTTTGTCCCTTATAACTATTATGAAAATAAATCAAATTTCTATTTAAATTCAAAATCTATAAAAAATGGATTTTTACACATCATCTCCTCATAATTGAGGATTTTAAAGGGTCCAATGTATATGGGGATAAACATTACCTTATTCTCAAACCTCATAACTCGCATCCATGGATATATTTTAAGGAATACCATTTTCTCCAAAATCCAACTCTATATCAAAGTGAAGATTATTAATATATATATTATTCAAATTGATTGAGTTTTTTAGATGTATCGATATCGGTTAAATCCTATAAATCATTTAATGGGAAATATTTATCCCCATAAGATGATTCTCTCCAAAATCATACTAAAATGTTTTATTTTTTTACCAATTCCAATATATATACTCATATGGTTCCATTTTGATTATATAATGGAAACTATTAACATATGAAAATTTTAAAATGCGATTATATTGATCCCAAATTCCATTTAAATCCATTAAGTAGGATATCAATATATTTTATATTGTTTGAATTTTTATTTTAGATTGAATGTTTTTCTATGTATGATAAAAAGTTTTAAAACACTAAATCCAATTATTTTTGAATACTTATCCAAAACATCAAGGTAATCCTTATATCTCTACCAGATATGATTGAGAGTTTACTCCTTATATACATACTACTTCCTTTATGTATAACTTGTAAAATTGATTATTTGTTAAATATTCTCAACGAGAAATCATATTTTCCAAATTCAGAGGGAGATTGACTAAAAAGAAATGGTATTATATATTGGAGAGGTCTTATAAAGACTCATAATGAGAATTATAATGATTTAATCCTATTTATATATAGATATATGTAATTTTTTCATCGTCTAATTAGACTTTTACATTTTCCATTACATTCTAGAATACCAATAATCTATATATATACTCTAGAATGTTTAATAACATTTTTTATAGCTATATATCCTCTTTTTGAGCCTTATCAATCTTTCCATTGATGGACAGTTGAGTATTCATTTTTGAAAGATATAATTTATTGACTTATCTTATTATTCCAAGGTCAATACTCTGTAAATCAATGAGTATTTGGTATCCTTCAATCCTCATCATGGATACGGTTGCATGATCCTTCCTAATCAATGATTTAGCCTTGTTTTTTTACCTTCACGTTTTTTTATTAATATTTCATTCTCAATGATCTAATCCAACAATCTCCTTTGGTGAATCGTAAAAACCTTTTATGTTAATATATAATTTAATATCATATAATTATTTTATATATATAACACTTTTTACAATAAAGATAATTTTTCCATATCTTTAATGAAGATATTATGGCCACTAGCTCCAGATCATACGTCAGGTGATTCTTTTCATGATCCACTAATTGATATTATTTATAATTCATCACCAAGTAATTTTTTAGGAGATCACATCCCAATGGATACTTTAATGTATCACTATTTATTAGAAACACTATTTTTTAGGTTAGTGTTAGTAAATGTGAAGTGACCAAATATATCCTATCATCCATGAAATTTTACTTAAAATAATTTATCCAAAATAACATGGATCACTTCTGAGTTAATTTGGTTAAGGGATTTAATAATTAATAGAAATATTTTACAAATTGTTTACAGTATCTTCCCAGTCAATAAAGATTATTGATCTCCCTTATAGTGTTTATATCTGGAAATTCATTAGTTATCTTTTTCATTTTAGAATATATGGATATATAATCGCATTTTATAATAATACCTTTTAATTATACTTTATATATATATATCACTCTTTATTAATCTTTAATGTCGTTTATAATTTCTCATGGTCTTCAATAAAGGCCAAAAATAATATTCATTCTACTCTATTATCTTTGAATATATGATTTAAAAATATAAAAATACTATAATAAGTTTTTCATGGTACACTATAAAACTCAATTCATCATATCCATAAAGATAATAGTAGAATTTGTATGTATTAGAAGAATCACTCTGGATTTATAGTGTCTATTTCCATTACAGAAGGTTGTATCTATTTTGGAAGGATTGATCTAATAGCAGTTGATCAAACAATCGAACTAGTCATCATTATACCATAGAAGATACTTGTTCCTGATCTCTATCCTATTGAGTTTATTATAATCAATATTGAGATGCATTTATAAATATTTATTCTTTATAAATAAGACAAGTTCCCCACTTGGATTATCACTTTATTATATCAAATAATTATATAGGGTCTTAGGGATTTTCTTTTTCAATTCCTAAAATTCAATAAGGTATATACTATGAATAATAATATATATTAGTATAACTATATGTATGAGTTCAACTGAAAACTCAACCACAAGATCTTATGCCTGAACAAAAAACCCTACTTAAATTACATATACATAATCTTAAAAAATAGACATATATAAATATTTAGTTTTTTCCTGAACTATTTGAATAAAATATTCCTCATCCATATATAACATGACCCATATAAGGTAGGTGACTTATATAGGGATTTTATAGTCATCCTTACACCAAAAGATTATCTTGGGTTGATTTTGGTAATAAAATGTGATTTCTATATCCTAGAAATTGATATAAGATCTATTCAAAGTGACATATTCCATACTAAAAAAATTCAAATTTTAATAAAGAGATAATAATATGATTTGTATGAAGAACATTCCTAGAAATGTTTATTATATAATAGTTATATACGTTGGATAAAATCATTATAACAAAAACATTTTCCATTAATAATTTAATATCTAATATATTTTGGATCATAATTGATTATCTTGGTAAACACTCTAGATATGAAGTAGTTTATGTTACCAAAACCAAATAAGAAATTTGTAGCTATTTAATGTATGAGGAGTTAACATTTCCACACTTAATTTTCTTGAACCCCTTTAAGAGATGATATTTTACTAGTAATTCCTTTCCCTTTTGGATTTTGTGGTTGATTTTTATTATTAACTTTTTTATTGGTGCACTATTTTTCATAAGGCATTTACTCATTATAATTTAGATATTTATATAAAACGCTCAACCATTTTTAATGTGAGAATTCGTTCAATTTTTACAAGAACTCGTCTGTTTTCTACAATTTTAAGTTTTTTTCAGCTGAATATATCTTAGGAGTACTTTATGTGGAACATACCAAGCCTAAAACTAAAAAAAATCAGAATACTCATGAAATGTACCACAGTAACTAGGTGTTACACCTCGGTGGAATCAGTGGTGTGTTAGACTCCTTGTTTACTGAGGGTCGCATTATGACAAACATGGTCACACCATGTGTAATGGCCTATGCCATCCCAATATATAACAGTATCAATTTAGATTATTATAGGTGTTCAGGGGAGGTTCCTAGAGTATTTTATGGAATCTTGAGGTATAGAAGAATTGTTGAAAGAATTATATTCCATGTAGGTGGGTTACAAAATATGAATGTTAGTTTCAAGTCATTCCTGGGGGTGGTCCACGATGTATACTTTTTCAAATTTAAATAAAAAATTCATATTTTTTCAATGAAACTAATCATGGGGTATTACAAGATATTAATGTTGATTACACATTGTGTAAACCCCCAATCCAGTGCAGTTTTAAAATTCTTTTCTGAAAAAACCCCCATCCATTTAGTAGTTGTTCCTTCTTCCTCTCATTTTTGGTGATTCCTAAGTTATTCAAGGTGTTATTAAATCCATTTTTCATCCATATTTGATCAATTTATCATGGTGGTTGTTCATTTGTTATATTTAGTTTATCCATGGTCAATTCTTCTCCCTTTCATGGTTATTTTCCTTATGTTCTTCTTCAAAGATTGATGCAGTGGTGAGGATTTTTTGGGGTGTCTACTGGGGTTCGTTTTTATGGTCTTTGGATATGTTAAAAGTTGATCCTTGGTACATTATGGAGTTTCTGTGGTTTTTGGGTGTTCATCTTCACCTTTCGGTGTATGTTGAGTTGAAAACACTTATTTTTGGTAGGATTTTCTTCATTTCTATTAATTTTGTATCGCATGGGAGGGGTTGATTTTGGTTTTCTATAGATTATGGTGGTGATAGATTAAATGAAGATAAAATATTGTTTAATTAAAATTAAAGTGGAAATGGAGTTTGATTTTAATTTTTTACATCTTAGATATTATTTTCGATATTGTGAATTGTATGGGCTTGATTCTTCACTGAATATTGAGTCCATTGGTGTCTTTGTTTTCACTTGATATATCCCTTGTATTTTTTAATTTTGTTATGGTCATTTTGATATCACCCTAAATGAAAATTGGTTAATTACTTATAATTGTTAATGAAATGGTTTCATTATGATTTTGTTATGTGTAATAAAAACCCTAAAATAATGTGTAATGTGACTAATGACTTTTTTTAAACCTGTAAAAAATTATCATTATGTGTTTTGATGTGAGGTCATTCTTTTGGGAAATCCATGTGTTGTTGGGAATATGGGGCTGATAGTTTGTGGGTCATGATTTTGGGGTGGTGAGGTGATAGTTTGTGGTCCATCATTTTGGGTATCCTAGGTGATAACATGTGGGTCATGATTTAATGGTGTCATGGTAATATTATGTTGATCCATTTTTGAAATGTTGTAGGGTTGTGCTTGATGCTCATTATAGTTATAGAATAAATAAATAATTGTTCAATAATGTATCGAATGGATTGGGTGGTTTGGTAAATGAAATGATAAATTTTAATAAAAAATTAAATGATGGGATGTTTCATTAAAGGTGGCCGCTAATATATAATGAAAATATTAGGATGATTAAAAGAAATTGGTTATAAATGAAAAATGTGGTTAGTGTTTGGTTGTGGGATGATATGCATTTAGATGTCGAAGAAAACTGATGGTGATTTGGGATGGTTAGTTTGATTGTAAATCCATAAGTTCGTATTTGGTGCTTGATACATTATATATATATATACTTTTATATTTTTGTGATTCAATAAGAAACCCACCAACATTGATCACTATGTTCTGAACACCCACATTATCACATGGGGGTATCTTTTCTAACATCTTAGATAGAGAATGGATGATTGGCCCCCTACTCTTCCCTAATCCCTCTTCTGAGTGAGAAAGGTATAACATAGGCTGTGATGGTTGATAGTCTTTTAATGTATTAGATGATGAGATGGTGTATCCTATGTGTATTTGTGAAGAGTTGTTATGTAGTGTCCCAGGTGTGTTTGGGATGTGTTCGATGTGGTGTCCCAGGTGTATTCATGAGTAGTTGTGATGTGGTATCCTAGGAATCATTTGGGAAAGATTTGATGTGTTATGAGGCCTATGTGTGTGTGGGAAAGATGTGTTGTGAGGCCCTAGTGTGTATGGGAGGGATGTGTTGTGAGTCCTAGGTGTGTGTGTATGCAGGATGTGATGTTGTATATTCGGAAGAGTTGGGAGTGCCAAGACATTTTCTGTTGGGGTGGGAGAGTGATTAATTAGTGGGAAAGTGGTGTGGGGTACCCTATCATCGATGTGATTTATTTATATTATATTACATAGCTTGTGTTATTTTATGATAATGACTTCGTAGGGTTTGGATGGTTAGTATACTAGTTTAGTTTCTATTTGGTTCTTTCTTTTCTCATAGGTGCATTAGTGTGCATCTTTTACATGGGCACAAGAGAATTTGGTTTTCCTACTAAGTATACATTAATGCTCACCCAATGTATATAAATCTATTTTCAGGTTTCTAGGAGGATTGCATGGACCGTGATGGACCTTACTATCTTAGATCCTTTATAGTTGTTATTTCATTGATTTAGCTATAATTTTGTGTAAGTACTGTGTATACTTTTATTTTATCTATTCTATTTATACATTCAGGTCGGATGGTTTCAGTTTCTCTTTAATATTATGTCTTGGAGGTGTCTTTGGATGATTCATTCTATCCAACGATCATTTTTATATTATAAATGGTAATTCATTCCATATTGTATGATTTGTACCCCCTTGATGTTTATCTCTAATTTGGGGCCTACTATAGGTGCGACTCGAGGTTCATTATCTCTCTTTCATCATTTCCAGCCCATGAGGGGTTTCTTTGGAGGGAGGGGTCATGTAATAGTGGTATTGGGGGTGATGGTTGAGAGATATAATGGGGTTTGGAGTTAGTAACAGTGAGGAATTCATGTGATGGAATGGAAATAGTTCTAGTTGATCATGTTTCATGAAATATTATAGGGAGACAATCTATGAAAGGGGATTTTAGGGACCCCATGATCTAGTGCATGAAGTGAAAACTTTTTAAACATCCAAGTGATATGAACCAACTTGCTAGGTAGATACCTAGGAAATTTACATTCATCATAATGACTTCTGTTATTTTTTTAATTGGGGTTTTTGGTAAAGTTAAAATGGATAAAAAAACAAAATTATTTGAGTTAAAATAAGTTTTCATGAAAATTTCATTCTACTAGGGATTAGGAAATCCTTTTGTTCCTTTCAGTTAAGGCTTCAGGTTATCATTCGCATGTGGTTCAACTAGTTGAGGTTTAGTAGGATGATTTGTTTTATCATCATTGGGTTGATTCTCTTGAGTACAATGATCAATGGAAGAGGACATTACACGGTTTCTAGATGTAGTAATTGGGAATGTATGATGGTGGTGTTTCATATTTAGAGATAGAAAGCTATTTAGAGGATCATAAGATTGCTTTTAGTTTTATCTGGGCCCCAACGGAGTATTGTGTCCCTTTCACAATCATTCAAATGTGGAGAGATGTGAGCCAGTGGTGGATGTTTTATTTGGGAGAGTGGAATGTGGTATAAGTTTTGTGGGTCTTCTTCAATAAGAAGTTCTGAGTAGAATTCCTTTCATCAGCCATGAAGTCAGTATATAGAAAAGTACTTCATTCTCTTCAGATTGGGATAATTTCATTGCGGCAGCTAGGAATCCAGTTTAAGGGCCTTGTTCATTTTTTTCCCAGATCTTTTTATAAATTAGGAGTCTCTTGTGAGACATCTTGTGTATGAACATCATCCTTCAATCCATAATTCATTTACACATTTTTCATTGTTGACATATCTAGAGGTTTAGAAAATGTTAGAGGGGATCGAGCAGATGCACTTGTGATGAGTTCTTCCATGAAAGGGGATCTAGTAGGGTTCCTCAAGAAGAAGAGTTATTAGTGGAAGGTCCCACGTGTTATGACCTTTGTGGTTTCTACCTATAGGGATTCGACTTATGCATCTTCCTTTTCATCTCTCTAGTGAAAGTGTATTCTGTTACTTCCTAGGGAGCTTTGTACTAGTGTATTTTGTTCATCGGGTTCGTGGAAATCACCATAACTAGTGCCATGTGGTTCTGTGATATGAGTTTGGTGGAGGTGTATTCGTTCATTTTTTTCCTTAGATGTAGTTTCCAGTGAGACCATTTGAGAAGTAGGGGCAGAAGTTTTATGCTCCACTAAGGAGAGATGGAGTAGGTATAGTCTAGCATAAATATGTTCCACATGTTCCAGGACTGCGACCTAAGAATGGATTTGAAGGTGGTCATATGTAGAGTGGAAAAGGTGTTGGGATTATTCAATATCATGTCATGGATTTATCAGTTCCAAATGGTCCATAAATCATCATAAGTATTCTCAGTTTGTTTAGTACTCTTTTGTGCCTTGTTTGATTCAAGAGCTTCATGGTTCTTTGTTTTACCCACTCTGTCCAATGCTCTAGGAATAGACATAGAGAGCATTATCATACCCCTGGTGTTTATTTCTCTAGTCAAAGTCCATTCCAGCTTATCTAATGTGTTCAATGGGTGTAGACTGATGATTGGTCCATCTCATTTCTATGGGGATTTTTTTTCTACAGATTCAGCCAAACAATATCATCCTTAGCATCGACAGGTTATATTATTTATGTGTATTTATTAACTTCTTCCAATGTTGGGTCATGTTTTTCAATGTGGATGGATAGCGTATGGTTTTCATTACCAAGACGAGTTTTCAAGTGGGTAGTCGACATATGGATCCCCTTATTTATTTTTTATATGATTTGTCAATAGAATCAGTGAATGATGATATGGTAGAGGTTCACTAGTTTTTTGTGGAGCTCTTCTATGTTTTACATGAGGATGTTGTAATGATACCCCCTTGACTAGATGTTGAGTTCAAGATCGACATGAATTCTTGTGATATTTAATTTTCCAATGATCCTTATTGAATAGGAACATCCAAGTTGTGGGAGTTGTGGATCCAAATAAATGATCTAATGAAAAATTGGTTTTATCCAGCCTAGTGTGTCGCCATGGGTTTCTCTTGTGTTGTTGTCCAAGAGGGAAGATGTTAGTCTATGGTTTTGTATAGAAAATATGAAGTTGAATCAGGTGATAGTTAAAAACCATTACCTAATACTAAGGATAGATGAACTATATGAGAAGTTAAGAGGTCCAAGGTGGTTTTCTATGATTGATTTGTGGCCTGTATATCACTATTTTAGGGTTATGGAACGATATATCCTCAATAATACCTTCAGATGTAGGTTTGGGAAATTTGAGTTTGTATTCATGATATTTTTTGTTATGAATTCATAATTAATCTTTATGGGCATTATGAACTCCTTGTTTCATGAATTATTGGATTGGTTCATCATCATATTAATCAATGATATCTTAATCTACTTGATGTTAGAGGAGGAGCATGTCGAACATCTCAGAACTGTATTTCATGTTCTTTGACACCGCCAAATCTGTGGAATGTTTTCCAAGTGTATGTTCTGAACATGATAGGTGCATTTCCTTGATCTTGCGGTGTCTCATCAGTGTGTGGATGTAGGCCCATAGAAGGTTTATGTAGTTGTTTCTTGGAAAGTAACAAATAATGTGGAAGAGGTTCATAGTTTTATTGGTATTGTAAGCTATTATAGGTCGTTTTTACCTGATTCATCTTGAGTTTCAACCCCACTGGTAACTTTTACATAGAAAGACCATGATTTTGTGTGGAGTGATCACTATTTGAAATCCATTGGTTACATGTAGGGAAATTTTTTTAGTGCTCTGGTGCTCTTGTTTCCTGTGGAAGGGGTGTTGTTAGAAGTTTTTTGTGAAATTTCCCATATGGTAATGGGATGTGTTCTGATGTATTAGTGGGTAGAGATCTTTTATGGGTCTAGAATACTATATCCCCTGAGCATAATTATTCCATCCATGATTTGTATCTGGAAGCATTTTTTGTGCTGATGTTCTGGCGACATTACCTCATTGGGTGGCACTTTGTGGTCTTCAAATATCACAAGATCATGGGGTATATCTTTTCTCAACTTTATCTTAACATCAAACAGTGGAGGATGATGGATTTTATTCAGTTTTTTTATTTTGAGATATCCTACACCTTAGGAAATGGAAATGTTGTCGCCAACGATTTGAACTAGAAGTCATGGAAGGGTGTTTTTCACGAATATGGGGATTCTTGGAGAGAAATAAAGGAGTTGGAAGACTTACACTTTGGTGAACAAGTGTATGGTAGTGTAATATGTTTATTTCAACTGATGGTGGAGTTATTTATGATGAATTATGTGGAGGATTTTTAGTGGGGAGACTCAACTGTAGATGTTTTTGCACAATCATGTTGTCTGTGGTGTTGCTTTAGAGAGATCGTTGTATAATGGTTGAAATATGATGTTTTTTATATAAGGTTGTATGTTTCGATTATAATGCACAATTGAGACCTTTGTGAGTTTCATAACTCACCTATGGTGGAACACCTAGGATTTTCCAAGATGTATTGTGTCTTTAGGATTCAATTTTGGTGGCCCATGATGAAATTTTAAGTGGAAGAAGTTTTGGAAAACTACTTGGTTTTCTAGTAACTAAAGGTTAAGAATCATGTTCCTAGTGGTTTGTTACAACTCTTGGATGTTCTCGACTGAACATAGGATGAAATCTAGATAGATTTATTTATATGGTTTCCCAAAGATGAGGGTGTTTGTGATGGTATCTGTATGATAGTTGATTGGTTGATGAAATTGGACCACTTTTTAGAAATCATCGAGTCAGACTTAGTGGATGCCTTATCCAAGAGGTATGTGTATGAGTTTGTGTGGCTGCATGGAGTTATGAGTTTCATTGTCTCGGATTGGGTTAAATAAATCTCCTCATGATTCTGGAGGGTATTTAATCATGCTTTTGGAACTCAGTTACACCTCAGCACTGTTTTTCACCCTCCTATAGATCGGAAATATAACAGACAATCTAGACAATGGAGGACATGTTGTGTCCATGTTTCTTATACTTTGGTGGATATTTGGTACAACACCTTCCCTTGGTAGATTTTTCTTATAATAATAGTTATCAGTCTTCCATGGGCATGGATCCATTTGAGGAATTGTATTAAAGACAATTTTATTCTCTATTGTGATTGATAGTGGTTGGGGAGATATCCATTATTGGTCGTGATGTGTTGTAGAGAAAAATAGAGAAATATTATCTTTTTCATGCGAGAATGAAAGCATCACTAGACTAGAATAAGTCATCTTCTAATAATAGAATTTATCCTTTGAGTTAAGGGTTAAGGACCATGGTTTCATCAAGGTTTTTCCTCTATTTGGGAATAGGAGGCTTGGTAGAGGGAGTAATATTTCTCCCAGTTGTTTTGGGTCATTTGAGGTGTTGGGGAGAGTTGGCAAGGTGGAGTATTGATTAGAATTACCAAAGAATTTGGAGTGAATCTATGAAATCTTCCACATCTCTATACTTCGTCATGATATTCATGATGACTCCCATATCCGATACTATGGAGATTTGGATAATAAGGATGATGTGGAATTTGTGCTACGACTAATAGAGATCAAGGATAATCAAAGGAATGTGGTATGTGTATAGACCATTCCATTGGTTCATGTGTTGTGGAGGAATGTTGTCCTAAATTATAGTACTTGGGATAGATAAATGAAGATTTGTTCCTAGTACATATAGGTTTTTTATCTTTGGTTTTCTCTGTTTTTCATTGTAATTTGATCTTTGGATCCTTTTTGTTTTATGAGATGAGCCTATTTTTCTTGGTTTATGATGTTTGTAGAGTGTTTTGTAATGAAAACCTTACATATGAAAAGGGGAGGACTAAATTCATAACCGAGACACCATTAATTAGATGGGATTAAACCCATGCTGGTGTGTTAGTGCTTCCTAGAGTGAATAGTATCCTAAATAGAGGAAGTTATTACCCGATTCATGTGTTTTTAGTGGTTCACTTTATTAGACATGATGGTTTTTAGTTTAAGCTGTGTTGAGGTCAATATGATTGTGTAGTGGTTCTATAGTATTGTGTTTATGTGAGAGGATGTGACTTTTAGTTGTGGTGATGTGGTTGTACAATGTTTTTTTATCTATTTTGGATGGTGTGTTTAGTTGGTGGTAACGTTTGAGGTATGACTAGGTCCTTGATAGGTATCTCGCATGGTGGTTGTTTGGACCCCTTTTTATTCTGGGATTGGTTTAGGATTCTTGAGGGTGATAATCATATGATAGATATTTTATGTAGTTTTTTTTATTTCCCAATCTGTTACATTCCCACTTTTGAGTTTCGGAGATGTTAGGGGAGGTCATGGATGTTTTCGGTGGAATCCGGAGGTGCAGCAGAGCTATTACCGGATTTTCACATCGTGTATGTGGATTACACAATGGTAAATTTGGTTTGACATCATTATCAATGGTGGTTCGTGATGTTTAGTTTCTTTTGGATAAATAATAATAAGCTATTGCATTTTATGGTGACACTAAACCCCAGGGATTTCATGATGTTAAATGGGATTACAAATCAAGTAAACCCTCGATCCATTATGGTTTTGAATTTTTTTTCCAACTGAACCCTCATTCATTTGGTTATGGATACTTCTTCCTCTCATATTAGGTTAACCTAAGGCACCCCGATATGTTATTCCATACCTTTTCCTATCACTCTAATCTGTTGATATTGGTGGCTATTTGTTCAAGATCTGTGATTGATTCAGGGTGAGTTCTTCTCCCTTTCTTGGTTGGTTTCATTCTGTTCATCCTCAGACATCACTATTGTGGTATGGTTTGGTTTGGGGAGTGTGTTAAGTTATGTTTTGATGGTTTTATGATGTATTTTAGGTTGATCCATGGTTCCTTGCATGGCGGTTATGGTTTTATAACATTCTTCTTCGCCCATTGGTATATAGAGAGTTGAAAATGTTTCTTGAATGCTGGATTTACCTCATTTGTCTTTATTTTATATCATGCGAGAGGGATTTCATTTTTACCTACTAATTATGGTGGTTTTTAGTTAATTAAATATAAAGGATTAGTTAATTTAATTTAAAGGTGTAATGGGGTTTGATTCAATGGTTTTTACAACTTTGATATTATTTGTGATATTGTGAATTGTACAGTATTGATTCCCCACTAAACAATGTTGTCATTGGGGTCTTAGTTTACTCTGGATATATGTTTTTTGTTTGAGGTTTTGTTTATTTTTGTTGTGATATCACCCAAAATGGAAATCTGTTAATTAATTATACATTGATAATGCAATAGTTTCCCCAGGATTTTGGTTTGTGTGATAACACACCTAAAATAAAGATTGATGTGATAAATCCCCATTCTAAAATTGTAAAAAATGACCTTGATGTGTGGTGATGTGAATACATGCTTCTGGGATGGTAACATGTTTTTTAGGCATGTGGTGATGATATTTTTTTTGTTTTTTCTTTGGGGGTGGTGAGGTGATAGCTTGTGGGCCCTGATTTTGGGGTTTTAATGCGACATTATGTTGATTTGTTTATGGAATGTGGTTATGTTCTTCTAGATGACCGAGTAGTGTTGGAATAAATAAATACTATTTTAATAATTTTTTGAATGGATTTGGTGGTTTTGAAAATGGAATGATAATTTTAACTAAATAATTAAATTATGGGATGTGTGATTAAATGTGTTTGATTCTAAATAATGACAATATTAGGATGATTAAGGGAAGTTTAATGGAAATGTGAAATGGGATTAGTGGCTTGTTGTGGGATGTTATGCATTTAGAGGTGGCAGCAAAAGTTATGGTGATGTGAGTTGGTTAGTCCTTTTATTAACCTATAGGTTGGTATTTAGTGCTTGATACTATATATATATATACTTCAATATTTTTGTTATTCTATATACACCCCACCCACATTGACCACGATGTGACGAACACCCGCATAGTAATATGGGGGTGCCTTTTCCCACATCCCAGTTGGAGGATGAATGGCAGGAAAACTGCTCTTCCCTAATTCCTCTTCTAGGAGAGGTAGTTATTTCATATGATTTCATGGTCGGAAGTCTGTTAGTTATTGAGATGATGATATATTGTTTCCCATGTGTCTTCGGGATAGGTTGTGATATAGTATACCATGTGTCTTTGGGATGCATCATGATGTGGTGTCCTAGGTGTCATTGGGGTGAGTTGTGATGTGTTATTCCAGGTTTCATAACGATGAGATGCGATGTGTTGTGAGGCCTAGGTGTGTGTGGTCAGGGTGTTTTGTGAGGCCCTGGTGTGTGCTGGTGGGATGATTAGTGAGTCCTAGGTGTATATGGGTGGGATTTGATATTGTATATTCAGCATTGGTGGGAGTGTGAGGACATTTGTTGTTGGGGGGTGAGAGTGACTAATCAGTGGGAAAGTGTTGAGGCATACCCTATCATCGACATTCTTTACTTTGTATTATATTACACATATTTCGTTATATGGTGAGAATTCCTTGGTGAGGTTGGGATGGTTAGTATACCAGTTTTATTGTTGTTTTTTTATGTTGTTTTCTCACAGGTTCATGTGTATTATTATTTCATATTTGTTTGATAGACTATTGTTTTCTTACTGATTATATGTGTATTCTCACCCTATATATATAAAAAAATTTATAGGTTTCAATGAGGATTTCTCGAATCGTATTGGACCTTACTAGCTTGAATCCATGAAAATTGTTGTGTCACTACTTTATCTTTACTTTTGGTTATTTATATTGAATAATTTTATTGTATCAATTCGATTAATACATTCATGTGTGGTGGTTTGAGTTTCTCTTTTATATTATTTTTTGGATTTGTTTCTTGAGGATTCATTCTATCTCATGATCCTATTTATAATACAAAGGGTAATGCTTGTCATAATGAGATATTTGTACACCATTGGTACTGGTCACAAATCTAGGAACTACTAGAGGCGAGACTCAAGGGTCATTATCTACCATTATTAATTTCAATCCCAATAGGTGTATCTTTAGAGGGATGGGTTCATGACTCCATGACCCATGCGTTAGCAGTTTTTTTGGATTAATTTATTAATTAATTAATCTATGGTAAGTGAAAGATTCCTTTTAGTTATGTACTTGAGAATCCCCTCTTCATGTCCCCTTGGATTTTCACTCTTCTAGGTGGTTTCTTTATCATTAATTGATGTAATGAAATGTGATTCATCATGATAGTGAGAAGGTACTAAATCGAATTCTCTATCATTGATACTTATTTGTATATTTCATTGTTTTTCTTCTATCATTTTTGATCTTTTATGTTCTACTTTAGGGTTTTTTCCTTCTATTCTGATTTTCACCATTTTATCATGAATTAGTGGTAAATATTCAAAATTTATGAAACTTTACATCTATGATTTATTCTATATAAACTATCCTTTCAATCCAATTTCATTTCTAAGTATGTGCTTGTATTTTGTTTTGATGATGAACTACCATTCATTTAATATAATTTTAAATTTATGTTTTTAAATTGAAAATTCACATGGGTATTTTTCCCATATTAAATGTAAATATTTATCTTGGTAGGTGATATATTCTGGATTCCAATGATATGGTTTTGACTCATGATTTGATAAATAATTTGGTAATACTAGGAAGGGTTTGATGTTAAATAAAATCGTAAATGATGAATGTCTACTGTTATTTTATGAAAAGATAATTTATTTTTTTGATAAATGGTTTGAATTATTTTTGAAAGTATTTAATTATTATATATGTTTGGTTAAATTATGTAATGATAATTTATAAATGGAAATTTCATTCAAATGATAAAGGAATAATGAAACAATAAATGGGTAGTGGAGAGTGGATTGAAGGCCTGGTTTTGGGGATAGTAATTCATCATGTAGACTGTCATGTCCCTAGTAGATTATATTTTCCCAGGTTATATTCCAAATCCATTATGGGTTTATTTTCATTGTTGATATTCATTTTCTAAGTTTACTATATTTAAATGGGTGATATTCATGTTTTAGGATGTGTATACTTCCCTACATTATATTCATATTCCATGGATTGACATTTTTCCCCCAGATAGATACTTATGTTCAGAGACATCTATCATTGGTCTAAGAAGGTATGGTCGACCATGGGTCTCCCTGTTGAACCTGGGGATTTATGATTTCATTTATTTATTTATTTTTCACTAATTATGTTTCTTATCACTTCAACATGCACTTTACTTTTGATGGATATGATTACTTAAAGCATTGGTGATAGCCTATACTATAATACTCACACCCTTCTTGGGTATTTGTTGTGTACCCAACTATAATTCATGGTTGAATAGGTGTACAAGAGAAAGTATGATATGAAAGATTCATTATTTGGATAGCTATAATGACCCATGGGAGACTGGGACTATGATAGGACTCAAGACCATTTTTCGAAGAGCCTTCAAGTTATGTTAATTTTTTATTTTGGGTTATTTATGTATGTTATATTCCTTTATGGGATCAATTTTATATATAAATTTCCAAAAACATTTAATAACCAAATTTTATTAAATAAAGTTTGGTCGATGTAACATTATTCTAATTTTCCATGTCTGTTATTTTTATTGTTCTAGATTTATGTCATTCTTATTGTTTTTACTACTATTTCTACTCTGATCTAAGTTTATAGTCTCCCCATGGTACTTCTATTTACCATAACATTAATTCAATAACCTCTCACATATGAGGATTTGAACCTGAGTTAATGAATGAACTACTTGTTTGGGCACTATCCACTAGACTTGGGTGGTGGAATATTAAAAGTTGTATCAGAGATAGTTCTTTTATATGTCTATTTGGGAAAGATAGAGAGTATATTTGGTTTTATAAGAACATGGAAATAAAATATTTTTGGGGGGTAGATTACCCACATATGGGGGAAATGTATATTTCTAGGAATTATATATTTCTATTTATTTTATGTTTTATAGTTGTCTTATTCCACAAAAGGTGATACAAATAATTTTAGATTTATTTTTAATGGGATGTAATCTCCTAGAATGGAATGAAAAGCTGGTGTGTGTGCAATAATTATATCATAATTATATGATTCACATGTTATTGATAGAATCAACTATGATTGGTTAGTTATAATAATAGAGTTTTTTGTTTGATGTTTTTTATCAATCAATATTGTACTTCCCTATATAACATGGTGGTGGAATTTTTATAATTGATTCAGTAATAGGACGAAAATTTAAATTATGATGATCTATTTTGGTTAAATAGCATATAGGTTAAATAAAATACCAAATACAACTCATAATTGTTTTTCTATAATTTTTAATTTAAAATCTATTTAATTGAGCCACTATTTTAAATTTATTGTTGAAAAACACATAAAATTAAAATACATATACCATATAAGTATGTGTATTTTCATTAAGTAGGGGTTTAATGGGTATAGATAAAGATCCGTAGTTGTGAGCCCTTTATTTTCGTAAGTTAGATGGATAGTGGGATGATATCCCTGTTATTTTCTTCAATAAAATATAATATTAAGAACCATAATGGTAACATGTTATAAGGGGGTTTGTTTTAAATTATAAAAGTTTTCCTCCAAAATTACTTATAATAGAATGGATAGTGGATGGTTATGAGAATGATCAATGTATGTTTGGTTTAAGTCCTCTTATAGATCTGGGTTAAGTGATTGATATTCAACACTGATAGAGATTTAAATGAGCTGTGTTGTGAATGAAGATAGGGGTGCCATGAGAAACAACTATGATGTCTAGCTATCCGTGGAATGTTAACTATTTCATGCACCATTATTTATCCGGGAGGAAATAACCCATGTATAGATATTTGGGATTGAGTCTATCTATAAATTCTTCTTTAACTAGATATGGCTGAATAGTTGAGGGTAAATCTTTCAGTGTATATGCTTTTGGGGCTAGTAAAGCATGGTTGGTTCATATTCATCTATGTAGACAAATATATAGGTCCGTCTTGGAATGACTTCTAGAAAATTTTCAATGATCACATTTATCCATAAAATATGAGTGTAGAGAATTCCTTGGAGTATATATATTTTACTTCTACAGGGATTTTAGTATTGTATTATTCCACTCTTTCTAGTGATTTTATTGTTTTCCCTCGATGATAGTAGGGGATTATATTGCCAAGGATAGTTGTTTTGAGGATGAAATATGGTAAAATATATGGATATAGGTGAATGTATTGTATCTTAAATATTTTATGTATGTCATGAAATAGTCCTTAATTATAGATTGGAACCATGGTGAGGGTGTAAGATTAGGGTAGTCATCTTGTACTACATGATTCTATGGAAGATCATATAGAAGAAGGATGAGTTATTTAAAGGAGTCACATTAGTTCAGTAATTGTTAGAGTATATAGGGTAGTGGGAAGTATTTTTCTTCATAGTGATACCACTCTATAGAGTGATATTAGTCTGGATGTAATGTTCATACTCATAGGAAGGATGATAGGGATGAGGCACAATCTAGTTACATTTTGTTCATCTTAATTCTTCTAGTTAGGATGATGGATCTTCAAATATAATAGATATGATATTAGTGTCTTCTACCATGGAATGTTCTTAAATTGAAATATGAGTAATTTATTCATTCAAATATTCTTATTTTGTTAATATTTTCGACTTATCTATATATTATTCATATATATGGATGCATGTTGATATAGAATTATGGGTTTGTTTAGAAGAAAATTTTAATTTTAGTGAGCACGCCCATGAGATTGATGGATATCAGTTTCTATATATATCTTCATGTTAGATATTATCAGTTTGGAGCAATTTCATGTGATGGATTTATGAGTTTTATGTTGATCCACATCAACTGTTACATCTGGTGAGGTTTTTTCAAATCAACTAAGGGTAATACATATATTCATATTAGATAATGGGATACTCGGGTGGTTCATATAGTTCCCAATCATTAGATGTTGGGTGAGATTATACCTCTATCTAATAGGTTCGTATTATATTTTTTTTGGGATTCAGCATGTAGTATTTCCGTTGGTTTTAAATAATTTCAGGGATCTATTTCATAGGGTTTTCTCAGGTTTCCACCTAATAGAGAGTAAAGGTTTATTATTGAGTTTTTAATGAGTGTGAAGAATATCTCTATTATACCTTACATAAGGTCCCCTTTAGTTCTACATGATCTTAATACTGATTTGGAGGAAACTATCCTAATGGATATATATGGTTTAGTAGATTTCCTTATGTTTCTTCAACAATTTATTCAAATAAGTAAAATGGATTCTACAAGATATGTTTGGATAATTAGAAGCTAAAACAAGTGAAGATTAAGAACCAGTATCATATTTTTATATTGATGACATGTTTGTCCATCTTAATGGTTCTTGAGTATTTATATGATTGACTTGAGTTTGGGTTTTCACATGCTAAGAGTATAAATTTAAGATATACCCCACAATTAATTTAGGATCATTTATAGTCAATAAGTTTTTTGGGTATTTTTTATACCTAAAGAGCATGTCAATAGTATTTACAACTTTTGTGAATTGAATTTTCCACACATACATAAACTTTTTCTTGATTTGTTTTGTTATAAATTTTCTTATGTAATCCACATCAAGGGACAAGTACACACGTATTTTGGATATCATTGTGAGTAATCTTGGAGAGAACCAATTTTATTCCAAACTCCCTAAGCTCCACTTTTTGATTGATGAGGTTCAATTCCTATGCCATGTTATTTATAATTCAGGATTTTATGTAGTCCTTCAGAAGATCAAGGTGGGTTTTCTTAGGAATATCTTAAGAATCCTTTTTTTATAAATACATTTTTAGGTTTGGATGGGTATTACCATATATTTATCATAGAACTATCCCACTTTTTTATCACTAATTATAGTCTTGACCAAAAAGGTATCAAATCTCATCTACTCATATAGTTATGATATTTACATTCATTAGAAAAAAATAATATTGACTAGACTATTGATCTTATATTTACCTAAAATAATAAAGGATATTACCATGTATTTTGATGCATTGTGAGTTAGGATAGAAGTATCCTTGATATAGTATTTTATTGTGGTCGTGTATGGGTTTAGTAAGATGAGGCCATATGAGTGTAATTACCCTATTAATGATTGTGATGTTGTATCATTTCTACTTGCTAAAAGTTTTTTTTGAGGAATTACTTTTTGGGATAGAGAATAGTGGAATATACATCCCACTAGAGAATAAAGTATATATTATCATAGAGGGAACTGATCCTTAATCCTATAAAGAAGGTTGAGTACCTAAAATACATTGATTTTGGCCAATAATACACACCTAGAAAAGAAAATGTAGTATGTGATGCACTGATCTAGAAGATATGGACTCATTTAGTTCAAGATTCCAGTAGTGAGTGGCTGTTGATGAACATATTCATTGTTTTGTATCTTGAACATAGAGATTAATATGGTAAATCAAATTTTAAATTGTTATATATTAGTTATTTAATACTCTATAAGGTGAGGAGGATCTAGTTATTTGATTTTGATTTTCTGGACATGAGTGATTTAATATGTATTGGGGATCCAACTTTAGAAAAATCTCTTACCAAATACAATATCCATTATATCCAAGGTCAATCCATCATTCCCATAAGCATAAGTTATGATAATATCAGGGTATTAAAAATAAAAAGGGGTGGTAATACCATGTATGACTATGTTTATCATAATATAAGATGACACTAATGGTGGTCAGTGAAAAATAAGTAAATACTATATTTTGTCACACAGTGCTCCACCGATCAGAAGGTGACGCTCAAAGACTAGAGACCTATAAGTATATTTCATTCCCTACCCATTTATATGTGTAAATGGGATGTTATCTCTGTAGATTTTGTGAATGAGTTTATAAGGAAACCCTAAGGTATTGATTTCATAGGAATGATCATGGATTGGCTAATGAAAATTTATCATTTCCTTTAGATATTGGACACATCTTCGTGGATGATATAGGTATGTTCTATTTATTTAGGAAATAGTGTTCTTATAAGGGATCCGTCAGAGTATTCATGTAGGCTAGGATATGAACATTATGCTATGTTTATTTTAGGGTTTATTATAATATTTTGGTATATTTTTTCATCTAATAACTACCAATCATTTCTAGACTAATGAACAGTTCAAGTAAACTATTCATATTCAGAAGAAAGTTATGACAACATGTATCTTGTACCTTTATGGTTCCTAGGATAATCATAGGGATTTACTAAAGTTCTCATTTAATATCATCAATCAAGCATTTAAGCTAATGGGAGATTTTTTAGACCATATAAGGATGACCATTCCATTGGAGTCTATGTTTTTTGAGTCTATAGAACCAATGATCTTTGGGACTATTTTTTAATTGGATATTTTAGAGTATATATAGTTTATTATGAAATTAATAGTAACCACATAGATTAAGAAGTGATTCAATACATAACTATGATAAAAACCTATTAATTTTTAGGTTTTTCACTTCGTTTTTTGTGGGTTAAACTTCAATTATGGTATAATCATATTCGGAGCTGGGGAAATGTGGTTCCTAGGAATGTGGATCCTTTCGAGATAGTGTATAGATTCAGTATAGTAGTGTATTAATTGGATTTCCCTCATCATTTTAGTGTTCTATATAATGGGTTCCATGTATATTAACTTTGTTATTACAATCCAAACCATATAAATTGATCCACACTAACAGCATACATATTATGGATGGTCCATGTGATGAATAGTTCCTAGTTTGTATAATGAATCAAAGGGAAAATGGTTTTTCATTGAATGATAGTTCCACTAGTATACGTATAGTGGTATCAAAGATGTGTCTAGGTGGAAAATTGTGATATTTAGAGAGAGACAGATAGTATAATATATGATGTCACAAGATATAGTTATTCACTAATTAGGTTGGGTGATGTTTGAAATGTAATCCTAATTATGAACTTCTATATGGTGAGGAGGTTGTAAAAATATAACAATTTTCAATGTGTAATGTCATTTAATTAGTATTAAACTTCATGTATAGTATATTATCATTTATTTTTGGAGTGTTAGAAATATAATAGGAGTTGTGTATGTGAAATATAAATGGCATGTGGATAAAAATAGGTGGATTGTAGGTAGGTCATAGTGCAACAATATGTTTTTAAATCGTGACTAACTTGATCGTTTGGTGTACTTCCTTACGAAAGTGGTTTGCACTGTGAAATACAAGGTCTCACTATATTCCATGCATGTGATGTTTTTTGTCAATTTAATTAACTAATAATTTAAGAAAATATTAATAGAGGATCCTTTTCTCAGATGCATAGCTTCCACCCCACACATCCCCTTGGATGTCCACTCTTTTAAGAAATCCATCCTCTTTCATTGATAGAATTAAAAGTCATTCATTGTAATAATGATCTAAGAGTAAGGCTACAAGTATTTGTTTAACCATTCTTACTTTCTTTCACTATGTTTTGGACATTCAATGTTTACTATCAATTATATAATAATTCATGTTTTTTGTTTTCTTTTGTGATTTCTAATGTTTTGGCTTGAATTAAATATTAATATTCAATCAGTAGGATTCTATGAGTTTAAATTTATTGTTCCCAAAACTATACCTCAAGTCTTTAATTGTTTCTAAGTGAGTGTGCAGTGTGGTCACTCCAACACATAGTTCTTTTAACCAAATATTAGTTTAAATATTTATATTATATAATTCACATGGATTGTTTAAACTTATTAAATGCATGTGTTACTTTTGTAAGGTAATATAGATAAGATATCATGTATATATTTTCGACCAATTTTTTGATAAATAAATTGGTAAAATGAGGAATAGTTTTTGATGAAATGAAATCATAAATGAAAAATAGATAATATTTTTTTATGAAATGATAATTTATTTAATTTAAAAATGATAATAACATTTAGTGAAGGGGATAAATGTTTATATGTTTTCAGGTACATTATTTTTTGATAAATTATAAATGGTTAAATTAGTGAAATGTTAGAGTCATGATTAAATGCTAAATAATGAAATGCTTGTGTCTTAAAGGAATGGTTTCAAAGATGGTAATTCCTCATGTGGACTCTCATGTTTTGAAATTAATATATTTCCATATATGATATTCTCATTCTTGGATGGATATATTCTATTAGGCGTATTCATGTTTTGGAGTGGATATTTTCCCCTAGTAGATATTCATGTTCTGAGATCGGAATATTTCCTTAGGTGACATTCATATTTCACATATGGGTATATTTACCTGATAATTATACTTATGTTTCAGGACATCTGACCCAGCTTAAGGAATGTATGGTTGCCCTCTCTATCACTATGTAAATAGAGGATCTATAATGTTATTAATTTATTTATTTATTTCTACATCAATTATTATTGTAGAAAACCAATATGCACTTTACCTGGGTTGGATTTGTCTAGAGACACTATTTGTGGTTTTCTTCTGATTTATACTCACACCCTACTCAAGAATTCATTGGGTACCATATCAGACTTCAGGGTTGAAGGGCATGACAATTGAATTCCCCATACGAATGATGCATGATATGGATAACAAGGATAGTTCACGGGATATTGATTCATGGCTTGGATGTGAGACATTGTTTTATAAAGACTTCTAGTTTTTTTATTTTTTATTTTTGTTTGAAGATATATATTATCCAGCCATATATGAAAAATAATATATATGATAATCAAAATATTTTTCTACTCTTATTTTGTTAAAACAAGTGATTTAAATGTTACTATATTATAATTTTAATTTTCTGTTCTTTTTATAAATATGGATATATATTATTTTCATTATTTATACTATTTTTTATACTTTGAACAAAGGTTATATTCACCCAAATGAATTTACATACACACCAACAACTAGTAATCATCAAATTAATTATATAGAGTTTCACCTATGTTCTTGTAGTGACCACTAGTTAGGGAACAACTGATGGGCTTGGGAAGTGGGATGTTACAATTCAATTCTGCATGGTGTATTTGGATGATCATTATTTTCTTCCATTTCATTGGTTAGAATTTTCATATCTCTTTAGCATTCATGTGGTTGATAGCATTCTATTATACACTTAAAGCATTAACCTACCCCATTATTTAAATTCCCTCCATACATCTTGCCACATTTTTAGTAAACCAGGGAGATGAATTCTATTTACTCTGTGGTTTTAATCATGTTTATTTACAAGAAATTCCACTTTCATATTTTTTTATCCAAAACTAGGTGAATAATCAGGGACTCTAATTTTCATTTCCACCTTTAGATCACATAGAACAATTAATTTACAGATACCTTAGTCCCTTATATTCAATTACTTTTCAAGATATTTTTTTAATAAACTAAATATAGGATCAATTTTTATTTATGTACTAATGTCAAAACTCTAAGTATATCTTTTGAGTTATGTGATGTTTCCTTCACATATAACATTGGATATTGGAACCAATAAATGTGTTCCATGAACTATACCATGGAGTTCTTGATGCAGTTATCACTAAGACGAGATGAGTCCCATTTGAGAAGAGAATTATCCCTATGAAAAAATAAGGAGAGAATGAGATATCCATATAATGCATGATTTCATAGTAACTAATAGATCATGGTTTATCAAAAATGTTTCTCTATCTAGTGATATGGCGGGGAGAACCATTTACTGGGTAGATCTTGTATTTTATCAATTTTCAATGATATGTTTTGTGAATAATTAAAACCAAAATTAATGGGAATTACAGAAAATACCTTTCATTTTGGAATAACATATAAATTTGGTCTGAATATCTCTTGGTCTAATTGATTTTACAGGATTCAATTTAATAGTTTTTATAGTAAAAAATAACACTAGGATAAAAATTTCTCTCCATTTTATATTTGGATTCACTTTAGTTTAAATGATACTTTTTCAATACCAAGGAATCCATTTGTTAGTGGATGGATATTAGTTTATATATGTTTATCTATTTTTGATGTCATATAAAATATCTTTCACCCTATCATGAAATAATTGAAATAATGGTTCACTTAGTGAAAATTAGATGGACAATATTAGAGATCATTTAATATAAAATTGGGTGGTGTTATGTAGTCTTATCAAAATAAATCCATCACTGTATAAAAATAAATCGTCTTCCATATAGGAAAAAATAACTCACCGCATTATATTGAATTCTCTATGGTGTCATGTCATTTTCAACTCCATGGAGAAATTACTACAAATTTGAATTCCTTTCTAAGTGACAGTTCTACCAATTCAATGGAAATGGTACACTAATATCATATAAATACTTCCCAGTCACAAACATTGTGAGTATGAGTAATTTTCCCATGGAAAAATTATTTCTGAGATATGCATCTCCTGATTTGAAAATAATACCTTCTTATAACGCATTCAATCTATTCCCTAAGGTTAATCTTGTATCTAGGATCCCTATAGGGTAAAAGAACTATATAATACATTATAAATAATTTATTCCCAATATAGAATAATCATAAATCCATAAATAGAATTTCATCTATGAAGGACTCCCAAATGAAATACTCATACTGGGTCTCTCATGGAATTACTTTTTATTCAACAACCTTTAAACATCATGGTTTTGGAAAACCATACCCACTACTATAAATTAAAACCTTATAAAAATTAAATCCACCTAATATATATATGTTTCTATTTAAAATGGTCAATAATCCAGAAATATTTGAGATATAGTTAATTACATTATGAAGGATCGTCATTTTGGAAACCTAAACCCCCATTATACCACTAATTTTTCACAATTCAACCACATGGGCTAATTAAATCTAAATGAATTGTTTTACATGTTTCTTCCATGGTTGATACCCTAAAATGTTTTTTATCAAGCCATCATATGTAGTCTTCTGATAAAATGTAAGCACGAACTCTACCAAATTAAGACATGTTACATGACATTCAAATCTTCCGTCGTGAATTATTTACCATCAAGTAAGAGATATGCATGTATATAAGGTCATCCAATCATATTTAAGCTCCACATGTGTTCTAATTTATTATCTCATCCATGTGACCAATCAGTGATTGTTATCTACTAAAGGCTGAAACCTAGTTTAAGACCTAAAAAATCACTCTTGATTTAGTTACCAGCTAACAATATGTTCCAAAAATTGAAACTCCTATGTATTTCTCCACTTCAATAATTGTTATCACTACTTCACCTAGTAGTTCATTTAACATAATGTTAAACTAATCAGACCAAGTTATGATCATATTACCCTGAACTAATAGACACCACATTCATGATTAATTTCCTTAAAAGTCAAAATATTAGTCTATGTGAAATGACCTTAAAATGTTTTTCATTGGTCCTAAATAAAAATCCCTAAAAGTAATTTAATTTGGTCATCATTTCAGGATCATGAAAAAAACATAACGGTACTTATATCATGACCTTAAAATTTACAATGTGTCAAATTAAGATGCACTAAACAATTTGGGTTTTGATTTCCTTACGAGGATAAATAAGAATTTGTATCATGGGCCTCATACCGACTCCATAAAATCTACCACCTCACTAGAAAGTTATAAATTCATTAATTACAAATTTAAATGTATTAAAACATAGTGTATTTGACAATTAATGAAAATTTGGTGATATTCATCTACATATATTTTTTCACCGAAATCCATTGTATCAATTTATTACTCTCATGACCATGGAAATTGATAGTGGTAATGTAATATAATTTACAAGTATATCCTTAATCTATAAGAGAATATAAAAATAATAAATAAGGACCCATAAGGGATGAGTCGGCCTCCCATTCTCTTACCCTAATTTTGAAATTCAAGATTTCATTGGAATATTTTAATCATTTCCATGTTTCGAGAGAAACTTAATAGAAAATTAAGAAACATGAGTAAAATGTATGGGTGAATGGTGATTTCCTCATCCTTTTACTTCATCTCTAAAACCCATATCTCTATTTTAGGGTATTTATTTCCAAAAA
Organism: Viscum album; assembly: GCA_963277665.1. Taxonomy (NCBI): domain Eukaryota; kingdom Viridiplantae; phylum Streptophyta; class Magnoliopsida; order Santalales; family Viscaceae; genus Viscum; species Viscum album. The sequence continues at coordinate 1,505,071,341 of OY728133.1, forward strand.
AATATTTATTGATAAATATATTCTTAAAATCATCTAATTACATAGAGTAAATTCCTTCATCCTATATCATATTCTTACTGACAGTTCTAAATTGATCTGTTTCAACATCCAAATGATAAAAAACAATTTTAATTCTCTAAGAAATAGAGAACATAAAATAGTTTTTCTATTGTGTAGATTAATTACATGAATATTAATAAATAAGAATACCTAGTAAAGGAGAGTGGATGTTTCCAAATTAAATAAAAAATGGTTAAAAATTATTTCCTATTATGTATTGGGGGTTTTCGTGGTTTTTATTATTTTTATTACTTTAAAAAAATTGATAATATCTAAGATATCATTTACTCCTCCCATACTAGTTGGTTTCTCATTTCCTTTTCCATCACAATAATTATGAATATTATTACTCAATGTTCTAGCTATTAACTAAAATTAAAAATAATTATCTGTGAGTTAAATAATAATATAAATAACAAATAATCATACTATAAAGAAAATAAATCAGAATATTTCTATAATTATTACACCATCATCTCAACCAATAACATATGAGGTCAAGCTTTTGAAACACTTGGTTCATCATGTATCACTTCTGTTTCAATATAGGTTGATTTAATTTTCCTCCCCTAATTCGTCATTACATGATCCCATAAATTAACTAAACCTTGAAAAAAAAATCTCAGTAGATGATAACTTTCTAGATATAAAATATAAATTAATTTTCTTCAATAATTAGGGAATGGGAAAATAATAAAAGGTGAGATCCGAAACAAGTTATGTTGTGAACATAAGAGATATTAATTTAAGATAATAAAAGGAGAAGAATATGAACATGTGGGTATGAAGATATAATAAAAATATATTCATATGACATGTGTAAATCATACCTAATAGTACATGGATCATGGTACATTAATCAAGAAATAAGACTTTAGACAAATCTTTTGAAATGTGGTGATGGAATTTGGAACTGTTATATAATAGTTATAATCCATGGAAAATATAATATAATAATGTGGAGTAACATATAAATGTGTCATAACAATTAGGAGAATTCATAATAAAAAATCATTTCTTTCTTTAAGGCTCACTTCTATGACCATGATCACATATTGGATAAAGCTCCACAGTGTATTATGTTTTCTCCCCATTACCATAATCATGGTGTATTGGGTTTACTCAATATACTATTTTAGTTCATCAAATGATATAAAATCATTAAAACATTTAATGTAGGGATATATAATTTTGATACCACCCATCACATAATGGAAAATCATACATATTTATACATACAGAACAATATAACATTCATAATTCCATCATATAATATGTTTGCAATGAAAAAATGGGTACTGTGAAAATCTGATAAGAAATGATTATAATTCATCCAAATAAACTAGTTAGATTATATCAATATATCATATCCTAGATTATTTACAATAAACATTAACGGATCTTGAAATAGATTAACATAACTCTAGAATAATATCAAGAGGTGTTTTGGAAAATAAGAGTCAATATATTTTAAATCTATAGAAAATATTTTCAAAAAAATTAATTCACATATAAATTAAGAGTTTTATAAAAATAATTATAAATTAATGAGTAATTACATTAAGGAACCATAGAAACTTATAAAGGAATATTTATAAAGAAAATAAAAAAATAGGAAAAATAATGCAGCCACAAGTAAAATGTTAAAGAAACATTCATTCACACTTTTGTAAAAGAAAGTCAATGTCAATAAATAATGAGATTAAAACTCATAAATTTTTGAATATGTACATTCATAGAATTTAAAAAAACATAGACATATTGAATAAATATTCATGGTAAAAAATAAAAGATATTCTTGACTCCACTTATAATAATTACTTTTGTTTAATTATTAATCTAAGGGAGGTGAAATAATATAATTACTTATAAAACATAGAGATAAATATAGGAGAGGATAATAAATGTTGTTCTTGTGTGATGTCATATTAATTCCTTAAATAATATTTTATTCTAAGGATATATCATTTTTGATGCGAGACTAAAAATGTCACCACTACCCTTACCCTAAAATTTAAGTGTTTTAACCTCCAACATAAAACATATGTACATATTTAAAAAATATTTAAATACTTATTTGTATCTATTTTGATTTATAATTTTATATTATAATTTTTTTACCTGTATATTTGTTAGTTATAGTTTAATTTCATCATCGAATATTTGGAATTTTGATAGTCTCATAAAACTTTTTAAATTGTGACTTTGAACCTCTTTAATTGATTAAAAGTTCAAATATCCATTATTATTTACGGTAGTGGAATCATTTTTTTTACTAATTTATTTAGTCAAAGGTTTATTTTATGTGTGTTTTGGATTTTTTTAGAATAGAATAAATGACAATAATGCTTCAATAAATTTATTGATAATATTAAGTTACATTATGATGACTATTAATTTTTATGTCGCACTTATATAAAAATATCCATACAATAAATAAATCCCAAATATAATATATTACCTTTTTTAATTTCATGATACTCAATTATTTTGGAAATTATGAAGAAAGTATAGTATCGTTTTTGTAGGTGGTTGACCAAACCCAAACAAGAACATGTTATACTTATGAATGTATATGATTATAGAGTAATATAATGGTGATATCATTTAGTAGACTTATAATGACATTAGAATAACATATTTATTGTGTATAAGGACGTTCAAGAAGATTTTTTGAGATAATGTGATTCAAAAATATGGTAAACAACTAGTTATATAGATTAATTCACTCTTTATCAAAACAAGTTCCTCCTCAATGATGGATTTAAGGCCCATTGAATGAACCCAAAGGCTAAAAAACATATAATAAATCCCAATTTGAGGGAATAATTGAAGTTATTAAATTTATAGATGATAGAAAACTATTATTTATTGGTATAGGTGGGTTCTTTTTGTAGGTGAGTTTTCAGTTTAATTTTCTCAAATACTCATTCACAACGGTATAAGGTTATTGTTTTAGATGGGAAGTGGATACAAAGTGTATGCATAATTGATATACGTCAATAATATCATAACATAAACAATTTATAGATATTTATAGAGATTTATGGGACCTTACTCCCTCATTTAACCCATCTCCCACATTTTACCTTTGTTGTGTTGCCTCAATTTTTTCCTGGATTAATTATTCTTTTTTGCAAAAATTTAATTGACCATCCTACCATATTTTTCATTTTTGAATAAAAATTTTATCTCTATTTAATCTAATTCCATTTTTACATGTGATAAATTCAACATTTTAATGAAATAAAATATGTATTAAAAAAATAATGGAAAAATGAATTTTTCAATATTGAGTGTTCTCAATCATATTTCTTATAAATTACAATTAAAATGATTATTAATATATTTTTTATTCATTTAAACATTAAATTTTTTATATTTATCCTTTAAAAGTGATCAATATTATTTTATTAAAAATAATCATTGAAAAAAATCCCTTTTAATTTTAAATGATTTTAATCAAATCTCATTATATGTCTTCTAAAAGTTCAATTTTTTCATTTCATTGGTATTTGAATTTTGTTAAAAAATTTATACACTTAAAATTAAAATTTATAATAATAGTAATAACATTTAATGAATAAATATATATATATATATATATTTAAATTTATAATAAATAATTTTTATTAATAGTTAACTTTTAATTTTATTATATAAGTACTTCTGATATACAAATTATATTATTTAATTTTTTGTAATAACAATTAAAAACATAAATTTATCCCTTGGATACCGGTATATCCAATGATCATATATAAAATGAAAATATCGACAATAACTATATGTTCAATGATCATATGAAATTCATATATACATTTTTACATACATCTCTCAAATCATTCATTTAATTCTGTTATTTTGTTTTCATAATGGTTATCATATTTAAATTCTGATGTTTTATTTCAATTGCTCTCATTTGTGGTATAATCATCACAATAAACCATGATGATGAGAATTTTAGCCTTATAGTATTTTTATTTACATGTCATTTAATTCAATTATTAATTTTCAAAATTATGTTTCATTTAATTATCTTATAATGTATTTCATTTTTATTGTAATATTATACCATAATGATATAGGTAATTTTACATTTTGGTTCGGTGTTTTGTGTATCAAAATATATTGAACAAACACTGTTTATTTAAATGAATATATATATATATATATAACCACATGGTGTTAAAACAACCAATTATCTAGTCCCTCAGATATCTATTTCATAATGACTTTATATAACCCACATAATTATTATTTTTATTGAATTTTCCAATTGATGTTCTAAATTATCCTCTCTATCCACCCAATAGATACTTACATCACAACTCTCAATTATATATTGAATGATAAGGAATTTTTGAAGGATGTTTTCAGTCCTTTACAGTTACTAGGGTTCCCTATATTGGGAAATAGATCCATTAGTATCATATAAATGTTAAATTTCTCCCTAAATATTAGATACCACTTAGTTTTAATTTAATAAATTCATAGTCGAAACATCTTCCTTCATATAATTTAATTCAACAATTTACACTATCATTATTTCTTAGTCTAGTGTGATGGACTGTTTCGATCTCTTCACACCATTTTCACCACAATTTTGGAAAAATAAAAAACTACGTAAAGATCTTATATCATCCTTGTCAATTTGAAAACTATCATTAGTGTAACCTCTTATAATGGGTTCATCCTCTACTCCAAACACCTAGGTAAATCCATACCTTTTTCTCAAGTAATTTTGGATGATATATAAAGAAATCCAATAACTCATTTTTTATTTTATATGTATCTAATTGCTATGTTCAATGAATAAGAGACATGAGGTTAAGTACATAACATGAAATATATGATAGATTAAATGGATTTAGAATATATAATCTTATCTATATTTTTCCATTATAACTATTTTGAATGAAAATGTCCTTATAGAGATATATAAATGTAATACTACTAATTTATCATTCTTATATTTCTCTATTAAAAACCATTTTAGTGCATTGGGGATGTATATTTTTTGAATTGTTCTAATAACCCTATAATATTTATCTATATTGATCTATATACCAAGTGTATATGATACATAACCAATTTATTTTTTCAATAATAACATTATTAACCACACCGATATAGATTTTATTGTAGGGATATCATTTCGAATTATAAGTATGTCATCTAGATATAAAACCAAAAAATATATATGACACTCCTACTAACCCAATGTGAAGGTTGAGGGTGTAGTGGAAGCATTGGATGAGGTATAACTCATGTATATTTTTTACATAATTTATTATTAATATGATATGTAAATCAATAATGATTTTCAGGACCAGTGGAATTAATTAAAATTTTAATTAATGTTTAAATCCCAAAACCAAAATATAGTATCTTCAAATAATTATTTATAAATAATTTAATCGTTTAATAAACTACCATGAGATGAGTTATTTCTTCATTTATGAATCTTAAAATATATATACATTTTATAATCATTTTTTTGTAGGAATTAATAATATATTTACTCTAGTGGTGATCCACTTGTTCTCTACCAATATCTGAATGTCACTATAGGAATCTAAGGTGCAAGAATTTTTGATCCTAACACTTTCATTATTAATCTTTGATCTCACTTATAATTACTACTCTAAGGGTTCAATTTAATCTATCTATAATTGAGAGTTTATATGAGTAGTTGACGGGGAGGATTTGTCTTCATCCAAGAGAGAATTCATATAGACGGATCTCTATAGGGATTTAAATTAATTTCCTAAATGATGTTGTGTACAACCAAACAAACTGGAAACATATTATGGTAGAAATAATATAATTGGGTTTTGATATTTCTAGGGTTAGAAAATAATATTTCTACAAACACCCTTTTTATTTATTTAATCCTTTTGAAACCTTATATCTATATTGATAATATTATTATCATTATTTCCTAACATGTTTCAATTTGGGGAATTAATTAATTTTTAATATTTCATTTAATATTTAAAATATATTACTAAATATGAGACCATTAAACATTGTTCAACATTTCTACACAAGATTTATCAGTCCTTGGATAATTACTATTTATTTAATAAATGAATATCACTTCATTATTCACCAATAAATAAGAAAATATTATATTTATTAAATATTTAATAAAAAATTATTAACTAATACACTCACCAAAATATTCTTCCAAACAACTAGTGATGAGATATATGTGAACAAGAAAGAAGGGTTAATTATTAAAATATAAGAAAGATTATTATTTATTAAGTATTTAAATAACAAATAATATTATTGTGTAAATGAGGTTCTACAAGGATAATTGTTTTCCACCTAGGCCTCATTATCAATGTAATTAGGAGAGGAAGGAAAAATTCCATTTTTAGTATCGAGAAACACTCCAAGGAAACCATAGAAAATGAAATTAATTTCACAATTACATAAACACTTATACATATTCATACTGTATGATATACTCCCATTATCATGATATCTATACTCAAGGAGAGTGCTTATTATTTCAATCTACTAATGTTCTTGACGTCTCTTTCATTGAAATTTCAGAATAAAAATTTCCCACAGAACACCGTGGAAACGGTTTTATATATGTATATCATTCCCATCAAATGGCATGAGATATAAACTTATGTTAAACTATAGAAGATACAAATCATTCCTAACATTATTCATTAATTAAATATTCCTCATGGCCAACCAATGTATCCTACTTCAACATGAATATATGTCATCGTGGTTTTTATTAACACATCAATGTACATGACTCATAAAATCTATTAAAAATATTATTAAATTGTATGGATCAATAGACATACCCACAAATTATAACATCCAATAAACCATATAAGGGAGGATTTTCGACTAGAGGGACTCATCCTCATGAACATCTACCATATAAAGGGAATTCACCATGAGAAGGTGCCTAAAAATCATCTGATTACCCACCCCCGATATACGTTGTCATTTTTTACTTCAATATATTTAAACCATCGATATAACATATATTTAAGAAAATGTCCATGGAACTTATTTGTTCTCATCATTGAGTGGAACTACTATGACCATTCTAAATTAAATATACTATTAAGAAATTATCATATATTATGTCATGTAGAAGAAAAATCGGAGTGTGATAAGTAGTTTACTAATATTTAAAAAATTAAACATAGGACATCATAAAGTGCATTGATGTTGGTTCTATGGGGATAACCCTATCAAAATCACACTTTTACTAGAGTTAACAATAAAAAATCTTTTATCCCTTGTAATACACATGTTAGTCATGAATCTTTAGAGATAATTTTTTACTCAAGGGGTTAAATACATTTTCTTTAATCAAATATTTATTAATTTAACTTCACCCCTATGAGAAAAATATCTTAATAGGTGAAACATCTATAACATGTGATTTACCTAGTTGTGTGACCATGTACCTTTTTCTAGATTCACCATTGTATTTGGTCACATTATAATGGGATAGGGTATTTATTTCTTAGGGAACCCTCAAAATACCATAAAAGTTTTCAAATCCAAATGTATTCATTAGGTAAAAAAAGAATCCACCATATACTCTTATTTCTATATGGAATCAGAGGCAACTAACTACATTAAACTCTTTCAGCTGACAACTCCTCTGTTGAGGTTGAAGAAAAATATTCGTTGTGACTACAGATCATTTTGATCTATTTGAAACTATAATATGTATATCCCTTAATGAATAGCTCCTCATAACCACCATACACTTTTAAATATCTTTAGTAATTCACAGATACTAATTGATATCATTAAAAATATACCAGTATTGTTCACCAAAATTAGTTTTATGCATGCCTATCATTATCAATTCATATGAAAAAACAAGTATAATATATAACATGGCATGCATGGTTAATCATATCACCTATGTGTGTGGGATAATACACTTTCTATCTTTATCTGTTTGTGTTTGATAACATATTTTCCAAGAGAGATGTAAAAAATGTGACATTGGAAGTAATTACCTCTTAGATTGTTCTATACTAAGTCTCCCCCATATCTTGTCATTGTCTGTACCTTGACATAGTCCATTCAGCCTCTTGGATATATCACTAATGATCTTAGTTCTTATAATACGGGATTCTTTATGTAAGTATTTAGTGGAGATGTCTATGTTTAACCAATCCTTAACAATTGGTAAGACTAGTATTTTTTGAATAAGTAATATGTTATCAACATATACTACTTGGATAATGACCACATTCCCACTGAATCACTTGTAAACACATTGGTCACATTTTTTCTTAGTGAAATCAAATTCATTAATAGCTTCATAAAATTTAGTGTTCCATGACATGTATCCCTAATTTAATCAAAAAATGGATCCCTATAACATGGATATATTTTTAGCATCACCTAGATTAAAAAACTATTATGGTTGTGATTATAGAAATATTCTTTAATGTTCCCTAAAAAGTAATGTGATTTTTACATTCATCTTCCAAATTTAATACTAATGGAATGACACTATAGTAATTAGAGTTTTAAGGAATTTAAACATGGAGGTAATAGAAATTGTTTTGTCATAGTAAATTCATTTATTATTTTTAAACCCATTTTCGCACTATAGGGTTTTAATCTGTTGAAAAAATGACTAAAACCCAAACATTGTCTTAATACATTGAACCCGTTTCAGAATTCAAGGATTTTTTTCATCATTTAACTTTTGATCTCTATACTACCTCTTTGTAGGATATAGGTTCATTATTGTGAAACCTAGTTTGTCTGTATTTTATGTGACCTGAAGACCATATCTCTCTAGTTCTATTTCCCCTATGGGTCTTTTATGAAGTACATCTGTTTCAAGAGAAACATCTTCTATATAAAATTATTTGTCCCAAATATTTTGTATCTTAATCTTCAACACCATTAAAGATAATATTTCTTTCACTATCCTTCTTGAGTATATTCTCCCATTTATGAAATATGGCCTATCTAGGGGCCATCTATTTCTTATTTGACGTGTTTTATAAGTGGGATATCCTTGCTTCATTATAATAACCAATAATGATACGCTTTTTCCCCATGGTGCAAGTTTGATTCCTAAGATATGCTTAATAAATTACTCATAACTACATACACATGTATAAGAAAGAACAAGCCATGAACCAACCGAGGTAGACCCCAAACTGTTCACCTTAGTCACTCTATGACAAGGCCCAAAAATAATTTCTAATCCACATAGGCTGGCATAGAGTCCAGGGTATCAAATGAAAAACATTGGGAATGATTTAACTAAATTTACCATATTAAAATAACCAATAAAAACCCCAAAAATCATATATAAACAATTTAACCAACCATTCCATTAATAATTTCAGGATTTTATATTTTAAAACTAAACAAATTCTACAAATGACATTGAAACAAAGGGGAACTAAAAAAACATTGTGTAACAAAAGGATCATCCTCCTCAAGCCGCCACCACCAAGATTCACAACCAATGTAACTGGAAACCCAACCTTTCAACACTACTTGTCATTCCTTGACCCAAAAAAATAGACAGCGAAGTCTACATACACCCAAAGGTGTATAAAGGGTGTGATCCAAATCTTAGTTGGATGCCACCCGGATAATAGATTCCATTTACTAAAAATTAAATGAAAAATAAACATGAAATATTTGTAATTAAATAAATTATTAAGACAATTTTAATGAATATAACATTAAATAAGAACACATTTGAATGAGTATAAAATTAAATATAAAACAGTTTTAAAGAATGAAATTTTTAATAGAACTGTTTCGAAGAATTCCGCTTTGAAGACAACACAAATTCTTTTTAATATTAACAACCCAGTATACTGTATGCTGATGGTATGTGAAGAATAATTATTGATGTCTAGTCATTGGAAATACCCATAAGAAATAGCTAACTATGGGGCCCTAGGTCTATCTTATCTCTAGTGAAATAGTAACCATAACCAATAACCTTCTCTTCCACGAGACACTAGGAGGGAAAACTCCAATGAACTAGTGGTCCCCAAACAACATCATTGTTTAGTTAGTGTTTTTATCATCAATATTTATAAGTGAAACAAAAATGAGGCCACTACTGGATCGCTACTATACTAGTCCTAGTCTTCAAACCTAGATATCCAAGCTTCCCCCCTTTGTGCTCAATCAAATTTTCCATTCCACATGATACCAATTACACAACCCATCCACCAAACCAAGAATCACACATAAAAATCCACTATTTTCACAATAAAATTTATGTTTGAAAAAAATACATATCAAATCATATTCCAAATATGCTTTGCATCCATTTTAAATAATTTATAAAATCATTATAACAATTTATAAATCAATTTCAACGAACACCCCAAACGTTTTTATTCAAAAAGTGAACCTAAAACCCTATTTAAAAATTATCCACGAATCATATGTATCTAAAAACAGAATTTGAATCTCAAAAATATTTTAAAAACCTAATTTCATAATTCTTACATCATTACCATGTGACACAAAGTGGTTTTAGACAAGAAAAATGCCCCAAATTATATAACAATGACACTTTAAAATTAAACACACATAAAATCATATAAAATAACCCTCTCACACAACATGAATAATTTAATAAATCATTTGAACATATTATAAAATATTATTAAATGGAACAGTAATAGGTTTCACCAAAAACAAAATCAGCTTTATATAAAAATGGCACTTTACAATTAATCATACATCATAACCATGTGAAAATAAAATTCTCACCATTAAAATAATTGAGTAAATCAACTAAAAAAATTAATAAACACTATCAATTGGCGAATAATAAATTTCACACACACTAAGATTACTTTAAAAAGGAATGAGAAATCATTTCCAAACCAAATGTGCATCAAAACATTCCAAAATCCAATTTTTCACCACACACGTAAATCATAACAAACACCAAAAGAATCAAGGAGGAATAAAAAATTTATCAAACAATGTTTAATCACAGAATCACCTACCTAAACCGAGAAGCATCCATAAAAGTGGTTTGAAACCCATCTGTACCATAATCAAACTTTAACCACACTGCAAACATCCCACGACTAACTCTATGCAACAAGACCAAAGCCAATGGAACATGATCGGGTCCCACCCACTGGAAACCAAAACCTTAAGGAAATAGGATCCAAAATCTTACCCAGATAGAGATAGAACCTTTGGAAAAGGTATAGGGTATGCGATGAGTGACCTCAAAGGTCAACCACATGTGGATAGATTGGTGGAGTGGTGTGCCCACCAGATAAGATGGGGTGTGAGCGGGGTGGTGTGTGAGGAGCTGTGGGGTGTGAGTAGTGGTAATGTGAGGGATGTGGGTCACCTACGAAGGGTGGATCACTAGAGAAGAAGGATGAAGGGTAGTGGTGTAAAAGGAGGAGGCACACCATGGGATTGGGTCCCGCGACATGCCGAGAGGGAGGTGGATTGGTTCACGGATGAGGGGGAAAGAGAGGAGAGAGGGAGAAAAAACCTCTAAATAAAATTAAAACACTCTAAAAAAATTATAATAAATATAAAAATGATAAGATTAATAATATTAATAATAGTATTGATATTGTTAACACCAATAATAATAATAATAATATTCTTTTGTAATATTATTATTTCTATTTTTTAATCAAATCTAAAAATTCTAACAACTTCTCTTATTTTATTTATTTCCATGTTATTACCCTTTAATTAACTAATTTAATTATTATTTAAGTTGGTAGACTATTATGTCACCCCCCATGGCTCAAGGAACCTTGCACGGACTTTCTGGTGTCCTCTTCCCATTCAATAAGTGACTGCACGGGTATCCGGGTTGACCACACCTCTGCCTCCATTGCGTTGTGCCCAAACACCTTCCTAAAACCCTCAAATTTTCCAAACATTAAAATTTTAATATGAGACCCAAACCCGAACTTCTCCAATGATATCTTTAGTACTCAAACCCATCACACCCAGTTCCTGAGCAAAAAAATAGAAACCCAAATCGGGCTGGGTCCAAAGCTAAAATAAAAAACCTGGGTGTGACAATTCTCCCCACCATAAGCACTTTCCTCCCCGAGAAATCCATCCTAAGATTGCCTTTAAAATATAATAGTTTCACCCAATTAACTCATAGTGGTACTAAAAACAACATGATAGAGAAGTAACATCAATGTCAACAAAGTGAAATAACCTAAAAAATAAACTTAGGTGACCCAAAATGGACTCCTTGCTAAGTGACGCCCATGCCCAAAAGTAAATACACCTCTGTTTGATAATAAAATATTAAGAACTCTCGCAACTCACCATTTCAAATCTTGAGACAAAATACCACAAAAATACCCAAAGTGGGTTGCACACTTTACTTTAAACAAACAAAGAACTCATTTAGGCTACCACGACCATACATCACAACACCATTGGGAACACTTTGACCACACTGTTTAATCAAGAAAAGGGATAGGGGTTAGATTTCTCTGAATGAGACTACCATCCTCCAAACCAAAACTAGGGATGAAACTACATTGATGGCATGGGGAGGCCCGAATAGACTCCCCACCATAAAGACCAACTAGATTATTTGACTAGCACATACCAACATAGAAATCCCCACATGAGCTAAATTCGGGGTTTCCTGCAGATCCAGACACCCCATTGTAAGGGCCGGACCATAGAAACTCCAAACCACACAGAGTACATAACACTGTTCATATCCACGAAACAGGGTCCTCATGACCCATCAATATAATGAGACCACATAGAATTCAATGGAATAATATAAATCATAAATTGTCTTCATTTCCCTAACTAAAGATAGATACTAGACAAAGGTCCCTTATAACCCTGAGGGTTTTTTGACTATGTTCCAGCTTCACTCAGAGACATATGACTGGAGCTATGATAGTAGAATCCTTTCATACCTCATAGTCAGGTGCTGAGAACCCCTGATTAAAGCATGTTACTACTGGTGACACAAGTAACTACACCGCAATCCGATAACATCCACCTAACATAACACATCTCACAACCATGTTACTCTCACATGAAACATTTGAAAATAAACGGGCTTAGAAGATTCATGTGCATCACCCCTTTTGACTTCGAACCGGATTTTCCAAATTAGTGTCCCAACATAAATCTCCACATTGATGAACCCATTGAGATTCCCAAGTCCCTTTACAACATAGCCAACACTAGAAATCCATACCAATTTCACCTTTCATCACTGTAATTCCCTTCACGACTCTCAAATAGGACCTTAAGACACAACTTCATAAAACTCTACCTTTGACGACCTAGGAAACATGAAGAAATAAATTCTATTTCAGCCTTCCATAACCACTCTTCCACAGAAAAAAGGATATACTTAACCAAAAATAAGAGAAAAGGAATTAACTGAAGTAAGTTCTTACTTTAGTCAGCTGGAGGGCCTTCCATATATCAATCACCCATGGTTGCACATAGAATATACATCAATACATTATGGGGGGGTTCACTAGATAGGAAGAAAACCATGGACCCAATCAAACTAGTCTAATGGCCAAGACATACCACAAGAAGACACTAAGCTTGAAGAGGGAACCACTGCAAGGGCTTCCCGAATCAATTTTCAGAAGAATCCACCAACCACACACTTTCACGCCAACATCCCAATAAAAACTCCAACTCAAGACCCAAGCCAACCAAAAAGGATTCTCATCATGAAATTCATCACATAAAACATTCCAAAAAAACAAAATACACACCACACAATCACCATTTATCAAAACACTAAATTTTCCATTAAAACCATTTTTTGAAAATAAACAAAGCCATTGTGTTGCCCAAATACCAATGGTGTCTAATGGGCCTCACACATGCATGTTCTCATACCACACTAAGAACCCACCTCATGTCCATCTAGGAATTAATATTCTAATGCCTTTGACCATCCATATTTCTATATATTCCATTGAAAGTTTTCACCCATGAAAACACCAAAGAATAAAACAAAACATTTAAACTTTTTAGAATAAATAATATTCAACCCACACTAATTAATCCTTACGCATTAATTTCAAGAACTTTATTTCAAAACATTTATCACTTCCCCAAAACCAAACGATTTTTTTATAAAAGAAATTACTATGATTCCAAAACAAACAGATAAAGAACGATTCAAGAGGAAACTAGTGCCAGCGAGTGACATGGACTTATGGTTGGCAACCATACACCAATCACTCCTCTATAATTGTATGTATTCTACAGAAACATACCTTTAATCACATGGATTTATAGGCCCTACGAGCTGAATTAAACTGTTTACGCATCTTCTATTTCATTTCTCAAATAACAAGTGACCATGAGGGCCAACGAACACAAATGGAACCCAACTTCCCCGGGTAACTCAAGTCCCACCATGAGGTGTACTAGATAGCCACCCTACGCATAACCAAAATTTCATTTCCTTACCATCCATGCCCCTTTCTACCCAGACTCTACCCCAAGGAACATGACTCACAATAGCACAACCTTCCCTTTGATACCATTTTTTCACGAACCAACTCGGGTCGACCCTAAACCGGTCACTAAAGTCTATCTGATATGAGGCTTAAAGGGAGTGTGTGATCCCCACAGGTTGGAACAAGTGCCCGGGTATCTAATGAAATACTTTGGGAATTATTTAACCAAATTTACCTTAATAAAATTATAAATAAAAACCAAAAATTCAGATTTGAAGAATTTAAACAAATGTTCCCTTAACAATTTCCAAATTTTAAATTTTATAACTAAACAAATACCAGAAAAGAAAATGATATAAAGGGGAATTATAAAGCATCAAAAATATCCATGCAACCATAGGAGAAGCCTCATCGAGCCTCCCCCAATATGATCAACAACCAATGTCACTAGAAAACCAACCATCCAAAACTACATGCCTTTCCTTAACCTGAAAAAAATAGAGAAACAATTTGTAGACACCCAATGGTGTATGCAGGGTGGAAGCCATATCCTAGTAGGATGCCACTAGGATAAGAGATTCTCTGAACTGAAAAATAAATGAAAAATAAATGTGAAATAATTATAATTAAATAAATGAAAACATGATTTTAATGAAAATAAAATTGAAGTGGAACAACTTTTAATGAGTGAAACATAAAGTATAAAACAATTTTAAAGAATAAAATTTTAAATAGAAAAGTTTCTAATAATTCCACTTTAATGACAATGTTGTTGATTTTAAAACTACCAACCCAACCTACTGTATGATGACGGTAAGTAGAAAATAATTACTGATCACTAGTCATGAGAAATACCCCTAGTCCCTAGCTAATTGTGGGGCCCTAGGTACATTATATCTTAGTGAAATATTAACCATTACCAATAACCTTCTCATGAATGAGCCATTAGGAGGAGAATCCCCAATGGCCTAGTGTTCCCCAAACATCACCATAGTTTATTTAGTGTTTTCATCATCAATCTTGCTGTGTGAAACAAGGATGTGGCCACTACCAGAACATTAACATACTAGTCCTAGTCCGCCCACCTAGATACTTAGGCATCCACCTTTTTGTTAAATAAACTTTCACATGCCACATGATACCTGTAACACCCCGAGATTTTATGAAAAATATTTTTTTTCATTTTATTGATGTCTTGTGTTGTACGCTACACCAAAAGGATCTTGCAATACATGCATCTCTGACCTGGCTTGCATTACACGCAATCGTGACCTTCTACGATAGCGTGTGTTGTACGCAATACCGAGTTTCACTAAACAACGATACGCTATTAAAATATTATTAAAACTAGCCGTTATGAATAAAAAAACCACTTTTTAAATTTTTTAAATTTCATCTTTCAAAATGGACTTCATTTTTGTATTCGGAATATCGAAATTATCCTAGGGTGAAATTTTGGTATGTTTCTGAAAACATTCAATTTTTTATGAATAGTGAAAATACTCAGTTACTATTTAAAAACCGACTTTTTATTTCAATAATTATTTATTTTATTTAAATTTATTTTAGGTCAAAATTGATACATAATACCTATATAAGTACAAATTAATTCATTGGAGTCATTTTATAATAATTTTAGATATATAAAAATTTTATTGAACTTTTCACCGTCTTTTACCCATCTCCTAGGAGAATTTTCAAATTCACATAAAACTTAATTTTACCACTTTTGTGAGTGGAATTTAGAAAATCCGAGAGACATGGTTAATATCAAGTACTAAAATGTGGTTCAATGAGATGAAAATAATTTTTGGTGAATAGTAACTTTTTACTTTTTTACCACGGTTAAAAGTAAATAGGCTACTTAAGGGTAAAAATTATATTATTATTACCCAAACACATGTCCTAACTCTATTGGATTAGTTTAATTCAACCAAAAACAACATTAGTAATAAAATATGACAATTTAGGCCCACTTGGATTAGATTAGGACATTTAATATTATTTTATTTAAAGAAGGGTTAAAATAGTTAAATTCAATGTTTAATATGTAAATAATTTTTAATATAGGGTTATTCATATGATAAATTCGACTATAAATATTAATTATAATACTAAAAATATTTACTACAAAATTGTATTTTATTTTTAATTTTTAGACATTAAATAATTTAATTTATGTATGACACAATGATGATGTAGTAATTATCTTATTAATGAAATATTGACATAATTGATGCTATAAATACCCAAAGAAATGTAATATGAGACTTTTTATGAATTATAATAATTTTATATGTTAATATGACATGTTAGTATTGATTTAATTAACTCTTTTAGAACTAATCGTTCTGTTATGATTTTCACAAAAATAAATTACCAAATAGTGTCAAAATTGACATAAAATAGTTTTATAACAAATATTATATTATTAATTGTTATTTTATTCATAAAAATATAAGGTTTGGCCAAATGACTTAGATAAGGTTATATATATTAATAATAAACAACTTCGGGTTATTTTTTCTTGTTATAGTAAGTTTATTAACCTTGTAGTGTAAGAAAACAAGAAGACACGGTAAAAGTAAAATTATTTAACTTAGAGTTAAATCTAAATGATAAGGTTAAAATAGTAACCTAAACTTGTCTAAACTCTATTGGATGAGATTATTGCGACCCATCCCCACCTTAGATTCTAAATAAATCAATTTGGATCTATTAAAAACCGAATATGACTTTATAATAAAGTAATATTTTTAGTTTTTCCAAAGGTGCCCCTCTCCTCCCTTATAAAAGGGGACCTCCTCCCTCTCTTCCTCACACCACATTGAGCCTTCAAGCTCGGCCAAACCCTGTCAACTTATCTTCTCCACTTCCCTAGAAACATCCTATATGTCTGGGTGTTCTTTAAAGACAAATTTTAGTGCCCTAAGAGGAGGTCTCAAAGAGGCGCTTCAAAGAAGAGGTAATGTCCGTTACCGATTCTTTCAACTTTATTTCTTCTTCTACTTCTTCTTCATTAGTTGTTTCATTATGAAGTAATAACATCAGTATCACTAATATAATTATATGTTATTATAAGTATGAAAAAACCCTATTTCACCATCTATCCATCCTATGAAAAATGAAATCACCGCGTGTGCGTACGTACGGAATACCATCTTCACGCCGTGGTGTAATCTATTTTTCCAACACCACCTTACTTGGATGGGTATAATGGTGTAAAGAATAACTATACATATTTATTATAACATCATACTGATTCTTATATATTTTATCATCCACTCCAATTAAATTCAATAATTATGGGAACGATATCATCGTTCGTGCGTACGTACGGACTACCGTCTCCACGACGTGACGAGATTCATTCTCAAGGATTAACCATTCATGAATGATTATAAAGTATATATAATAAGTAATCAGGACATATATGACTTAATAATGATACTGGATTTATATATATATATATATATATATATTTATGTCATCCAATTAATTCTATTCAATTCAATGAGGAAACGAAAACAATGTTCATGCGTACGTACGGCTAACCGTCTCCATGAACGGTGTATTTCTTTCCATTTATTGATCTATTATATATATGTATATTCTGAATATATATTATATATAAATCATGTTTTACATTCTGGAATTAAGTAATCATGATCTAAGTAATCATATGAATAATTACAAGTCAAAACACGAACGACAAATGAAACGATTTAACCCAAAATGCTCTTTAACATGGAATTTACAAAAGAACGGGTAATATAAAGTCCTAAGTGAACCATATATGATATCATAACAATGAATAAGATTCTTTAATAAGTCAATGACATTATTTAAATAATTATATAGGAGTTTCGGATACGCACAAAGCATATTGGACCTAAGGTAAGGGATAAATTTTCAATCTCATTTTTTTATCCGAGATTGCTTATACGTAAGTGTTTATTGGGGTTACGTTTATCATCCATAACCATGTTTTCTAAAAATGTTTTCATAAAATGTTTACTATTATTACATGAATTATTAAAGTCATTTTTACCCTTTATTGACTTTTTACCACATTGTATAGATGGAATCTTTCCTTTGGTTACCATATAAGATACTTTTTGACTTTTCTGACAAAAGTACGAGGAGAATGTTAGTTTTAACTTATACGATGTGAACAGATTTTTATGGATTTATAAAGCCTTATTTTCATGAAGCTTCCTCCAAAATATTTCATGACTATTTTCAACAAAATCCTTTTCTTTTAAAATTTCATGACATTTTGTGAAAAGAAAATTATTTTGAAGATGAAAGGATATTTTCCTCAAGAATTCATTTCAAGTGTCTTATCAAAACCATTTTTCATCTAAGATGAAATTATTTCATATGTGTATGTTTCAAGTATATTGTCTCTATGATTTACATGGTTTCACTTTTCTTATTATGAACTGATATCCATTTCTTTTATATGAATTATGTGATGATGGGATGATGTTTATGAAATCCATTTTATTCCTTGGGTTATTATGAATGATGTATGTTTATTTTTGTGGAACAAGTAAGAATGATTTCATTATGAGATGGGTGGGACCTATATCTCCCTCCAATGAATTGGGTAAAGATTTATATCTCATGAGATAGACATGGCTGGAATGGTCAGTTAATCCAGTTCAGTGTTAAAGGACTGAAACGAGAAGTGAACTCGATTCAGAAAGGGACTTTGTCCACTAAGATGGTCTTGGAAGCAATGCCTTGGCTACTATGGAAATCATGACATGTGCTGAATGGTTGCCACAATTACATGTTTTATTCCCATTATATTTTATCATGATTGATGTTCCATTATTATATATACCTTACATAGTTCCACGATTTATGTCTTTGCTCACGATTTTGATGTTTAAATTTCATGTTCAAGTTTTTTCTTTCAAATGTTTATGGATTTCTTTATGTTCACTATGTTTTCCCTTACTGAGCATTTGAGGTCACCCTTTTTATGTTTTCGTTTCCCCAGGATATAAATAAATTTTTTAGGTATGAAACAAAAGGGGAATATCGTTATGGGAAAAGTTGAAGATCCTTCACTATAACTCGTAGATTATGTTCCAAGTTTCCAAAGACACTAAACTGTTACGGTCCTTTGGTGTCTGTTTTTGTTATGTACTAAGTATTCTGCAAAATTAATGTAATGTCCATGTACATCAACCTTCGAGTCTCTACAATACCACTTATACAATTCATCCACAAACCAATCATCACACATGACAATCCACTATTTGGACCTAAAAATTCACTTTTGGAAACAAATACATATCAAAACATATTCCAAATATGCTTCATACCCTTTTTAAATAATTTATCAAATCATTATAAAATTTTATAAAATAATTTCAACAAATAACCCAAATGGTTTCATACCGAAATTACACCCAAAACCCACATTAAAAATTTGTTTCACATCGTAGCTATGTCAAAACACAATTTTCATCTCACACATTTTTTAATAAACCAATAGAAAAATTCATATAACACTACCAAGTAACATAATGATTTTTTACACATGAAAATACCTAAAATTAAGTAACAATGATAGTTTAAAATTAAAGGCACATCAAATCATATAGGATACCACTCTCAAATCACATGAATAATTTAGTAAACTATTTGAACATTTTGTAAAATATTCACAAATTGTGAAATAAGGGTTTTCATGAAAACATGCTTGGTTTTTTATAAAAATTCCTATTTAAAATTAATCACACATCATAACCATGATAGAATACAATTTACACCATTTAATTAATTTAATAAATCAATTAAAAAATTTATAATCACTATCAAATGGCACAAAAAACTTTGCACACACACTGATCTGACATTAACATGGAACAAGTAATAATTTTAAAACCAAATATGCATCAAAACATTGAAAAAACCAATTTCACACTACACACATAAATCGTAAAACACCACAAAATAATCAAGAAATCATAATAAATTTAGAAAATAATGTCTTATCACAGAATCACCTACATAGACCAAGAAGAAACTCAAAAAGTGGTGTGAAACCCATCCGCACCACAATAAAACCCTAATTGCACTGCAAACAACCCACAATGAACACTAAACAACAAGAATGAAGCCAACTGATCAATATTGGTTCCATAGAACCAAAAACAAAACCACCAGAAACCAAAACCCTAGTGAAAGAGGAGGATAAACCTTACCCAAAGGGAGATCGAACCCAAAGCGTAGGTAAAGGGGAAGTAGTGTGTGGCCTCGTAGGACGAATGCGTAAAGGAAGGTTCCTATAGTGGTGCTCACACCAGAGAAGATGAGGTGAGAGAAGGGGGCGCATAAGGGCTGTGAGACACCTACGGAGGGTGGCTAATCAGATAATAAGGTCAGAGGGGAGTGGTACACAATGAAGAGGCAAACTGTTGGGGTGGGTCATGGGACCTGCAAAGAGGGAGGGGGAAGTGGTGTGTGGAGGATTGGGAAATAGATGAGATAGGGAGAAAACCCTCCTATTAAAATTTAAACCCACTTAAAAAACGTTACAATAAATATAATAACGATAATATTAATAATATTAAAAATATTAAAAAAATTAATAATAGTATTTATATTATTAACACCAATAATAATTATAATAATATTCTCTTGTAATATTATAGTTTTTATTATTTGAAAAAAAATTAAAAATTTTACATGATTCACTTATTTTATTTATTTCCATGTTATTACCCATTAATTAATTTATTTAATTATTCATTAGGCTGGGAGACCAAGCAGTCACCCCACATGGATTAAGAGACTACGCACAAACTGTGTGGTGGAATCTTTCAATTCAAGAAGTGATTGTACGGATACTCAGGATGACCGCGTGGCTTCCTCCATGGCATGGTGCCCATGCACTGACCTAAAACCCTTAAATTTTCAAAATTTTAAAATATTAATCTGATACCCAAACTTGAACTCCACCAATTATATCTTGAGACATCAAAAACATCATACTTGGTTCCTGAGAAAAACAACTGAAACCCAATCCAGGATGGGTCCGAAGCTAAAATAAAAACCTGGGTGTGACAAACCAAGTTTCTTTCTACTCCAAAATTCAATGGGAATTATATTTTATGATTTAGTTGGTACTAAATTTAGTATGTTAATATTATTTTGAAATTTATAACCAAAAAATATAATATAATTTATGCATGATTCATAACACACCTTACAATTTATATCCAGGAATGGTTCCTCCTTTCATTAACACCATTCCACTATGTTTTGTATGGAGAGTGAGTTTGGAAAGAATCAAAAAAAATAAAATAAATTAGATAAACTCTTGGTTATGATATTCTCTACATTGATCATATAAATTATTTTTTATATTCATTAAATTTTGATTATGTACTTCATTTTTTAATTTTCTTAATTGATTCCGACTTATACCACATCAAGAATACATAAACATATCTACTAAATTCATTAGTAAATGTTATAAAGTATGAATACCTACCTCTAGATTATATTTAAAATTGTTGAAAACCCCACTCTAGTATCCCATATTTGGTATATACTTTTATTATATAGCAATAAGATACATGTGATCTCCTCTTAAAGGACACCTCAATTTCATTTTCTATTTGAACCTAGTAACAACATGATTCCAATATTACATTCCAAATATAAAAACATAACATAAGAAATATTTTTGGATCCATGATATTATTCATAATACCCCCCATAATATCCTGGGTAACTGATAACAAATAAATGGTGACTCGAGACGCTCAATATGGGTCACATACAATATAATGTAACATTACTGAATAAATCTTAATCAATATAGAAAGGTAAATAAATGAAACATGTTCCTTTTAATCAATAAATTATGAGAAAAATGAACCCATAGACAATATTAGTGTAGTAATCTCATAGATAATAATATTTGAATTCTCAATGAATCAAATAATTTTTTTATATCATTATCTCTTTACAATTAAGACCTTTCCCCAAAATAGTTTAATTGATGTGTTAGTATACACAATGAACCCATTTAATAATCATAGACTACTATTTTGTCTCATGAGACTGGTAAATGAATTTAGGGCCTATCTATAATTATTCCCCACCCATCACTATGTGTCCAATGAGTTCTTAATATATTAAATGACCAATTTAATTCATAAATAATATTCCTTATTATTAAATATCTGTATTAGGTCATGAATACATAATATCAATATTTCCACATTTAACCAGATAAAATTTATAGGAAAACACTATATATATTGAAATAGTATATATTTTAGGCAATAAAAATTTCCATGATACAAATATTATGGAAATTTAAGAGAAATATAATGACCTAAGAAAGATGGTCCCAAAAAATTGAATGTTTTAATATAAATTTAATGTCTATAAAATAAATCATATGACTATCAATTCATCAATAAACTAATTTTGGTAGTAAAATATATTATTTTATAGAGTAAAATAAAACAAAAATGAATCATTAAAAATAAGTTATCCTAAAACTGTTTTCCTTATAAAACCATTTCAATATTACATAAGAAGATAAATATTGTGAATAGTTATTATGGATTGGAACATTTGTTAACAAAAAATAGCATTTTTCTTTTTATAAAGAATCTAAAAAATGATCATTTTAAGAAAAATCAAAAATATTCCTTAAAACCCTTATAAAAAGTCAATATATATAATAAAAATTATTTCATAAATCTTATTGTTAAATAAAATGTATTTTTGAAAAAAAATGAAGATTATGTGCATTGAAGAAAAAATTAGTTGACCAAAAAAATAGGATGATATTTTCTTTTAGAAACTTATTTGCCTAATTAAAATGAAAATGTGAGAAAAATTATGAAGAAAATATATAAACCCACTACATATCTATAGGCTAATAATATTGATGGATCTATTGAGGTTTTTATTATAATATTCATTCATTGGAAGTAATATCCATCCCAGAATAATGAGATTAAAATAAATTCTTACCTATTTGGTAACATATAAATTGTTACCCCTTGAATGAGTATATGAATTTTATAATTCTTCATCAAGAATAGAAATTAATTCAATTCAAATAAATCAAAGGGTAATTATATAATCCACATAAAAGTAAATAGGTTTTTAATATCATATATGCTTCAATGGAGTGGAAATTTAGAATAAATCTCTTATAATGATCATATTATTGATGTGAGAAATTATTAACAAAGTGATTATGTAGAACAAATTGAAATAAAAACAATAATTTGGAATAAAATATAATTCATTCATAGGAAATTTTACACATAATTATTTCATAAAATAGTAAATGATATAGACATATATCCCAATGAATTGAAATTGAGTTAAGAAACCCCTTGTCTCATGTTTCCCTTTAGTTGAACACGATTTGAAATCTTAAAAAATAGTTATAACCTATTATTAATTAATAATGAAACCATATTCAAGTTTATAATTAAATATATGTTCCCATTATTACATCTTATCACCTATTAGTTAACAATCATTCATTATTGTCATTTTTTGGGTTTTAACTACTTCGTTTTCTCATGCATGTTTTGTCATGGAACATTTATTCCTTGTATATTTATTACAGTTCCATCATCTAAAAATTTTAATTATTATATAAATATAATATATATTCATTAAATAAATATTAATAATGAAACCATATTCACGTTTATAATTACATAAATGTTCCCATTATAACATCTTATCACCTATTAGTTAACAATCATTCATTATTGTCATTTTTTGGGTTTTAACTACTTCGTTTTCTCATGTATGTTTTGTCATGGAACTTTTATTCCCTGTATATTTATTACAGTTCCATCAACTAAAAAATTTTACTTATGATATAAATATAATATATATTCATTAAATAAATATATTTATTCATCGATAAGATGTTAGGATAGAGAAATGAATTACACTATTCATGGAGATGGTATGTCATATATATGCATGAATGGTATTTTCACATTTTAAAAGGATGGAAATAAGAGGAAAATAATAATTAACCATATTAGAATAATTAATATATAACATATATCATATATATTTTATAAATATATTGTTATTATCATCCATGTAATATGAAAATAAAAACGGGTCACATTGCTTCGTGGAGGTGGTAGTCCACATATATGCAAAATCGACATAGCCATTTTCAAATAGATAGTAAATAAATAAGGTATATATGATTTTATAATTATAGAATAATAATTATGACATAAGTATCATATTTATTATATAGATACATTTTTATAAACATTATTTATAATTTGATATGGAAAATTAATTTCATCACTTCAGGGAGACCGTACATCATACATATGCACAGCCAATACTTTCACTTTCCATTTTATTGAAAAGGGAGTAAATAATGGTGGTTAAAAAAATAACATTAAATTATATGTAGGATAAATAATTTATTATTTTATGAAGAATATAAAAAATTTATAGGGGTAAAATAAAATGTAAAAAAAGAATGATCTTGTTTAAGATAATAACCTTATCTTAGATAAACCTAAGTCAGATCTCTTCTTAAGGATCCAATGGTTTCTTTTTTGAGAAGGAAAAAAACCTATATAACTTATCTAAGGATGTTAGAGGGGGATTTTCCATTATTTTCCCGGCTATTTGGATCATGATATGTGAATAATTGATGGCATTAGGTTTCCTTTTATAATTTAGGTGATTGGAAACCTTTTAATTTTTAAAATTTATAATGTATTATTAAGCCACATTTGTTGAAAAAATAGATAAAAATTTTTGATATTCAATTTTGGCCAGTTTATGTTTAAAATAAATCCAACCAATGAGGCTTAGAAATATTTTTAGGATATTTTAACCAGTTTTTTGTTGTTTAACCCCTTGGTTAACAAATTTTAACCTTGACCATGGTAATGACATTTTTGATATTAAAGGGTTGAAATTGTACATGTAAGGTGAAAATCAGAACAAAAATTGAAAAGGTATGAAACTTTCCTCCACATACAATCCACCATGTCCTATTTCCTAATTTTACGGTTTTAAATAATTTAATTAGATATTATTTTTATAAAACATCATTAATTCCTTTTTTGTATACTAGTTTATTAATTTGACTTCAAATCCATCATGAAAAATATAGAATTATAATATAATCCATTTACACATCACTAATATGTAATATTTATCTATAAAATTTCTTAAATACTATAGTAATTCCAAATTGTATTACATTTAGTATATTAAAAATTATTTATTCTACCTTTCTATAACTTTAACAAATACAATATTGTTGTTGTGTAAGAATTTAAGGTAATTATACAATTACTAAAAATTAAAAATAAATTAACATAGTAAAAATAAAAAAATTAGTTTTAAAATAAAATTATTATCTTCATTCATAAAATAATCTCATTCCTATGTAAAAATTTAAAACAAATTAAGATTAAGAGAGAGAAATTTTAGAATTTTCATTATATAAAATATTATAATTATCATTATGAAGGCCGAATGACATAAAAACTCCATATATTTTAATGTCAGATATTTGTCTTAAAATAAATCTCATAAAATATAAAAAATAATGTTTTGGGTCAATTTTTTTCCTTATCAAATTATTTTTAACATTAATTACATTACTAATCCTTTATCATGGTCATAAATTTTATCACGGTTATTATTGATAATGCCTAATAATAAAAGGTACCTATTTACCAAATTTGATCCATGTGATGCAAAAAATGGAATAATTTTACTAAATTTAATTCTAATAATTTTGAAAAAATAATTCAATAATAAAATCATAAAATGTGATAAAAACTATTTTCTAGAAAAATGTGTTCTTAAGACTAATAATTAACATATATAGTAATCAGGTAAAATTTTGATCCTAACAAAATTAATTTAATTATTAAAAAAATTGGATATTATATCATATTAATTCCAAATATAAAATTTAATGTTACTATTTTAATTTATTTATTTAAATGAAAAAATTACAATTTTATTGAAATCATTCTTTTTCACTATTCACTAAAAACTATTTTTTTTGAAACATAAAAAATTAAAACTAATATAATAATTCAGGATGAAAAAATTATATGATTTTCACATAATAATATTTCATTTTTTATAGTTACTTTAAACTTGATTTTTCATGTAATGTAAACTATAAATTAAAATAAATTTATTAAAAGAGAAATATATAATAAAATCACATGGTGATAAATTCTAACAATTTTTTTGAATTTAGCACTTAAAATTATATGACTTTAATAAAAAAATTATAGGATACTCATTCCTCATCACATCCTCAGGATCCCATGTATCTTCCTAAAATATATGGTTTCTATATAAAACTCGTACCATATGAGTGGTCGCATTTCATAACACTTTCTCTCTACGATGTAGAATTTTTACTATGTGTTCCTTATAAAATAGATCATTCTCTAGTTGTATGATACCTAAGTTTAG
This sequence comes from Viscum album, assembly GCA_963277665.1. Taxonomy (NCBI): domain Eukaryota; kingdom Viridiplantae; phylum Streptophyta; class Magnoliopsida; order Santalales; family Viscaceae; genus Viscum; species Viscum album. Next base: position 1,505,098,364 of record OY728133.1, read on the forward strand.
TACATGTTAAGGATTTTTTATTTTCTTCCTCAATATAGATATGTCAGACACGTCATGAACTTTGGATAGATTCTATGGAAGCACCTAAAGATAATCTATTATAACGATCAGGTCTATAATTTTGAAGGACCAATATATCTAGGGCTCAGATTTCCCATTATTCAAAAGATAATAATATCTTTCCAAGGATATAATTATAGGAATACCATATCAATAATTTCAAACTCTATAAATCACCAGTTATTTTCTATATAAATTTGATATCGAAATTTATACCCTCTCCCATTTTGCGATATTGAATGGATGTCACCTTCTCTGTCATTTCCTTAGATAGACCATGTCTTGATAACTTTATTTCACCAACATCTTCCCAACAAGTTCTATTTCAACAATTCCTTGTACAGAGGGATTCATATTGTGTAATCTGAAATCATGAGTGAAATTTATTTTTGTATAAATATTATACAAATGAAAGGTGTAAATACAAATAACATTTTTAATAGAAAGAGAAGGTTCTCAATATTAATTTTAAATCATGATTGTCCCACTCTAACTAAACATATGTATATGAATGATAAGTAGTTTTGAAACTGAACTCTATACCCAAATCCATTGAAAGTATTTTCCAAAACATTGTGGTGGTCCTTCGATCCCAATCAGATATGATTTAGTGTGTTACTATATATAATCTCACAATATCCTTAATGTATAAATGAGTAATCTGATCAATAGAAAAAGGTTCTCTAATATTTATAATGTAAACTGGTTTTGTAATGATCTTGAATACAACCCAAATAAAATTACCCTCACTAGATGTTTTGGTGAGTTCAATAATAAATCCATGGTAATTGTCTCCCATTTATATTATGGTATGGGTAATAGTTGCAACATACCCTTAGAATTGTGTCTCTAAAACTTAACTTTTCAACACCCCAAGAGCCAGGATACATACTCTGAAATATCCCATTTCTTATTATCTGGCAAGAAATAATCATTCAAGTATTTATACAAATTTTTACTTCCATGATGAATAGAAATGATAAAATATGATCCACATCCAATATATCCTTCTTAAAATATGATATTAATGAAAGATGTATTTAGTTTCTAATACTTATCATTCAAACATTATCATGTTTTAACATTTCAATATTTTTTATCTTTTTCTATAATTCCAAATCTTATTTATGAGCTTTTTAATCCTCTAATGGATGGATGATAGGAAATTACTCAATGATAGATACAATATATCCCCTTTCTCCAAAATTTTAATATATAACTTCTATAAATCCATAAATATTACATCTCTTTCAATCCTCATCATGTGAAAATAATCATTCTATTTCTGTCTCATAGAAGCAATCATCTTGTTCTCTTTCCCAAGGTAGTAATGTGTTGAGCAATCCTAATCATTGATCAAATACTATAAACTTATTTGATGCATATTCAGCTCATTCTATGTAGATATATACAGAAATTTTTTATGACCAACATATATATCACACCTTTCACTATAAAGATAATTCATCGATGTCATCAATTAAAAAATATCTCTCCCAACTTCAAATCCCGAGTCATGTAGTTATTCTCATGAATTTTCCATTGGAAATATGAATAATCTATCAAAATATTATTCTATATAAGGATGAATCCAAGTCCCTTTTTAACGAATCACTAAATATACCAAACCATTATCCACTATAGAGTAGTGTAATCCAATTTGTGTTAAGAAACCATCTCTTCAATTCTTTGAAATTCCCTTCACATTCATTTTTCCACAAGAACATAACCTCATTCTGAGTAAACATGGTGTGTGGATTATATAGTCATGAGAAATCCCTCAAAAAGATTTTATACTATTCACCCAATACATTAAAATATGGATCTCAGTTACTGTGGTTAGTTTAGGACCTTGCTTAATTAATTCATCCTTTGAAGTATGTACTTATATACCCTTAGTTGAAATTATATGACACAAAAATTATAATTTTTAATCCAAAATAATCACATGGTAAATTTAGAATATATACACTCCTTTATAATAATCATTATCATAGTCCTCAAATATTCATTGTGATCTTCCTTGAAATTTTAATATATAATAATATCATCTATAACGACTAACAAAAATGAATCAATGTAATATCTAAAGACTATATACATTAAATATATAAAGATAAAAGGAGTATTAGTAAGTTCATATAGAATTAAAATAAATTCATTATTATAATAAAACCTTGTAAAAAATTATTTTTTGTTATAACTTTCTTCTTTACCCTTTCCTGATAATATCCAGACCAAAGAAAAATTTGGATAAATATTGAGCTCCTTGTAACTGAATGAAAAAATACTCTATATGATTAAGAGGATACATATCATTGATCATGATCTTGTTATTTTCAAAATAATAAAAGAATATATGAATTCAACCATCTTTCTTCTTAACAAAAATAATAGGTAAACCGCATAGTAAGGAACTAGGCTGAATGTATTCCTTATCAAAATTCTCTTAGAGTTTCTTCTTTAACCCATGAACTCAGTTGGGGTATTTCTTTATATATTCATTGAAATAGTTCTATAAATATATGTAATTTATTTGATAACCCAATTTGAAGATATATTAACCAAGTTAAAGATATAAAAAATTATTTTCATAATTATTTTTATGAACTAAATATTTATATTACTTATAAAAATATTATGTAATTTTAAATCAAAAAGTAAATAGTTTTAACTAAACTCTTTTATTATAATGTTTTATTTAAAATATTAACTTCTAAATTTTATAATTTAAATTTGATAAAATGAGTATAATTTTTGGAATCAACATATTAAAATTTACTTTGGGTGAAATATTGTGTTTTTTTAGAAATGTTAATTTTCCAATGCATATTGAAAAATATGGATTTTGATAAAAAGATATTTTTATGAAAATTAAGTAATTTAAAATTATCAGTATTTTTTAAGTAAAAAATAATAATTTATTTATATATAATCCACTTAATTACTTTTGAATCAACTTTTTATTGGTTTTCAGTATAAGTTTTTTTGGGCTTTAAAATAGGGGTTTCTAAAAACAATTTTAAATTGCACATTATCTCTATTTTTTAGGTTATTATAGTAATCCCTATTCAGGAATTTTTTAAAATTAAATTTTTAGATTTTATATCTATAAATATTATTTTATTTTAATATAGTAATAATTATTATTCATAGATTTAATATAGATAATATTTTAATAAAAAAATATTCTTTTTAAAAACTCTTTGCCTCGCCGCATCTATGAGATTAATATTAAATTATGTTTTGAGACTAATTTGAATTAAATATTGAAAAATAGATTCCATATTTGAAATAAAAAAATTATTATCTAATAGTGAAAAAATTAATTTTTTACCAAATTGGATAATGAAAAAAATTAAAATTAATTCCAAAAATTCAGGTAAAAACTAGTTTACTTAGTAGTTAAACATAGAATGTAACTAGTAAAAATGAACACAAACATTTCAAAAAAAATTATTTAAACATTTAAACATTATCCCTTCTGTTATTAATAGTGTAACCTTATTGAGAACTGTTTAAATGACTAAATGTTGGTGGAATTCACTCTTTCAAAAAAATAAATGTTTGTCACTCACCTCACTTATAAAAGGCCTCCCACATCCTCCTCTCTCTCACCCTAAAAACTAAATAGTTTAGAAAATACATAAAAAATTCAGTTACACAATTCATTCATATAATCATATATTCCATAGTTTCGGTTGAAATCCAACCATGTAAGGAATTTGGTGAAAACCTAAAGGAGTTACACGAAGAATAGATAATGTTCTCCATTGAGTGTTTTTATTTTATTTCATCATACACCCTTTTAAATTTTTCTTATAATGTGTTTATATAATAACCAAATTATATTAAAAATATTTATCTTTATTTTTTAGGGTTTGGACCTAAAACCACACACATATCAATCAAATGGGATACGAAATCATCATTCGTGTGTATGGAAAATTACTAACTTGCTAACTATTGTCATTCATTTTTCTATTACCGCCTCTCAAGGTTGGGTACGTTGATGGATAAAAATTTTATATATGATATTTGTAAATAATTATAAATTTTTAGTAATTATACCGCATATACTCTTACATTAAAATATTTAATGGATATGATAACGCCACTCGTGTGTACTACAGACTAACGCCTCATGAAGTGATGTGATTCGTTTTTCACTGATGCATAATGTGGAAGGTAATTTAAATAAATATAATAAATATATGTGATAGAAATGAAATATTTATTATTTTCATGAAATATTTATTAACCTTTAAATATAATATTTCATTTTCATTTTTACCATAACACTCACTAAAAATTGATATTGTCATTAACAGATGTGTGGAATACCACCACCTAGAAGCGTTGTGATTCCTTTTTCATCCCCATATCAAAAAATGATATATATATATATATATATATATCTGTGTGTGTCTGTCAGAATATAAAATTAAATAACATGGTATTTGTGATATTTTTTCAGTCTATAAACATAAAATATAACTTACATTATTTCATTAAGGATCATTGAAAATGGAAACATTACTCATGTGTATGTACGACCTACCCTCTCCAATATCACACTGTTTGTTCAATTTTCATAAAAAAATTTAGAGATTGGTTTTAAAAATATAATTATGTTAAAAATATGATAATTATGTTGGGATTATTATTATAGTTAAGTTTGAATAATTACCTCTTTGACCATAGTCGACCAACCAAAGTCATTTTTAACACATAATCAAATATGTTCATATCATCCAATATAAACTTAATTGATTGGATAATTGTATATAACATAATAGTAAGTGAAATAAATGAAATAATACAATTTAAAATGGTTCTAATTCTATTAAATTTTTAATGTAAGTCTATTATTCATGAATATAAAGACGTGTGAAAAATCAAACACAAGGTAAAGGACTTCGTCTCAATTTCCTTTCATTGAGGCATATCTTGATTTCATATACCAATATTCTTTTATGAGGTTTATATAAAACCTATTTGAAATGTTATATTGAGGATTTATTTATTCTCAAGATATTTTTTTAATGTTATACTTTAATGGTTCTTATGATTCAAGTGCTTCCCAATTGATAAGGGTCTCTTCCATTAAAAAATACACTTCATTTTTTTCTGTTAAAATATATTTCTATTCAATGTCAATATTCTGAAAATGTTTTTATGAAACATTTTTTATGGAAAAAAATGTTTTATAAATTAAATTATATGTCTCTTTTTAATTTATTTTCTATTGTTATAAAAAGGTATATTTTTACATATTTTATACAGAATTCTTTGAAACATGACAAAAGTAATGTCTTATTATTAATGTACATGGAAGAAATATATTTCTATCAGTATGACCATTATTTTATATTTTGATTCCATTATAATGTTTCATTTTTCTTCTACTGAAGAAAAAATATTTTTTACTTTTATTTGGGACATTCTTTATAGAAAAAGGTTTTCAAAATAAAAAGGGATTTTTTTTTGAAAATTAGTTTTTAAAGAAAAATGTAGTTTCAAATTGAAAATTTATTTTCTTACATGTTTAAAATAGTTTTTAAAAAATTATGGAAATTTTCAATCATAAATATATTTTATTCTTTATATTGTAGTTGAGAATTATAAATGAAAAATGGGCATGTCCATATAGTTCTAGGTGAGCCCATTACACCTTATACGATGGGGCATCCCATATATCATACGGTGATCCATTTGAATCTTATATGACGTGGAGTCCCATGTAACATTGGGTGATACCATTACAACTAATATAATGGGTTTTCCAAGATATATTTGGGTGAGCCTATTATAGATTAAATGGTGGGTACACCTAGATATCAGACCATGCCTTGGGTAATCCTCCTTGATATAATCCTCATGAATGAGGGAGTTACCCAAGGTTTCATCCTGTGGATTTAACTGGGATATTTTCAATTATAACACTTGTTTAAAAATAGATATGAATGTTATTATCAATATTACAAATAATGTTTTTAAATTTATTTATATGGGTTTTTGTGATTTTATATCAGAAAAAAATTCCGAATTTCATGTGAAATGATTTATTTAATATTCTCAATTAATGTTGAAGATAATGGTAAATGTTATATAGAATAATGGTTTTCTTTCTTAGTGTATTCATTAATTTTTTGCTCATTCAACATTATATATTTTTCACTAGATTTATGTATGGGTATGGGAAAGCAATAATTCATGTTTTATGTTGTGATGATTTTCCATGAAAATATGTAATGAATTATTTTAAAAAAAATTATATTTTTAAAAAATATATATTAATTCTATGTGTCCATTTTTGCATTATATAGTTTTTATTTTATTATTCATGGATTAATTATCCAAAACTCTAATCCTAAAAAGATCCTCAAAGTGACAGAATGTAATTTCTTGAATAAAACAAAAGATTCTTTGTTATTTATGTTTGGGTCCTTATATTTTAAAAAGAAGGAATGTTTTTGATAACTTTGGAGGTTAGGAAAATGTAAATTGAAAAACATTACAAGATTTTACCTTAATGTCATGTTATAATGATATATAATTTTTATATTATCATGTTTATTCTTTTAGAATAATTTACTCAGAATGTTTTCCCCATAGAGGAAATAGGGAATCTATAGTGAGAAGGAATTAATAAGAAAATATCCTTCCAAATTAGCATCGAGAGATAGTTTCATTTAAAACAGAACATTTTTTTTAGTGATATCTTAATTTAAAAACACTAAAAATATTAGTTGTATCAATTCTATAGGGGAACCTGATCAAAAAAAATGAACATGTATTGTGTGGTTAATTTTATGAGGCAACATCCCCCATAATTTAGGGGATCATCCAATCCTATCGTATCCAAAGGATAGATCAATTCTTTAAAGAATATATTTTATTTCATTGGAAGTTTATATTTTCAAAATGTAACTATTGTAATTTATCATTTTTGGGTTGAAGTTTATCAATGGTGGTATTTGGCATATATTACCACAAAAAAAGATGATTGTGAATCAATGAAATATTAAAAAAAGTAAATTTTATTTAATAAATATTTCCCAAACATTTTAAGAATCTTAATGGAAAAAAATTCCGAGAATTGAGGAAAAAAAGATGATGATTTTTGGAATCAATATAAAGAAAACATGACAATATTGGCTAGGTATATATGTTAGATTTTATTTGAAACACTAGTAGAAAATTTATTTGGTTTCACATAGTATTGAATCTATGTAAACAAATAGATTTTTTCACATTAGAATTTAAAATTTACGGTAAATTGGTTTATTGTTCTGAGAAATTTGAAATGATGTTTTCTGACACCTATTTTTCTCGTGAAAAAAAAGATTAATAATGGCCAATGTGGTAGGAAATGGAGAGTAAATTGGCTATGAAGTCTGGTGTTAATCCACTGAAATGTTCCAAGTGTGGATTATCAAATTTCAAGTAATGTATGATTAGATCTAAGAAGATTTTTTTTGGTTAGTTTGGTCATAGGGAACGAGACTATAAAGAAAGGAGTACTAAAAACCCAAAAAATGAGATAATTGATATCCATACAATGATAAGGTGTATTAAATTCAATGGTTTGGTTCATTATGATAATGTTTTTTTAAAGATATTGGCATAGTATAGAAATCATCGTTATCAAAATTAGAATGGTTTAGAAAATTCATTTCATAATAATATATTTAATGGTGGTTAATCAAATGAATTGGTGATAAGTTTGTTACTTGTATATTCAAATTATTCCAATACCATGTTTGACAATGTAACTTCACATTCTTTCATTTCTACAAAATTATCATGTAAATTGGGAGTATCACTTAATGAAAGTAAGAAATAACTTTTAAGGAATACTCTAGTTGGATGTATTAAAGAAACAAAGAGTTATAGGACTCTTACTACAGTTATTAGGGGGATGATCATTCCTGAAAATCTTATTTAACAGGACATAGTAGAGATTGATATCATTCTTGGTATAGATTGGATTATAGTTTATCATTATGTGATATATTTTTTCCAATAATTTTATATTCAATGATTTCATTCCTTTGATACCTTACTAATAAGATAAAAAATTTATTAGAGGTGGTGATGAAAGTGACCTAGATCACATTATTGAAAATAAATAAACACATAAAATTAGTTATACTCTATAAGTAAAGGAATACATGGATGTATTTTCTCTGGATTTTTGGGGTTTCATTCCTGATTGAGAGGTCAAATTTGTTATTGAATTACATCCTAATGCTAAGACTATTTTTAAACCCCTTAATCAAATATTTCATTTGTTACTTTTAGAATTTGGGAATAAATTATGGTAGTCATTAGATAAAGGTTTCATTTTACCTAGAAAATCACTATTCAGTGCTCTAGTTTTTTTTAAAAATTAATGATGGTTCAATGAGTCTTTTCATTGAGTATAGATCCCTGAATATCATCATTGTTAAGAACATGTATCATTTACCCCATATAAATTTTTTATTTGATCTTCACCAGGGGGATCAGTATTTTTTAAAGGTTTCCTTGAGGTCAGGGTACCCTCGGTTGAATGTGGAGGAGGTATAAATTCCCAATACTTCATTTTGAATAAGATATGGACACAAATTTTGTAGTTATATTTTTTAGGGTATCAAATTATCCTATTATGTTTATGGACCATATGAATATATTTTTTCATGAGTTCAGGGATAGTTTTTTTGTTATGTTTGTTGATGAAATTTTAATATACTATAAAATTCAATTAGAACATGAAATCACATAAGGATTGTTATGAAAAAAATTAATGAAATTAAACTATATAGGTAATTTTCAATGTGTAAAATTGGGTTGCACAATTTTGATTTCCTTGGACATATTTTTTATAAACATTTCATAACTATTGACGCTTCTAAAAAAATTTTGAACAATGTACATGGCCAACAAATGTGATATAGATTCATTTTTTCTTGGATTAGTGGGTTACTGCTACGATTTTGTTGAAATCATTTCTCATTTTCTTATCATAATGACTAAGTTAACTTGAAAATGAGTTAAATTTACCTGGAAAAAATAATGTTATGATTTTATTAGAAATTTAAAAGAAGATAATTTAATGCTTCATTTTTCTTTATTCCTACTAGAAATGGTGAATTTGTTATAAATAGAGATTATTCATTTGAAAGCGCATGGTTTTTTCAGATTAAAAATAATTTGATAATTTCTTATGCTCCACATTAATTGAATCCTCATGAGATAAATTACCATACATGTGATTTGGAATTATATTATATTATTTTTTCTATAAAAATTTGGGGGAATCATTTGTATAGGGTAAATTTGGAAATATATGATGATCAAAAAAGTTTGAAGTATATATTTTCTAATAATGAATTGAAAATTAGGAATAGAAGATGGATTGAGAAGATCATGGACTACGATTTCATGATTCACTATCATCCTAGAAATGAAAACAAATTGGTTGATTGTTTAAGGCAAAAAAACATATTCTACAACCACCATGTTAAATTTGAAATGTAACTCTTTTATTAATGATTTGATAAATTTTGGCTTATATTTTGTGGATTCAGGGACATCCTATTTTTTGTTTCATTCTTCTGTGCAGTTGACTTTTTGTAGAAATAATTAATCTAGATCAGATTGAGTATCATTCTTTTTAGTAAAAGGTAGAATTTATTAAAAAAATCTAGGTTTTCTGATTTTAATATTGATGTAAAAGATGTTTTAATTACTCGGGAAAATATTATGTATACCTTCTGATTCCCAGTTAATGAAATAGTTATTAAATAAATCACATAGTTCTATATTTTCCATTAATCTGGATAGCACTAAGTGTATAGAGAACTTTGGGAGTATTACTGGTGGGACGGACTAAAAAGAGATAATACTGACTTCACCAAGAAGTGTTTGACTTATCAAGAGGTTAAATCAGAATGAAACATACCTAGTGGTATTCTTTAAAAAAATTACCTAATTTTAAATAGAAAAATATAACCATTTATTTCATTGTATGATTGTCACGGACATCATGGGGAAATAATTTGATTTAGTTTTCTATTGATCGATTAACTAAATCTTTACATTTAATTTCCATTTGAGATACTATGTCATTATATCATATTTAATGACTATATCTAAAGTATATTTATATGTTACATTTATTTCTTCTCTATTTTATGATACCATGATCCTATGATCGTATCTAATTTTTATAAATGACATCTAGAGTCATCGGAGATTGCATTAAATCTCAGTACATATTTTTAAACTCAATTTGATGGAATGTCTAAGAGGAAGATTCATAAAAAGGAACATATCTTTCATTCTTTATCAATGGATTACCAGAGAAGATGGTATCAACACCATTATTAAGATAATTCTTATTATAATTATAGTTTTCATTCAAATATATAGATGGAACCATTTGAGAAAATATGTGTAAATCAATGTCTGCAATCAGATTTTTTGGATGATATCGGAGAAAGGATATTGATGTGATTATAGTCAGTAGTGGAAATGGACGATAAGGTGTTATTAATTTAGAAACATATGAGGATAATATATAATAGGTGGAAAAGTTATACATATAACTAGAAAAAAGTTCATTATTTTTAGGTAGGTTATCATTTCATTCTCAAAGTTTCTCTATGGTAAAGTGTTCTGTATTTTGGTTAAAACGGAAATAAAATTGTTTAATTAATTTAACTATATGAAAGACTAAATAAATTTTCACCATTTTCCTACATAGTGTACTTAAATCCGAGTTTAACTCGGGTAAAAAATGTGTTTCTTGTTTCAATGTTAATGAAATTTGTGCCTGATTAATCTCATGTTGAAATCCTGAATGTAGATTATATGTAAGATAACCATTCATATGAGGAATATTTTTTTCATATTATTGACCATATATTTCATGTATTGTAGAATAATTTGATTCACTATGTTAAGGTTTTAGGGAAAAACCATATGGTTGAAAATGCGACATGGGAATATAAAATTGATATAAGGTAAAGATATCCTCACTTGTTCAATAAGTGAATAAAATTATAAGGATGAAATTTAAAATGGTTTTAAGATATTAATAACCTATTTAATGATAGAATAAATCATTTTCATATTTATTAATACGAATTATATAGTTATCTTAGTAATGAAAATATTACGTAATTTTTAATCAAAAATGACATAATTTTAACTAAACAGGTTTCATATAGGGTTTTATTTAGAATTTTCTAAATACTATAATTTTTATTTATAAAATTAATAACATTTTTTAATCATCTTATAAAAATTTACTTTCGGTGAAATTTTTAGATTTTTGGGGAAATATTGATTTTTTTAGTGAATAGTGAAAAAAATGATTTTTAGAAAATATATTTTCTTTTTAATAAAATAATTAATTTAAATGTATCGATATGTTTTAATTTACCCGGAATATTATTTAATTATATTTAATCAAATTAATTGATTTTGAATCAACTTTATATTGGTTGTTACTATAAATTTCCTCTGGGTATAAAAAATGGGTTTTTTTAAAACATTTCTTAAAATTATTAATAATTATCTTGGTTAATTAATTAAAATAATCCATAATATAGAATTTTTAAATGGTATTTATATATTATATATCATTTAATATAATATTATTTTATTTTAATTAATATTATTAGTCGTGGAGTTAATATATATTAACTTTTTCTAGAAAAATACTTTTCTTAAAAACTATTTATCTTGCCTCGTCTGTGGGATTAATATTAAATTAATTTTTTTCACTTATGTGAATATAATTTATAATAATAGATTGGATATTTTTATTCAGAATTTTATTTATCAAATAATATTTTAAACATTATTTTTAACAAAGTGATTAGTGAAAACAATTAAAATTAATTATAGTGAGTAATGTAAAAATGAGTTTATGTAGTAGTTAGACATAAAATATAAATTATAAAAATGACCCAACACTTTTCCAAACATAATTTTATATCCAAATTTAGATGTTATTACTTCTATTATTTGTAATGGATCATTATTAGGGCCTGGTTACATTAAACAAATGTGAGTGAAATTCACTCTATCAAAAAATTACAAGTGTGCCACTCACCTCACTTATAAAAGGACATCCCATATACTCTTCCCTTCACACCATAAAAACCAATTGGTTCAATAAATACATACCCAAATAAAATATTAACATGCATTAAATCATCTCGTAATCCATATTTTCAACAAAATTCCAACCAAGGATGGCCTTTGTGGAAAACCAAAAGAAGTAACCCAAAGAATAGGTAGCATTCTCCAACAAACGATTTTATTTTATTTTTCCCCCAACTGAATAAATTATTATTATACCATGATGATATAATATCCTCATTTTCATTCATATGATTATATATTGTTCTATAAAGTTTTATTTCTACAACCGCACACTCTTCTATAAAATGTGTTATTAAATCATCATTCGTGTGTACGGCGGACAACAGTCTTAGGAAATGAGGTTATTCGTTTTTTCATTTCCACCTCTCACAGGTGGGTATCATGATGGAAATAAAGTATATATGTTATCTTTATAACACAATTATATATATGGATACATTATATCATATATAATTTTTTTAATTTTCTGATATGTAAGGGATATGATAACATTACTTGTGTGTACGGAGGACTACCGCCTTGAGAAGTGATGTGATTCGTTTTTCACTAACACATTATGTGGAATGTAATAAGGTTAAAGATAATTAATATATATGATATTCATGAAATATTTATGATATTAAATAAATTTTTAACATTGTTTGAATATATTATATTAATTAAATTTTTTTTCCTTTTCACTCACTAAAACAATTATAAAGTCATTCGTGGACATGTGGACTACCACCTTCTCAAAGCAATGTGATTCATTTTTCATCACCACGTCAAAATAATGATATAAATACATATATAAGTATTTAAAATTAAATGAAATTGTGTTTATTATATAAATATTATTATATAAATAAAAAAATTTGCATACCTTCATTCAATAATTATCATTGAAAAAGGAAATGTTACTCATGCGTACGTATGGTCTACCATATCTATGATTGTAATGTCAGTATATGTTTTATTACGATATTTTATTATTATTTATACAATTATAATTGATGTATAAATATTATAATTATGACATGATTAATATTTTTCATATGTTTAAATAGTTATCTTGTTGACCATAGTCAACCTACCAATGTCATTTTTGACACATAAACTCAATAGGTTCAAAACAATGTAAACATAATTTATTATTTAATTGTATATATCTTGTTAATAACTAAAATAAAATAAATAATAAAACTGAAATTTTTTATCAAGAAAGTAAACAATTAAAATAAGTTTATTATTAAAGAATATAAAGACACATGTGAAAAGTCAGATATAAGGTAAAGAACTTCATCTCAATTTCCTATCATTGTGGCATGTTATTATTTTATACTCTTATATTATTTTATGAGGTGTATATATAGAAACTTTTGCATGTTATATTATGAAAATAATTATTATCATGGTATTTAATGTTATTTAAAATAATATCCCTTAATGGGACTTATAATTCATGTTTTCCATAAGTAAAATGGGACTTTTACTTTAAAATTCCTCCTTTAATGTTTTCCTTGAAACTCACTTTCTCTTCCTTGTCCTTGTTTTCTAAATGTTTTTATGAATCCTTTTTTTAAGAGAACAAATATTTTTATAATACATTTTATGCCTCTTTTTTATATATTTTAAAAGGTTTCCAAAATGAATATTTTTTACATGTTTTATACGGAACATTTTGAAAAACTATAATTAGAATATCATGTTCTTAACTTACATAGTGATAATGACATTTACACCACCATAACCATTATTTTATATCTGGAATCCTTTTAAATATTTCATGTTTCCTTCAAAAAATAACAATCTTTCCTTTTATTTTTGTATTTTCATATTTAAATTTATATTTCAAAAATAATGGGTATTTTTATATTTAAAATGGGTTTTTAAATGAAAAGGGTATTTTGATTGCCAAAAGTGATTTTCTTACAAATTTAAAAGATTCATTCATATGTTTTTTATGGAAAATTGTTATGATAAATATTTTATATTCATGATATGATAGCTTAAAATTATTCATTTGAAATGTGTGTTTCTAGAAAGTGTTGGGTGAGCCCGTTACATTTTATATTTTTTAGAGGCCTAGATAGCATGAGGTGAGTTTTATATAGATTATACGATGGAGCATCCCAGATAGTATTGGTTGAGCTTGTTATAGTTTAAAATGTGAATAAACCCAAATATCAATACAATTTATGGGAAATTTTACTTTTCTTTACATGAATGAAGGATTTATTTACCAAAGAGTTTCTCCAATTCATTTAAACGGAATCCAATTGCTTCTGACACTATTTAAAAATTACTTATGAATGTGATGCTATGAGATAATAAAAAGGGTTTCTAAATGATTAATGTTTCATAAAATGATTTTATTTGAGAAAAAATGTGTGTTTTTTTCATGTGAAAATATTTTATTTCATGTGATCAAAGAAATTGGATGATAAAGGTAAACATTATATGATTTTTTATTTTTTCACTGGACTAACAATTTTACTTCTTTGTGTATCCTCCACTAATATTTTGTTCCCATCCCATTTTATTTTAAATTTTTTATATTATTTATCGATGGTTATGGGATATTACGAATTAAATTTTATATTCATCAATATGCTCCATAAAAATTATTCATTCATTATTTTAAATATTTTATATTATGGAAAATGGATAATAATTAGAATTTTGCATCTCTATTATATAGTTTTATAAGGAATGAGTTGTGGAATAATTATATAAATCAATAAACATGAAAATATACTCAAAATGAAAAGAAATTAATTCTTACCTAAAACTCTATATTATTTAAGGTTTATATTCAGTTCCTTGTTTGTAATATAGGGAAGAACTAGGTAACTCTTCTTGAAATACATCAACAAACTCGAAAAAAAAAGGAATATATTTAATTATTAGTATATACCCAACAATCAAAGATAAATATTCCTCATGGATAGGTAGTTAAAAATAAAATTTATTTATTTTATATTGGATGTTACGGTTCATCCTAATACAAATATACTTTCATAGTTTTATTTGGAAATAAAATGAAACTTTTTAAAGGAAATAATGGATTTTCAAGGAACTTAATCTATTTCTCAACTTCTACTAGATTATTAGTTGTATTAAAATATAGATTATTTTTTGTTTGAAGTGATCCAAAATAGGTAAATCATACTCTAGTATAGAATTTTTCTCCATACGGCTAAGTTTATTCCTCAAAACATGAGTAAGCTACCTAAATATTTCCTTGATTGGCCAAATTATGACACTAATTATATATGCCTTATCTATAGTGAAAAACCTATACAGAATACGTGTTTTTATTCTCTTTATTCCTTTAAAAAATATATTAATATTGGCACATAATGAGTTATCTCAAAACCAACATGAATATTGATTAATTAAATAAAAAACCCCTTTAATGGTAAAAGTTTTCAAACGCTATAATGGATTGTAATAATTCATTTGTTAGATATATTCATTTGAAATCGATTTCCCAAGGATTCTATTAAACTTACTCAGATACCCACCAGATAAACCCACACATTAGTATCTTAAAGTCTATTTCTACTTTATTATATTTGTATAAGATTTAAGATAACTCATCCTAAAGAACCGATTAGTTTAGTAGTATTGAAGAACCACATATATAAATGATTCCCATATTATATTTGAATTATAAAATACCTAATAAATTAATCATTTTTGTATACTTTATATTATTCATAATATCCTTATTCATATCATGGTGAATGTAAAATAGAAAAATGGTGAGATCAGATTCTCATTGATAGTGATATTCAGTAAAATCTATCATTAGAAAATAAGACGCAATCAATAAATAAATGTAAATAACTCTATACATGTTACATTAAATAAATAACATGAGAAATAAATTCATAAAAAGAAAATATCAATGTTTTAATCCCATGGTCAATAATAAATGAATTATTGGTAAAGGAAATTCTTAAATTTGAATATAATGATCTCAGACATCATGATCTCTTTATCATCAAGAACTTTCACCAAGATAGTTTAGTATATGGGTAGGTAACACAATAAACCCATTTAATATGGCTTAAAAACTAGATTAACTCATTATACATGTCAATTCTTCAAGGGGATGTATATAACCTGTCGGCACCCATTACATCATGTCTAATTAATTCCTCAAATATTGAATGATCAATTTAATTCATAAATAGTATTCCTTATCAACAAATATATTAATTAAGTAATTAATATGGAAAATCAGGATCTCTCTAATCAATCAGATAACATTCATAAAAAAACATCATATATAGAAATGGTATACGGATTAGAAAATAATCATATCCATGACACAATGAAAATTGAAATTTAAGATAAATGTAATGTCTATAGAAATAATATCACAATATATTTAATGTTTGATGAGAAGGTAAATCACCAAAAAAATAATCATGAGATTAGATATAACAATCAATTCATTATATAAGTATATTTTTTATAAAAATAAAATCTATTAAAGAATAGAAGAAAAATAAAGGAAAAATCATAAAATATATTTTCTTAAAAAATCAATATAAAAACATTTATATAATATATAATAATTTATATAGTGTAATTTGTTAAGTTGATGGGAATATTTGTAAATGAAATATGTGTTAAAAACATTAGTTTATACTTTTTCTAAATAATGTTTAAAATAAAAAATTTTGAAAATATTATAATTATTCCATTAAAACCCTGTGAAAGTCCAAGAAAGAAAAAAATGTCTCTAAAATTTTTTTTGGTAAATTTAATGTAAATTTCAAGATTTATTTTAAAAAATATTGACGTGAATGAAAAACATACTCAATAAAAAATATAAATTAGATAATCTATTATTTTAAACATTTCTTCACTTAATTCAAGTGAAAAAAGTGAGGAAATTTTTTAATAAAATATGGACAATACATAAAAATATATATACCATAATAAAATATAAGAATTTTATGATTGATATATTATAATATTCCTGAAATTAAAATAAGATAAATAAAAAAATGGATTTAAAAAAATGATTAGAATTGGTAACATCTAAACTGTAACCCATGAAAATAGTTGGTTTAATTGAATAATTGATCATAATGAAAAAATTTATATTCATGTTAAACATAAAATGTGTATTATATAAAACAAATAAAATTAAATAGGTTAATAATACTATTATGCATTAGTGGAGTTGAAATTAAGACAAAATCCCTTAAAAAGTACATATAATTAAAGTGAGACATAATCAATGAATTAATTATGTGTAACTGATTTACATATTCATAAAATAAAAAAATATATAATACAATTAAGAGTCATTTCACACATAGTCATGGAAAAACATAGTCAATTAAAAAGTAGTATAACCCAATGAATAGAAATTGACTTGAGAAACCCCTTAACTCACATTTCCCTTTAGCTGAACATGATTTCACCCCCTTTATATTAGTTTTAAACATTTTAGTGATATATTCCAAAATGAAATTATTATTTATAATATCACATATCATCCTCTTATAATATATTATCACTCGTTGGTTAATAATAATTCATTATTATCTTTTTTTTGGGTGTTAAATGCTTTTTCTCTCTCTCATGACTTATCACAGAAGTTCCAATACTTATACATTGATTATGGTTTCATAATATCCATATTATTACTCTTCATAAAAATATAATATATATTCATAATATATAAATAGTCATCCATAAACTGTAGGGATAGAAAAGTTAATTTCACTATTCATAGAAATGGTATGTCGTACGTATGAATGAATAATGTTTTCACTTATTGAAATATGGAAAAAAGGGTAAGTAATAAATAAACATAATAGAATAATTTTAATCTCAAATTTATCACAAATATTAATAAAATATATCCTTATTACCATCCATGTAAACAAAAATTGATAAATGGGTCACATCACTTTAAGAAGGTGGTAGTCCACACATACCCTTGAGTAAAATTAAAATATTCCAATGGATTGGAAGGTAAGAAGGTAGATATGATATTATAATTAAAAATAATAATAATATCCTTATTCTCAAATTTATTCATTAGATACATTTTTATAAACATTCACGAATTTTGAATATGTAAGATGATTCACATCACTTTGTAGACATTGTTGACTACATGTATGCAAGTGCGATGATTTCACTTAGCATTTGACAGAAAAGATGGTAAATAATTATGGTTACAAAATCATAATAAAATATTACTTTATTTTATTAAGTTAATTTTTTATTTTATGATGAATACCAAAAATTTATCATAGGTAAAACAAAATTTATAAATGAGAGAGATTGGTTAAGATGATTACCTTATCTTAGAGAAACCTCCTTCAGATCTCATCTTACGGATCCACATGAACCTTTAGAACATATATTTGTTTGTTTATAAGATATATTTTCTGTGTTCTTCAAGAGAATTGGATCTATATAAGTGGATAATTTAGATTAGGAGATTCCCTTGTAAAATTTTGGTGAGTGTCACACTTTTAATTTTAATTGTTTTAAAATATTATTAACACACTTTATTAGAAAAATGGATCAAAAAGTACTTATAGTTGAAGTTTATATTGGTAAGGTATATGTAAAACCATCCAATTCGATTTAATTTATTTTTTTTGTCATTTTAACGCTTATATTTTTGTTTAATCCCTATGTTAACAAGTTTTAACCTTAACTGTGGTAATGAATTTTTTAATATTTAAGAGTTATAATTTTACATATATGGTAAAAATAGGATCATAAATGTAAAATGAATGAAATTTTCAACAATATATTATCATAATTTTTTTATTTTATGAATTTGAGTATTTTTAAATAGTTTAATAAAATATTATTTCCCTAAAATATCATTAATGTCAGTTTTGGGCAATATTATTTTAATTTCACTTTACGAAAATAAATAAAAATTTAGAATTCAAATATAATCATTTAAAACATCAATAATATGTTGTATTTTTAAGTTAAATTATAAGAAAACTATAATTCAACAAAATTTTATTACATTAATTTGTTTTGTAACATTTATATTGTTTTTGTTTTAGTTGAAAAAATATTATGTTGCTATTGTATAGGAATTTAATATTGTTATATAATTATTATAAATTTTATAAAAATTAATGTAATGAAAATAAATTATTTATGTTTATAATAAAATTTTAATTTAATTTATAACATATTTTTATCCTTTTTTGAACATGTAAAATATACTAAATACGAGAGAGTGACAATTTTGGAAATATATTATTTAAATTAAAATAAGTTGTTACCAAGGTCAAATGGCATTAAAATTAAAAATATTATAATTATGTATGTTTCTTTTCACATAAATCACATTAAATGGAATAAATTAATGGTTGGGGTTTGTTTATAATTCCTTATCACATTATTTTTATCCTTAATTGTCTGATTTATCCTTTTCTAAGGTGATAAATTATACCACAAATTCTATTCAAAATTCCTAAAAACAAAATGATTGTATTTACCATAACTAAACATAATGATTTAAAATATGGAATAATTTTCATCATATTAAATTCATGTAATTTTTATAAATTAATTTCAAAATAAACCCACAAAATGCTGTGAAAATGAGTTTTTAAGACTTAAAATTAACTTATATCTAAATCATTTACAATATTTATACTATTGTTATTACATGTATTATTTTAATCAAATTTAATGTTATATCACATTAATACCCAATCCAAAATGTAATGGTACATTAGTATTATGTGATTTAAATATATAAATAATAGTTTTACCAAAATTCATTGTTTATCACTATTCACTAAAAAATAAATAATTTTTTCAAAATCCTAAAAATTAAACATAAGATAGTAATTAAATGATGAAAATGATATAATATTAATGTAATAATACTTATATACCATTTCCTTATTCATTTGAACATGATTTTTTGTAAATAATGTTCTCAAATAAATTAAATTTATTTAAAAAGAATTATATCATAAAATGTTAGGGTGTTGTGGTAATGATCCTTACACATAAGTGTATACCAATACTAAAATCTACGTGGACCAATCACCTTATTCTCTATAATATGTTTTGGTCATTTTTATTTAAAAAAAATCATGACATCTTGAATGTGGGTTTAACTTAAAAGTGTATAAATAAGCATTCTGATAGATCATTTTCTGGAACATCTCATTTGTTTGACTAATATGTTTATGCCAAAACATGGTATGATTTATGTAATTTGGACATGATTCATTATTAATTTTCAATACTTGGTTTTTATTGTTTTATACCAAATGACCGTTATTTAAATGTTTCATACCATAAAACATGTTGTCTTTTTGAAAGAAGCATCTTTTATTTCAAAACATGTAAACAAACCATATCTAACTATGAATGACAGAGAAATTATTTTTATGTTAGTTGTTCATACATAATAATAACCTTATAGAAACATGATCATCTATGTGGGAAATTTATGGTATTAGTCTCTAATGGCTAGATCAAACATCCTCTCACAATAGGAAGCCCACAAATTCACCTCTCGTCTAGAAATATTTTGATATCTACTTTGTTCCTACATTTGGATACATATGCGGGAACTATAGGATACATATAATACCATATTTTTAGATATCGAATGATTCAACTAAATAATGAATTTACCTTTAGCTTCACCTTTCTTCTACGGGTAGTTCCACTTCTAGTGGCCCTACTTGCCACATTATAAACACATTTTCAATTTTTTCTACTCAATCTTTTTATCATAATGTTCTTATAAGGATGTTTCTCGGTATATTTAGACTTTTTATGAGTCTTTGGTCCCTATTCCTTATTTTTCCATTTCCTATTCGCTATAGGGATAGTGGGTTTTCACCACCCATTTGTTTATCAGATTTTATAATAAGAGTAAACTTTTTCAAAGGACTCATTTTGTTATTTATCATGTTATAATTAACAAAAAAACTATGTAATGAATTCGGTAGTGAGGAAATGATGATATCTCCCATTATCTCATCTTGTAATTTAATTAAAAATATGTCTATGAGTTCTATGTAACCAATAGTCTTTACTACTACAGGTCTAGCTAGTGTAAACTATTTAAGAAGACATGTTAATATTTCATTGGAGTACTTGTATATCTCTTACCTCACCTTCACCCCATAGAGATAACGCTCTTGATACATCATGATATACATATCGTTTCATCATGTTTCTTTAAAATCACATTATTGATGGATGATAGAATGAAACATATAACATATATGGAATTATCCAAATTATTCTCAATGATATATAAGTCTTCTTTAAAACCCTATTAGATTGGCACTTCATTAATAGAGTTTTACAGTACATATAATTTCATCTCAAGGAATATGATAATGTGAAAGTGCCTTTTCCATTATTATAAATTTTTTGAAGTGAGAATTTTATCATTCTCATATATGATTCTAAATGTTACGTTTTAAGTCATTTTAATTATCACGTCTATAATTAATAGGAGAAATAGTTTATTGCATTATATGTTGAAAGTAGATAATAAATATAATATTTATTAATCTCCAACTATTTCATCAAAACCCAATATCTATCACCCTTGGGATTGGAACATCCTATTTTTTGGACATTCTATTATAGAGGAAGCATATTACCCTTCTCAAAACCAAGACATGGGCCTACCAAGTTATTTAATAGTCTTTAGTTCAGCGTAGAATTTCCAACTACATTAACTCTGAATTCCATTATCTTTTGAGTGGACTCACCAATCCTTATATCCTTAAATTGTATTTATTTAACATTTTCCTGTTGGTCAAATAATATTTTTCCGGGGTAGTCAACCCTTTATGGGAACTAAGTTACTTGTACATGAAACATCAAGTTAGAATTACTTGATATTTGAAAGTAACCCAACTTGGTTTTGTCAAGAACTTTGAACTATGGTTTGATTTGAACTTATGTAGCTGAAAGAAATACTAACTTAAAATATATAATTGATTCATTATATATTTATGTGAAAATTTTCATTTTGGTTTTATTACATTCTTGTTAATGTGAAGTGAATTTAAGTTAGTGATTAAACATGTATAAGAAAATTTCTATTCAAAATCAAACTAATTTACTTTTGTCTTACATTTTTGTTAATTCGTTAATTCTTGTGATCGTGACTGAACATCTATAACGAAATTAAGCACGAAACATTAAAGAAATAAAATAATAGATTTGTATGACATTGATCATTTACTAACGGTTATCTTATATATCAATTGATAAACTAATCATATAACTAAGATAAAAACAACATAAATTGTAACATGGTTCATGTTGCAACATTCCTCCTGTCTACTTATGTATCTCTTGGATTGGTTTCACCTCATCTCCAAACATGAACTAACTCCTCTCACTTGGGAGCTCAATCCATTGCATAAACATTAACTCACATATAGGTTATGGGAACTAAAAGATTAGTTAAAGAGTTTACATAAAAGGAAAATCTGGTAAAACATTCCATTACATAATGAGTGGAAAGATGATGTGAAAAAACATCAATTTAATTTTATAATATATTATAATTAAACTAGTCACATACAATGTTCAGGTATATTCTCATGATTATCAATATACATGAAACAAATTATGAAATTAATAAAATTATCATTAATTTATAATCCTTCTAATTTAAGATAAATCACACTAAAATTTTTTAATTATCTTATTTAGTTAATAAATATTTTATCCTAATTCTCTTGAGAAATTTCTTGAGATTCTCATCCATCATAATTTTAAACATATTAAATAAACTTATTTAAAATTAACTGTGCTCATCACATGTACAATTGAAGAAACAGAGTGAGTACCCAATTGAACTACCCATATTGTACTATATTCATATACTATATACTCATATAGAATGTAGAATAAATAACTTATAAATTATCTCATGGAATGAATGAGTCAACTTTACGACACACAAAACGCATGTTATTTACCTAGAATGTTATGTTTTGATACATGTAGAGTAAAAATTATATTTCAAATCATACATGATTTGTAGTTCATAATATTACACAGAAATTAATTATACATTTAATATATATATATATAACCCATCACATTTCATGTACACTAACAACTAAATAATACACAGAACACATTTTGATATATTTTAAGATGTATAAAAAATTACATTTTAATTATACATAATATGGTAATATACATGAAATGTAAAATCTAGATACATGTGAAATATTGTTCTCATCCTTAGTCCATAGCACTCTCCTAGGGAATCGAAAACTAATAATGAAATATAAATTATTGGGTACCATGGTGTGTACATGGGATACACATCGTGTGGTCTCTGTGTTACATGGTTACCAATCATGCGGATCGTGTAAGAAAATCCATGTCATGTCTTTACCTAAAATACTACACATCATGTACAAAAGTTACACACTTTATATTTTTGATAACCATGCTCAATGTTATCCTGGTTAGCATGATGTGTTTTTAACTACACGTAGTTTCTATTAAATGTAATACGATAGAATTAATTTTGAATTAATTCATGAATAATTCTTAATTCATTAAAAACATTTATATATCATATACCAATGGGATTCATGGAATGTACTCCTATTATATCTGTACAGAATCCTCATCACCTCTAAATTATTTGTTTGAATTTTTTTCTTTCATAAATTTAATCTATTTTTATTATATTTTTATTATATTTTTAATAAAAAAATATGAAGAAGAAAATATCTAGTGATTTTTATTAAATAAAAATTAAATTATAATAGAGAACTAATGATAAATGTGTAGATCAATAACATATCTATAAATAATTATTTAACCCTCAGATATCACATGATGGTTTCATCCATACTAGAAACACTCAGTTGGTTATGCCCAACTTACTATTTTTAATAATCAATGATTATTCGAATATTTAAATCAATGATAAACATTATAAACAACAAAATTGAATCAAATATTGGCTGAAGTAATAATTCCAAAACAAAAATTCATGATTATAAAATAATTATTTATAAATAATTTAAGTAATTTGAAAATTACCTTGCAATGAAAAAATTATTTTTTCGATGAATATGACAACATCTTTATGTAGTAGCACCATTGAATTATATTAATAGTGTTTAGATTACATCTAGTGGTTATCCACGTGTGGTCGAAAAACCAATGAACTTCATTGTAACAATATTTTTGTGCTATAATGGTAAATCCCAGTGCATGCATCATTTTTCATTGATTGCTATGGGAATAGTAAAGAAAATATTCTCATTGATCTTTCTTGAATCTATAGTAATCAATAGCGGTTGTGGAGTAGGATATATCTCTATAATTGAGTGTGTTCTTAGAGTTGGATCTCTCTGGTACGTCGAGATAATTCTCTATATAATTTTCTACAAAAATAAAAAAAATGGAAGCATATTAAGTTAAACAAAATATAATTGGGTTTAAATATTAGTATGGTTATAAAATAATATTTTCATGTTAACCGTTATTATTTCCTTAATCTTTATGAAACCCTATGTTTATAATAATAAATATAATTTTAATTTTAATATTTAATGGCATGTGTAAAACTAGGGAATTAATTAAATATTATTTATTCAAATTATATTATATATATGTATATATATTTCTCACCAGACCCTTAAAATCGTTTCATAATTCCTGCATAATATTTATTAGGCCTTTCATAATGAAAATTTATTTATTAATTAAATATCACTGTATTATTCACCCATAAATAAATAAATTTTATATTAATTATATAGAAAATAAATAGTTATTAAATATTCTATTCAGTAAAATATTCTTTCAAATATCTTGAGATTGAGTGTATATGATCATTAAAGCAATAATACAAATTTTACTATAAAAGAGAGCAATATCTATTTAGTATGTCAAATAAAAAATAATTATTATATTTATTGAGGTTCAAGATACACTTATTTTATGACCCTCTAGGAATATTTCTTAGAGGTATTAGGTAAAGTAGCCCAAAGTATAATGTTATCATATAAAAACATCATGTCACCTATATATAAAGATGGTAATGTCACAATAGAGTGGCTTCTTACTAAGTAATATAATCCCCTTATCCTGATATCTCTAATCATAATGTTTACATGTGACTATCATCAACCTATATGATTTATGTTTATTTATTTATTGTTTTAATATTGAACATTCCCAGACAATACCATGTCTATGAATTTGTTTAATTTTTATCATTTCTATAAAATGGCATATGATATCAACTTATATTAAATAACATAAGGGACAAATCCTTTCTTTAATTATTCATTAATGAAATATTACTCATGATGCACCCAACATATCATACTTCATCGTCAACATATATCATCACATATTTCATAAATACATCAATATATGTGCATCATTAAAACATTAATAAAAATTATAAATTCCAAGTATAAATAAAAAAATACCAAAAAAATAGAAACATCCAATGACACTTATAAAAGTGGATTTCCAACTAGCGGGTCTCATTTTCATAATTTTTTGAACTAGAAATTACCAAATGTGTACACCATGAGATAGTTCATAAAATTCCTTTGAGTCTCAAAAATAGATAAAATGTATCATTTCTTCCCCGAAAATAATTTCATAAAACTATAGAAAATATATTTAAGAATACTATCATAGAAATTCTTGGTTCCTATTATAGTAGGGAACACGTATAACCTTTTAGTGTGAAAGCTACTTTTAAGAACTTATAACATATTATTTCATAAAAAAGAACACTCATAATGTAATAATTAATTTATTAATATTCAAAACTATGTATACAGGTAATCATAAAGAATCATAAGTTGGTCTTAAAGAACCAAACCCAACAGTATGTATGCATAAGAATAATCAAAATTATTACTAAAACCAAAATCATTGATGTCATTATAAAACTAGATATCATATATGTAATAATATTTTATATATTGATAAATATACCATTTAAAATTGATAAACATATAGATGTAGTTTTCAATATAGAAAAATTGGTATTTATTATATATGAATCCTTGAAAATATTCTCATTATTTGGAGTGGGTTTAATATTGATTTGATATATTTCATAATCATAATTAGGTATTATAGATAGAAACATCTGAATATTATTTATTATCATAAGGGGTGAAATAGTTTCTATAAAATAAATATAAAAACATTATACCCCTTTACACAAATTATTATTTAAATGTATATATTATTCCATTCTTGTCACTTTTGAAACAAAATCCCACTTTTACTCAATCGGGTGTACCTCTTTAGTTGCGTCCAAAATGTTCCAATAATTATTATTGTACATATAACCTATATCTAATATCATATGCATTGACCATTTATTAGAATAATAACACTCAATTCCCTCTTAGTTTGTAGTGGATTCATCATCATCTTACATAAGAAATCCATATCTCTTAGGTTTCTGATGGTACCTACCAAACCTTTGAGGATCTTATATAATTTTAGTGATTTTTATTTATATAAACCCATGTAATACTATATAATTTTCTATATTAGTATCTATTCTAACTTTATCGTCTTTAACTCCTTAATCTTTAACTTTTTCCCACTTATACCTAATGCAATGTTCTCTTTCTGATGGATAAGACCACTTTAATCCATAAAAATTTCGTGTTCAATAGGATTAAAAAAGTAATATCCTGTATTATATTTTTTATAAGAATAAAAAAATATTTATTATATTTAGGTATAATTTTATTATAATATAACCTTAAAACATATTCTCCCAAACCCCAAATCCTTCTAAAATAAAAATTAGTGTTCCTCTCATTCCATATCTCATATAGTCTCTTTATGACCGCCTTATATAGAATGTGGTTTTTATAGAATATTTTACAACCAAATAATATCCCCATAATCATATATAATGGTCACAATACCTCATCATTGATTGGACCATTTCTAACAATGTATTATTCTACTTCTCATACACACTAGTCCACCATGGTGTCTCGGGTGGAATGTCTTGTGAAATAATTCCACAATATCTTATATGATCAGTGAAATACTAGCACATGTATTCAATATCATAATTTTATAAAAAAATATTAATAAATTCCCTTTATTTATTATATACTATATTTAGAAAACTATTTGAACTTTTTAAAGGTTTCAAACTTCAGTATCATAATAAACTTGTATCCATTTTGAATATAGTCTTCATTGTATTCTATGAATTGCATATACCACCAACTTCACTAAGAAATCATTCTACCACATACATCACTATTATAAGGTCAAATAGTCCACAAGACCTTTTATATTTTCCACTAAATGATTCACTGGTTATTTTACCTAATGAAAAAATTTAGATTCTTTGAATAATTCATAAACTGATGAGCCTAACAATCCATGTCTATAGAGTCTTTGGATGTATTTATAATTTATATTCCAAGGGAAATAATACCAAATATTTTTTGAGTTATAATATACATTTTTTATTCTTATCTTTAATGTTATAGAGAGGATTGTCCATATCAAAACTGTATGATCCCTTTATCATATTCCCAATGTTATAAAATGTTTTATTTACATATAAAGAATAACATATCATCTTAATCATTAATGAAAAATAAATATTATATAAAAAATATATAAAAAATTAAAAAATTGTATTTCTTTTAACAATATAATAAAAATAACTGAATTCTAGAATCTATCAACATTATAGATATAGTTTAAAATTTTCAATAGTATGTTCAGTAACACTTGTAACATTTCAAACAAAGAGAAATACATTTCATTTCATTAATTCTCTTGTATATTTTATACTTGACATTTTCCAAACAACTAAGAACCCACTTAGTTAAGAAATGTAGGAGTGGGTGTTCCCATAATCTCAAATATATTTGGATATAGTCTAATAACTATCACCAAGAGGACACATTATACATGTGGGAGTCCCTTTCCTAATTAATATCTAAAATAATCCATATATTCCTATTTCAATTTACTAAAATGAACAATCTAATGGGAACATAAATATAACTATCAAAATCAAGATGAATATTCTTACATCAGATGTTGACATACCTATCCACACCACATTGAATAACTATAAAGAAAGGAAAATACAAAAACATGTATAATATCCAAGAATGGAAATTCTACCGCAAAGGGAAATAAATTCCTCCATTAAATTTCATCAATTTTAATATATAAAAAACTACTACCATAAATAACCACTAAGAACTAGATCCAATAAATATACATCCACCAAAGTCATTTCTAAAATATGATTCATTTTCTCTAGGATAACTTTTTTGGGTATAAAAAAATAGATGGGTGATTAATGAAATACCCAGTAAGATTCCCTTAAAATAATGATAATATAAAGACAAATATGTTAAAACAAAAATATATGGGAAATTTAAGAAGAACTATGATAATATTTAGTGATTGAGAAGAAAAGTTTATGAATCCTCAAGATAATATCCCAACTATCAATCATATCCTACTGTAAATATTGTATGATAATACAACACAAGACTTTAAGCACATGAATTACCCATTTGCAATAACATCCATTCCATATAAATGTAACTATAGTGAGGTTTATAACCACCTAAAGGAATATATATATATATATATATGAAATGAGGGAGTACTGAAACCTGTATTGTGCCTCATTTTAACATATAGGGGATTACAAACCTTATGTATGGATGATCATACCCTAATACATGAGGGTATACCTAAAATTCATCTTTTATATGGGGGATTGTTCCTTATCATGTTTATTTAACCAGTGGAGTGTCACACAGCATATATATATGTATGGGATAATGTAATCTGATACATGAAGGTGTACATGATCTCTAATTACCATATGGCCTATAATACCCTACTATATGAGTTTCTCAATGGGATTATTGAATCATATGCCTACTATGAATACCTTATTGAAACCATATTGTATTATCAAATGAGAATGGATTGTAAAATTATTTGAAAGGACTCATGATATGCCTCTAAAAAAATAGGATTCAACCATCATAGAATACATGTAAAAAAGTATTTATAAATAATTATTTTTTTCTCCATTCTAAAACAT
Organism: Viscum album; assembly: GCA_963277665.1. Classification (NCBI taxonomy): domain Eukaryota; kingdom Viridiplantae; phylum Streptophyta; class Magnoliopsida; order Santalales; family Viscaceae; genus Viscum; species Viscum album. The sequence continues at coordinate 1,505,127,693 of OY728133.1, forward strand.
GGATTACAAGATATGAAAAATATCATGTAAAGTAAACTACATGAAATATACTTAAACATAATGTATACATGAGCCCATATTATAGTTTGTGACCATCTTCAAGTCATTTAGACTCATCATATAGGGGTGTTCTTCCATCTATCATAGAATATGGGTCTCCATAAAACCCATGATTGTTCTCACAACCCATATAATGGGGTGTATTGGACATGGTGTATCATTACATCTATATTCCATGTGTATCATATGGGGGTGGTTGGAGATGTAAGTCACTACATCATAGGTTGTGATCCAATATAGAAACATAACATGTGTTAAAGAGCAATATATATTGGGATATTTAACTCTACCACAAAACAATTATCACGAACAAAAAAATGTGGAACAACATGTTCCCAATAACAACATGCTCAAGGATCATGTTTTTCCTTGTGAAACATTATTTTTTATTGTATTTGGTACATTTATTTCATTATTAATCATGTTATCATTCATGGTCAATGTTTCTCTCTATCTTCTATCACTAACTTCCACATCTCCCTCACTATACCATAATCTAATGGGTATGGTAACCAATGAAAAAATTATTTCATCTTTCCTATTCCAAATCCATATCTTATGTCCCTCCCTTACTTGTTATCATGCCAAGATAGTACATATATCATGATGAAATTTTCCATCGTACCACACAAGTCCAATTTCATTGATTATCTTTTCATGTGAATACTGATGGTGATTGTTCATCATGAGAAAAAGGGGTTGAGAGAAAAAGAGAGATTGAAATGTGATGAAAATATGTATAGTGATTATGAATTCCCATTAAAGGGTCCACATTTTATTATATTCCATGTTTTAAACCATCATGTTCACTTACTTAGTGCATAAACTAACTAGTGTTTTGGGAAAGGGTATGTTTTATAATGATAAACCATCAACTAATTCTTCATTAATTGGTGAACCAGGAAAAAATAGATGTTAAAAATTATTTTAAATGAATAATTATATTATTCAACATATGAAATATAATTTAAGAATGAGAAAAATAATTTAATTTGAACATAGACTATGTCACACATAAAAATTATTTTCTAACTTGGATATCAGTTAAATGATCACCCAAACTATTTCATTACACATTTTTAAACATTGAAGTCTAATAATGAAATTCATCATTATATTAAACCACAATTACATAGTAACATAAATTAGTTGGATTAAACTAGTTGGGATAGGGTGTTTAACCCGTACCCATACATAGGTGAGGCACTAAGATACAAATTTTACAACAATTTACTCCATACACGACCTCTAAAACAAAATTTTTATATTTTGGTACATATGTTTAACACATTGTTGCACAACTGAGTAAGTTTTTTTGAACTCAATTGGTTGGATTAAACTATTTTAGTCATGGTTCTTATCCTTCACTTGTATATTGGTGAGGAATTGAGATAAAAATTATACAACAATTCACCATTTTTTGAATTCCAAAACAAAAACATAATAACCACGATCATACTTACAACACATTGATATACTTCCAAGGAAGAAATGTGAAACTCCCTTAATACCTCCACACATAGAAAAATTTGAACTATTTTCTTCACTTAAAAGACGATAATGTGGTCCCCACAATCCTAGAATCCATTAGGTGAATTGGATGAGAATATATAATTATGAAAAAAACTCCCAATTAATGACTCCATGTTTGGCCTCCCTCACTAGATAAAAATAGTGTAGGCCACCACCATTGATTGAATATAATAAATGTTTTCTTATTCCACCAATAATAACAACTTCAAGGGTGGATACTCAAACACCTACCACACTAGCTAAGAATAGTATTTCATACCAAGAGAATCATCCACCACATTTGAATTTCCTAGAGTATAGATAATCACATATTATAAATATTATAAGAAATCTATACATTTCATATACCTCAGGATGATATCTCAAAGGGTGTGAATATAATTGATATTACTAGGGTATGTATAAACCCTAAATACATCAATTAAGATGTCATATCTCCAAGTGATTAAGTTCAATACAAATATAGTAAGATCTATGTTGTAGGTAATATGGTTCTTTTCATGTGATATCAACTTCATTTAAAATTAAGAAATAACCACTATCCTCTTCATTAGCACACATCCAATATTACCTCTAAAGGCATCACAATAAACATTTTACTAAACTCCTTGCAATAATATTTTCCACATGGGTAATTTTAACATTGAGATTATATAATACTTAAATTAACATTACAACACAATTAATTTTATATTAATATAATTTTACAATGAAATGGTATCATTATATTTACCATAATATCCATAAATAGTTAAATAAAAAAACATAAAAAAATTATAGAAACATTATAATATTCAACATCACGGGATCATCCTCTAAAATGAATAACAAGGAAAAAAAGATATACTAATTTTATAAAGATGACTAATTGAAATTTAATATACATTATAGAAAAAATTAATATAATTATATGAATAATTTTTTTGGGTAGAATAGAGTGTATTTATAATGAGTAATGTGATTTTTGGAATAGTTATTTCCTATTTATAAAATAATTGATTGATGTGTTAGTAACCTGATTTTTAATAGTAGTATATTACCTAATGTTTTATAATAAAAACGAAACAATCAACTTCAATATTAAATTATTAGAAACTTATTTCTTAAATCAAGTATCATAATATATATATTATTGTACATTTTAAATGAATATTTTAACTTATTTAGTAAATCAATTATTTTAATATTGAAAATTTTAATATATAATTTTCTAATTTATAAATTTATATTGATTAAAATATATTATATAATAAATTAAGAGAATATAATAATTAAATAACTATATTAAATTGAAATATATTACCACATAGTAAAGGAAATTGTATTAATTAAAGATAAAATTAATTTTTTATGTATTATATTATTTTATTTAAATTTTAAAATCATCATATTAGTATATTAATTTGATAAAATGATATTCATTTTCCTAATCAACACTTAAAAATAATCATCGGGAACTTTTTTTATATTTTCATTAAAATGTTTAATTTTTAGTGCATTGTAAAGAAATATAGTTTTTATGTATACCATAAGTTTTATTACATCATCATTGTATAAATATTACTACAAATTTTATCAAACCTATTTCTGGAATTTAAATATATTTATTGTGTAAAAACTTTATATTAAAAATATAAGTTATTTTAAAATGAATTAATAAATTTTTTAATCCAAATTTATATTTTATTCTAATGAAAAAACTCTATTTGATTCATTAATTTTAATAAAATATTTTTGAGGATATATTCAGTTTTAGGTGTGTTAAAAAATAAAACCATCCTATATTAGTCAATAAAACACTAGTAAAATCAAAAAATAATTATCATTATTCATATTATATATCCTAAATAAAAATTAAAAAATATTTCATTTAATTATACCCCTCCCATTTTTCAATATAAACATCCATAATCGACTTCTTTCTCAACATTTCAAAAATATTTTTCATTGTCAATGATTTACCCAAATATATCCTTAAACTCAAATATACACATTTTTTATTCTCTATTAAAACCCAAATAGTCTACTATGGATACCTTAACCTCAATCTAAATGAGGAATATCAAAGACAAAGGTAAGGGTTTTGAGGTCTCCCTTTCTATCCTTATTTAAGATTCTTTTTAATTTTAACTCATTTAAAGAAATTTTTATGTGGATTCAAAGGCTATATTTACATGATATAAACTTACCCATAAGAATTTATTGATGCGATATTATTTATTACCTCTCATCAAACCCTTTTTAATAAAATATTTCCATGATAAAATATGTTTTCTAAAATCAATTTTTATTATCCTCTAAACCCATTAAATATTATAATTAATATTTTTAATGAATTTAAAAAACTAGTTTAATTTTATTGTAATATTTTTATAAAAACAAATATTTATTACTGAAAATAACTATATTAAATGTAAATATTAATATTTATTTTAATGGTTAAAAACAATCCTACATGTGATGATTCTATAAAGTGTAACTATCTACTAAACTATTGATCGCCTTTCGTAATATAATTATATCTACCACAAAAATTAAAACCTAAATAGAATATAAATACACTTTAAAATGAGAATCATAATTTATTATTACCATAAAATTAGATTTAGAATCATTGATTTAACAACATCAAAATGGTTGACATGGATTACATTTCTTTCATAAATGAATAAAGAATTACAATAAATGGGTTATAAGTAATGAAATAAATAATAATAATCTTATAAAACAAGTAGAAAATAAATTTAACTTCACTATTGAGTATGTTATTGGAGATTTTAAAATACATTAAAACTCTAGTAATGTGTTTCTACCCAAAATAATACTATCTTTTATAAATAATTATTCTATTTCATATCACTACTTCTATATATTTTGCGAAACTATTTTGAATTTATTTATTAAAATTATAATTTATTTTTTAGGAATTACTTCTCTATTTACCTCTATTATTTATTTTATAGTTCATGACTTATGTAGTTTTTATTGTACTCCCACATTCATAATTTATTTCTTGGGATTATAATATCAATCACCCTTCATCTCAATATTTCTCTCTTAGGATTTAATTTTCCTTCCATGTACATGTAGTTTATGTTCTAGATATATTCAATAAATTTTCTACTATTTATATTATTTTTTGATCATTTAATTTGTCATATATTATTTGATAAATATGGTTTCAATACCCTATATTTCATCATATGAATTTACCATTGGTTAGAATGGACGTTATTTCTGTTATTGACTATAGAAATATTGATAGTATTTATTTTCTATTATTTCAATTTGGATTCCATTTTATTACTGATAGATTTAATATTTTAAATATTATTAATATTTTTTCAATGATTTAATCCCTCTCAATTATTCAATTTGAGGTTATTTGCATCATATATGTGTTTTTGGTGTATTTTTGGCTTAAATGTGAAAATTGGAAATTCTGTAAAATTGACAGTTTTATATAGCTTCTATTTTTTGGGCATAAAATTTAAAATATTGGTCTAATTGAAGTGAATCCTTTTTTTGGGCTTCATATTCTCATGGTATTCAAATTTTTCTTCTGGTCCAAGACCCAATTTAAAACCCAATGGTATAGAAAAATCAATCAAGTAGAGAACTCAGTCTGGTTGGCAGAATGGACCCCATCGCATCAAATCAAAAATATCTCATTCCTCCTAAATTATAATGAGGTTCTTCCTACTGGTTTCAATAGAGGACATTCATACGACAGTTCAAAATAACGTTTATAAAATATAAATCTCATCAAGGCATCATTTTGGCATGTCCAAGTGGAGTGAATGAAATAGTTTTTGGCGACGATAAAAGTAATGGTCATTGATTCAGCCATATCATTCATTAAAACATTCCAATGAATCTCATATTTTGACGGTAGATATCCAAATTCATTTCCAAAATTATATAAGAAGAGACCTCACTTTGTTTCACCTGGCTAGTGGGCAGTACAAAGGAAATCTTCTAAAGGACAGATTCTGGAGGATAAAAATTTCGGTTCTTGTTTTTCTTTCTTTTGTTCTTCTTAGCTTTATAATGACTTATTATTCCCCCCATCAACTCAGTTACCCTTAACATGGTGGTGTAGATCTTTTGAGTGATTGGGGAAGGGTAGGTTGACCGTTTTTTAATTCTTTAGTTCATGCATGTATTGTTTTAATATCATCTTTTCTCTTCTGCGAATCAGTTTCAATTTCTTTTAACAGTTTATATTATCATGTATGATTATATCTAATTTTAGATTCTATTGTTTATTTATATTTGGTTAATAATCAATATCTCCCTCCACTAGGTTCTATTTTATAAACAATATAATAGACTAGGATTTAGGGGTGTAGTACTCGGTGATCACTGGTACGTGTGTGAGGAGTAGTGGATGTTCTTGATTGCTTGGGATAAACAAGACCCGATTGGGAATTGCCTAAGATTATTGGGGGTATTTGATAAAACTCTATTACAAAATAGAAGGAGATTAGACCAATATGAGGTTTTATTAAGGTCCATTCTCACATTTTTATTTGACCAAGGGAGTGAGAAGAAACGATTGTGCATTCTCACACTTAAAGATTTTGCAAGAAGAGAATTGGGGAAAGTGAACTATAATAGAATTAAAATTGGAAAACCGACCCTAAACTGATCACCATTTTATATCACTGATTTATATCACATCATTTTTCAATTTCTTTTTAAACATTCACTTAATTAATTTACTTTATTTAGTTTTTTTCTTATATTTTTCAAATCAAACAATTTCCAATACAACGTCACTTCTTTCTCTTATTTTAAGTGACTAACACTATTTTTGATCACTACTCTCTGGATACAACCAAGGTAAACCACTATAATACGTTTTAACTTGGGTTATATTTGTTTCTTCCACACCCCATTATAGGCACATGTAAAAACTTGGTGTCGTTTCCAGGGAGGTAGTGCCAACATTTCTTTTATTTTATTTTCTCTCTTCTCATCTTTTCTCTTAAAAATTGAATGACCAGTACCTAAAAAACTGAACCTTTTCCAATAGATCTTGAAATTTAATGAACCTTGTTAAATTGACATAGAAAAATTAATTTTTGAATATTAATTTCACGAAATTATCCTTACAGAATCAAGTGAAACTTCTAGTGTTTACTCTGAGCCTACCATCATTGCTGAAAATCAAAACCTAACTCTTAGAGACATATGTGCACCAAAATTACTTAATCAAAACAATAAACTGGTCATGCCAGTGTTACAAAATAATTTTCAAATGAAACCTAATATGAATCCTTTTCTTAAAAAGTTTCATAGTTTGGTTGGTGAAGATCCAAAAAAACACATTAAAGAGTTCACACATGTTTGCTGAAATTTTAGACCCCATCGAGTTACTGAGGTGCTGGTTAAGTGGAAGTAATTTCTTTTTTCATTAGATGGAGCTTCTAAAGAATGGTTGTAAGGCCTACAACTAGGATATGTACATGACTAGAATGACCTTATAAGATGTTTTATGCCAATATTATTCCCCAAATCTATAAGCAAATCCATTTAGAAGGAAATATACTCCATATGACAATCATCTGGAGAAACCCTTTACGAGTACTGGGAGATATTTAAGAAGCTATGTGATATCTATCCGCATCAATCCATTGAGGAAAATCACTTTTGGTCTTCTTCTGTCAAGGACAACTAGACCATGATAGAAACCTTCTTCATGCATCATCTAGAGGTGCACTGATTGACAAGTCGCCAGAAGAAGCTAATGGATTGATTGAGAAGATTTCCCAGAACTCACAGTAGTTTGGTAAAAGAGGTATAGGAACAATAGGTATTCATGAGGTACGCACTTCTCATCCATCACCCTTATGAGAAACTGTGATTGAAGAGCTTACTAGTTTGGTGAGATAGATGGCCTTGAAGCAAGTTAGTGACCAACAAGCACTAGCTAAGGGAATGGAAATATGTGCAGCAACCTTTCCTCAAAGACAATTCCAAAAAAAATCAAGGATGGATAGATCCTAACAAAGTCCAATATGGGTTTGGAAATAAGCAGAATCGAGGTAGACCCCCATACCAAAACCAGTTTCAAAACCAACCACCATTCCATAATGAATTCCAAAATCCACCACCATTTCAATAGAAAAAATGTTATAACCATACTTCATAAAAAAACCCAACCAATCTCCAATGAACCTATGAGAATCCATCCACCAGTGCACAACCACCAATTCAAAACCAACAAAAATATGAATTTAAAGGATTGAAAGACACTGTTAATGATTTTTCCAAACAGTTTGATGTCTCATGGAATTTCTAACCAAAAAACCTTGTAAACTCCCTTCCCAAACAATCTGAAACCTAAAAGAGAATGTTAGTATTATAACTACAAGAAGTGGAAAAGAACTCCCACCACAATCCACCATTGAACCGGAAACAATAATACCTGATCTGGGAGGGAATGAAGTTGGGAATGATGAAAATTATATGAAAATACATCGAGAAAAGGATAAGAAAAAGGATGAGGATAAGAATATGGAAAGGAAGAAGAAACATAAAATACCATTTAAAAGGAAACAAAGGGATAAAAATGATATACCCCCACCATTTCCATCAAGGTTGATTGAATCAAAGAGGTTACAAGAAGAAGAACTGCAAAAAGAGATTCTAGACACCTTCTAGAAAGTGGAAATCAACATTCCTCTTCTTGAAGCAATCAAAAAAATTCCAAAGTATACTATATTTTTGAATTATATTTGCACCAAGAATAGGAGACTTCATGGGAATGAGATTATCAATTTAGGAAGAATCCTATCAACCCTTATCACACCATAATTGCCAACCAAATGTCAAGATTTAGGGACGTTTTCTATTTCATGCACCTTTGGTTCATTAAATTTCTCTAATGCTTTGTGCAATTTAGGTGCATCAATTAATGTATTGCCTCACTCAGTATATACTTATTTGCAGATGGGATACTTGAATCCCACAAGATTGGTGGTACAACTTGTAAATAGATCCACAGTTTTCCAAGCAGGAGTTCTGGAGGATGTCCTGGTAAAAGTCAAAGATCTTTTATTCCCTGCTAGTTTCTATGTGTTGAATATGAAAGATGATAGGATCCCATCACACTCACCCATAATTTTGGGGAGACCATTCTTTATGATGGCCAACACCATCATCAATGTCCATGAACGGGCACTTACCATGGTGTTTGGAGACAACACTATCCACTTTAATATTTTTGAGTCCATGACGCACCCATAAGATGATCATTCACTCTACACACTTTACCATGAATATGGTACATAACCAATTTAATATCAGGTATGTTTCATGAATTTTTATCATTAGGAGAAAATTTTTCCATTAATAATATCACTGAACATATGGATGCCCAAACTCTTGGAGATTCTGATTTCATATTGGAAGAAGAGGTAAAATCTAATTTCATTGATAATTTTTTAAAGGATTATGAAGATGATAAGATTTCTTGTGTTCAGGATTTCAAAACATTGGAAGTGGAGAACCTCAATTTGGTTTCATCCCTTGAGCGTCCTCTTAATAAAGAATTAAAACCACTCCCCACTTATTTAAAATATGTTTACCTTTTGGAGGGAGATAAATTACCAGTAATAATTGCTAATAATCAATCTGAATCTCAAGAAAAATAATTTATTGAGCTTTTGAGAGAGAATTTCTAAGAAATAGGGTGGACCATAGGTGATATCCCAGGAATAAACCCAAAAATTTTCTCACATAGAATTTTTCATGAGGGAGATTCCAAAACTATCATACAATCCCAAAGGTGGTTAAACCCCACCCTAATAAAGGTTGTCAGAAAAGAGACTGATAAGCTATTAGAAGCTGGGATCATCTATCCCATATTAGATTCAAAATGGGTTAGCCCCATCTATGTATCCCCAACACCGCTGAAGTTGAAATTCCAAACACTGAACCACTAAATGATCTCTTTCTAGGAGATCAGTTGTACTTGATTAAAGGAGAAGTACTTTGGTATGCTGACATCGTACATTATCTGGTAACATCTCAGGTCCTATCTCATTTAAATTCACTCTAAATTCACAATTTGAAATCTGAATCTAAATATTACATCTGGGATGATCCATTTATTTGGAATATTTGCAATGACCAATTAATAAGAAGATGTTTACCTAAAAATGAAATTCAATAATTCTTTATGTTTTGTCCTACATTATCTTTTGGAGGCCACTTGGTACCTCAAAGAATAGCAAGGAAGGTTTTAGAATCTAAACTTTATTGGCCAACACTTTTCAAATATTCTCATACATTTTTCAAACGGTGTAAAAATTGTCAGTATACAGGAAATATTTCAAAGAGAGAACAAATACCCCAAAAGACAATTAATTTTTGGGAAAATTTTGAAGTCTGGGGGATAGATTTTTTGGGACTTTTACTAATTTCATTTGGAAATTCTTATATTCTTCTTGTTGTTGATTATGTTTCCAAGTGGGTGGAAGCAAAAGCCACAAAGAACTGACGATGTTAAAGTTGTTTGCGATTTTTTCAGGAATAACATATTTTGTAGGTTTGGAGTTCCCAGAGCCATAAATAGTGATCAAGGGACTCACTTTTGCAATAGGATAATGGAGGCTTTGTTGAAAAAGTATGGGGTGCATAATAAAACATCAACTCTCTATCATCCACAAACTAAGGGGAAAGCTGAAGTGTCTAATAGGGAAATCAAATGAATCATGGAAATGATTGTTAATCCAAATAGGAAGGATTGGAGACAAATGTTGGAAGACATATTATCGGCTTACATGACAGCCTAGAAACCCAAATTAGAATGAGTCCCAATACGTTTATTTATGAGAAAAGTTGTCACCTACCTGTGGAATTGGAACACAAGGCATACTGGGTTGTGATGAAGAAGAATCTTGATCTTGAAAGTTCTAGGAAAGAGAAGAGATTGTAGTTACAGGAGATAGAAGAAATTATAAGGGAAGCATTTGAAAATTATAGGATTTACAAAGAGATAACAAGAGTGTCTCATGAAAAACTCAACCAACCAAAAGACTTTCATCCTAGAGACAAAGTGTTTTTATTCAATTGAAGACTCAAGATAATGCCAGTAAAATTCGTTCCAAGTGGGTAGATCCATTTATAGTTACTCATGTATATCCTTTTGGTGCTATGCAGATTGTGAAGGATTTATTCACTGTTAATGGGCACATGTTGAAGAAATTCCTCGGGACCATTCCATCTGAGCTAATGGAGGATATCACACTCCTCCAACCTTTTTATCAATAAAATCCATCAGGATGTACCTCTCCTTTATATTTTCTTGATTTCTATGATTCAATTTCAAATATTCTTCCATGTTAAATCCATTTGAATGCATTGCAAACACTGCATCATTTAAGTGTGGGGGATGGTGTAGTTTAGGATTTTTATGTGTTTTTTGTTTTGCTATTTCTTTTATAAACATGTGTGTGTTTCAAATTTGGTGTGTTTATTTTTCAATTTGTGTGTGCTTTTGAAACTTTTGTGTTGAAATGGTTATCGTTGAAATTTTTGAAACCCATGTCCATGGGAGAAATAATTTATTCCTTGAAACTAAGCTTAAATGAATATTGAAAATGACATTGTTTCAAGTTCAATTCATTTGGAATTTCATGAAAAATACTCTATTTTTTATTACCATGCCACATATCACTATCATTATATTTGAAATCACATTCTCGTAAGGATTCTAAACCTATTATTTTCATATTCTTTACATTCACCTCACTTCTTGAGAGAACCAAACCATGCTTTTTTTAACCATAATTTGATTTTTTTTACTTTCAAAACTTGATGGTTTGGGGTACATGTGTTTTAAATGATTGAGTAATTTATTTGGTTTGAAAGCACCCTTTTCAAGATAATCCATTTCATTCTGGACTACCTTTTAAATTTAATAATTGTAGCACATAGAAGCCACGAACATCTTGTTAGGTTAGCCACATTACAAGGAAATTTTCCAAATCCAACCTTCTCTTGAAGTGAAATTGCATGATCTAATTGAACTTAAGTGTGGGGGAATATGTATTGTGTTGTGATAGCTCATTTTATGAAACATTTGGTGGAAAATAAAATGTTGAAGATATGTTATTTCTATGGAAAAAAACATTCTTCTGAAATCTGTGACTTTTCTAGAGCTTTCACGATGAGAGAAGTTGTGCCATTTTGGAGGTTCAAATGAAGAAAGAAAGTTGTTCCTTTTCTAGAGCTTTCAAGAAATATTATATTTTAGAAGATTTAAATGTTTTATATTAAAATGATGAATAGTGTGAACATTCCTGGATATTCCATGAATAAGGAGCTTATTTTCTACTAAGGGGAGTCAAGAGGAGGCCATACTTGTGTGAAAATTAGAGTAATGCAATTTTACTTCAAAAAGAGCCAAACCCTCTTTATTCCGCCTCAGAATTTTCAAATATAAATCCTACCAAAATAAATCTGCAGAATAACCTTAACAAGTCCTCATGATAAACATATGTCTCTGACTCACATCAGACTGATATATAGGAATTTATCAAGCCAATGGAGACCCTTGTATGAGTTTTGATGAGAAAGACATTGCTAAAAAATCAAATTGCTGTGATGAGAGATAATGAAAGTTAGGTATGTGTGTTGTGTGCATGGGAGTAGAAATGATAAGTAAATAGATTGACTAATATTAAATTAATAAAATTAAATAATATATTTTTAGGATTCATGATATAATTTGTTTCTAGTTTTCAAATTGGTTGATCTCATGGATATGTGTTTTGAATTTACTTTGATTTTATTTTGATTCTGACTTGTCCAGGATTCCAAGTGATTAGTGTGGGGGAATTGATAGAGTTTATATTTTTAAATATTATTAATATGTTTTAAATTATTTAATCCCTCTAAATTATTCAATTTGAGTGTATTTGTATCATTTATGGGTTTTTGGTGTATTTTGGGATTACATGTGAATATTGGGTAATTCTGTCAAATTGAAAGTTTTGTATAGCTTCTGTTTTTTGGGAATAACTTTTAAATTATTGGTCCAATTGAATTGAATAATTTTTTGGGCTTCCTATGCTCATGGGATCAAAAATTTTCTTCTAGACCAAGACCCAATTCAAATCCCAATGGTACATAAAAATCAATCAAGTAGAGAACTCAATCTGGTTGGAAAAATGGACCCCATCGCATTAAATCAAAGAAATATCATTCATCAGACCTTATAATGAGGTTCTTACAGATTGTGTCAATAGAGGAAATTTAAAGGACGGTTCAGAATAAATTTGATAAAATATTAATCTCATCAATGCATCTTGTTGGTGCGTCCAAGTTGAGTGGGTGAAACGGTTTTTGGCGGCCATGAAAGGTAATGATCCTTGATTCGGCCATATCTTTCTTTAAAAATTTCCAATGATGCTCAAAGTTGTTGGGTTGATTGAAAAATTCATTTACAACATTACATAAGAATGGACCTCAGTGTGTTTCAACTGTCTGGTTAGCACAATAGAGGAAAACATCGGGAGGACAGATTCTGGAGGATCAAAATTTCTGTTCTTGTTTTTCTTTCTTTTGTTCTTCTTAGATTTTTAATGAATTATTCTTCCCCCTTAAACTCAGTTACCCTTACCATGGTGGGGTATATATTTTGAGTTATTGTGGAAGGGTAGGTTTACCCATTTTTAATTCTTGAGTTCATTCATGTAATGTTTTAATATCCTCTTTTCTCTTCTGTGAATCATTTTCAATTTCTTATAATAGTTTTTTTATCATTTACGATTGTCTTTGATTTTAGATTCTGTTGTTTTTTTATATATGGTCAATGATAAATATCTCCCTCCACTAGGTTCTAGTTTATAAACGATGGAATAGACCAAAATTTAGTGGTGTAGTACTCATTGATCACTAGTACGTGTGTGAGGGGTAGTGAATGTTCTTGATTGCTTGGGATAAACAAGACCAGATTAGGAATTGCCTAAGATAATTGGGGGTATTCTCTACAACTCTATTAGAAATTATAATAAGAGTATACCAATATGAGGTTTTAGTAATTTTTATTCTCACATTTTTATTTGACCAAGGGAGTGAGAAGAACTAATTTTGGATTCTCACCCTTAACGATTTAGCTGAAGAGAATTGGGTAAAGTGAACTACGAAATAATTACAATTGGAAAACTGACCCTAACTTGATCACCATTTCATATCACAGATTTAAATCACATAATTTGGAAAAAAAAAATTAAAACATTCACATAATTACTTTACTTTATTTATTTTCTTTCTTGTATTTTCGAAATCAAACAATTTCAAAAACAACATCACTTCTTTCTCTTATTTTAAGTGACAAACACTATTTTTGAGCACTCCTCTCTGAAGAAAACCTTGTTAACCCACTATAATAAATTTTAACTTAGGTTATATTTGTTTTTTCCACACCCCACGACAGGAACGTGTTAATTACATAGACATATAAATATAATATATTTATTAGGGGAAAATATTTATGTTATTTTTTATCCTTTCCCTTTAGATTATGAATTTATTTTACTTATTAAGTTATAGGATGGTCCAAGATTTACATTTCCTCTTAAAGAATCAAGAGTTCATATGAGAAAAAAAGCCTAAGTTTTGGATATATTCCTATGGTTTTACATAATATCTTGTATGTTTAGTACTTGAAATTATTATTGTGATTATTGGAATTATTCATTCTATCATCATGATATCATATATACTTATCCATGTGATTTTCTATTTATATTTTTATATTTATGGTATGGTTTTTATTCAATTATATATAATTTTATTATTTTATTGTTTCTGACCATTTATTTTATTTCATGCTTATTCCATATAATTTTTAACTATAAATTATCCATTATTGTGAATCTGAGATCACCCATTTATATGATATCACTATTTTCCCAAGAAACGAAGAAAATGGATATAGGTGAAAAAAGGATTAGAAATGAGGGAATAATAAATCATTATATGTTATTATTATATATTCAACTTTCTGAAGTAATGTAATGGTCAATTATGAATCTAGAGTCTTAAAACTATAAAATATTTGATTCTAAAGGTTTCTAATGTATTAAATAACCACCATATGTTGGTTACTTGAGTCTGGGTTATTATATTTATTATCAAAAAAAGTTTAGTAGTGTCCTTAAGGAGTATATTTATAATAATATATCCGGAAAATGGAATTTTCTGATAAACTCTTAGGAAATTCCCCAAATTTTATTTAAAATAGATTATGTATATCATAATATTTTAAAATACATATAGATTAACTATTTACTATGATTCCATATTTATACTTTTATTCACAAACTAATTATTATATATCATTATTTATAAATAGTATATATTTGATGGTTTAATTACTATAGTGATTTTCTTACTAAGAAAACCAATGAAATGGATGTTAGAACTAAAAATATTACCACTATATTGAGATAATTGAACCTGGTTATAATAAATAATATTTCTCATATGGTTCAACTTCTCACTTCTCAGTATGGTGTAATAACATTATATCACATCATGAGACATCAACTAGTATATTTCAATGGAAACACTGAATTGTTGGTGGAAAATAAATGAATTAAATATCTACATAATATATTTAGTGCTTTGGGGTATTTTGGATGAGAGATGGTTTATGGACATATACCATTTAAAGTGACATGTTGATCAATAGTGGTAAATAATTTAAAATACTAAGGATGATTTGATAAATATCATAAAATAGAGTGATTTTAAGAAATTATTTCCTTATAAATATTTTCCTCAAGAGTAACATGATAGTATCAAAAGTAAATTTAAGAATTTATGACAAAATATACCAGATATTATTCATGAATATGAGGTTTAATTCTCAAAAATAGTTAGAAATGATATGGATTATATACAAAATTGAGAATGAAATATTGATTCCTTCTTTGATGGACTAAAACCAAGCCTACATAGTGAATTATTATCTAAATAGAATTAATCATATGATGATATAGTGAATTCTTTCTTTAAGGATGATAATAGTTCTACAAATCCTTCTATTATGAATTGAAATAGTGAGGAAAATAGGATGGAAAAACATATAGAAATAACTTTAGAAAAGAATACGAAATTAATGGTGTAATATCTAACATGCACTATTTATAGCATGATACACCATTTTGATTTATTGGAAGGATTTGAAGTCAATTTCATGTGTGGATACAATGTACATGAATTCCTAAGATAAAATAAAAAATAGATTATTCCAATATCCAATACATTAATTATATGGATATGGGACACTATTCAAATCAATACCCCAAACATAAATGGAATATTACTCAAAATAGTGTAAATGAGAATGGTTAGTCTTATAAAATTATTACGTAGGAATACCATGTCACAAATGATTTTTTATAAGGTAATTTGAATTTAAACTCAAATTTATCTAATACATTCATTAAAATTAGACATATACACTCTTTTATATCTGAATATTTTTCTAAGAACATTGAATCATCCCCAAATGCATTGGGGAAAGAGTAATCGATTAAAAAAATGAAATTTGATTAAAAAATAATATTCAAATGTTCTAATTATAAATTATGGAAGTAATATTTATTAAAAACTAATTTTTATACCATTTATGGACAATTATATATTTATTTGGTTAGATTGGCCCATAAAGTATAATGAAATAATTTTATGCTGAGAGAAATATATTATAATCTATGAGGAAGGAATATGATATCTTGTTTTTGTAGAAAAAATTCATTACCTAAGTCATTTTTTTGAATCAACTTTAATGCCTCAACATAAAAAATCAAAAAGAATAAGAGGTCTAAATTAAATCTATAAATTAGCAGTATTTCAAAAGAATAAAAGTTATATTGATTATTCAAGATTATATTGATGTATTCCCTAATGAATTACAAATATATATATATATATAATTATGATGTTTAATTATCTATTGATATTATCCCTGATAAAAAATATATATTCAATTCACTAAATAAAATGGATTTAGTGAAATTAGTGGAATTAAATAATAAACATTAGGATTAATTTGACAATGTATTCATAAACCCTAGTGTGTCAACATAGAGAGAAGTAGTCTTATTTGTAAAGGAGGATTAGTCTATGAGGTTGTGCATCTATTATAAGGAAATAAATTCCATTATTATTAATAAAATGAATCATATTACATTCATTGAGTATCTATTTTATCAAATTCAAGGATCTTTATAATTATAAAAGATTGAATTTCATCTTTTGTATCATCAATTGAATTCTAGGATGGATAATATACCAAATATAGATATTTGTAAAAGTTATGGTAATTTTGAGTTCATATTAATGTATTTATGATTAATAAATAATCCCTTAGTACTTTTGTATATGATGAATAGAGTATTAAAGGATTATCGAGATGAAGTTTCAAGGTAATTTGGATGATACCTTGATATAATCTAGGAGATATAAAGAATATAAAAAGCATATATGGATTTTTCAAGAAAAACTGTTGAAAATGACTAATATTTAAAATTTAATATGTATTAATTATAGCTTCCACATGTTTATTGTCTTGGTTATGTTGTCTCCAAATATTCAAAGGGGGGGTTCAAGGACCATGGTGGTTGAATAATTCCTAAGATCAGTGATATTATTGAAATGTGAAGTTTCTTTGGCTTAATTGGTTACCTTTAATAATTTATTGAAAATAATACATTACTAGCTAACCCATAAACCAAGCGTACATGTAAAGGAAAAAAATTCACATGGTATATAGATTGAGAGAGAAAATTTAAGGAACTAAAGAACGTACTAACTAATGGAACAGTTTTAACTTTTATATGTGTAGGGGAAGGATTTTTTATGTTTTTTGATTAATTTAACTAAGAAATAGGGAGTATTAATATTCAAAATAATATATTTATTATTAATGAATCATGGAAATTGAAAACCCCTAAGTAAAACTATCTAACTCAAGATCTGTATTTTGTGGATGTAATCTTTTGTTAAAAGATTTGGATCCAAAATATGCATAGTGAAATATGTGGAATATATATAGATCATAATACTTTTAAGTATATATTCAAATATAAAGAGATTAATTTGAGGTAATAGGGATCGTTGGAATTATAACAACTATGAAAATAATATAGTAAGTAAACACTATTTCCTAAATCTATTATATAATGTACAATCTAAATATTCTTAATTGAAGAATTTATTATACAAGTAAAATTTTATTTTCAACTTAAAAAATTCACGTATTTTTTGGATTTATAATTTCCATATTACAAAATGATTAATTTCTTTTATTTTACAAAGACAAGTGATTTTTAGATGAACAATGAACAACACGGGTTTTTTGCCAAAATACTGAATTTATTACAATTTTAATAAATAAGTGGGATAGATTATTTTGTAAAACCTCATAATCGGAAAATTATTTTTTAAAGGAAAAGAATTTTAAATTTTAAAAATAATTTTAAAAAATGAATTTATAAAATCTATGTATATTATTACAAACCCAAATTCATATTTTAATTTTAATAAAATTATTTTCAATATTTAATTTTAACTAATTATTTTATTGGTAAAATTCAATTTTTCATTTATTTAAAAGGATTATTATTTTGTTTATAAATCTATTTATTTCATGAAAACTGATAATGTTTATTACTATGGAATGCACATTAGTTTTAATCTTGGAAACACATTCTTCCTCAAATATCATTATGTGATTTGTGATTTTATTTTAATATTGATGTCTCAAATAGTTATAAATATTATCTTATAAAAAAATTAAAAATTTTAAATTTAATGGTAAAAATAAGATAAAATTTTGAGCTTTAAATGTTTACATTAAAATTAATTATTGTGGTTAAATTTTAATTAGCCTCGTAAAAGTAAAAATTTTAATAAATGATTTACTTAGATTATATAGGAATAAAAATGATAAAGAATGTTATAAAAAGTATTCTTGTGGTATCTTCTGACCATAAATCAACTCACCTTCATCTTTCGTCCCTTTTTTATCCTTTTACCCCAAAATAGTAACATTGAATTATTGAAATTTTAAAGCGTTATTCCAAAATATCACTCCACTTCACATTTGAAAGGGGATCCTTCCACTATTTATTGATATATATTTACCTCATAATTTATTCCTCAAATAGTTCCATATTTTTTCTTCTTTAACCCTATACTACATATTTAAGCCTATGGTCAACATTATTTACATTAAGGCCTCCATTTCCAAGAGGATTTCTAATAGAAAACTCAATCTCTCAGTGTTAGTATTACATAATTATAAATTATTTCATCTTAATATTCCACTTCCAATCATTTTAAAACCACATTAATATAATTAAATAAGTACAAAAAATGTAACAAAATGTTATTTTATTATGTTAACAAGACTTATTTATTCATTTCAATCAACAATAAAATTAAATGAACATTAATAGTGTATACGTGCAAACTACCACCTCCTTGAATCGATGTATTCATTATTTTCATAATTAATTCTCATGGATGGTTATAGTGATTTATCATATTAATAAATATGTTATATAAAATATATTATTTATTATAAAATGAAAAACATATATATTTACTTTAATTAACTCTAATTTATTTAAAAATAATAACATCACCGCGTGTACCTGTGGACTACAACCACCTTGAACGATGGGTATTATTTTTATTAACATACTAAGATAGCTGGTCATAAAATAGTAATTATTAAACTAATAATATATTCCAAACATAATTAATGTTCTTAAATTTTGAACAATCCCATACCTTCCTTATATTATAGGAAAAAATTTAAAATGTCATATGTTTATATGTGTCGGCTATTGCCTCGATGATGTACCATTTTTTCATAATGGTTTTTAGGAATTATAAAAACACATAAAAAAGTAAAATACCTAAAAAAACAAAATGTCATCGTTATGATACTTTTATAATGATATTTTTCCAAACGATACACTTTTGTAACCATACTCACCCATCGAGGTGCGGTTTTGAGGTGTTCTAGCAAGCCCCGCTCCCAGGGTGGATCAAATTGAATTTTGATGGTGCTTCATAAGGAAACCCAAGTCCCGCCAATTGTGGAGAGTTTTTCAGAGAATACCTTGGCCAATTTCATGGATGCTTCTTTGGAAGTTGTGTTATTGTCTCATCTCTGGTGGCATAAATGATGGGTGTGATCCATCCTATTAATTTTTTCAAGAAAAAGGGCGGGAACTATATTTGGATTGATAGTGACTCAACCACTATCATCCATGATATTTAAGAGGGGGTAGTGCATCTCGCATGTCCATTGACTACCCATTGGATAATATTTCTAGTTTTTCTTCTAGATACCAACTACATTGAAACTATTTCCTTTCGTGAATCGAACATGGTTCCAGATGGTCTTTCCAAAAAGGTAATCAACCAAGGCCTAACATCGATGGTTAACATGCCAGTTGGTCTTCTCCCTTTTCATAATAAAGATTTTAATAAGATTCTTTACTTCAGACTCAAGTATTTTTTTCATTCCTTTTAATTTAATAAATTGTGTCTTGTCCTTTTACTGGTGCAATACATTCTTAAATAAATTATTTAACTTATTATTAAATATCATCTTCAGTCACTTATATTCTCGAAATAATTCGACCCCAAATATAGATTCACGCAAAAAAACTAAAACACCTACAGGATGAGGTAATATATTTATAAAACAAAATAATATTTCTATATTTGTACCTTAAATTATATATGAATGTTGAATTTTTTTAATATAATAAATAACAAGAACACTCTTTCAAAACTAGTTCAAAACGATCACGATTACTCGCACATGATATCACAAATAGATAACAACTAACAAATATATATATATATATATATATAGAAAATAATAATAAATTAACTCTATAAAAGGTTATATATATGAATAAGTTATTAAAATATGTAATTTGGATAGTTTTTTTGAAATAAAAGATATTTAATTGATTTATCAGAAATATTGACTTACAAAAATTCACCTTTCATCTAAAATTTCCTTTATTAGGACATGTTTTTTATTGTGTACCAAATTTATATTATATCGTGTATATACATCCTATTTTTATTATTATATCAATAATTTTGTTTTATTCATGTCGCATAAATTTAAATACAAGGTCTATATTTCAAATTGCGGTAATTAAAATGTCACCTAAGCCATCATAATTCCCTAAAATCCAACATTTTATAAAATAGTGTGTTTGGGATTTCAAGGAAATTACATCCTTGTATAGATAAAATAATGTACTTGTAATTTTGACATAGATTCAGCTAACAGTAGTTACATAGAAAAGTTATGGTTGAGTATCAACTCAATTTTCACCCAAGTGCATGATGAGTGGGATTAAGACTACACACATTTCTATACACTCCTAGGGGATATGATTTTGATAATTCAAATGATTTTATAAACCGTAATGTATGTTTTTTATATTATTGATTGGTATCATACCATTGAAAACAAATAAAATCAGTTAGTATATTTTTTTTGATAACCCATAACTTTGAAAGCACCCTCACCACCTCCTTATCCTCGTTTATTTGAAAATATTAGATCTTATTACTTTGATAATTCACCAAAGTTTCAAAGTTGATTTTTTCGATATTCTTCTAGACTACTACATTGTTCTATTAAATGGTGAAATATTTGTTATTAAATATTTCCATCAAATTGATATCCATTGTTCTAATTTTATATTATTTATTAATATGTTCCTTATGTAATGTTATGAAATGTATTATTAACTCATATGATTAATTAATAATATTTAATTAATGATGGTTTTTTCTTACTATGGATAACCCCATAATGAATTTTTAAGTATCTCTCGAAAGTCTAACTAGGGTATTTTCATGTATCTTATCCATTTATATAATATTTCATAACACAAGGACATAATTTTATTTTTATAATATCCAAAATTATGCATTACATCAGCATTAAATCAACACTTATTATCCATGTTTTAATTTATTTTCATTTATATATTATTCCCTCAGTTTCATTTTATTATCTAATTATTTTGATCATATAATGTTTTTATACAATTTATTCCATTGTAATGTGATTATGAAATCCATTTAAAACTACTATTTATTGAGAATATGATTTCATCATTATTTTTTCCTTTCCCCGTGAATCTAAGAATAGAAATATGTCTAAATTTCAAGGATATATTGGAAGTTAAAATAATTTTTTTATTCTACTTTTAGGATATTTTTTTTTGAAGTGTAACATTAAAATTATATATATAGCAACTCATTTATAAATTCTAATATATTGGATCATTATGGATAAATTTTATGTTGTACCAATAATTTTATATAACTATAATCCCATTGTTTCTAGATACTGGGTTGTTAAATTTTGAATAATAGGGTGTTTAGTAGAGACCTTGGGCAATATTTTTTAAGGAACGAAGTTATATATCACAAATATTATGGAAATCTATTATGATTTTTGGATTTTTTCCAAGAAAATATAATTGAAATTGTATTTTACAATTCAATATAATGTGATAATTACTTGAATGTATCTTTTTTGAGATGGATACTAATATAAGGATTTTAAATTGTATCAACACTTGAATTCAATATACGGATACTCTACTGGAGAAATTAAATGAGGCTATAGTTTAGTCTATCTAGATGATAACCATATTAGTTTAGTTGAACCAGGTTATGACAAAACTCATCTTTCATATAGATAAACAAACTAATCCACAACGCAGTGTAACTAGGGTATAATACATCATATAAAAACATGATCCACCTTTTAATGGAACTACTAATCATTTGGTATCTAAGAAATGGATCAAGACCATAGAAATTGAATTTTTTTTCTCTATGACGTAGTGAAAAGTAAAAGGTATTAATGATAGAATACCATATAAAGAGATATATTGATCAATTATGTTTACTAATTCAAAACACTATGGAGGAAGTAAATATAGATCACATGTAGTGGGGAAATTATATATAAATATTCAATGAAAAAAAATTCCTATGGGAAATGGGGTGAAATGTAGAGGAAATTGATTAGTATCATATTTAAGGAGGGGGAAGGTTTTTTTGAATATGAGGATAACTTTTAGAGATAATCCAGACATGCTAAAAATAGTGTACATATAGTAGAAAGTAATATTTATAGTTTATTTGATGAGTCAATGTTGATTCTTTTAAGGGTCTTATTCTTTGAAAAATTTGTAGCATATGAGGATATAGTCACAGGTTCCTTTAATATAAAAAATTTGTTCTCTTGGAATTTTGTATTCAAAATAAATCAGGAGAAGAAGGGGTATATTGAGTTCCATGGAATGAAAATTATGTCAAAGGGGAATAAAGGAATATTGTAATTTTCCACATGTAACAATATTATATGTAAACACTTGAGGTAACTCTTGAAGGGAATGGGTTTTTATTTCATGTGTGGAGAAAAAGGATATCAAGCTCTTCAATGTAATGTCAATTCAAAATTTACCGATGTTCAATGTTTTAACTGTAAGTAGACAGAGAACTATGATAATAAATTTTATAAGAATCAAGGGAATTGACATTAAAAGGGCATGGGGAGAAAGGACATGATTATGTGATCCCCATATCTATGGTTGACATACCTGGTGGAATTATATAAGGTGGATTGATCCTAAGATCAAATTTAGAAAAAAAAATTAATTCAAGATCTATTCACTCTTTTATATCAATTGTTTTTTCTAATAACATGAAGTGATCAACTAATTATTTGACAAAGTAATTTTTACTTATGAACCCAACTGGTAATCCTATTATAACGAAAATTTTACAAGAAGTATTTATTAATATTCATTGATATTCTCTTGTGGAAAACATGATTGTTATACCTATAGTTTTTTACTTAATATTTTTTATGGATTCGAACATAATGTATAATGAAAGAATTTATTTTCAATATAAATATAATATTATATGTAAAGGGTGATAAAATAACTTATTTTAAAGGGATATTATTCACCTCCTGAGTCTTTTTTACTCTTCTTTAGTAGCTCACATTAATGAAATTATTGGAGAACAAGAAGATAAAACACTATCGATGGATGATAATGACATCCTATGGATAGAGGATGTACCCAATATAAAAAAAATTATTGATTTATTTCCAAAGTAATTTGTTAGTCATCCATATGATTGTGAAGTTGATTTTCTTGTCAAAATCGTTCATAATATAAGACCTATCTGCAAAAAAATCCCTAGAGAATGGAACAAGTGGAGTTTGTAGAATTAACGATACAACTAAATGAGTTATGTGGTAAATGATTTATACTCCTTAGTGCTACACGATATGAAGCCCCAATTTTATTTTTAAAAGAAGTATGGGTTAATGAAATTTTGTATTTATTATAGGGTGATAAATTCCATTAACATAGTGAATAAGTATTTTTTACCATATATTGATGACTTATTTGATCGTGTTTAACGTAAAAAATATTTTTCAATGATCTATATTCACAATAATTATGATTATTTAGGGGTGAATAAGGAGGATATAACAAATATGAATTTTTTAAGAGATATAAACATTTTTAGTTTCTACCCATTAGCTTTATATTTTCTATTGGACCTTATTTTTTACAAATATGAGGAATAGAGTATTCTAGGATTATCATGATAATTTTTTGGTGTTATTCCTTAATGATATAATTATATAATCTGTAATCTATGTAGAGTATGAGAACTATATATGAATAATTCATAAGAACCTCATAGAAAATGAATTATATGGGAAATTTTATAATTTTGAATTTTAGCTCCAGGGAGTTTCTTTACATTGATATATTATCTCTAAGAATATAATATCCAATTATCCTTTAAAGAAAATGGTTTTAAATTAATGAGATACTATAATTAATATAACTATGATACATATTTTATGTTGTTTGGGTATAATGGTGTTTTGTTCAAAATAAATCACCATTTTCCACTCCATTAAGCAAGTTGACACATAAAATACTATAATAAACATGGTCCTGATATTGTTAAAAGATTTTGAAGAGCTAAGGAGGTGATTTTTTAATTCATCTTTATTAAATTTCCCATTAGTAAATGAAGGACTAGTAATATATAGTGATGCATCAAATGATGTATTGGGTTTTAAACTTATGTATAATTATAGAGTTGTTGCTTATTAATCAATTAAATTAATGATATGTGATCATAAATATAAAACCCATAACCTTTAGTTGGGAGTATTAATATTTTTCCTGAAGATAAAGAGTTTGTAATAACCCAATGTTGATTTTTAATATTTGATTCCTGAATAAATATGTTTTCTATTATATTATATAATATTATACATATACAAAATTCTATAGAAAAAAAACAAAAACTATTTCATTACTAAAAACTATAACAGTAATCAGAAATAAAACCAATTAAAATTCCAAACATTACAAATTGACAAAAAATAGAAAATAGAAAATCCAATTGGGAAAATATGGATCACCCCAATCTAATAGAAACATCACCCCCACTACCAACACTATAGAAAAGAAACAATATATTATTAAACAAATAATCATCTTAGAAAATGGAAATATAGATCACTGAGTAGTATTATGTTGAATATTGAGTGAAATAATGAATTGGTATATAAGTGGTTATGTGACTGTTGGAATAGTAATGTGATCATTGGAATAGTAATATGACTATTTGGAATAGTAACCTGATCATTGGAATATTAATTTTACCTCAAGATAAAAATTATTCATATAAATAATATTTATCATGATTAATTTATGTAAAATACTTTCCAAAACCTAAAGTAAAAAAGTGATTCCTTTAAATATAATTTTCTCTTTTTTCAAATTTTGTTTTTAATAAACAAATAAATTAAAATTATATTGGGATTTAAAGTATTAAACACAGTATATTATATTAATATATTATTATATTATTAAAAAAGTGCTATTACATGTTTATCCTTTAATAAACTATTTTATTCACTACTTTATTCTACAAATACCCTACTGCTCGAGTATAAATAACACCTCATCTTCCCATTGAAGAACCACTCATTCCCATCTTTCAAAAGCCTACCCTCTTACAAAATCCTGCTTATAAAGAAAATTATAATACCTGGGGTATTTTTGGAGTAAAAAAACTCAAAACATAAAGGGATTTATAGTGGCATATAAGATAATCTACACTAAGGATTAGGTGCATTTCGATCTAATCTTCTTTTTATTTATTCTTTTTATTAGCCTTCTTATTTTCATCACCCATATCTCAACCTGTAAATATAATACTAATTATGATTTAATTTAACATTATATTAATTATTTAAACCTAAAATAATTATTATATTTAGTATAAATAAAATTTTAAAATTTCTATTTCCTGCTCTTTCGGTAATGTCTCTTCAATGGTTTATTAACCACCAACAAATACATTGTCAAGTAAATTATTATAACCACCCTCATAGATGGATATTGTGAAATATATATAATATATAAAAATTTAATTTTATTTCTTGTAATCTTTTTTATTTTATTATACCATCTTATAAATTTTATTTAACAAAATAGTGAAATTGAGGCAAAATGTGAAGTTTTGAAGTAAAAAAAATGACATTGAAATGACTACCCTATAACTAAGAAAATTAATAAATATAATGAAATTATTATAAATGATAAATAGTGTAGATATTACAATATATCACTTTTTTATCAATTTTATAATAAATATATCTTTATTATTCAGGAGGTGAAAAAGTGACAAAATAAAGTGAGAATAATCATAATAGGATTCTTAAACCGAACTCCATTTCTTTGGATTTTCCTATTTCACATAAATTTCATTTTTTATATTCTTTTAATTTTCATTAAATATCATATCAATATTCCTCCCTTTTCTATTTGGGATATACACGTTTTCACCTCGATTTTTCAGCCAAATATATAGATTTTTTCAAAAAAGGACATTTCTTTCCAAAACAAATCTATGAATCCTCATGTGTTGTTTCTTATCCAAATAAAATGATCTCTCATTCCAATGTATGAACACTATTTTTATTATTTGGAACCCCAATGATTATCCATCAATGTATTACTTATAAAATCATTATGAATTCTATTCCTTTCCATGGGTTAATTCATGACTCTAATTGTAATATGTTTTACGTGGCATGCCTAATAATGTAAATATTATGATGTGTTATGTGGGACAGAAATTGTATGGCCCTCAAATGTATTATATAATGTGATCTATCTCATGAGATAATGTGTGATATTCATAAACATGATTCAATATTTTTTCACAATGACAATGTTAGGATTATTCAAATATGTAATGTTTGTACATGATGCTAGATTTTTTCACAAATATGTGTGGTATTTGACCACTATGGATTGATGTTTCATTTTTATGAATTACCACATTCCATGGCTTTTTTATGATATTGCATCACGATATTAATGATTATCATATGAGTATGACACGATGATGAGGATTAAACTCACCCATTTTATATTGATTCATGTCCTTTATTCATTCTTTTAATAGGGTATTATCCCACACATTTCTCTAATGTATATCCTTAGGTGATAACATGTACTCAAGAGAAGGTGATATTTTAAGGATATAGAAAATGGATTTTAATAAAAAAAATTAATATGTTCTTGTTATGTATGATCCTAATTTTCATAATACACTAAACCTTTTTATACTATATTTGAATCTAAATTATGTTTTTCGCTTAAAAATGATATAATAGTTATGTAATAAAAATTAGGATCACTATAGATTGTATTGCATCAAGGTTAAGTTAATTTGGGAATTAGGATTAGAGAAAAATAGTTAAAAATTTTAGGATAAGTCTATTTATATTTCAATATTAAATAATCTATGTTTTAGAAAAATACTAAAAAAGGGATCCTATGAGATTTTCCTTTCTTATTAATTGTGTAAAAGAATGAATAATTTATTCATGCTTTGTTGACTCCTATTTTGTTCAAAAATATTTCCTAACAGAATGGTGGTACCAAAATCAAGAAAATGAAATTGTAAAATGTATGGTTAATATTAACTCAATACTATTGAATTTTTAATTAAAATATAGTTATACATATTCCCTTATATCCATCAATTTTTCTAAGAATGTTGAATTGAATACCTGATACCTTGAATTAGAGATATATGTAAAAACACCAAGTGGTGCAGTCATTGCAACCCAGGTGTTGGAAAGTCACGACCCTCATTCTTCAAGATGAGGGAAGGGATGGAAAAGTGTTGTGACCATCCATCTTAAATATGAAATGGAGATAATGACCCCTGCGTCCGACCTCTAATAGGCCTATGTGTGGCGACCAACACCAAGCGTATTCAATATCATAAAATGGGAGGCATTACCCTTTTACTGTAACCAATATCAGGAGATATTATGCATCAACATCATAAAAACTCCAAGACATATAGATATAAAAGAATCCAAAATTCATACCATATGAATGTTTCAAGTACAACTTCTATAAATATAATGAAAATATCAAAAGTTAATATGAAATGAAAAACTAAGCATTGACACGACAACTATCCCCAAAGTATGAGATAGTGAGGTCAATCACAGTCCATGTAATATCCCTAGAAACATTAAAATAGTTTTATATACATAGGGTGGGTATACAAGTATACTCAGAAAGAAAGCCCAAAGTCACTCAGTCACAAGTGGGTGAAGCATACTAATGTCCCTATGAGAAAAACAAAAAAAAATCAAAAGCACCTAACAGGGTATACCATCCACCCCAACCTCACCAAGGCACACTCACTAAATAATGAAATTCATGAAAATTAAATAGTAAGAACATCAATGATTGGGTAACCCACCCCACTTTTTACTGGTTAACTGCTCATCCCTAACAATGAACGTCCTGATTGTACCACGCTCTTCCACCAGCCCCACTATCACAACCAACCATCACACACTTGGCCCACATACCACATCACATCCCGCCTGTAGACACCTGGGCCACCAAACCACAATGTCATCGCAAATACACCTAGGAAAGTACAACATATATCATCCCAAAGACACTTGGAAAGAACACCTCTCCCACAGACACTTGTTCCTCACAACTATACCATATCTTTCTCGAATAGTATAGGGATTCCAATGCCATAAAGAGGGAGTAGAGCAGATCCAATAACCAACCATCCACCCTCCCATTAGGATTTCTGGAAAGGACACCCTCTCCCATAACAATGGGGGTGTTTGAAACATTTTTCTCAACACAGGTGGTGTGTGCATATAAATCACAAAGAACTACAAATATATATATATAAGTACCAAACAGTTAGCCCAACCTTTAGGTTTTCAAAAATACCAGCCCACACAAAACATCCCTTACTCCAAACCCTATATTCATATATCACTAAAAACAATGGTAACTTCTATAATGATAAAATGAAATCACATAATATTAAATCACTTTGATGATATTATTCATTTACCAGTTATTCCATCCCTACCCGAGAAACTACCAAACACATCAAATCACAAGTAACATCGTAACCTACACTCACTTCACAAAAAGTCTCTAGAAACCATGGGATAAAGTACCATGCAAGGTAACACCATCATTTTTCATACTTATCCCTCCAAAACCACCCTCAGTATCCCCGCTTCATGAAAGGTGCCATATCGATCAAACCAAGAAAACTCAACCAGCTTGTAGTCCCACTGCTCACTCCCCACTGTTGAGCACCGCCACCACCATTATACAAATTCAAGTTACCATGTCCTTTTTCTCAACAAGTAAACCCCCAACACACCTCATCAAAACCATTCTAGGATGTCCTGATTCATAACAACACCACACCCAGCAAAACCAGTAACATAAACATAACACATCCTAAACCTATAGCCTCACTTCCCAACCACTTCCTAGGTATAGTCCCACTGCGTGACAAGATCATCCATTCCACAATCAACTAGTATCTCAACCTGAGATTCCATTACACCACTTATACCACCCCGTAATCACAGTACCACTCCATGTAACAGTACCATGTGACCATTACAAACACAAAGTCGAAGACAACCATACACAGAAAACAGCCACACCAAATGACATTGTGTAATAAGATTTAACAAGTCTAATTCTTTAATTCCACTTTCATTATTCAGGGTTGATCACAAAACAATTTTGATCCTGGGGAATCCATATATTTAACTGGGTATACATGATTAATAATGTTTTCATATTTGTGTCAATTCAACAGAAGATCAACAACAAATATTCACAAGTCATACACGTGTGAAAACAGAGGCCACCAATGGCTATGATTTTCAAAAGGCATACAGCCCTTACAAAACACAACATGGATCAAGGAAAATATTTAAAACAAAGTGACCATCATCATCATATTCCCATCCCTTACTTTATTACTTCTTATTATATTCATTAGTTTTGGGTCCAACTATATTCACAAGGGGACATGATTACACCTACCCTGTATAATACACAAATAAAATAGAGACAAAGGAATTCCTACTTAGAAGAACAAATGATCAACAATTCCTTCTTACGCCGAAAATAGGGGTCACTCAAGTTGAAGGAAAGATGCCAAGGAAAAATGAATCCACCACTACAACATAGGTGTGGCTCCATGAGGAAGAAAGGTTCTAGTCACATGAATAGGAAACAAGAGGGTTTAAAGGAATAGAGGATCTCGGCATTAGAAAAGTCATATCCAATATCAATGGAAGGGAAATAGTTTTAAGGGACATTAAAGTCATATCGTGGTCAAGACCATGATGTTTGATTATTTCAATGTCCCTAGAGAATTAAGGTATAAAAGATATAATTAATATCCTTTGAAATATCATTTTAAATGCTCAAGCAAGGCTCTAAACACAATTTATGTTAAATTAATTTTAAGGGATGAAACATGAAAAACAATGAAAAATGGGAATTGACTCGCTAATGGGTGAGTCGCTGACAAGAGTCACCAATAGTCACTCACTGGTTTTTGACTCACTGAAATATGAGCTACCAAAACTAAGCTACATATGTGACTCATCGATAGTGGTTCACTGACACGACTCACCAATTCCTGACTCACATACACCCACACAACTAATGCCTCGACCTACCGATGCCTTGATCTACCAGTGCCTCGACCTACCATTACATTGACCTAAAAATGCCATAAATCACCAATGCCTTGACTCATCAACACTATGCTACCACGTTTTAACTACAAATTTTTATCCACTAATGTTGAGCTACCGATGTTGATTCCCCAACGCATCCTACCATTCGAAAAACTAGAATTTTGGAAAAGTCTTAGAATGAGCTACAGTTTCCTTCCAGAACACCCCAAATACTAGATTTTGACAGTGTATTGTAATGGGGTGGTCTGTGCTATTACATCATATACCTATCAAACTATTCTCTCCCTCAGTAATTCAAAATGAATCCCAGAATAAAGAGGGGTCCAAAAAACCAACTCGTAAGATACCTCTCAATGGTAAACTACATGTGTTATTTGAAATATGGAGTGAAAACCTAATGTAAAAAAACAAATCCTCCCACATAATCTAACCCAAACATCCACAAGATACCCCACACAAGCACCAACTATTTGTAAAATAAATTTCAGGTCTCCTTTCTCCAGGTCAAGATATTTTTTTCTATGGGAAGCTCTAACTCGCCATCATGGGTTTAATCACATCACAGTTAATGTATCTTGATTAGGAATATGGTCTCCCCATTTTAACATTGTATGACTTCATCACACGCTATGGAATAAGGAATAAAACCAACTTATAGAAAACAAGGTTCAATCACTACAACACAAATCAAAACACATAAGAAAAACTCAAAACAACTCCATGAACTAGGCATGCATTTGTGTATCTTGCTCCAAAGTACACTATTTTATGCCACCATGCCTCCACAACACATGAACCAAAATAATCTCCCACCCATGTATCACCTTCTCCCAATGATCTTGTATCTCTATAGGACACTCCACCAACGTCATGTTGTCCTCTTTATATAACTCTCCCCAATCGATTATATGGGATTCATTTTGAAGATACCGATGAATTTGGGAGACATTAAAGACATTTTGGATCCTCCCCAACTATGGTGGAACCACTATATAGTATTCCACCTCTCCAAATCACCCAAACAGCTCAAAAGTTATGATGAACCTAGGAGAAATTTTCCCCCTCTACAGAACCTTCACTTCCCACATTGAGGGAAAACCTTCAAGAACACATGTTCCCCAACTGTGAACTCTAAGTGCATTCTCTTGAGATCACCATATGCCTTCTTTCGGCCTTCTTCTGCCTTCATCCTCCCATAGTCAAATTTCACCCTCTCTAGGATACTCTTCACCGCATCTAGACCTAGTAAAACTACCTCCCAAACTTTTTTCTATCACAAAGGTGAATGAAAAAGTCTCTCGTACAAGGCCTTCAATGGAGCCATACTAATGGATGAGTGATAGATATTATTTTAAGAAAACTATACCAAGGTAAAATGTCACACTAAAGACCCACCAAAGTCCAGTATGCATGCTCATTGTATTTTCTTCAATGTCTAGATGGTCCTCTCTAAATGACCATCTATATGTGGGTGGAAAGTAATGCATAGTCATAAATGAGTTGTAAAATCATGTTTTAATCCCCTCAAGAATCATGAGGTAAAATGAAAACCCATATTTGAGATATCTTATCTCATAACACCATGTATTCGAACCACCTCATCCACATATATATGTGAGAAGGCATCGACTTCTACCAACTCCATAATTGTTAAGAAGTGAGATGATTTCATCTTCTGATCCACTATTAACCAGATTTCATCACATCCTCCCTAATCCCTAGGTATTATAGTGATGAAATACATTGAGATATCATCCCAATTACAATTAGGGAAATATACAGGATGCAACAGATCATTGGGAACGTAGTTTTCATCCTTGACCTAATGAAACACTAGGCACTTTTCCACAAACATTGCGTCAGTATGTTTCATCTAGGGAAAAAACAACTACTGCTTTAATCCGCTATACAACTTGAAAACTCATGGTTATACCTATAAGGGTGACCTATTATAGCTACCAATGATTGAAGTATATGTACATTTCATTAGTTTTGCAGAATACTTAATAAATGAAAAAAATAGATGCCCAAATACCGTATTATTTTAGTGTCTTTGGAAACATGGAAAATAATCTTCTAACATGGAGAAATATCTTAAACATCTCCAATAATGATCATTCCCTTTCTTTTTCCAAAATAAAACCTTTATTTATATCCTTGGGAAAAGAAAACATAAAAAGGGTGATCTGAAATTCTCATTAAGGGTAAACATTACGAACATAAAACAAACCATTAACATAAGAATGTTAAAACATGAACATAAAGTTTAAGTATCAAAATCATGAGTCCAAAAATAAATCTTGGCCACTCGTAAGGCATAGATCATAAAGTAACCTTAACCATGGTAAAATATTACTAGAATAAAACATGGAATTGTGAAAAACAAATAAGATCATAATATGATTTCTATAGTATCCAATTCATTGCTTCTAATACCATCATAGTGGACAGTGTCCTTTACTATACTGGTTTTACTTGTCTTTCCATCTATGTATTACTGAACTATATTTATTTGTCGTTCCAGCCCTGTATTACTGAAACAAATTTACTTTTCATTCCAGTCATTTCTATCTCAATATATATAAAACATTAATGCATGGGAAGGAGATATCGGTCCCATCCATATCATAATAAAATCATTCTTACATGTTTCACAAAAACATAAATAATTTATTATAGCATAATCTATGAAATAAAATTATTTTCTTAAACATCAATCCATCATAATTCATATAAAACAAAGGGAGTTCATAGAATTAATTCCATCACAAAAAAACTCAAATAATAGTGATAATAGGGATTAAACCATAACCCTATTTAAATAATATAATATTAGATAGAAAATTATTTTTATAAAAGACATGAACTTAATTCCTATGGAAAATATCCTTTCTTCTTCAAAAACATTTATTTTTCTAAAAGTGCCACATAATTTTAAAAAAAAAAATTAGTTAAAAATAAACTTGAAATCATGTAGATGAATAATCATGGAAATAAGGCTTTATGAATACATAAAATTCCATTCAATAAGTATAATTAAAAAAATTATTCTCGTACTTTTTCTGGAAAAGTCTAAAATTACCTCGTAAGGTAAAAAAATGAAAGATTCCTTCCATACCATGTAGTAAAAGAAAAAAAATTATTAAAAATGACTTTAAACAGATATATAATAATATTAAACATTTTATGAAGACATTTTTAGAAAACATGCACAAGGATGATTAATATATCCCTATTAAATACATACGTATAAGAATCTTGATTAAAAATGAAATTGCAAAATTAACCCTTACAATAGATATGATATGATTTAAATGTGTCCAAACCTACAATATAATGATTTAGATAATGGTATTAACTTATTCCAGAACCATGGTCATCATATATGGTTATATTTTCCTTTGTCTGTTAGTAAAAATTCATTGTTACTTGTTATCTAGATTTTAACAGCTTTACGATCATATACATGTTTTCTTCAATAAGTTCCAGTTATCTTTATTAGGTCATATTTATGTCATTATATAATTATATTAACATAATAAATACCATATTTATTCATTTTGTACATTTATATAATCATGCTTGAGTAGTTATCATGTAGAACGAATCACATCGCATAGTGGAGGCGGTAGGTCATATGTGCGCTCGATCGACGATATCATTACCATAATTGTTGAATGGTATTTATTTTCATAATTTAATATATTTCATAATCAACATATTTTCCTAAAAATCCTATATATTTATTACAATAATTTTCATATCCATCCAAATAAAGTGGTGGTGAAAAACAGATTACACCATAGCGTGGATATGGTAATCTATACGTTGGAACGCGTGGTGATTTCATCTTTCTTAGGATGGATAGAAAGTTGAATATGATTGTTTCATAATTATAATAACATCTCAATACATAATAGGTATTTTAGTTGTTATTTTATAATGAAACAACTCTTTAAGCAGAAGTATAAGTAGAAATAAATATGAAAGAATCAGTACAGGAGATTACCTCTTCTTAGATGTGCCCTCTTTAGATAATCTCTTAATGGAACTAGGGTTGGTCTTTTGAGAATACCATAACCTATAGAATATTATTAGGGGTTTAGAAGAGAAATGGGTAGGGTATGGACGAACTTAAATGCTTAATTAGTTGTGGAGAAATGTGGTAGGAGGTTCCCTTTTATAATTGAGGTGAGGGGACTTTTGGAATCCCCAACAATATGAATTTATAAGAAAATAAAACTCCCCATAGAAACATCAAAAACATCCCAATTTCGAAGATAACTTAATATAGTGTTTTAATATCATCAACCAACATTTAAACAATATCCTTTCAATTTAACACTTAGTTATTCTATTTCATTTTTACTAACGTAACAAATATTTCAATATTAAAAGGGTAAAATATTTACTTATTTGATATCAATTAGATCATAAATAAATAGTTTAGAATATATTTTACCATATACTAATTATTTTATATTTTCTAAAACTTTTTATTATTTTTATATAATTTATCAAAACATTATTTTGAAAAAATATCAATTCAGTCAATTTTGACACAATTCAGTTCATGGATTTTTTAAAATATCTATATAAGATGTTATATTTGAAAAAATTATTTTATACTATACCTAAGGGTTCGATATAATATTAAAAATTAATTAGAAAAACTAATTAGACCAAATCATATTTAGTTTAATATTATTAATAACATTTATTTGATATTTCCCTTAATAAAATAATTACTAAATTAATATTGTGTAATTACTTAATAAACTTATATGATGAATAAAAATATAAATTAAAATAATAATATAAATATAAATTGACTATGTTTCATAATAATATATGTAGTCGAATTTATCTTCTTGAAAATGCAACATTAAAAAATTTATACTGATTAAACTATGAATGTGACATGTTTTACATTACTTTAAATAAAATAATATAATTGTATTAATCTATTACATATGACTCCAAATAGTCCATAACACGACCATTAGATGATTTTTGTCGGTATATTCTTGACCAATAAATTTTTTTAATATTTCTTTTCATTTTAATTGTTATTATCAATTTAATAAAAATTTGTTTATTGATTTTTCATCCATTAACTAATTTCTTCATCATCCTTATATAAAACATTAATGAAATTATTTATTTCCAAAAAATTAAAAATAAATTACCATGATAAATATAATCATTTTTTATTTCAAATAAGTATTTATAGTAGAATTTATCTTCAATATAACCTTATTTTAAAATTGATATATTATCTAAAACATGAATGTGAAATCTTTAAATTTTCATTAAATAAAATATTATAAATAACATAATATCTCCCAAATGGCTCTAAAAGGGATAAAATAAATTTATTATAGGTACATATGTTTATTATGTAAAAATTTTAAATTCATATTCCTAGATACCACACATTTGTCCATATTTGGATACATAAAAGATATTAGAGATAAATAAAATGACACTTTGTGTTTTTCTTTGATATAAATATTATTTATGTACTTTTTAGGGACAAGTGTCCATTAAATTACATAATTTAAATCCTTAAGTTTTTAAGGTCGAAATAAATTCATAAAATTACATTTTTTTCATTTGTTTTGGTCATTTTATAGTCATTATATTTTTATTTTTATTCTAAATTACCAAATTTACCCTTAACTATGGTAATAAAATTTACCAGGGTTACTATTCATATTGGTCTAAACTAAATGGGTCCTAATTAAATAAAATTTCTTAATGAATTTAAATTTTACATCCATTTATAAAAAACCAATACAAAGAAGTTTCAGAATTAAATTTAAAATAAAACTGTTAAAATGTCACGAAAAACAGTTTTTTGGAAAAATTCCCCTTTTTAAATGGAAAATGTTTTTATAATGAATTAATGTATAAAATAATTATTAAAAACCCGAATTGGATAATAATTAACTAAATAAAGTTTTAAAACTAATACAAAACATAATTTTACTATTTAATGGCTTTAAAAACATTATTTTCACTAATCATCAAAAAATTGAAAGTTATCATAAAAATTGGAATAATTCAACCAAATTAAATTTTTATATTCTGCACTAAAATAATAAGTTTATATTTTTTAAATTCAATATAAAAAGGTTTCAATAACAATATTTAAAATGGGTGTGCTATAAAAAATTGGCAAAACTATATTTTTTTTACAATACTTCTTTTATCCGAAAAAATTGAAATTGTTCTTATATCATGTTCTATAAAATACATATGATGAATCTTTATGATATATAAAATTCAAAAATGTGGATAATACTATTCATAACTACAATTTTATATCTAATTAAATAATAATATTTTAATAACATATCATTGTTTAGTGAAACTTAGTTTTGCGTACAACGCAAGCTATTGAGGAAGGTCGCTCTTGCATATAATGCTGGAAAAGTTATTATTATGATTAGTGAAAGTATTATTTTGTGTTTTTATAACATAATCCAAACATATTTCCTTTATAAATTGAGAATTATTTATAAATAGTTTTATGTTAAATGAATTCTATCAAAAGAAGATGAAATTGTACGTAACACCATCCAAAAATAGTGTTGCGTATACT
Organism: Viscum album; assembly: GCA_963277665.1. NCBI lineage: Eukaryota > Viridiplantae > Streptophyta > Magnoliopsida > Santalales > Viscaceae > Viscum > Viscum album. The sequence goes on from OY728133.1 coordinate 1,505,165,114, forward strand.
GCAAGGTAATATGATGTTGTGTAAAGTGCAAGATAATCTTAGTGTAGTGTACAACACAAGACATCAAAGAAATTAAAATTAATCTATCTCATAAAATCTCAGGATGTTACATTCTACCCCCCCTTAAAATGAATTTTTCTCTTGAAATTCATCAGGGTTATAAATGGTTTACTACTTGAATGTTTCTTTCATGGAAACCCACATCCTAAAAAGGGATAATAAAACTTCATTTTAAAAAAGTAATGTAAAAAATGGTTTCCCAAAGTAAATCATCAATTGGATTCCACATATAATAACATAGGTGGGAAGTGAAACGATTGATATGGATGTGAAATCTAAACATCATGTTCTGATTGATAGTGATAGAGAATAAGGTTTACAAAAAGTTAACTACCAAAAAGCCATAAATTTTCGATGATGTATGGGACCATCTGATTAATCATATAAGAATTTACTATGATAACATTTTTGGTTTCAAGATCTTTTTTCCTAAAGTTGATGAATTTCTTCATGAGGAGAAATAATTATTTGATTTCAGCACAATATCACCACTGGTCGTTCCCTGAAAAATTTCCACTTCATCACCTATTTAAAGAAATGAAGTTTAATTTTTCATTATTTATGTGTTAGCAAATCATTTATTCTCTTAAAACATGATAATAACATGAATTTCCATAAAACCTTAGTGAAAACATGCATTCTGTCAAAATTAACTCTTTCCACATAGAAAAAATACCAAAAATTCTATATACTCAAACCATGATATCACTTTTTCCTTTTATTAGTCATGATTTCATTAATTCTATAAAAAATCTCATTATCTCTTTATCCCTTCATTATGAGAAAATCATGTGCTTTGAAAAATTATTTCATTCACCTTACATGGTTACTGGTACCATATACATATAGAAAACCACAATGGACCAATATATAGATATTCCAATATTCCATAATACTATAAAAGAGATTCAATAATGCTATTTTGGAATCCCATTACATAAACACTTAATTTTTCTACCACTTTGTTGTCATAATCAATATAACTAATAGTGATCACATGCGACTTCCTATTTTATCTTTTTCTTAGAGGTTGTTGAAATCAATCATCATTAACCCTTGGATTATGGAATTAGTTTGAATAATGCAAATTTTCCTTGAACTTATAGAATTGAAGTGTTGGTGGTGCCTTTTTTTAGTCTTTTCTCTATTCATATCATTAGCAACCTTTTTCCCATTAATTCGGCACTTAACTACTCAATAACCTTCATTTCCACACTTGAAGCATTTTCCAGTACCATTAAGACAATCTCCACCATACTTCTTTCCACACATTGAGCATAAGGAAAGATTCATCTTCTTTTCACTATTGTATTGAGATTTTCTCTTGAACTCTATCTTTCGTTTCTTGTCAAAGCCATAAGATGGATATGTAACACTAACTAATATTTCTACCTTGATAGAACAATTCATAATCTCTTCAAATATACTAAAGTATGTTATAGATAATCCCCTTCGACGACTTGGTTTTAAGTAAATGGAAAATTGATCGACTTTACTTTCAGGGTGGATGATAAAACCAGAAGCATACCTTGCAAGTCTGGTAAAATTTTTCTCGTATATACCAAAAGATTCATCATCCTTTTTCATAATCTCAAGAACACATTATCCATATTTTTTCTAAGAATAAGATTTAATTTCTTATTGAAAAACAATTTCGTGAACTCGTCCCATTCAATGGATTTAATTCCATCGTTCGGCCTTGTATTCTTAATTAGATTTCACCATTGTTCTGCTTCACCTTCTAAACGATAAACTGCCCAAATTACATTTTCAAGTTCGGAATATTGAAGAATAGGAATTTATTTTCAATGGTATTGATACATTGTTCAGTAACAATTGGATCAGAACACCCTTTAAAAGAAGGTGTACATTGCCTCGTGAAGGAATAAATAGAATTTTGTTCCCCTCCCTGCTCATTTGGAAGTCCTGAATGAATCATAACTTTTGTAAGTATATAAATAAAATTTGAATTCTATATCCCATAACATTTGGTTGTTCAGAAGGAAAATCATTGCATTGCCTGGTGCATTGATCATTAACATGGTTCCTTTAAGTTTCATCTATGTTCTAAAACCCAAAAATTATAGTGTGTTAAGCAAAACACATACTAGGAAACAACATAAACAAGGGGTAGTAATTTTAATCTCTCGATTATATTAGGTTTAATCCTAGGTTATTCATGATCATTACCATAATTCTAGGAATGTAACCTTTAGTTATTCATAACCATAGAAACGTCCTTAGACATACCATAGAAATATCTCTAGGGACCTCACTAATGTTTTCGCATCCTAGTTTCCAAAGGTTGACTAAACCTTCACTCTAATACCGACTCTAATGACCCAAGAATGATGTATATGGAAATTAAATTCATTTTTCAGAATACGTAAATCGTGAAAAAAAAACAGATTCCCAAATAATATATTAGTTTAGGGCCTTTTGAAACTTGGAACATAATCTTCTAAATTGGTAAAATATCTTAAACATCCCCCATAATGATCTTACCCTTTCTTTTTCCTACCTAAAACCTTTATTTATATCCTTGGGAAAAATAAAACATAAAAAGGGTGAGCTAAAATGCTCAGTAAGGGTAATCATTGAGAGCACAAAAAAAAACCATAAACGTAAGGATGTAAAAACATGAACATAACGTTTAAATATCAAAATCATGAGTCATGAAATAAATATTTGTAGTCCGTAATGCATAACTCATAAAGTAACCTTAAACATGATAAAATGGAATTGGAATCAAACATGGAATTGTGGAAAACAAATAATCTCATAATATAATTTCTATTGTATCCAAGGTATTACATTTCAAGACCATTATAGTGGACAAAGTCCAATACTGAACAGGGTTTACTTGTCCTTCCATCCATGTATTACTAAACAAGATTTATTTGTCATTCCACCCTATATTACTGAATTTTATTTAATTATAATTACATTAATGTATATCTCATTCGATATAAATAATTACCCAATTATTCATAGTGATATATAGGTCCCCCATCTCATAATTAAATCATTATTACATGTGCAATAAAAAATAGATCATTCATCATAGCATAACCCATGAAATAAAATGAGTTTCTTAAATATCAATCCATCATAATCCATATAAAACCATTGGAGTTAATAAAGATATTTACATCATAAATACAAATCAAATCAGAGTGATAATATTCATTAAAACATTATCCAATTTGAATAATTTCATCTTAAATGGAGAATAATTTTCATAAAACACTTGAAGTTAATTCTTGAGGAAAATATCATTTCTTCTTCAAAAACATTTTCTTTTATCAAAATTTCGTGAAATTTTAAATGAAAATATTTTATTTGAAACTAAATATTAAATAATTTATATTAATCTTCATGGAAATAAGTCATTGGGAATACGTAACAATCTGTTCATGTAGTATACTTTTAAAAAACATGTTTCTCTTACTTTTTCTCGAAAAGTCAAAAATTACCTCATATGGTAAACAAAAGAAAGATTCATTCCATACCATGTATTAAAATTCAAAAATTTTAAAAAATAATTTAAATATACACATAAGAATTGTACACATTTTATGAAAATGTATTTACAAAACGTGGACAATGATGATAAATATATCCCCAGTAAATACATACGTATGAAAAATCTCAGATAAAAATGAAATTGCCAAATTATCCCTAACTATAGGTCCAATATTCTTTCTATGTGTCTAAAAGTCATTTATAATGATTTAGATAATGTTATTAACTTATTATAGAATCTTGGTCATCATATATGGTCATATTATCCTTCATTTTCTGTAAAAATTCATTGTTACTCATTATCCAGGTTTTAACAGCTTTATGATCGTATGCATGGTTTATTGAATAAGTTATGGTTATCCTTATTTGGTCATATTTATATAATTATAAAATGATTTTAACATAATAAATACCATATTTATTCATTATTTACAATTATATAATCATTCTTTAGTGGTTATCATGTAAAACGAATCACATTGTGTCGTGGAGATGGTAGACTTTGCGTACACATGAGCGATGATATCATTCTCATAATTGTTTAATGGTATTGCTTTCATGGTGTACTCTATTTATGAAAAAATATAATTTTATTATAATGATATATAGTTATAAAATACATTTTTATAATTATCCAAGTAATGTGTGGTGAAAAACATATTACAGCATGGTGTGGAGACAATAATCCCTTTGTACGCGCGCGTGGTGATTTCGCCTTTCTGAGGATGGACAAAAAGATGAATATGGTTGTTTCATAATTATAATAACATCTCAGTACATAATTTATATTGTAGTTATAATTCTTTAATGAAACAAATCATAAAGTAATACTATAAGTATAAGGAAATATGAAAGAATCGGAAGAGGAGATATCCTCTTTTTTGACGGGCTCTCTTTATATATCCTCTTAATGGAACTAGGGTTGGTATTTTGATAATAACCAAACTCAAGAATGTAACTAAGGAGTTTTGTAAGATAACTTTTCAGGGTATGGATGAAATTGAATTTTTAATTATTTGTGGAGAAATGTGGGTGGAGGTTCCCTTTTATAATTGAGGGGAGGGGCACTTTTAGAATCCTCAAAAATATTAATTTATTATAAAATTCAAACCCACATAAAAACCTTTTAAATTTCCAAATAGTGAATCTAATATGAGATATGGTTGTAATATAATCAACCAATAAGTTTTATAAAAGATTATTTGTCCATTAAAACATTACATTTTCTATTTAACACTTACTTATTCAATTTCATTTTAACTAGGGTAACTAATTTTTCAATATTAAAAGGGTAAAATATTTATTTATTTGATGTAAATCAGATCATAATTAAATAATTTAGAATATTTTATAACATATAATAATTAGTATATATTTTTTAAAAAATTATGATTTTAAAATAATTTAATAAATCATTGTTTTGAAAAATATAAATGGTGTCAATTATGATACTATTCATTTCATAGATTTTTTAAAATATCAAGATAAGATTTTATCCTTGAACCAAATATTTTATCTTAACTATATGGGGTTAAGGGAATATAAAAAATTCATTTTAAAAAAAATTCCCAAATTATATTTATTTTAATATTATTAATAACTTTTATATGATATTTACCATAATAAAATAATCACTACATCAATATTATGTAATTATTTAAAAACTTATTTGTTGAAGAAGAATAAAAAAAATACAATTATGAAGATAAATTTTCTATATTTAGGAATAATATATGTTGAAAAATTTATCTTCTTTAAAATCCAACATTAAAAATTGTTATACTTATTAAAGTATGAATATGAAAATTTTAACATTACTTTAAGTAAAGTAATATAATTGTATTAATCTATTCTATATTGATCCATATATTCCATAACATGACCATTGGATTGTTATGGTCAATATATACATGGAAAATAATTTTTTTTATGTTTTTTGGCCCTTTAATGGTTATTATCATTTTAACAAAAATTAGTTTATTAACTTTTCATCTATTAAATAATTTCTGCATCATTTATATATAAGACATTAAGATATTTATTTATTTCCTAAATATTAAAAATAAATTTCAATTATAATTAAAAAGATATCTATCAAATAAATATTTTTAGTGGAATTTATCTTTAATAAAACCTTATCTTAAAAACTATATATTATCTAAAACATAAATGTGCCATCTTTTTATTTTCATTATATAAAATATTATAAATACCATAATATCTCCCAAATAGGCCCAAAACATAAAAATTAAATTTATGTTAAGGTAATCTGTTTATTATGTTAAAAAGTAAAATGTATATTCATTGATACCACCCAATTTTTCATTTGTTTTGGTCCTTTAATAGTCATTATAATATTATTATTAACCTAAATTACCTAATTTACACCTTACTATGTTAATAAAATTTTCCATGGTTACTATTAAAATTGGTCTAAACTAAAAGGAACCTGTTTAACACATTTTTACCTCCTGAATCCAAATTTAAAATCAAATTTTAAAAATTCAATATATATATTTTTCAGAATTATATTTAAAATAAAAGCGTTAAAATTTCACGAAAAACATTTTTTGGAAAAATTCCCCTATTTAAATGAAAAATGTTTTATAATGAATTGATGTATAAAAAAATTTCAAAAACAATAATTGGAAAAAAATAACTAATTAAAATTTTAACACTAATCCAAAACATAATTTTTCTATTTAATGGATTTAAAAATCAATATTTTCATTATTCATAAAATATGAAACTTTTTATAAAAATATCAATTATTCAAAAAAAAATGTAAATTTTTATATTCCGCATTGAAATAAGAAGTTTATTTTATCAAATTAAATATAAAAAATTATCAAAAACTATATTTAAAATGGATTCACCATTAAAAGGTGTCAAAAGTGCATTTTTTGAAAAATAATTCTTTTATTTGAAAATTGTGTTTGTTCTTATATCATGTTATAGAAAATAAATAAGATGAATCGTAATGTTATATAAAATTCAAAATTTGGTTAATACTATTCATAAAGGATAGTTTATATCCCATTGAATAAAAATATTTTAATAATATTTCGTTGTTTAGTGAAACTCGGTATTGAGTTCAACTCTAACTATCAATGAAGGTCACTCTTGCATGTAATGCAAGCCAAGTAAGTGTTGCGTTCAGTGAAAGAACCCTTTGGTGTTTCATACAACATAATAAAAACATATTTCTTTTATACACAGAACATAATATATACACAATGTTCCATGAAATGAATTTTATCAATTGAACATGAAATTATTTGTATCACAAGCCATTAATAGGATTGCGTAAACTACAAGATAATATGGTGTTTCATATAGCACAAGCTAATCATGGTGTATCATACAACAAAAGACATAAAAAAATTAAACGAAATCTATCTCATAAAATCTTAGGGTTTTACACCTATAAAACTCACCGAGAACTCCCTCACGCATCACTACTAAAATAAATAACTTCCCTCCGAACAACATCTGATTCTGAACATCCTCCAAACATCCCTTTGGAGCATCACCCAAGTCAATGCGATAACTCATCACCTCCACCTCCAAGTCTCCCCACTGAGACTCCTAAACCTGAAACCTTAGGTATTACTACACTGTTATTTGAAACAGATAGCCTCTGCCACCATCCATTTTTTTATCTACCTGTATTGAAATCAACTCCTCCATCACCTTCCAAGTGTCTGCAGATTCCCAAACAGCGTCCTAATACAAATTACTGCTCAAATCATCAACCACAAAATTACCCATTCATAAGGTTTAAGATATATTGAAGTCATAATCCTATAGAAACTCAACCCACTTCTGATGCCGCAAGTTCATATCTCACTGGGGAAAGATAAACCTCAGCATACTATGATCATTGAACAACCTAGAGTTTTTACAGTGAGTTAATTTCACCAAAACATTAGTGAAAACATGAATGTTGCAAGCTTAGGATCATGGGTGGCATAGTTAGTATTGTGGGGATGAAACTTCCTAGAACAATAAGAGATCACTCCTCACTGTTGCATCAGCAGCATCCCATTTGCATACTATAATACTTTCATAACACCTCAAACATAACCCATTCCTCTAGAAACTGGAGCATAGAAGTACAGAATAGCTTCCCATTCAGGTAGTTGAATGACCCCTAACACTACTCACTCCACACAATGTTCGGGTCCTTTCAAGTTAGATACTTCAACGAAGCTACTACTCGGGAGAAATTAGATACAACCCTTCTATAATTTCATGATAGACCAAGAACAATACAAACCTCTGCCACATTCTTGGGTGCTTCCCAAGAACAACCACTTCAAACGTCAATGAATCCACTGATAAACCCTACTGAGACACCACATTTACAATGATGTGGATGTCCAGTGTACCAAAATCACACTTGTAAAACTTCCCAAAGATATGGTTGAATTGAAGAACCTCCAAGATAGTTTTGAGCTGAATAGTATGCTCCTCCTATAACTTCGAGTAGATCAGGATGTAATTGATGAACACGATGAAGAACCGGTCTATGAACTCATGGAAGACAGAGTTCATAAGTATTGTGAACATGGATGGGAATTTGTAACACCAAATGGAATAACAATGCACTCAATGTGCCCATACCTTCACCTAAAAGCAGTCCTTGGGATGTCACCCTCCTTCACCCTAAACCGGTGATACCCTGACCACATATCGATCCTATAAAACCAAATTTCCATCAAAATATGGTCGAAAAGATCTTCTATAATCAAGAGAGGGTAACCTTTCTTTTCCACTACCTTATTAAATCTCTAATAGTATATACTCAGCCTTAGACTACCAACTTCTTTCTTAGTAAACAATATCGGATTACCCCATGGTGACACACTAGGTTAGATAAATCCTTTCTTCACATGCTGACTTCCCATTAGAAAACATTTTTCACTAACAAAAGAAACATGATGGCCATCCACATCCGAAAACATGACTCTCCTTTGGAATCTGTAGATGACAGAATGCATGGAAAAAAAATATTTGATGCCTTGGTTGACATTTTATGGCTACATCTATAGCATGAAGTGATCCCCACTGGACTGATGCATCCCCAACATCAGTATACATCCCCGGTAAACATAAAACAAGATTTTCTGACCTTTTACTGGTGTAAAAAACACTAGGGGAATGGAAATTCTATCTATCCCTAGTCTCAGATCATGTCCTTGGCTGGGTGAATCAAATGAATTTGAATATACTGAATCAAACAAAGCACAAGCAAGAGTACTAAACACACATGTCGCACCTCAAACAATCTTTGTCCGTGCAAGATTTGATGCCTCTACAGTGCTCAAATGACCACATCCATCTACTATTACCCTCTACTATAGAACCCATCCTCAACCACATCTAGGATGAGGTGCCAAAAGAACACCCTGAGGTCATCCTCCTCTTACATCATCTCCCCTTGGTGGAGCAGGAGCCTGTTGTACCTAGTTCTGAAATGGACTGGTCAGAAACTGTTGTTGAGGTGGGTTCTGAACCTTCCCACCTCCACCATACTGAGCTCGAATTGTTCAATGAATCTAAAGTTCCCTACATCCTCCATATGTGAAACACCTCGGTCCCATGAATTTGGAAAAATATCAATAACCGGAAGCTCAAATATAATACTGTTAAGGTTGACTCCACACTGGACGAAACCTCAAAAGCCTGGGGGAAGAGACCTACTAATGTTGGATGTTCCCTTCATAGAATCATATTGGATCCCCTCTCATTGTATACCACCTCATGAGGGAATCCTCTCCACAACTATCAAATTATTTTTTTTCTCTAGGTATGTCCGCGGGTGAAGGGAGTAAATGCATACTGGAGGGAAGAACAATGTGCCTCTTTTAAAAATATATCCCAAGACTACTAATTTAGAAATAGATCTGGAGAAATGTAAAAGAGATCCTTGAACTTTTTCCCTAGTTCTTATGCTGACAAACTCCCATGTTGGATGTAGAATAAATCTTGCCTCATCTCGGCCATCAGGGTCAAAGAAAGAAAATCTTCACAAAACACCTTCTCAGAATCCACCAACAAAATATCAGTCTCCCTTCTCTCCCAAAGGTACAAAATCCACCATTGATGCATAGATATCATCATTTGAATAACTACCAATGTAACCCAGTACTCAGTTAGATCTCGGATTAGGCTAAAGGAGTTCTCAAGCTCCTCATGCAAACTATCTATCTTCGTGTCTGAGACACTACCCTCAAATATTCCTAGAGTCTACTGTTGGAAGGCACAAAGCATCTTATTCCAACGATTTTCTTCCTCTTCTGGATCAATCCTCCATTGATCAGCCGTATTGGCCAACTAATCCTCTACTACCTAATCCACTAATGGATGATGACCAGGTTCTATATATGAAATGTAAACAGGGACCACCTAAGCTTGAGTAGTATGAAATTTTATTCTGAAATAATTTTAACACATTTTTTATTTTAATTTCAAAAAAACTCTAAAAAAACAAGAACACAAGATATCATGATGCTTGAACCTTCTCTAGGGTCTCTACCCAGCAAACGGTGTAGCCTCACTTGGTCGTTGGATAAGCTCGAAGTCCTTGCATCAGATCACGGAGGGGCTAAATCATGTGACCTAGCCATTCTTCCCTTTCCTATGTCACATTCCAAGATCGCCTAACACAATTTGCCTACCATCTCATGAAATAATCATTGTTCCTAACTCCAAACTCTATCCTATCTCTCAACCATCACTTCTAATACCATTATGTCATGAACCTCCTTCTTTAAGATGATGGAAGGGATAGAAAACTTTCATGACCTTTCATCTTCAAGATGAAAAAGAGATAATTACCCATGAGTCCCACCTTCAATAGGCCTTAGGGTGCTGACAAGCACCAATGGTATTCAATCTCAAAAAATGGGAGGCATTACCCTTTTATAGTAACCAAGATTGGGAGATACGATATATCTAACTCAAAAAACTCCAAGACATATATATAGATAAAATAATCCAAAATACATCCCACATTCATGTTTAATGTAAAACAAGTAGAAATACAATGAAAATATCTAATTTTAATACCAAAAAAAAACAAATCAGTGAAACAAAAAATGTCCCCAACATTCTAGCTATTAATGTCTATCGTGGTCCAGGTAATCTCCCTGGAAAAATGAATATATTTTTTTACATATAGGGTTAGCCTAAAAGTATACTTATTTGGAAAAGCATGACTCTCTTGTGCACAAGTGGTAGAAGCACACTAATTCTCATTTAATAAAAACATTAGAAACTCAAAAAAACCTAACAAGGTATAATATCCACCCCATCCTCACCAAGGAAGACTCACCAAATAAGAAAATTAAAGAAAATTAAATAGTAATCATAGTAATTATAGGTTACCCCCCACCACTTCCCACTACTTAAATACACATCCCTAACACTCGAACATCTTGATGCTACTACACACTTCCACAAGGCCCACTATCAAAACCTACCTTCACACACATGGGCTACATACCACATTACCTCCCACCTGTAGACACCTGAGGCCACCATTCCACTACCTCATCCTGAAGACACCTGGGAAAATACAGTATATTATATCTCGCAGACACCTGGTAAGAATACATTTCCCATAGACACATGTGCCTCAAAACCACACCACAACCTACTTGAAGAGTCTTGGGATACCAATTCCAAAAAGTTGGAGCATAGAAGAGACAATAACCATATATCCATCCTCCCTTCATGGTGTTGGGAAAAGACACCCTACCCCATAAAAATGGGGGTGTTCTAAATATAGTTCTCAACACATGTGCGGTGCACAAAGAAATTACAATGAATTATGTGTCTATATATATATTACTGAACACTGATCCCAACCTATGGGTTTTCATAACAAACAATCTGTCCATACAAAAATCCCTTTGCTACCAGCCCTATATGAATTTATAACCACAAACGATGTTTACTTCATTAATGATAAAAGGAAACCTCTTAACATTTTGTTACATTGATGTTATTAAGAATTTTGTAGTTATTCCATCCCTACTCAGGAAACTACCAAACACAGAACACCACAAGTAACATCACAACCCAAACTCACTTCATAAATATCTCTAGAAACCCCCAAAAAAGGCCCACACAAGATAACACCATCATTCTTAAAAATTCTCCCACCTAAACCATCTTCAGTACCCCACTGCAATAAAAGAACCATGTTCAGCAAAACAAAAAAAATCAACCAGCTTCCAGTCCCCCTGTATAATCCCCCTCTTGAAGACCCTTACAATCATTCTTCAATGTCATGCCACCATATCCTTCCTATCAACAAGTAAACCCCCAAAACACCTCATCACAACCATACTTGGAAACCCTGCTACATAACAACACCACACCCAGCACGCCTAGTAAGATAAACATTACACAACTCAGATCTACATTCTTGCTACCCAACCACTACCCAGATGTAGTCCCACTATATAAAAAGTTCATACATTCTACAGTCAACTAATATATCAACTCGATATTCCATTACACTACTCGTACAAACCCATACTCGTATACCCACTCTTAGTCACAACACCACATGACCAGAATAAACCCAATGTCATATTAAACCATACATAGCACACAACCACATCAACTAGCAAGGTGTATTCAGATTTAACAACCCTCGTTATTTAATTCCAATTTCATTATTTAGGGGTGATCATAAAATGAATTTGATCCTTGGGAATCCATATATTTAACCAGATATATGTGATTAATAAATTTTACATATTTTCATCCATTCAATAGAGGATCCCCATCAAATATTCACAAGTCATACAGGTGTGAAAATAGATTTCACAAACAACCATGATTTTCAGAAGGCATATAACCCTTACATAACAAAACATGGATCAAGGATAACATATAAAAAAATGGATAATCATCCTCATCTTCTTAGCCCAATGATTATTACTTATCATTATCTTAGATAATTTTCATTCCAACTGTATTCACAAGGGGACATGAGTACACCCATCCTGAATGACACACAAATACAAGAGAGATGAAGGAATTCTTACCTGGAAGAATAGATGATCCATAATTCTTACTTATGCCAAAACAAGGGGTAACACCAGTAGCTAGAAAGACTCCCTGGAAAATTGAATCCATGAGTACAGCACATATGTGACTCATCAGGGAAGAAATGTTATGAGAGCATGAGGAGGAAAGAGAAGGGTTCAAAGGAAGAGAGGATCCCAGCTTCAGAAAATCTATATTATTTATCAATGGAAGGTAAATGGTTTCAGGGGATATTAAAGCCTGGTCATGGTGAATACCATGTTCTTTGACTATTTCAAAGTCCCCAGAGCCTTAGTATTATAAATATATAATTAATATACTTTGAAATTCCTTCATAAATTCTCAAATAAGGATTTAAACTCGATTTACATCAAATAAAACATAAGAGGTCTGAAACTGAAAAAACTAGGAAAACTGGAAATGGCTTGCCAATGGGTGATTTACTGACCCGAGTCACCCACGGTGAGTCACCAATGCCTAAATCACTGATCGATTAGCCACTGATTCTTAGCCACTGATACAACTCACCAACAGCGATTCCCCAATGCGACTCATCGATGCTCAACCTACCAATGCCTCACCATACGAATGCATAGACCTACCAATTCCTCGACCTTTCGATTCCTCGAAACTACTAACTCCCCAACTCATCAACGCCCAAACCCACCAATGTGGAGCTATTGATGATGATCCACTAACATTGTTCTACCAATGCTGAGTCACCGACGAGTCTTACCATTGGAAAAATTGTAATTTTGGAAAACTCTTGAAATGAGCTACCATTGCCTCTCAAAACACCCCAAACACCAGATTTTGACATAGTAATGGACCAAGGAGGTCTGATCCATTACATGGAATCTCCCCTATATGATTCTATGGGAATATTCTTTAACAAAACCTCTTAATACTACCCTTGGTATATTTTGACACAATTTTGAGTATGTATTGGCTCTCCTTCTATAGATCACACTTAAAATTTCAATAAAAGGAAATCCATTTTCATTTTTATAACCATCAAATGATCCTTTACAAATGAAAGGTAGAGAATGAATCTCATTTGGAAAATCAATCAATGGTTTAGTTTTTGATACCGTATGAAGATGCATATCTTTCCAAAATGTTTGCGTCAAAGGAAGGTATCAACCTAGAGAAACTTCATATTGTTAGGGAATACACTAATGTTTTTCCCTAAGAGTAACATGGAATTCCACCAGATTGTTAGTTAGAGTTCATAATAGATCATATACCATGTGCCACACGTATCTCCAAATTCCCCTATAGGATGACCCTTATCAAACTGCAAGAGTTAAAGAATTAGTTCTAGGATCATTTGGAGAAAGGGTTCCTACACCCTAGTCCATTCCCTTAGGGTGTACCAGTTATATTTTTAAAGAAAAATGATGGATCAATGTGATAGTGTATCGATTACTGAGAATGTAAAAATAGAAAAATAAAGAACAAGTATGTTATTCCAATGATTTATTACTTATTCAATCAAATACAAGGATATTACTACTTCTCAAAGGTACATAATTTTATGGATATCCTCAACTCAAGGTGAATAAGGAATATATTTAGAAGGATAATTTTTGTATAAGTTATAGGAACTATGAGTTCATAGTGACTCCCTTAGTACATACTAATTAACCTAAAATATTCATGGATTTGATGAATTGAGTCTTTAGAGACTATATCAACAAATTTTATGTTGTCTTTATCGAACATATTATAATTTAATACATGAGAAAGGAGGAAGATAGAGAGAATATAAGGATTGAGATAGCGTCATTATGGACGGATAAGTTTAGATCTATCTTTAGAATGTGTGATTTTAGATTCATCAAGTCTCATTCTTGGGGAATGTGATCACAAGTGAGGGAATTTCAGTGGACACATCAAAAATAAAATAAATTTTGGAATGGCCAAGACACACTAGTGTCATGGAAATCCATAGATTTCATGGATTACCTGGGTACTACCCATTTTTTTCAAGGTAATTTATTAGGATTTTCTATCCTACTAAATATGTTAACACAAAAATGGGTAAAGTATATTTTGATAGATAAATGTGACAAAACATTTAAGGAGCTAAGAAAGAGGCTAATAAATGTGCATGTACTCACACTACCAACAAGTGGGGAAGGTTTTGTGATATAAAGTGATGCTACAAAGAAAAGCTAGGTTTTTGTAATCATGTAGATTGTTAAAGTGCTAGCCTATTTCTCATGATTGTGGAAGATCCATGAGCAGAGCTACCCAACACATTATCTTGAGGTTACCAGTTATGGTATTTTCTCTAATTATTTAGTTAGACTGACTATATGGTTAAAAGTGTGATATATATATTGATAAAAATAGTATAAAGTATATATTCACATAAAAGGGACTCAACTTACATCAAAGAAGATGATTATAGATAATCACATAATAAGATTACACTATTAACTACCATATTGGAAAGTAAAACAAGGTAAAAGATGCTCTTAGCAGAAAATAACCAAGCATTCAATCCAAAATGAGGATTAAAAGATACCATTTCATCGAGGATATAAAAAGGATGTATTTGGATATCAAAATTGTAGGGAATACATACTACCTTTCCAAAATAATATCAAAATTTCTATCCATGAGAAGATCAAGGAGTAATAAAGGGATGATATGGATCTACAAAAGAAGGTGAAAGTATTAAAGGATGGGAATCTACAAGAGTCACACATCGAAAATGATGGTGTCATTTTTTTTGGAAGGATAATTTGTGTTCCTACATCACCTATGATAAATAGTTATTTATTGGATAATGTTCATATTTCATCTTTCTCTATACATCTTATAACTACCAAGATGTATTATGATCTTTGAGATAACTTCTGGTGTGAGGACATGAAGAAGGAGATTGAGGAGTATGTCTGACAATGTTTCATTTCTCAAAAAGTTAATTCAAAGAATCAATAGACCAAATAGATAATACAACAATTTCATATAACCACATGAAAATAGAGAATTACACTATGCACTTTTCCACTAGTCTCCAAAATCCATCCAAAGGAAACATTGCAATTTGGGTTTTGGTGGATAGAATCACCAAGACTGCCCACTTTATCGCTATTTGGGAGTATTTATCGCTTGAACAACATTCCAAGATATACGTGAATGATGGGGTTATGATTCTTGGGGTTGAACTTTCTTAATCTCTAATCATGATCCATGGTTCAAATATAAATTCAGGATAAGATTTCATTGTGCTTTAAGTTCTGAATTGAATTTTTTCATGACTTATCACCCCAACCCTATAGCCAATCTGAAATGGATATTCAAAGGCATGAAGAAATGATAAATCCTTCTCAATTTAATTCAAAGGTGGATGGGAACAACAACTCCCATTTGTTGATTTATTATATAATAACAAATTCCACTCAAGTATTCAAATGGCTCCATATAAAGCTCTTCATGGTAAGGGATTTAGAACTCCAACTTTTTGGGATGAATTTGGTGAAAGAAATCTACTTGGAACATCCCATTTTCAAGAGATGACAGAGAAGGTTAGATATATATAACCTAATATAATGTTTTATTAATGTTGGAAAATAGTTATGCTAACAATCATCAAATGGACTTAGAGTTAGATGTTGGAGACACTATTTTCATGTAAATATCACCATGGAAGAGAGCCATATGCTTTGGAAAGAAAGGGAAGCTTAACCCTAGGTACATTGGACCCTCTGAGATCATTTAACACATGAGAGTAGTGTTCAATCATCTTGAACTTTAACCATGCATGTCTTAAGTTTATGACGTGTTCCACATATCACTCCAAAGGAATTACATACCTAATCTGTCACATGTACTGATTCTAGATGAGGTACAATTAGAGAATGACCTCTCATATGAAGAACTATTGATAAACATATTTGACTGTAGAGTTAATTTTCTATGAAACAAGACAACTCACCTAATAAAAGTGTTTTATAGGAACCATAAGTATGAAGAGGTGACATGGGAATCGTGGGAAACAATGAAACAAAAGTATTCTCATCTACTCTCAACTGAGAATATGAGTTGAAATTTAGGGGATGAAATTTATAATGTGGTGGAAAAATTTAATGACCCAGTGTTTATTTATAATATTTTTTCCTTCTATAAATGTGTGTTCTATTATATTATATAATATTATACCTATACTATATATAGAGAAACCAAGAAAAATAATATTTCATCACTAAATATTGTTACGTTAATCTTAAATGTAACCCCTTAAAATTAAAAACCATAAAAAATAAAAAAAATATAATATAAAATAAAAAACTTTGAAAATATGAATTATCCCAATCTACTAGAATCATCTCTCCTACTAACAAAACTACTGAAAATAAACAAAATATTTATAAACCAATCAATATCTTCGAAAATAGAAATATAACACCTTGAGAGGAATTGAGTTTAATATTGAGTGATTTAATGAAGTGGTATATATATATAAGGTAATGTGATTATTAGAAAAGTAATGTGACCATTTGAATAGTGACCTGACTGTTGGAATAGTAACCTAACCGTTGAGGATAGTTAGTTAGTCGTTGAAATAGTAATTTGACCACAAAATAATTATTTTTCACAAAAATAATATTTATAATGATTAATTTACTAAATATAAATATTATAATTCAATAAAAAAATATCGTAATTAAAAAACAAAATTAAAATATACGCACATTTTTAATAAACTATATTGTATAGTATTTCATAAAAATCAAAAACAATATTGACAATTAAAATTAAATATTATAGTGGTTTATTTTCATACAATTAATATAATTTTTTAAATCATCACATCCAAAATTTCCATGTATTTTTTAGGTAATTTTTTAAGATACTTCATTTTTTAGGTCAATAGTAAAAATAGAGTTTTTCACATAATCGGTGTATCGTAAATTACAACATTCATGATTCATTAATTACCTAATCCTTTATATAACATTTATATCAGCCATTATATATTTTATTTCATAAATTATTCATTAAAATAATATAAATAATTTTTCCAAAACTAAAAATAACATTCCAAAACTTAATGTCACAAGTCGTTCCTTTAAAAACCACATTTTACACTTTCTATTTTAATAAACAAAATATATCAAGTTATAAAATGTATTTAAATTATTTAATCTATTATTTTATGTTTATATATGATTTATATTGTAAAAAATCACTATTACAATTTTTTAGCTTTGATATTATATTTTATTCCTTATTTTATTCTAAAAATACATCTCTCTTAAAGTATAAATAACCCCTCACCCTCCCCTTGGAAAACCACACTTACACCACTTTCCAAAGCCTAAAATATAAAAAAATACTCCCTATCAATACTGTTAAAATACATAGGTACGTTTTAGTGTAGACCAACTCCAAATATCAATGTATTTTTAGTGGCTTACAATAGAAGGTACATCAAGGATTAAGTAAGATTCAATCAAATCTTCTTCCTTTTATTACATCTTCTGATTATCCTTCTTTTTTCACTACCACTTTCACAACCAATACATATAATGTTAAATGTTAATTATGATAACATTATATAAATGATTTTAACTTACTATAATTATCATATTTACTATATATATGAATTTCAAAATTCTGATTTCTACTCCTTCGGCATTATCCCATCAAAGGTCGGTTAACCAACTATGAATACATTGACACTTAAATTATTATAAAAAATTCATGGATGGATTTTATGCAATATATATAATATATTAAAATTAAATTTTATGTATTATAATCTACTAAAATTATTTACACTAATGTATAAATTAAATTTAACGAAATAGTGAAATCAAGGAAAGTGGTAAATTTGTATTTAAAACATGATATCAAAATGGGTACCCTATAACCTAGGAAATTAATAAATATAATAATATTGATATAATTGATAAATAATATAAACATTTACAATAAACCACTTCTGGATTAATGTTTTAACAAATATAGGTTTATTATTCAGATGTCCCCACAGTGATGAAATAAAGTGGAAATTAAAGTAAGGGGATTTTGAAACCAACACCCTTTATTTTGGTTTTCTTATTTCTTATATATTTCAGTATGGATATTAATTTAGTTTTCCTTAAATATCATTTCATTTTTTCTACTTTTCATTTTGTTATGTACTTGATTCTAATTTTATTTTTCATCCAAATACAATGATTTTCCAAAAAAAAGATACTTCTTTCCAAAAAAAATCTTTGACCCCTCATGTATTGTTTCTTATCCAAATAAAAATGGTCAATTATTCCAATTTATGATTACCCTTTTTATTTTAGGAACCCCAAATTTTATTCATGAATGTATTCATTATGAAATCCTTATGAAACACATTCTTTTCCATTGGTTAATTCATTACTACGATTATAATATGTTTTATGTGGAATGTATTATGGTTTCTGATGCTGTCATTGGGGCGCTCACATGTTCATCTATTTTGAGGATGACAACGTTGTTTGATGCCCTGCATTCCCGCTTTCCAAATGTGGGTGGCATTCATTCCTTGGTCAGGGATGTTTTCTCCTTCATCGAAACTGGATGATGGGATGCTAGTTCTTCCTTTCATGGATTCCTCCTCGAAACTCATCACCTAGTCCAGGTATCCCTTATAGATTTAATATAGTGTTCATGAATCTCTTCCCAGTTCCATATCTTCATGGACACTAGTTAATTAAACAGCTTCTTTTAGGACATTCCAAGGGGTTCAGTCAGGGCAGCAACCTTCGTTCTGGGGAGTAGTCACGTTGGACATCACGAGCGTGTCTGGACGCTGGAACAATAGTGCATCTATGTTTTATTCCCCTTTTTTTAAGGCTTATAGAGGGTGTGTAAGCCTGAGTCATCCCATGTCAAATGCGTAGAATTATATGTCATAGGCATGACTATGATTTTTCCTTAGCTTTCTATGATTAACATAGGGAATTTCATGATTTTAACGTCTAACGGAGATGGATTGGACTTATCGTAACATTGACTAGAGTGGATCATATGGGTCAACACCTAGGGGAAACATCGATGTCGAGGCTAACACGTAGTTAGTTACCCGCTTACTACTAGGAGTATTGTAACAGTGAATTGGCATGATCCCACCGGGATGTGGCGGCCCAGGTAAAAATCAATATGGATAATGGATGGTTAAGTGAAGTGGAGGGGGGTGTGATAGAGTTGTTGTGAGGAAGACGGTGGTGTGGGGCTTGAGCCATGAAGAGACTTCTTACGTATCCCCGTGGTAGGGAATCAAGGTCCACATAGGTTAGAATGGGATATAGGATCAGGGTGTACACAGAGGATAGTGACCTGATGATATACTGAGGCTTAAGCGTGGTTAGCAGCCCTAGGTTGATCTCACGCCACTGGGATAGACTAGAGACATGGGTCCCAACAGAGGGGATGACAACCACTTACTGCTATGTTTGGGCTGATAATGACTTACCACTGACTGATGTTGACAATGGATTACCTCTGATTGAAGCTAACAACGACTTACCGCTAGATGGGGAACAAAAGGGCGTACAATTTAACATCGTGCAGGATGGGGGGTGGACCGACGTGAAGTGGTCAGGACTAGTGGTTATTGGGCTTGAACCTCAGGAAGGCTTCCTACGTACCTTGCCTTGGTAAGGATCACAGCCCACATAGTTCAGGATTGGTGTCTTGGTGAACCAACGTAAAGTGTTTGGGACTAAGTAGGTGATGGTCCTGAAACTCTGAGAGGATTTCTACGTAGCTAACCTTGGCAAGGATCAAAGTACACGTAGTTCAGAATGGTGTTGGTGAACCGACGTGAAAGCGGGTCGGAACGACTGGGTGTTGGGATTGAAACTCAAAGAGTCTTCCTAAGAACCTTACCATTTTAAGGATCAAAGTCCACATATTTCGGGATGGTGTGTTGAACTGACTTGAAGAGGCCGGGACCAATGGTTTTTGGGCTTGAACCTTAGGTAGGCTTCCTACGTACCCTTCCTTGTCAAGGATAAAAGTCCACGTAGTTCCTGAAGGGGATTAGGATTACACTTTAGGCTTCCTAGAGAGGATTTCGTGTTCGATTATTACTCTAAGCCCATGTGAGTCCTACTCGGTGTGAGAAACAAGAGGCAACAGAGACCTGAAGATCACATCACTAAAGGTGCATCCATGGAAAGTTGAATGGAGATTTTGTGTGATTAGCGACCCAAAGAGGAAACAAGGGCCTACAGTTGGAGTGGCTCAGGGAGATGTAGACAAAGACTTAATCTAAGGTGGAGGTCCAGATGGTGATAAAGCCTAGAGGGAGAGGTAAGGGATATAAAAATCCATGTTCCCATTCCTCCTCTTAGTCTTTGGCATGGAGGAAGAGAGGAGGAGGAATGGTGCTGCCTCCCGCAAGAAAAGATTGGGGTTTACACCAAGATGGTTTCCATTTTCCCACGGATAGACGCTGCATCGATAAGAAGGATGTCATTCCTTGTGAAGAATGGCCACAATCTCGTGGAGATGAGCGGAAGTAGAGAATTTCTGAGATGTAGTGCCCCATGTAGAGTGCACGAGGTGAGGTCAATGTTTAGCTTCATGTGTTAAGGATGATGGCGCTTGGCAGTTTAATGTTCTGTATCTCGAACAAGGTGGGTTCACTTTGCACCCCTTGGACATACATGACTGATACCCACCCACCCTTGGGGAAGGTAACTCATAGCAAAGCCGTGGTGAGGGGTTTTTGTGGAGTGATCCATTGGTGGGGTCCACGTTAGCATGGCTATGCGAAGAAGCAATATCCATTAGCGTGACTATGCGAAGAAGCATGAGGCGAAGCAACGTAACGTGGAGTACCATCCAAGGGACTTTTAAATCACTTCATGCAAACTTGAAGGGCCACACCGAATGAGAGCTCATGACGTAGTTCTGGTGCGCACCAGGGGGCTCAGACATGGTGACGTATGGTTAGGATGATACATGGACCGCACAAGGAGGATTGCACGTAAGATAGAGGGGGTGCGCGCAAGCTGAAGGGGTGCACGCAAGATAGAGGGATTGCATGCAAGAAGAAGGGGTGCACTCAAGAGGGACGGGTTTGTGCGCAAGATGGATGGATTTTCATGAAAGACTGGAACTTTCATGAAAAAAAGTGATCGCTTGTGCACAAACACCTTGTGTGAAAGGAAAAAAAAAGATTTATGTCCAAGAGGACATGTCGCGTGAAATTCAATACCTGGAGCCCATGGTAGGTTTTTCACGTTCGCGGAAGAGGATGATTGGTCAAAACAGAGTGGCCCTTCTTCTTTGGGTTCTATCCCTGTAGAGTGGAGGTAAACTTCGTTTTATAGCCAAAGTCCTCATTGGTGTAGCGCAAAGGGGGTTGGGTGTGCAAAAGGGGTCTGGCGTGCAAACACTCGTTTGACATCGCCTTCGGCATGCAAAGGGGGGTCTGGCGCACAAACTCCCATTTGACGTCGCCTTTGGTGTGAAATTTTTGCGCGTTGAGGCTCGGGGGTTCTCAACCTGGGCGCCATTGCACATCCATGCCTTTTGAGAAGATTCAGAGAGACTGTAGTGGTGGCGGGCTTCTGCTGCGCCTCGGGCAGGCAACACTTTGCGTGTCAGCCTTCTGTTTGCACACTCATGAGAAATCTTGCTCAAGACTACCTTGGGGGACCCAGAATCTATTCTTGATTTCCCGGATTCATTTTCTCCTAATTTTTCTACCTAGTGTGAACCATTAATGAATTTCAGCATCATCAAATCCCCCCCCCTTAGAATCAAAGTAGAATGGAAACTCAAAGGTCAGATTCTGAGGGTATGTCAGAAAGAAATAGAGAATCTCCTTGGCGGTCCGCAAAAACACCTTTTGCGTGTGCACAACTATTTTTCACACATGGAGGACGTGTCTGTGCTTATAAATACACAGTGGTCCCCCACTTAGACCCGACCTTGTCTTTTTCTGTACGATGTGAATTTTGATCTCGTGCGTGAATACATACCCAATCCATGCATAAACTTCTGTGACGTACACTGGGTATTGCATGCCTTCCTAAATTTTTTGCGTAAACCACCATTCTTCCATGCCGCCTTTTATTTTGCGTGGAGAACTTCACTCTTTCGCACTGATTCCTTTGGATTTCCCAAATGGCCGCCCAAAAGACTGATGTAGAGAGTGAGGTTGTTGCTGCTGTAAGAAGGACCCAAATGATCATGAACCCTAAAATCCTTCGTGCAAGGAGGGTTTTTTCTGATAACCAAATGCTTTTTTGAATGCTCACTCAAGCCCAAAATGACTACGTCCTGAGTGGTGGTATGCAAATATGGGATTTCAGTCTTCTTGAAGAGGTGTTGATGCCCGGTTTTGAGACGGACACGCCACTGTCTTGGGTGACGCGCGAGGACAGTCTCCCACAATTACATATTACAAACAATTACCATCTAGCTATGGAAACACAAAACACAACCATCCATGTCCTAAATCTGAAGACATGGACGATTCTGGGGAGCAATCCAATCCCTGAGGAATCTCCCGTTATTTATGCAACTACTTTCAAGAGAAGCATTACATACGAGACGAAGGGATGGAGGGAATGGGATTTCAGATTCGGGGGAAACATCGTGAATGAATGTTCATGGGAGTACTATTAAAATCAGACATGTGAGGAATTCGGGCCGAATCTGCGGTCCATCGAGCTTTTTGAGGCAGTTTGGTCGTTCCAATTCCACTTCTACCGACAGTTGGACTTAGTAGCAGAGTTGTTCAGTTGTTGGTTTCCTGATACAAAAACATTCCACCTACACCATGGGGAGGTGGGAATCAGTCTGTGGGGTGTCCAATTTATTGGGGGAATACCCTTGGAGGGGTACCAGTACGATGATTTTCTCCTGACGGAGAACGTCTCGGGGGATAGGACTCGCACCCCAATCCTCTCATGGCACCTGCTAGAGCTAGCCAAAGAGGAGCTCAAAATAAAATATATCCTGAAGTACATATCCTGTTTAGGATGGTTTAGTCTTTTCTTGATGCGGGACACAGCTATGATGATGCCAATATAATGGAAGCAGTTCCTAAATACATATCAAAGGGGAAAAGCGGGAACATATTAGAGGATTTTAGAGACAGGAGAGTACAGATCGTGGGGCTTTGGAATTAATGAAGGTCGAGACCCAAATGTGTGATATGTTTGGTTTTTTCCTTCATTCATGAGCGAATGGTTGTTTACCATGAGGGACACAACGATGGCAGTACGCCCGGGGACGCTAGTGATGGCTGGTATTATGGCGGCGAAGAACAATGTTAACCTAGGGGTGCCAGTGTTGGCTAGTCTATATAGTATTCTAGGGTGCATCTCGAGGGGAGCTACACCCAGGAGGATATGCATACCATTATAGATTCTCCATGGCTGGGTCGCATCCCATTGTGGCGGATATGACTTCCCGAATTCCATTCTCCCTCCTGGACATGGTATACGGTCATACCTCTTGAACATTGCTAAAATCCTCCCATTAATGCTCATGGATGAGGTAATCAATCTCGAGATCGGCAACCACACCCACTTAGACTTCCACCCATTCCGAAACTCAGTCGGTCAGATGGTAGATGATGGGTGGTGTCCACTGGAGTAGAGGGAGTACTTGCAGAGCATCCAGGGTAGGGTGCTGGTGGCCCGGATTAACGGAAAAATCTTCTACGAGCCATATGTGCTGACCAGGTTCTCCAGATAGTTCAGGTGAATGCAGCTAATTCCCAACAAATTATACATGGAGGATTGGGAAGATAGAGATTCCTAAATTATCTGCCAGTTATATCTCATGTTCACAATGATTGGCTTGGGCGAAATCATCACCCTTCCCCCTACCGATGTCAGTACGGGACTGTCAATAGAGTGTGTCGAACACTGGATGAGGACGTATCCTGAGTCGATTCTTTGGAAGTGCATCCGGTAGATCAAGGAGGATAGTGCATAGCCTGAAGGGTGGGTAGGTGGACATGGTGTCGTGGGGGAAATGAGGTGAAAAATGGGTCGATTTGCTAGCATGTCACAAGCAGGTACTTCAATGGCAGGGGCAGTGCTGGCCAAGAACATTCCTTGACCTTCCGAGGAAGGGTGGTCCGGTATACGGCCTCGTGGTCCAGCTAGGGAACTCCTTGTGAATAAATTCAGGTACCTTCTGACACCATCTTTTGATGCCATCTTCCCTTCTCTTCAGTCTTCTTGGAGAACGTTGTGACAGTCCATGTCTGCCGAAGAGTTGTGGTGGAGGTTGGTACACACCGGGCTCGATCTGCCAGACATAGGATGCATAAAAATGATGGATAGGGTAAACATTCACTGTCGGCATGCATTCTTTTCATCCATTGATATGTACACATTCCATTAGGGTCAGTACAGAGAACCGCATCTCCTGGTGAATCTGATTCTTGTCCAAGAGCATGACCACAGAAACTGCCATCTGGGGATGAAATTGTAGAGGACTAAGAAGATGAAGATGAAGAAGAAGAATAAGGTGAAGTGGATGGAGGTGAAGAGGAGGAGGAGGACCAAGTTCAAGGTTTTATTGGTGAGGGGCCTTCAAAATCTCCCACTAACCTGCGTAGCTCCAAAGAGAGCAGTAAAATCACAGGCTCTGATGTAGAACTGGCAGAGCAACTTGAGGTATGGTTTAAACCTTGTCTCCATCGGCCTTCATCTTCTCACAATCTTAATCTGTCAACCAAACTCTGTCTTATTTAGGAACACATGGGTGAGGGTTCCCTAAAATCCTTCCCCATTTGGGGAGAAGGTGTGCCTATAATGGTTGGGGAGCCATCTCAGGTGTCTATCCTCGAGACCGATCAAAGTGGGGTGCCGATTTCGACTGGAGTAGGTTTTAATGATCCGGAAAGAGTGTCCCATTCCATCCCTATTGTTCAAGAGGATCTGGAACTAGTGATTATGTTATCCAATTCCAAAGGATCCCCTTTGGCAGTGGCCCCTGCTATGACGCAGGTATTGGATACCGCCACACATGTCTCTCATAAGTCTATATTAATTGACTCCCATATTTTCTAACAAATCCTACTAACCAAGATACTGATTCCTGATGCAGTGATTTCAAGGATGGAGGCACAAAAAACCATCGAGTCTGGGACATCTGCGGAGCCCCACTGATGACAGCATAAACCCTTGCAGAAGCAACCGTTCGAGGTGGCTCAGGCCGGGTACCTAACGAACTGGAGGCTGCATAGGCAGTAATACTATCAGGGTGGGGGCTTCAACTCGATGAGGGTGATGTTACTGACGGGGAAGGGGACCTAAAGAAGACCCTTTCACTGAACATCTCAATGCTTTCCCCAAATATAGCCCAGTAGACCCTAAGGAGATAGATGATCTTGACTCGGATGCTTCTGAGGAGAGCCATATGACATGACACAAGGCGTGGAAGTGCATAAAATGGTTTCTCAGTCAATCAGAGGAATAATGGATAACGAGGATGGGAACACTCCACACCAGGTTGTGATTTCCTTGTGCTAGACGGGTTGACACTCACCATCTTCATCTAACAGTCTGTGATTACATTTCTGAGAAGATACGGGAGAAAAACCAACACTCCAACATTTCCTAGTGCCAGAGAGAGTCGGTGAACACCCATGCATTCTCAAAGTCATAACAAGAGGTCTGTAGCCTTGATGAGTAGATGAAAGAAAGGGAGATACTCCTCACCAACTGTTCCGAGATCACCGAGTAACTGAGGGCCGAGTTGGATGACACCTAGGAGCAGATGGTAGAGGCGGATCACCAAATAATTGGGCTCCAAACTGAACAGGCATGAGTACTGGCCAGGGCCAATATGCTACCCTCAATTGTCGCTAATGAAAAGAAGGATCTCAGGGAGTGATAAGCAATGTTGGAGGCCATGAACCAGAAGGTGGAAACACTGGAGAAAGCCATCCAAAACATTGATCCTTAAGGGCCCTGTTTTTTCCGAACTCACAAACCTATTTTTCTTTGCTGATAATAGTTCTAAATTGGGTGCATGAATAGATTTTTTTTTACTTGTTCAATTAAATGTGTTCCATACACAATCACGAAGTAATTAGCAATCCATCTCCATGATCACATGGGTCGTACCCGCTGTGAGAAATAAAAGATTTTCAGGTCGACAGGTCATATAAGTGTGGGAGTGCCTGTCGAAACTCAGGAACCTAGGGTAAAAATGTCCCATCCCGGTTCTTCGAGAGAAAGGGGAAGGCCTGACAAGACAATGAATCTCTCAGAACAGCCAAATTATCTTCTTCACAAATATGATCTAGTACATGAGTGGGGTAATACCAGAGGCATTAGAATTGATCTGAACATAGGGGAATGGAAAATGTGGTTCAAGATACCCAAAATTTGAATGACTATAGGAGTGGCATGAAAATTAAAGATAAATGTTGACCGTGTTCGAAACATAGTACCCCTATTATGTCAGCCAGAAATGGAGAAAACAAATGAGGGCCGACCGTTGAACATATTTGAAACACGGGTCCTAACTCAAAAATTCATCCAATAGTCTTCCAAAATGTTGGCCCAAAATAGTAGGTGGTCCATAGTCTAGGCATCCATACTATTAGGGGGTCCTTTTAGATGTGACAGGGGATGAAGGTCCGAATAGAGGGCACACAAATCCTAGAAGGTGGAGTGGTGGGTTGTTTGATGGGAATCCAACACTCTTAAAATTATGCCACTGAGGTGGAAACACATTGGATATGTGTATCTATTTAATCATGGATCATCCCTAATTTCAAAAAGGACCTCTCTGACAAGGTAGCCGACGCATCCCATGATTATCATGGGGTAATCAGAACTTATTCTGGGTAAAACTGCAGTTTTATGTCATGCATTGAGGACATATGGTCCCATGTAGTTTAAAAAGGATAGGGTTGGGACAACATACAAAATGTCTGAGCATTCCTACATATCCCATGAGGATGGGAATCTATCCACATGTAGTTCTCTAGGGTGGCTCAGTAGGGAAACTGTGGCTAAGATAAATAAAGAAAATGATGTATCGGTCTGGCCCTCGCACCAAAAGAAGAAGCATTTAATTGTACTTGTTTGTATTTTAGGGTGAATGGTTTTTTTGGTGCAGCAATGGACCTAGAGTATCACGTACAGGCATCACCACAAGAATCAATCCATATACAGGCATTGAAAAATGGTATGGTGGATGACCAATTCCAAGCATGATGTCTTCTCATTTGAGGAAATCACGCTGAAGTGTCATTTTTCTTCATGTGGCTAGGACAATAATGTCACTATTTAGGGTCATGTGATGGGACCATACCATGCACTTTTAATGTCGTGCAGTATAGATGAAATAGTTTAATGTCATGTGGTACTAAGAATATGTAGGAGAGATGAGGTTTGAGAGAGAATTCACATTGTGTGATAAGGAAAACCCAATGTAAATGAGGATGAGGTCCACATCACACCACACATGATTCTAAGAAAAAGATCTCAGACTTGGTGTCTAGAAGAGGTTGGAGGGTAGGAAGTAGGAGAGACTAGCTCTTAGTTGAGTTGTACCTAAAGACGAGTTGTTTGGGAGCTCCTACGTATCCCATGATGGTGGGAATCAAGCCATATGTAGTTCTTAAGAAGGGAAATATGAATAGATCGTAGTTTAAGGTCTTAGAGCTTGGACCAGGGAGAAACAGAACTCTTCCAAGTAGGTGCATACCTTGATCAAATCCCTAATCCTACGCGAGTTGATCTCAGTGTAGGAAACAAGGGCGGATAAGGTATTGGTAATACATGGAATGTATGTGGGGGAGAAATCAGCATGGAGCCCCGAAGAATGCCTTACCATGGTTTTTTCCTCCTCACGTGCAAATGTGAACTGAGGGATAGTACTAAGAGGTTTGAAATTCCACTTTAGACATGATGGGGTGGAAAATGATGTGAATCATGAAACAAATATTTTGGGCTTAATATGGTTGGTATGATGAAGGGGAATAACTGTTGACTTCATTCGAAACACATTATCTACATCATGTGACGTGTAATGGGAACAAAAAATGAGCATCGACCGGTGACCACTTTCACAACGCAGGACTTGCATTAATTTTTTGTTCAAGATCCTCGAGGATGTTGGCCTGTAACAGTAGGATATCCCTTAGGTCGAGCATTCTTGTGAGTTGGAGGTCCTTTTGGGTGTGAAATATTGTGGAAGCCATAATAAAGGGGAATACGAATCCTGTAAGGTGGGTGGGAACATTTCCGGGTAAAATCTGATACCCCAGGCGTTGAACCAGCGTAGTCTTGGCCCCATTGGTGACTCACCGAAGAGGGTTTAAGGGGTCAACTTGAGATAAAACAATTTTAAATGATGAATATGGAACAAGGGGGTAGGGAACCCCCCCCCCCCCCCCGTAGAAGAGGTATGTGGTGCGGTTGTGACAAAACTAACGTGTACGAAGGCATAAGCCAATACCACACTGTATACTCCATTCACTGGGGAAACACGGGACAAGGGACTGAGATGATATGGAAACTTCTGAGAGACGCGGCTGGGCCAATAGACGAAATGTCTAGGCATTCTTACGTATACCATGAGGATGGGAATCAATCCACATGTAGTTCTTGAAGGTCATGCAGTTTAATATCATGCAGTGAGGACGTGGGAGACTAAATGAATGAAAAGGGAGCACAAGGTTCAGTCATCATAATCCTGACATGATCAGGGCCAAAGAAGCCTACACTACACCGTGTATGGATCCTCCAAGAGGTATACCCCCAGGGGGGCAATCAAAGAAAGGAGTTTGGGGGATGGACTCAAGATGAAACGTCTGAGCGTTCCTACGTATCCCATGCAGATGGGAATCAAGTTATATATAGTTCTTAGTCTGCAGTTTAACGTCTTGTAGGACGACATATAGTTTTATTTCATGAGATACGTTTTACGGTTCATGTTCATGTTGGACTGGGTAGTTTAGGGTCATGTGGGACTAGGCCAGTTTAGCATCTTGTAGGATGAGGTAGTTTAGGGTCATGCAGGGCCAAGTGCAATTTAGCGTCATGCAAGACGAGGCGGTTTAGGGTCATTCAAGACAAAGTGTAGTTTAGTGTCTTGTGGGATGAGGAAGTTTAGGATCATACCAGACCAAGTACAGTTTAAGGTCACGCAAGAGTGCCTGCAGTTTAAGGTTGTGAAAGAACAAATAGTTTAGGGTCATGTCGGACCCATTGGCTCAGGTAAAGTATTTCTTGAGCAACTTGGAATAGGTGGGAGGATTTATACGCTCACCATCAATGGTTACCTTTGAGTACGCATCGTTGGGGTAAACCGTGTGAACAATGAAAGTTCCTTCCCATTTGGGCTCCAACATGGGTGGTTTCCTACTAGGTATCATTGGTGTCCTGAGGGCCAATACTAAATCACCTTGTAGGAAAGAGCAAAGAAAAAACCTCTTATTGAAGGCTCTAGCTACCATATTTTGATGCCTTTCCAGACTATGAAAAGCATGAATCCTATTCTCGTCAAGTGATTCGAATTCAGCCAGATGGATTTCAGCTACCTTATCTGGCGTCTTATGGTCATAAACCGCTATGTTTAATGAAGTAAAATGAATCTCGATCGGCAGGACGACCTCAGTTCCGTACACCCGGGAACATGGCGTCACCATTTTGTAATTACGAGTCGTTGTCCAATAAGCCCAAAGGGAATTGGAGAGCTTGTTTGAACAACTCTTTTTGTCCTGAAAAATTGTTTTATACAAAATGTTAGAGAGGGTCTTGTTGAATGCCTCGAACTGTCCATTTTCTTGCATGTGGTAGTGGGAGGTATGGTTATAATGGATGTTGTACTTGGCATACAATTTCGTTAGCTCAGCTGCTCAGATGTTGGTTGCATTATCGATGAGGATGGAATGAGGGACTCCAAATCAGTAGATGATATTGGAGCTCATGATGTCAATGATGGAACGGGCCTTTACCTCCTTGAGTGAAACTACCTCTGCCCACTTGTAGAAGAAATCTATAGCAGTCGAGATGAACCTACCCTAGTGGGATGTCGTCGGTGGGTAAGTTCCCATGACATCAAGTCACCATACCACAAATGTTCAAGAGTACTTGGTAGAGTGGAGATACTCTAGCGGCCGATGAATGAAGTTATCATGAATTTGGCTCGCATGGAACCTTTTAGAGAACTCGATAAAGTCAAGGATCATGGAGGGCCAAAAATACCCCAGTCTTTGAATCTGATGAGAAATCATTGGTCCATTCTAATGGGCGCTGCAGGAACCAGCATGAACCTCCTGCATGACCTGAGAAATCTCGACTCCTTGGATGCAGTGGAGGAGAACACCATCAAACACACGCTTATAGAGGATCTGCTCAAAATCAGGACCACTTTGGAAGGTAAACAGTAAATCACGTCGTTGGATTCACTTGTGCTTAGCCCGATCTACTGAGAGGTGTCTATATTGGAGGTATTCAACCAAGGGTATCCTCCAATCAGAAGTTACATAAATAACTATGTCTAGGAGAACTGGGGGTCATGACTTGGAGGCGCCAGTGCAAAGGTGGATTAACTATGGGATGTCATCGTTATCTGGAGTGACGAGAGATATGACTCTCTGGTGTACCATGTAGATAATCAGATCATCCTTCTCAAGCTCTGCAAGTGATGCAGTTATGCCTACCAAGGTGTCTGCTCTACCATTATGTGACCGAGAGACATGGGTAACCTCCAACTGAGATGGGAATTGGGCTATTAGCTAGATAGTGTGCTCCAACAATTGTATGAGCTCTGGATTTCTGATTATATAGTCACCGTTGATTTGATTGATGACTAATTTAGATTCCACTTTCACATGAAAATAGAGCACGTCAATATCGAGGGCCAGCTCAAGGCCAGTAATGAGGGCTTGATACTCTTCCTCATTGTTGGAGCAAACATCTGATAGCAGTAATGAGTATGGTATAATGTCATGCACTGGGTTAATGAAGATGATACCTAGGCCTACTCTATTGAGTCTGGGGTCATTTATCCATCTACTGGTGGGGCTCTAGGAGGCGCCATCGAAGTGTATTTTCTAACACGAGATGGCATGATCCATCAAGAATATTTCTTTGTCTGGAAAATCCTGGTCCAGAGACTGCTCCGCAGGTGTTGGATGGGTAGCAAGGAAATATGTTAATGTCTTCCCTTTGATATAATTCTGAGGCACAAACTTGATGTCGAACTTCTGGCGGATTAACTCCCACCGAGCTAGGCGTCCTGTCAACATGGGGTGGTTCGAGATGTATTTTAGTGGACCTACCTGGGACACTAGTTGTACCTCGTGGTGTTTCACGTAATGTCACAACTTCTATAATGAAAATACTAGCATGAGCTAGCTCTTCTCGATAGGGGAGTATCTGGTCTCCATATTGAGGAGCATGCAACTGAGGTAGTAAAGTCTATTCTACATCCCCTCATTGTTCTTCTAGGCATCAAGGGTGCCGAGAGATCGTTCAAGGTAGTCACATAAAGGACATGTGGAATTCCGGAAATGGGTGGCATCAAGACCGGTGGCTAGATAAAATACTGTTTGATCTCCTTGAATAAACTCTAGCACTCTTGGCCCCACTTGTAGACGGTGCCTTTCTTCATAATTTGAGAAAAGGGCATACACTTTCCATCCAGATTCGCAATGAATTGGCGTATGTATGCTAAGTGACCTTGGAAGCCTAAGAGCTCCTGAATGTTTCCCAGTAGATGGTGACCTTGATCTTCTCTAGGTCGATCTCGATGCCCCTGTATCTGATAAAAAATACAAGAAACTTTCCGGAGGTGACCCCGAATGTGCACTTCAATGGGCTCATCTTCATGTTACAAGAGAAGAGGAAGACAAACACTTTCTTAAATATGCGGTGCATGGACCACTGATTGGTGTCACCTTCATTCTTCAGACAGAACGGCATAACTTTTTAATATAAATCACCTTGTGGCGCCCAGAAGGCTATAGACTCCTCATCCTCAGGTTCCATTTGGATCTGGTTGTACCCATTGTACCCATCCATGAAGGAGAGGGATTGGAACCCAGTTGTAGCATCATTCAACAATTACATCACAGGGAGGGGAAAATCATCCTTCGAATAGTGATGGTTGAGATCCTGGAAGTCGATGAAGACTTAGATCTGTTCATTCTTCTTCCTGACTGGCATAATGTTTTCTAGACATTTGGGGTACTGGTTCTCCATAATGAAATTCTCTCTGATGAACTTATCAACTTCAGCCTCAACCATGGAATTGTGAGAAGGGTGCATCTTCCAAGGAGGTTTCTTGAACCCGTAATGATTTGTCGGGAGACTGTGGCAGTGGACTACTACCTAAGGATCTTGTCCTAGAATCTCATCATAACTCTAGGATAATACATCACGGTTCTTATTAAGGAAGTTTGTGTAACATAATTTCTCCTCAAGGGGCATGGAATCACTGATCAATATAGGTCTTGGGATTTCCTCGCTACCGAGGTTCACCTGTACCAATTCGTCGACTATGGTGGAGACGCCCTCTTCAAAGGAGGGAAGAGCATCCTCTAAATCATCTTATCCACTTTTTGAGGAGTGATTTTCCATAGGGGGAGTTGCTTCTGTGTTGGAAGATCCTGATGGTAGGCTGGTACCAGCCTGAACGGTTGTGGACGCTACATTGGGAGACTCCTGTGCTGCCACCACCATAGAGATGAAGGTTGTCGATCTGATCTCATCTAATCTTTAGCCCAAAGGGCCACGCTTGATGATGTCAAAGAAGTAATGGAAGTTCAGATTGATCCGGTTTATCTCAGCCCCATGAAACAAGCAATTATGACATATTGTCGTTACCATGGAGTGGAAAACCCGGTATCTTATGGGAGTAGGATGCTCCGGAATCACCTGAACCTGATTTCTATAGGAGTAGGATGTGATCTTCTGGTGTCTCTTAGACTTGGGAATGTGTTTCCCCCTCGTTCTAGAAACAACAAAGAATTGTCCCGTATCCAGGTTTGTAGCCTCCAATTGGTGGATTGGAAAGAAATTTGCATCATCCAGATCTGTCCACGGGTCTGTTGCAGTTGTGGCATGCTCGAACTCGTTAGTCTGAATCTGCTTGTCCTTGCTCTTATAGTAGTCAACATCCAGATAGCAGGCATCACAAGCAGCAAAGGGAGATGTGTCACCATTAAGTATGCCTACTCCACCATTGAGGGAGTATTTGAGGCACTGGTGATATGATGAGGTAATCTCCCCATGGAGGTGGAGCCATGGCCTACCCATCAACGCATTGTTGGTCGTGCCCTGGGAGACAACCATAAATTCAGTGCTGGCGATTAGTCCACTAAACTGAGTCTTCAAGAGGATATTGCGAACCAGTGTCTGTTACGTCCTAGAATAACCTTGTATTTATATGTTAGAGTGTCTCTAATCATCTTTATAAAATCCCAGTTTTCACAATGTCTAAGTCGGGATTACGTAGATCCCAGAGCCCATGTTGATGAGATAGTAACAGACCTCCATGCAATTGAACTGATAGATGATGTACAATGGTCGAATGTGCACCTATATGTGGGATCCTTCATCTTCTCTAGAGAATGATATAATGGCCTAGCATTTAGAATACTTGATTACCTCAGCGTGGAAGGCTTCTGCAGCTGCTACTTCCATCTCAAACTGGAGGGGGATTCGTAAAGCCTCAACAAGGGCCTCACACATTTCTAACTAAAGGAGAATATTATCACGAATGGATAGCCTTGCTGGAATGCTGGGAAGATGTTTTAGGACATCATACTTCTGTTCTAGGTGTAAACATTTGCTTACAGGAAGTCGCTCTATGACATGAGGTATGGTGGGTGCTTCCGACTGGAGCAGCATCTGGCTAGTACTAGGAATATCTCATTGCTCACTAGTCGAAGCATGCATAGTGACTACTAGATGACTTCCAAATGAATGAGATCGATCTTTGGGGAAGCACGGCTAATCACGGTGAGGTCTTCGCAGCTCTTCCTGATCCAGTAGCATGAACAACAGTGAAGGCGAACCTGATGTCACCTGATGAGAGGGATGAACTTGGTGAGCTCTATGATGAGCATGTTTCCTGATTTCAGTAGCATGTACATCTTGGCCTAAAGTACTGACTAAAGCACTCTGACAGCCCGTATAGCCACAAATCTGTCAACGATGACCACGGATGGGGATGTTGGGCGGATCTTCCTGGCGCTCCTCATCATCGGGAGTCATGTAGGGGTTTACCAGCTCTATGGTATTAAACAAGGTGTACCCATGACTATCACATGAAGATTAATCCACTACTGGGAGGATTTTGGGAGGTATCTTCATCTCTGGGGGCATGAATGCTTCGAGAGTACGGGATGACGATGGCATTGGCGGGGGACTTCGTTTTCCCTTGTGCTGTCGATGATTGCTTTTCTGAGAAGAGGACGCCTGATACGACAAGGAAGAGGTAGTAGTTGTGGATTCGGAAGGATCTAACTGATTTAGGCACACACAGATGACACCATGGGCATGGGAGACCATTTTTCGATCCATCTAGTCTTCATACTTCTGGGATCTATGGTTAGAAATCTGCTTCCACTCTCCCTCGTTGTCACTGCTATTGTCTGGCCTCATGAAGATACACGCCACCTATGCCAAGGTTAGGCCTAACTAGACTATGTTGTTATCCTCCAATTCTTGGATTCAGTAATTGATCACATATAATTGTCTGAGAGTGTGCCCTAGGATCCAGTGATAAGGGCGGTAGTTTGGGCGATTAGTGTGGTTCTCCTTTTCTGGCCTTCTGCACTAAGGCAAATGTACGATCCCCTGATCTAAGGCACTACGGAAGTAACCATGGACCTGATCATAGTTGAATGTGTAGGTTCACGTCCTACTATCCAAAAATGGGGCCCTTGGAGCTTGACCCTGACGAGGAGTTGGAGGAGCTTGTCGAGGAGGTGGTGCATGGTTATCTCACCTGGGGGCGGCGGTGCATTATGCGGGGAACCTGCTGATTTTGGGGTGGGCGATGTTGGGTCGGAGGCTGCACCTGAGGTTTAGGGCCTCTACGAGGTTACGGAGCTAGCTCCATTGGGAATAATTATTGTTACCTGGAGGCCACTATTTTGGCCAATACAACGGGCTCAGCTCTTGCGGCCTTCTTCATAGGAATTACAACGGGCAACAGACGTGCCTGGATAGCTTTTTGTTGGGCTACTTCCAGGTGCTGGGCCTTATCGATGACGTCTCAGAATCCCCCTGGGTAGTTTTGGGTGATAAAATATGGGACCAGTTCCATCTTAACATTCCCTACGCACATTTTCAGTAGTTCCTCTTGAGTCAACGGCATGTCGAGGGAGTATTTGAGCCCTTTGCACTGGGTGAAAATGTCTACTACATGCTCATCAGGCCTCTGTTTCCACTTGAAGTGGTCTTCTATACTCATATTCTATGCGGTAGAACTGAACTATTAGAGGAATTGCCTACAGAGGTCTTCCCAACCGGCTACTGATCCGATGGGGAGTTGGTTGTACCAAAAGAACGATGGTCCTTCCAATGTCTGCAGAAAAAAAACGAATTTTGGTGGCTTCTTATTACGCCGGGGTCCCCAACATGGGCTCACACCTTGAAATGAAGTGGGAGAAGTGTTTTGGATAGTACTATGTCCTGTTGAAGGGGGGAAAGTTGGGATTCCCAAAACACGGGGGTGCTGGAATATCATCCACCCATGCTGGATATGGCTTGCCATCATGTGGGAGGTCCACCTATCGTGTTTCCAATTCCTTGAGGAGAGCAATGAGGGCCTCCATCAAATCATCTGGTCGGGGTTCCTATCTTGATTGTGGTCACTAACTACCAATGCATTGGCGGGATCTTCAACAAGATAAGGTGGCTCAACGGCTCATAGAGCGGCTGGCGGAGTGGTCTGCGGGGTAGCTGTGGGAACCTGAGCACGGTCCCGAGGGATTCCACTCCGCTCATGAGGATTTTTCAATATGTACATCACCCTCTTTTCATAAGATTCTTCCTTAACCATGTATATGGTAGCTTGAGGTTCATGGTCACCCGGGGGTAGTTCTCCAAGGGGGAGTTGTGCTTGCCCTTGCTTTCCTTGCCGAGGATCACCGTAGGCTGGTCATCGCTCTGCAGCGCATTCATCCAGGAGGTCATAAACAAACATCTTATGTTCGGAAAGTTTCTGATGCAATGTGGATTTTTGGGTTCTTTTTCCAACTTCTACACTGAGCTAGATGGTTTGGAGGGTTTGGAGACTCCGAGGTGCGCTTTACCCTTACCGTGATTCTGGCTAAGAACTAATTCCTCATTGGGTGTAGGGAGACCCCGCAGACTCCTCTATTGGCATGTAACCCTCCCCAAAGGGTCCAATAACTATGGTACTCCTTCAGAAGGTAGGTCCCCGTCAAGGAGCTCCAGCTCATTCTCCTCTTCCGATAGGCTGGACATGTTGATCGCGACCCTTCCTAGGGGAAAGTCCTCAATATCACCTGGTAGTTGAGATTGACGCCAAATAGGACTAAAGAGGAGGGCTTCATACTACCCCCAACCACGGATCTTTACGTGGGGAGAATCCCCTTTAATAATCCAGTGGATTACTTTGAAACTCTAAATTCACCAGTGCGGGAGGGCTATATGGCGACCTGGTGACTCAGGGTGCTGGGCCATGGGGAGTGCGGCCAGATCAACCAGACGGAATTTTTCACTGATATCCTCAAAATGAGCTTGGATATTAGGGTAAACCACTAGCTAATGATGAAGACAAAAGTGAATATCCCAAAGGGTTTGATAGAAACACTCGACTTCCTCTCAGGTGAGGGATTCTGACGTGCAGAAATTTGGCATTGCAACCAGCCAAAACATCTCAGGGAAGTGGTCTGCTGTGATGATATCCCATAATCCCCTTGGCTGGGATTCCGGATCTGGCCCTTCATTTCCCCACTCATCAACTGGAGATGGATGAGGAACTAGTAACAGTACTGAGGCAGACCGCTGGGACAGTAGGTTGGCCAGTGGAGAATACGGTGAGCGAGCAGACAGACCACCACTTCTCAGGCTATCCTCCGAAGAGTGTAGTGACCTAGCCACCATATAGTGGTAGTATAGGCTAATGGACATAGTCCCTGGTGTGGGTATTGGGTCCACTGGCAATGGACCACGCTGCTTCTCATCCACCATTGGTCCCCAAAATAGATCTACATGGTCTCTAGTTGATGTAGAGAGTGCTTCTAGTGATGATGGTGGTGATTTCACGACCGTAACCTATGGTGTTTCCAAATATTCTTCCTCTTGGATATACCTTTGGAGGGAGGCGGGAGTCCGGTAGACTTTTAATTCCCTGAGTACGAGGGTAAAGTGCCTCGTTCGTACCTCGACCCTTAACACATTGTACTGTGGGGTGGTTTCTATCACTGAGTCATACTCTTCTTCAAAATTTGAGAAGAAGAATGGTTTGATCTCTGTCAGGAGCTTCCCATAATTCTTCTTATGGTGGAGAAGACCTTCCTTCCTACCCCTGGATGACTATTCGAGACAAGGTATATTTCCATCACAAGGAGGACCTTCGGCTGTACAGGTGATGGGTCATAAAGGATTTCTTCCTAAGTAAGCCAAGGTGTGAGGAGCACCAGGGAAGATATCAAAGAGGATACAGGGAGGACTAATGTGGGAAGTGTTGGAGTGGGTAAGACCTCTGTTGGAGCTGATAGGAGAACGGGCAGGACCTCCATGCTTTTTCCCCTAGTGACCTTAGTGTGAGGAAGGTCCTCATACTGGTCGATCCAAACAAGGGTAGGACCTCCGTGTTGGGCGCCGGTAAAGTGAAGATGACCTCAACCTCTCTGATTAACAAGGAAAGGAGGTATTTCTCTTACTGTTATGAGAACAGAGAGAGGTCCCACACATTGTAGAGTGACTGGATGTGCAACGTGTCCACCCCCAGTGGTCTGTGGTAGGAGGAAAGACTCTATAATTGGTATAGTGAACACGGAAGTGACTCCCATACTGATTGTTGGCGTCATGGAGAAGACCCTTGTTTGGGTTGAAGGTGGCATGGGGCGGACCACCATGTCAATCTAGGAAGTGGGTAGGACCCCTGCTCTCCCTGGTGGCGATACGGGGAGGACCTCTATACAAGGTTTCGTTATTGTAGATTGGGTTGTGGCAGCCACTACCTACGATGACGACAAAGTGAGTCAACCTAGCCTTCCCACGGATAGGTTAGGGCCTAGATCTGGGTCACGTGTATGAAATCTGTTTATAAGAATACATAGGGGTCTGGTGATATACGTTAGCGGTCATTCAGGACAAAGTAGTTTTCGACGTTGATTCCCTTTTGTGGGCGTCCTCTTCGGCTTGTGCCCGACGCTGGTGTCGAGTAAGATAGACTGAGGCCGACGGTGTAGGTACGTAACTTACCTACTCCTCAATTCGTGGGACTAGGTGGTGCTGCTAGCACGACCTAGTGGGGGCCCCTGAAATGGGATCCCAGCTAAGATGGCCCAGACATATCCTACCTCATCAGTGTAGGGGAGAGAGTCATCGAGGAATCCTAGGGAGAGGCTCCCGAAACAGTTGTACGTTGGAGTGGGGAGAAGTGTCTCTCTGTGCATACCTTGGGGACGATGGTGGTGACGAGGCGCAGATACTTCCAAATCATGGTGGTCCATACCCCGAGTCAGGATAATACCCTCCTCCTTATACCAGCGTACGAGGTCATTTATCACCCTTTGTTAAATGAATTCAAAGGGGGACATGGGGTGTGGATGCCTAGTAGCTATGGTTGTGTAGGTCATCGCAGAAGTGGCGAAGCCATGAGGGGTTTTTGGGTTAGCATTTCCCCTGCCCCAACGTCGATGGATGGGTGGTGATCGGGTTCCTAGTGTAGCGGCTTGGTTCCTGAAAAAAAAGTAGGGAGATTGATCCATTAGTTATGAAATAAGGAAATTGACGCCCAGTTCCCCGGCTCCATTCCGTATTCCATGGTTGGTAAGAGATATCCACACTGACAACTTCGTAGACCGAGATGCCCAACATTTTGACTACCCCGACTTCTGTTGAGTTTCACACCAGGCCTGCTATTTTCTTGGCGGGGCCCGATGTCGGATTACTAGATCCGGTGACATGTTAGCCCACTAATGTGTCAAACTCTTCTAATCTCCATATTGAGGAGAAGAATTTCATGTTGGGATCACTATTTCTATTTCTGATGCTTTCGCTGGGGCGCACGTGTATCCATCTGTTTTGAGGACGACGACGTTGTTTGTTGCCCCACATTCCCGCTTTCCAAAGGCATGCGCAATCTATTCCTTGTTCTGGGGTATTTTATCCTTGATTGAAATGGGATAATGGGATGTTAGTTCATACTTTCGTGGATTCCTCCTCAAAACTCGTCACCTAGTCTGGGTCTCCCATATAGATTTAATACGTTGTTCATGAATCTATTCCCAGTTCCATATCTTTATGGTTGTTGGTTAGTTACACTACTTTTGTTGGGACATTCCTAGGAGTCCAGCCGGGGCAGCAACAATCGGTTAGGGGAGTTGTCACATTGGATATCACTGGTGTGTATGGATTCTAGAACACAAGATTTTCTGGGTTTTCTTCCCCTTATTATAGTGCTTCTTGAGGGCACAGAAGCCCGAGAAATCCCACATCGAATGAGGGGAATTATTTTCCATAAGCATGTCTCTGAGGTCTTCCTCAGCTTCCTGTGTTTAAAAAAGGGTATTCCATGAGTTTAACGTCTAACATAGATGGATCATACTGATTAAAACATTGAATAGAGTGGATCACATGGGTGCAACACCTAGGGGGAACACCGATGTCAAGGCTAACACATAGTTAGTTACCCGCTTACTACTTGGAGCAGTGTAAGGGTGAATTGGAATGATCCCCCCGGGATGTGGCATCCTGGGTAAGAATCAAGATGGATGATTGATTGTTACGTGAAGTGTAGGGCAAATGAGATGGATCTATTGTGAGGACGACGGTGGTGTTGGGCTTGAGGCTTGACGTGACTTCCTATATATCCCTGTGGTAGGGAATCAAGGTCCACATAGGTCAGAATTGGATATATGATCAGTGTGTGCACAGAGGAAAATGACCCGATGATATACTAGGGATTACGCGTGGTTAGCAGCCATAGGTTGATCTAATGCCACTGGGATGGACTAAAGACATGGGTCCCAATAGAGGGGATGACAATGTCTTACCCCTAGGTTTGGGCTGACAGTGACTTACCACTGACGGAAGTTGACAACGTCTTACCACTGACTGAAGTTCACAATGGCTTACCACTGGATGGGGAAAAAGGGGAATACAGACTAAAGTCATGCGTAATGGGGGTGGACTGACGTGAAGTGGTCGGGACCATTGGTTATTGGGCTTGAACCTCGGGGATGCTTCCTATATACCTTGCCTTGGAAAGGATCAAAGTCCACATTGTTCGAGATTGGTGTCTTGGTGAACCAACGTACAGGGGGCGGGATCAATTAGGTGATGGTCTTGAACCTATGGGAGGCTTCCTACATACCTTACCTTGCAAAGGATAAAAGTACACATATTTTGGGATGGTGTGGGTGAACCGACATGAAAGGGGGTCAGAACGACTGTGTTTTGGGCTTGAACCTCAAGGAGGCTTCCTACGTACCTTACCATGGCAAGGATCAATGTCCACATAGTTCAGGATGGTGTGGTGAACTGACCTGAAGCTGTCGGGACCAATGTTTGTTGGGATTGAACCTCTGGGAGGCTTCTTATGTACCCTACCTTGTCAAGGATCAAAGTCCACATAGTTCCAAAAGGGGATTGGGGATTACACTTTTGGATACCTAGAGAGGATTTAATGGTTGATGCTTACTCTAAGACTACGTGAGTCATGCTCGGTGTGAGAAAAAAAAGGTAGCAAAGACCTGATGATCACGTCGTGAAAGGTGAATCCGTTGAAAGTGGAATAGGGCTTACGCGTGATTACCAAACCAAAGAGGAAACATGGGCATACATGTGGAGTGGCCCAGGGAGATGGAGACTGGGACTTACTCTAGGGTGGAGACCCAGACGGTGATAAAGCACTGAGGGAGAGGGATGGGATAGAAAAATCCATGTCCCCATCTCTCCTCTTAGTCTTTGGAACAGAATCAGAGGGGAAGAGCAGGGGTGTTGCCTCCCACAAGAAAAGCTATGGGCTTACACCATGATGGTTTCCCTATTCCCGTGGACAGATGCCACTCCGATAAGGAGGATTTCATTCCTTCTGAGGAACGGTCATAATCCCATATAGACGAGCGAGTGTAGAGAATGTCTGATATGGGGTGCCCCGCGTAGAGTGTACGAGGTGAGGTTATAGTTTAACGTCATGTTTTGAGGATGATGGCACTTGCAAGATTAAAGATTTGCATATCGGACGAGGTGGGTTTACTCCACACCCCTAGGACGTACATGACTGATACCCACCCTCCCTTGGGGAAGGGGAGGCATCAGCAATGTCATTGTGAGGGAATGTTATGGATTGATCCATTGGGGGGTCCACTTTAGTGTGGCTATGCAACGAAGCAATAACCCTTGGCAGGCATATGCAAAGAAGCATGAGGTGACGCAACGCAAGGTGAAGTACCATCCAAGGGACTTTGAAATCCTTCTGTGTAAACCTGGAGGGATGCACGGGACAAGAACTCATGATGTAGGTGTGGTTTGTACCAGAGGGGCTAGGACATGGTGACGTAAGGGGAGGATGATACATGGTGTGCACAAAGGGGATTGCGCGCAAGATAGAGGGTGTGCGCGCATGCTGAATGGGTGCACACAAGATGGAGGGTTTGTGCGCCAGTGGAAGGGGTGCACACAAGAGGGACAGGTTTGTGCGCAAGAAGGTAAAATTTGATCACAATACAAGAACTTTCATGAAAAAAAGTGATCACTTTCACACAAACGCCTTGGGTGAAAGGAAACGGACAAGGGTTACACCCAAGAGGACCTGTCACGCGAAATTAAATACCCAGAGGTCGTGGTAGGTTTTGCACAGTCGTGGAAGAGGAGGATTGCGCGTAGCAGAACTACCCTTCATCTTTGGGTTCTGTCCCTGAAGGGCATTGGTATGCTTCGTTTTATAACTGAATTCCTCAGATGTGTAGTGAAAAGGGGGGCCTAGC
This sequence comes from Viscum album, assembly GCA_963277665.1. Lineage (NCBI taxonomy): Eukaryota > Viridiplantae > Streptophyta > Magnoliopsida > Santalales > Viscaceae > Viscum > Viscum album. The sequence continues at coordinate 1,505,207,904 of OY728133.1, forward strand.
ACGCAAACTCCCGTTTGACATCCCCTTCAGCACGCGAAGTTTTCGCATCGAGGCCCGAGGGTGCTCCACCCGGGCACCCATCTGCGTTCGTGCCTTTTGGGTGGATTTGGAGGGACTGCAGTCGAGGTGGGCCCTACCCGCGCCACAGGCGTGAAACACTTTGTGTGTCGGCCTTCCGTTTGCATGCACCTGCAACATCTTGTGCATGCGTGAAAAATCTTGCGGGTGCCTACCTCCGGGGCCTTGAAATTAGTTTCAGATTTCCCTAATTCATCAGCTCCTAATTTGTCCGCCTGGTGGGATCCTTTCATGAATTTCGACGTCATCAGTTATTATGTAAATATTATGATGTGATGGGTGGACCCAAAATTATATAGCACTCCAATTCATTGGGTAATGTGATGTATCTCATGGTTTAATGTTTAATATTCATGACCATGATGTAATATTTTCTCAAAATGAATATGTTATTATTATTCCCAAATCTTATGTGTGAACAAGATGCTATATTTATTTAAAACAATGTGTGGTGTTTGACTAGTATGACATGATGTTTTATTTTTATGCATTTCTAGATTCCATTCATTTATCACAGGTTTCCCTCATTATATTAATGACAATCCTATTCTTATGATATAATATTGATAATTATGTTCACCAACGTTATGTTGATTCATGTCCCTTATTCATCCTCTTACATGGATTTTATCTCATCCCTTTATTTGATTTATGTCCTTAGGTGATTAAATTTACTAAGGATAACATGAAATTTTAGGAATAAAGTTTATGGATTTAATTAAATTCGTATGTTTTATTATGTCCAGGTTATGTATGAGCCTAATTTTCCCAAGAGACTAAGTTTTTTTATCCTAGATTTATAACTCTGTTATGTTTTCTATCATAAAAATTATCTAACAATTATGTAATGAAAATTATGGTCTCTATAGAGTCAATATCTCTATGGATAAAAATATTACACATATAACAAATTAAAGTATAATATCTCCTAAAGATAGCTCAACACGAGGGAAGAAAGAAATATGAAGTTACATAAGAACTAAGATTTCTCAATACACTGGAACATAAGTAAAGAAAATAAGGGGTTAATGCATTTAGTGTGGGATAACATGGAGTTATAACAATCATTAGGATTAATAATGATCATATATTTAGAGATCTAGTAATGATTTATAATGTATGTTTTAGGTAAGGGGGTCCATTATTCCATTACCAAGAAATTATTAAAATGTATTTACTAGAAACTATATAGATTTAAATTTTGGATGATTTGGATTTACAAGGGAGGATTAATTTATATAATGATGGTAATTTAATATAATTCATCTATAATGAAGGATTGTTGATTTTTGGAAAGAGGTTGTGTGTTTCATTCATAACTAAACTGAAGATCTAGCTTCTAGAAAAATCATGTTGCTCATGTTTCTCAATACACCCTAGTAGCACAAATATATATGGAGAATTAAGGTAAAATTTCTGTTTGGATTTTATGAGGTTGTAAATTTTGGACTATGTATTCAAATCCATAGTGTCCTAGTAGATAATGGATGAAAGAAAAAATTCTAAGGGATTCCAAAATCCTCAATATATAACTATATGAATGTAATACAATATTATAATGTACATCCAATGACTACCAGGAAGAATTGTTCTGTGTGGGTCATCATTGATATCCATAAAAATTATGTACATTTATTAGTAGTAAGGGAATACATTGCACTTCAGTTCCTTTCTCGGGTTTATATTGATTAAATTATGGGACTCCATGGGGAGCCTCAATCAATGGGATTTGGTCATGACCCTCGATTCACATTAAAATTCTGAAATATTTATCACAATGATCTAGACACTAAGGGGAATTTAAGCACCTCCTATCATCAAAAAATAGACGTGCAGTCTGAAAGAACTTTTCATATGATGGAATAATTTCTAATTTCTTGTTCACATTACTTCCAAGGAGGTTCGTATCATTATATTCCCCGAATGGAATTTGTTTTTAATAATAATTTCCTTTCAATAATCTAGTTATTACTTTATGAGGCATTGTATGTGAAAATATTTTTTACTTGATATTTTTTGTAAGAATTTAGTGAAATGATGATATTTGAAATGGATCATGTGGAGGATAAAACTTAGATTATATGGACGATTCAAAATCATATCAAATAAGAAAAAACTATTATGCTGATAATATAATTAATTACATGGATTTTCATTAGGGTTAATGTATTTTTAAAGGTTTCCTTATGTAAGTGAGTTGTAAGATTTGGTAAAAAGGGGAAATTAATCCCTGGATACATTGGGTCTTTTAAAAATGAGAGATAATTAGAGTTGTATCTTTTTGATTGGTTATGGCCCCCATCATTTCTAAAGTATATGAAATTTTCCAAGGTTCATTAATAAGGAAATACATGATAGATCCAATGCATATACACACATATGAGGGAATAGTGTTGGAACCCGACTTATCTTATAACAAAGATCTATTCTAGTTTCTCATCACTAGAGAGAAATTGTATTGGAATTAGAAAACAATGCAGATTTAAGGGATTTCAAAAAATCACAAAGTTTAGGAGGAAACATGGGATCCTGAAAAATCTATGAAGAAATAATTCTCCCAATTTTATATAAGTTGTCATATATCCATTTTAAATATAAAATTATTTAATAGGAACATAATTTATTACCCAAGACCCTAATATAGCATGTAAATAATAAATCCCAAAATTATGGCGTAATACATAATATAAAAAACCCTTATACGTTAATCTATTTATATTTTTTTATTTAATTTTAATTTCAACCAATTAAGTAATTTTTTGGATTTATACTTTCAATGTTAGCTTAAGATGAAATTTTTGAATTTTTTTAAGATAAATGATTTTTAGATGAATAGTGAAAAAATATTGTTTTTTTCTAAAACGGTGAATTTTATTACTATATCAAGATATGTCAATGGAAAATATTTTTATAAAAAAAATAATTATTCAAATAACTATTTAATGAAAAAAATAGTTTAAAATTTTTTTTTATAAAATTTAAAAAACCAATGTTTAACCTTATAAAACAAAAATAATAATATAATTTTAATTATTTTGGTTTATAATTTTTTTTAATTAGGTAATTTAATGGAGAAATTCATTTTTGGATTGATTTAAAAGATAATTGTTTTTATAATAAATCCTTTTCTTTCATGAAATTTGATAATTTTTATAATTATGTATTACACATAATTTTGAATATTGGAAACACACTTTTCCTAAAAAAAATTTACACGATATGGAAATGTATTTTAAAATTAAGGTTTCACTCTATTATAAATTTTCTATGATAAAATTATTTAAAAATTTAATTTATTTAGGTAAAATTCGGTAAAAATTTCAATTCAAATTTTTTTCATTAATATTAATTACTAATTTTAAAAAATAATTACCCTAGTAAATTGAAAAATAGTAAAAAAAGGTTTAATTAGATAAAATTAACAAAAAATATTTAAAAAGGTTCAAAAATGTATTTTTAAGCTATTAATCAACCAAAACGCACACGGAATTCCTATTTTTTAAGTTTTTTTATCATTCGGCCCTTGATTAATAACATTACATTACCAAAATTGTAATGTGTGGTTATGAAAATTCCATTCTCTTATTATAGGGGATAATTCCACCATGTAATGTAATCCCTTTTACATTAACTTTCATCCTAAACACTTGAAATTATTCTCTTAGTTGAACCCTCTAAATATTTCATAATCCTCTATTCACCATTAGTTTGATTAAGGCATCCATTTCCATGGATATTTATAAGACAAAACCCAATCTCTCGATGTTAGTATTACCTCCATCATGATCAATTATTCTTAATATTTCTCTTCCAATACTTTCTTAACCATGTTAATATAGTTAAATAAGTATAATTACTATACCAGTATGTTATTATATTAATGTAACAACCCTCATTTATTCATTTTTGTCCACTAAGATAAAAACATAAATGTTGATAGTGATTATGTGCGGACTTCCACCTCCACCAATCAATGTATTATATTTTTCATAACCAAATTTCATGGATGGTTATAAATATTTAATTTATTAATAAATATTTTACATAAAATATATTTATCATTATCAAATGTTAAATTAATATTTACTTTCAATCTCATTAGTTCATTAAAAAATGTCATCATGTGTATCTATGGACTACCTCATCTATCAAAAACATGTCTTATTTTTCATAACCACATAATATGGAGGTTCCTAAAAGTGTAAATAATGAAATAATATTATATATATAACATTATTAATCTCATTAAATAAAAATCAATTCCCTATATTTCTTTTTATTTTATTAAAATAATCAAAATGTAATATGTTCATACGTGAAGACATACACCTCCACAAAGTAATGTTTTTCTATTTTCATATTAATTATCAATACTTATAAAAAATGATCAGATTCCAACCCTTAAAACATATAAATAATATAAATATTCATCTATTATAATGATATTATCTCAAAATAAAAAAAATAACCATACTCACCGTAGAATTATTGTATGTTCATGTTTGGGTAGGTGTGAACACCTATTTTAATAATGTTATAAAAATAAATTGTAGACACCCATTTTTTTCCTAATAAGACTTTAAAATGTTTCTAAGAATATTTCCAGATCTAGTCGCTGAGATGACATGAAATTTCGTGGACCAGTGTGCCCAAAATTAATTTTATTAAAATATTAAGTGTTTTTATACTACGCACATGATGGAAATGGGATATCTATTAGACGGTTGATCAGATCAAAAATCAGAGCCCACAATTGGGTCTGGAATGTGAAGTTTCCCCTATGAGCGACATAATATGAGTCATCATGGGAAGTTTGGACCCCTCGATTTTCAGTGGTGTGTTAAATGGATAAATTAAATTGTTAATTTATTAATTTAATAGCTCATACTTGAATAACTTATGGACAAGGGATCAGATTAGAAATCTGAGACTACCGATGACCTCGAAACGTAGGCTTTACCCTATTAAGGGTAGAACCTTTGTTAGTGCCAGGTGTTCATCTTATGTTCCATCGTGGTAAAATAATTAAATAATTGAATGGTTATTTATTTAATTATTTGATTTAAACTCTATTATCCTAATTAGAGGTTATAAATTCTTTTCTAAGAGGGGTTTACCTCATAATTTATTTTGGCTAACGATGGAAAGTCTTCTCCTCTACTTTCCTACCCATTGAAAAATGAAGAACGTAGAACAACGAAGCCTCAGATCCAGGTGAATCGAAGCATGATGAAGAAAATAACTTCTTCCAATTGTTGCGCAATTGTAATCTTCATCAATGAAAATGGATCCAATCCAGGTAGTATTTATCATTGACGATTCTTTACCCCGGTTGAATTTTCATGACGATTGTGAATTAAATAAATTAATTCATATATCGAAAAACAATTAGTGGAATCAATTTCTTCTTGTTTATATTGAAATGTAAATTCTTAATTTATGATAAATATTTATTTTTCAATTTCTGGTGTTATTGATTCTCAATGATGATTTCCAAAAAACATGGCCATTGATCCATACATAGTCCATGAACTTTTCTATTTCATTCTTCAGTAGTTCTTCATCATCAAATAATTAAGCATGTCAAGAAATCAATGTTTTGTTGAGTGTGTCATATAGAATTAGAGATCTCGACTCGAGGATCATAGATCCTCATTTTTCCCTTAATTCTGCATTAGATAGAAGTTGGAATGTCTAGCAGAATCATTCTGTGGCGTGGGTCTGACGATGGTTCAGGCGGTTCAAAGAGGTGGTTTTAGTGAGGCGAGTAGGTGATCCCTGTGGCTGGGTGAAGCGTCTCTGGTTTCATTATAGGCAGCTTTGGCGGTTCGGGTCATGTGGATGACCAGGCCGGCATGAGCAAGGCATTCCAACAGAGTGAGGTCAGCGTGACGAGTTGATTGAGGGCCAGGAAGCACGGCAGGCTAGAGGCGTGGCGACGCTGGTATCCAGAGCTGGTGGCAGCTGTTTTGGCCATGCAGAAGAACCCTATGATTATGGTTTCAAGAGGAGAATATCATGAAAGAAGGATATTGTAGAGGGAAAAAATTGAAAGTAAATAAATTAAAAGAAAAATAAATATAAAAGAATAAAGTGGGAGATTGGGTGACGGAGACTCACGCGCAACAAGATTGATTTTGATGCATGGAAGGGGTTTGGAATTAAGAAAAAAAAAATAAACAAGTAATAATAAAATTAAATTATTGTTATTATTACATTTAATGATAAAACACTATTTTCTATAACTCCTCCGTGTGACCTCGGTTTGATGAACTGTTAGTGGCAGAACGATCCTGGCATTATGATGGTCGATTTGAGTCCAATGTTGAATATTAAATTCTGGTTTGTAGCTGGGGTCCATGAAGCACCCAATATTATTAGTATTATTATTATTATTGTGGGATATTGTATCTGACATATCACCCTCAAATGATGTCGAAATTATGAACTTTCTATGAAATTGAAACCCTGAAATAAAGACGGATATTTCAAGAAAAATTTTGGATATTTAAGTCAAGGTCGAGGTGCAGGCCCCATGAGGTCAGTTCGCGCATGTTGCAGTGAAATGCCACATTTCACCATGTATCCATTTCAAGGAAAATGAATAGTTTATCTTGTGCATTTTTCTCCAAGGATCGCAATAGTGTGATCCATTTGGTTATCTGGTGACGTTTGAGGAGGCCTGTTAGTAAATGTAGGTTTTCACCCTTTAGTTTAAAAATGAGTAATGTGTGCTTGTCAGCCTTTTGGTTAGAGATTTCATTTACTCTAGGAGTACACTAGAACCTCTAGGGGTAATTGATTTTCTATTTACTACATGAGTATGGATAAGTACATAGTCAGGCGAAGAGGCAGGGCCACATGATGTGTGGGCCTAACACGCACTGTGTACCACTTTATGAATTTTATATCTCTCGTATCTCCTTCTTTTGGACTCAGAAATTGGAATATGAGTAGCATATCCTAATTTTTTTTCAAATATAATGATATAGTGCCTCCGGTATTGGCTTTTGGGATATAATACGAGATGTTCCGAATGTGACGCATACTCAGGGTAGCACCAAATGACTACATCATCGTTCTTTTCCGATAGGTACCACCTAGCAATGATGATTGGAGTTTCTAGATGCTTTTCCAAGAGGATCCACCCAGCGGTCCAGACTCGTGCCCCCTTTAGGTTTGTCCATACTAGACCGGGTCTCTAGGAGACTCAGCGGGCTGGATCCTTGTCCAACTGGTCTAGGTCCAACAAGGCTTGTTGGACCTAGCCCACTGGCCAGGCTAGACCAAACCAACCAGGACCCACAGAAGGTTAGGTCGAGTCTATCGTAGTGAACTGGGGTATTTGGGACCCATGGGCTTCTTTGGTGATGTCGTTCTGACCAGGTCATACCAAGCTTCGTCACAACTGGTCCCCTAGTTACAAAAACGCATGTATCTTGCAGATCGTGTGTCCGATTTATGAATCGCTTGCAGTGTTTGGACCCTCTCAATGAGGCAGATATTTTGGATTTCTCTATGGTTAATTTCATGGAATTTGAGATGTGAAGAAGGTCTTGAGGAGTGGTTCTCCCAAGAACAATATGGACAGAACCCTGCAACTTGTTGAGACCTGAATTCTGTTGACTTTTAGTCCAGTGGGAAGCACCCCTCTATGAATTTGTAGGCCCAATGTGTGAATCACTTCTATAAGACATTATAGGCCCATGGTACGCAATGAGGAGGAGAAACATTGTAGGCCATGTCTAGTGGGAAGCAACACTCTGTGACTTTTCAAGCCCACAGTACGCGATGGGGAGAGCTACCTAAAAAGTACAAGGTTAGTGGGAAGCACCTCTTCATGACTTGGATGTCCCACTATAATCCCTAGAGGAATATTTCTATCTTTGATGAGGTGTTTGATGATGTGGATGATGATGCTACTATTAGTACCCTAGAATATACCTGGTGTGAGTTGTTAGATGGAGATCCCCTTAATCTCTTGTGTGGGTTTCATTGAGAGAGAATATATATTATTGGGTGGAGATATAATTTTTCCATTCACTCTTGTTATACCATTTTATCTCTAATTAATCCCCTCTTCAGTACCTCTCTTGTCGCTCCCTCGAGCATTCAGGGCATCCTACTGAGTATTCATATACTCACCACTACTTCATCTTTGTCATCATTTGGTGTTCCCTTGTAGACAATGGATTGGTTGATCGTGATATTAGAGGATCTTAGTGATATGGGGTGCTTGGACCATGTTTGGTGGTTTTAGATTAGGATTCATGAGTGGTACTCTCCTAGCCATTTTCGTATTTTTTTACCTGTTGTCGGGTTGTGGAACTTTTCTAGTTGGGTGTGTATTTTATCCTCTTTCCCATTATTCTTTACTTTTATTGCACTAGTTTTGTTTAGATGTTTATGCATATATGTTTGGTTTACTTTTTAAAGGAGTTTTGTATCTTTCTTTCTTTCCCTCTGCATTTTTTCATTGATTAGGATGCATTTTTACGTAAAGTTTCTTAGGAAAAGGCCTCTCCTAGTTTTTTGTGCCTTCAGCACTAGTCTCTAGCCCCTTGCCAATGTAGGTGGGCTTGGGGTAGTTGTGTCTTGATCCCTGGTACAGTTCGGGTCGGAAATTTTTTTTATCAGAAGTGTTTCAACCCTTGGGATGATTTTTGGAAGCTTCCCTAAAAAGGTCTTTGTTGGGTTTAGAAAAATAGTGTTGAAGTGTCTCGAGATTGTCTCTCAGGCTAAGGAGTCTAGTGATGGTATGGGCAGCTGACATATCTATTCACCAAGATCATGATTACCCACTTTTAGACTCAATACCCTAAGACTCTTGTTTCAGGGAACAATGGTACATGCATCATACAAGATTGAGTCTCTAACTCTGCTTCTTGAGTTATCTTCCCACATCTGTTGATGTATATATATATATATATGCTAATCTTACCGCGGTACTCCTTGAAAGCTTTAAAGATTCCACCATGATGATAGACAGCTAGGATACTAGCTATGGTTCATGATGAAGATTCCATGAGTGACAAGGCCTCAGTTCAGGACCCATCATCTGAGCCTCTTTATCTATGTGAGAAGGTAGCAGCACCCCTATCTATTGAGTAGCAGATAGCCCCAGAAGAGCGGGATGAGGATGTGTGATGGTTGAGGACACTTTCTGAGTTACAGCACCAGAGACCGCTGAGGTTATGTGGTGAGCTAGACCCTATGATAGCGAAGGTTTGGCTAGAGTTAGTGGTCTACCTATTGAGGCTTGTATGAACACCAGTAGATCAGATGGTGGATTTTTCAGACAACCTTTTCCTTGGAGAAATTGGACATTGGTGGAGCTTAGTTACTCATATACATGATGAGTTGGCACTATCATGGGATGACTTCCATCAGTTGTGTCTTGAGGAGTTCTACCCCCTCCTACTTGTTCTCTATTCGACTTCATGAGATCCTCCATTTATGGTAGGGAGGGATTATAGCGACTGAGTATGAGACTAGGTTCATAGACCTTGTAAAATACTCTTTAAACATGATCTATAATGGTTGCTTTTGAGTTTGGAGGTTTCAGAAAAGTATCCCTAGGTAGATCCATGTTATCGTACTACCCATGGGCATACCCACCTATTTCAGGGAATTGGAGAAACCATTGGTGATAGAGATATTTTTTTCAAAATAACACCATACACCCAGTTGTGGAAGTGATTTCAATAGAGCTCAGATGTATCCAGCAACTAGTAGAGGCCAGGCAATGAGATCTCAATGTAGGAGATCTTCTCATGATCGGTCTCGAGAATTTGGTCATATGAGGCCCAAACTGCACAGCATAAGTTTTGCGGAAAAGTCCCTCTGACTTGTGCACTCAAGGAATGGTTGTGTAGAATATGCCTTTTGAAGGAAGTGCGGGAAGTCCCAAAATCACTTAGTGCGGGGTGTTTTAGAGTATTTAACTTACCTACAACTGACCCTGGTGGAATTTGTGGGTACAGATTTTCTTTAGTCAGTGGTGTTGACTCCATCACTTCTCAAATGTGTAATAGATTATCAGTTGTGATTCATCGACTATAAAATCTTGTGTGACTAGATATCCTTAAGTGTTTCACTATATGAATATTCTGAAGGAGGGAATCATGAGACATTGTTCCAGTGATTCCAGTTGTGACATGGGATGTATAGGTTCATCCAAGGAGCCAAAAAATCCTCTAAGTTCTATTAGGTCATTCGAGACTGTACAAAGAGATGGCAAGCTTTCATAGCTCCTTGCCTTAACCTGAAATAGTTGGAGTGCGTACACGACGTCTTACACATGTCACAAATGAGGAGATATGTTTGTGTTCCTACACATTTCATCAACTAGAGAAAGCCTTGTGAGAATGGAACATCCCTTTGGTCCACATTATTTGGCAACACAGAAACATACAGCTTTCCATGGGAGTGGGAGAGGTTACTGTGGGATCAGTATCTCAAGTTGTTTCCTTAGTTTTTCTTTTTTAGGATGAAAATATTGAAGGGGGTATTAATGTAGATAAGCACCTTTTTTCTAATAAGGCTTTGAAATGTTTCTATGAATATTGCCAGAGTTGGGCACTGAGAGGGCGTGTAGTTCTGAGGCCCAGTGTGCTCATAATTATTTTTATAAAAATATTAAGTGTTTTTATAATACGCACATGTCGGAAATGGGATATCTCTTAAACGGTTTATTGTATTGTAATTCCAATACCATGGTTGGGTCAAAAAATTGGTGGTCCCCTAAGCGTGACATAAAATGAGTCATCACAAGATGTTCAGACCCCTCTCTCTTCGGTGATGTGTTATATAAATAAATTAAATTATAAATTTATCCATTTAATAGATAAAACCAAAATAACTCTTTGAATAAGCCTCAGATGAGAAATCTAAGACCACCAATGAGCTCAGAATGTAGGCTTTACCCTAGGAAGGGTATACAAATTGATGGATTCGGGTGTTCATCTTATGCACCATCATGGGAAAATAACTAAATTATTAAATTATTATTTATTTAATTATTTGATTAAAAACACTTTTAACATAATGAGATATTATTACTTTTTTTAGAGGGGTTGGCCTCATAATTCAGTTTGGCTAACAATGGGAACTCCTCTCTGCTCCTCTCCTCCCTGTTGGCCAACGATGAATGAAGAACAAGGAAGCCTCGCATCCAGCTGAACCAAAGCAAAAATAAAAAATAAAAAAAATTATGATCTTTGTACAATTGGGATCTTCATCGACAACAATTAATCAAATATTAATTGGATTTATCTTTATGGATTCCTTATCCCGGTTGAATTTTCATGATGAACGCAAATTAAATGAATTTATTCACAGATCAAAAAATAAATGGTTGAATCAATTTCTTCTTGTTTATCTTGAAATTGAAATTCATAAAGTATGATAAATATTTATCTTTCAATTCCATGTCTTATTGATTCTCAATGAAGATGGAAAAACAAACATGGCCATCAATCCGCACATAGTACTTAACATTTTTTATTTCATTCTTTGCATGTTCTTCATCGCCAAATAATTAAGCATGACAAGAACTCAATGTTTAATTGAGTGTGACATACAGACATAGATCTCTTGACCTGAGGATCATGAATCGGCATTCGTCACTTCATTCTAAGTTAGATCAATGCCAAAATGGCATGTAGAGTAATTCTGCAGCGTGGGTCTGGAGAGGGTTCCAGCGGTTCAAGGTGTCGGTTCCGGTGAGTCGATTAGGCGACTGCGATGGCTGGGAAAGGCGTCACTTATGAAGTATGAAGTGTCTTCAGTGGTTCAGGGAAGCGTGGAAGACCAGTTCGGTGCAAGTAGGGAGGTCTGGGTGAGTGAGGTCGCTGTAGCGAGCAAAATGGGGGTTAGGTGGCATGACAGGCAGGAGGCGTTGTGGTGCGGGTAGCTAGATGTGGTGGTGGTAGTTCTGGATATGCGGAAGAACCTTATGGTTAGGGGCGTAGGAGGATAATATCATGAATTAAGGATATTTTAGAGAGAAAGAATTTAAATTAAATAAATTAAAATAAATATAAATATAAAATAATAAAGAAGGAGATTTGGTGATGGAGACACGTGTGTAATAAGAGGGGGTTTTATGTGTCGAATGCTTTTGAAATTAAGGAAAATTAAATATAGAAATAAGTAATAATTAAAAAAATTTGTTATTACTTTTATTGATAGAACACTTTTTTGTCCGTAACTCCTCTATGTGACATCAGTTTGACGAACTGTCAGTGACAAAGAGATCCTGGCATTAAGATGGTCGATTAAAGTCTAATGTTAAATATTAAATTTTTGTTCGCGTCTTGGGTCCACGAAACACCCAATAATAATAATAATATTTTTATTATTATTATTATTATTTTTATTATTATTATTATTATTATTATTGTGGGAGCTTGTATTCGACATATCTCCCTCATACGGTGTCGAAATGACGAACTATATGTGACGATGCAACCCTGAAATTAAGACGGATATCTCAAGAAGAATTTTGGATATTTATGTCGAGGTCAAGGAATGGTCCCAATGAGGTTGGTTCATGCATGCTGCGGAGAAAATTGAACTTTTCACTGGGTATCTGTTTTGAGGTGAATGAATAGTCGGTCTTGTGAATTTTTCTCCAAGGATTGAAATAGTGTGATCCGTTTGATTATTTTGTGTCTTTTGAAAAGGCCTTCAAGTAAAAGTATGTTTTTGCCCTTCGTTTTAACAATGAGAAGTGTGCACTCGTCAGCCTTTTGGCTAGAGATATCCTGTACTCTGGGAGTACACTAGCACAGCTATGGGTACATGATTTTCAATTTAGTACACGAGTATGAATTGGTACACGGCCAGGCGAAGTGGCAGGGCCACATGAGGTGTGCGCTCCACACACACCATATACCACTTTAGAAATTTTTTACCTCTCATATCTATTTCATTTGGACCTGGAATTTGGCATATGAGTAGCCTGTCCTGAGTGTTTTTTCATGTAGAATGTTTTTGTACCTTCGGTAGTGGCTTCTGGGATATGATGTGAGATGTTCCGGATGTAACGTATACCAAAGGCAGCACCTGATGACTGCAGTAGTGTGATTTTCTAAGAGGCACCATCTAGCCAGGGTGATTAGAGTTCCTCGATGATTTCCTGAGATGTACCACCCAGCGGGTCATAACCGCACCGGTAGGCCGGACCTGTGCACCCTTCGGGTCGAGCTGGACAAGATCGGGTCGTCCGGAAACTCGGCAGACTGGACCCCGGGCCAACCGGGCCGGGTTCACCACGACCTATTTGACCTGGACCACTGGTCATGCTGGACCAGACTGACCTCGACCGGCACCTGGTCGGGTCGATTTCATCTTAATAAACCGGGTATGTAGAACCCTTGGGTCGGGTTGGTCGAGTTTTTCTGACTGGGTAAGACCGGACCCCATCGCAACCATCCATGTAGTTACTAAAATTCCCCTATCATGAAAAACATGTGTCCAATTTATGAGATGCTTATGGCGTTGGGACCCTCTTGATGAGGCGGATCTTTTGGCATGCTCTATGGTGAATTTTTTGGAATTTGATATGTAAATAAGTGCTTGAGGAGAGGTTCTCCCAAGCACACTGCGTATAGAACCTTGCAACTGGATGAGCCCAGAATACTTCTAACTTTTTGCCCAGTAGGAAGCACCTATCTCTGAATTTTCCAAACCATGGTGGGATGCACTTCTCTATGAATTTTCAGGCCTATGGTATGTGATGGGAGGAGTAACTCAGTAAGCCATGACAAGTTTTAAGAACCTCTCTATGACTTTGGAAGCCCACAATATGTGATGAGGAGGACTACCTAAGTCGTACAAGTGTAGTGGGAAGCCCCCTTCGTGACTTGAGAGGCCCACTGTACTCCCTAGAGGAGGGGATCTTCAGCATCTGAGGTTTTTGACGAGGTTACTAATGATGCTATTGTTACTACCCTAGAATATACCTAGTGTAAGATATGAGATAGAGATCCCCTTACTCTCTCGTTGGGCTTTATTTGAGAGAACATATATATTATTGGGTTGAGCAGTACTTTTTCTATTCACTCTTATTTTACCTTGTTCTCTCTTAATTTTCCCTTCTTCAATACCTCTCTTGCTACTCCCTTGAGCCTTCGGGGCATCCTAATCGGTATTATTATACTCACCCATTATTTTTCTTTCCCTAATTTATTGTGCCCTTTACAGACGAAGGACATTTTGACCATGATATCATAAGAGATTAGGGATATGGGTGGCTTGGACCGCATGAGGTGGTCATATATTGGTATTTAGGAGTGGGACTCACCCAACCATTTTACTTTTTTTACCTATTGTTCGGTTGTGGAACCCTTCCAGTTGGATGTGTATTTTTTTCCCTTTCACTTTCTGATTTAATTTTCTTGCAATTGTACTATTTAGAGGTCGATGAATATATGTTTGGTTTCCTTTTTATAGAATTTTTGTATCCATATTTCTTTTCCTCTGTAGTTTTTCATTGAGATAGCTGTATGTGTGTGTAAAGTTTCTTAGGAAAAGGCCTCCCCTAGTTTTTTTTCACTTTGGAGCTAGTCACCAGCCCCTGTCCTATGGAGGTGGGATTTGGGTAGTTGCGGCACAAGCACCGATACAGGTTTGGTTATGACATAGATAATGAATAACTAATGTAAATTAAATACTAATGTTTTTATAATTTAATATGAAAATAATAATTAGGATTATTTTATAGTTCTATAAAGGGTATATTATGTGTTTAATTTTTTGTGATATTATTATATTTTTTCACCCAAATTAATGAAATAAGCTGACATTGATTAAAATTTAACACAACATAACAAAACCACTTATGGGATGAGATAAGATATTTATAAATAAACATAAGTTATTTGTTACAATACCTTATATTATATACGAATTTTGTTCTTTTGGATTAGAGTAAATAACAGCACTTATATTAAGAAACTAGTTGAAAATGATCAGCATTACTAAAGAACGATGTTGAAGATAGATAATAACTAAATAATATACATGAAGATAATAATTTTAAATGATTTTCATAATTTTTACATACAACAATAATATTTTAAAATAGGTCATTGAGATAATTATTTTTTTCAAATATAAGATTCAATCACTTTAGTGGAAATGGACAAATAAGGTAAGGGAACTTTTT
The DNA here is from genome assembly GCA_963277665.1 of Viscum album. Classification (NCBI taxonomy): domain Eukaryota; kingdom Viridiplantae; phylum Streptophyta; class Magnoliopsida; order Santalales; family Viscaceae; genus Viscum; species Viscum album. The sequence goes on from OY728133.1 coordinate 1,505,223,154, forward strand.
TCTAAAATTCCTTTTCCAGTGATATATTTTCTATTGTCCACAAAATTTCAATTACGTGGTGTAAAAAATACTAATATGATTAATTATATCTTGAATTTTATTTTGTTCAATGTATCTAAAGATCAGTTAAAAGATTTATGTTTCAATGGATTGATTGAAATGTTACATAATCTATCAAAATGAACAAAAATTCAATATTTGGAAATTAATGTTTGTATAATTTTATTAGAAAATAAATCCTTCTCTCGAAAATGGAAATTCGATATGGAGGTGGGGCAGATTCACCTGGAGGTAATCACCCTGAAAATATTTTTTGGAATATTAACTCAGTCGTCACTCGGTGCATGATGAGTGATAATAAGACAACACATCTATCTACACACCCCTGGGGGATAAAATATTGATAATTCACATGATCATTATGAAACATAATGATGGATTTTCCTACCATTTCATTGGTATCCTATTATTTCAAACTACTAAAATCAATTTTTATCTTTTATTGATAACTAATCACTTTGAAAGTACCTTATCCACCACCTTATCTTTATTTATTGAAAATATGTACTTACTATTACAATTAGAATACCATATAGTTTATATGTTGATTTTATAGATTTTCTACTACATAGAAACACTATTCTATTGAATAGGGAATTGTTTGTTTGTCCTACTTCCATCATATGGAGTTTAATTGTTTAATTTTTCAATGATTTAGTAATAGGTTTCCTAGGGGATGTTATAAAATATATTTTTAACTCATATGATAAGTGCATTGGACTTAGTTAGAAATGTGTATAACCTAGTACATATTTCCACTTGATGCATTGATAGGTATCATGAGACAAACTCGCTGGTGTATTGGAATATACCTTACCCATTTATAAATTATTTCTTTCCACAATTCCTTTAAAATATGTTTACTATGTCTAACATTATGTATCCCATTAGTATGAGATCAAAAATTATTATCCATCTATTTATTTATTTTCATAGATATAGTACATCGTCAGTTTTAATCTATTATGGAAATATGTTGATAATTTGTTTTTTTGCATACTACTTTTTTCAATAATCATGTCATGATGTATTTCATTGTGCACTACTAATTATTGGGCATCTAATCTAATGTTTATTTTATTTTCCTTTCCCAATGAACCCTATAAGAAAACTATTTGTAACATTCATTGATCTATAAAAGGAAAAATAATTGTGCCATGGAGTATTTATTTTTTATATTATAAAGTGTAATGTGAAAATATATATGTATCTAGACTTTAGAGGATACTAAACTGTTAGATTCTTTAGGAACTCTTGTATTTTTTACTAATAAGGTAATATAACTACCAGATCTGGGTTTCTAGAGATTGGTTTATCATAAAATAAGAATATATGATAAATTGTCACCCTAGGAAGAAAAAAAGGTGTAATATTCCATGATTAAGAAGGTTCATGGAGTTATATCCATGATGAGGAAAGATAAGGATCCAATATTCATGGATTTTTTAAAAACTTAAATGGATATTATTATGTAATGGGAATCATTAATCATTTTCATGATAATTTCCAAATAATATTTACTAGAGAAGAAAAACATCCCTCAAAATGATAAAGCTCTAAAAAATAAAGTAAAAGATAAAGAATATTAGAAGTTCAAACATTTTATCTATTAATATGGAATTTTGATGTTTCAAAATTGATTATGTGTACCACTAGAACATCAGTTGAAGATAGAGTTATTAGATTAATCACACAACTAAAAATTCAATATCCATCATAGAATCAAAAATATATATATAGGGATTGATGAGAAAACATTAAATTGGATAACATGATGTGTTTAATTTATAACTATGTGTCAAGATATTTGATTTGACATTAGCCAATTGCTGATACATAACCTCAAAAAGGTTTCATGCAACCTTTCCCTATAGTACTATTAAAGTGGAAAAATATTGTAATTTATTTTTTTCACATTACTTCTTAATGAATCCAAGATGAATGGAACCACATAAGTCATTTTGGATCACCTTGAAATTTTTTATAATTTTTTGAAATTATGAAGGATATATCCGTAAGGGAACTTCAATGAATTTATATTAATGAAGTTGTAAGACTTAATGGATTAGCACTATCAGTTATATATTATTTTTTCGCATAATTCACATAAAAATTTTTGTGGGAATTATTAGAGGGATATGAACACTGTGTTTCATTTTATAACTTCTTATCATAATCGTATAGATGGTTAGTCTAAAAAGACTATATAAACCTTAATAGATATGTTGAGGTCCTTATCACTTGACTTCCAAGTCACTTGGTACAAATACCTACCTCTAGTATAGTTCATTTAAAATAAAACATTTCACTATAGTATTCAAATGAAACCATATAAGGAATTGTATGGGAAAATATAGTACACTATAAATTAATAGGATAATATCTAATAAATAAAGCTAGTTAATATATTTGTTCTTGAAATAACAACTGAGAATGTGAAGGTTATGCAAATTAATTTTAATATATCTCAATGTAGATACAAAATTTGTTATGATAACCAAAGATAGGAAATTATGTTCTAAATTAAGAACCATGAATTCTTAAAGGTATCACTATATAAGGAATTTATAAGGTTTAGTAATAATAAAAATATAAGTCCTAGGTACATTGGACCTCGTGAGATGAATATGAGAATTGGTGTTAAGGATTATCAATTGTTTATTCCCCCTAAAATATTGAAATTACATGACATCTTTTGTGTTTTGTTATTAATAAATTACATTATAAAACTGATAGGTATACTCACCATTGATGAGATAGAGCTTGTTCCTATCTTTTCTTATGAGAAAAATCTTTTCAATATTTTTAATATAGAGGGAAGCAGTTGTGGAATCAAGAAACTTTTCTAGTTAAGGTGCTTTGGATAAATCACAATATAGATGAGGCATCATTAAATATTATGGAAATGGTGAGGAAAATTTTGCCATGATTTTTCTTGGTTTAATGTATACCCCAATTTTCATTGACAAAAATATTTCACTGATAATTTAAGAAAATATATTTATAATATAATAAAAATAATTAATTAAAACACAATTCCATTTATTTAAAAATAATTTTATGATATAATTAAAAAATTATATTGAATACCGAAGGTGTAAGTAGGAATATGAAATACATAACAACATATGTGTGAAAAATAATCTTGAACTCCCATGGGATTATATAATACAAATCATAAAAAAGAAAATATGTACATTATTATGATAAAGAATATAATAAGTTTTTTAATATATATTCTAGAAGAGACTAAAATAATGGGTATAAAAATGTTAGAGGATAGAATAAATTATTTTTACAAATTTTAATGTGATAGTTTTAATTGTAACTAGATATTGAAACAATAATTTAACATTTAATTACTAGCCTAATCATTTGGAGTTTTAAATTCCCCAATAATTGATATTCATCATGAATAAATAAAAAATATTAGTATTATAATATCATAAAAACATTTCATAAATAATGTAACTTAAAGCATGCATTATAATTCATTTTGAAATGTATGTTTAAACTTATTTGGTAAAACGTTAACTTCATGTTAAATTGTAAATACAATTTATAACTATTTTAAAAATTTATTTATATTAGAAGGTATATTATAAAAATTTGTAAATCATGTAATAATTATTAAATAAAAATAAATATAAATGAAATCACTTATATAAAAATAAATATTATTTACACTTCTTAAAATTATTATTTATATATTATATGATTTTACTTAAAAGTAAACTTTTTAATATTTTGAACTCTAATTTAATAAAATTGGATTAATTTTTCCTTGTATCATGTAGAAATTATCATAGGGTGATATTTTTATATTTTCAGGAGAAAACATGAATTTTAGAGAATAGTAAAATAAAATAAAATATTCAAATACACCATAAGTTTTACAAAATTACCGTGATATAATTAAGTCTAAAAAATTTATAAACCATTTCGAATGAAATAAAATATATTTACAAGTAAAATATTTCAATTAAAAATAATATACTTAATTTATAATTCATTAAAACAATTTTCAAAGAATACATTATATTTACTTTCATTTATATATATATATATTTTATTTGGAATAAATAAATTTAAAAGGTTTAATTAGATTTGGGGTGTGCTAAAATGTGAGATAAATATAGACTTTTAATAAAAACTAAAAAAATTCAAAAGAGTCAACAATATTCATTTTATTGAAAATAAACATTAAAATATTAAAAATTTCATTCAATGATTCCCTTCTTCTCTTAGTTATATAGATACACATATTCCCATCCGTTCTTATAAGATCCTAAGGAGATTAGGAAGTTCACTATTGGTGCACATTTTTTCCAAAAACATGCGCCATAGCCCAGAAAACTATACAAACCTAAATATAGGAAAATTTTATGGCTAGAACTTGGTTTTTAAAACTAAGCACCCAATTAGGAAAAATTATACACCCACTAGTAGAGGCTCACAATTAAGGGGGGCAGTTTGAAAAACTATGTGCCCCTAGCCAGAAAACCATGTGTGGGTTTTTATTTTCACCAAAAATTTGATTTTAAAATACCTGAACCCCCATATTAATCAAAAATCAACCCTTATTGGACCCTTAATGTTTTATCTTGATTTGGGAGGCTCCTGGATTACTTCACAAGGCTCCTTACCACCGTTATTGGCAATTAAAAACTCAAATTAAAGATCAAAACCACCTATGTATCTGGTTCTTCCCATTTAGATCTCTCTCTCTCCCTCGATCCTCTTCCTAGATAAAATAGGGATGTTTATCTGCTTTTGGATATAGATATCAATCTACGGTTAAAGGATCTTGATATATTTCAATATTGGATCTATTAATTGAATCACAATCTCGTTCTTTGTTGTTATTCCACTCTTATCAGGGATTTATCTTGGTGATAATTTATCTTTAATCTTGATGTAGAAAATCTATTATTCAAATCCCAAAGACTCGATTTCAATGAAATTTTTGTAATTTTATAATTTATACTATATTATAAGCAATTCATTTTCATAAATTTAATTAAATAAATTGGTAAATTAACTAATTAAGGAATTGGGAAATTGTGAATATTGATATTCTAAATTGAATAAATAATTGTTGAATTAATTTTGTTTTATTATGATTTTGAATTGAATAATTAATTATGGAATATGGAAATTGTGAATGTAATAATTAATTATTTAATTAATTATGGGATATTTATATTTTGAATTAGGTAATTAATTGTTGAATTAAGTATGGGATATTGATATTGTGTATTGAATAATTAATTATTGAATTAATTATTGGATATTGAGATTTTGAATTGAGTATTTAATTTCTGAATTAATAATTAGTAATTTTTTAGAGTATTGATTGGATTAAAAGGTGTTAATTAAATTTTTTAATTTATTAATAGATATTATGACCATGAAATGTTATGAGAAGGCTAAAGATGATTAACTGTAATAGAAGTGATATGTGTGTAATTGTGATACATGTGATTATTGTGATAATTGTGTATGGGACATGGAATGTTTCATAAAAATACCATATTGATAAATTGATATTATTTTTTGGAACATGACCTACCGCATCCAAACCCCATAGTTATAAATTGATTAAAGAGTGTGGGACATAGTCTGCTGCATCAAAAGCCCATGGGGTCCTAGGCATGGAGACCTAGACCCAAAATGTTGGCATAGGACAATAGTTTCAATTATCTATATTATAAATTGAAATGTATAATGGATAATGGAATGTGTTGTAATGATTTTTTTAATTGATTTTTTGATATGGTTTAGACACTAGCATGGTCTGAAGTTGGAATTGACAATTCGGTTACCCTTGGGAACCCAAGGTTTATGCGGTTAAATAAATTTTAACAGAATAAATTTAAACTATTTACCTAGTTGATTTTATTTATTTTCTATACAAATACATAACTTATTTTGACTTGATATTATTTTAGACATCGTTGGTGGTTGCCTATTAGGTTGTACTCACACCCTACTTGGGTTGCATGATCAATAACAAAATAGACTTCATGTTTTCAGAACATGATAAGGCTAAATTCCCCTCGTAGATGGATTATTTTGGATGTATCATGGAAGATGGAATTGATCATGGTTCCGGATCCACAAGGGAGTTATCAGTTCCTTTACTTATGGATTTTTATTTTGACACTTGGACCGTACTAGGGCATATTCACTATTTGGTTTTGATATTGTATTTCCAGTTTCGGTTATCTTGTCATTCTGGTATTGTTCTGGAAGTGGTAATATAATTTAGCTATTGTTTATTTATTTATTATTTTTTGATATATTAATAAAGAGGTTATAGTCTCCAAATGAGTTACATTAGTCCCTCACTACTAGTTAGTAGCCTCAGGCGTACGGGGAGGCATGCCTAAAGTTACGTAGTAGTCCAGCACGAGGCACCTATTTGTGGCACCATATTCCGGATTTTAGAATTATCCTCACATAGAAAAAACATTAATTTTCAAAATATCTAAATACATACCACTATAATATACCATATTCATTTCCTAAAGACACTAACATAATAAAAATATCATCCTCTGGATGTCTATGATTCAATCCAATGGAGGAATCTCAAAGAGCAATATAAGGGTTACCAAATATCTCTTCCCATCCTTATTTGATATTATTTTATTATAAAAATATTTTAATCCTCACCTTATCTTTCTTACATGATAATATTTCCATATTAATAAATTCCATTAACCCTTTATTGATTAGATGTTATTTATTCTCTCTCATCAAACCCTTATTTCAAAAGTCAATAATATTCAAAATACAATTTTCAAAATAAATTTCGTTTCAATTAAATTTTCATCTTAAGACATTAAATATTATAAATATTAATTTAAATTAAATTTAAAATGTTAGTTTAATTAATATCCAATTTCTTTATAAAACCAAAATATTGTTTTCCCATTTCTTTTACCATTTAAAAAAATCACTAATGGTGGTTTTATGCTACCAAAGAGAATGATGATGTTATATTTTTCACTTATTCCTTCCATATATATTCTTAAAAACGAGTTTCATGATTTAATATATAATTTATAATAAAATGGTTTTATTTCTATGATTCTGGATTAATGAAATAGCCACATTTAATCTTTTTAAATCAAGCATATAGAGGATGATTTAGTTAATTATAGATATCTAATAAACTATTGAACTCATTAACTTATGTTTTTATATCAATTATACACATAAAAATATATAGATCTTATATAACCAATAGCATATGAAAATAAAACAATATTATTACTTCCAAGAAGATTTGGAATCAAGAACTAAACAACCACAAAATAGTTGATATTGACAAAATTAATTTATTAAATGAATAAAACATGATAATAAATGGATTTTAAGAGAAGAAAAATATGTGAATAAGGTTATAAAAATGTAATTATTAATAATGAAATGATCATTTTATAGGTTATAGGTGTGTCTAAAGAATGTGAGGACTAGAGGTAATGGTTTATCCTCCAAACCTACTTATATTTTATAAATTGTTACTATATTAGCTATCATTACATGTTTATCATTTAAACAAATAAATTTATTCTCTAGTATTAAAATTCATTTTTATGTTTTTTTCTCTTTAAATCTATTATTTATTTATATTTAATACCTAATATTGTTTGCAAGGTTGTCCCCTAATCTTTTTCCCTTTATTATTATTATGTTCTCAATCAACTTATATCTCTCTCTATATTATCATTATATTTTTATTTCATTCACATGTTATATGTATCATGGATATATTATATAAATTTTTTTACTATTTTTAGGTTTTTATATTATTTATTTGATTATATAACCTTCACTCTATACAGTGTGCATAGGATGTATTTCATAATCAAATTTTAAGTGTCTTTAGATAAAAAGTTATTTCATTTCTTCACTAGGGAAATATTAACAACATGTATACCTATTATTTTAATACAACAAAAATATTTATTACATGTCCATAATAAGGTAATAGGTTACTCAATGAAACATACTTTAAAAATATAATATTCATTACTTTTATAAAATGAATGAATTTGACTTATTATCTAATAGGTGAGGAATAGAAATATATAGCCTCTTAATGAATTTGTAGGTATCATTAAAAAACTAGATTCGGTATTGGGGGTATTGATACCCATATATGTATGATTTATAAGATATAGTCATTAAATTTATAGATATTATGTCTATAATTATTTATTCCATCGTTATGAGATGTTTTTTTCTCCATGTTTTTACCTATTTCAACTATTATAAATATAATAGGATTTGTTTTTAGTTATACCGAATTGATTTTTTTGTTTATTTATTCCAAACATTGAATTGAAATATTATTTTATATTAATATTCATTGTATAGTATCCCTTATGCAGAATATTTTCTTAGTCATTTATATTATTTCCCCATTTCCCTCAGAACCCATTAAGTAGTATACATGTGATCTAATGATAAACAATGACAGTATAATAAATAATTATGTTTTTTTATTATGTACATTAATTTAAATTGTAATGTAATGATAAGTTATGTTTCTAGTATCCTAAGATAACTATAATTTTGATTTTGGAAGTTTCCAATGTAGTGTGTAACCACAGATTATGGGATACTAGAATATTTACTATTACAATACTAGTAAATAAACACTTTATCTCATAAAAATATCCATAGAATCACTCAAATAATATGAAGGGATGACCCTTTAATGTAATGGAATTCATATGATGTTAAATTATTTATAAGTTCCCCACAAATATCCAATAATATTAATATACAATGAAATATATGTTCCTAAAACATAATCTTGCGGGATCCCATTCCATTAAAACCTCAATCTCAATGGGTTCAACTACTACTCTACCCTATGAGATGAAATACCGAAAGAAATAGACATCCTGAATCTTGGAAATTCACTTCCTATGTTTTCTAAATAGTTAGTATTCCTAAATATGGTATAATATAATCATCAACTTCTCTTCATAATTATCCTTGGATATTGAATGGATGAGGATACAATGGAAAATTACCATTACAAACAGTTCTATGAATGAATGGAAGATCTATTTAATGACTCATGTGAACATAGAAGGGGTGTTTATTACATATAACTATGTGACTAGGAAACTAAAATGCCAATAAAAACCCCTAAACCCCATCATTAGGACACCCTCATCACAAACTCAAGTATGATGATATCCAAAATTGAGGTCAATCTTTGAGAAATACTTCTATAGAAGGCCACACGTATTAAAATATTTATTACATGATTATTAAAAATAAATATCCATTAATAAAACACAAGTATTTTAAAGGCCTACTGTGTTTAGAAGACTGTGTATATTGTATATAAAAATAAACAAAAACATTTAATTCCTATTTTAGTCTCTATAGTGTGATTGTAAAATACATTCTTCTCATAAATATGTATGGGAAAACTTGGGGAATTATTGAAAGAGCTAGTTGAGATAAAAATCCATGTAAGGGAATAAACAAGATAATGAACCATAACATGGGAGTGTAACATTTAACATGATATCATAAAAGAGAAGGCACTTGATGAGTCAAATTGGGAAATGACATATAGAGAATATTCTCAAAATATCATAAAAAATAGTAAAGTGTAAATGACAAAAAACATGACATAAAAATAACACAATCCTTACTATTAAGACAACATCAAATAGTGGAAAAAGTTACATAATGGATTAGTTTTACTTGTCACATAAATGACATCTCATGAGACTAAAACATTACCCAATTCCTTGGTGGAATATATAATTTTTATCCCACCCATCACATTAATTTATTTTAAATTAATATAAATTCTATATAAGGATACCAATCCTATGGCATAAATAAAACAATTACCCATAAAATGAAAGGGGTTGCAAAATCGTGTCTCATAACATAATCAAAATAGATTTCTTAGAGAAGGAATTTGAGAGATGGCCATAAGGTAGGTATTAACCAATAAAAGGAAGGGAAAATAGGATAGGTATACATGTTAGAGATATATATAACGAATTTTTAAGTATTATATAACTTAAAATAGATAAAAAGTTAGTTAAAGTGAGGATGGTCATAACCTGAAGAAAATAGTGAGATATAACAACCCCTTACATCGAGCCCTATTTGAAACTTGAATTTTTTTATTTTCATGATAAATAAAATTATATTAAATATTATCTTTATTAATAAATTTTTTTAATGTTTATTGTTTGGTTTTTTATATTTTCTATATAATATTCAATTTTTTATCCAATTAATTTCACATTATACTTTTAATGATAAATAGATCTTTTGTCAAAAATCACATTGGAAAGTTGACTAAGGTAAAGATAGATTAATATTTAATCATGGTAATAAGGGTAATAATTCCATAATTATAAAATTTAAATAAAAATAATATTATTTAAACCAACCATGAAATATAGTTATGATGAATGAACTACGTTACAATCAAAAAGACGATATGTTGGACTCCTCATATATTAATCATGTTTTAATGATCACAAATCATATTCAGTCTATAAACCTTGTTACTCCCATGTAATATATCTCACATAAAATGTACAGGTGTTTAGTATCCATATGATTTAAGTAGACCTATCCAAATATCTTAGGTTTTATACATTCAGTTTGATTAATGTACAGTATCCTTGATTTACTTTATGATTTCATTGATATATGATTAAGTCTAAACCATTCTATGAATATCACTGCTTAAGTTTCAATACAGATATTTGGCTAAGTCTGAGACACCATGAGTATTCCGCCGGTTATGTTTCTATGGCAATGTGACCAGACACATCGTGACAAGACGCACCATGACTAGACACACCATAACCAGACATCAAAAACAGACATTGTGAACCATACATCGTAACCAAAAATCATGAACCACACACTGTAACCATACAACATGAACTAGACACTGCAACCAGACAATGTGACCATGAGACACCATTTCATGAAGACACCGGTTCATGGAGACACCATTTACAGACAAACAGTGACACCATTTCTTAATCTGTTTTATCATTTCTCAATTTTATTTATAACAGTCATATTTAAATTTTAGATGAACTGAAATAATTAATGTTTCTGTGTAGACATGTCATCTGAGGGTATGAGGTATGAGGCGTATAATACATACATCTTCTCACCTCCAACACATTATCTCAAGGAATAAAAGAAAAAGTGCGGCCTTGAATCTTGTACGAGACACAGAGAGCGTAACAATGAAGAAAACACGAGCTTACCTAAGAAAAGAACTAATACATGAAACTCACTACTACTAAAGAACACTTAACCATACTCAAATACCAAAGTTGAGGACATATTCACATTTTCAAACAATAAAGAACATGAGCTAAATCTAGCTGGCTTATGATACTCAATTTTCCACGAGAGGACTCGATCTCTACATCAGCTTCATCCTAAAAGCCTAGAGCTGCATAGACAACCACTCAGAGAACTTCTAAATTTATCTCATCATTTATTCTCTGTTGGGTATCATGTTATTAGCTTTCAGTTAGTGTGTGTATCTCTATAAAACACAATCTATCTCATATTCTAAACTGAAGGATACAAGATATCCTTTCTAAAACATCTTTTTACACCTGTGTATACCCATAGATAAGTGTGGAATAGGTCTCTGTGTGGCCTAGTAGTTTGTACCCATGAAGAACTGTGGAAGAGGTCATATGACCAAGATAGTATTGTGTACTGTTGTTATCCCTGATTCATGGTGTGGATCAAGTTAATTTATATAAACTTCTTGGTGGTGGGTGATCACCTAGTGGATTGGATTAGGTCTCAGCTTGAGACTTAACCACTCATTTTATATCTTCTATGATATTTAATTTACTTTTCTCTGTTTTAATGTTTAATTCAAAATCAACTAAATTCACTTAGATTTTTAATCTTGGAAAGAAGTTATAATTTTATTTCCTTATTATAATAGCTTTAAAAGTAATGTTAATTACCAATATTAAGATTATAGAGAATTAATAAATCTTCTAAGAAGTTATTTAAATAGTCAAACATTCATAATAGTATAACCTTGATTAACTTTCCTGTAGTAAAAATTTTTAGGGAAACCTTTTAAGAATAAATTTTAAACATATATTTTAAATAGATATTAATTCACCCCCCCCCCCTCTTGAGTACTCTACTCTGACCAACATTTGGTATCATAGGTTGTTTATTAAGACTTTTATTTTAACCTTGTTCAACTGTGATTGTTGTTGTACTTTAATGATATGTAAATTTTAGTTAATTCTAAATTTCTAGCTCTTTAAAAGTATTTATTTATTATTGATAATAGAATGGAAGGTGATGCAACCAACAGACCGCCATTCGTTAATGTAACCAGTTATGATCAATGGAAAATCAAAATGAAAATACACTTAGAAATTATGAGTTTTGAAATTTTGTCTTCCATTATAGATGAATATAAGATTCCTACTACTGAGAGAATCACTTGGGATGAACCTACCAAAACTACCAATAATAACAATTGCAAAGTTATGAATGCTGTATATTTCTCTTTAGGAGGTGAATAATTTAATAGAATTTATGCCTGTAAAACTGCCCATGAAATTTGGGATACTCTTTCCATTTCACATGAAGGAACTTCTGGTGTGAAAGAAATTAGACTTAATACCAATACTATTAAATATGATATCATTAAAATAAAACCTGGTGAGCCTATTTTATGCATGTATCTTAGGTTCAATGAAATGGTGAACACAATGATTTCTCTTGGAAGAGAAGTCACTGCCATGGAATAGATCATGAGAATTCTCAAATTACTACCTAACAGTTGGAGAGGAATATCTGTCTCTATTATAGAATCATGAGACATCATCAATCTACCTATCAAATAACTCATTGTGAAACTGATGATGTGTGAAGAGGAGATGAAAGTCAATAAAGAGGAAGAGAATGATCCAAAAAGAAAATCTGTTGCATTCAAAACCACCACTTCTAAACACAAAGACAAAGGGAAATTGGAAGCTTCTATTGAGAGTTCCAGCAATGAACAGTCATCATTAGACATTGATGAGGAGATGGCCCAATTACCCATAAGATTCAAGATATTTTACAAGAAGAATAACTATTTCAGAAATCCTAACTTTAAGGTAAAATATGATCAAAAATGAGATTGGAGAAAGAATAGAAAAGAAGTGACAAGTCTGGTGAGATTTTCTTCTATGAATGTAAGAGAAAAGGACATATCAAGGTTGACAGTCCAAAGTTCAGGTAAAAAAAGTAATATGAGGACAAAGATAGAAAATATAAAAAAGAAATGAAAGCAACATGGAGTGCTTCTGAGGACAGCTCAAGTGACTCAGAATTTTAACATGATGAACAGGCTAACAAATTCGATATGTGTTTTATGACAAGCACATCTGAGGTAACAATGGACTCTCTTGTACGTAATTCGTACTATTTTGGAGATGATAGTGACACTGAAAATATGCCTAATGAAGAAATGATTGAATATTGTAATATGATTGAAGAAGAATGCAATGAACTAAAATATAAATATAAATCTTTAAAGAAACAACATGCTCTTATTATAACGGTTAAATAAGAAATCACAACTGAAAACGAGAAAAATGTTATACTGCTCAAGGAGAACAATGAATTTAAAATGTCTAATGAGAAATTGAAGAATTACTTAGAAAAGTTTACGAACGGAAAAAATACTATTACTCAAATAATAGGTAAAAAATGTTCTCCTAAATTTACTATAAGCATTTTCTATCATCCTAGAAAAAAAATTTTGGAAGAACAAACTTTGTTTTCAAAATCTTGGACACACATCTTTAGTTCCAGTTCAGGAAACAAATCAACTAGTTCAAGTTATGATACATTCTCTACTGTTTCAAGTTTTTCTGAACCCAATAGTGTTTATTTTTCAAATACTTTAAAAAATTCTCATATGAAATCTATGAGGCATATATGGGTTACTATATCACTTATCACTAATGTTAATGAACCCAAAAATTTATGGGTGCCAAAAATTGATTTTACTTGATAATTTTGTTGGAAAGCTGCTTAAGATTTCTATTTAATGTTTTTGGTACATGGAAAGTGGGTGTTCAAGACACATTACTAGAAACTACTCATTCTTCAAGAACCTAATAAAAATTCATGGAGGACATGTCACGTTCAGTGAGAATGCCAATGGAAAAAATCATTGGCCTTGGCCAAATTGGTAACTCTAACTCAGTTTTAATTTCCAAAGTACTATTTTTTGAAGGTTTGAAATATAATATTCTTAGTATCCCATAACTATGTGATGATGGATTTCATGTTAAATTTGAAAATTATTCTTGAAATGTTTTCAATTATAAATATGAATTAGTGTTTTCTACATTAAGAAATGAAAAATTTCATTATGTTAACATAGATTATTTAGCTTTTCAAAATGCTTCATGTTTAAGTATATTTCATAAAGAGTCGTGTCTTTAGAATAAGAGACTAGAATGCTATAATATTGACTCCCTTAGAATTCTAACTATAAAAATCATAGTCAAAGACCTATCCAAGATCGAGTTTCCAAATGGTAAAGTGTGTAATTTTTGTCAAAAGGGAAAGCAACACAAAATTTCCTTTAAATCAAAGAAATAAGTGTCAACTTCTCAACCTCTTGAACTGGTTCACATGGATTTGTCTAGACCATCTAGAGTTTCTGGATTAAATGGGAAGCACTATGTTTATGTTCTTCTAGATGAATTTTCTAGATATACTTGGACCTTCTTTTCGACTCGCAAAAGTGAAGCCTACTCTTATTTTACCAAATATACCAGGTCTATAGAAAGTATTAGTGGACTTAAAATTAAATCCTTGAGAAATGACCATGGCCGTGAGTTTGAAAATCAAGCATTTTAATCATGTTGCTCATAAAATGGCTATAGTCACAATTTCTATACCCCTAGAACATATCCATATAATGGAGTTTTAGAAAGAATAAATAAAACCCTTCAAGAGATTTCTAGGACAATTCTTAATGAGTATGACCTACCTGTTTATTTTTTGGCTGAAGATTTAAATACAAAATGCTACATAATAAATAGAGTATTGATTAGACTGGTTCGTAAGAAAACCCATTATGAGTTACTGAACAATAGAAAACCCAAATTTATCTACTACAAAGTTTTTGGTTGCAAAGTCTATATCATTAATACTAAGGAAAATCTTGAAAAACTTGATTCCAAGAGTTATGAAGAAATATTTTTAGGATATTCCATCTCATGTAAATCCTATAGAGTGTTCAATTAAAGAACTAAATGTGTGGAACAATCTGTTCATGTCAAATTTGATGAAACCGATACACATGATCCTAAGACAATTCTAAAGAAATTAGAGGATGATGTATAAAATATGGACATTAATTCAAAATCCTCAAACCATCATAAGAAGGAATCTTTGAAAACTTCCAGTTCTAGAAAGTCCTTAGACTCAAGTCACAATGAACCTAAACTTGTTGATGAACCTGGAATCACTAGTCCTTTCTTTTCTATAGCTCTTAGAACTAATAAGAATAATCCCTTAGATGTTGTTGTAGGATACTTAGACAAATGACCTCAAACTAGAGATTCTATTAGAAATCATGTTGAACATAAAGTCTTCTTGTCACAACTTGAACCTAAAAACATTACTGATGCTATAAATGATGAATTTTGGGTAATGGCTATGAAAGAAGAACTTAATCAGTTAGAAAGGAATAAATTTTGAAAAATTGTCGAAAGACCCAAGGACATATTCACCATAGGCACTAAATGGGTGTTTAAAAAGAAGGTTGATGAAGTTGGTAACATAGTTAGAAACAAGTCTATAATGGTTGCACAAGTCTATAGTCAAAAAAAGGGAATTGACTATGAAGAGACCAATGCACCAATAGCTAGACTTGAATCGATAAGAATTCTACTTTCTTATTTTGTAAATCTGAATTTCAAACTATATCAAATAAAAGTTAAGTGTGCATTCCAAAATGGGTATATAGACGAGGATGTCTTTGTTGAGAAACCCCCTAGTTTTACAAATACTCATTTTCAAAATTCTATTTTTAAATTATCAAATGCCTTATATGGTTTAAAACAAGCTCTAAGAGCCTGGTAAGATAGGATGAGTACTTTTAATATTTCCAAAGGTTTTACAAAAGGAATCACTAATCGTGCCCTTTTTATAAAATGAATTTCCAATGATGTTTTAGTAGTTCAAATTTATATAGATGACATTATCTTTGGATATTCAATAAAATATTTATGTATTTATTTTTCTAAAATGATGCAAAATGAATTTGAAATGAGTTTAATTGGTGAACAAAAATTATTTCTTGGATTTCAAATCTTTGAAAATAATGATGGTATTATTTTAAATCAATGTAAATACACTAGAGAACTTCTAAAATGTTTTGGATTGGATAGAACTAAAAGTAGTGACACTCAAATGAGTACCACTTGTAAGTTGGATCTTGATAAAGATGGAAAATCTGTTGATCAAACCACTTATAGAGGAATGATTGTAAGTTTAATGTACTTAAATTATAGTCAACCAAACATTATGTTTTGTGTGTGTATGTGTGCTAATTTTCAAGAAAATACTATGGAATCACATTTAAATATTGTTAAGAGAATTTTCAATTATCTCAAGAATACACCCAATCTAGGACTATTCTATTACAGAGGATAATTATTTGAATTAGATAGTTATTCTAATTCTAAATTCAGAGGTTGTAAGTTAGATAGAAAAAGAACCTATGGAACAAGTCACTTGTTAGGAAAGTCACTAGTATCATGGTGTAGTAAGAAACAAGATTTTGTTGCATTATCTACTGAAGAAGTAGAATACATGGATATTGGTAGTTATTGTGCACAAATTTTGTCAACAAAACACACATTAGTAGATTATGGATATCAATTCAGGTATGTACCTATAAATTGTGACAACAAAAGATCTATTAACATCTCAAAAAAAACATGTTTCACACTCTAGAAAAATCATATTGATGTAAGAAATCAATTTTTGAGAGATCATTATCAAAAAGGTAATATCACTTTAGAATTCATTGGAACTAAATATCATCTTGCTGATATATTCACGAAACCATTATATTTGGAAATAATAAACTAAATTATACATGAATTAGGTATGATAAACCATAAGTAGTTACCTTACTATTTCATATCTTTCTGTTTCACACTTTACAATTTCACAAATCACTATCTTGATATTACAGTTCAACTTTAACAGTTCTATAATTTTTACTATCTTTAGACATAATGTTTCATGTTTATGGTCTCAAAATTACTATTTCATAGTTACTGTCTGATACTCACTATCTCAAACAATACGGTCGCACAGTCTAGAAATCACATTGTTTTGGTCTCACCGTGAAAATTGATTACGGTCTCACCGTGAACTCCTGTTACTCTCTCTCCATAAAGATGCCATATTGTTTTAGTTATAAATTAGAATTTTTATCATAGTATTTCATTATTTTACCCTTTTACTTTCATGTGTTTTTTGTTTTTACGAAGATTGGTATTCCTAAATGATTAAATAAAAAAGATTCACTTATTCTTCACCCAATCCCTCTTCTATTATCTCATACAGACACCCCTCTTCAACCCTTCTCTCTCGAACCTTCAGTACATACCCAGGATGAAACATCCTTTGTTTTCAAATCCTGAGAAACATAGTTCAAAGAAGAAGTTGAATATCGCACCTAAGTTAGCACTCAAGGGTCCTATGAATCCAAATCTGGTAAAGCGAATAGTGGTACCTGAGAAAGAGATATTCCCTAAGTGTCTTATGATGAGTAATTATTTGGTGTTGAAAGTTATAACATAGCAAGGATGGTTAGATTGTTTTGAAAAATAATATCATTCTATATACCCAAAGCTAGTTGCACAATTTTATTAGTATATACAATTTGATTTTGATTATGAATATGACTATGTTTTAAGATGTTAGATAAATGGACATAGATGCACAGTTTCCTTGAAGTTATGGGTTGCATGCATTAGGATACCTCATGAAGGTATTTGTGAGGATTACCAAAGAGGTCCTCCACCTCCTAGTAAATTCTTTGTTTTAGAAGATTCCATGAGAAGTTTAACTGGAAATGGAACAAAGAGAAGAGACATTAATACCGAGCTAGATGTAAAATCTATACTTTTGTTTAAGTTTATTCAAAACATTATTTTCCCTTGAAAATTTGATTTCATTGTACTCAAATATCAGGATGTATTTTTGGTACATCTCATAAAAAATGGGCATAAGATCAATATTTTTTAGTATGTCATACACAATATGTGTGAATTGATCAAGACCACCTCCAAATCAACCTCTCTATATTAATCTCGGCTTATCTTAGCTATGATTCATGCCAAAGGATTGGTTGGACCAAATGAAGAAGTTATCAAGGATTATGATTTCTATCTTTCAAAATTTATCATAAAGAGAATGAAAAATAAATTGGAATCCTTAGAAAAAGTAATGGGTGGAAGACAATGATATGATCTATGAAAATTTCAATCTAGCGGAACATCCTACAAGAACTGAAGGTAGTTTTGTTCCTGGTTTGGAAGCATATGATGTTGTTGAGTATTCTGATGAAGAAGAAGAGGTTTTTATACCTCCGAAGGAAATACATGTTCCTAAAAAGGTTTTTGATTTGGAAGAATAACCCATTAATGAAGAAGATTTTGTTGCTATTGAAAGAGAAAAGGAAGTTGTAGAGGAGCTTATAGTGAAAAATATATCTCTTATACAAGAAACTGCTAGTGAATAGCATAAAGAGAAAGAATCTATTGATGAGATAACCTAAAAGGATGATGTGGAAGAAAATATATAAGAATATCTCCTTATTATTCAAGAATCTGCACTTGAGTAACTCTTTGAGCAACAAGATTTTCTTGAATTCATTATTACTGCTAAAGAGAGAACGGATAAAACCATTCAATTGGCTAAAAAGTAAATTATTCGGGAAATATGGGATGAATTTGTGGAGATAGATCAAGGACTTAAGCCTCTTAGTCCTGAGAAGGATGCAGCTATTATGGGCGAGAAATCCCCCATTCTGGAATCTGTTGAAGTGCCAAATCCGATTGATCAAAGATCAATGGAAAAATGGTATAAATTCCACAATTATTTCGATGTGATTGATTCAAAGGATGAATCAGTAAAAGTTCCTGACATTTATACTATGTTTCACTTGGAAATTAAATCTTCTCCTAAATTTATCTCTTCTAAATAACCTGATCCTATCTCAGCTTCTATCACTGAGCCTTCATAAGAACCTCCAACCTTGGTGAATAAGGATGACCTAAATGAATTTGGATCTACCCTTTTGGATGGGGTTAAAAATCTCCTGAAAACCCAATCGGCTCCTGTAATAAAATTGAGTGAGAGAGATGCTTCACTGTTGCTGGAGAAAATTATTTGGTAGATTCAAACCAATATGCTCTATGAGATTTAAGAAACCAAAAAGGAGAAAAACTAATTAGTGATGAAGTAAATACACTAAGAGGTATGGTTGAAGAAATGATGAAAATGTTGAACTTGAGATATTAGCCTGCTTCTCATCCTATTGAGACTATTGTTCCTCATACCCAATAGGAATTTTCCTCACTGATTAAAACTCATTTAACCTCTTTAGCAGAAAACTTGGAAAAAATAAACAAAAAAATTGTACAAGAGATGCATTTACTTGTTATTGGACTTAACAACTTAACAGATGAGTATAAGGGATGCCTCCAAAAGGTGTTCAATAAACTAACATCTCTTACATCTATTGTCACTGATTTTAATGCCTCTTGTAAATATTCTCAACCTTCCTTAGACAATGATCTGTTTCGAACAGTGGTCAAAGAGGACCTTCAGGCTGTGCATAGTATTTTTTAATAAAGAATCTCTATATGAATTTATCTAGAATAGTGAAAGATTTCTTGATTTAGTCAAAATCCATTCCAAAATTTCTAATGATTCTCAGCAATAAATTTCCAAGAAAGTGGACTTCTATTTCCACAGGATCTTCTCTATGACTTATATGACAAATCACTTCAAGTACCTTCTGGAAAATCTGAGGATTCCTCCAGTTACTCAATCCTTCAAGACTCAAGTCCAATAGCTCACAGAGTTCACTCATTTGTTGGACAGGATTATGTAGAACAAGGATGACTTTGAAAAAGATATGAATTATGATAGAGAGGTCATTGCAGAATTCATCATGATTTTAAGGCCTTATCTTCATGATCAGAGCACTACGATTGTTGCTCCTAAGACTGCACCTCTGAGCTCTAGTTATCCTACCTTCACCTATTCCATAGCCTCTACTTCTATGTCTGCCAGTCCGGCCCTGAGTCAGATCAAGCATGTAATCCTTGATCAACAATCTCCTCAGTCTTCTACTAAACCTACCTTGGCCATGTCTATCTTTGAAGGTCGTCCTTTACCTTCTCTATCAATGAGCTAACTCCCTTCTTCTACTTTAACATCTTCTCTTATGGCGTCTTCTTCTGATGTTGTTGCAAAGGGAAAATAAAAGACAATCCAGTAATAAAGAACAACACCTAATCTCTTTTGATAGGGATGCCTTTTGTAAAAATTTTTACTTACTATTTGTACTACAACTTTTTTTCTCTAATGCATTGTGACCTTTTATTGTCTCTTAATTATTCACCCTTTTTGATAATCCCAAAAGGGGGATAAATATGCACCCAAAATAAAGAATAGAGAAATATGTAGTTTATATTTGAAATATATAAACTCTAAATACACAGGATTTTTGATCATCAAAAAAGGGGATATTGTTGGACTCATCATGTATTAATCTTGTTTTAATGATCACAAATACTATTCAGTCTATAAACCTTGTTACTCATGTGTAATCTATCTCACATAAACTATATAGTTGTTTAGTATCATAATTATTTAATAAAAGCAATAGAAAGGTTCTTAAGTTCTATACATTCAGTTTGATTATTGTACTCTATCTTTGATTTACCTTATGATTTTTTTGATACATGATTAAGCCTAATCCATTCTATGAATATCACTACTTAATTCTGAATACAAATATTTAGCTAAGTCGGAGACACCATGAGTCTGTCACTGGTTATGTTTCTCTAGAAAAGTGGCCAGACACACCGTGACCAGACACACCATAACCAGACACCATAAACTAGACACCATAAGCACACACCGTGAACTAGACACTGTTACCAGACACCATGAACCATAAACTATAACCAAACATCGTGAATCAGACACCATGAACCAGACACTGAAACCAGACACTGTGATCATGATACATCATTTTAAGAAGACACTGGTTCATGGAGACACCGTTTATAGACAAACTATGACACCATTTCTTAATTTGTTTTGTCATTTCTCAATTTAATTTCT
This sequence comes from Viscum album, assembly GCA_963277665.1. Classification (NCBI taxonomy): domain Eukaryota; kingdom Viridiplantae; phylum Streptophyta; class Magnoliopsida; order Santalales; family Viscaceae; genus Viscum; species Viscum album. The sequence continues at coordinate 1,505,244,670 of OY728133.1, forward strand.
AACAGTCATATTTAATGTTTTAAATACACTGAAATAATTAGTGTTTCTTTGTAGACATATCATCTTAAAGTAAATGTTATGAGGTAAAGAATACATGCATCACATCACCTCCAACACATGCGCTTAAAGAATAAAAAAAGTGCTTCCCAAAAACAAGTGTGAGACACATAGAGCGTAACAATGAAAAAAACATGGGATTACCTGAGAAAAGAACTGATACATGCAACTCGACACTATTGAAGAACACACAAAGCATACTCAAATACCAGAGTTGAGGACATCTTCGCACTGTCAAACAATGAAGAACACGAGCTAGATCCAGCTAACTTGCAATACTCTAATTTCAACTAGAGGACTCGATCTCTGCATCTGCTTTATCCTAGAAGTCAATAGCTACATAGACAACCACTCAGGGAACTTCTAAACTTATCTCATCATTTCTGCTCTATTTTGTATCATTTTATTAGATTTCAATTAGTGTGGGCATATGTATACAACACACTCTGTATCTTGCACTAAACTGAAGGATACAAGATATCCTTTCTCATACATCTTTTTACACTTGTGTATACCCACGGATAAGTGTGGAAGAGGTCCCTATGTGGCCTGGTAGTTTGTACCCATGATGAACTCTAGAAGATTTCGTGTGACCTGGATAGTCCTGTGTGCTGTTGTTAACCCTGATTTAGCATGTGGATCAAATTTATTTATATAAACTACTTGGTGGAAGGTGATCACTAAGTGGAGTGGATTAGGTCTCGGCTTGAGACTGAACCACTTGTTTTATATCTGATGTGCTGTTCTATTTAGTTTTCTTTGTTTTACTATTTAATTCAGAATACACTAAATTCACTTTGATAGTTAATCTTGGAAATAAGTTATAATTGTAAAGCCTGATTATAATAGATTCAAAATTAAGGTTAATTACCAATATCAAGATTACGGATAATGAATCAATCTCTTAAGAAGTTATTTAAATAGTAAAAATTTCATAATAGTATAACCTTGATTTACTAGGCTGTATTTAACATTATTGGTGAAACCTTATGGGAATAATTTTTAAACTGGAATTTTAAATAGATACTCAATTCACCCCCCCTCTTGAGTACTCTACTCTAAACAACACGGTAGACCATACGTACACTTGAGTAATATTTCCATTTTTTAGGATAATGATGCAAATAATGTAAGTATTTTTTTAACCTTAAATGATGATAATTATATCATAAAATCCATATTATTTATTTAAATACCACAGCACTCACCATCCATGTGATTAATTAATAAAAATAAATCACAACCCTTTGTGAGGTGGTAGTCCACCGAACACACAGGTGATGTTATCATATTCCCTACAGAATGGAAAGCTAGAATGTGTATGTGATATTATAATTACTGATGTATAATTATATCAAAAATATTATATATAAAAATAAATCCATCCTTAGTTCTAGTTGTGAGTATTAATTATGCAAAATAAATTATGTCGCTTCATAAGGCAATAGTCCTCTATACACATGATGAACAGTTTGGCTTCCAATTTAAAGGTGGAGGATATTGTTGTGGGTAATTCCCTAAACATAACAACATATTATTATATTTAAGGTAGAAAATATATTATATCATCTTGATTTAATAATATTTTATTGATTTTTAATAAGAAATAAATAAAATTCTCAGTTAAGGATGATGCCTCTTCTTCAGACAACTTCCTTATATTTTCACCAAAATAACTTCTATGTTTTGTTTATGATCAAAACAAGGATTATATGATGGTTGTATAGAATTAAGAAATTTATTTTTAAATTTATTCACCAAAAATGGGTTTTGGTAGTCTAAACATGAGAGGATAGGGGGTTGCCTTTTATAAGTGGGGGAGAGGACACACATGGATGTTTTGAAAAGAAATAATTCCTCTCATGATTATTTCATGAAAAAAAGAATCTAAAATAGAAAATTTTAGAACAATAGAATTTTAACTTCTAAATATGACTATAACATAGTAATTGGATGTGTAATGGGTCATTTTTAACCATTATCTTTTTAGTTTTACCAATGATAAAATTATTTTTACCTTAACAATATTAAATAGTTTTTAGTTTTTTACAATTATTTATAGTAAAAAAATAAGTTGAAAATATTATATCATATAAAATATGTTGATTAAGATATTTAATGCACTTTTATAAATTATAAATATGGAATTTGAAGAATTTAATCCAAAATTTACACCACAAACGTGTCAGAAATATAACTTTTAATGAAATGTGTTTTGAATGGAAAATATGGTCTCATATGAACTGTATAAAAAAGATATAATAATTAGATGAATTTAAATTAACATTTATATATATATATAGTATATAAATTTAATTTAAATATTTCCACATTAATATTTTTTTAATTATTTAAAATGGAGAAACTTTACAAACTTTAAAACTGTTTTAAGAAGAAGAAAATGTTTTTAAACCCAAAAATTAATCTTCTAATAAAATAATGAATAAAGATGATTTAATTTTAATTAATTGGATGAGATATAAAAAAAATATCATATTAAAATAATCACCTTAACTTTAAATTAATTTAATATATTAAAATAAATTATTATTTAATTAATATTTTTAGATTTTTTCCTATTCACTGAAAAATCAATATTTTCTGAAAAATATTTAAATTTATCCTTAAATTAATATTAATAGTTTTATTTTCAAAAATTTTATTAGTTTTATAAATTAATATTTATCAAAATACTAAAAAAATTAATTATAATATTTTCTCACAAAAATCAATAAAAATCAATTTTGAAATAGATGTTTTTGTTAGAAACTGAGTGTTTATTTCTACATGTTTATAAATAAATTTATATTAGGTAGTTAATTTATATAAATTTAGTAAATTATGATATATTATTAATTCCCATCAATTTAATATATGGATTATAACATTATTATTTTAATAATCAGGGTTTGTTTTTGTTGGGTGTTTCATGTCGCACACGCTATCGAACGTTGTTTTCCATTTTAAAAACTTAGGGTGTGACATTACTCCCCCATTACAGAATTTCACCTTATAAATTTCATATTACATGATATGTTGATAGTATTTTAGGATAAATCTTATTCATCACCTCTTATGGTTCCCATGTTTCTTCTTCAAACTTATGGTTTCACTACAATACATTGACTATGTGAGTTTTTCAATTTCGTATAACTTTGTACATATAATTAAAGATTGTGACCAGATTCTGCTTCTATAAAAGGTCTTTATTAAATGTTTCCACCTCAATATTTAGTGTATATGAAGGTTCTTTATTGTAATTTATCAAGTGGGATATGTGGAACACATCAAGTACTTTAGATAACTCAGCTGGAAGTGCTGGCTGATAGGCCACTACTATGAAGTGATCAACAATCTAAAAGGGATGATGTATCTGGAACTAATATTTCCCAAATTACCAATCCTTAAGAATTTCCTCTGTAGTGATATATTAATAAACAACTTATCTATATCCTCATACTCTATATCTCATAAACCATTGTCTCAATAGATTTTCTGTCCAATTTTCATAGATTTCAAATGATGTTGAATAGTCTGAACCTTATCTATTGTATCTTGGGTAGGATCAGGTCCCATTATGTTCTACTCTCCAACTTTATACCATCATGTCAGAGTCTGAAACCAATTCCCATATAAATCATTATAAGGTTCTATTTTAATGCTTGAATGGAAACTTGTTTTATATGAGAACTCTACTAGTGGAAGGTGGTGGTCCCAACATCCTTGGAAAATCCATTGAACAAAACCTCAATATATCCAATAGATTTTAGATAGTTATCTTAGGCTGACAATCATTTTGATGGTAATAAGGATTAAAAATTGAGTTATGTATCCCTCAATTACTAACGGTTTCTCGAGAACTTTGAGGTCAACATCAAATCATGATGAAATATAATACATATTGAAACTCCAAGAAATCTTACCACTTCTCTAATGTATATTAGAGTTATTTGTTAAAGAGAAAAATAATCATTGATATAAATTAAATATACAAACTTTGTAATGCGATCAACTACCCTTTAGATGATGTTATTGAATTTGGGTTTTCTAGGGAGACCTAGAAAGAAATATATGGTTATGTTTTCTAATTTCCAAAATTTTATTTGAAGTGGTTTCATCATAAACATAGACATATGTCATTCTACAATGGATTGTTTTTATACAATGAATCATGATAAAAAAACTATATTCTCTCACTTAAGTTATCCCATCATATAATTTCTTTCAGATCTCTATATATCTTAGTACTTACAAGATTAGTAGAGGTGTATGATTTATTCACATAATCTAGAATCTCTATCTTCTACTTTGGTTTTAATGGGACACATACCTAGGTCCAAAAATTATTTCCCCATATTCCATAAGGTTGAATAATATAATATTCTCTTCCTTTTTCTTTTGAACCTCATCATCTTTATAGGCCTCATTGATCCTCTTAATACTTTATTTTTTTGTAATTATTTTAGTAAGGTATGATGAATATCCTTTTATTATTTAGATATTAATCATTGTAATCGAAATAAGATTTGATTGTTTTCAATTATCATAATTTATAAAATTATTAGTTCCTTTATACTTAGAGAATCTATTAGTTAGTTTGTTTTCCTATTAGTGTAATGGATTGGGAAGTTATAGTTCTTGATCAACTCTAACCATCTATACTAGAACATGTTAATATCACTCTGTGTGAATATATATTTGAGGCTCTTGTGATTCAAATATATTTAAAATTTTCTCAATAGAGATAATGTCTCATATACTCAATGAAAATATCACTACAACCAACTCTAGATCATGTGTGGGATAGTTATTCTTGTTAAAATTAAAATTTATTTAGGCAAATACTGTCAATTTAACATTCTTTATTAATACACATCCTAAACCCTTATTTGAAAAATCATTGTATACCATAAAACTGTCTCCACTTGAGGGTCATTTGAGTACTGGTATGGTGATAAGACTCATTTTCAACTTCATAAATCTCTCTCCATATTCACTAATCTTGAATAACTATACTTATTTATGAGTTATCTTTGTTAGTATGTTTCAAAGTCATGATAAATATTTCACAAATTGTCAGTAATACCCATCTAATATAAGGGAACTAGATATCTCCAATATTTATGTTGGTTTAAGCATATCTTTGATCACCATTGTCTTATAATGGTCCATATATATCCCTTTTTTAGTGATAATATTCAAAAATAATGATACATACTTGATCCATAACTCACATTTACTATACTTTGAATATAGATTCTCCTTTATATATTCATTTATCATAATATTAAAATACTCTTCATTATTATCCTTTATTTTAGAGTAAATCAAAATATCATCTATAAATGCTACCAAAAATTTGTTGAGCTAATCTCAAAAGATCTATTCATTATGTACATAAATATTTTTGGATAATTTATGATTCTTAAAGGCATCACTATGAACTCATAGTGTCCATACCTTGTTCTAAATTCATTTAAGGGAATATCTTCATTCTTCAACCATAATTGGAGTTATCCTAACTAAAATTCAGCCTTAGAGAAATACTAAGCCCCACATAGATGATAAAACAATTATTCTATCATTTGTATGGGATAATTTTGTTTTTGTCTTTGTTTTTTTGATTTTATGATAATAGATGTAACGGTGCATTGATGTATCCTTATTCTTGATTATAAGGATTGTTTCACCCCATGGAGAACCACTTAGGTGTATAAACCCTTAATTAAGATTATATTATAGTTTCTTCTTCAGCTCGTTAAGTTTAACTATGGCCATTTTTTTGAGAGTTTTAGATATCGGAAAAGATCCTAGCATAAGTTGCACTGAAAATTCAACCTCTCATATAGGAGAAATACCATAATACTCTTTGGGAAATACATCTATACAATACCTCATAATGAGAATGTCATCAAGTGATATATTTTACTTAGTCTCAGTCATTTTAGTAAGATTGGATTTATCATAAAGAAAAAAAAGTTTCATTGAATGATTAAAGAAAATAATATTCATCCTTTTATTTTCACTAGTAAAGTATTAGATAATTATTCACGGTTTGGATAGAGTATTACTTTTCATGTAATTTCATGTTAAATCTATATAAGGAATTCTAATCCATTCCCATAATTAAATAAAATTACCCAAAAGAAAGTATCACATGTTTTTATAAGATATTAATCCTGAAAATATTGATATGGGTTAGTTATATCCTTGGGATTATATAATTGTCCCATTCACTACATTTGCTGATAACATAATTTCTATGTTTTGTGTTATTGCATGAATAGTTCTAATAAACTTGCGTGATAGGAAATAATTTATAGAACTAGAATCAAAAATTGCATTTTTTATTCATGAATGAGTAACTAGTGTAACTTTCATGAATTCATTATCAGGATACACCACTATAGTTGTGATGGAATAATCTATCCCATTATATTTAGGTAGTAGTGGTTTTTTTCTTTAGTTTTTCTCAACAACACTTGACATATTGCATTGGTTTAGATAGTGTCCTTGTTCCATGAAGTTGTATCATTGGAAACTCGGATGAGGGTTGGGATGATCATTATTTTCATCTAAAAAATTGGTGGGTTTCTCTTGTTGAAAATCATTATCTAGGTTCCCTTCATTCTAGAACCTAAAAAGATTATTGGTCCCTTCAAAAAGAATTCTTGATTCTTCTTCCTAAACTTTTGATGAGTGGGATGTTTTTAATTTCATGACACTATTAGATTTATCTATCATATCACTAGAGTTTAACTCTATATTCTTCTTCTTATCCCTATGAGTGCCTTGAGATTCAGTAATATTGACTTTGACATTCAGGAAACCTTATAAAATTTCCTCGTATCTATTGAAATCTTTAATTTTCTATTCATTTCACAGACATTGATTTGTCCCACTAAATTTGCGGTCAAATTTAAATTCAAGGGAGATAAAAAAATCTAGAGGTGTGTCTTATAAGTCTTGTGAATTTTGATTAGTACAACCCAATGGATTCTTAATCCTTTTTCATGAGGCTAATGAAATACCAATCAATTTTAAGTTGCAGAGTTTAAGTAAAATATATTTGAAAAAATTTAATTACTTCCAATTAATCTCTTTGATATCTTCCTTAGGATTCATATTTTTTTTATCATCATACACCATTTATCGGATTCACCCTCCCTAAAATAAACAAATTTTACAAACTTCTCTAACTCATATCATTGAAGGATAGAGAAGATATTTTTAATGGAGTTAATCTGTTTTTCTACAATTAGAGGATTAAAATATCCACTAAATTTTGGAGTCCTTTATTGCATAAAGGATTCAATTAAAACGTCCTCTATCTTGAGAGGATTCTGGTGATCCTACTAATTCATGTTTCAGATCAAAAAATAATTTAGATGAGAAAGTACTATTATGAATTTCTCAACTCTTGCTTCCATTAGGTTAGAAATCTCATTTGGGAAATCATCAAAGATCCATGCACAATGTTTGTGGATTTAGTTCCTCTTATTTCTATCCATTTGACTAAAAAAGAATTAGGGATGAGTATTATAAACAATTTAACACATACATGGGAAACTATGAACATTAACGGGATAAATCATAAATGAAATATATTAATCAACTTATATGTTTCAACATAAGATATCTATGATTTATTTTGTAACATAAAATCATATGGTGACTTTTTCCCATCATAGTAGCTCATAAAGTGTTTTTTATTTTATAAAAAATATCCCCCAGGAGTGTCCAACTATGTGTGTAGTAAGGCCCATTTTCATGTTCCATGTAATTATCGAGTCAACACTGGCATGCCTTTTTGTAGTTATTACCCCTAGGTACATCTCTTAATGAACCTCATCCACTTGCAGTACCTATTCAGGGATGTAATTTCATATAAACCACTAGCTCTATACATCACTAATATTCTTAGATGTTTTACTATACATATTCTTATCCTTGGACTCATCCTTAGACTTATCATTAGGGTTATCTCTAATATTTTATCATCCTAGTTCTAAGGTTTAACTAAAACATTTCTCTAATTCCAACTATATCTACCAATTCCTTTTACACATATTATTACATATTTCTTATACATAAATTTCCATTAATAAAAAGAAACATTCACAAAGGCCAAGTGTCTTTAGAATACAATGTTCATAATGTATCAAATAGAACTAAAACATGGAATACTTATTTTATTCTCTATAGTGAGATCTTAAAATCAATTTGAGATAAATATACATGTGATAAACATAGTAATATGTGAAATAATGGGGTGATCTAAAAACCCAATAACAGAATAAACAAGATAAGGAAGCATAACATGTGAGTCAGAGGTATAAAATGATTTCATAAAATAGAAGGTACTTGATTAATAAAATGGATGAATAATATAAATATCATGGTATCATAAGTTAATATAAACATGGGAACATTTAAATGACATAAAACATGTCACAAAAATAATTAATGTCTAAATTCCTAGATAACATCACATGGTGGACATATCCCCATAATGGATTAGGTTCAATGCTTAATCCCATACATGATGTCTCATGAGACATAACATTACCCAAAGAATTGGGAGTTATATAATTTTGATCTCACCCATCACATTAATTTAATTTATATTCATATTTATGAAACATAATGATATAAATCATAAGGCATAAACATAAAAACTACATATGGAAAGAAATGGGTTGCATAATCTTGTCTCATAACATCATCAAAATGGATTAGTTAAATAAGGCTTTTAAGAGATGACTATAAGGAATATATTACACTATTAAAGGAGTAGTGAATAAAGTAGTTTTATATGTTATAAAAAAATATATAGAATTTATAATAATTAAATTCTATAACTTTAAAGAGAGAAAAAGTGTGTTATAGAATGAATGGCCATAACCCAAATAAAGGGTGGGTTATAAATATCCCTTACCTCAAGCCTAATTATTCGTGTAAATTCATTAAATTTTTGAATAATAAAATTAAGTTAATTAAATAATTTTTTAATGAAAATTTTCATGTTTATTATTCCATTTTTTTATTTGTTTCCATGTCATATTAAATTACGTAACCAATTAATTTCATGTCAGACTTTTAACAATAAATGGATCATATGTCCAAAATTACATTTGTATGTTTACTAAGGTAAAAGATATTATAATTTAATAATCTCAATAATGGGAATAATTAAATAATTATAATTTTTATAAAAAAATTATACTTTTAAAACCATCAATTAAATATGGTTATAAAAAAATCCATATGTTACAATCACAAAAATGGTAGTCCATAAGTACGTATGATTTAGATTTCCATTTTCGAATGATAAAGATGGATCAAAGGTAACTATTATTTTATATTTCCAGGATGATAATTATATCATGAATATCATATTATTTCTTTTAATACCCTTCACATACCATCCCATTGACACGGTAATAAAAATAAATCACATCACTTTGTGAGGCGGTAGTCTTCCGTACACATGAGCGACGTTATAATATTCCTTATGAAATAGAATGTAAAAAGGTGTATGTGATATTATAATTATATAGGTATAATTATATCATAGTTATATTATTTATAAGTTAAATAATTAATTATTTCCATTTGGTAGGAGTTGTGATGGAAAACAAATTAGGTCAGTTCGCAAGGTGATAGTCTGTCATACACACAAACAATAGTTTCATTCACTGTTTGAGGGAGGAGGAGATGGTTATAGGAAATAACTATAACATAAAAAAATATCAACATATTTTATATAATTAAGATAATGTGTTTGTGGGTTTCCTTTGGTATAGATAATTTAAGATAATGTCATTGACTATGATAGTGGGGTAACCATGTCCTATAGGTTATTTCTTATGCTTAGATGCTCATAGGGGATGAGTTCCCTGGGATCGATTATATAAAGTTCTAGTGACAACCTATATTATCATTTCCAATATTTATTAGAGTGAAACTCTATGTAACTGAATATTTTTGAAGTGGTTTTTTAGATATAGATCATCTAATGGATATATTAATTGAATGTTTATTTCATAGTTGTTTTTCAATATGTTCAGTTATTTAAAGTGTCAATAATAACCTCTATGGTGTTCTTGTGTATAGATCCGAGTGTAATTCTAGCTAAAAAATATCATGACTATGTTACCTTAGCATGGATTATCCTAGATGATGCCGTGGTGGATCATCATAAGATTTTGATTATTGAGGGTGCAGTCTTTTGTATGGATTCTTGTTGAGAATTAGTTCCTTGGTGAGATAATGAGTCGGCATATGATGTCATTATGTTTGGGAGACCCTTGAGAGGATATTTGAATTATTGGATATCATATAGATATGGATGGTAACATGATATGTTTTTTATGAGTTAACCTTGGTGAGAGACCTGACTAGTTGGTCTTGGTGGGAGACCTATAGAACATGACATATGACTCTGTATTTAGTTAGTCATAGAATTTTTTAGTTTATTGTTGACCAATGAGAGGGTTTGGTCTTGGTTTATCAGTGTTTGGACCTATTTTTATATAATTATTTAGAATATAGTGGTAGTATAATTAATAATTCATGTTTTATAATGACACCAATGGATGAAAAATCCTATTATGAACCCAAGATTTGGTAAATTTCACGATTTTGAAGAGGAGTTTCCTGAGAGGTCACAGTATGATAAGATTTAGATGTCTTGGATCATGGTCAGTGATTTAGGCATTTGTTCATGGTTAAATGGCTTAAAATTCATTAAGTCAATATATTTTTTTATGAATTGTCACAATAGAGGCATTTGACAATTTAGCTTTGATAAGAATAAGGTCGTGTGTGCCATAAAATGAAGTAACCATTGAAACATAGATTGATGATCGTACATGTAAAAGTTTAGGGTTGGGATGTTTGATATGGGGATTATGGTTATGATGGATGTAGACTCGATGAAGGATTATGAAATATCCCACCATGGTAAAAGATACATTAGAAATGGGCCAGGTACAATGAGACATATGGTCTAAGAACATTTAAAGGAAATTATTTCTTGGGATGAGGTGAGTGTGGCTTGGAAGGAGTGGAATGAACGTTCTTGTGAGTAATCTTGATGATTTTATACCCAATGACTATTTTAATGGAATCCATATGTTTGGTATTTCTCTATTTGTCATTAGAGGATGAGGAACGTGTTATGGTATTGATCCCATTAAATGTAGTGGTTGTCATTCCTCAAAGCTGGGAACCACTAAAAATCGATTTTCTGTTGAGGCTCATGTAGTTACAGGCTTGGTCATTCCAAGTCATCAAATTTGGCGATAGATGGGGCATGAAATAAGGTGATCAGAATTTAATCTATTATTGAGACTATAAAGATGATCATATGGGGGAGGGAGAGGCCAGTCACTCGAATGTGTCTCTCATATGAGATGGTTTGTGGGTGTATTAGAGAAATCATTGAATGGTCATTTTTTATTATGATCCTGGTTAATAAATGGACTTGAGTACCTATAGATTACTAGGTAACTGTGAGGTAAATTTTTTGTTATTAAATTATTTAGAGATAAAGTGTGAGAATCATGATCATGATGGTTTATAATGATTTAAATGTGTTGGATCGAGGATGCATCAGTTCTCATGGTAAGCATGATATGGTTTTAGTTGGATGATGATCCAAACAAGGATATCACACCAAGTGTTGGTTACAATAGTATTTTTTGGTACATGGGAGATCATAGGGTTCCTTGTTCTTAATTCTATCATGATCGGGTGTTTTGGTAATACATTGGATGGTGGAGAAGAGATTTGTTTATAATGGTAAGCTAGAGGAGTGCCAACCACTATTTTTATATGATATGGAATGTGGTGTGTCTGGCCCATAATAGGGATTTGTTTTTGATTTTATGGGTTTGTTTAATGAATTGTTTTGGCTATTTGGATGTAAAATATAGTGACCTCATGATATTCTTAGATGAGGTAGCATCATAAATTTAATTTTTAATTTTAGAATGAAGATAGTAACTAGCATTAAAATGGTATTTTCGCATATGTTTGGGCACCATAGGATGGAAACTACTTATAGCATGTTGATGGAATGTGGGTATAGTGTTCTAATGGTAATTTCAAGTAGATAGGGGTTCCAAAGCATTATAATTTTCAGCTGTTAGATAAGATAAATAATGGGTAGAATCATAGGAAGAATATATTATTGGATGATGACATGGTCGAATATTTGGATGAAATATCTTGGGAATGTACAATCCAATTTTTAATTATTTTTATAGGTGTTGGATTTTGGTTTAGTGATTTAAGTACCATAAATTGTAAGGTGTTACTTAGAAGATCCTTTAAGGATTTCGGATGCTTCTTGTATGATTAGTGATTAATCGACATCCAAGAAATGATGAGATGTATGGTTACATAACCACTACTGCTTTTTTTGGGATGATGATTGTTATGGTGGATATTTTTTAATTCCTCATATCAATATTGGTGGGGAAATTTCAAGAGTAATTTAAATTTTCCAATTAGTGACAATTTTTTTTATAAACTATATTCAAGTTGACTTTTGAGAATATAAACACATTTAAAGGGGTTTTTTAGACATGGTTGGAGGCTAGAGATTCATGTTGGGGCTTGAAGGACCCTAGGGAGTGGTCAGGTGGCTACTTTAGTATAGCCACTTGATTTATAGGGGTGTATGGTAGTAGCAGTAGCTACTACCCATGGAAATTATCTAGTTGGTAGCCATTTTAAAGGGAGAAATTATCCTTTTCCCTTAATGTTTTTAGAGGGAGAATTCCCCTTACCTAATATTGCTTTTGTACATGGCCAGGATGGTTCTTCTCCCTTTGTTTCTTCTTCCATCCCCTTATAGGTGGTGTCTTCCTTAGTGTTTTACATCGATTTGAGGTAATACAATCCCACTGGGAGTCTCTAATAGTCTTATCCTTCCCAAATTTCTAACATTTATTACAATGACTAAGGTTTTTGTTGGATATTTCACCAAATCATGGTTGAAATTTTAGGTTCTCAAGGAGATTTCATGCATCCTAGTTAAAGGATGTCTAGATATGTAATTTTCACCTAGTTTCTTATTAAACTGATTAGTCATTTTACTTATATATATTTTCATAGGCTTTGACATATATTAAACTAAATTTATAATTTATTTGGACTTTTTAGATGGGTATTTCACTCTGTGTGGGGATTAGGATGTGATCTATACATATAGAGTTCCATTGGAAAATGTTCTTGTGCATTGTTATAATGTGGTGAGTTTTATCAAAATGTAGTGAGTTTAAAAAGGAGTTATTTAATTAATTATATTTTATGTAATTATTAGTTTAATAATATTTGTTTGAGTTAGGATCTTGGTTGGTGATATGAGTTGGGACCAAATAGGGATGGATCTCATAGGATCTTAGAGGATCTACTAGACCATAGAAATAAATGGGAAAAACTAAAATTTATATTGTTGCTAATTTTAATTTTCATATGGTATATTGTTTTTTTAATTAAGATTCATTATTACATGAAGCCTCACCAGTGTGAATGATGAAAAGGTTTATTAAATTGATGGACTACAAGAAATTGGCTACCAAGATCTATAATTAATTATACAATTTAATTAATTGAATGTGATCCCTTGTACCCTATACAGATCCAAGGGCCATGATGTTACCTTAAACTTTGATTATAGGCCTTAGCCACTTATGGTTGAGGTAATCACCATTATTTAAGTTCACATAATACCTTCACCCCAATGGGTTATAATTTATAGACTTCAGAATGGACATGGTTTTGGTGATTGGACTAACTTAGAGCAACCATGATGACCAAGATGGGTCATGTTCCATCTCCTAGATTTTTTCCTTATGAAAATCACCATCTAGTCAGAAAGACTATTCTACCCTATAGATGATTATATAGGTCTCTACAACTTTAGAAGACTGGGTGTTCCCTGAGGCCTTTGATGAGACTGATGAACCTCATGAGGGTGCCCCTAATGTACTATGAACCATATGACCTATGTGGGAATCTCTTTAATAGTCTTTCCCTAAGTGGGAATGTGGGTTGTTCAGATAGAAATGGTTGTGGGTTTCATGTTATAACCTGAAATTTTGTATAATCCCAACAGATTTGTGATAACATTGATGGTTGTGGTGATTTTTTAAGCTCTTGTTGGATATTTATTTATTTATATGTATTATTGATGTTACATGATTTCCCCTGATTACTGGTAATAATCCATTAGGCCACACCATGATTTGATTCCATGGGAAACATGGAATCACCTTCTAACTTAGATGAGACCCTAGAATGATTGGTATGTTTGGGATCTAATCTAATAGATTATTTTGGGGGCGTATTTCAATCTAGTATTTCTTCCAAAGATATGGTCGATAGAGGATTGGGTTCCTGTAGGTGGTACTAAGGACCCAACATCATATCCATGAAATTTATCATACACATGAATTCCCAAGATGGTAAGGATTCCTTGGATATAGTGATACTATGCGAATAACTATATTTTTGGATATGGATGGTTATACAAGTATTCCATTGTGAATGATTATGTAACCGGTATTTAAGATGTAATATGAGGGTTTTTTTGTGTATATCCCCAAGAACAGATTTTGGGCATCTTAAGGCTGATTGATGGATCCCCTCAATCAATTCCTGAGAACCCCCTTGGATTTTATGGATGATCCTTAGGTGGTTTGTTTTTGGAACTGTGAGATATAAATTTCCCATGATATAGACCATGGAATCTAGGTAGGGTATTCCCTTTAGTTTTCTAGGATTACTAGGAATCCGTCATTCCAGATTTATAATATTTCTTAGAGATTCCCCTTCCATGTAATTAATCATCAGCTGAGAATTGAGAATGGTTAGATACTTCTATGGGGTTTGGCCTCTGGGCTTGAGGATAAGGGATGTCTGGGGATGTCCCATGATTTTCTAATCATTCTAATATAGGAAGCAGCATGGGATCCCAATGGAATGGATAGAGTTTCCCATGAGTTTATTCTCATGCTCATAGATATTTTTTCACTATTGAGGTAGGTATTGTTGATTGGGGTTGAGGGCCTAATAATCCAAAATAGTATTTTGGAGTGTCCCCTGTTATATGAGTATTACCTTTGGGGTTTGGTGATCCTTTGGAGGCATAGCTATAGTGATATTCTCATAAACACTCTATTATTAGGTCTAAGTAGGTATTTTGGGGATTTTTTCATTTATTTTATGTGATTTGCAGTTATTTATTTTCTATCGTTCAGCATGTCACATGCACATATGACAATATATATAATTTTTACTCACATGGCTACTCAAGTATTTATCACATGGTTATTGTAGTCATATGTTAGGTTAAGGGTCATAATAGCATGTCATGTGATATAACTCGGATGGGATGGGAGATATGGATATGGTATGACTTAGATATTTTGAGTAGATGGCATATTTACTTCCATTTATACTAGTTTGTATATATAATTATACCAGTGGTTGGTCATTGTATGTTTGATACGGTTTTTGGACCTTTACTACATTTTATTTTTCTCTGTATTTTTTATATTTATTGCTTCCACCTTAATCTTATCTTTATAGATAATATTTATTTATTTATTATTATACTATTCACTGTGATATAGTTTTTATATCCTCCGCACAGTAATTCCTTATTCCCTTACTATTAGTCAGTATCATTTTTTATTCTAGGAGGTGCATATGTGGTCACATGACGAACTGCGTTAGGGAACCATTCGGGTGGCCTACAAACTAGTGTGTTACAGTTTCTCCATTAGTTTAATATTGGGATCATATATAATAAATTTTCAAAGAATAATATCTATGGTAATCAATAAAGTATATCCTTTTCGTACAATTATGTAAATCAATAAATATATATCATCAAAAAAATTGTGGATAAAAAACATTTTATATTCGAACTCATTCCATGGCCATGTTTTTTTGAAGTTGCTTGTTACTTAGATAACAGAATAATTTGGGATTAATTAATATACCATTAGAAAAAATGGTTCCTTGAAAAGTCAAAAAAATTAATTTTTAGATGATCCAATAATTTCCAAGAGAAAAAGTATTAATTTATATGTCGGTGTATTGACTATAATGAAATTGAAATATTTTTTGGATTTTATTCACTCCTCAATAATATGATGACACCATGGTATTTATAATATCGTGTCTAAGATCCTTAACTGGATTAGTTTTTGTAACATAATATAAAGGTGTTATAATATTAACTATAGTATTTTATCACTGTTAAACGTCTTTAAATATTTCAAAATAGGATAATATATCATAGCATCCAAAAATGGAGGTTAATGTTTTTTATCTTTAAGTAAATGACTTTATGTGTTGTTTTATTTATTTAGTTTTTTCTTCATGTGCATACTTGGGTGGGTAGACTGTTTTCAACTGGTTAACAGAATAACCCAACTTAATTAACATGATTAATGTTCTTATATAATTTTTTAAGAAGAAAATATTTTCAAGGTTTGGAATTCCTATGCTATTAATCAGTTATTGATGAACACAATTTGGAAACCACATACTAAGGGTATTTCATGAGAAATCTAGATTTATCTATTATATGAGTACTTTATATCACCCTCAAGTGAGTAGCGAAATATATCTCATGAACCCTGAACTAGACAATATTATATAAAATTCTGTTAATTAAAAAATGATAGGTCAAGAAAATACGATGATTCATTATACATCCATAGAACATACTACAAGACACCATTGGTTATAAATAAATTCTTATTGGTAAATGGGAAAACATACACAAATTTTGTTCAAAATTCCTATAAATTATATGGGGAAATAAAATAGTTAAATTGGAGAGGATATGAATTGGGGGAAGGGGCTATT
Source organism: Viscum album (assembly GCA_963277665.1). Taxonomy (NCBI): domain Eukaryota; kingdom Viridiplantae; phylum Streptophyta; class Magnoliopsida; order Santalales; family Viscaceae; genus Viscum; species Viscum album. The sequence continues at coordinate 1,505,261,620 of OY728133.1, forward strand.
TGAATTGGACTATATATAGGATATCAACATAGATCCTTATGTAAACGACGCCACATATAATTAGAATGAAAAGCAGTGGAATGGTCAAAAAATTTGAATAAAAGAGATACACCTAAGAAATGAAGTTATTTTTTATCAAAAATTTGTGATTTTTCCTAGGTAAACTCAAATAAAGATGATCAAGACATTTTATGGGGGTGAAAACATCTCCATATAGAGTTGTGGTGATTCAATGGAATGATGAACAGTCTTTAAAGGTGAATGGGTGGTGAATCAAGAACTACATTGATCATTGAAAGTATATAATGAATATTACATGTGTGATCATTAAATAAATAAATGTACCTTGAGCTTTCCATATTAAATAATTTACTTATGAAGAGGAAACCTAGATATATTAGAATCTATAATTTTATAATTTTTCATTGATCTTCAGATTTTTAAATTAGAAATCATTATTAAACATGCTTATTTCAAGTGACTTCAAGGTTGATACTACAAATTAAATTCTTAATTCTCCAAATCCTCTAATAAAAACAAAATAATGGCATTATACATTATCTATAGAAAATGTATTTCACTGGATGGGTAAAAATCGATTTTTTTTAAAAAAATCCTAAATCATAGATCAATAATATTTTTCATGCCATAATGAATTACCACAATATTTATATAAGTATAGATTATAAAATTTAGAGTCTCTATAATGTATTAAGTGAATAGGGTGGATTTATAGAGAGAAATAACAAATTTATAAGGTTTTCCATCTTTAGAAATACCATAGATTGGATGATATAAATATTGCAAGGAAATCATTATGACTGATAGAACTATGATAGTTTAGTCATAAGAGAAAAAATGGGAAAAATTCATATGGTATTATATCACTTTTAATCCTTTCATTGTAATGCTTCAAGAAAATTTCATAGATAAATCATAGTGAATACCCTAAATACACATTTTATGACTTTAAATTTTAGATATATCCAGGTTTATAATTTTCACAAGGTTCCATTCATACTGTAACACTACCTCATAATGTTCCAATTAGAATCCAACAAATAAGAAACATTGTGGAATTAAAAAATCATGTTGAAAGACTTTCAAACATAAAATATATCTAAAAAATATTTGGGGGGGGTCATCTAGTGGTATAACATGAATTCCTATAACATAAAGTGTAAATCATAACATGATAATCCTTGTGTTGTTGTTTCATCTATTTTTGATGTGATATTTTTATGGAACAATAAATACCCAAAGATTCTTCTATCGATAACAAAAAATGTAATTACAGGCCTTATTTCCAAAGGAAGAGGGTCACTAGGGTTTCTTAATAGTGATAATTAATTATATTTATTGGTCGATAGGATGAGAGGTCATACTCATTACACCCTATTGGAAGAATTCATTTCCAACTATAGGACACTCCTGTAGTATTAATTAGTATTCATAATCCTTCTCAAATTCCAAGAACAACATCGGTTAACACTATGATAATTATGGTTTATAAATATTAATAAACATTAAAAACTATGTGCATTTGAGGTACATCATCACTAATTTAATTATAAATACTGCCTAATTTTGGATGTAATAGTTTAAATCCACAAATCAGGGTACTCTAGGGTTTATTGTTTTCCAGGGAAGTGATTGTTTTTATGGAGTAGAGATCATTCCCATGCAAAGTTCTACCATTGTATCTTGTAAAGCTAATCAGAACCCACATAGTTAGATACCACTTAATGAGACACATTTTACCTTTTATGATAATTTTTCTGGGACCAATTCTTATAATTTTAAATTCATGTGGATTTAAACTCAATGAAAAAAATTCCTAGTAATGATTAGTGAGGGACTAACATATGAGTGACTCTATTTGGTTGGTCTTTATGGGAATATGAACCATATAAGAATAATGTGATGATTACCAAGAAAGAATATATCTTTCTTAGTGGTGGTATTACTTCATCTATAATATGTCCCAATAATGATTTTATAGTGTTTGATGTTGGGATTAAACCCTAGGGAATCATCCTACTCATCCAATGGAAATAGGAATCATATCACATGTGTTTTTTGTGTCATGGTTTAAGATCATGTGGTAGGACTATATCAGGTAGTTTAACATTATGTGGTAAATATGCTGAAATCATGAAAGGGGTGGAAATGAAAAATTGATTGAGTCTTACACATATAAGGATTCCTTGGGAAGATATGATGGGTCCTATCCCTCATTTGAGTTAAATGTTTTAGGTGTTTTGACTATGTCAATGTCCTGATCAAATCAGATCTGTAATTCTATGTGATCCATGCTTAGTGTCAAAAACAAGAGATAAAGGATGATCAGGAATATAGCATGAAAGTATAAAATTAGATTTCAATAGTGAATATCATTGATTCCACTAGTTATGAGTGTCCATTTCTAATTATGTCAATCTATAATGGGAACTATCTTGAGTATTATATGTTTAGAGGGAAGCCCATCCCCTCATCTTACTACCTGTTGGGATGCATGGGAGAAAGATGAAGGTAAGAGGAGTATGCAATATTTCAAAAACACTTGGGGCTAACTCCATAATGGATTCCATTTCAGAAATGAAACATCGAAGAGAAAATAAATCCATCATTGATCCAAGAGCACTCTCACTATTATCTACATGATTAGAACCCTCATTGTTAATGGAATTCATGATTGTAAATCCCTTAGGGGACCTATTGGTTATGAATTTTGTATGAAAGACACTTTTTATTAATATAATGCATAAAGTTATTCACCTTGGTGTGAATTCCGTGATTTTATACAATGGATAGATTTAATGAAGGATTTAATATTATTTTTTGGGGCTTTTATCCTTACTAGAAGGAATCTATAAAAGACATTAGAATTATATTATCTTAATGGTGAAATAAAAAGTAATTTATGTTTCTTGAATGTTAGGATATCCTTTTCAAAAATGGGAGTTTTAGGAGTGGGTCTCATAAATTTAACCTCAAGGGAGGGATCTTGTTTGGTTTCCATAGCCTCTAAGAAGACTATTTCAGTTATTTGAGGTTGGTTATGCATTTTGTAGTAACCCCATGGGATTGGTCTTATGGTCTATGTTTTACTAGAATTACTTTTAGAGATATAATAATAAGTGTGGCCTCATGTGGTCACCCTATACGAGCTTTTCCACCCATGGCCATCCAATACGAGCATAGCCTTTTATTGTCTACCTTTTCATTCTTGGCCTCACTCGGTTGGCCTTTTTGGGACTGAGTTTGTATAGGAGGATTTCCAGGCTTGGAAACTTATGCTTCTAGTTACCTAAGAGGGTTTCACTTTTATTTTCGACTTCTTTGTAAGAGGAATTTCTAAAAAGTGTAAGTTATTTCTCTTATTATCATCTCCCTCTTATATTTGTCTCTCTAAGTGTCTCTGTAAGTGTCTATTTTTGGAGAGAGGGTGGGGTTTTTTTAATCCTTCCAAACTAAATGACTTCTTGAAATTGGTGGATTAGGGGAAGGTTCCACATGGCCAAAGATAGTTACTAGATCATCATAAAAGGAGTGTGAGGTGAGTTTATAACTAGAGTTCATAGTGGTATCTCACCACGTGGTCAATATATAAAGTATCACAAAATGACACCCAATGTTGGGAATTTGAACTATGTATACCATCACAAAAATATACTATGATTTTTCATGACCCAACCACATATAACTTCTTAATATTGAATTATTTTGCAAGGTGGATTTTGAGGCTTGATGTCACCTGATTGACCTCACCAGGGATTGGATATTTCATAGTGGATTCAAAGTCCCATTGTGTATCATGGAACCAATTTTATATATTATTCTTTACTTTATTTTAGATTATGTATTTTTTATTATCAAATTCATGGGCCTCAAAAAAATCCCCCTCCCACCCCCACCCCCATCCCCACCTCATAATAGGGTTTGTTATGAACAATACGAATCTGATTATGAGGAAGTAAAAAATATCATGTAATTTCCATATATTCTATTTGGTTAGGTTGCTATAAATATGTGACCTAGTCCCCCCTCAATTTCACCTATTCCTTTGAATTTGATGCACCAGTTGATCCATGAATTTTTTTATGAAGTTTCCCTTGTGAATGAAACCAATCCTTCTGTGAACTCAATAATTGGTCTCTATAGTTTCCATTGTATGATTAGCTCTAGATTTTATGGGACGACCCCATGGGTATAGGAGTATACACTATGGATAATTGAGTCATTTCATCCCATATAAACCTTTTTCATCTATGTGGTCACCCATGTAATTTGTGTTTCTACATTTTTTATCTACATGGTCCACCTTGTAGAAAGTTACTATTAATGCCTTTCAGATTTTATCATCCCTTTTGAATCTTGATAATTATATAAATACTTTTTTTAAATGGATTCGGTCTCTACACATCTATTTTATATAATGACTAAAGCTAATAGAAGGGTTTGTGCAACACCCCGAGTTTTTTATGAAAAATATTCTTTTTAATTTTATTGATGTATTGTGTTTTACGCTACACCAAAAGGATCTTGCACTACATGCATCCCTGACATGGCTTTCATTACACGCAATCACGACCTTCCACGATAGCGTGTATTGTACGCAATACCGAGTTTCACTAAACATTGATATGTTATATAAACTAGCCGTTATGAATAGTAATACCCACTTTTTAAAATTTTATAAATTTTATCTTTTGAAATGGACTTCATTTTTGGATTCGGAATATCGAAATTAGTCTAGGGTGATTTTGTGGTATTTTTTTGAAAACTTTCAATTTTTGATTAATAGTGAAAACACTGTGTTACTATTTAAAAACCGACTTTTTATTTAAATAATTATTTATTTTATTTAAATTTATTTTAGGTCAAAATTGATACATAAGACCTATATAAGTTCAATGTAATTCATTGGATTCATTTTCTAATAATTTTAGATATATAAAAAGTTTATTGAACTTTTCACCGTCTTTTACCCACCTCCTATGAGAATTTGGAAATTCACATAAAACATAATTTTACCGCTTATGTGAGTGGAATTTCAAAAATCTGAGAGAAATAGTTAATATCAAGGACCAAAATGTAGTTCAATGATATGAAAATAATTTTTGGTGAATAGTAACATTTTACTTTTATTTACAAGCGTTAAAAGTAAATAGGGTAATTAAGGGTAAAAATGATATTATTATTACCCTAACACATGTAATAATTCTATTGGATAAGTGTAATTAGACCAGAAACAACCTTAGGAATAAAATATGATCCTTTAGGTCCACTTAGATTAGATTAGGACATTTATTATTAATTTATTGAAAGAAGGGTTAAAATATTTAAAATCAAAGTTTAATAACTAAAATATTTTTAATATAGGGTTATACATAAGATAAATTCGGATATAATTATTCATTAGAAATATAGAAATATTTCCTACCTAATGGTATTTTATTTATAATTTTTATACATTAAATAATTTATATTATTTATGACACAATGGTGATGCAGTAATTACCTAAATAATCAAATATTAAAATAATTGATATTATAAATACCCAAATAAATGTAATTTGAGACTTTTATGAATTAAACTACTTTTATATGTTAATATGACATGTTAGTATTGATTTAATTAACTCTTTTAGAACTAATCAGTTTGTTATGATTTTAACAAAAATCCATTACCAAATACTGTCAAAATTGACATAAAATAGTTTTTTAAAAAATATTATAATATTAATTGTTATTTTATTCCTAAAAATATAAGTTTAGACCAATATACTTATATAATTATAGGTGTATCATTAATTGACCACTTGGGGGTTCCTTGGATGCATATGGTGAGTTTATTAACTCTATAATATAAAAATACAAAGTGACATGGTAAATGTCAATCTAATTAACTAAGAGTTAAAATTAAAAGATAAGGTTAATATAATGACCCAAACCTATCTAAAATCTATTGGTTGAAAGTATTTCGACCCATACCCACCTTAGCTTATAAATAAATAAATTTGGAGATATTAGAAACCGAAAATGACTTTATTATAAAATAATATTTTATGTTTTTTCAAAGGTGTCCCTCTCCTCCCTTATAAAAAGGGAACCCCTTCCCTCTTCTCTTCACACATTTTGAGCCTTGAATCTGGCCAAACCCGGCCCATTTCTATTCTCAACTTCCCTAGAAAAATTTTAGAGGTTATGGTCTTCTCAAAATACCAACTCTACTTCCTTAAGAGAAGGCTTAAAGGAGGTGTGTCGTAGAAGAGATAATCTCTTCTTTCAATTCTCTCAAGTTTCTTTCTTCTTAAACTTATTATTATTTAGTTGTTTAATTATAAAGTAAAAACATAATTATTACATATATACTAATATATTATTATAAATATTAAACAACCCTATTTCACCTTCTATCCATCCTACGGAAAACAAAATCACCGCGCGTATGTATGTACGGAATACCGTCTCCACGCTGTGGTGTAATCTGTTTTTGACCACCACCATACTTAGATGAGTATAATGGTGTAAATAAATAACTATATATGGTTATTGTAAAGTGATATTGATTCTGTAATATTATACATACACTTAAATACAATTCCACGATAATGGGAATGATATCATCGCTCGTGAGTATGTACGGACTACCGTCTCCACGAACGCGATGAGATTCATTTTCCAGGATTAACCATTCAAGAATGATTATAAAGTATATATAATGAATAATAATGAAATATATGAAATAATTAAGCTACTGGATTTATGTATATATATATATATATATCTCATCTAATTACTTCCATTCAAGTCAATAAAGAATGGAAAACATCGTCCATGCGTACGTACGACCTACCGTCTCCATGAACAGTGTGTTTCATTTCTTTTATCTATCTATTTTATATATATATATATACTGAATATATATGATATATAAATCATTTTTTACATTCTGTAAGTAAGTAAATCATGATATAAGTAATAATAATATCAATAACAACAAGTCCAAACATGTATGATAAATGAAACAATTTTACCCAAAATGTTAATTTAACATGGAATTGACAAATGAACAGGTAAAATAAATACCTAGGTGAACCATATATGATATAATAACAGTGAATAGGATTCTGTAATAAGTCAATTTAAATAATTTTATAGGATTTTGGGATACATACGAAGCATATCGGACCTAAGGTAAGGGATAACTATTCCAATATCGTTCTTATCCGAGATTGTTTATTCGTAAGTATTTACTAGGGTTATTATTATCATCCATGTCGATGTTTCCTAAAAATGGTTTCATTTATGTTTAAATTAATTTTTAACCTTTTTTACTTTTACTACATGGTATGTAAGGAATCTTTCTTTTTTTTACCATACGAGGTACTTTTTGACTTTTCTAACAAAAGTACGAGGAGAATATTATTTTTAACTTATACGGCGTGAACGGATTTTTATGATTTCATAACGCCTCATTTTCATGAAACTTACTATACAAGATTGCATGATTATTTTCAACAAAACCCTTTTCGTTTAAAATTTCATGGAATTTTGTGAAAAGAAAATGATTTTGAAGAAGAAAGGATATTTTCCTCAAGAATTCATTTCAAGTGTTTTATCAAAATAATCTTCCATAAAAAATAATGTAGGGTTCTATTTCAATCCCCATTTTTACATTGATTTGATTTATTTATGATGGAATTATTTTTATGATGTTCTTTTATCTTATATGGATTATGTTATAAGGTAATTATGTTTAATATTCCTATTTTTATTACATGGTTTATGCTATGATGTATGACTTATGATTTTGTGGCACACAAGTAAGAATGATTTCATTATGAGATGGGTGGGACCTATATCTCCCTCTAATGCATTGGGTAAAGATTTATATCTCATGAGATAGACATGGCTAGAATGGTATATTAATTTGGTTCAGTAATACAGGACTGGAACGAGGAGTGAACTCGAATCAGAAAGGGACTTTGTCCACTAAGATGGTCTTTGCAGCAATGTCTTGGCTACTATGGAAATCATATCATGTGCTTAATGGTTTCTACAATCACATGTTTTATTCCCTTGCTATTTTATCATGATTGATGTTCCCTTATGATATATGCCTTACGTACTTCCAAGATTCATGTCTTTTCTCAATATTTTGATGTTTAGAATTTATGTTCAAGTTTTTGCATTCAAATGTTTATGGATTGTTTTATATTCTCTATGTTTATCCTTACTGGGTGTTTGAGCTCACCCCTTTTTTTGTTTTACTTTCCCTAGGATTTAAAGAAAGGTTTTAGGTAAGAAAACCAAAATGGGAAGATCTTTATGGGAGATTTTGAAGATCTTTCACCAATATTAGAAGATTACGTTCCGAGTTTCCAAAGGCACTAAACTATTATGGTCCTTTGGTGTCTGTTTTTGTTATGTATTAAGCATTCTGAAAAAGTATTGTAATGTCGATGTACATCAAGATTTGGGTCTCTACAGTTGGTATAAGAGGAATGGTTTAGTTAACCTTTGGAAACTAGGATGTAAAAACATTAGTTAAATCCCTAAAGATATTTCTAAGGTATTACTAGGGATTTCCCTAAGGTTTACTATAACTATAGGTTACCGTCCTAGAGTTGTGTTTAAGATCATGAATAACCTAGGGTGAACCTAAGGTGACTTGGATTAAATAATGTGTGATAATTTAGACATTCCATAAGTTAATTTTAATGATTATTTGGCTCCTCATTATTTTAACTATTTCTTACACTATGGTCTCTAGTTTTAGTCAATGGAGGGAACGAGAAGGAATTCAGTTAACATTGATTACTATGGAAAAATTGGTGGCTGTGATCAACAAAATTATGTAATACCTAGAGAGAATGATATTGTGATTATGTCGAATCAGTCATCATGATATATGATTAACAAGGTGAACATTGGTGGTATTCATAAGTCATCAAATAAGAGGAAGATGGAATTTTATGCATGTTCGCATGGTGAGGAGCATAGAGAAAGGAAGATTGAGATTTCTAAAGAAGGGAAGAAGAACATTTAGGAATACCTCAAACGGAGGGGAAGATGTTATCTGTGTGTAGAAAAGGGTCATAGAGTGATAGACTATTATGGAGTTCAATGTCTTATTTTTGGAGAACATGGGCATTACCCAACTCGATGCCTTGACCTAAGATGTTACTTCTAAATCAAGGAAGGCCTTACTCTGTGACAATCATTGAAGAGGATGTATTGAAGTTTTTATGTATTGGTATTAAAGAATAATGTTGTTGAGGTACTTTTATGGTATATTGGAATATTTTTTTATTAGTCTATTTTGGTTTTCAATAAATTTATGGTAGCAGTAACCATAGAAAGTGATTGAGATATTTTTGGAAAGAAGATTATATGCACATAATGAAGGGATAAGGAGAAAATGAAATTTTTGACAGTATTCATGAGGTCATGACTAATATAATAAAAAATTAATATCATGGTTTGAGTTTATAGAATTTTCGGATTTTGTTATGTGGAAAGAGTTAACTTTTGACAGCATTCATGTTTTCACTAAGATTCAATGGGTATACATTTTTTAAGAGAATACATTATTAAGGTATCCACATGTTTGAAATGTGACCAACAAGATATTTCTTATATGGGGGATAAATGATGGCATTCACATTCTTGGTAGATGACATTTCTAGTAATCATTTTCTTTATACTATAAGAATGGACAGAAGTATTTTGGATAAGCCTAAAGATTGGAATGGATTATGTTTGACATAAGTTAATATTGATTAAGGCAAGAAATTTTTTTGATATTATTTACGGAATTTTATAATAATGTATTTTTAGAAAAAGGACAACCTATAGGATGGGCGACAACCCATCGCGTCTGAAAAAGATGCGGGAATCGAACCCACAACTGAAGTGCGACATGCCTTTACCGCCTACCACTGGCCTACAGTAAGTCCCTGGTTAGTAGAAACTAGTTTTATTAATCAGTACGATAGATGAAGTATAAGTCCATTTTTGGAATAACATACTATTAACCTCACCATAGATGGACTTATGTATATTTGATAACTTTTGCTAACCTTTTGTTTGAGACATATGGAATGACCCATCATTCTATCACATGATCTACTAACACTTCAAGAATGAAAAATTCAACTTCATTTCTTTAAGAGATTAAGTGGAAATTATTCAATGCATGAACAACGGTGAGATTATAACAAAATAAAGTAAGTATTTCTTCTAATTCAAATTCTTCAATTTTAGTGAAATGATCTTGAAAACCAAAAATGTTGTCCTAGTGCCCTTATATCTGATGAATCAGATGGTACCTTAGATCATCACAAATTTATGGCATTGTGATTATTGGATTTTTCATAGCAATGTTCTCTACCACTTTCCATCAGAACATGATGGTTAGATTTCTCTTCCATATCCATATTTTCACCTATGTTCTCCTACGTGGAAACCCAGTGATTAGTTAATTTGGGTAACCCTTACGTTTCATACTTTAGTTTTTAAATATTGGTCTTGGTATTCCTTTTTATGATGTGGATTTCTATCAAAAAAACTTTCGAGTAGTAAACCATTTATAACCCCCGACGAATTTCGAGGGCGAAATTCATTTTAAGGGGGGTAGAATGTAACAACCTGAGATTTTTATGAAAAATATTCTTTTTAATTTTATTGATGTATTGTGTTGTATGCTACACAAAAAGGAGCTTGCACTACACAAATCCCTGACTTGGCTTACATTACATGAAATCGTGGCCTTCCACGATAGCGTGTGTTGTACGCAATACCGAGTTTCACTAAACAACAATATGTTATATAAACTATCTGTTATGAATAGTAATACCCACTTTTTAAAATTTTATAAATTTTATCTTTTGAAATGGACTTCATTTTTGGATTCAGAATATCGAAATTATCCTAGGGTGAATTTTTTGTATTTTTCTGAAAATATTCAATTTTTGATGATTAGTGAAAACACTGGGTTACTATTTAGAAACCGACTTTTTATTTAAATAATTATTTATTTTATTTAAATTTATTTTAGTTCAAAATTGATACATAATACCTATATAAGTTTAATGTAATTCATTGGATTCATTTTATAATAATTTTAGATATATAAAAATTTTATTGAGCTTTTCATCTTCTTTTACCCACCTCATAAGAGAATTTGGAAATTCACATAAAACTTAATTTTACCACTTCTGTGAGTGTAATTTCGAAAATCTGAGAGACATGGTTAATATCAAGGACTAAAATTTTGTTCAATGAGATGAAAATATTTGTCGGTGAATAGTAACTTTTTACTTTTATTTACCACCGTTAAAAGTAAATATGGTAATTAAGGGTAAAAATGATATTACTAATACCCTAAAACATGTACTAATTCTATTGGATAAGTGTAATTCGACGAAAAACAACCTTTGGAATAAAATATGACTATTTAGGTCCACTTGGATTAGATTAGGACATTTATTATTAATTTATTTAAAGACGGGTTAAAATAGTTAAAATCAAAGTTTAATAACTAAAACATTTTTAATAAAGGGTTATACATAAGATAAATTCGACTATAAATATTCATTAGAAATATAAAAAGATTTAATACCTAATGGTATTTTATTTATAATTTTTAGACATTAAATAATTGAGGTTATTTATGACACATTGGTGATGCAGTAATTACCTAAATAATGAAATATTAAAATAATTGATATTATAAATACCCAAATATATGTAATTTGAGACTTTTTATGAATTAGACTAATTTTATAGGATAATATGATATGTTAGTATTTATTTAATTAACTTTTTTCGAACTAATCAATCTGTTATGATTTTAACAAAAATCAATTACCAAATAGTGTCAACATTGACATGAAATAGTTTTTAAAACAAATATTATATTATTAATTGTTATTTTATTCCTAAAAATCTAAGGCTCATACAAGATACTTATATCATGATAGGTGTATCATTAATGGACCACTTTGGGGTCTCTTGGATTTATATGGTATGTTTATTAACTATATAACATAAAAATACAAAGCGACATGGTAAATGTCAATCTAATTAACTAAGAGTTAAAACTAAAAGATAAGGTTAATATAATGAGGCAAACCTGTGTAAAATCTATTGGTTAAGAGGATTTAGACCCATCCCCACCTTATCTTCGAAATAAATCAATTTGGAGCTATTAAAAACCGAATATGACTTTATTATAAAATAATATTTTAAGTTTTTTCAATGGTGCCCCTCTCCTCCCTTATAAAAAGGGCACCACTTCCCTCTTCTCTTCACACCCTTTTGATCCTTTAAACTCGGAAAAACTCTTACCATTTCTCTTCTCCACTTCCCTAGAAACATTCTGGAGGTTCTGTTCTTCTCAAAATACCAACTCTACTTCCTTAAGAGAAGGCTTAAAGGAGGTGCGTCGAAGAAGAGATAATCTCTTCTTTCGATTCTCTCAAGTTTCTTTCTTCTTCAACTTATTCTTATTTAGTTGTTTCATTATAAAGTAATAAAATAAGTATTACGTATATACTGATATGTTATTATAAATATGAAGCAACCCTGTTTCACTTTCTATCCATCCTACGGAAAACAAAATCACCGCGTGTGCGTACGTACGGAATACCATCTCCACGCTGTGGTGTAATCTGTTTTCGACCACCACCTTACTTAGATGGGTATAATGGTGTAAATAAATAACTATATATGGTTATTGTAAAGTGATATTGATTATATAATATTATACATACAGTTCAATACAATTCCACGATCATGGGAATGATATCATCGCTCGTGCGTATGTACGGACTACCGTCTCCACAAACGCGATGAGATTCATTTTCCATGATTAACCATTAAATAATGATTATAAAGTATATATAATGAATAATAATGAAATATATGAAATAATTAAGAAAATAGATTTATGTATATATATATATATGTCTATATATATATATATATGTCATCTACTTACTTCCATTCAAGTCAATAAAGAAAGGAAAACAGCATTCATGCATACGTACGACCTACCGTCTCTATGAACGGTGTGTTTCATTTATTTTATCTATATTATATATATATATATATACTGAATATATATGATATATAAATCATTTTTTACATTCTTTACGTAAGTAAATCGTGATATAAGTAATAATAATATCAAGAACAACAAGTCCAAACACGTGCGATCAATGAAACAATTTTACCCAAAACGCTAATTTAACATGGAATTGACAAATGAAAGGGTAATATAAATACCTAAGTGAACCATATATGATATAATAACAATGAATATGATTCTTTAATAAGTCAATTTAAAACATTGTATAGGAGGTTCAGATACGTATGAAGCATATCGGACCTAAGGTAAGGGATAACTATTCCAATCTCATTCTTATCCGAGATTGTTTATTCGTAAGTATTTACTGGGGTTATTGTTATCATTCATATCTATGTTTTCTAAAAATGGTTTCATGTGTGTTTAAAGTCCTTTTCAACCATTTTTTACTTTTACTACATGGTATGTAAGGAATATTTCTTTTCTTTACCATACGAGGTACTTTTGGACTTTTTTGACAAAAGTACTAGGAGAATGTTATTTTTAACTTATACGGCGTGAACGGATTTTTACGGTTTCATAACGCCTCATTTTCATGAAACTTACTATAAAATATTGCATGATTATTTTCAAAAAAAACCCTTTTTGTTTAAAATTTCATGGAATTTTGTGAAAAGAAAATGATTTTAAAGAAGAAAGCATATTTTCCTCAAGAATTCATTTCAAGTGTTTTATCAAAATAATTTTTCATCTAAAATAATATAGGGTTCTATTTCTATCCCTATTTTTACATTGATTTGATTTTTTTATAATGGAATTATTTTTATTATGTCCTTTTATATTATATGGATTATGTTATGATGGCATGATGTTTAAGATTCCCATTTTTATTACATGGGTTATGCTATGATGTATGACTTATGATTTTGTGGTACACAAGTAATAATGATTTAATTATGAGATGGGTGGGACCTATATCTCCCTCCAATGAATTGGATAAAGATTTATATCTCATGAGATAGACATGGCTATAATGGTAAGTTAATCTGGTTCAGTAATACAAGATTGGAACGAGGAGTGAACTCGATTCAGAAAGGGACTTTGTCCACTATGATGGTCTTGGCAGCAATTTCTTGGCTACTATGGAAATCATATCATGTACTTAATGGTTTCCACAATCACATGTTTTATTCCCATGGTATTTTATCATGATTTTTGTTCCCTTATGATATATTCCATACATACTTCCAAGATTCATGTCTTTTCTCAAGATTTTGATGTTTAGAATTTATGTTCAAGTTTTTGCATTCAAATGTTTGTGGATTATTTTATGTTCTCTATGTTTATCCTTACTGGTCATTTGAGCTCACCCCTTTTTATTTTTTCCTTTCCCCAGGATTTAGATAAAGGTTTTATGTAAGAAAACCAAAAGGAGAAGATCTTTATGGGAGATTTTGAAGATCTTTCACCATGATTAGAATATTACGTTACGAGTTTCCAAAGACAATAAACTATTACGGTCCTTCGGTGTCTGTTTTTGTTATGTATTAATCATTCCGCAAAAGTATTGTAATGTCGATTTACGTCAAGATTTGGGTCTCTACAGTTGGTATTTCTAGTATCATCGGGTGTAATTCTCAATACCACGTAATTCCTCGGAATGAATATCTAGAGAATATTATTTTTCCAACTCTATGAGACTAATAAAATTTTGATAGATTACATATATATGACTTCAGTCTCAATGATAACAGTTTGATTCCCACTCATGATCATAATAGGCCATCGACATGGTTCTCTCCATCCTTGAGCTATATATAGGTGAACATATCTTCTAACTATCGACATATCCTAAAGCCTCATTAATGGTGTTCATACATTTTTAAGGGATACCCACATACTCATGGTGACTAAGAATAGTATCAAAAGATAGTTTCTCAAAAAAATTCATCTATTCAGTAACCAACCGTAATAAAAGGTGGATCATAATGTAGGATTAACGTTATGGTGGAAGATTTTATGATGAATGGCATGAGGTTTTTTTAGTTTCTTTATAACTATATTGTGTTCATCGATAAACTATGAGTATTTTACCTATAAAAAGTTGTTTGGATCTTTTACTTTATGGTGTATTTTCCAAATGAACATATATTATACCTATTCAGTCATTTTTTTTGGGGAAATAATATCTTTCATACATTAAATAGTGATATATGTATTATCGTACTGTACATCTAGTAACTGGGGGAATCCTAATCCTTGGGAAGATATATAAGTAATTCTATCATGCAACTAATTTTTTGGAGGATATAAGAGACACACCTCCCCTAAAAAGAGATCTATTGACTATGGTAGATAAAATAATAGTAAGGAATATTATTCCTTGTTCAATTATCACATTCAAGGAATGGATGGTCACCATTCTTTAACCAAGTATGATGATTTTGGGAGTCATGTGCTCAAGTATTTTTCCTATCCAGAAATATGTGAATACCTAGGTATCATATATTTCAATATTGAAATCACATACCATTCCTATTGTTATTCCATTCAACCAAATGGGGATCATTTCGTTCAATAGGTTGGGTTTTTATTCATATTTTTTTATCATGTGGCACTTCCTTGTTGTGGATTCTTACTTAGGTGTTAGGGTCAGTACCCTCATGATGGGAAATTTTCTAGAAAAAATACATTATATAAATATTTTAGGGATGATTATTTATTAGAATTATCATATCCAGAACCATGTGCAAGAAGGTAGTATTACGTACCCAATTTGTGGCCCACTTTAGTTTTTATATAATTAGATGACACAACACTTATGATGTTCTGATATTTATAATTCTCTAAGTTTTCCTCATTTTTTATTTCACCTAAAATTAAATGAAATTATTGATTTTCAACTAATGTAATTGAGTGTTAATGAATTCATTGACATGCTGAGAAATTATTTTTATTTAAACCATGTTTCATATGATTATATGCCTTCTGTTATAGTTATTAATAATAGTAAAAACAATACAGAATTTTTTTATCATTCGCTTCTATGACGGGGTATTATTAGCCTATGTGGATAAACTATTCATCTATAAGGTTATGTCTCCCTAATGATTCCCATGAAAATTAAAGTCTTTAAAGATATAATATCAGCTTCCTTGGTTCAGGGTCAAAAGTGAATGGCATCCTATTATCATCCAAAATATATGGCTATAATTATCATGAGAAGATGTATATTTACTTAATATTTACTCTCATTGGTGCTTAAAAAACATATCATGGGATTATTAAAAGGATTCGGTATATAGTTTTTAAAATGGTGTGCTGGTGAAAGTAGTTTGATATATGGGTTAACCATTTCCATCTAGGATTTCACTTCCTAGATGTATCTTAGATACAATATTTAAAAAATAAATTCCCATAATCAAAGCGTAGATACATCACGAGGATTCATTATTCTCACACATTCTGTATATCATGTAATATATAAGCTTGGTTTTAGTGGCCAAATATGTGGGAAACCTTAATATAATTTATTCCATTGTACGAACAATGAGTTGTTAACTGGTGAAAACTAGTCCAACAGATTCAGTTAATACAACTAGGAAATAAGTATCCATTTAAGTGTCATATTTTCCCATTTTCCAATTGGATCTATTTCTTCCACTACAAACTATGTTATTGATTATAAATTCTTAATGGAAAATGAATGAATTGCATATTCTAAATTTTTTATTGAACTTAGAGTAGGAAGTAAGTGCTACTAGTGATAAGTCTACATTATTTCCATGTAAACTTCATTGGATAACATCTATGATAAGTAATGTATCCTTTTTTAGCTTTTTTATGGTTTGGGTGCAAGTGTATTTAACTATTGGCACTTTAATACTCTCATAAAGGAGGTTTTAACTATTAGGGGTCAATTTGGAGTCCATGAAAGTTACTGTATCTTATTTGATAATATAAACCATAATGTAAAATTCATGGGAATTGTTACAAAATATCAAAACTACTTTTTATAGAATAATAATTACTCAATGATTGGATGGCCATTCAGACCATAGAACTTTATGAAGTCTGGGTTTATGTAGTAGGAGTATAGGTATAACTAAAAAATAAAATTTTTGGTATTTATGCCTTTAATTAAAGAATTTGATAACTAATTGATCACATAAAATGGATTCATCCATTAGTTAGTATGGGAGTTTTCCAATTGGTAATCCTTTATCAGTCCATCAGTACTTATTTCCATGATTTGGATGAGTTTTTAGCTCTGTCCAACTAATCCTATTTTACATATTTTTATTTCTTTCTATTTTTTCTTTGATGATACAGAGAGTCTATATGTTTTGTATATTTTACCCCTTGATTTTTTCAAATAAAACAGATTTTTATATCAATTAGTTATCATATTATTGTTTCTGATACTTCAATTTGTTTTCAATTTTATGTTGTCTTGTGAAACATTCAAATGGTAGTATCAAAATTATATGAATCTATTCAAACATTGAACTGGAATAAAAAAGTTCAATCATTATTCTTGAACACTTGAGTTGGTGATTTTTCCTCCTCATCATGGCTTGTGGATAGATATAGAAGGAAAAAATAACACCATAAACTAGATTTGGTTTATTTGTATGATCTCATACAAGTTGTGGCTCTTGGATTGATGGAGATATTAATATCATCATTATACACTATATTTGGTCCATTTAGTTGATTTGAAAAAATATTATGAGGACCAGTAATAGGAAATTTGTAATGGGTGTTCTAATGTAAAAGAGGTTTAAGTACCCTGTAATCACAATCTAATGGTATTTACAAAAAATCCTGCACCAAGGTGTTAGGAGTGAAAAAGTTCTCTAACTAGTTCTCAAGACATAGGACCCATCGAGTATAGCATAACTTTTGTTATGATCATATTGTGTGTCCCAAGAGCTAAGATTATTTTACTATATCACAATAAATTTAACTTAAGACTCATATATGGTATACCTAATGGGAAAAGACTTGGATTTCACTTAGCTAGACTTTAAGGGTTTTTAACCTAACTAGTTTTGTTTCTTTTCAATTTTAAATGCTCGGTTTTTTCCAGAATATAAAAGTTGAAAACCCAATGAGTAGAGACTCAAATTTTTTCCTAGGTTTCCCATTATGGGTTTTCATGGTGAGGTATGTGTCTCCTTACATGGTAGTTTTCATTGTCATTCAAGTCAGACAATTGTAGTTGATATTTATGTTCAAACATAATTTATTACATATCACTACAATTTAAAGTTATATATCTTTGAACATATATCATAGTAGTTTAAGATCTTATATATTTTACCATAAAAGATGGAACCATCCATCAAGAAATGGAAAGGATAAACATAATGTAATGGAGTTCTCATTTCCAATAGAAAATTGTAACAAAAAGAAGGGATTTAAATTTATAAACTTGAAGATTGGTTCATTGTGTTGTGCAATTTAAGGCCATCTGATGAGGAAAAAAAAGATATTTAATAAAGTGGTCTCATATCATTTCCTTAACAATGGTTATGATGCAAAAATTTCTCACATCGAGGATATTAAATGGTTGAATTATGAATTTGTTAGATCATTATTCATGGTGATTTAATCAAAGATGATCATATGGGGAATATATGTTAGAAATGATCATTGAACATGTTCGAATGAAATGTTCTACTAAATTATGGGAGGGTATATGAATATTATAAGACATTATCTTTAATATTAAAAATATCCTTTGGTTGGAAGCCCATGTTGGGTGTCCATTTATAGGATCCAAATTTGATCATGTTTGCATAACAAAATAGTGGCTTCCCGTGGATCCAAATACAATTGTAACTAATATCCATGAATGATTTTTTTGGAATCCAAAAACTAACAAATAGAGTAGGTATGTTTAATAGAGGACATGAAAATAGGTTTTTAATAACCTCAAGTGTTATTTCATCATGTATAGAATAAATTTCCTAGGATAAGAGATATGATATGTCATTACATTATTTTTTTTCCTAGGTCTGTGGGTCTGGTGGGGATCTAGGGATATATTATGGGTCCTACAGGATTTTTCCCTCTTTTATTTCATCTATATTTTTTCCATAACCCTAAAAATAGGGAATATAGTGAGTGAATACTTCATTTATTATTAGGATACCATTTATGGGTTTTCATCTGAAAAGGTATCATTTCATTTCATTTTACTTAGAGATTTAGGGTCTAATAATTAAACCATTTAGAGATAGATTTTAATGTTGTAAAACTTTCAACCAGTTTCACACAATTTATGGTCATGATGTATGGAACAAAATGCATTGAAAAAGTCCATCTAGTGGAAATGGTAAAGTTTACCAAGTGTGAATGATGACCGAGTTCTAATATAGGTTGTCTCAAAGGGGAACACCCTAATTATGGTTATGATGTGTGGACTAATGATGCTAGTGTTTAGGGATAAGAAACATCGACCAAAAAGGTGATGCAATTTACCAAACCCAATATATAAAAATATAATGGGAATTATATGCTTATTTTTAATAGAAACATTTTTAGTAAAGACTTCATAGAGTTTAAGGTCATGATTTATATACCTATATATGAAGGATAATTATGATACAATGGCCCAATTGGCTGTTTTGTGTCCCAAATACCCTAATACCTTTTGAGTAGAGGATGATGATGTGATAAACTGGGACTCGAGCTTCTCAGGTTAGGAGTGATGAAATGAGAAAATATGAAAGGAATGACTATTGAACATATTTGAATATTGGATTATATCTTGATATTGTCATGGAGTATAAATATTAGAGGACCCTTTTATTAGAAAAAACAATCCTTTGGTTGGATTCTATATAGTGGGAATTCACACAGGAGCCAGAATAGGGTTTGTATGCATATCCAAGAAAATGTGTCCTTTAAATCAAGATGAAATTGTTACCAATAACCATGAAATGTTTGTGATCATATCAGAAACTTAATTAATAATGTTAAAATTACTGAAAGAGAAGTTTAGAAAATGTTATAGAGTAATTCCATAACTCATTTTACATTATTAGGTTATCTCATCCCATTGGAAAGGACTTAAAAATGGATGATGTTCGATTAAATTTAACTTTATGAAAAAAACTCATCAATTAATATTTAGTTTAACGTCTTTCTGTGAGGACATTGATTTTGTGTTGTTTAGCATCATGTGATAATGACTTAAATGAAACCCCTTTTGATATGTTTATTCATCGCCTATATTTTGTCCCATTATGTAATATTTGGGAATCGCTATGTATCCCATAGTGGTTGTAGTCAATAAATTAGTGGTTATTTTATAAGGAATCTTCTAGCATAGATTTTTTAATAAGGAATTTTATTCTATAATCACCTGCATAGATCTTACTCCTATATAGAAAAAGGGTCATTTTTATTGATATAATTAATTAATGGGATGGGAATTGATGATCCAGGAAATGAAATATCCTTTAAGAGTTTAAATCAATCCACACATAGTTATTATTATGATATTTCCTACATGGATCGAACTCATTTATAAGAGGAAAGAAATAGGTTTCACCCTAAAATATGGGGCATCGATAAATAAAAATGTGGATGATACAAAGAATTTGGTCTAAAATGGGGGTGTGGTTTTTTATTGTATTTTTAATTTCCTTGGATAGAGGATTCATGCATCACGATGTATACTATATGAGTAGGAATAAAGCTATATTTTTCCTTGATAGGGAGTATTTTTTTAATGTGGATCAATATTAAATGAATCTATTATATTTATCTATATTTTATACATGGGAAAGTTGTTCAATAACTATACCCCTCAAAAGGTTTGGGGGGAAATTTTTGCAGGATATTATGTCATACAGTTTGACATCATATTTCTAGACTAGATTCTATTCCCTTAAATATGTTGTATCTCGATTATACTAATCAAAGTTACTTTCCTAGTCCTTTAAGAACATGTGATTCATACTCAATATGTGAGAAATAAAGGATTCCAAAGAGATCATCCAAACCACACGAATGGTCATGATAGTAATCATATAAGGGTTATTTTTAACTCTATATATATTTTTCTCTCATGTAGGGATAAATGGTAGAATGTGATGAAAATTCCTAGCTAATCCTAGACCAATGGAGCAAGGTTTCACAACGTATCCTACAAGAAGAAGAATCAAGACATGTGTAGTTCTAATATTATAGGGAAATATGAAAAAATTCAAATATGATATTTATAAATTGAAATTGTATCTTGAACTTTCTTAGAGAATCACTCTATTCCATTCACCCTTACATGGATTTGGATCTTCATGAATGGAACTTATGTTGGGTATGTAGACCACTCTAAGTAGTTTAAGGTCATACAGGGTGGATGAAAATGTCATAAATTTTAATTTTATACGACATGGACTTGGGATCCATGTATTTTAATATCATATGATAAGGAATTTTATATAGGGTATTTGAATAGAATTGGATCATAATCAAAATTATATGACTTAATCCCAATACTAAACCCATGGGGGAAAACCCATCATGAATGAAGATGTCGAAAAATTGGCATAATGTGGTTTCTTCATTGTAATTCATGATTGATACCAAGATATGAGATATAGGTGTCACAACATATTGTATGAGGACACTAATTGAAACACACATTGTTCTTATTTGGTTTGATATCTATATTTATCATGATAAAATGTTGGGGAATTTTATATAATTGGTTAGGTAGGCCATGATGTCAAGATTATTGGACATATTCATAACCACCAAATCCCTAATGGATAGAGAGATAACCCCTTTATAAATAGTTCTCATTGATAGGGGGTAGAATTGTTTATATGGTTTCATAGGTGATAATTACATGATTTTGTCTTATATATATATCTATATCATACGTAGGATAGAAAATTTTAATCCATATATAAAAAAAAAATTGTGAAGCTTATTGTATATATAATGGATTCATGTGAACGGAGAAGAAAATATATCTTCACCTCAGTGAAATGTCTTGCACTAGCGTAAAGAGAGGGAATTTTCTTTTTTTTTAGTTATTCCTAGGCCTAGGATAGGAGATCCATATGTCAATAATTACACTATGAGAGTTGGAATCAATACATGAATATTTATTATAATAAGGTATCCTTTCATAAATTTTATTCTCATAAATTGAAAATGGGATCACTTCTCTAGGGAATTCTAATGAAAGTCAGAAACCATAAACCATGAATTCAGAGTAGTCTAAAATATTGTAGCTAAAATTAGAGTTTTCTTGGATAAATTAATAGGTCAAGGGGGAAATTTTAAATATTATAGGATACATAAGACAGTTACTTATAAACAATGTGCAAAATAGAACGGTCTTAGTATCAGGTAACCCCCAAGATGAGTTCCAAGATATGTGATCTTTATTATCAATATATATATTCAAAAAATATAAATCAAGAAATAAATAGTTCTTGAAATGTCCCTCTCTATACCTAGATTATGTGAATTGGAAGAAAACTGAGTCCCTCTTTAGTGAAGTTCCATTAGGATGATGATATATTACCAAAGAGACCCAATTCACTGAAGTTGGAGAGGTAATGTTCATTGGGATTCATGGCTGGGCCAAGGATAGGAGATTCAGGAACCACTATGTATCCTTTGAATAGTGTAATTAATCCACATGTAGTTCATGAGACGTTTAGGAATATATCTACCTCATATTTATGGGAAATGGTATATTATTAACCATCGGTTTATGGATAAATACATATCATGGGGGTTCATATGTATACCTATCTCATATATAGTACAAGGTCATTTTTATAGTATGGGAACACATGCCAAAATGGATCAAGACTATAGGGAGTGGACTCGGTATCGATATAGTTTTTATTGTGGTAAAATTGTGTTTAGTCTTAAGGTAATGATCCTAGGTGTTACTACATATCTTACAAGATTAGGAATCAAGTCACACATAGTTCTTGAAGAGAAAATATCAATATAGATCTATCTCATATCAGGGTAAAGGGGGATTTTATTTCTTTTCACTTTTTGATTTGAATTCATGGATGATCCTAATAGAAGATTATTCTATTAATCACTACTTGTTCCATGTGTATAGTAATCAATCGACATATAGTTATTAAATGGTTATTTATATGGATCATTATCAAATATAGGATGGAGAGGATTTCTTTTGGTGTAATTTGAGGAGAATAATTAATCATATAAAATTAATTCCAACATTGATTGAAATTTCACATTGGGTGATGAGGTCATAGAAATCATGACTATATGAGTAGTTTGGAGTTATGCAAGATGGACTTCTAGTTATTTTTATTTTATGTTCATAATTCTTGGATCAATGTGTGATGTAGTTTTACATCATGTGATGAGTACATCCACCATATAGTTTAACATAATGCAGCATGGACATTATGATGCACAGTTTAAGGTCATGTGATGAAGACTCAGTACAAGTACTTTAATGTCATAGAAAATTGACTAAGGATTCATGCGGTTTAAGTTCATGCAAAAAAGGAACTAGCATTCATGAAGTTTAAGGTCTTGAGATATTGAACAAGATAATGAAGTTTAACATTTTTATTTAGGGAATTTTAAACCAACATGGAATCATAAAAAATATTTCTTTGGAAATATTATATTATTAAGGGGTGTTATGCTTCCCATATATTGTATCCAAGGAGTAAGATCCATTTGAAAGAACTTGTGCATGTTTCAAGGTCCTTACCAATTTGGCTCAAGCTTCAGTTGATTCTTCCCTAATATCATTTTTTATAATAATAAATATCATCTCTCTGTAAAATAATGAATAGAGGTGAAATTTATTATTTAATTCTCTCCCAATCCAGTTATAATGGTCTTAGTTGTTTAATGTGTAAAAAATATTTTAATTGAGCTGCTCTAACTCATCACATCACTTCTTGGATTTTTCATATTATAAGATTTGTTTATATATAGTAAATCAGAGAGAGGAAAACTAAACATTAGTTCTCAGCACTTCTTATATTACATAGACATGTTAATTTGGGGTCGACTATGTGGTAGTACGGGTTTTCGTGAGGTATTCCCATGATTCATGAAAAAGTTAGGTTGGACATTATTTCATGACATTGTTCACTATATTATAGAGTATATTTAGAAAGTTTTTATTGTAGTCCTATATGTTTACAATCACCATTTCATGATAGTGGGATGAGTTTTTAAACTCAGTGTTATAATCCTGATAAATATGATTTAACTCTCAAGAAAATAAGTTGGTGTTGTAGTTTTTTAATATTGTGTGAGATACAAAAAATATTTTTATAATGTTAGAATTAAAAAAAATTATGATATTATTTTTCCCAACATCATTAAGGCATATTTCCTCATCCCATTTATAATATTATTCAATATAAGTAAGGATATACTCAAACTACCAAGTTGTATTTAGGGGATATATCCCCATGACATTTATTCCCTATGCAGTAGTAACCAATACCAGTTTTTATTCATAAAAAAATCATGGGATAATTATTAATGATGGAATGTATTTGAATAGTGTAGAACTTCCTGGGGAATTTCGCACAATCTTCTTTCATCATTTTCTAGAAATATCCAAGTCTCTAGATTTGATAGGATATCTTGGTCCCTGACCAAATGGTATCGTACGATCCTGGATAAACATCATTCATAATAGTGGGGGTTTATCCTACATTAATTTATATTAGGAGGACCCTATCAAATCCTCACTTTTAGATGTCCTTAAGTTCAATTTTTCTATCATAGAGGATAAAGTTTTCTACCTGGTGTCAAATTGTTTCCTTCTGGGCTCAATCGGATGGAAGGGACCCACTTTTGAGATGGTCCATTATAGGGAACATACATATATTAATGATATCATTTTATGTGAATATTTTTACATATTTCTATGAGGAACTGTTGTTTTCATTGATTTATTCCATG
Source organism: Viscum album (assembly GCA_963277665.1). NCBI lineage: Eukaryota > Viridiplantae > Streptophyta > Magnoliopsida > Santalales > Viscaceae > Viscum > Viscum album. The sequence goes on from OY728133.1 coordinate 1,505,286,674, forward strand.
TCACCAATAGAGAATGGGGAAAGAACCATAGGGTGTGTCAAGTGGATGACTATCTTATCCTAGTCAGGATCGGGCAAGTTCATGGCTATATTAGCCAATGCATCATCACATACATTCTTTGAGAGAGTTATATGATTTAGCATTGTTTCAAAAAAACAATTCAAATATCATTTCCCTTACATATCCAAGGAGGGGAGTATTCTTTCTTAACAAAATATTACCCGTTAATATACTTAATTACCAGCTCTGTGACATATTTAATATTAAAATGGTACCCTTGTCATTATGAAGATGAAGGAATTCCCCAGTAAAACTCTATTAAGATTTATATTTTTCATTATTTTCATAGTTATAATTTGAGAGGATCTTTAAAAGTATATATTATATGTTTATGGAGTTACATGGATAAAAAAATATCCATCTAGTAACTCGGTATAATGACCTATCAAGATAGGTGTCAAGTCAATATTGGATAGTCTAGGATGTAAATGAGTGGATCAATGTGATATACCAAGGATGGTTTATAATAATAAAAGTATTACCTTATCTATTTTACAAAAACATAATTGTAAGGATGTTCTTATCAATGTTTTAATGTTGAGTCTTGGTATTAATAAATGTTCTTTTTAGATTATAGAGACTATTTTCTTTCTACAAATCCTTTTTTTCAAAATAAGTGAGTTGAGAAATCAGTCCAATGTTTCCATATGTTGTATAAGTGGATTCTCTTCTACTTGAAACATCAAGACTGGTGGGTGTAGTAAATATTTTCAAATATTTTCAGAGGGATACTAATAGTATCTATCTCATCTATAAGAGGATACTTTATTCATCAACATTATGAAGGGTAAGAATTTTTTTCTATGATTGGATATAAAACGCTTGATGTAAGAATGGAGTCCATGAAGTCCTATCAACTCTTTGAAGTCATGAGGAGTTGGTATTGCATGGATTGGAATATTATTATCAAGGTCTTCTTCAATACTATTATCCAAAAACCTAAAGTTGAGGAATATCCCAAAAATCACCCCAAAATCCCACTCCATGGGGTTCATTTTCAATTTTTTATATATTAGTTAATTGAAAAAAATTAAAGTCATAAATATGATAACATAATTATTGTAATGTTAACATCATATTATCAACATAGAATTGTATAATCCTTCCCATTAAGGTATTACCAAAGTAATGAATAGAACATTGATAAGTGGCATAAGTATTATTTAAATTAAAGGGCATGGACTAACAGTGTAATATCCCTTATATTGATTTAAAATCTATAGATTCTTCATCTCAAGTGGCCATTTTTATATAATTATTCCCTTAGTAGCCATCCATGATGAAAATGGATTGTAAGTCTAAAAGTGAATTAATCTGAAGTTTTATGACTAGGATTTGAAAATAATCCTTTGTAAAGTGTTATTTGTGGTCCCGAAAATTGATACAAACATTAATATTCATATTATTTTTATTACGGAATATGATGTTGGTGATCCATTTTGGGGAATGAATATCTCATATAATGTTAGGTTTACTATGATTATGAAAATTGTATTAAGCCTTAGTGGAATGAATTGATTAATTCTTCTAGAAACCTTCTTGAAACTATACAGATCATTTAAATGACCAAAATAATGGGTAAACAAATTAAAATCTACTTTGATCATTTCTATATAGTTTCCATAAAAGGAGTAATGGTGAATTTTCAAGTAGGATATATACATTTCCTTCTCAAAGGGATGAATAGTGGAATGAATCAATGTGGTAAGTGACTCATCATATATATCCATATTTGTTTGTTTTATCTCAAGCAATGTAGATAGACCCTTATAAATTTTTGATTGGAATCTCTAAGTTCATCTACCTCTTCATCCTCCACTTTAATGTCATTGGTGGAAGAATATGGAGTAGGATATATATATCTACAAGATCATGTGTGATAATTCTCATCTAAGATGAACGAAAAAGATGAATCTATGGTAACTAAAAATTCTAGTGAGATTACATCTCTTAAGTTAAAATAACTTTCTACATCCTGATTTTTGGGAGATGATATAAGGGAAGCCTTTTTTATTTCTAGGGATGGGTAACTGTATTTCATTCCTGAAAATGATGCATAGATTTCCTAGGGTTTATAAGACAAAGAGGGAGTATGTTTCACTGGGGAATTATCACATATAGTGTAACACTCCCAAGGTACAACATGATAAACATATAACAGGATCATCTCAACAGATACAATGATTATTGTGCAAGCTAGGACTAGTAAATCCTATAAACCATGATGACTATATAGAGATGGTTTTTTCACCTCCATAATATTTATAAGAAATAAATAATCATTTCTAGGTATGTTCTAGGTTATTTATGGTGTGGTTACCTAATATTTTGGACTAGAAACCGATGCATAACCATCTAAAATCACTTATTTTTCATCCCAATTTTAGAAACTAGCATCATCATATAAATAATTTCATGATTCAATGGGGGCATCATCACCACATATTATCAAACCATTCTATTAATAGAGTAATTTATTCATTGATGGCATGATGACATTATGACTTCTTAGATGTAAATCCAATTTTTTCCTAATGGAATGTTAAATGGTGTATCCTGATTAAGTATCATGAAATCATAGTCAAATATAAGATTTCAAAATTGAGAATTTATTTTTACTCTCCTAAGTAAATTTTTAACACTTTTACTACACCCATGAATGGTCAACTTTTAGGGAGGAAATTAATTCTCACCATATCTAAATCAATAGATATTTGTAATGGCATAAAATTAATCCCATATCCTTTTCTGATTATATATCGATGATTATTGACATTTCCAAGCTTGTATAAGATATATAGGGGTCTAATAATTCTATGAATATATGCCTCTTGATCCTTCCCTATGACTAAGATAATTGTATGAAATTCTACTTTGGAATTCTCTATATGATACATATCTACTATAGTAAATTTATTGTCAATTTATTAGTGGATCTTAAGAGAATTAATGAGTGAATCCCTAATATGTTTTTAGAGGTGAAGTGAATCTTGGATTAAATGTTTGGATGGGGTAATAAAAAAATATTTTAGGATTTCATAATTCTATAAAAATTTCTAATTCTTCTCATCATTGGGATGTCATTTAAAATAAGTATTTATAGATGATTCATTTGGTGTTGATTACCCTTTTGCATGGTTGAAATATGAGGGAATGTTAGTTTCTAGAAATTTGAGCCGATCTGGTCTAACCACATATCTCGGATGGACGTATAGTTTTAAACCTTACAACTGGTCTTCTAATACAGTTGTATTTAGAGAAATCATGGAGGATTTAGCGGTGTCTCCTTGCTCCTGTTGGGCTCATTGAAGTGTTTATCCACTATTTTTGACCTCTTGTATGAATTTGAAGAGAATGTGTCTAGAATATTAGGCTCTGTCTTGATTTCACCCCCCCCCCCTCCAACATGATCAACTGTTGTGACCTCATTCTCTCCACTCTGAATTTTAGTTGTGGTGTCCAGGATTACATGCATGATCTTTATCTAAGAATGAATCTTCTAGTTGGATGAAATTGATCAATCCATATTGTGACCCTTCATAAAATGATAGTTCTTAAGGTATCCTAAGAATAATATAGATAAATATTGCATCATTTTAGATGAATATATACTGTATAACATAATTATACATGCTTCAAAACTAAAAATGTTTTGTATCTTTTAATACTAGAAACATAGACATATTATTTAATAACTAAACTTTAACATCTCCCTCAATGTTCTTAAAATTAATACCCATCTAGAAATATCATACTTATAATCTTTCATCAAAACATATGGAAGGAAAACATTATAGATTATGAGCTTATATGCTTATTAAGGTTAAACATCAGATATATCAACCAATTACCATACGTGAGTATATGTGTGTGAGAACATGAAAATAACATTATAAATTCCTTCCAAATATATTAAATATCATTAATCATGAGCCATGGAATAAATCATGTTCATAAAAAAGAAATATTTCATAATAGTATGAAGTCTTAACAAATCAATAATGAGGCCTGAGCGTATTTCATTAACATAGGGATATGGAAAAAAGATAATATTATAACATTTTAAAAATGTATATTTAGTAACAGGATCACTCATTAAGGTAAGTCCATGAAATTATATCCTCGTATAGACTTATATTCATGAAACCAAGTCCACGAATTTACTTATGGACCTAAAACTAGGTCCACACATCCACTTTTTAACATTAAACCATGTCTATGAATAACATTTTGAACTTGAAATATGGTTCATGCATAACATAGTTAAATCACGAGTTATCTATTTTTACTAAATGCATTGGACTTCTATAACAGATAAACCTTTCACATAAATTTAAGCCATAAATTCTCCATGATATCATAAAAAATTAACTATTTCATCATTGCATATCCCATGGAAAAGAAACAAGTTTCCTAAAATCATAAATAGATCATCATCACCGTAATCCATACGAAAAATAAGTATGGGTTGTATCATAAAATAATATAGCTAGTAAAACATAACAATCCTTAAGTTATATTTCCATAAATTAAATATAACTTTAGAAGATAATTCAAACCATTTATGGAAAATATGAGAAAAATATATTTCTTTTGAAAACATTTAACTAAATATTACAATAATATTGAGAAAATACATTTAATTGAAATTATAAAAGTAAAATAGTAAAGTAACCTTCAAGGAAATGAATGTACATGATAGTGAGAAATCCATTTAAGCTATATATGTTAAAAGAAACCATTCTTTTCACACAATATTTTTAGAGTTTAAAACAACTTGTTTTGAAAACATTTAGATAGATTTTTATAAAAACCTATAATTAAATTAAAAGTTAGTAAAAATTTACTTTTCACAACTTTTCAATTATAGGTAATGACTTTTATATAAAAAATTTAAGAGTAAAAAAGTGTAAGAAAAATTCCATCAACAAAAGATAAAATAAGGTTTTCATTTCATTAAACAAATTCTCAATAATTTTATCTACAAAAGTCAGTAAAATTGTACTAATAAATAAAAATAACAACTATATCCAAATAATAATAAAATATATTTGTTCTAAAAGACCATAATTTTTCTCGCTGGAAATTTATCATGGATAATTCGGAAAATAAATGATATTGTAACATAAATTCATTACCTCAAGTCCGATCTTGCTTCATACGAGTTATAATTTCATATTTAATATATATTTATTTATTATAAATATATTTCATAAAAATATTAATACATAAATATATATTTATAATTACTTTATAATTTCCAATTATTCTTTTATAAAAAATCATTAAAATTAACATTCGAGTGAAAACTGGTCTATTTTCTGTGAATTTTTTAGTTCAATGGTTTCTGTACTTTCACCATGGTCATGGATTCATCATTTATAGAATATTAATGATGAAATATTTATAAAATTTATTCATCTTATAAAATTATATTTCCATTCATATAAATTTCTGATGAAATATGAATTACATCACTTCATAGAGATAATGATCTGTACATTTTAACGAGTGACGCTTCCACTTTTAAATGCATGTAAAGAAATAAAGGTAAATAATTACTCATATTTATTGAATAACTATATTTCATAACTATAATATATACTCAATATATATTTCTTTAGTACCATATATACAAAATAGAAAAGAAAAATGAATCACGTCACTTTATGGAGATGGTAGTCCACACAAATGCATGAGAAACGTTATCATTTTCTAATGGAAGGTAAGAAGTTAGATAATATATTAAAATTAAAGAATACGAATTATTTAATAAATATCATCTATAAAAAATAACTCAATCATAATAATTAACCATGATTTATGGTGATGAAAAATGAAATACATCACTCTGTGAGGCAGTGGTCCGCATGTATGCACGAATGATGATATTTTTCCCATTTGACAGAGAAGGGTATGAATATAAATTGAAAAATCAACACAATAACATATAAATAATTTTTAGATATTATATTTAGTGTTTTATGATAGATTATTATGTTTATATAATGTGTAATAATAAATAAAATTGAAATTACCTGATTAAGAGTTATACCTCTCCATTGAGAAACTTCATTTCACTTACACATTCGGCCAAAAAAGAATAGTATTATGATAAAACAATAACTGTAGTATGAGTTTAGGTATTTGATTACAGTAGTATGTTAGGTCTGGGATTATCTATAAGTCTCATGATGTGTGAGTAAGGGAGGAGACATGATATCCTATAATAATGGATGGAGAGGACACACCTGGAATTGTACAAAATATTAATATATATTAATGTCCAAATTATGTCAAGTGTCTCCAAAATAGAAAAATATTAGATGATAATAATGATATGGTATAATTTAAATCAACCACTCAAATTAATCCAGGTTTTATGTGATATTTTAAACCTTATCTCCTAGGCTACCCCCACCCCCGGTAAACCTATTTTAATGTCGATCGTGGTAACAAATTTTTACTGTTTCCATTATTTATTGGGACTAAAAAATTATTTGAAATTATTAAATAAAATTAATTATGATTATTATAAATATTTGAACCTTTTTAAAAAATTAAATTTTTATAAGTGACAAAAATGAATTATAAAATAAGTGTGAAAAAATTATAGATCCATTTTTAGCAAAATGCAATTTTAATCATGAAATTCAGCTTACATTAATTTGTGTTCCATATATAAGATATTAGACTAAAGTTAAAATATTTTATTGAATATATAATATAAAAATATCAATTAAATTATTATTTAATACAATTTAGTTTAAAATAAAAATCACATTTCATGTATTAAAATAGTTTTCTAGAAAAAAAATATCATTTTTTACTTTTAAGTACTTTTATTATCTTTTATAACTAATTTATAACCAATAAATTAATTTTATATATATATTAAATAATTTTTTATAATTTTTTATCCTTATTCGTACCCACCATACAAATATATAGTTAATAATAGTAAAATTAAATAATAATAATAATTAAATTTTATATCATGGTTCATTTAAAATCAGTCTTCCATAACGAAAATAAATTTATTTTAGGAGAAATATATCATGAAACATTAGTGTGTTAAATTATAACCCTATTATAGGAATTTTTACCTTTCAATTTTATCTCTCTAATGAAAACAACTAAGGATACTTCTTCCTCATTACATATTCAAGTTCCCACATAGCTTCCTCAAATTTATTATATCACCACAAAATTTGGACAATGTGGGTGGTCTTGCTTCATAGAAAATTATCTCTTAAATAAAAAATATCCACTAAATTTTCTTCCTAAGATATATCACGATCCATTGTGTTGGCCTTTGAGTTCATTACATATGAATGATCATGTATTTTCTTTTTTATGAGTGATACATGGAATAGATCATGAATTTGAGAGAGATTTAGTGGAAGCACCAAGTGATAATCGAACATCCTGGTACAATAAATAATTTTTAAGGGACTAATATATCTAGGACTAAGCATTCCCTTCATGAAAAATATCATAGAACTATTCCATGGGAATATTCATATGAATAACTTTTCACTAACTTAGAACTCTATTTCTCATAGATGATTGTCAACATAACTTTAATATCAACTTTGAGATGCCTTGATGTGATGGTGGTTAGATCTAACATTGTTTTGCATTTACTCAAGTAGAATAGGCCCCAATATCTTTATTTATCAGACTAAATTCAAACAAGGTTGAGTTATTCACTTCTTTATATAGAGTAATTCATAAAGAGAAATCCCAATTCTTTATTTAATGAAATTTTTACAAGAAGAATCTACAAAAGGATGGGGTTTATCCCAGCCATCTTTGACATCTATAGAATATGATCTCAACATCTCTTATAGGTTTTTAATGGTCCTATTAGACTATATAATTGTATGGGGATGTTATGAAGTGATAAATTTCAACTCATTATTCAAAATTTTGGAGAACTTCTATAGGACCTTGAGGTAAACCTATGATCCAATTGAAATAAAATATCCTGATGTACTCCAAGTAAACCGACTACTTCTTTAATGAATACCATGTAAAACATATTAAGATAAAAATATTCTCTAATGGTAAATAAATTCAAGTATTTCATAGGTATATTGACTAAAAACCATATAGAATTGTGCCTTTTATCTGTTTTGGGGGAGTCTAATGAAAAAATACATGGTAGTAGTTTCCCATTTCCATTCTGGTATAGGTAATGGTTATAACATCCCCATAGAACTATATCAACCAGCCTAAACTTATTGACTTGAAAACATCAAGATATTTACACTAAAATATTCATTTTTATGTTATCTCATAGAAAACGCTCTTTTAGAATTATGTACATCTTAGTACATCTTGGATGAATTGATATTATTAAACTATGAGATTCATCCAATAGCTCCATCTTCATATTTGGTATTGATAGGAAATATACTCAATTATAAACCCATTTCATTCCATCACAATAATGGTTTAATAGAATAATATTTCTCACCTTATTCTAATTTTCCACATCCTCCTTTTGTTATTTATTAATCCGTACATGGATAAATAATTTAACATTCATCTCAAAATGATATGATCTGGTCCACTTCATTATGAGTTTAAGATCTATTTTTTATAAATCCCTAAATATTGGATATCATTCTATTATTATCATGGATAAACTATCATGGTATTTCAAACTCAAATCATCAACCACCTTGTTCACCTTCCTAGGATAGTAGTGTGTTGAGTAGTCTTAATCATTAGTAAACTCTAACCATCTAATTTTACTTATTTTAAACTATTTCTATGTGAATATATAAATCAAGATTTTATGATTATTATATATATCACACCATTCACCATAAATAAAATTCCTCTATATTTTCAATATAAAAATTACTTATACCAACTCCAAATCATGAGTTGGGTAATTTTTTTCATAAATTTCCAATTAGAGTGAGGCATAACCTATCATCATATCATTCTCCATGAGTACACATCCCAGTAAGTTATTTGATTCATAACTATAGATCACAAACCCTTCTTTATTATAGGGTAGTATGATCATAGTTTTACTAAACAACATTCTCTTTGGTTCATTTAAATTATACTCACATTCATCTATCCAAAATAAATCTTCTTACTTCCATGTCAACTTGGTTAGTGGATTTTTTATCGATGATAAATTTCTCAAAATATTTGATAATATCCTACCAAACTAAGAAAAAAAACTTATTTTTTTCACAATTGTTGTTTTTAGATATAGTTCCCTAACTTCCATCTTTTAAGGATCCATTAATATACCCTAACTTAAAATTATATGACCGAAAATGATTATTCTTGTAGAAAAAATTCAGACTTGGTAAATTTGGTATAACATCTCCTTCCTCATTATCTATAGCACAATCCTCAAATGGTTCTTCAAGGACTTACTTTATCTTATAATATATAATAATATCTTCCATAAATACTATAAAAAACTGATTAAGGTAATCTCTAAAGACTCTATTCATCAAATCCAAAAATATATCAGGAGCATTGGTAAGTCCAAATGTAATTACTATAAATTCATAATTATCATACCTAATATAGAAGTTTGTATTAGATATATCATCCTTATTGAATCTAGATTAATGATGGTGAGATCAAATATCAATCTTGGAATAATATTAAGTTCCATGTAATCGATTAGAAAAATCATCAATATAGTTTATAGGATACTAATTCATGATTGTGATCTTTTTTAGTTATTGATAATTGATGAAGAGTCAAATTGATCCATCATTCATCATAATGAAAAGAATAGTTTCACCTCATATGATTCAATTTTCTGAATGAAAACCTTATTAATATTCTCTTAGGATTTCTTCTATAATTTTGACAACTCAATCAAGGTTATTCTATATGTATTCTTTTATATAGGTGTATCACTATGTGTGAATTATATTGAAAACTCAAGTTCATGATTCAAGGGAAGACTAGAGAAGTCCTCATGAAATATATCATCATAATCTTAAAAATAATAATAATAATGATTTTTAGTTTATACCCAACCATTTGTGATAAATATATCTCATTAATAGGTAGTATGACCTATATAATAGAATAAAATTACAATATAAGTTCATATTTATCCCTACACAAAAATATGATCATATATTGATTCAGAATGTCAAATGTGATTACATTCATTATCAATTGATATGGTATCAATATAGAGAGAGCCAAACCATTCCAAAAATCACCTAAAATTCTACTAGAGTTAGAATCACAATATTTTTAGGTTGCACATTCCTACACACTTCTACCAAATATGAGTTATAGACATTAGATGGAATCATCATACCTTGGTATTTTTCAATACTAACTCAATATCTAATAATAGAGTTGAAATGTGATCCCCTTAGTAAATTCCTTTGATATAAAAGTGTGTTTATATCCATAATCTAATAAATAATTTATTTTTCTAGAGTAGATGATAAGTGTACCTTTAACCAAATCGTACTCATAATCAATATCAACAAGTGTTATTAAATGAGATTTCCTATTATCCTATGACTTCAAGAGGTTCTTGAGTCTTATTATATTCATTAGCCCTTATATTAGGCCATTTATTTATATAATTATCAAACTCCTTTCATTTAAATCATTGAGGTTTGGGTGGTTTATTCTTTTTATTTTCCTCTATTGATTTCATCTACACTCTTCAAAACACTTTGGAATTATTTTACCCAATGGATAATCCAACCAGACCTTAAGAATCTTCTATTTACTTTCATAAAATCACATAATTGTTCATTCCTGTCATTATTTTAGGTATGAGGTTGAAAATTTCTCTTCCCTTCATGTGACTTACCACCAGATATTCCATGAAATCCCATTTTTTCTTTTCTTACCACCTTAACCGTGAGGGTTTCTCGCTTCTATTTCCACTTTTAGTGGAAATCGAATTATTTATTAATATCTTACAAAGTACATTATAGTTATTACATTTAGAAGAATTTTTTTTAATCCCTTAAAGTATCTATCAATACTAATTTCTAGACTGAAGATAAAACTACAACATACATCAAAAGTCTGGTAAAATTTTAATCATATGTGTTGATGGATTTATCATCCTTCTATTTCAACTCAAGAATACCCTCTCCATTTTAGTATGAAGGTTTCAGGGAAAGTACAATACCATCATAAACTCTTCCTATTCCATGTATTTTATTTACTCTTCTAGCCTAATATTCTTTATAAGGGTTCACTATTGACTAGATTTTCCTTCCATGTGATAGACGGATAATATATCTTTTATTTGGATCAAACACTGATGAATGGAAAATATCTTTTCCATTACATTGATACATTTCTCAAAAACTAATGAATCATAAGACCTAAGGAGGATTTTTTCTAATGAATATAACAATTAAAGGCATGTTAATCCATCATTGGTGCATTTATAAGTCCAAAAAGATCTATTTTATTGCTCATTTATTGAAGGATTTGAGTCTGCATAGTTATAATATCTTTCATCCATTATTTTAATCCACATGGTTGTTCATTAGGATGGTCATTTCATAGGTCATTACATTAATTGTTCACATGAAACCTTATTATCCCATCCATCTACTAAAACCAAAAACATGGTGTAAGCATCATGATAAAAAATGAGAGTGGTCAATCATATATTCATGAAAATAATTCTTGGGATGATTTAAATTAGGATACCATCTTATCAATCTATGAAACCTTAGGTTTAACTTCGTTCATTCACAATCATCATCTATTCAAATGCTTCCAAAAATTTCATAGTGAAAATGACTATTTAGCTAATGATATCCCCTGTGATTATCACACTGAGTGTAAAATAGTAGACCAACTCATCATTTACCATTGAAAATATAATTAATAAACAATATTCCCCTTTCATATATGTTACCCTAGGTTCATTTGTGCTATATCCATATCTACTTTCCATTATCTAAATAAGATATTATTTTATAGAAAAAAAACATATAATCCATACTTTATAAAATCTTGTGGATTTTATCATATACTTATACTTATCCCTAAGGTTTATAATAAATATCTATAATATTCAACTTTAAAAATAACTAAAAACTTCTCCAGTATAAATGTGGATACCCAAGCATATCATATATAAATATTTCATCATTTTAGATGAATATAAAATCATACCACAATTATACATTCCTTGTAATAGAAGTAGTTTAGTGTATTTCGAGACTATATACATAACCAAATTATTTCATAAAGGAAATTTAACATATGACACAATTTTTCTCAAATTAATACCTATCTTGAAAAATCATACATAGAAACTTCCATCATAACTTGGGAAAGAAAAAATAAGAAAAGTTGTTCTCGAATACTTAGTAAGGGTAAACATTGGAGATATCAATCGCCAATCATACTTGAGAATGATGTATGGGAACATGAAAATAACATAATAATTCCATTACCAATAAATTAAATAACTTTAATAAATATTTATGGAATAATTATTTGGAATAACAAAATAAAAAATTCAATACATTGTGAAATCATAAAAAAAATAATCATGATCCATGAGATCATATCATAAACATAGTAATGTTGAAAAAAAACATAATCTTAAAACATTTTAAGAATTTATAAATATTAACATATTCCCTAATTAAGTTAATGATATGATATGAGATCCATTAATAAATTGATTGACATGAAACCAAGTCCACATAATTACTTATGAACATGAAACTATTTCCATGCATTAACTTATAGACAAGAAACAAGGTCCACACATAATAATATGAATAATAAATCATGTTCACACATAACATTGTTATATTAGGGTTTTACCAACTTTACCAGATACAATGTAGGGATATAATGGACCCACCTATCACATAACAATAAAAAACATATATTCCACAATATCATAAAAAATCCTCATTTTTTCATCATATAACCCATGGAAAAGAAATAGGTTTTATATAACCATCCTTAGTTTAAAATCATAATAATACATTTAGAAAAACAATGTGGATGGTGTCATAATATCATATCCCTAGTGAATCATAAAAATACTAAAAGAATATTTACAAAGATGAAATATACCTTTAAAAGATCATGAGAACCATTACTTGAAAACATTAGAAAATATATGGTACATTTGATAAAACATTAACTAAAAATCCCATAAGTTGAGAAAATTATTATCTATGATAATAACAAGGTAAACTTGTAAGTAAATCTTCAATTTAATTAATTTCCATGATGGTATTAAAATTCATGCATGTTTTATATGTTAAAAGAAAAACAATCTTTTCACACCTTTGTTAAAAGGTTAAAAATTACTTAAACATAAATTTTTCTGAAATTTTTCTTTTCAAACATTTATAAATGATGTCAATGGTAGTTAATATTAATTTTATAAAAGAAATTAAGTACAATTAATAACATTTATAAAAATAATCAAGAGTATGGACATTTAAGAAAATTTCAATTACCAAAGACGTAATAAGGTCATGTTTTATTTGAAAACAATTCTCATTTATTTTATGTAAAAAAGAGAGGATAATTTTAATAATACATAAAAATACTATGAATATTAAAATAATAATAAAATATATGGGGTTTAAATGATAATAACCATATAATTTCTCTCAATGAAAATTTAGCATAGGCAATCCTAAAAAATGAGATTGTGAAATAAACCCCTTACCTGAAGTCTTATCTTACATCGTAAACATTAAAATATAATATATAATAAAAATAGACATATTATTAATATATTATAGAACCATATTCACATATAAATTAATATTTATAATTCATTTATAATTTCCAATCATTGTTTTATTAATAATTTCTTCACTAAAAAACAATATTTTGGTGAAAACTGTTCTCTTTTCCATGCAAGTTTCAGTTAAATAGATCTGGAAAATTCACCTTGGCCATGATTTAATAATATCAAAATTATTAATAATGAAATAATTTTCATATATATTCATCATATACACATTTATAATCTTTCATACAAAGCAGTGATGAAAACTGAATGACCCCACTTTGTGAAGACTAAAATCCATGCATACGCACGAGTGATGTTTCAACATTTTGATAGATGGAATGAAATAATGTTAAGTAATAATTTAGCTTTAAATTATAGTTATTATTTTATAAATATCATATATTTTTATTAAATCTATCTTGATTACCATCCCAATAAATAGAAAATGAAACGAGTCACAACGCTTCATGAAGGTGGTAGTCAACACGTAGACATGTTATACGTTATCGTTTCCCAATAGATGGAAAGGTAGAAAGGTGGATATGATATTATAATTTTATAAGTATAATTATTTCATAAATATAACATATAAAAATTAAATCCTTTATAATTACCAACCATGAATTATGGTGATGAAAAATGAAATGTATCTCTTTGTGAAGCAATACTTCGCAAATACACACAAATAATGTTTTAATTTCCCATTTGAGGGAGAATGAGATGTATATAAGTTAAATGATATATATAGTAATACATAATTATTTTTATAATACTAAATTAATCATTTTATGAAGGATAAAACATGTTTATATAAGTTAAAAAATGAAATGAAATTGAAATTACTCGGTTAAGAGTTATACCTCTTCATTAAGAACCTCATTTGGATTTCTCCTTAAGCCTTAAAATGATGGTATTATAACCAAAACATGATCTATATGATGAGTTTAATGATTTTATAAATGGGTTAAGAAATTATTGGACTAGATATAAGGCCCAATAATTGTTATTAATATAGTATAATTGGTCTCATTTTATAAGGAAGGGAGAAAATACATGTGGAATTTTTCAAAAGATTACCTATTTTACTATCTCTCTCAAGTAGAGTGGCTCAAAAAAGATAAATATTAAAATATAATAACTCAATGGTCCAAATATCTCAGAAAATAAATTTAAATCAAGTATTTTTTTCATATTTTAAACCATATATCTTAGGTCCTCCCCTCCATCAATAAACCTGTTTTAAGTATATCTTTTGTTACAAATCTTTACAGTTTCTAATATTAATTATGACCAAAACATAAGTTTAACAAATTAAATAATATTAATTTTGATGATTTCAAATATTATATACATTTTAAAAGATTCATTTTCTATAATTTTAATATATTAGTTTTAAAATAAGTCTATAAAACACAACAATCTATTTTCCCCAAATGCATTTTTAAGCATAAAATTGTGAATATATTAATTGATTTCCATGAAAAAACTATTAAATTGATTTAAAATTTTACACTGAATATATAATATATGAATTTCATTAAAATAATTCATTATTAGTGATGAATTTAAAATATTAACACATTGCACGGATGAAAACAATTTTTTAGAATAACATATTGTTTTTACTTTAAAAAACTTTTATTTTATTTTATAATAAATTTATAACCAATGAATTAATTTTATACCTAGGTAAAAACTACATTTTCATAATTTATTTAGACATATTCATACCCATAAAAACCATAATTGGGTGATAACTGTCAAATTAAATAATAATTCTATGGTATATTTTGGTTTGATAAATCTTTTGTTTTATGTAGGGAAATATAAAAACGAAATAAAATTTATTTAAATATAAATATATAACAAAATATATTAGTGTTGGAGTTTTTATTGGAGGAGTGGTGCCTATGTTCTAAATAATTAGAGTAAGAAGTACATGAGGTTCTGGACCAATTTGGGAGTCTATCGTAATTACTCTTATTTCACACTAATCTTTTTTAATTGATTATGTCTTTACCCAAAGGATAGAGTAAAGGGTTTAAATTAAGACAATACAACAAAAACTAGAAATATAACTAGTTGATTGAGTTGTTCTATGTGTATGTCATGGGAATGATCAACTGGCTTCTATGTCATCCAATTTTATAACTCTTAATCACATATAACTTGGACTTATTACCAAAGGACTTCATCCACTGGTTGGATAATAGACAGGTATAAAACTATTACTTGAGGTTTCATAGATTTCACATATCCCCAATAAACCATTTTCTAGAGTATAACCATAATGATGAAATACTATTGAACAGTGTGTCCCAATATCTAAAGAAATGTGTAATAGTTAGGAAGATCTATGAGTTTGAATTCATTAGGTTTCCTAGCATTATGAGGCTTAAGGATATTATCTTACAGGGATTTGAAGATATATATTAGTACCTAATATTTAAAAAAATATGGTTTGTTTCTTCATTCCTCATATCACAGGAAACCTTTGTCTTTACTTACCTTTAAATTATGGTGGTTTTATTTTTATTATAGATCTGTGGGAGAATTAAAGTGATATAGATCTTGTCTAGGTCCCACAACAGTGCTCAGCACTTGATTAATTATAATAGTTAAAGCCTTTAAATTTAGGACCACTTTCTTTAAGAAGTAGGTGTAAGAGAAGATTTATCCCCAGTTAACTAAATATCATCCTCTATATGGTTTCCAGTGTCTACAATCACCTCGAATATACTTGGGTAATTTAATGGTATTAATATTTTCTATATCTCCCTATTTTTGTTGTCTTTAAAAATATTCAATAGATTCTCTTGTGGGAATTTCATATTTAGTGAGTATTAGAGGCCTTTCAATCAAGAGATAAAATTGGATACCCTGTCATTTTCACATTTCATTCCATTTAAAAGGTCAATGACCATAATTTTCTTTAATATATATCTAAATTGGTAATTTATTTTATAAAGAATTTATTCCTATATTATGATGGATATATCTTGAAATCTAACATACTGAATGATGTATATTCCCATCAAATTCTATACAAATAATCTAGGTTATGATTCCACTTTTTGATTGTGTACACCCATCATGGGGCCACATCATGACCTGAAATGATATATATGGTTATAGAGGTCTCTTAAACTATTGAAAGTTCTAAATATGATATTTTAGATGCTTGGTGGAGTTAGAGTATCATCAAACCACTTTAGTTATTATTTTCTTTTGCACTACACTAGATCATTTTCCCTTTTTATGGATTATATTTTACCAATAAGAGACTTTATATAACTAAGAATATCTAGAGGCATTAAGGTTTATTTAAATTTATAAATTCATTTTATGAGAAAGTATTGTTGTGGAGACCCTAAATATATCGTATTTTGAATCCAAATTCAAGGTTGTCCAAGTTTACTTTCCAAGAATGTGGAATAAAATTTTCAAAATAGAGGAAAATATTATTCTTCTACATTCTACAGTTTCACAGAAACAGTTTGTTTGGACCCCAAACAAACTTGATACACAAATCCTGCTATCTTTGTTTGGGAAAATTATTCCAGTTGAGTGTCTAGAGAAAAATTTTCTTCCTATTAAATATTTTAATTTTCTAAAATATTGCCTCCCAAAATTTTTGCATTAAGGAATTTTAATTAATCGATCTCAACCTCATGTTGTTCTATTTTTTCATTAGTAGAGAGAACATAAACATCTTCAGGTGGAAAGTAGTTATATCCTATATGAAATTGTACTTTATATGATGTATGTAACCGTTTTATTCTCATTACCATCTTCAATTTTATCCTTATGGTAGTTCCTAGTGGGGTCTCGGAGGAAACATGGGTGTCTTGGGATTGTATAGATACCATAGCCTGAGATTTGAGAGGATGAAACTGGGATACAATGTTAGTAGAAACTGTGCCACCCAATCTATATGGTTAGATCAAACCATGTATGGTGGTCCAATGCACTATCTAGGGGCTCAAAATTTTATGAAATTGTGCAACCCAATACTCATTCCTAAGCATATACTACCGAATTTTTAATAGAGGGAAAATGCACAATCAATACACAATTTGTATAACCTTGTTCCATGACCATGAGAGGGGTACACGAGGTATATCTAGGAACATTATTGGTGAATGGTTTGGATAATTTTTCATCAGAACCATACAAATGAATTTTCAAGGAGTGATAATACCATTTTTCCCTTACTTCTAAAAAATACTTCACCCCTCCTTCTCTTTTCCAGTGGAGAAAACCTCCATTCTTCTCCCATTTGAGGTTCTCCTCAAGAATGAGTTAGGATTTGGTGTTGTTTCTTAATTGTATGTTTGAATCACGATCTGTTAATCTCATTGGATAGTCGTTGGTGATTTATTCATTACATAGGGTCCATTTATCATTTTTTTATATTGATGATATTATTTTAGTGCAGGCTACTGTTGCCTATTTCCAAGATTTTCCTTCATTATTCCATTTTACATTGACCTAGGACAAATTGAGGGATAATACTAGATGATTCATATACTACGGTCAAAATATATGTGGTCTATAACTTTTTTTGTAATGGCACGGACCTCTCTGGTCCACTACGTTGTGAAAATGTGGTGTTGGAGGTGTTTCGGGAGGTCAAGGTGACTTATCCCATAGCCGCTGCCTACCGGTAGCTCGGTCTACCAGTAGCCGCTGCCTACCAGTAGCTCGGTCTACCGGTAGTCGCCGCCTACCGGTACCTTGGTCTACTAGTAGCCGCAGTCTAGCAGTAGCTCGGCTAAAACTTTGCCAAATTTCTAGTTCTGTGAACAGTATTTCTATCGGTGACCTTCTATCGGTAGACTTGAATAATGTTTTATCGGTGAGGATCTAATGGGAGTCTTGTGTTTCTATCAGCAAGGTTCTATCGGTGACCTTTTCTTTCCTTTGCCAATTTTTGAGTTCTGTGAACAGTGTTTCCAGAATTTTAAGAGCTATCGATTCCTTCCTTTTCCAAATATCACGTTTGAACAGTGTTTCCAGAATCCTAAGAGCTACCGATTCCTTTTCCATATTTCACGTTTGAACAGTGTTTCCAGAATTCTAAGAGCTACCGATTCTTTCCTTTTCCAAATTTTGAGTATGTGAATAGTGTTTCCAGCTTCCAATAGTTTCACCCCTTTGACATTTTCTTTGACGTAAAATACATTTTAAAACCTTATTTTAAGGACTTTAAGGTCGATTCAAAGGCCATAAGTCCTATATTAATTATTCCTAAGGCTGAGATGTTTTTACTTGGTCAAACCGCGTGGGTTAATGCGATCCGTTTTTAATGGAGAATAAATCGGATCTTAAACCGTCGCCTCTCTAAATTTTTTTAAAAGTAACGAGATATCATTCTTTGTTGTTCTTCCTCCTGGTTCTCATCTACGAGATGTTAGAACCTTGCAATCATTCCTGTAGGATTTTCACAATCAAACGTTACTCAGATCAGTTCCGCTCTGTTTGATGCAACCAAGTTGTGTCGATCATTATTCCATATAAGGTATGTTTTATCATAGTTCCCTCGGGGATCACCTTCTCTTGTTCTCCCTTCCATATTACCATGTATTCTCCATGGTTCTAATGGGGTTTGGTTGGTTGGGACTTACCATGGCATCCTCGGGTGGATTCAATTGTCGCGAGAGAAGGATTGTGGCCCATTGTGTGGATAAAGGACGTCAAGAACTCTTCGAGGTAGGGGATTCATGGCTTCTCTAATTGTATATGTGCAATTGTAGAATTAGCATGATTTATTCCTTTGGATCACAATGAAATTGACCTAATTAAATACATGAACCGGATTAAAAGAATTGGTTGATCGCATGTTGTTGCTTTATACTGTGATAACGGTTTGCCTCATGTTTTTCTAGATAGAGTGATATCTATGATTTTCTTTGATTTGTTATTATTTCATGAAATAAATTGATAATGAACGTAAAGCCGGAATTAATTGTTAATTAATTGGCTAAAGATAAAGAGGCATTTAAATTAATCTGGTTATTGCAGTTGTTGTAGTTGTTCTAATTTGAGGATGATCAAATTAGGGAAGTAAGCATGGTTATTTAATTGTGATAGCTTACTGATTAGGTATCCGTGATTGGAACCTACGAATAAAAAATCTGCCAATTCAATATGGATTAAAGAACAGATTATGTGGGAATTTCTAAAAGGGTTCTGAGTTACCCTCTTTTTTGTTAAAGGGTCAAGAGCCCATGGTTGTGATTGTTGTTTTTCTGCTGCTTATGCTGTGATGTGACCCTTGAGGGGTCTTGTGATATGTGGAGGTAGGGAGGCCTTGTGTTTTTGGTAGCGTATGACGCCTAGAGTGGTGAGATTCATCAGTTTATGCATTTGGGTGTCGGGGAGGACATCGAGGGTGATGGAATGGGATGGAAGTGGTTGTTGGATTCTTGTGTGTTCTTTGAATGTTTATCTGTTTTGTTTTTCCCCACTGCTCAAGGCAGCTGGTCCTTCTTGCCCTTCTTCTGAAGGAGGCAAAGACGCGCGGGGTATGCCACATTCTTTCCGTGTTTAGCCTGTCGAGGGAGAATGGGTTTGTGCTCTTTCTATAGGCGGCAAAGAATCGACAGGTAGTATATCTACTCACCGTGTTGAGCCTCCTTTGTGTTTAGTAGCATAGGATGCTTTTCTATAATGCCTGGGAATGTGGGAAAGTAACTCTATAATGAATGTTTGATTAAATGGTGATAATCCACGGGGATGGAGGTGATGGAATTTAAAGGATATGTGAATCTAAAAAGGAGCTGTTGATTTTGAATGTGATGCCATTTCAGTTTAATGTGGAATTTTTCATGGTTAATTAATGTTTAATGAATTAATTAACGTACAATGGAATTGATAAAATGAGAATGGAGTAATCTAATAAATTTCTTCAAATGAAATGTACTTATAGGATACCTAGTCTTAGAAGTAGCAGTCTGGAGTCTAAGAGACGTTAGCTGCAGTTGTATCTATAAGACTAGGTAATGCCCATAGTGTGGATGTGAGTTATATATATATATTATGTACTTTTTTGTGTTTCTATACGCTAATCCACCCTGTCGGTGAGGAAAACTGACACTCCAGGGATTCTGAGCCCTGGGGGGTGTTTTCCCCAACATTCTGATGGGAGGTTGAATGGCTGACTACCCCCTTTGACCCCGCTCTCTTCTCTAGGTAGATCTTGGTGCTGTTAGGCACAGTGGTTAGTTTTACCCATATATGTGTGTAGAGGGATGTAATGGCTCGTGGTTATTTCACACACATATATTCTGGATATAGTATCCTATGGACTACTATAGGTGTAACCTGTATAGGCTGTAATGGATTGAGGATCCCTACATAGTGTATGGGCTATAATGGCTTAAGGTATAATACCCGATGCATGATACACGTTATGCGGGCTGTGGTGGCTTCCGGAACTTACCTAGTTACTTTTGGTTATGGGGATGGTGTGGTGCTCGCCCAAGTGTCTGCAGGAAAGCCTATGGTGAGAGATGCACAGGACGTATGTCATTGGGGAAAGGCGGCAAACCAGCAGGGAAGTAGTAGCGGGGTACCCTTGATCTTCTTTACTATATGTTATATTCTTGTATGCGTTACTTGGAGAGAGTAGCCATGGTGAGGTTGGGAACATAGTATACCTGTTTAGGTGACGAGACAGTTTCACTTGTTGTTCACTGGGCTTTATCATGCTTTCTTTACTTTTTCATGAGAGGCTTGGGGAGGATCCTACTGAGTATACTGTTATACTCACCCTATGTATATATAAACTGTTTTCAGGTCACTTAGAGCAGGTTGGAGATCAAGCTGGTTACTACTAGCTTACAGTTGGAGGAGGAGCTGTTCGGGCTTGTGGTCACTGCCTTTTTACTTTCTTTTGGGTACTTTTAGTTTCCCCTTCCAGCTGTAGTACTTTTGCATGACATTTCATATATGTACTTGGGTTTCTTTTATATTTCAGTTCTGAGTTGGAGTTGGTTGGAGTCTATTCTATCTCTCTCTTCTTCATGTGTTCTCTTAGAGGGTAATGCCTCCCATTTGTATGTTTATTATACCCTCGGTGCTAGTCGCCAACCCAGGGCCTAATAGAGGTGGGACTCGGGGGTCATTATCTCTCTTCTCACATTGCCGGCCCAGGAGGGGTACACTTTGTGGGGAGGGGGTCGTGATAGAGTGGTATCAGAGGTCTGGTTGAGGGATAGGATGGAGTTTGGAGTTAGGCACAGGTGAGGATGCATGGGGTGGTAGGGAAACAGTGTCATTCATGTTTAGAAAGTGGGGTAAACACTGGAGACCAGCAGAGACATAGGTGTTCCGGGCCCCCTATGATATGTTGCACGGGCCTTTAAGTTTATGATGGCTACTAAAAAAAGTGATACTGGCTGCAGGGTAGAGACCTAGGAAAGGATCATGCATCATTATTCTTTGCGCCTGTGTTTGAATGGGTAGACCTTGGGATAGGTAACCTGAAATTAATAAAACAAAACAATTAATTAATTAATGTTGAGTCTTCCATATTCCAGGATTAGGAGTTCTAACAGTTTTTATTTTACAGGTATGGCTCCAGGTCGACGTCCTCTTCAGGTTTGCGCAGAAGATTCCCAGCAGGCTATTCCAACAGATCACCGCCGAGTAGAGGTTGAAGACGATAACACTTGGAGGAAGACACTTTGAGAGTTTCAGCGCCAGAGTCTACAGAAGTACGAGGGCTCCATTTCATATGCAGTCACAGAATACTGGTTGGAGGAGATCGAGATAGGCTTCAGTTCGATTCGTGCTCGGAAGGAACACTGGGTGTCCTTGGTTGTGACGATGTTGCGAGGAGCAGCGAGGAAGTAATGGTTCTTGTTCCTCGGTGATCGTGAGGAGTCAGCAATCTCAGGGGAGGAGTTTTGAGACAGGTTTAGAGTTAAGTTTCTTTCGTAGACTGCGAAGGTGTCCAGTCGCCAGGAGCTTCTCACCCTTCGACAGGGGAGCTCCAGTGTTCGAGAGTTTCGAATTCGTTTCAGGAACCTTCTACGATATGCTTCAGACCTATTACCAGATGATGAGGCCAGGGTGAGGCATTTCGAGGAGGCTTTGTGTCCAGAGATCCAGCGCCAGGTCACCCCATTTATGCTGAAGACATATCTTGAGGTGCTGGCAAGGGAAGAGGTTGTTGAGAGGACTTTGGACAGGACTGGATCGTTATGAGAGGGGAATCGTCATGATTCCTCACGAAGCAGAGCTATGGTCTGGGGTTCCCAGTTTTCAGGACAGAAGAGTTTTCGTTCACCTGGTGGTAGGTCCCAGCCCTTCCCATCTTGTTTCTCCGGAGGCAGCAACCCTCAGGCCTATGCAAAGGGATCAGGTGCTTGTTTTTCTTGTGGTGGTCATGGTCATCAGCAGCGGGAGTGCCCGACTTTTCAGACCAGTCATCGTGCACCGGGCGCTCCACTCCAGGTTCCTCCGTTGAGGTAGTTCCAGTCGAGGAAACAGTAGCAGGTTGCACCATCTTTAGATCACCCGAGGGTAGATGGAGTAGGCAGAGGACAGCCCCATGACGCTCCCCGTCCTCAGAGAGTAGAGCGCGGCCGTGGTGGTGGTCGTCATCAGGGTCAGAGAGGCCGTGGAGGTGGTCATGGTCAGCTTCATGCTCTAGCGTTTTCAGCCCCAGGCGAGCCAGATGTCATTCGAGGTACCCTTTGCTTGTTTTCTACCTTGTTGTATGCCTTGTTCGATTCAGTAGCAACACACTCTTTCATATCACCACCCCTTTTCCATGCTTTGGGACTTGAGGTAGAGAGGCTTCCAGTGCCCTTGGCGTTGACTACGCCAGTTGGAGGTCGAGCTGACTTGTTTGAAGTATGTAGAGACTGTGAGCTAGTGTTGGGGAAACACCACTCTTGGGGAGATTTTCTATGTTTGTGAATACAACCATATGATGTCATACTCGGCATGGATTGGTTGTATTCGGTGCAGGCTGTTGTGGATTGCTACAAGAA
Organism: Viscum album; assembly: GCA_963277665.1. Classification (NCBI taxonomy): domain Eukaryota; kingdom Viridiplantae; phylum Streptophyta; class Magnoliopsida; order Santalales; family Viscaceae; genus Viscum; species Viscum album. The sequence continues at coordinate 1,505,310,497 of OY728133.1, forward strand.
TAAGGTCTTTTTCCTTGATGCAGATAGAGAGAAAGTGGTGTTTGTTGGTGAGAGAGATCCTCGTATGAGTCATAGATGAGTTCCATCCTTGTCATCCATGATGGCTGGGATGATGTTGAGTTCTTCAGAGGTTCAACAGTTGGCGTTCCCTAGGATCACAGAGGAGTACCCTGACATCTTTCCAGAAGAGGTTGTATCCTTACCCCCTCGACGAGAGATCGATTTTGGGATTGAGTTACAGCCAGGAGCGTCTCTTATCTCTATGTCTCCGTATAGGATGGCCCCTTCTGAGTTACAAGAGCTACGTATTCAACTCGATGATCTGTTGTAGTGTGGTTTTGTTCGGCCAAGTGTGTCACCGTGGGGTGCACCAGTTTTTTTTGTGAAAAAGGCTGACGGTAGTTTGCGGTTGTCTGTCGATTATCGTCAATTAAACAAAGTGACAATAAAGAACTGATATCCTCTTCCACGGATTGATGACTTATTCGATCAACTGAAGGGTGAAAGTTGGTTCTCAAAGATCGACTTGCAGTCAGGATATCATCAGATGCGTGTAAAGGATAAGGATATCCAGAAGACTGCTTTCCGTTGTTGTCATGGGCATTATGAGTTTGTTGTAATGACATTCGGCATGACGAATGCTCCAGCTATTTTCATGGGGTTCATGAATTATGTGTTCCATGAATTCCTGGACAAGTTTTTTGTGGTTTTCATCGATGACATCCTTGTGTACTAAACATCTGAAGAAGAGCATGCAGAGCATCTACGAGCCTTTTTGGGAGTTCATCGCCAACATCAGTTGTTTAGGAAGTTGTCGAAGTGTGAGTTTTGGGCTCGAGAAGTTCGTTTCTTGGGGAATGTTGTGTCCCAACAGGGATTAGCCATGGATCCTTCGAAGATAGAAGCAGTGGTGTCATGGGCAGCCCCCAAGACCGTGTCAGAGGTGCGAAGTTTCCTTGGTCTCGCAGGCTATTATAGGAGGTTTGTAGCCAATTTGTCCCGAGTTGCGACTCCTCTAACAGCTTTGGCCAAGAAGGATCAAGCGTTCATATGGACTGATCAGTGTCAGGCAGCTTTCGAGTATCTAAAAGAGACGTTGGTAAGTGCCCCAGTCCTTTGTCTTCTAGCGGAGGGAGTCAAGTTTGATGTTTTCTGTGATGCTTCACATCTGGGGATAGGGTGTGTTCTCATGCAGTAGAGGTCAGTTGTTTCTTATGGGTCTCGGCAGTTGCGTCCCCATGAATGGAACTATGCCACCCATGACCTTGAGTTGGCATCCGTGTTGTATGCTCTAAAGTTGTGGAGACATTACCTCATTGGTGAGCACTTTGTGGTTTTCACCGATCATAAGAGTTTGAGGTATGTTTTCTCCCAACGTGACTTGAACTTGAGGCAGCATCGGTGGATGGAGTTCTTGCAGGAATACGACTTTGAAATATCATATAAACCTAGAAAAGGGAATGCTGTAGCTAACGCACTAAGCCGAAAGACATGTAATGATGTTGTGCGTGAATCTGGTGATTTCTGGAGAGTGATGGAAGAGCTATCAACTTTGCATCTTGATATGGGAGAAGTTGGGGGTAGAGGTTGTCTTTTCCGGATGACGGTGCAGTCATCCCTGATGAAGAAGGTGGAAGAGTCTCAGTTGGGTGATCTAGAGGTGGAAGTTTGGAGAGACAAAGTTTTTTGTGGTGAGGCCCCTGATGGTTGGTCAGAGGATGAACAACACCAACTGTTGTATCATGGTAGGATTTTTGTCCCATTGGCGATGCGCGAGATGGTTCTCTGAGAGTTTCATAGTTCACCCTTGTCAGTACATCCTGGTGTGACGAAGATGTACCAATCCTTGAGGAGTCAGTTTTGGTGGCCTGGGCTGAAGCGTACGGTTGCAGAATGTGTGTCTCGATGTTTAGTCTGCCAGAAGGTGAAGGCCGAACACTGTGTTCTAGGTGGTCTTCTCCAGCAATTGGAGATTCCTCAGTGGAAGTGGGAGGACATATCAATGGACTTCGTTACAGGTTTACCTAGAGCTCTGGGAGGACATGATGCTATATAGGTGGTAGTGGATCGTTTAAAAAAGTCGGCCCATTTCATAGCGATCAAGGAGTCGAGCTCAGTGGAGGTTCTGTCGAGACAGTATCTGGAGGAGGTGGTTAGGCTTCATGGAGTACCTAGGACGATCATTTCTGATCTAGATCCTCGTTTTACCTCCAGAGTGTGGAGAGGTGTCCAGCATGCTTTTTGCTCTCAACTGTGCCTTATCATTGCTTTTCATCCCCAAACAGATGGCCAGACAGAGCGAACCATCCAGACTCTTGAAGACATGTTGCGCTCTTATGTTCTTGATTTTGGAGGTTCATGGATGAAGCACTTACCCTTGGTAGAGTTCTCTTACAATAATAGTTTTCACTCTACCATCGGTATAGCTCCGTTTGAAGCCTTGTATGGTCAGCCATGCCGTTCTCCGTTATGCTGGACTGGGGTCGGAGAGTCAGCAATTCTCGGACCAGAACTAGTGCAAAATACAACAGAGATGGTTCAGGTGATTCGTGAGAGGATGAAGATAGCACAGGATCGTCAGAAATCATATGCTGATCAAAGAAGGAGACCGTTAGAGTTTAATGTTGGGGATCATGTGTTTCTAAAGGTGACTCCCCATCGTGGGCAGTGAAGGTTTGGTCGTGGAAGTAATCTTTCTCCCTGGTTTGTTGGGCCTTTCGAGGTGTTAGCTCGTGTTGGAGCTGTGGCGTATCGAGTATCACTTCCCCCTTAGATGAGTCGTATACATGATGTTTTCCATGTATCACAGCTCCGTCGTTACCTTCATGATGAATCTCATGTTATCGATTAAGGAGAGATCGATATTGATGATGATGCAACCTTCGAGGAGCGACCTGTGGAGATCCAAGACCGCAAGGAGAAGGTGTTACGTGGGAGTTCTATCCCCTTAGTTCGTGTCTTGTGGCAACACGGTGGCATGGAGGAGAGTACATGGGAGCGTGAGTCACAGATACATGCTCAGTACCCAGAGTTGTTTAATGTTTAACTCTTTTCATGTAATGATGTTTCCTTTATGGTTAGACCTTTCATGTTTTATTTTATGTACCTTTTGTGTGATGTTATGATTGAATTGTTTGGATATGGATTGTTTGTTTCCATATTCTCATATGTCGTAGTTTTGTTCCAGCTTTCGAACAACTCGTGGTGGTTTTCCCCTGAGAGGTATCTTATGGGGTGGTTGTTCGGACCCCTCTTTTCTTCTGAGTTGGTTTTTAATTCTAGAGGATGAGAATGTTTTGAGAGGTATCTAATTTAATGGCTCGGACCTCTCCAGTCCACTACTTTGTGAAAATGTGGTGTTGGAGGTGTTCCGGGAGGTCAACGTGACTTATCCCCTAGCCGCTGCCTACCGGTAGCTCAGTCTACCGGTAGCCGCTGCCTACCGGTAGCTCGGTCTACTGGTAGCCGCCTCCTACCGGTAGCTCGGTCTACCGGTAGCCGCCTCCTACCGGTAGCTCGGTCTACCGGTAGCCACCGCCTACCGGTACCTCGATCTACCCGTAGTCGCAATCTAGCAGTAGCTCGGCTAACACTTTTCCAAATTTCTAGTTCTGTGAACAGTATTTCTATCGGTGACCTTCTATCGGTAGACTTGAATAATGTTCTATCGGTGAGGATCTAACGGTAGACTTGTGTTTCTATCGGCAAGGTTCTATCGGTGACATTTTCTTTCCTTTGCCAATTTTTTAGTTCTGTGAACAGTGTTTCCAGAATTTTAAGAGCTACTGATTCCTTCCTTTGCCAAATTTCATGTTTGAACAGTGTTTCCAGAATCCTAAGAGCTACCGATTCCTTTTCCAAATTTCACGTTTGAACAGTGTTTCCAGAATTCTAAGAGCTACCGATTCTTTCCTTTGCCAAATTTTGAGTATGTGAATAGTGTTTCCAGCTTCCAACAGTTTCTCCCCTTTGACGTTTTCTTTGACATAAAATACATTTTAAAACCTTATTTTAAGGACTTTAAGGCCGATTCAAAGGCCATAAATCCTATATTAATTATTCCTAAGGCCGAGATGTTTTTACTTGGTCAAACTGCATGGGTTAATGCGATCCCTTTTTAATGGAGAATAAATCGGATCTTAAACCGTCGTCTCTCTAAATTTTTTTAAAAGGAACGAGATATCATTCTTCATTGTTCTTCCTCATGGTTCTCATCTATGAGACGTTAGAACCTTGAAATCATTCCCGTAGGAGTTTCACAATCAAACGTTACTCGGATCAGTTCCGCTCTGTTTGATGCAACCAAGTTGTGTCGATCATTCTTCCATATAAGGTATGTTTTATCATCGTTCCCTCGGGGATCACCTTCTCTTGTTCTCCATTCCATATTACCATGTAATCTCCATGGTTCTAATGGGGTTTGGTTGGTTGGGACTTACCGTGGCATCCTCAGGTGGATGCAGTTGTCACGAGAGAAGGATTGTGGCCCGTTGTGTGGATAAAGGACGTCAAGAACTCTTCGAGGTAGGGGATTCATGGCTTCTCTAATTGTATATGTGCAATTGTAGAATTAACATGATTTAGTCCTTTGGATCACAATGAAATTGACCTAATTAAATACTTGAACCAGATTAAAACAATTGGTTGATCGCATGTTGTTGCTTTATACCGTGATAACGGTTTGCCTCATGTTTTTCTAGATAGAGTGATATCTATGATTTTTATTGATTTGTTATTCGTTCATGAAATAAATTGATAATGAACGTAAAGCCGGAATTAATTGTTAATTAATTGGCTAAAGATAAAGAGGCATGTAAATTAATCTAGTTATTGTAGTTATTGTAGTTGTTCTAATTTGAGGATGATCAAATTAGGGAAGTAAGCATGGTTATTTAATTGTGATAGCTTACTGATTAGGTATCCGTGATTGGAACCTACGAATAATAAATCTTCCAATTCAATATGGATTAAAGAACAGATTATGTGGGAATTTCTAAAAGGGTTCTGAGTTACCCTCTTTTTTTTTAAAGGGTCAAGAGCCCATGGTTGTGATTGTTGTTTTTCTGCTGGTTGTGCTGCGATGTGACCCTGGAGGGGTCTTGTGATATGTGGAGGCAGGGAGGCCTTGTGGTTGTGGTAGCGAATGACGCCTAGAGTGGCGAGATGCATCAGTTTATGCATGTGGGTGTCGGGGAGGACACCGAGGGTGATGGAATGGGATAGATGTGGTTGTTGGATTCTTGTGGGTTCTTTGATTGTTTATTTGTTTTGTTTTTCCCCACTGCTCAAGGTAGATGGTCTTGCGTTCCCTTCTTCTGAAAGAGGCAAAGACACGTGGGGTATGCCACGTGCTTTTCGTGTTTAGCCTCTCGAGGGAGAATGGGTCTGTGCTCTTTCTATAGGCAGCAAAGACTCGACGGGTAGTATATCTACTCACCGTGTTGAGAATCCTTTGTGTTTAGTAGCATAGGATGATTTTCTATAATTCCTGGGAATGTGGGAATGTAACTCTATAATGAATTTTTGATTAAATGGTGATAATACACGGGGATGGAGGTGCTGGAATTTAAAGGAGATGTGAATCTAAAAAAAGCAGTTGATTTTGAATGTGATGCCATTTCAGTTTAATGTGGAATTGTTCATGGTTAATTAATGTTTAATGAATTAATTAACATACAATAGAATTGATAAAATGATAATGGAGTAATCTAATAAATTTCTTCAAATGTGGGGTACTTATAGGTTACCTCGTCTTAGAAGTAGCAGCCTGGAGACTGAGAGACGTTAGCTTCAATTGTATCTATAAGACTAGGTAATGCCCATAGTGTGGATGTGAGTTATATATATATATTCTGTACTTTTTGTGTTTCTATATGCTACTCCACCCTGTCGGTGAGGGAAACTGACACTCCAGGGATTCTGAGCCCTGGGGGGTGTTTTCCCCAACATTATGATGGGAGGTTGAATGGATGACAACCCCCTTTGACCCCACTCTCTTCTCTTGGTAGATCTTGGTGTTGTTAGGCACAGTGGTTAGTTTTACCCATATATGTGTGTAGAGGTCTGTAATGGCTCGTGGTTATTTCACACACATATATTTTGGATATAGTATCCTATGGACTACTATAGGTGTAACGTGTATAGGTTGTGATGGCTTGAGGATCCCTACTCGGTGTATGGGATATAATGGCTTAAGGTATAATACCCGATGCATGATACACGTTATGCGAGATGTGGTGGCTTCCAGAACTTACCTGGTTACTTTTGGTTGTGAGGATGGTGTGGTGCTTCGCCCAGGTGTCTGCGGGCAAGCCTTTGGAGAGAGATGCACAGGACGTATGTCGTTGGGGCAAGGTGGCAAACCAGCGGGGAAGTAGTAGTGGGGTACCCTTGATCTTCTTTACTATATGTTATATTCTTGTATGCGTTACTTGGCGAGAGTAGCCATGGTGAGGTTGGGAACATAGTATACCTTTTTAGGTGATGAGTTAGTTTCACTTGTTGTTCACTGGGCTTTAGCATTCTTTCTTTACTTTTGCACGAGAGGCTTGTGGAGGATCCTACTGAGTATACTGTTATACTCACCCTATTTATATATAAACTATTTTTCAGGTCACTTAGAGTAGGTTGGAGATCAATCTGGTTACTACTAGCTTACAGTTGGAGGAGGAGCTGTTCGGGCTTGTGGTCGCTGGCTTTTTACTTTCTTTTGGGTACTTTTAGTTTCCCCTTCCAGTTGTAGTACTTTTGCATGACATTTCATATATGTACTTGGGTTTATTTTATATTTCAGTTCTGAGTTGGAGTTGGTTGGAGTCTATTCTATCTATCTCTTCTGCATGTGTTCTCTTAGAGGGTAATTCCTCTCATTTGTATGTTTATTATACCCTCGGTACTAGTCGCCAACCCGGGGCCTACTGGAGGCGGGACTCGGGGGTCATTATCTCTCTTCTCACATTGCCGGCCCAGGAGGGGTACACTTTGTGGGGAGGGGGTCGTGACATTTTTCCTCAAACTTTGGTTGTTTATACCCTATTTCCATAGTGTCACACACTAGAACTTCTGTAAGTTTCTTCCTAAATTAATAACCCCTTGAGTTAAAAGTTAAATTCATGTTTAAGGAATGTCGTGGAACCCATAAATAAAGTTGGAGGTTATTGACCTCAACCTAAACCACACATGTGGTGGGTTCTTTCCATTAAACATGATTATGTCACTAGTGGGGTGAGTTTAGGTCTCTATTATTTATTAGGAATTGGATATGTTAAAAAAGTAGTTTTTTAGAGGTTGTAAGAACCTTAAAGAACTTTATCATTTTTATATGAAAGGTATGGAATGTATTATCCATTGAAATTTATATTATAATGAAGGTGTTAGTTTAATGATTAATGAAATCGTTTATAGTTTTGTAAAATAATTGGTTATAATGATAATGGAGGGTTCGCGATATGGAAGAAATGACCTTTTTAGGATTCCTTGAACATTTCTACTCCTTGGATATAACAACCTTATTAGGATGCCTGGAAATTTTATAATCATTGGATATAATGACCTTATTAGGATGCCTTGTACATTTCTACTCCTTGGATCTGATGACATTTTTTGGATTCCATAGACATTTTTAATTCATGGATCTGATGACCTTATAAGGATGCCTTGGACATTTCCACTCCTTGGATCTGAAGACCTTATTTGGATTATTTGTAAATTTCTACTCATTAGGTTTTATAACCTTATTAGGATTCCTTGTACATTTATACTACTTAGATATGATGAACTTATTAAGATTCATTATACATTTCTAATCCTTCTATATGATGGCCTTATTAGGATTCCTTGGAAATTTCTACTCCTCAGATCCAACAAATGTATTAGGATGCATTGGGAATTTCTATTCTTGGGATCCTGTGACCTTATTAGGATTCCTTGTACATTTATACTAATTATCTATAAAGACCTATTATGAAACCTTCAAAATTTATACTCCTTGGATATGAAAACCTTATTTGGAGTCCTTGGAAATTTCCACTCATTGAATCTGACAACCTTATTATGATTCCTAATAAATTTATACTCCTTTGATCTAATGACCTTATTAGTATGATTGTAAATTTATACTCCGGGTATTTGGTTTACTTTATCAAATTTTTTTTTCTATCTAACTTGGATTCCTTGGAAATTTCAACTCCTTAGATCTTGACCATGTTAGTATAATTCTTCATTACTCAGTATAGGTCATTGATGATGTTTACCATGATTTTAAATTATTCATTATGATATGGTTTCTTTATCATAATTTTTATCAGTATACCAGAAAATATCAGTTGTAGTTTTATTACTTTTACTCCTATTATACATACACGCTACTTTAGCTTATAAGCACAGAATGGACATGTTATGGACACCATTGGTGGTTTCCTACTAACTGTTATCTCATACCTTGTTTTGTCCATCATTGGGTGCCTATATAGACTTCATGGTTATATTTTTGGATAGAGTAGAGCACCTTCTTGGTGATGCTTGATTGATTGTTTCATAGGATCAAGGGAGAACATAACTACACTATGGATCATGAAGCTATCTAGAGATAGTAACTTTTTTATGTATTTTTTTACAATTTATATATATACAATATTGGATGTCTATTTCCATGCATTTATAATCTTTTTATAGATCCATGACATTTCCATCATGTTTTATAAGACATTTCCCATGGATATAATTATTATTACTAATATAAGGATGATTTACATTATGATGTTGGTTGATATTTTTCTTTATCCATTTCATTTTATTTATGATATGGATGTGTTTCTATGATCATGAGGGTATAGTCTCCCCACCACACCATCATAGAACCTCCCTAATAGTCAAAATCCTATGGAATATGGGGATGCATAAATTAGGTAATGTAACCCATGGGTTCGGGGCACCGTTTAGTGGCTCCCATGTGGGGATGTCAAAAAGTGGTATCAAAGGTGTTTCTATTCTTTTACATTATCATTTGGATATATTAGACAGGATATTAGAAATGTGTTAGAGTTTGGTAAGGAGCTATGCCTAGGAATTTATAACCCACATATTGGGACAACACAAATTACATGGGAATGGGACATGGTATTATAGTTTATGCCTATTACAGTTGATGTGATACCACCATTGGGTTTCACACATGATATGTGAAGTTATTATTATTCTGATGTTGGTTACATTTTTTACTTGGCTTGTTTCATCGAGGAATCAATGATCATTCTTCATTTTAGGCACCTTGTAGGTCTAATATTTCATGAATTTTTTCATGACATGTAGTTTGAATTTCATGACCTCATGATACATGTTTTATATTACTTGAGTGATATATTTTTTATTCAACTTATGATTTTTCAGGAAACTAGGAAAAATTATTGGTTACATAAATTTTATGCATTAGCCAAACAGTGTTTTCTTGCATAGATCGATGCAAAAATCTCAAGCTGTCAACTGTCGCATGTTGATCCATTTACCATTGGTAACATGGGCTGGAACATTTTTATGGTTGTTCTTAAATAAGCATCAAATTTCAATTTATAAAGTGTATGGGTCCTTATAAATTGGAAGTTCTGATCTTTATAATTGAACCATTTTAAAGGTCTTTTATATAAATTATTAAGAATTTAAAAAGAAATTGAATTCAAAAATGTAAAGTATCTTATTAAATAGAGGTTCAAATTTCAACATAAAGAGTGTTTTCTCCATACATTTCAATTGACACTATGTATATAAGAACCAATTGTTTTTAAGAAGAAAATTTAACCCTAACCCAACCTTATTAGAGGGATATAAGAAATATCATGTGCATTATTATGAATTTTTCACCTAGTCCTAGATTTAGGAGTAGGCTAAGGGGTGTGAATTTTATATATTGAGGATTGTACTTACCCTATTGATATATTTGAACTTTTAACATTTTTTAGATATTATGCTAAGGCATTTGCTTTGTATTTGTGGAGAAATTTCACCATTACATCCTTGATTCATTCTCTAGGAGGGTGGAGATGACTATGCTCTAGAGGTGGTGGGCCCTGGTCCATCCATAGAGCCTCTAGTAGTTCCACTTTTACTACCTGCAATAACTAAGATTTTCATTGGTTCCTAGATTTGATAGGGTTTCATATTCTTTATGGAGACCATTAATGGGTACCTACAGCCTAAATCAACTATGGAAGCATTGATGCATGAGTTTTAGCATTAGAATTCTCCCATGTTTTCAAGGGATGGAGGATAATAGGTTTTATAGTCATGGATAGAGGCCATGATATATATTTTTTGAACATATCTAGACACCTCCCGAGAGGAAAGTTAATCTTACTATGTATATGCTTCAATATTCCTCCAAGAAATGGTGTTCGATTATTACCCATAAGGATCGTGATTGAGATATAGCTTCTAGATATTTTAATATAGCCTTCTATGATTATTTTTATCCTAATACATTGAGGTCTGACAGGTCTATAGAGTTTATATATAGAATCCCGCCTTTTTAATACATAACTTTTCATTAAATTTTACATACAAAGGATCTTTAAAGTCTAGTGTTTTGTAAATCAGGAACATAAAACATGAGAACGACATAAAACATTATTCTAAACACTTGAAAGGATTCTTCATTGTTCATCCTAAGTTCATTACAGCATCTCATAACCTGGGAGCATACATCAAAGGAAAGGGTGAGCAGAAGGCCCAGTAAGGGATACAAGAGAAACATTTTACATGTGAACTTGAGATACATAAATAAAGTCATGATAAATAACTTTAAGGCATGAGAAATAAATTTTGAGGCATATCATAATAAAAAATAACATGTTTCATAACTTGAAGATGTGGCTAAAAAGGTTAACATAGACAATCATTTTCATATCACCAAGGTCCATCCCCAAGGTTTCATTAAAAATTTACCAAGGTTATTCACCAAGGTATTGTTAAAATGGTCATCTCTAGTGATTAAGTCTTTACCCAATGCATTGGAGCGCTATCAGGGTGAACCCTTAATTTGTATTTATTATCATGTGATCCACATATATCATCACCAAACATTTCATAAATAACCAATATAGCATAAAATAAACGGGTTTCATTTCATAATCATAACATTTTAAAAACTTATTTAAAGACATGATATTTATGTCACTTTAAACCCATGGAAAAGGAAAGTGGGTTTCATGTATGTAAATCCCAGAATTAAAATAGAACTTTTTGATATGTATGTGAATACCCCTATAGAAGAATGTACTTTTAGTATTCACTTAATAAAATAAATTAATTTGAGAAAAGAAAGAGACATTTTGAGACGAAAATTCGGAAGCATAATAGTTATGTTACAGGGTTTTAGAAAATATTGAAAAGAGATGGGACACGGGTCACCCACTCATAAATGATCCATAAAACAGTATAAGGAAATAATATAAAGGATATAAGAACCTGATAATGAAATTTTAAAGACATACCATATGAAATGAAAAACATGGAAGGAAGACAAAAATAAGATTTCTCTTATGAAAATTCGGAAGCCTAATGGCGTCACTTAAAACATCAAAAAAAGAATTAATGAGATAAAATAGGGTCTCTCATCATATTAACATAAAAGAACAGTATTATTGATATATAGATCATACCCCAACATAATAAAAAGGAACTTTAAAGACTTGACATGACAAATAGAACCTGAAAATGAGAAGGGTGAAAGAATCCCTTACAAAAATTCAGCAGCCTAACGACGCCACTTAAAAATTCTTAAAATGAATTGATGAGAGAATGTGGGGTTCTCTAATCATATGAAAATAAAAAATAAATTAAGGGGGATATAAAAGAATATCCTCCAAAATATGAACATGGATGAAAAAAGAAATGGAATAAAAGAGAGTACTTGAAATGAAGGAGAGAGGTAGGATCCCTTATGTAAGAACCCAGTTCATATTTTTGAGGTACGGGATTCTTCTTTTTCTTTTCCTTTAGTGTTTTTGAGAATATATGGAAAATGGGGAAAAATACAAAATTTTAAAACAACACGCCATGTACTTTGTCAACACGTCGTGTACTTTTGGCCGTTTTGGGATGAGTACATGAGGTGTGTAGCCTTGTCGGTAATGAGGGGTGTAGGAACCGACTACACACTGTGTAGTGGTACCGTGCACACCATGTAGTCAGTCGGCAAGCTTAAACAGTAAGGCGGTGGAGCAGCCGATAGTTGGGCGATAGTACACGTCGTGTACTTGGGAGTACATGCCGTGTACTCATGTCGACGGATGAACAGTGTGATGGTGCCTCCAAATGAACAGTTAAATGAAATAAGTACACACCATGTACTTAGAAGTACATGTCGTGTACTTTGTTTTTTTGGCTTAAAATAGGAATTAGCCTCCTCATTTGGTAGAGGAGGCATTTGAGCCATTTTGGAGCCAAGGAGGACGGCCGGATCTTTGAAGATCTATCGGGTGTTCGTCTTGAATCTAATTCGGCTTCGGACAATCTCGTTGGAACCGCACGGGTAATCCCTTACTCCTCCTTAAGTTGTTCTTACCAATTCTTCTCCCAACAGAAGTTATTTATGTTTGAATGGGTTTTTTTCTTCACCAGATCTATGTCGTTCTTGGGCGTTTCTGGAGTCGGTGTTCGGGTATAACGTTCGTTGGCGTATAAGGTAGGTGGCTTGGTGTTATTTTTCCAACTATCGTTCTTTTTTGTGCGTTTTTGAGCTACGAACCCATATTGGGGTGTTGTGAGGATGATATTGTGGCTAATTTAACTACCTAGAACTGTATAGGTAATTAAATAACGTTTAAAAATGTTGTTTGGGATCATTTCTTGGATCCAGGACCATCCCAAGGGGTGCGTTCCTCTGTTTAGTCATTTGGCCAGGATACCCGAGGGTATGCCTTTAAAGTAGTAATTGTAGAATTGCCTTGAGATAAATTTATTGTTACTGCTTTTTTACCTAATGGGCATGTCCCGGTTACCTATTTAGCCTGAGGGTATTGTTTTATTTAGCCTGAGGGTGTTTTTATGATTAGCCTGAGGGCGTGACTGTTTTAGCCTGAGGGCGACGTTCTATTTCGCCTAAGGGAAACCTTTCATTCCTGAGGGCTTGAATTCTGTGTCGGAGGGTGACACTTCCTACACCTGAGGGCAATTTCTGTTACTCCTGAGGGAAATACCTATGGGTTGGATTCTATATGTCCTGAGGGAAAGCCTGAGGGTGTGGTTTACTATTTTATCCTGAGGGCATGGTTCTGTTTAGCCTGAGGGCTTGGTGTTATTGAGCATAAGAATGTTACTGAATTAAATAAATTAAATTAATAATAAAATGTCAATTTAATTGTTAAGTTAGTTACTTTTTAGTACTACTTTATTGAATTTTACTACTGCACACTTTTCTTGCATGCTTAAACGCATTTGGGCATGGGCCTTTGGTTGGTGCCTACTGGGAATTTATTTCTCACACCCTTTTTGGGTCACGCTTTTTAGCCCAAACAGATTACGTTGATGCAGGTGTAGATAGGGGAAAGAGTCCTTATATAGGTACTTGACTGTTGGTGAGGAGTATGAGGGCATGGGACCGAGCCTAGGCTCGCTATGCAGCTGCTAGCTATTTTTCTTATTTTTATTTACTCTGTATTTCGGTGTACTGTATTGATGTATAACATGTTCTGGCTATTTTCGTAGAACTTGAAACATGTAGCATCATCACTTATATAATGTTGGTTATATCCACTGCTGTAGTTATTTCAGTTGTGTATGTTTACTTCTTTCTCTGTCGTTGTATGTTTATTTTGGTATTCTAATGTGCTACACTTTGACAAATGAGGGCATAGTTTCCCCACTATCAGACCTGGGCCCTCGATTCTAGTCGGCAACCTCTGGAATTTGGGGAAATGCTCTTGAGGTCACATGGTGAACCGGGATCGGGGCACCCATTGTGTAGCACCCGGGTACGGAATGTTACAAAGTGGTATTAGAGGAGTTTTTTTTCTTTTACTTACTATTTGGATCCGTAGTCAGGGATAGGACGGAACGATAGTTGGTAATAAGTTGTGCCCGGGCGTAGCTAACCCGTGTATAGGGAAAAGCCAGTCTACCAAGTATTTTGCATTCTTTTGATTTTGCAATTTTATGGTTGATATGTTTTCAACGTTGGGTGACGCACTTTGAGATTGTGTTGTTTATAATTTATCTGTGGGTTCTATTTAGTTTCAACCCTATGAGATGAGGTTATGTCATCTCATGCATCATATATGCACATGATAGGTATCACATGCCATGAATAGTTTCCATTCCATGTAGGTGCATTAGAATTTTAATGTTGTTGTGATATTTATTGTGCTAGAAAAGCATGCTGTTGTGATAGATTCTTGATAAATACATGCCTTGTGATATAGTGTTTTTGTTTGAGCCTGTTTATAGAATAGACGCCAAACTTTGGTTTTTGGGGAGTATGGGCCCCCATTGACTGGAATTTGGTGGATCATTGACTGTTTGTTGGTTATAACACATATAATATGTCAAACTTTGATTCATGGGGAGTATGTGCCCCCACGGGTCTGAATTTGACACTTAGGTGTTGTTTTCGGTATTTTTATGGGTTTCGGGGAAGTTTCTGAGGCATACTCTCTGGAAACCCAGTATACACGCCGTGTAGTATTTTTATACACAACGTGTATGCTCTTCTGTTCGGGAAGAAAAATGAACTTTTTGAGTACACGTCGTGTACCCTGAGTACACGCCGTGTAGTCTCTTCCCGTGTCACAAACCATGTGGGCGGCGACACTAGATAGGGAAAGGCTTGGGTAAAACATGCCGTCTAGCTTTTGGACACACCGGGTAGTGTGACCCGGAGTCTGGCTGTGTAAATAACAACACGGGTCGGTGAACTCCTTGACCGAACACACTGTGTCAATTCTAGAAACGTCGTGTAGTGTGACCCAGAGTCCGGCCGTGTAACTAACAACACAGGTCGGTGAACTCCTTGACCAAACACACCGTGTAAATTATAGAAACGCCGGGTAGTGTGGCCTGGGGACTCGGCCGTGTAGCTAATAACACGGGCTGGTGTCACCTCTCCCTAAACACACCATGTAGTGGTGGGACATGCCGTGTAGTCTTGTCCGAGGACAGACCGTGTGGAGATAGCTGTGGGGCTGGGAAATGGGGTGGTGTACACACCGTGTGCGGGTGTAACATGTCGTGTAGTGTCAAGCCCAGTAGTCGGCCGTGTCACAGACGACACGGGCAGTTGGAAAATAACATCGTACACGCCGTGTAGATATTATACACGTCGTGTAGTTTTGTTTGATGGAAGTTGTGTGGCTTAGCCGTGTAGAAGGACCCAGGCAGGGGAAGGGAAGTCAAATACACATCGTGTAGTCATTGTACATGTCGTGTAGTCTTGTTTTTTCAATTTTGAAGGGCGGTTCAGCACCAGTTACTAGTACTATTTCTACTGGAAAGAGGAAGAGAAAAATGGACTTCTCTCAGGATGGAAGTACCAGCCAGGCAGCATCTTCAGGTGGCCTGATCAGGTGCTACCAGTGTGGCAGAGAGGGGCACAAGAGGCCGCAGTGTCCACACAATCCAATAGAGTGCCGATATTGCGGAAAGATGGGTCATCTGCAGCGCTTTTGTAGGGTGTTTCTACCAGTGGCTAGTGAGAGGGGTTCTGTGCAGACTCCGCATGCGGGAGTAGGACCAGTGGCTTCTTACCAGTCAGGGAACTAGAATACATCATGGCATGCAGGAAGAGATGGTGTTCGTGGCCGTGGTAGACATAAAGCAGGATCTCAGAGGCAGCAAGGTGGGACAGCTCAGGGTATCCAGGTTGTGTCGCAAGGCCACGACACTGGGCAGGCATATGCAGTGCAACAGACCCAGCAGGAGCAAGATCCCGGACCTTCGACAGTCAGAGTTACTATTCTTGTAGCTTCTTTTTTGTCTTCAGTACTTTTTTATATGGGTGTTATGCATAGTTTCATATCTGTACCCGTTGTGGAGAGCCTTGGGCTCGTTGTTTCTTCATCTTCGGATATCTTGATGATAGACACTCCGTTGGGGACTAGGACGGCTGGTGTGCGTCAGTGCAAGGAGTGCCCCCTTGAGGTTGGTGGGTTTCACTTCCTTTGGGACCTCTATGTCATAGATATGACGAGATATGACGTCATTCTCAGGATGGACTGGTTGGTTCCCTTTAGAGCCTTTGTAGACTGCTATCGCCGCAGGGTGCGTTTCACATCACCAGAGGGCGGGGAGTTTCTATACAAGGCTGAGTGGGATGTTCAAGCGAGTTGATCTAGACCAGAGCATCATGGGAAAGGTGGAGTCATAGCCCAGATAGAGAGCTTATATCTGGATGATCATGGGACTTTTCAGATGGTTTTCCCTTTAGTTATTGATTGTTTCAGGGATGTCTTCCCAGATGACTTTTCAGGTTTACCTCCGGTGCGTACGGTGGATTTCTCTATCGAGCTTATGCTAGGTGCAGCACCAGTGTACATTCCTCCTTATAGGATGGCCACGCCTGAGTTGCAGGAGCTCAAGAGGCAGATAGAGGAGTTATAAGAGAATTTTTTTATCCAACCCAGTACTTCTCCTTGGGGTTCTCCGGTCCTTTTTGCGAAAATGGCGGACGGTACCCTCAGACTTTGTGTGGATTATCGGAAGATGAACCAGTTGATGGTTAAGAACCGATATCCCTTGTTGAGGATAGATGATCTGTTTGATCAGCTTCATGGAGAACGAGTGTTCTTGAATATTGACTTGAGATCCAAATATCATCAGCTATGCGTTAGATCATCTGATATACCTCTCACGGCTTTCAGGAGTATGTATGGTCTGTACGAGTACTTGGTTATGCCGTTCGGACTCACGAACGTGCCAGTAGTTTTCATGGCTCTGATGAATCGTGTGTTATATCCGTATCTTGATTCTTTTGTGGTAGTATTCATGGAAGACATCTTGGTGTACTCTCACACTTGACACGACCATTCCACCCATCTTGAGATCGTATTGATTACACTGAGAGAGCATCGAATATATGCTAAGCTCTCGAAGTGCCTCTTTTGGATGGACCAGATTCACTTCCTGGGTCATATCATCTCAGAGGCAGGAGTTGCAGTAGACCCAGAGAAGGTTATAGTGGTAGTTTCCTGGGAGCAGCCTACGAACTTGTTTAAGATACAGAGTTTATTAGGGCTGGATGGTTACTACAGATGCTTCATACAGGACTTCTCCCGCTTAGCAGCACCGTTGACGGATCTGACTAAGAAGGGTGTAAAGTTCGTTTGGTCTGAAGCTTGCGAAACAGCTTTTCTAGACCTGAAGGGAAGGTTGACATCAGCACCGATCCTAATACTCCCAGAGCAGGGGAAGAGCTATACAGTTTACTGTGATGCATCAGGGATTGGGCTGGGAGACGTTTTGATGCAGGGTGACTGAGTTTTTGCGTATGGGTCTCGGTAGTTGAGGCCACATGAGAGGAATTACCCGACGCATGATCTCAAGTTGGCTGCAGTTGTTCATGTGTTGTGTTGTTCGAGAAATTATCTGTTGGGAGAGAATTTTGTGGTTTTCACCGACACAAAAGCCTCAAGTATATCTTTACTCAGCGTGACCTGAATCTGAGGCAGAGAAGGTGGGTTGAGTACCTGTAGTCCTTCGATTTTGAGCTTTCCTATACACCTGGAAAAGGTAATGCAGTAGTCGATGCACTGAGCAGGAAGACTCAGATACAGGTAGTGCAGGTGGCCAGTGGTGAGTGGGAGCTCATGGATTTGTTCTCTGCGATGCATCTGGAGGTGCACGACAATCCGGGGCAGGCTTATCTTTCTTCTTTAGCTGTGACTTCTACCCTCCTGAACAGAGTGAGGATGAGGCAGCTATCTGATTTAGAAGGCCTAGTTCTACGGGAGTCGGTGGCAAGTGGGGACCCTCCTCCCAGTTGGACGATAGGCGATGATGAGGTTTTGCGTTTCCATATACGTGTATGGGTTCCAGGGGATATATGCGAGGAGATGATGAGGGAGTTTCATGCTTCATCTTGGGTAGTTCATCCCGGGATTACCAAGATGTACCGAGACTTGAGACGTCAGTACTAGTGGTCGGGTATGAAGAGAGAGATAGCTAGTTTCGTTACGAGATGTTCCACCTATCAGCAGGTGAAGGCAGAGCACCAGAGGCCAGTTGGGCTGTTACAGCAGTTTCCCATTCCAGAGTGGAAATGGGATGATGTCACGATGGATTTCGTGACTGGGTTACCGAGGTCACCTAGAGGAAATGACACTGTGTGGGTTGTTGTGGACAGACTAACGAGGGTAGCTCATATATTGCCGATCAAGGAGACCTTCGGTGTGGACGAGCTCGGAAGGCTATATTTCCGAGAGATCGTACGTCTTCATGGGGTCCCTCGTTCTATCATTTTAGATAAGGACTCCCGCTTTACGTCTCGATTCTGGAATATTTTTCACAGGGTGTTGGGTACACAGGTGCTTTTGAGCACAACATACCACCCTCAGACAGATGGCCAGTCAGAGCGGACAATACAGGTGCTAGAGGACATGTTGTGCGCATGCGTCCTAGACTTTGGGGGCTCTTGGGAGAAGCATATACCCTTAGTCGAGTTTCCCTATAACAATAGTTTTCAGGAAACTATTGAGATGGAAATATACGAGGATTTATATGGTAGGCCATGCCGATCACCTTTGTGCTGGTTAGAGGCAGGTGAGGCAGCTTTACTAGGGCCACAGCTCGTACAGGAGACATCTGAGCAGGTCCAGTTGATTCGAAAGTGGATGGCTACTGCGCAGTCTCATCATAAGTCTTATGCCGATCACCGCAGATAACCTTTGGAGTTCGTGGTCAGGGATCCGTTTTTCTTGAGTGTTTCGCCGAGGCTGGGACACAAGCGGATCAGGAGACAGGGTATGATTTCACCGAGGTATGTGGGACCATTTGAGATTCTGGAGAGAGTCGGACTGGTTACCTATCGGTTGCAGTTACCGCAGTGGTACCAAGCCATACACGACATCTTCCACGTGTCTCAGTTGCATCGCTACCATTCAGACCCATCTCACACCTTTCATCCTGAGGAGATTGAGTTGGAGGCAGATGCGTCCTTTGAGGAGCATCTGATCCGTATCATTGACAAGAGAACGAAGGTTCTCTGAGGCCAGTCAGTCCCTCTCGTACATGTGTTATGGCAGCATGGCCAAGTGCATGATGAGAACTCGGAGCGGGAGTCCGACGTACGTGCTTAGTGGCCAGAGCTGTTCTGAGCTTTATCTTCGTCACCCTTGGAAGGGAAATTCGGGGACGAATTTCTATAAGGGGGGATGTTTGTAAGAACCTGGTTCTAATTTTTTAGGTACCACCTTCTTCTTTTTCCTTTTCCTTAAGTTTTTTTGAGAAAATATGGAAAATGGGGAAAAATACTAAATTTTGAAACTACATGTCGTGTACTTTGTCCACACGCCATGTACTTTTGGCCTTGTTGGGATGAGTACACGGGGCGTGTAGCCTTGTCGGCGATGAGGGGTGTAGCAACCGACTACATGCCGTGTAGTGGTACCGTACACGCCATGTAGTTAGTCGGAAAGCTTAAACAGTAAGGCGGTGGAGCAGCCAAAAGCTGGGCGACAGTACATGCCGTGCACTTGGGAGTACATGTCGTGTACTCATGTTGTCAGATGAACAACGTGCTGGTGCCGCCAAATGAACAGTTAAATGAAATAAGTACACGCCATGTACTCAGAAGTACACGCCGTGTACTTTATTTTTTCGGCTTAAAACAGTAAGTAGCCTCCTCATTTGGCAGAGGAGGCGTTTGAGACATTTTGGAGCCAAGGAGGATGGCCGGATCTTTGAAGATCCACTGGGTGTTCGTCTGGAATCCGATTTAGCTTTAGACGATCTTGTTGGAACCGCACGGGTAAGCCCTTTCTCCTCCTTAAGCCATTCTTAAAAATTCTTCTCCCAACAGAAGTTATTTACGTTTGAATGGGTTTTTTTCTTCATCAGATCTACGCCATTCTTGGGCGTTTCTGGAGTCGGCGTTCAGGTATAACGTTCGTTGGCGTATAAGGTATATGGCTTGGTGTTATTTTTTCAACTGTCGTGCGTTTTTGTGCGTTTTTGAGCTATGAACCCATATTGGGGTGTCGTGAGGTTGAGGCAGTGGCTAATTTAACTACCTAGAACTGTATAGGTAATTAAATAAATTTGTAAAAATGATGTTTGGGATCGTTGCTTGGATCCAGGACCATCCCGAGGGGTGCATTCCTCTGTTTAGCCGTTTGGCCAGGATACCCGAGGGTATGCCTTTAATGTAGTAATTGTAGAATTTACTTGAAAGGAATTGCTTGTTACAGCTTGATTACCTATTGGGCATGGCCCGGTTACCTGTTTAGCCTGAGGGAATTGTTGTATTTAGCATGAGGGCGTTGTTGTGATTAGCCTGAGGGCGTGACTGTTTTAGCCTGAGGGCGATGTTCTATTTCACTTGAGGGCAACCTTTCGTGCCTGAGGGCTTGACTTCTGTGCCTGAGGGCGACACTTCCTAAGCCTGAGGGAAATTTCTGTTACGCCTGAGGGCAATACCTGCGGGTTGGATTCTGTATAGCCTGAGGGCAAGCCTGAGGGCGTGGTTTACTATTTTAGCCTGAGGGAACGGTTCTGGTTGGAATGAGGGCTTGGTGCTATTGAGCAAAAGAATGTTACTGAATTAAATAAATTAAATGAATAATAAAATGGAAATTTAATTGTTAATTTTGTTACTTTTTAGTTCTGCTTACTTTATTGCATTTTACTACTGCACACTTTTGTTGCATGCTTACACGCAGTTGGGCACGGGCCTTTGGTGGGTGCCTACTGGGAATTTATTTCTCACACCCTGTTTGGGTCACGCTTTTCTACCCAAATAGATTACATTGCTGCAGGTTTAGATAGGGGCAAGAGTCCCTATACATTTACTTGACTGTTGCTGAGGAGTAGGAGGACATGGGACCGAGCCTAGGCTCGCGATGCCACTACCAGCTGTTTTGCTTGTTTTGTTGTACTTTGTATTTTGTTGTACTGTATTGATGTATAACATGTTCTAGCTATTTTCTTAGAACTTTAAACATGTAGCATCATCACTTATATACTGTTGGTTATATCCACTGTTGTAGTTAATTCAATTGTGTATGTTTACTGCTTCCACTGTCATTGTATGTTTATTTTGGTATTATGTTGCGCTACACTTTGAAAAATGAGGGCATAGTTTCCCCACTATCAGACCTGGGCCCTCGCTTCTATTCGGCAGCCTCTGGCGTTTGGGGAAATTCTCTTTAGTTCATGTGGCGAACCGGGATTGGGGCACCCATTGTGTGGCACCTGGGTCCGGGACGTTACACCTTGCCTTAAAATGTAACTCTTAAAACTCAAAGGTCAGGACCTTGAGGGATTGAGGGCACCTTTGGAGGACTCCTTGGGAGTTAATGAGACCATATATTTGTTGGGGGAGAGTTGGGAGTGAAAACTAAAGGAGAAAGGGTGGGTATTTATCGGGAAAGGGAGGTGATACTTTAATAATTTCAAGGGACACCTCACAAGTGGTTTTCTCAAGACCATGGGCTTGCCCATGGTATTTCCCTTGGTGTTAGGCCACATGGGACCCCTCATACAATAATTCATCCCCTTTGGTCGGCCAACCCTCAAAGAATCTCATGAAGTCTTCATGATGCAGTCATGATATCATTAAACATACTGAAACCCTAATCTGTATTTTTATTATTCACTGAAAAATTTACTGTTTCAAAAAAATCCAAAAAATTCACTCTAACCCTTTTTCAATGAGTAGAATCCAAAAATGAACTTCATTTTTTGAAAAAAAATTTCTAAATATTTTTAATTTAATTATTAATTAGAATCACAATTTATTCAATAATTATAATTCAAAGTCTATAACTCATTTTTTAACACCTTGAAATTTAGTCAACATTCCAATACCTTATAACCTTGTGAAAATAAAATAATAATATTTTTACTAATTATAATAGTCACATTAATATTCATATTACTATTCATATTACTATTCATATTACTATTCATATGGGTAAAAATTACTATTCACCAAAAATTATTCTGATTTCAATGAACCACATTTTTCACCTTAATTACAACCATGTCTGTTAGATTTTTGGAAATAAATTCACAAAAAGTTATTTAATAATTAAAAATCTTTTTACTATTCATCAAGCACTATTCACTAAAAATTCAACTTTCTCAGAAAAATCCCAAAATCTCACCTTAACCAAATATCGATGCTCTGATTTCAGAAATGAACTCCATTTTATGAAAATAATTTTCTAAATATTTTTAAAATATCCTTTTTCTAAAATTCACCAATAATATGCATACTATATTTATCCATACATTTTAAAATTCACAAACTTCCCCATAAGAAGAAATCAAAATTTTTATTTAAAACTAAGGATTACACAAGGCAGTTACAGTCTCATTACATAACCCCTTAAAACAATAGAATAGGACCTAAGAGTTAGGTGTTCTAGGGTGATAGAATATTGGGGCGGCTCGGCCAATATTGCCCGAGTATTGATTTCTGTCATCTTAAACTTCTCGCGAAGGCGATTCCGTTCCAACTTCACACGATGAAGTTCATCTTGGGTTTGTTCTAGAGCAAAGCCAAAAGGTGCTACCTCCTTCCCGAGTTCTGTCAGATGGGCTTCGATCGGCCCGAGACTACTGGATGGGACCATCGAATCTTCTTTCTATATTAATTAATCAAGATCACTTGTATTTACAGACAATAATCAAAACATTTAGTTTCCAACGGTCATATTGACCAACGGTCATATAAAAATCGAAACCCAATGGTATTATTTTAATTATACTCATTTTATTAAATGAAATAGTTTTGTGGAGTATAAAATAAAATAACATAGAAAGTTAGGAAAAAAATGTATTCAAAATTTCGGGTCGTTACAATCTTCCCCCCTTAAGAAATTGCATACTCGTAATTTTAAAATTGGGCTTCGAAATTTTATTGAAAGTCCCACTTCAGAAAAAGAGTCTATAAAACTATTACATTAAAAGAAATAAAGGGAAGTACAAAGGTTACCCGAGTTAACCCATACTAGGATTCCATGTATGGAAACATGGATATGGAAGAGAAAACAAAGGGTCGTGTTCTGATGGAGAGTGATAGAAAACATGATTAGAAGAAAGTTAACCACATGAAAATCACAAATTTATTATGTCTGTAAAAGGTATTTGATTACCCAGTAGGAAACGTAAACCAACAACGTTTTTGTTTTACATTCCTTTTCATAATTTTGATGAATTCATTAATTACATAGAATAAAAACATAAGGAAATATACTTACCTTCATGTAGAGATTCATCCCAAAAACGTTTCCACCAAGACTAATCTTTTCTCCAAACAATGAGCATTCAAAAAGACTTGGTCTCATCAAAAGCTCAAGAATCATCTTCTAGACAATCACATAATCTAAAAAATAATAACTATATTTTTCCCATGTCATTATTCATCAACTAAAACTAAAATGTTCAGTACGAGATCATATAATCCCCAAAAAAGATAATCCTTTATAAAAATAAAAATGACTGTTAATCTCCAAAATTCAACAAAAGTACCCAAAGTTCCAGAAAGACCATTCAATACAAAATCATCCTTAAAATTCTTCAGAATAATCCAAACTAAGATTGGAACCCAAAATTCTAAAGGATTTAATCACATAGTCTTCCCCCAAAAAAATATTAACATTTATCTCCAAATAACATTGACTACTATTAAAGTATCATACTAAAGTTTAATTAACCTATTCACATATTCTCTATGCTAGGTTCATCATTTTCTAGAAATAACCCAAATAACCATATGTCCACAATAAATATATAAATTATTACAAAAAAATCAACCATTCCTCCTCAATTTAAATCCTGTAGTATTTTATTTCCCTTAGGCATATAGTACTACAAAATAGAAAACATCGTCCAAAATAACCTTTATCATTTAATCACCAAATAATTTTCCTATACAAAGGATATCCATTTGATAAAACACTAGTTTCAAAAATAAACTTATTCTTGATCCATAAAATAGAAGGTTCGTTAGTCAGTCCGAATGGAATAACAACAAACTCATAATTCCCGTATCTTTAATGGAAAGCTGTTTTTGGAATAACATCATTCTTCACCCCCAATTGATGATAACCAGAATGAAGATAAATCTTAGAGAAGAATTGAGTCCCACGAAGTTGGTCAAATAACTCATCAATTCTTGGAAGAGATTATTTGTTCTTCACTGTGATCTGATTCAGTTCTCTATAATCAATGCATAGCTACATCGATCCATCCTTATTCTTCACAAAGAGAACGGGTGCTCCCCAAGGAGACACACTAGATCAGATAAACCCATTCTCCAAAAGATCTCAGATTTATTTCTTTAATTCCTTTAGCTCAACATTTTTCATCCTATAGAGGGTCTTTGACATCAGATTAGATCAAGGTACAAGTTCAATGGAGAACTCTACCACTCTTTCCGGGGGAGGTCCAGGTAACTCCTCAAGAAATACGTCAACGTATTCCTAGATGATGGAGACATTTTCTAAAATAATAAATCCTTCGTGAGAATCTAATTTCGTTTATGAATCATTTAACTAAAAATAATTTTATGTCTTAAAACTTCATTCTTATAAAATTACATTTTTCTATAATTCCTTCATAATTATTCATAAAAATCTTATGATTAACTAAACATATCCCCCGGAGAGTGTCGTAACCAAGAGTGCAGCAAGGCCCGTTGTCGTGTACCAGTTCCTGTTCAAGTCTAGTACAAAGTGGGGTTTTCGGGTTTTACCCCTATGTACATATGGGCTATAGAAACCTCTACCTGCTTTTATCCAGACAGGGATGTATTTTCTTGATAAACCAATTACTCCATACTCACCAAAATACTTGTAACACCCCGAGATTTTATGAAAAATATTCTTAATTTCATTAATGTCTTGTGTTGTACGCTACGCCAAAAGGAGATTTTACAACACACATCCTTGAATTGCCTTGAATTACACGCAATCGCGACCCTCCTCGATAGCGTGTGTAGTACGCAATACTGAGTTTCACTAAACAACGATATGCTATTAAAATATTATTAAAACTAGCTGTTATGAATAGTAATAACCACTTTTTGAAATTTTGTAAATTTTATTTTTAAAAATGGACTTCATTTTTGGATTCGGAATATCTAAATTAGCTTAGAGAGAAATTTTGGTATTTTTCGGATAACTTTCATATTCTGATGAATAGTGAAAATTACTAAATTTTAATTAAAAACAACTTTTTTAATAGAAATAATTAATAGTGATAAATTATTAATTTTAGTGGTTTAAAAGTATATTTAGAATATATTTTTACAATTTAATACAATGTTGGTCATTGGATGTAATTTCACATTTAAACCACACATAAACAAGTGTCAATCTTTTGATAGTTATTATCTCTTAAAAACACACTATTTGTTTTGACGACGGGAATTAATTTTTTAATTAGTTAATGTAACTGATATGTTTTTAATTTGGTAAATTGAACATCATTTTTGAAATCATAATATCAAATATATCTTAGGCCTAATTTTTGGTATTTTTCTGAAAACTTTCAATTTTTCATGAATAGTGAAACCACTAAGTGGTAGTTAAAAACTAAATTTTTCATAAAACTTAATTTTACCGCTTCTGTGAGTGGAATTTAGAAAATTCGAGAGACACGGTTAATATCAAGGACTAAAATGTGGTTCAATGAGATGAAAATAATTTTTGGTGAATAGTAATTTTTTACTTTTATTTACCACTGTTAAAAGTAAATAGGGTAATTAAGGGTAAAAATGATATTATTATTACCCTAAAACATGTCCTAATTCTATTGGACAAGTGTAATTAGACCAAAAACAACCTTAGGAATAAAATATGACCATTTAGGCCCACTTGGATTAGATTAGGACATTTATTATTATTTAATTCAAAGAAGAGTTAAAAGAGTTAAAATCAAAGTTTATTTACTAAAATATTTTTAATATAGGGTTATACATAATATAAATTCGATTGTAAATATTCATTAGAAAAATAATACGATTTCCTACATAATTATATTTTATTTATAATTTTTAGACCTTAAATAAATTAAATTATTTATGACACAATGATGATGCAGTAATTACCATAATAGTGAAAAAATAGAATAATTGATATTATAAATACCCAAATAAATATAATTTGAGACTTTTTATGAATTAAACTAATTTTCTAGGTAAATATGACATGTTATTATTTATTTAATTAACTTTGTTCGAACTAATCATTCTGTTATGATTTTCACAAAAATCAATTACTAAATAGTGTCAAAATTGACATAAAATAGTTTTTAAAACAAATATTATTTTATTAATTGTTATTTTATTCCTAAAAATCTAATGTTAGGCCAAATGACTTAGATAAAGTTATATATATTAATAATAAACAACTTGGGGTTCGTTTTTCTTGATATAGTAAGTTTATTAACCTTATAGTGTAAGAACACAAAAAGACACGGTAAAAGTAAAATTATCTAACTTAAAGTTAAAACTAAATTATAAGGTTAAAATAGTAAACTAAACTTGTCCAAATTATATTGGATGATATTATTTCGACCCATCCCCACCTTAGCTTCGAAATATATCAATTTGGAGCTATTTAAAACCGAACTTGGCTTTATAATAAAATAATATTTTTAGTTTTCCCAAAGGTGCCCCTCTCCTCCCTTATAAAAGGGCACCTCCTCCCCCTCTTCCTAACACCACATTGAGCCTTCAAGATCAGCCAACCCCTACCAAAATCTCTTCTCCACTTCTCTAGTATCATCCTAGAGGTCCTGGTCTTCTTCAAAGACCATCTTTAGTTCTTTAAGTGGAGGTTAAGAAAAGGCGCGTCAAAAAGAGGTAATATCCATTACCGATCCTTTCCAAATTCTTTCTCCTTCAACTTCTTATTATTTATTTGTTTCATTATGAAGTAATAACATTAGTATCACTCATATACTAATATGTTATTATAAGTATGAAACAACCCTATTTCAACATCTATCCATCCTACGGAAAACAAAATCACCGCGCGTGCGTACGTACGGAATACCGTCTCCACGCCGTGGTGTAATCTATTTTCCACCACCACCTTACTTGGATGGGTACAATGGTGTAAATAATTACTATATATGATTATTATAAAGTGATATTTATTCTGAAATAGTATACATACACTCCAATACAATTCCACGATCATGGGAACGATATCACCGCTCGTGCGTACGTACGGAATACCGTCTCCACGATGTGATGTGATTCGTTCTACATGATCTTCATTGCATAATGATTATATAAATGAATTGAATGAATTAATATGATATATATTACATTAATAAAATTCTGGAAATGAAGTATCTATATCCTAAAGAGAAGAATAATAATTTATTCAACAAAACACGCATAAGAACAAAAAGTTATAAACACCCGAATAACAAGTAGCAATGAAATATTACTACTAGGAAGCTAAGAATATGACCATATATGATATCATAACAATAATTATGATTCTTGAATAAGTCAATAACATTATTTAAATCATTATACAGGAGGTTCTGACACTTACGAGGCAAATCGGACCTAAGGTAAGGGAAATATCACAATCTCATTTTTATCTGAGATTGTTTATACTTTGGCATTTACTGGGGTGTATTTTATCATCCACATCCATGTTTCCTGAATATGTAATATTATTTACATCCACCTACAATTGTTTAAATTCAATTTTACCCTTTGGTGAGTTTTTTGTAAAGGATATTAAAGGAACCTTTGTCGTTTTTCGTACGAGATATTTTTCGACTTTTCCGACAAAAGTACGAGAAGAATGTTTTTTTAACTTATACGGCACGAATGGATTTTTAAAAACATTATTTCCAAGAATATTACTTTACAAGTTTTAAAGTTTATTTTTAATCAACTTCTTTTAGTTTATAATTGTATGACATGTTAAGAAAGGAAAACTGTTTTTGAAGTATAAAGGATATTTTCCTCAAGAATGTAGTTCAAGTGTTTTATCAAAATTATTTTCCATCTAAGATAATAAAGGGTTATTTTTATATCCCTATTATTACATTTATTTGATTATGTTGTGATGGAATTATTTTTATGAATTCCTTTATCCTATATGAATTGTTTTATGATGTCATGATGTTTAAGAATCCCATTTTTATTACATGGTTTATGCTATGATGTATGGTTTATGATTTTGTGGAACACATAATAATGGTATAATTATGAGATGGGTGGGACCTATATCTCCCTCAAATTCATTGGGTAAAGATTTTATATCTCATGAGATAGACATGGCTGGAACGTTCGGTTATACCGGTTCAGTGAAACAGGACTGAAACGAGGGTGACTCGGTTCAGAAATGGACTTTGTCCACTAAGATAGTCTTGGTAATGAGTCTTGACTAATAAGATATGATTCTCTATGATTATTTGTGTATGCCACAAAGTTTCATGTTTTAAGTTATGATTATTGGGATTCCATTTCACTACTATGATTTATCCCATGTTATGAAATTATGATCTCTTTTGCAGGTTAACATTTCCAAAAGATATGTTCTTATGAATATGACGTGATTGATATTTCTTTTGTTTACCCTTACTGAGCATTTGAGCTCACCCTTTTATGTTTTCTTTTCCCCAGGACATAAATAAAGGATTTAGGTTTAAAAAAAAGAAGATCTTTATGGGAGATGTTGAAGATCTTTCACCACGATTAGAAGATTATATTCTGAGTTTCCAAAGACACTAAACTATTACGGTCCTTGTGTGTGTGTTTTTTGTTATATACTAAGTATTCTGCAAAATTAATGTAATATCTATGTACGTTAAGCTTCGGGTCTGTACAGTTGGTATTAGAGGAAAGGTTTAGTCAACCTTTGGAAACTAGGATGCGAGAACTTTAGTGAGACCCCTAGAGATATTTCTAAGGTATGTCTAGGGATGTCCCTAAGGTTAAGTATAAGTATAGGTTATAGTCCTAGAATTGCGCTAACGATCTTAGAATTAAACCTAAGATGTTAGATATTGAAGGTACTCCCCCTTTATTATGTTGTTTTCCCTAGCATGATTTTTTCCTCTCACACTATTCTTTTTGGGTTTTAGATGATGGCTGGAACCCGAAGGAACCGTGTTGATCAATGTAATGTACAATGCAATGATTGTCCTATTGAACAAACAAATGTTATGGGAGATGGAGTGCAAAATCTTATTGCTATACTTACACAAGATATGAATCATTCTGGACTTCCAAATGAGCAGAGAAGGGAGCAATATTCTATTGAGTCCTTCATGAGGCAATGTCCACCTTCTTTCAGTGGGTCTTCTGAACCACTTGTTTCTGAACAATGGATCAGTACCACTAAAAAGATATTTTAAGTTCTTCAATGTTCTGAACATGATAAAGTCATCATAGCAGTATATCGTTTGGAAGGTGAAGCTGGTCAATGGTGGAATCTTATCAAGAATACGAGGCAAAGAGATGAAATTGAGTCCATGGAATGGGACGAGTTCAAGAACTTATTTTTCAATAAGTACTTCCCTCGTATTCTTCGAACAAAGATGGAGAAGGAGTTTATTAAACTAAAGAAAAAGGATGATGAATCTGTTGGTATATACGAAGAGAATTTTACAAGGCTTGCAAGGTATGCATCTAGATTTATCATCCAACCTGAAAGTAAAGTTGATCGATTCTTCAGTGGCTTAAAACCAAGTCTTCGAAGGGAATTAGCTATAAGAGACTTCAGTAGCTATGAAGAAATTATGCATTGTGCTATCAAGGTAGAAATGGAAGTCATTGTTACTTATCCATCTCATAGTTTTGATAAGAAACGAAAGATGGAGTTCAAGGAGAAATCTCAGAATAATGGTGAAAAGAAGATGAATGTTTCCTTATGCTCAAAGTGTGGAAAGAAGCATGGTGGAGATTGTATTAAAGGGACAAGTAAATGTTTCAAATGTGGAAAGGAAGTTCATCGGGCATTTTAATGCCGCAATGATGGGAAGAATATGTCTAATGATGGAAACAAAGGAAGGGATACACAGAATGAACCTACTACACTTCAATGTTTCAAGTGCAAGGAGATGGGACATTATGCCAATAAATGCCCTAATCCAAGGGTTAGTGATGATCGACATGAGCAACCACTTAAGGAAAAGGACAAAGGGAAGTCACATGCAATCACCATTGGTGATGTTGAATATGACAACGATGTGGTGGAATGATTAAGTGTTTATTTAATGGGATTCCAAAATAATGTTGAGTATTGGAATATTTATGTATTGGTCTATTGTGGTCTTTAATAATTTTATGGTACCGGTAACCATGGAAAGTGATTGAGATATTTTTAGAAAAAAGATGATATGTGCATAATGAAGGGATAAGGAAAAAATGAAATGTTTGATAGTTTTCATGAGCTCATGATTTATATAAGGACTAAGTGATATCATGGTTTGAGTATATAGAATTTTGAGGATTTTGGTATGTGGAAAGTGTTAACCTTTAACTGCATTCATGTTTTCACTAAGGTTCAATGGGTATTGAAGAGAATACATGATTAAGGCCTTTGAATGTTTGTAATGTGACCAACAAGACATATCTTATGATATATGGGGATCAACGATGGTATTAAATCTCTGGTAATCGTTTTCGCTATATTATGAGAGTGGACTGCAGTATTATGGATAAGCCTAAAGATTGGAATGGATTATGTTGGACATAAGTTAGTATTGTTTAAGGATAGAAGTTTTTTCGATATTATTTATGTCATGTTATAGTAATGTAGTTTTAGAAAAAGGACAACCTGCAGGATGGGCGACAACCCATCACGTCGGACAAGGCTGTGGGAATCGAACCCACAACCGAAGTGCGACTGGCCTTTATCGCCTACCACTGGCCTACAGGAAGTCCCTGTTTAGTAGAAACTAGTTTTATTATATTAAGCAGTATGATATAAGAAGTATAAGTCCATTTTAGAAACCATATACGATTAATCTCACTATAGATGGACTTATGTATTTTTTGATAACTTTTCTAACCTTTTGTTTGAGAGAGATGGAATGGCCCATCATTCTATCACATGATCTGCTAACACATCACGAATGACAAATTCAACTTCATTTATTTAAGAGATGAAGTGGAAATTGTCCAAAGAACGACCAACGGTGAGACTATACCAAAATCACGAAAGTATTTCTTCTAATTCCAATTTCATCAACTTTAGAGAAATGATCTTGAAAACCAAAAATGTTGTCCTAGTGTTATTATATCTGATAAATCAGATGGTACCTTAGATCGCCACAAATTTATGGCTTTGTGATTGCTGGCTTTTCCATAGCCATGTTCTCTACCACTCTCCATCAGAACATGATGGTTAGATTTCTCTTCCATATCCATATTTTCACCTATGTGGAAACCCAGTGATTAGTTTATTTGGGTAACCGTTAAGTTTCATACTTTTGTTTTTAAAGATTGGTTTTAGTTTTTTTTTACGATGTGGGTTTCTATTAAAGAAACCTTCGAGTAGTAAACCATTTATAACCCCAACGAATTTCGAGGGCGAAATTCATTTTAAGGGGGGTAGAATGTAACACCCTGAGATTTTATGAAAAATATTCTTAATTTCATTAATGTCTTGTGTTGTACACTACACCGAAAGGAGATTTCACAACACGCATCCCTGAATTGTCTTTCATTACACGCAATCGCGACCCTCCTCGATAGCGTGTGTTGTACGCAATACTGAGTTTCACTAAACAACGATATGCTATTAAAATATTATTAAAACTAGCCGTTATGAATAGTAATAACAACTTTTTGAAATTTTGTAAATTTTATTTTTCAAAATGGACTTCATTTTTGGATTCGGAATATCGAAATTAGCTTAGGGTGAAATTTTGGTATTTTTCGGATAACTTTCATATTATAATGAATAGTGAAAATTACTAAATTTTAATTAAAAATAACTTTTTTAATAGAAATAATTAATAGTGATAAATTATTAATTTGAGTGGTTTTAAAGTATATTTAGAATATATTTTTACAATTTAATACAATGTTGGTCATTGGATGTAATTTCACATTTAAACCACACATAAACAAGTGTCAATCTTTTGATAGTTATTATCTCTTAAAAACACGCTATTTGTTTTGACGACGGGAATTAATTTTTTAATTAGTTAATGTAACTGATATGTTTTGAATTTGGTAAATTAAACATCACTTTTGAAATCATAATATCAAATATACTTTAGGCCTAATTTTTGGTATTTTTCTGAAAAATTTCAATTTTTGATGAATAGTGAAACCACTAAGTGGTAGTCAAAAAAATAAATTTTTCATAAAACTTAATTTTACCGCTTCTGTGAGTGGAATTTCGAAAATCCGAGAGACACGGTTAATATCAAGGACTAAAATGTGGTTCAATGAGATGAAAATAATTTTTTGGTGAATAGTAACTTTTTACTTTAATTTACCACGGTTAAAAGTAAATAGGGTAATTAAGGGTAAAAATGATATTATTATTACCCTAACACATGTCCTAATTCTATTGGACAAGTTTAATTCTACCGAAAACAACCTTAGAAATAAAATATGACCATTTAGGCCCACTTGGAATAGATTAGGACCTTTATTATTATTTAATTCAAAGAATAGTTAAAAGAGTTAAAATCAAAGTTTATTTACTAAAAAACTTTTAATATCGGGTTATACATAATATAAATTCGATTGTAAATATTCATTAGAAAGCTAATACGATTTCCTACATAATGATATTTTATTTATAATTTTTAGACATTAAATAAATTAATTTATTTATGACACAATGATGATGCAGTAATTACCATAATAGTGAAAAATTCGAATAATTGATATTATAAATACCCAAATAAATATAATTTTAGACTTTTTATGAATTTCACTAATTTTCTAGGTAACTATGACATGTTAGTATTGATTTAATTAACTTTTTTCGAACTAATCATTCTGTTATGAGTTTCACAAAAATCAATTACTAAATAGTGTTAAAATTGACATAAAATAGTTTTTAAAACAAATATTATATTATTAATTGTTATTTTATTCCTAAAAATCTAAAGTTCGGACAAATGACTTAGATAAGGTTATATATATTAATAATAAACAACTTGGTATTCGTTTTACTTGATATAGTAAGTTTCTTAACCTTATAGTGTAAGAACACAAAAAGACACGGTAAAAGTAAAATTATCTAACTTAAAGTTAAAACTAAATGATAAGGTTAAAATAGTAAACTAAACTTTTCCAAATTCTATTGGATGATATAATTTAGACCCATACCCATCTTAGCTTCAAAATATATCAATTTGGAGCTATTTAAAATCCAACTTGACTTTATAATAAAATAATATTTTTAGTTTTCCCAAAGGTGCCCCTCTCCTCCCTTATAAAAGGGAACCTCCTCCCCCTCTTCCTCAAACCACATTGAGCCTTCAAGCTCGGCCAACCCATGCCAAAATATATTCTACACTTCCCTAGTATCATCCTAAAGGTCCTGGTCTTCTTCAATGACCATCCTTAGTTCTTTAAGTGGAGGTTAAGAAAAGGCGCGTCAAAAAGAGGTAATATCCATTACCGATCCTTTCCAAATTCTTTCTTCTTCAACTTCTTATTCTTTAGTTGTTTCATTATGAATTAATAACATCATTATCACTAATATACTGATATGTTATTATAAGTATTAAACAACCCTATTTCAACATTCATCCATCCTACAGAAAACAAAATCACCGCGCGTGCGTACGTACGGAATACCGTCTCCACGCCGTGGTGTAATCTATTTTCCACCACCACCTTACTTGGATGGGTATAATGGTGTAAATAATTACTATATATGATTATTATAAAGTTATATTGATTCTGAAATAGTATACATACACTCCAATATAATTCCACGATCATGGGAACGATATCACTGCTCGTGCGTACGTACGGAATACCGTCTCCAGGATGTGATGTGATTCGTTCTACATGATATTCATTTCATAATGATTATATAAATGAATAGAATGAATGAATATGATATATATTACATTAATAACATTCTTTAAATTATTTATCTATAACCTAA
This sequence comes from Viscum album, assembly GCA_963277665.1. Classification (NCBI taxonomy): domain Eukaryota; kingdom Viridiplantae; phylum Streptophyta; class Magnoliopsida; order Santalales; family Viscaceae; genus Viscum; species Viscum album. Next base: position 1,505,344,762 of record OY728133.1, read on the forward strand.
ATAGAAGAATAAGAATTTATTCAACAAAACACGCATAAGAACAAAAAGTTATAAACACCCGAATAACAAGTAGCAATGAAATATTACTACTAAGAAGCTAAGAATATGACCATATATGATATCATAAAAATAATTATGATTCTGTAATAAGTCAATAACATTATTTAAATCATTATACAAGAGGTTCGGACACTTACGAGGCAAATCAGACCTAAGGTAAGGGAAATATCACAATCTCATTTTTATCCGAGATTGTTTATACTTTGGCATTTATTGGGGTGTTTTTTATCATCCACGTCCATGTTTCCTCAATATGTAATATTATTTCCATACACCTAAAATTGTTTAAATTCAATTTTACCCTTTGGTGAGTTTTTGGTAATAGATATGAAAGGAATCTTTTGTCATTTTTCGTACGAGATATTTTTTGACTTTTCCGACAAAAGTACGAGAAGAATGTTTTTTTAACTTATACGGCATGAATGAATTTTTAAAAACATTATTTCCAAGAAGCTTCATTTACAAGTTTTAAAGTTTATTTTTAATCAACTTCTTTTAGTTTATAATTGTATGACATGTTAAGAAAGGAAAAGTGGTTTTGAAGTAGAAAGGATATTTTTCTCAAGAATGGAGTTCAAGTGTTTTATCAAAATTATTTTCCATCTAAGATAATACAGGGTTATTTTTATATCCCTATTATTACATTGATTTGATTATGTTGTGATATAATTATTTTTATGAATTCCTTTATCCTATATGAATTGTTTTATGATGTCACGATGTTTAAGAATCCCATTTTTATTACATGGTTTATGCTATGATGTATGGTTTATGATTTTGTGGAACACATAAGAATGGTATCATTATGAGATGGGTGGGACCTATATCTCCCTTCAATGCATTGGGTAAATATTTTATATCTCATGAGATAGACATGGCTGGAACGGTAGGTTATACCGGTTCAGTGAAATAGGACTGAAACGAGGGTGACTCGGTTCAGAAATGGACATTGTCCACTAAGATAGTCTTGGAAATGAGTCTTGACTAATAAGATATGATTCTCTATGATTATGTATGTATGCCACAAAGTTTCATGTTTTAAGTTATGATTATTTGGATTACATTTCACTACTATGATTTATCCCATGTTATGAAATTATGATCTCTTTTGCAGGTTAAGATTTCCAAAAGATATGTTCTTATGAATATGACGTGATTGATATTTCTTTTGTTTACCCTTACGGAGCATTTGAGCTCACCCTTTTATGTTTTCTTTTCCCCAGGACATAAATAAATGATTTAGGTTTAAAAAAAAGAAGATCTTTATGGGAGATGTTGAAGATCTTTCACCACGATTAGAAGATTATATTCCGAGTTTCCAAAGACACTAAACTATTACGGTCCTTGTGTGTGTGTTTTTGTTATGTACTAAGTATTCCGCAAAAGTAATGTAATGTCTATATACGTTATGCTTTGGGTCTCTACAATACTAGGAATATTTCCTATATTTAAACTTTTCTATAGGGTTATTCCTAAATTTTTTATATCCCAATTTCCATAAATAACTAAACTATCCTTTGATACCAACTATAACATCCCACCTTTTTAATACATAACTTTTCATTACATTTTACATACAGAGGATCTTTAAAGTCTAGTGTCTTGGAAATTAGGAACATAAAACATGAGAATAACATAAAGCATTCTTCTAAACACTTTAAAGGATTATTCATTGTTCATCCTAAGTTCATTACAGCATCTCATAACCTGGGATCATACATCAAAGGAAAGGGTGAGTAGAAGGCCCAGTAAGGGAAATAAGAGAAACATTTTACACGTAAATTTGAGATACATAAATAATGTCGTGATAAATAACTTTAAGGCATGAGAAAGAGATCATGAGGCATATCATAATAAAAAGTAACATGTTTCATAAGTTGAATATGTGGCTAAAAAATTTAACATAGACAATCATTTCTGTATCACCAAGGTCCATCCCCAAGGTGTCATTAAAAAATTACCAAGGTTATTCACCAATGTATTGATAAAATGGTCATCTCTAGAGATTAAGTTTTTACCCAATGCATTGGAGCGCTATCGGGGTGCACCCTTAGTTTGTCTTTATTATCATGTGATCCACATATATCATCATCAAACATTTCATAAATAACCCATATAGCATAAAAGAAATTGGTTTCATTTCATAATCATAACTTTTTAAACACTGGTTTAAAGACATGATCTTTATGTCACTTTAAACCCATGGAAAAGGAAAGTGGGTTTCATGTATTTAAATACCAGAATTAAAATAGAAAATTTTGATATATATGTGAATACCCCTATAAAAGAAAGAACTTTGAGTATTCACTTAATAAAATATTATAATTTCAGAAAAAGAGAGAGACATTTTGAGAAGAAAATTCGGCAGCATAACGGCTATGTTACAGGGTTTTAGAGAATATTGAAAAGAGAGGGGACATGGGTCACCCACTCATAAATGATCCATAAAACAGTAGAGGGACAGAATATAAAGGATAAAATAACATTTTAACGAAATTTTAAAGACATACCATATGAAATTAAAAGCATGGAAGGAAGACAAAAATAAGATTTCTCTTATGAAAATTCAGCAGCCTAACGATGTCACTTAAAACTTCAAAAAGAAGAATTGATGAGGTAAAATAGGGTATCTCATCATATGAACATAAAAGAACAGTATGATGGATATAAAGATCATACCCCAACATAATAAAAAGGAACTTGAGAGACATGACATGAAAATAGAACTTGAAAATGAGAAGGGTGAAAGAATCCCATACAAAAATTCAGCAGCCTACCAGCACCACTTAAACATTCTTAAAATGAATTGATGAGATCAATAGGGGGTATCTCATCATATGAAAATACAAATTACAGTAATTTGGATATAAAATAACATCCTCAAACATATTAATATGGAGAGAAAAAGAAATTACATAAAAGAGAGTACTTGAAATGAAGGAGAGAGGTAGGATCCCTTACCTTAAAACGTAACTCTTAAAACTCGATGATCGGGACCTTGAGGGATTTAGGGAACCTTGGGAGGACTCATTGGGAGGTAATGAGACCAGATATTCGTTTGTGGATAGTTGGGAGTGAAAACTAAATGAGGAAAGGGTGGGTATTTATAGGGAAAGGGAGGTGATACTTTAATAATTTCAAGGGACACCTCACAAGTGGTTTTCTCAAAACCATGGGCTTTCCCATGGTATTTTCCATGGTGTTAGGCCACATGGGAACCCTCATAAAATAATATATCCCCTTTTTTCAACCAACCCTAAAAAAAACTCAAGACATCATCGTGATGCAGTCATGATATCATTAAACATATCGAAACCCTAATCTGTATTTTTACTATTCACTGAAAAATTAACTGTTTCAGAAAAATCCCAAAAAATCACCCTCATCCTTTTTCGACGTGTAGAATCCAAAAATGAACTCCATTTTCTGAAAACAATTTTCTAAATATTTTTAATTTATTTATTAATTAAAATCATATTTTATTCAATAATTATAATTCAAAGTCTATAACTCATTTTTTAACACCTTGAAATTTAGTCAACATTCCAACACCTTATAACCTTATGAAAATAAAATAATAATATTTTTTACTAATTATAATGGTCACATTAATATTCATATTACTATTCATATTACTATTCATATGGGTAAAAATTACTATTCACCAAAAATTATTTTGATTTCAATGAACCACATTGTTCACCTTAATTACAACCATGTCTGCCAAATTTTTGGAAATAAATTCACAAAAAAAGTTATTTAATAATTAAACATCTTTTTACTATTCATAAAAACACTATTTATCAAGCACTATTCACTAAAAATTCAACTTTCTCAGAAAAAGCCCAAAATTTCACCTTAACCAAATATCGATGCTCTGATTTCAAAAATGAACTCCATTTTTTGAAAATAATTTTCTAAATATTTTCAAAATATCCTTTTTCTAAAATTCACCAATAATATGCATACTATATTTATCCAAACATTTGAAAATTCACAAACTTCACCATAAGAAGAAATCAAAAAAATATTTAAAACAATGGATTACACAAGGCAGTTAAGGTCTCGTTACATAACCCCTTATAACACTAGCATAGAACATAATATTTAGGTGTGTTGGGGTGATAGAATCTTGGGGAGGCTCGGCCAACATTGCCCAAGTAGTGATTTCTATCTGATTGAACTTCTCGCGAAGGCAATTCTGTTCCAACTTCACACGATGAAGTTTGGCTTGGGTTTGGTCCAGAGAAAATCCAAAAGGTGCTACCTCCTTCCCGAGTTCCATCATATGGGCTTCAATCGGCTCGAGACTACTGGATGGGGGCATCAAATCTTTATTCTATATTAATTAATAAATATCACTTGTATTTATAGACAATAATAACAACATTTAGTTTCCAGTGGTCATATTGACCAATGGTCATATAAAAATCAATACCCAATGGTCTTATTTTAATTATAATCACTTTATTAAATGAAATAGTTTTGTTGAGTATAAAATAAAATAACACACAAAGATAGAAAACATAATTTATTCAAAATTTCGGGTCCTTACATTATACACTTAGAGAATTTGGATTTTTTAGTCACAGACTATTCCTCCCATTTTAAGGAGCTCCATAATTTCTCACATATAATATTAGTTGATGAGTCATTTAAATATATTAGGTTTAAGGATGGTCTCAGGTTTGACATCTAATAATATATGAATGTCTTTTTGATTACTAAAATTTGTATAATAGTAAATCAGGTTCTTATTAATGAATGTAACCTAAGGAAATATGGGGGCAGAGAGTAGTGTAGTTCAGTTTACTGACCCAATGGTACAGTTCTAGGTGGTAGGAGATGATGCTTTAAGATCTCTCATGAGGGGAATACCTTCCAGAGAGGGGTTGCACTGACTACATGTTTAAGAGTGGGGTTGCACTGACTACATGTTTAAGAGTGGGGTCAACAGCCTTTTGTAAGGTAGGGAGATAGATTTCAGTCTAAAGATCAGGATGAGTTGGTGGTTATGGTTGAAGAAGCCAGACACCATGCTTATATAACCATCATAGAAGACATGTTCAGGGTAGTCAGGATATATCTTCAAGCCATGGATCATGCCAGATGTATACAATGTGGCTGATAACTGAGGAGAAAAGTTTCAAACCTTATATAGTGAGAGGTACTATTTTGGTAGCCTCTACATTAGTGTCTTCTCTTTTTGATATAGGTTCTTATCCTTCATTCATGTCTATGAATATTGTAGAGAGCCTTGGGCTCGATGTTCGGTTTTCATGGGGTGTGATGACACTTGATAATTTATTAGGGATTTGATCGGAGAGTGTATTCTAGTTTAGGGAGATCCCCCATGAGGTGGGTGGGTGTTGCTTCATTTGGGACCTCTTTCCCCACAAGATGATTGGGTTTGATATAATTTTCAATATGTACTATTTGGTTCCCTATAAATATTAAATTGACTAGTATCACTGAAGGGTGACTTTCACATCACCATAGGCTAGGTTTTTAATATACTAGAGTTAATGGGAATCCTAGGTAGGCTGAGCTAGACCTGGGAATCCTGGACTGGATAGGATGATAGCCTATATTTCTAACTTATATATAGGTGATTAGGGAATGTTTCATAAGTATTTCCTTCCGGTGGTATATTTTTTCATGAAATTTTCTTGGAAGACTTCTCTAGACTGCCTCCTAAGATAGAGGTAGATTTTTCCATCAAGTTAGTATTTGGAGCTGTATCGGTATCCATTCCTCCTAATAGGATGGACATTACTGAGTTGCAGGACCTCAAGAGGTACCTAAAGGATTTTGAGTCTAAGTAATTTATATGACCAGTACTTCTCTTTGGGGTTCTCTAGACCTTTTTTCAGTAATTCGAATGGAACCCTTCATTTTTAATGTGGATTACTAGAAATTGAATTATTTAACATCTACTAATTGATATAATTTTCATTGTATAGATTATCTCTTTGACCCTCTCTAAGGAGCAAGGTTTTTCTCTAAGATTATCTGAGATCGGGTTACATTCAAGTGCATGTTATACCATGAGATATAACATGTATAGAATTTTTTATTAGATATGTGTTTTATTATTATTGTTTCATTCCATTCAGCCTCATGAACACAACGATAATTTTCATGGCCCTGGTGAATTGGGTTTTCCATCCGTATATGGATTCAATTGTGTTGGTATTCATCAAAGACATCATGGTGTATTATCACACTCGACATAACCATTCCAAACATATTTAGATCATATTGAATAAAATGAGAGAGCATCATTTATATTATTAGTTCAAAAATTACTACTTTTTGATGAATAAAATCCACTTCCTTGGTCATATTATATCAAAGATAAGAGTATGAGTTGACCCAGATAACATGATAGTTGCAGTTTCCTAGGAGCATCCCAATAATGTATTTGATATAAAGTGTTTCCGGGGGCTATTCAATTATTACAGGTGATTCATACAGGACTTATCACACTTAGAAGCACCTCCTATGGTGTTGACTAAGAAGTTATGAAGTTTATATGGTCTTAATCATGAGAGACATCCTTTTAGGAGATGAAAAAGAAAATTGACTTTAGTTCTGATCCAGATTATTCCAAAGCTAGGTGGAAGTTATATATTTTATTATTATGCTTCATGTATAGGTCTAAAAGTAGTTTTTATGTAGGAGGATATATTCATGATGTATGGGTGTCGTTAGATGAGGTCACGTGAGAGGAACTACTAGACACATGATCTTGAGTTAACCATTCTTTTTAATGCCTTATTCTATTAAATTCATTAATTACTTGGAGTTCATTTTTTAGTGTATTCTGACCAAAACATCTTCAGGTTCATCTTACATAGCATGAATTAAATATTAGAAAATGAAGGTGATTTGAATAACTACAATATTTTTACTTATATAATTCCTATATTCCCCAAAAAGGAAATGAATTTTTTGATGCTTTTAGTAGGAGGACTCAGACATAGGCAGTTCAGGAGGCTAATAGAGAGTGGAAGATTGTGGTCCTATTTTTTGCTATAAACATAGAGGTTTAGGACCATCTTGGTTAGTAATAACCTTGAATCATTATCAGTGACCTATTTACTTTTAGGTAGAGTGAATATGAGATAACTATCATATTCTGAGGCCTTGGTCCTATGGGATTTTATTTCCATAGATGACACACCTCCTAGTTGGTTTGTTAATAAGAATGAGATATTTCACATTCAGAAACCCAAATGGGTTTTTATAGATGTCTGAGAGGAGTTGATTTTAGAGTATCATTCCTATATATGGGTTGTTAATATTGATATTACCATTATTTACCATGGATTATTCCCTAAATTCTAGTTTACAGAGATGAAAATAGAGATAGTAGGGTTTTTTAAATAGTGTTCCACCGGAAATTAGGTGAAGGTGGAACACCAGTGACCAAGTAGGATTTTATATTCATTGCCTTTTCTTTAGAGGAAATGGGATGACACCACCAAAGATTGAGTGAAATTATTTCCAAGATCACCTTGGTGCAGTCATTCCATATGGGTGATCATAGATAAGTCAAAAAATCCACCCATTTCTTATATATTGAAGAGGATTTATCATTTGATGAGATTAGGGGATTTATGGTAGTTCATTATTTTTATCCCTATACTGGTTTGAGACCAAAGAGGTAGCACCATCGGCTTCTTATGTATTTTGGAGACTTTGGAGTAGGTTCAAATTATTATGAAGCATATTTTTGTAGCTCATTCTTGGAAGAATCCATAAGTTTTTAATCCTCTTCAACCACTAGAGTTTGAGGTGGGGAGTCGGGTTTTCTTTCATGTTTCACCAGGACTAGGGAATAAATAGATTGTGAAACAAGAGAATCTATTACCTCATTATGTCGGGACCTTCGAGATTCTAGAGAGACTCGTGCTAATGGCCTATCGATTGTAGTTTCCTCAGAGGTAAAGTACCATGAACAATTTCTTCCACATATCTTAGATTCATTGATATCATTCTAACCCATCGCATTTTCTTCAGCCTAATTAGGTTGAGTTAGAGATACATTCATCTTTTGAGGATTATTATATCTATATATCTAATCAAATCATGAATGTTCCCTAAGACCTTTCAGTCCCTATGGCATTAGTGTTATGGAAACATGATTATGTACAGGATGATACATAGGAGCGAGAGGCTATTGTACTTGCCTAGTGTCCATAGATATTATAAAATGATTCTTGACCATCCTTAGAAGGGAAATTAGGGGATGAATTTCTTTATGGATGGAATATTATTATAACTTGAATTTTCTATGAGGCATGGAACATTTTTATTTTCATTATTCTATATATTTATATACTTATGGGAGTTCCTAGTGAGGTAACAGAATAAACAAGGGTGTCTGGGGCTGGTATAGTGCCCAGAGCATGATATTTTTTAGGAGGCAGCTAGGAGACACTATTAATAGAGATTGTTCCACACAGTCTATGTAGTTATATCAAACTATGTGGGTGGTCCTTTTCACTATCTAGGGATTTGTGGTTTGATTAAACTGTGTAACCCAAACTGCGCACCCATGCATATTCTATATAATTTTTAGTAAAGGTAGAATGCATGGTCAACACATTTTTTGACTAAATGTGTTCCATGAACATGAAATGGGGGTCTTGAGGTAAATCTAGGTGCAAAGTTGGTACAAATTATGGAAAACCATGAATCTAAACATTTAAACTCGGTTTTAAAGGGGTGAAAAGGCCATTTTCCCATTAATTCTTAAAAATCCTTCACCCCTCTTCCTTCTCTTTTCTAGTGAACAGAAGCCTCCATTTTTTCTCATTTTAGATTCTCTTCAATATAAAGTTAGGATTTGGTGTTGTTTTTTCATCCTATGTATGAATCTAGATCTATTCATCTCATTGGACAGCCACCAGTGAGTTCTTCATTCCTTAGAATCCACTTTTTTCTAGTCTTTCTATCGAAGATGTTGTTTTGGTGCAAGCTAATATGCCATTTGTTTATGGTTTTTTCTTTCATTCCATTTTATTCTGACCGTGACAAACTAAGGGAAAAAACTTGATGAAGCATCTACTATGGGCATAATGCAGGTGGTCTATAACTTTTCCCTTAATTTTTGGTTTCTTATATCTCGTTGTCATAGTGTCTCACACTAGACCTTCTGGGTGTTGCTTCAAAAATTAATAAACCCTGAATTTAAATGTTAAATTCATGATTAGGGAATTTTTTAGAGCACTTATATAAGGTTGGAGTCTTTCAACCTCATAAAAACCACCCATGGGTGGGTTCTTTCTATTGACCATTATTATGTCACCCAAGGGGTGAGATGATATCAATATTCTTTACTGGGGATTGGATATGGTAATATAGTGGTTTATTAAAGGTTGTAAGCACATTTCCATTTTTATATGAAAGGTGTGACATGGGTAGTCCCTTATCTTGTATATTATTATTAAGGGATTAGTGAAATTATTAATGAAATTGTATATGTTTTGGTAAATGGATTGGTTATGTTGATAATGGAGGTTTCACGGTATGGAATTGATGAAATTATTAGGATTCTTTGGACATCACTGCTCCATGGATATCAAAACCTTATTAGGATTCCATTAACATGTATACCCCCTTTATCTATCCACTACTTTACGATTCCTTGGGAATTTCTACTCCTTGGAACCGATGAACTTTTTAGGATTCGTTCGACCTTTCTACTCTTTGGATCTAATGACCTTCTTAGTATTCCTTGTACATTTCTACTCCTTGGATCAAATGACCTTATTAGGATGCCTTGTATATTTCTACTCCTTAGTACTAATGACCTTATTAATATTACTTGGACATTTCTTCTCCTTAGATCTGACAACCTTATTAATATGATTTGGAAATTTATACTTCTTGGACATAATTACCTTATTAGGATGTGTTGAAGTTTATACTCCTTAGATCTAATGGTTTTATTAATATGCATTTGGAATTTCTACTATATGGGTCTCATGACCTTATTAGGATGAATTGGAAATTTCTAGTCCTTGGATGGCCTTATTCAAATTCCATGGACATATATACTCCATGGATCCGATGACCTTATTAGGATTCCTTTGAAATTTATACTCCTTGGATCTAACTAACTTATTAGGATGAATTGGGAATTTATAATCCTTGTATCTGATGAACTTATTAGGATTCCTTGTAAATTTCTACTCATTGGATCTGATGACTTTTTGGGATGCCTTGGGCATTTCTACTCCTTGTATCTGATGAAAATATTAGGATGCATTGGATATTTCTACTCCATGGATCTAAAAACCTTATTAGGATACCTTGGATATTTATACTCATTGTATCTTAATTCCATATTAGGATTCCTTGGACAAATCTACTCTTTGGATCTATTTTACATGGTTTAATTATTTTTTCTAGCTTATTTGGTTTCCTTATAAATTTATACTCCTTAGATCATATTCATGTTAGTATAATTAATGATTCCTCAATGTAGGTCATTGATGATTTTTACCATAATTTAAAATTTTCCCTTATGATGTGTTTTCTTTATCATTGAGGGATTTTCATCACTAATACATTTATTAATTTCACTCATGTTATACCTTCACACTACTTAAGAATATATGAAAAAAATATAGACATGTTGTATACACTACTGGCAGTAGCCTACTAAGTGTTATCCCACACCCTATTCGGGCCATTATTGGGTACCCAGATATAATTCATGGAATTAGGTTGGTATAGGGAAAAGTTCCTACTTGGTTGTTCCTGATTTATTATCGCATAGGAGCATGGGATCACATGACTAGGATATGGGTTGTGATACTATATAGATATAGATTCTTTATGATATTTTTTTAAATTTAATACATGTATTATACTATATGGATATTTCCATGTATTTTATCCCTTTTTTATTTCTCAATGAAATTAAAATCATTTTGTATGTACCACTTCACTTAGCAAGGTTTATTATTACTAATGTCTGGATGATTTATAATTTGATACTAGTTGATATTATGCTTCTACCTTTTTATGTATTTATGATATCGTAGTATTTCTCTAATCATGAGGGTATAGTCTCCCCACTATACCATTATAGACCCTCGCATCTAGTTGGTATCCTCTAGTGTATGGGGAGTCACTTTTGAGGCCATGTGACCCACCAACTTGGGGCACTGTTTAGTCAGTCACAAGATGGGATGTAACATAGCCACATAATTAATTTTATATTTGGAAAAAATCTCATCAAGGGAGGGGTTATTGAATATTCCTAATTTTCATTTTCTATTCCAGCCTCTAATTTTTAGTATAAACACTCTCAACTTGTGTTTTAGTTAGCACCGAATCTCAGAAAATAAATTATTCATTTTTTCTCAACATTAATGTATCAGTCTATATCCTCTATCTGGTGAATAGTGATAATGTTCACAAATTTCTAACTAGTAGTGGGAATCATTTCATCCACCTCTGAATAATGTGGTTAATATTTATAACTTTTATTCCCCCACAAAAGGCATGTTAAGATCCTCATTCGGGTCCCCTTCTTAATAGGTTTTTTCATCATACAGCCTTTGTAGGGATTAATCTTTTTTGTTAGATATTCACCTCACATTGATCTGTGGATAGATATCTTGAGGATAACCAGAACCATTTTAAATAATAATTCCATAAAATATAGAGGTTTTTCACATAGATGCATGATTGTAGGGGGTGTCAACTGTCAGAGGTAACCACCTAACCAGGAAAAGACTGACTTTTTGAGATGAGTGGGTAAACAATCCCCCAATATTTAGGACTAGGGTAATCTTGGTTCTTCCCACATAATATCCTAAAAATTATTAGGTTTTTACAATCCCAATTTTGATGGTGGTGGTAAAAATATTCTCAACCCTATAGGATGGTGCTTTTATCAGATTTCTTCAACAGAGGATGTCAAAAAAGGTTTCTTGGATTGGTGGAATTTTAAATGAGGATGATCTAAGTGTAATTACTATTTATAATTTGATCTACCTTCTATAGGTTATTTTCTTATAGTTTTGGTTAATTCCATTCACAATTGATATTCTTTTGTAACCATATTAGTGGTTTTCAAAATGTTCCAATCAATGGATCTCTAGATTAGGTCATATCGGTTATGAAATTTAGAGGTGATAATATTTCATTAGTTGGACTAACTATAATATTCATTATGTGGGCCCATAACCTCTGCAATAGAAATTTCATTTTTTTTATTTCATCTTTTGGGGGATTGGATAGCCTAGGAAAATATTGATGTAAAACACACATTAGACACCTCATCCATGGATAAACTTGTCAGATAGAGTGTTGTAATTTATCTTACATAGTTCCCTTAAATTATAGAGATAACAATACCCAAATTTCATGACGTGTTTCTCTGATCATGGATTTAGATCTAGGATGAAAGTATAAAATTCTATTTAAGAATATAGCTTGTTCACCACCTAGATATATTCATCATACTCATGATAAGGTAGGTTCTTAGAATTTATATAATAAAGGTCTACCCATAAGTTATGGAATAATTAAATCATGCATTCCTCCATTAATACCTATGGGGTGTTATATCGATGAGTATAAATGGGTTAGAACATATTTGATAGTTTTTTCTTGGTTAATTATTTCCCCATGTCCATTTTTTCTTCCTAATATTTGGTGGAAAATTATTCCACTTGTTCTAATAACTTTTGTGGCTTTCTGAGTGATTTATCAAAAAGAAGAGTGTTTCTTTAAATTTATGTGTATGAAGTACAAAAAGTGGTAGTTGAGGTTGTAATCATGTAAAACCTTTGATCCATATATTTTTTCTCGATATGAGGGATATCTTGGAGTAAATTAAACAAAGGGAGTACCATTATGTTATGATACAATATTTCTATATGGAGGGACTTCATAGTGATAAACAAATGTATTCGATGGTGGAGGACCTTCTTTCTTGTTGATCTTCTCACTATAAGGATGAATATCATAGATAGAATAATAATAATACTTATCATTATTGATATTTGTGTCACCTCAAGGAGGGCCTCTATGGAACATGTTCTTAAGAGGGCCTACATAAATACTAATTAGAATATCATATGGAGAAACCATAAAATGATGTTTATCTCACTCTTTGGTGATGATTAGGTAGGGCATTGGTACACCATAGTTTTGTGTTATAGATAATCAAGTGTCTTAGTGCTGATTAGATCTGAAATATCATCCTAATTATGGGTTATTGTCTGCCTCTGGTAAGTTCTCCTTTTAGAAAATCTCTTTCATACTAGTTGTCGACCTTGTAAGATAGGATCCTTTTTAGTTGACTCATGTTTCATTAATGTATCTAACTAATGATATCCTAGGATTTTTGTAATAATACGGTTATACCACTTTATTTCCATTGGAATATTTTTTTGGGTCATTTTAGGTCGGGTGGGAATATTTTCATGCCTTTCAGTAGACACTGAAATTCTATTTTAGTCTACTATAAACTAGAGAGGTGATAGAATATGTGCCTAATTTTGACCCACTACTATGATATACTAACATACATATTAGATATAATGGTAAATGGTCCCACTCATATGTTTTTATTGGCATACATCCTCTATCCTCCTAAATGATTGTAGGGATATGGGCCCACTCTAGAGTATATATCAGGATTTTATACCAAGATCATTCAACATTTGTGGTAGTAGTGAAATGGGATTTCTCCTAGATTATCATTGAAAATTACTAACTAGAACCCTATTATAGTTATTTCAAGATATTTTAATATCTCTATAATACATGCTATGGAATATAGACCTATCAATCTATTTAATCCAAGATATATAGAAATGATTCTATAGTGGGAATGAGAATATGTTCAAATTCAGTAGTGGGAGTTGGAATATGTTCACACATCTAGCCTCTATTTTCCATTGGTACTTGATGATATATGCATGGTATGGAATATGTGTTTGCCTCCTTGTTTTTTTAGGATATGGTAGAATACTTCCCTTGATGCTACTAGAATCGGGGGGAAGTTTTTTTGGGTTTGAATAAGTATATTGGCCTACTCACTGGATTTAGGTGTAATGGCATGGAACGTATCTTCAATGGGAGTGGGAATAGGATAACATTCCATTTTTTCCATCTCACCTTGCCTAGAAATATCTCCTAGATTCCCAGTTCTGAGTGACTAGGGTTGGGATCCACTGGGTGGCATCCTCATCCTTCTATTGAGGCGTGATGGAATCATGATGTTTAAAATTAGAGAGAATCTTAAGATTCCTACTAGGTGACCAAAAAACTGAGACAATGTTAAATTTAACCTCTTGATTCACCTCCCTATGAGAAGGGAGGAATTTATTAACATTCATTAGGTATAGACTCTCAAAGATTTTGAAGGTGGTGATAGGTGCCACTAATTTTGTCGAAGCTATCCACTAGAAGGTTGGGATATGAATCTTCAGCTCATTGATGTTATCTTGTGGAAGGTCCATTTTGTGAATGGTACTATGTCAATGATAATACCTCAATATTGCATTCTACACCTATTACTGGAAACACAGTGCGGGTGGAATCTCTCTTTCAGTTATGAGGTTTCCAAATTTTGAAACAACTAAATAGTGATGAAATCTAGTAGATGAAGGTACCATGACTTTGAACTAAATGGTGTTATTGAAATTGTACCTTAAATCTATGATAACCTCAAATAATAACACCAACTGGTGCAATATATCAAGTAATAAAATGTTCAACCAATCATTTTCAAAGGTAAAATATTCGCATTGGGTTTACCATTTTTGTTTACTTGAAACATTACATATATGTACTCATTCCTTAGGTAACTCAGTTATTTTTTATTATTGATGAATTCATATTGTTTTCACCATTTTTTTTTGATTTACAATAGGATGTTTTCCACAGAACTGAAAACACCCAACATATCATGTATCCATGAAAAAATATATTATTATGGACATTATTTATAAAGAGAGGAAGTCACTAGTGTATATTACTTGTGACATATAAATTTTTTAATTGGTATAAATAATGGGTGTATGGGATCATTTAATAATGTTTTAGGGAGTTATTTCCTACTTCTAGACACTCTTATATATTTATCTCATGTTTTTGAATCCTTCCCAAAATCTATGAACGAGATTTGTTATATATGTGCTAACGATGGATCAAATAATTAATATATTTGTAAAAGTGTGTGGATTATAGGTTATCCAAATAAAATTTACTTATTAATGATTTATAATTAAATATTTTATAGTTTAAATCCACATAGATATGTGCTCTGGGGTTTATTATCATCGAGGTAAGTGATGTTTTTGTGGAGTTGGGATCATTCCCATAATAAGGAATATGGCCAAATAAAGAAATGAGAGTGCTGTATTTTATGTTTGGATATTAGATAGGAATACTATATTTCTCATGTAAATAGTAATAAAATCCCACATAGTTTTAGTGACACTGTTTATAGTCATGTAGTTGGACAATAACATATAATACACACAAAATATGGTTTTCATTCCCATTTGATGGAAGTTGAGATGTATAACGGTTAATAAATTAACCAAATAAAATCCTATCATATAGGATATAATTCTATTATTATATCATCATGGTTTAATTATATTTGAATAATTTTGAAGAATAAATAAAAATAAAACAAGCAGTTAAAATCAATACATCTTCTTTAGATATCCATTTTTCTTTACACATTAATCCCACCATGTTTGGTATTGTACCAAAAAATATCCTCTATAACTATTTTTGGAGTTTTAGGAATTCATTTTTTTGGGTATAATAAATAAATGGCTCTTGAGGTGTGTAGATAAGTGGAGTGGCCCTTTTATAAGACAGGTAAGGGTATTCTTGAAATTTCTTAAAGTATTAAATTAATATAAATTAATTTTCATATTAAAATGAATCCAAATTGATATAATTGTACTATAATATGAGTATTATTCTTCATAATCTTTTAAAATTAAATTTGGATAAGTTTAGTTGATTCTTTCACCATTATATATTTGTTTTAACCCCATGTTAACACTTTTGACAATTATTGTGATAAATGTGTTTTTCACAATTTAGGGGTAAAAAAGTTAACATAAAAGTAAAAGGGACTCATAAATGGAAAATGTTTAATATTTTCAACCATATAATATTCACTTGGATGAATATGGAGTTTTTAGGAATTTTAAATCATTTAATAAATTATTATTTATTATAAAAAAACATTAATGATGTTTTTTGAAATACTGGAAATTTCATAATATAATATGTGTATAGCTACTATTAAATGGTTCCAAAATGACATATATTCAAAAATTAATGAGGATATGGTTTTTATATTATCATAAAATCAAATTATGATAGTTTTATATATCATTATAAACCTTATTTTGGGTTGGACCCCTTGCTTAAGCAATTTTAACATTAATCGTGGTAATGAATTTTTCAATATATAAGGGTTAAAATGTTGATTATAAGGTGAAAATTGGAACATAAATGTAATAGGTATGAAATTAAACACTACATATTATCTTAATTTTCATATTTTATTATTTTATTATTTTTAAATTATTTAATATAATATTTGTTAACATAAAATATTATTAATGACATTTTAAGAACTATTCACATAATTTGAATTTTAAAAAAAACTTTATAATAATGGACTTATAATATAAACCATTAAAAAGAATAAATATGTTTTATTTGTCTTAAATGTTCATTTTATAGTTTAAATCACCTAGAAAAATTATTTTTATATTTATTTAAAATAATTTAATTTATTTTTATACAACTTGAACAAGCATTGTGTGAGTGTTATGTAAGAATTTAAAGTAATTATTTAATCACTAAAAAAATTACCAAAATAAAATAATATTTAATATTTAATATAAAATTTATGATATAATATAGTTTATTTTTATCCCTGTCAAAAAATATTATAAATATTAGAATCAATAAAGTGACATTTCTGACACAATCTTTTGCTTAAATATTATAAAGGTCAAAATCAAGGTTAAATATTAAAGAAGCCATATTTTAAATTTTTTGGATTATTATTTACAAAATAGACTAATCATATAAAATAAATGAAATTGTTTGAATAAATTTTAATCCTTATCACATTAGTTTTAATCATAATTAACTCATTTTACCTTTACCGTGGAAACAAAAAAATTACCTATGGTTAATATTCATATTGACCAAAACTAAAAGAGACATATTTACCATATTTTAACCTCATGAATCCAAATATGTAATAAATTTTTCAATACCAAATTTATATAAGTGGAATAAATTAATTTAAAATAAAAATTTAAAATGCAACAACAACAGTTTTTTAAGAAAAAGTTATTTTTAAGTGAAAATATGGTTTTATGAATAATTTAACAATAAAATTTAGTAAAATGAACCAAATTAGATTATTAATAATATAATATATCAAAATTTAATTTTAAATCATTTTATAACAATATGGTAATTTTTAAATATTTGAAACAAAAATAAAATTTCCAATAAAAATAGTATTTTTCACATTCATTGTAAAATCAAACATTTCAAAAAATAACTAAAATTTCACTCTACAGTAATCTTTACATGTTGATTTAAAAAATTATATAAATTATATCATACATAATTTTCCATATTTCTAGAAATTAATTATAATATTGACTCACAAAAAGAAACAAAAATCATTTAAATTTTTTTTTTGAACTATAAAATTATTTTACTAAAATATTTGTGTCTATTTACTAAGAATTAACAAATACATTTGTATTTATTAGTAAATTTATATATATTTCATAATTTATTTAATCCTATTATTACCTTATAATATAATGGCTGTGATACAGCAGTGACAATAATATTAGGTAGTTCCTTTAATCTCTATGTTGTGTTTATTATACACTATTGAAACTATTGGTGGATGTATAGACACTACCTACATCATTTTATGGAAAATAAAGGAAATTTAGATTGATTAAAATATTATTTAGAATATTTTTAATTAAAATATATTCCTAAATATATGTAAATCTTAGTTTATGTAGGATATGTAAGGGTAATTACACTTTGTGTAAAGGTAAGACAAAACTTTCTTGGGTTTTATAATGGTTCACAACAAATTATGAGATGCATCAAGATAACGTAAGAATTATACTATTTGTGTAGATGTATTCTAAAACATATAGAAATTTTACACTATGATTCAACAACTTCCTAATGGTATTTCACACTCTAGTTAAAGTTTAGCATAAAATTATGATAGACATATAAAGGTAACATGAAATCCCAAAGGGTTTTTTATTTCCCTCAGTTCTAACAACTAATAATTTAAATTATATCAAAAAACAATAACTACAATTTTGTAGTAAATTGTAAGTACAAGGTCGAACCAATAGATATTAGGGAACATGGAAGACAATTCTTGAAAAAAATGTCAGGCTTCTACAATTTTATTTTAATTTTAATAAACTAATTAAATGAAACAAATTGAATAAAAAAATGTTGGAAGAAATAAAATAAAAGATCATGGTAAATTTCAAGGTTTTGTATAAGGTACTCCTCAATCTGATTTGCGATAGACCTATGGCATAGGCTGAAAAGTACTGAAAAAGACATCAATTAACCTTTGTCTAGCCAATGGGATCAACCTAAGGTAGAAAAGACTCCTTGGTCCATAGTAATTGACAACCCAATCATAGGAATATTGGATTCTATTTATAAATACTTATAGGATATTGGTCATATCTTGATATTCTCCAACCAGTTCATGGTCATTCCAAGTTAGCCTATAATGGTTATGTATAATGAAAAAGAATGAGATTGATAATTGTTCCAAACCTAGTTACTAGCAATAGGGTTACCAAATTTCTATCTTAGAAGTTTAATATGTTCAAAACAAATTTCCTCTCAACCCCTAACCCTTAGTGGAGTAGACACACAGGATAGAACTGATTAAATAAAGAGAAACAGATGGTATCCTATACATAATGATTAAATGATTAAAAATAAGTAAATCCACAATTAAAATAATGAACAATTGATTATAAACTGACTTTAACAAAGAAAAAATGAATTAATAAAAAATTGATGAATAAATGAGAAGGATAATGAATAAAAT
The DNA here is from genome assembly GCA_963277665.1 of Viscum album. Lineage (NCBI taxonomy): Eukaryota > Viridiplantae > Streptophyta > Magnoliopsida > Santalales > Viscaceae > Viscum > Viscum album. Next base: position 1,505,363,969 of record OY728133.1, read on the forward strand.
AAGGATATTGTAGTTAAACTTGAAATCACTCATCATTATAGCAAGGATTGAAAAGAAAAATTAAATATCATAAAGAAAACCCATCTATAATGAATGGAGGGTTAGAACCCTATGGTAGCCACATGGTAGTTGATCCTCTCTATGACTAGAATGGAATTCCTTTCCACATGTCTAGATCCCTTCCTTATAGGCATGGAAGTCAACCATGGTTTTCCCTAGGTCAAATCCTCTATTTAACAATCTTTATGAGTGGTCAAAATAAAATACCCATCAAAGGTAAACTTGACATCCGTGTTTTTTTGTTATGTTTGACACTTACACGTCTTTTAAATATTACAAGAAATGTAATGTATGATCCCTTTAATTATCATGTAATTCTAGTTTCTACTTCTTTATGTCCTCTAAATGTTTCCCAGATTAATAATTTATGTTATGTAATGACTTTACATGATGTGGTAAAGGTGTTTCAAGCTCTAAAATATTCAATTTTAAGCTTTTGTAACCTCTCTATCTCTCTTTGGATTTAATAATTAACCTTGTATTTGTTTTCATTTTGAATTTTCATGCCATTCTACTTCATGGATCACTGTGAAGTTCCTTTTTGTTCCTCAATTTCCATTCATTCCTTTATATTTCTCCAAAACAAATTCATACATTATAATACACAATATATCAATATCTTCCATGAAACTCAATTTTAATCAATTAACATTCAATGAATCCACACATATAAACATATCAATATATAGATATAAAACAGATTTATCATAACATCATAATATCAATGGTTGTGAAAATGTCTGCAGTGGTTGTGTGAAGCTAATTATTTAAGATTGTTGACTATATAATGGTAACTAAGTTCCTACATAATGTCCATATAAATAGTGTAAGGGTAAGTATGATTCTTTATAAAGGTAAAAATGTAGTTTATAACCTATAAAAGGGTATTGAAATTATATATATTTTTTAGAATTAATATTTTGTGAATATCATGAAAAAATTTATTTATAAATGGGTATTATTTGGAATAATTTGAAAAAAAGGATTCATGTTGAACATAAACAAATTAATATTATAATAAATAATAATTATTGTGATTACAGTTGTGATCAAAGGAATTTCCTTCATGACATGAATATTGAGTTGTTACTATATATGAATGAAGCTAAGGATAACACCACAACAATGAAATAGAAACTATATCATAGGTTCCATAAAATTAAGATTCTACTATGCCATGGTGAATTATGTGTAATTTTTTTTATGAGTTTCATACAAAAATATCACCTATGAGAAATAGTGATTCTATACACCATAGTAATATTTTAGTGGGTTTTTGGTTCCTGTGGTGTTTAAAATAAAATAATATAGATTAATGATCAAAATAATCTAGAACACATCATAGTTCATTTTTGGTGGTTATTTTTAAAATTCCTCGGTGTTGGAATCTCTACATAGGGAGTGTTGCACCATAAGCTATACCGGTTTTTCATTCATTCATGAAGATATAGAAGATGTGTGATTTTTGAAGAATATGAGACCATGATTATTCAAATATCATATTGAGCTAAATTTTAAATCTTAAATGTATTTTAATTGAAATATTAACTCAATTTGAATATGTTTCAATGAGTTGAATGAGTAAAGGATCTCACTTCATATAATCATGGATTTTCCATATAACTTATGGAAATATTATTCATCATATTATTCAATGAATATATATTTTTACTCAAATAATCAAGAAAATTTCAAAATAATAGAGGAGAACCTAATATAACTGAAGTATTAGAGAATATTTTTTTAGTATCAATGGAGAATAACTTTACATCATTCAGGAGATCTTTTATTTCAAAGAATAAGGATAAAATTGAAACATGAATGTTGTTGTAATGAATCCAAGGAGGTAGTGAGAAATAAGAAACCCTTCATACTACCTATGACATTCCATCATTAGTAGATATAGTTTACAGGTTGAAGTGTTCCTTGGGAAGAAAGGATTTGAAAACATGTAGGGGAATAAGTATGACTATCTACCATTAAAGAATTCAAATACCTATTTAAGAGGTATTTTAGGAGGACCATTAAATAAATTTTTGGAGTTAGTATAAGGATACCACCAGATACTATAAAGGAGTGTCTTTTAAGTATATGGGTTCTACTGGTGGGATACAGGTATAAAAAATATTTAGGTTGCAGATATAATAAAACATTAAAGTCCAAAAAATTATAGATATTGTGTGTATGATATTTTTTAAGATTAGAAATTTTGTTCTTGAGAGATAGCTTGAATATTGTAACCATGTGATTCCTAGAAGAGAAACTAAGAATCATAAAATCATAACCTTAGGATTTAAAGGTCGAAACTTGTAAATCCTTTTGTCTGGTGACTTTAACTTTCTACATACCTATGTAAGGTTAAGAGAAAAAAGTGGAGTGTATTATAGATTTAACAGTATATATATGTCAAATTAAGATGGAATATTCATAAAATAATATGAGGTTGCTGATTCAGTAGCTCCACTTCTTTTGGATCTCACCATACAAATGAACAAAATGTTTTATCAGAGGGAATTTCCCTATGAAAAAGACCCAAACATTTCATATAATTGATAATAGAGAGATAAAATTGAATCACCAATAGAGTATTTCCTTTCATTTATGGAAATAACTTTTATATATGGTTTGATGCCCCAGAATAGGTTCACTCAAAAGTAACTGAAACTATTTGGCCACATGACCAAAAATGAACCTCCCCGTATGTTAGAGGATATCGACTAGCATTAAGGGTACATGGTGGAATATTTGGGAGAATATACCATACAAATTATAGTGTATCACAATGGTATAATTATTTAAATCAATATATAAATCATTATAGAAAACAAAATAGTGGAAGAAAAATCAACCATCATATAAAGAACTGAGTAACCACATCCATCCATATCATATACTAAAAATTATTATCGTGATATGATATATTAATAGAGAAATATTGGGGGATCACAGAACTAGGAATATACAACATGCTAGACAAAAAAAGAACAGAAGTCCCAGGGAAATATCTAGTATCATCTCAAGCATAGGCTTGGTCCTCTTCCCCAATACAAAATCTTATCAAGGTAAAAAATTATCTAGGGTAGGTCAATACCCTTTCCCATACCTACATCCATGAATTCTATTCTGGTACACAATTGGGGCATGAACAAGGTGCAAGATATACTCATTAGGATACCGCCAATGGTGTATAATACCATCCAGTCTGAGAGTATGTAATAATTAATGTGCAAATAACAATAAATGATATAAATTAAATGTATTAAGTAAATAACACACATAGGCCTAGGTTCCCATGGAATTTCCTCCCTCTATTACCTTCTTTGTCTTAAGGTGAAATATCTCTGAGTAAATAGTTTGTCATGAAATTATTTATAATAAAGTCTTATGACATTTATTATATCCCAAGACTCCACTGTGAATCATATTTGAGAAAATATGTATTATAAGTCCATCATAAAAATGTATGGCTCTAACCAACACCAATATTTTTTTGTCTTGGTAGTCATGTCATGAAATTAATTTACTATGATTGTAAAGAAACATGATCCCATCCATGGATTTCCTAATTTTGAACCCAGGTATCCCTATGAGCCCATCACCTTACAAGCCCATTCTAGGTATTTTTTATAGGAACCCTGGTATCAATCAAGGTGTGATATATAGATATGCCCTTTGAGTTTATAGGTATTATATGCATCACTCATATCATATATAAAGATATACCCTCTTATTTCATTCATGAAAGTCTACATAGGGAGTCCAAGTGTCACTCATACAGTGTATAATTCAGTTGCCAGGTGAGTCCATCCATGGTGTTCATATGAGAAACCATGTGTCAGACATGGCGCATGATAAATTCAATTAAAATTCATTTAATTAAATAGTCCTAATTATTTTTTTAAGGTTGTTTTAATTCATAACCCATCTTTCACTCTCGGTATGGTAATATGAATGTTCATAGGCCCAAATTCTAATAATACCATTTTAGTAAAAATTTAATTCAATTGGACATCACATTTATATAATAAATTTAGTCACCTCAAAAGGTGGGTCAAATCATATCCTAGGCATAGAAGGCCTAGTATACCATGAATCCACCCATTCATCTTAATTATACATTTTGTTTTAATTAAAATATCAAGACTAAGAAATAAGGGATAATGGAAAAAGGCATATGGACATGTTATTTCCATCTCTATTACATTAAATTCAATTTACACTTCAATCAATTCATTTGAAATCCCAAAACCAAGGGGTAAAAGAACACACCATAAAGGGTGTATTTATTTTATAGGTCGCTCATTGTGATTTTATTAAATTTAGAAACACACTCATGGGGTGTTTTAATTTATGTTACTTAACCTCCAATGATACATAAACTGGTCTTGTGGGTTAAATAGTTCAATATTTTTCATTTATATTAAGAATAATTCCATTTAATAAGAAAATCTTGGAAAATTTGGCGTGTGTAACAATAACACAATAAATAAGAAATAAGACATGATGTAAAAGAACAAGACCACCTACCTTATCTTGGTAGTTGACCCTTAAACCATTATTGTTCATGATATGGGATAGAATATAATAAATTGTGTAAATAGAGAAATAAAATAAAAATGGGGCATATTATCATACATCAAAATGACTCCTTCGATAGTGAAATAAATGATGAAACATGCAAGACGAATGGAGAGCTTACTAGTATGTATCCAACAAGATGAATAGTGGGTCGATCAAAGTTTTAAAGGAGAAGATTCTTAAAATCCTATAAAGAAAGATAAGAGGGATATCCCTAGGGGTGACGTCTACTAGGAATATAGGAGTAAGGAAAGGGTTATCCCTTTTAATGAAAAATAGATAAAATTAGTAAATATGCCCATTTTTTAATAGGCATGTGGTTTGGCTATATGGTTTGCCAAACTATGAACTAATTTTGTGCCAAGAACTTTCCCAAGAAAACACTCTTAATGGTTCGGTGCATGGTTTGAGTAACCAAGAATAGCCTATGAAAAACCCCTCTGGAAAGAGGTCTTCAGCACTCACTCAATCGTAAATCTTGCACTTCACGTTTAGTACAAACAATATATCCTTAGGAAATGTACTAGACCACCCTACACGATTTAAACAAACTATGAGGACTGTGATCCACAGTTTCTACTACCTATGTATCTCACCTATTCCATCCAAAATTTAGGGCTTCAAGCTCCGTATAGGCCTTGAAAACCCCCCTTAACCACTATTTCTTCAATAGGAACTTCCATTAAGATAAAAATAAATAATTAAACAAAAATTAAAAGGTTATATGCCTCAATGAAAAGCTATGTTCTTAAAATCTTCCCCCTTTAAAGAAAATTGCCCTCGAGTTTCCTTTCCAAGGGTGGTAAAGTATCATATGAGAATAAATTTGACAATTGGGCACATACATTATCATCTAACTCTAAACCCCCTTCCTATACATGTTTTTTTCTACCATATAAATCATACTAAAGAAACTAACCAGCCTCAATTAACCTTCAAGACCACGTAAACAGTATGAATAGGACTTTCCTCAAGGGATACATAAAATTAAAATTCAACCTCCTCAAACAAAAAAATATGGGACATATCTGAATGATATTGGTGAATATGAGGTCTGTGGAAGTCATCTTGCATGGCCTTGTAACTCTGAGTTGACTAAAACAAATAGGCTACTAGATCGACTCTCTCAAAAATCTATAAGGCCTCAACGAGGCGATATTTTACTTTTTTTAATCAGTTTATTCAACAACCTAGGTGTAACATATAAGAATACCAAACTCCCCACCTCAAAATCTAGTGGTCGATAAAAACTATCAGTATATGACTTCTTCCAATACTGATCTGTATACATTCACTTCCTAATAAGCTCAACCTACTTTGTGGTCTCCTAAATGAGATAAGGACACAGTAGTGCTACATATCCTACCTCTAACCAGCACACTACTAAAAGGCATGACCTACTATATAGGTCCTCGTGAGGATATATATAAATGTTATCCTAGAAGCTTTTATTATAATAGAGCTGAGTGATAGGTAATTTTTTCTCCCAAGAACATCTGAAATCAAGAATGCATGCTTGTGAAGGGTTTCCTTCAAAACCTTTATTGTATAATAGTACTGATCATTAGTCTTTGGGTGATTGGTCATACTCAGAAGTACATGTGAACCCAATTCCCTCTATAAACCCTACTAGAACCATGAAATTAAGTGTTCATCTCTGTCATATAGGATAGAATGGGGAGCTCTATCGAGGCATATGTTCTCACGAATATAGATCTCATGAGCTCATCCACTGAAAAGGCCTCCGAAAAAGGAAAGAAATGGGATACCTTTTTCAATATCTCTATGATCACCCATACACCATCACTACCCCTAGGTGATCTAGGTAATACTATCATGCAATCCATAGTGATGTTATCCCACTTAAACATAAGAATATGTAATGGCTATAAGATTCTCATTGGTCACTAGTGTTCTCCTTTCACCTACTGGAAATTGAAACATTAGGTGACAAAAAAAGATATCTAAATTTTCATCCCTGACCAGAATTACTGGTGATGTAATTCATGATACATCTAGAAATATCAGGATGTACTTCCTACAGCGAGGCATGAGAGTCTCACATCAACTCCTCATAGATGTATATAGGAACCCAGATGAATCCACGAAAGTGAAAAATCTCATCTTCATCAATGACTGAACCAAGAGGCAGGTCATCACCTGTAATACTCTCTCATAGGACTAAGCCCTCAGGATGTAATATCTACCTCATATTTACTCTCTTTATATATGTGAATATTTCACTAATAATTATGAAAGTACTAACTATACATGATGGTATTGAACCATCAAATGAATCTCTGAAAATAGGGCCACAAGTTGCCACTTACTACGGTATACTGAACTGTCTATATCTTAGTATTCTTTCTTAGGGAATATAATGCTTCATTTCAATTACCATTTCTATATATTATCTCTAAATAGAAATATGAGTGGTATTTAAACAACCTTAATTGGATTAGATTCAAGTCATGTTGTGTAAATATGTATTTGAGGCTGTTTTAGTCTGTATACACTAGAAAATGGTCTATACTAAACTAATTCCTCCAAAAGGGAAAGTAATGAACATTAATGGATAACTTGGGATCATGTTTCTAGTATTTCCTATCATGTGGCCTTAGATGATGAGACCCATACACCATGACTCACTCATGTGTCATTAGAACTACTCCTAGCCAAATGCCTAAAGCATAACAATAAACATTATAGCTTCTACCTAGATCTGTTATAATGAATATTTGTGATAAGTTTGGTATACCTTTTAGATCACTAAAAGATATATCCAAGGATTCTGGCCATATATAATTCACAACCTTCTTAGAGAATCCCATAAGAGGTTCTTCTAGGAATGAAAATTATTAAAATAAATGCTTATAAGCACCCAATATCCCCAATAACTCTATATATCAGAAAATTATTTGGATTCTCCAAGGAAACTACAACTCTCACCTTCTCTGGGTAAATTGATACTCCATATTCTAAGATAATGTGACCCAAAAAGTAAAATTTATCAATCCGAAAGTGGCACTTTATGAGCTTAGTATATAACTAATACTCTCTCAATGTATTCAATAAAATGTCAAGATGTTTGTAATGGTTTTTTTAGTGTGAAAATACATGAATATAGCATCCATAAAGACCACAACAACAAAAATCTAGACACATGTGAAAAAACTAATGTCATCAGTTCTATGAAAACTGACGACACATTCGTGAGACTGAACAGTATGACCAAATACATTTACAAGACATGTATACTATGGAATTTTGTACATATTAAATTTGATAGTATAACACACACTTAATGATAACTCAACCTCATGTAAATATTATATAAAACCATTTCTCCTTGGATCTGGCTGAATAGATCATCTATATTAGGTAATGGATAATAGTTCTCAACTGTAATAAAGTTTAACTGATGGAAATCCATGAAATGTCTGAGGTTAATATCTTTCTTCTAGGTGAAAGGGACTAGTGAACCCCATAGATATGAATTGGTTCTTATAAACCCTTATCATCCAAACCCTCTAACATTCTATTGATCTAATACAACTCAGTCATATTCATCTGTAAAGAATAACGGATGTTGTTGAAACTCTTGGCACTATCTCGATAAAAAGTCTAGCTATCTCCTAAGAGGTAGTCCTAAAAAATAAAATTGGAAAACATACCTTAAATGATCTACCACTATATTGAAATCCACATGATGCATTCCCTGATCATCAAGATAGAATCTAGCAATATGGGTCGTCATATTACCCAACCCATGATCCTTGGGTCCATCTCGACATGCGTGGACATCCCATTCACCTTTAAGAATAAATTTCTAACCCTCTATTGATGTGAAAGTCACCCTTATATAATATATTTAAATGTAATCATGATAGGGAATCAACCTCTCAATTCTGAGAATTATTTCAAACCCAATAATCTTGAGGGAAAATAGGTCACATCTAAAGAAACACCCACTTATCTCAAGGGGCACTCCCTACGCTAGCGTACACTCTCTGATCGATTTCATAACTAGGTATGGAGTGTTATCACCCCACAAGAAAACTGAACATCAATCCCAAGGTGGTCCACCATAGTCATGGATATTAAAGAGTGGTAAGCACCTATATTGAAATGATTATATACTAAATTAGAGGCTCCAATAATAGTACCTCACACCATAGAAGTTATGATACTTTTCTCCTCGGGTATTGGTTTCACTGCCTATATCTTGGATGATATGTGCCTCTATGAAATATCTTGGCTACCCTGATTAGGAATACTCTGTTTGCACTATATGTCTAGTTTCTGGATACCCTAGTCATAACCACCAACTCATCCTGTCCATTTGGTCTCACTCAAGCTCCCTTCTTAATGAGAATTTGTTGACCATGCTCCTGAACATGGAGTTAGTGGAAACCCTCTCTCACTAGCTACTGGAGAAAAATATATAGAAAATCACTAAAGATGAACTATGTTTATACAATATCGGAATTCAAATAATTCCCTGGTACACTAGGGTTTCATATATCCCGACCTACCTCACTTATGAAACCTCAACCTGGATGCTAGAGTGAACACCCAGACAACTAATATACCCACATGGAAGATCCAAATAATGCTTCATGTTAATGGTTTATGTTGTCCCAAATCTATGTATCAAACCACCGTATCTCTCACCCCCAGCCTCTCTTAGGTTATTCTTAGTGATAAGAATTTGGTTCACTATCTGAGATATGATAGTAAGCAAAATATATTTACCTATGATCGGATGTCATACCTAAGAACATCCTCAAATATTTTACCTTTTGATAACTCTTCACCCAACATAATAGGTGCAAATAATAAGATCTCATGAAATGGTTAGAATATTCCATGACTTATAAATCACCCTAATTTAAGTGCATAAAATCACTATATATATTAACCCTGAATATCTTTGGATAGAAATAATCGTAGAAGGATATCTAAAAATACCTCCAATATATATCCTGATAATGATCCATCTAAGTAATAACATCCCACCATATCTAGGTGGAATCTCAAAGTATATACATAGATAGATTCACTCTCCTATTAGGAGGTGTCTCGAGATGCTTGAAAATGTATAGCATAGCCTTTATCCATGAATTTGTAACCTGTAAACCACCATCCCTTGAAAACGTTGGTGGATGGAGTAGTTAGAACTCATGTGTCAACTTTGACATAATCAGGGAAGGTTGCGGGTATACCTGAATAGTCTTCATAAAGGGAAGTAAACCCTCACAAAACTTGGCATCAGCTTTTATTTCAGGTATTACTAATTGTGACTCATATGGACCTAATGAAGGGTCTACTAGGGACCCAATGCACACCACCTTTAGATCATAGACATCACCACTCTATTGGAATAATAATTCAGGATTATTTAGTGTCATGTTTATAAAAAATAAAAACATACCCCTCATTATAATATTTGATAACTACTAGAAACACAAACATATGAATATGATAGGTACAAGACTCTCTATATAAGAATCACACCACTCTGCCTGCTACAAAATCTAGGTCTAGGTGATGTAAAGATCATAAAAACAACAAGATGCACTGCCTAATACCCACTACTGAGGTTGGGTCTAGGTCAGGTTCTCTTCTATAAGTCAAAGTTTCTAGTATACAAATTTTCAATTTCAAGTTATAGAAGAAAATTCTCCTTAAGTTGCAATTGTCATCCCCATTTAATGGTCACCATTTATTTTCATAATTCAAATTTCTTTTATGTTCGTACTCATTTACATAGAAAATATTTTTAAATTATTAAGTTATACATATCACTATTTCCAAATAACAAAGGCTTATGAAAATTATAAATTGAAATGGGGAATCAATTTAATAACAACCAATTATTTATCCAATTGTTCAATTCAATGTTATCGCAATTTCATGGAAATGAAAATCAAGGAACCAAAACATGCTATGGTTAATTCATGGATTAATATAAACATGGTATAGAATATGCATTACATATAAATAATAAAGTGTCTATAATTATACATAAATTAATATATCATTTATTTATCACCAAATGATAAAAATAAATATTCATAAGTAACATCCATCATCAAGTGAATCACCCAACAGTGATATCAAGAAAATTTTGGTAAGCACAATCCATAACAACATGTCCCATCCTATGTAATTTGGCATTTCACTATACAAGGGTGAGCTACTCCCAGGAATAGGCTTATGACTAAATCCCGAAAAATACTATTTATCTTTTCTACCATCACAACTAGTAAGGAAACTAATGGAAAATAAAATAAACACCTCATATTCCACTTTTTTACATCATGGACCTGGTTCACTCAAAATTAACCGAACCCAGTTGGCCATAAGACCAGAAGCATGCCTCCCTGTGGACCAGAGGCTATTGACTAGGAGAAAGGGTCCATAGTGGAATAGTGGGGAGACTATACCCTCATCATTAGAGTGTATAATAATTGTATAATCATATCAATCAACATAGGAATCATAAAATATAAAAAAATGGACGATTAGTCATTCATAATATATATAACCAAGTAATCACATTTATCAATGTCATATACTGTGAATTAGGATCATGGATTTATATATAAAAAGGGAATTATAGGGGAATAAGGGGAAGAGACATATTAAATATACTATAAAATTAAAAAAAATACCCAAGGATCTCTCTATTGGTATCTCAAGCATAGGCTAGGTCATATACCCCCATACACCATCCTATCATGCCAATCAAGCATCCTAGAAGGTTGCTTTCCCTTGTCCCTACCTGCATCCATGAAGTTTATTTAGGTACAAAATGGTGGTTTAAATATGTTGTGAGATATAATCAGTATGTCAACACCAAACGATTTCTAATTGCATCCAGATCGTTAGTATATACTGATTAATGTGAAAGTAACATTAAAATATATAAATTAAATGAGTTAAATAAATAAACTACATGGGTCTGAGTTTCCATGGAATTTCCATCCTCTTCTACCTACATCAACCTATTCTAGAACATCTCTATGTAAATATTCATTCATTATTTTGTTTATAAGTCCGAGGACTTGGCTCATATACCCGGAGTCCCCCATGAATCATATTTGAGTAGGATATGTATAATAAGGCCATCATAAAAAATGTAAGACTCAAAATAAATCCAAGATTATTCTTTAGATTAGATGTTGGGTCATGTAATTAATTCACTGTGGTTGTAATGTAACATGATCCCATACTTAGAATTCTTAATTTGAAACCTGGTTATTTCTCTATGCATAACATGAACCCATCACCTTATGGTCATGTACTAAACATTCCTCATAGGAACCTTGGTGTCACTCTAGGTGTGGTATAAATTCACCATCCTCTAAGTCCATCCATGGAGGTCTATAAAGGGAAACAAAGTTTCACTCATGGAAAATATAAAGGTTTTCCCTATAAGTTCATTTTAAGAAGTCTACATAGGGAGTCCAAGTATCACTCGACACATACATAAATATATTCTATATGAGTATATCCATTAAAGTCCATATAGGGAGACCAAGTATCACTTGTGGAATATATAATCCAACTACTAAGTGATACAATCCATATAATTCATATGAGAGCCCATTTTTTCACCCATGTAATAAGATAAATTCATTTAAAATTCATTTAATTCAATACGCTTGAGGAGTTTGTTTATGGAATTCTGAGTTGGAACTCATATTTCACTCTGAACATAGAAATATGAATGGTCATGGGTCCAAATTCTAACAATACAATTTAAGTTAACATTTAATTAAATTGGACATCACATTTATATATGCAATTTACTCATCTCAAAATGTGTCTCAAATAACAGCCTAGTCTTAGAAGGTCTATAATACCATGAATTTTCTCATTCATCTTAATTGGGAATTTTGGTTTTAAAGAACATATCAAGTGTAAGTGAGTAGAAACAATGGAAAAAGTCATAAGGACATGTTCTTGAATTCCCTATTCTGTTTTATTCAATTTACACTTTAATCAATTAATTTTAAATCCAAAAATAAATGGGTAAAAGAACACACCTAAATAGATGGATAAATGCCATAGGATAGTTATGGTGGTCTTATTAAGTATGGAAACACACCCAATGGGTCATTTAATTCATGTTGCATAACCTCAAAGGATACATAAATGATTCTCCCTGATCACATAGGTGAACCCTATTCATTTCAATTAAGACTAATTCCATTTAATAAGTGACACTGAAAAAATATATCATGTGGAACAACAATGCAATACATAAACACCAAGTTTAGAGGGAATAAGACAAAACTACTAACTTTTCATGGTAGTTAACTCATCATCTATTATTGGCATCTAATCTGGGCTAGAATGGAAGAAATATATTAAATATAGAAATTTCTTGAAAATAGGGCATATTAGATCACACCTAAATAAATTTTTTATACTGAGATAAATATAAAAAATTCCAAGTGGAATGAAGATCTTACCAATATTCTTCCAATGAGATGAATAGTGGATCAATCGGAATTCGGATGGAGAAGATACCTCAAATCCTAGAAAGGATGAAAGGAGGTCTCTCCTTTGGTGTGTGGTTTACTGGAAATATAGGAGGAAGAAAAGGGTTATTCTATTTTGACAAATGAATCCAAATGGTAAATCTACCCACTTTTTAAGAGGCACACGATTTAGTCACTTGGTTGGCCAAAACGTGAACCAACCATGCACCATTAATTGTCCAAATACACCTCTCACATGGGATATGTGTGAGTTTTTACAAACAATGTACAAACCATAAAAAACCCAAATTTAAAGAGGTTTTTAGCACTCGTATGACCATGTGGATGGGGTGGAATCGTTCAAAAAATTGTGCACCCTGGGAAAAACACTGTAGGACCCTGTATAATTTAACTAAACCACGTGGACTTGGCTTCATGTTTTCTAATAACCACATAGCCCATCTATTCCTTCAAAACGATGGGGCTATGGGCTCCGTACAAGCCCTAAACACCCCAATAACTTTTTTTACCACCTTATTAACATCCATTTGGATACAAATAATAAATTAAATTAAAATTAAACATTCCATACCTTAGATAAAATCCCAGTTTATAAATATGTAAGAATATAATGATTCTATATTTTTTTTCATACGGCCTCAAGGTATGTAATACTATTATAGTGGTATTTTCATAACTAAAAATAGATTTTACCATGAATCATGTAGACAAGATAAATATAGACATTTATGGGAAAATAAGGACTTTAATTATGTCATTTCTATCTAAAAAGTTTACATCAAGGTGATGATACTTTAAACTGGCAATGAGATAAGGGAAATACTTGAAAATATGTCGTAACACACTATGAAAATTAAATAATATAATATTAATATTTGTAGGTTAAAATTTAAAGATATTTAGATGAAATAATATTAGGATATTGGTGATTATAATACTTAGTTCAATGAGATAGTGTGTAACATCAATGTATTTGAAGATACTTTGGAAGATTCAACTGTAATTAAAATTATGATGATAAATTTCCCTAATAGATTTGATCCAAATATATCTACTCTATAAGAGAATAGAAATATATCTTTTTATAAGTTTCATAATAATCTTCTTATCTATTTAGTGAAAAAGTACATCAAGTTTAAATAGATTATGAAATAAGATATGGAATTTAAATCCATGAAAGTTATTAAGATGAAAGATAAACCACTCGCATAATTAGAAGATGAAGGTTATAGATAATACAATAGAATAATGTATCTAATTTCCAAAAACATTGGAATATGAATAGGAAAGTATAAAGATAATATTCTGATTAATTTATTTAGTTGTGAAGTTTTTTGTAACTTTATAATTAAAATCCAAAAGAATAAAAATTATGAAACTCAGAGTGAGATGTAAGATAAAGACCATTCTAGTAGGATTAATAGAAAATTATGAAAATTTGACTATTTTAATAAAAATACTTCTAGAAAATGGAAGAGTAATTTGATGAGTAAAGAAGTTATTGAAGATTCATTATCATTAAGTGATTCAGACTATAATCAAACACAACATAACATAAACAAAATTTCCATGTTTAAAAGTCATAAAGTCATATCAAGTAGTGAAGAAGTGGAATAATAAGGATATATTTATGGTTAAAAATAGAGGCCTTCCTTGAGAAAAATAATAATACCAAAAATATGGTAAATCTATTTGATAAGAATAAAGAAGTGAATATACTAAAAAATTGATCTCATAGAAGAGATTTCAATTTCTAATGTGATTATTACAAAAAAACACAAGATTTTGGAAGATATTAATTAAAAGTTGGATGTAAATAATGAAAAAATTAATGGGGATTAATATTAATGCCTTAAATATAATGAAAATTTTAATACCATGAGATAAAATTATGAGAGAGCAATGAATAACAAGTTTAAATCATCTATGGAAGTTAATAAATCTATCCCTAATAAAAACATAAAAACATTTTCTGAATTCTCAAGTGATACTGAATCAGATTATTTTTGGTTTTATAGATTCTAAAATAAAATCTAGATATTTTCATGCTGAATAAAGTTATAAAAAATTTAATCCTATAGTAATAACAAGTAAAGATAAACTAAGAAGGTAAACCCCTCTAAATATGGGTATTAATAAAGGCTATAATATTCCTAGGAAACAATCACAATAGACATATTAACATTTTAAAGAGAAAAAATCAAGGGATACATCTTATTCTATTGATGTTTTGGGAAAAATACCTATGAATTTTGTTAAAAATTTTGATTTATAATAAATTATCATAAATCAAGGAGGAGGTGACCTGAGAAGAAAATAATATTTCTAGTTATAAAAAGAAATATTCATAAAAGGAAACAATTTTGAGTTTACAAAAACTACTGAAAAAAAAATCACCCATTTTCTAAATTTGTGAATAAGAAAAAAAAGTATAAAATATAGTAAAAATGGAACAAATTAAATTAGATAATTGATTGAAGAACAAATTGAGTCTTAGGTAGAATGAAATCATGAAGTGTATAAGAATTTTTGTGAGAGATGAAAGTCCACTTTTTATATTATAATGGATGTTTTGTCATTACTATATTGAAAAAATGAAAATATGAAAAAAAAATATTCCATTATCTTAGGATAAATGTGCTTTTATTACTTAGGAAATCAAATATATCCCACAAAAGAATCTTATTTAGATGATTAATATTTCCTTGTTTTCTACAAATATAAATTATAATAAAATTGGGAGAATAATTTTTAACGGTATTTCAAATGATGAATTTACAAATTATGGAGGATTCTAGTTGAGATACTTATCCCAAACTTACTATCCTTGGTAAAGATCAATTTAATTCCTAATTAATACTTTTTTTCATGTTCAAAAATATATAATGAATTAAAGAAACCAAATAGGGGGATATAAATGAGTGTTATATTATTTATATATATAAATAATAAAGTTTCCTTCTTATATTATTTTAAAATAACAATCATCCATGATAAATAAAGTGATTGTTTCCTTAAGGGGGAGAAAAAAATTGAATAAATCTATCAAAAATTGTAAAATACCAAGTATATGTAATTCTAGATAGCCAAACAGAAATTGACAGTTGGGGTATTCCTATC
Source organism: Viscum album (assembly GCA_963277665.1). Taxonomy (NCBI): domain Eukaryota; kingdom Viridiplantae; phylum Streptophyta; class Magnoliopsida; order Santalales; family Viscaceae; genus Viscum; species Viscum album. The sequence continues at coordinate 1,505,380,240 of OY728133.1, forward strand.
ACTCCTTTCATCCCTATTATGATTATGAAAAATATTTTTACAAAGGGGGGGTGTTTTTTGGTGTATTGGGTATGAGAAAAGTGGAGTAAATTGTCTTTAAAATTAAATTTACTAATTCATTTGTTTATTTGATTTCAGGTTATTTATTTTGAGATAAAACTATTGAAAATGAACTTTATTGTGATTTTTAGTTATTATATCACATATGGAAATAATAATGAAAAATATTGTTTTCATGGTGAATATTTTTTTTTTCTAAATGAGGTTATTCCAAGTACACATTGTGTATATTAATTAAAGGTTCTTATATATGTTTTGTGTGTGGTGTTATCCTTCTCTCATAGTAGAATCTGGTAGTATATCATATTAAAATAGGGGTAGGAATTAGTTTCGAAAAACCCTTTTCAAAGAAGAATAAGATTCAAATAAATGAGATAAATCCCCTACATTTCCTTTAGATTTAATTAACAATAATGGGGATAATATAAATGAGATAAATCACACATATTAACATAGGAATTTTATGGTGTTGACAATAAATGAAAAGTTTGATATTGTACATTCCATGTATATATTTCATTTTTTTTCTAGGTTGATGTACTCTCAATATGGGTTGGGGATTTTAGAAAAGTGCTTTATATTATCCTATCATAAAAGTAAAATCTCTTTTTATTTCTTCTTAGAGAACATATATGGACATATTTAAGTATCATCACCCTATAAATGTTATTTTTGATGTGTTTATCCTTAAGGAAATCAAGGAAAATATTAGTCGATGTAAATACATTGTCTAAAATATTTGATAAAATATAGAAGTCCTTGGGATTGATAAAGAAATAATTATTCTTATTTTGAGTTAAAACAACTACTGGTATTAGAAAAATCCTAGTTTATGTGTGATATATAAGAGTGACTATACCTTTTCAAAAGCTAATAAAACATGTCATGACCCATCCCCTGGGGCCCATGCTGTGACTACCCCAAGCTGGTCTTCTATAAGCCAGGGGTTGGTGATAAGCACCGAAAAGGAATATCCCAAAAAGGGAAGACATTTCCCTTAAACCTATAAACACAGAGACTATCTACACAACAAAAGAAAACCAATAAGTATAATTGCTGATAGTAAATGTGTGAATTGAAAGTAAATGGTCTAGTATATAAACCCAATTGAAAGAAAGTACAGAAAAAGGGGGGAAATGTGATCCAGAGGTCTTTTACCACGGATCCTACCTGAAGGGTAGGAACATCTCATTGTATTTCATCACTGTCACTCACCACATCTATTAATCACCTTCAAGTGTCGTCTAGCCCTAACTCCCCAAGTCTCAGTCAAGCTGTTTGTCGTCTGTACAAGAGAAAACAAGGTCTGGGAAAATCGTGTGCAGGGGTGAGTATAACATTACTCAGTAGGGACCCTGAGACTCCCAAAGGTCTCCCAGAATTCCACAAGGAAAAACAAAAAATCATGATCTCAATCACAAATCATAAAGTAAAAGACATATCACACTAGGAATAAAACATAGAGAATAGGAATAAAGATTATTAGTCTTAAGTTAGATCATTTTATTCTATTGGGTATCTTGGATTTTGATCCAAGAATTGTTACTCTGATGTCAATCCATGAAGATTCGCTCTATTGTTGATCCTCGATGATTCACTCTATAACCGGTCCACATCGGGCCGTGCTACTGCTAATCTACAAAGGGTTGCACTACTACTGATCCAAAGAGGGTATCACTACAACTGATCCACATAGGGTCTCTCTCATGTCAATCCATAAAGGTTCTCGCAATTTCCGATCCATGGGGGGTCACACTACTACCGATCCATAGAGGTTCTCTCTCATGTCGATCCATGGAGGGTTGTTATTCACTTGATAGCTAGCCACTGGATTCCATCACTTATTACGCTTGAGTCCAACATATTCTTCTCCTCAAGATATTGATCTTACTTCTACCACCTTGAATTCCCACTTAGAAGTAACACAAAGGACTATCTTGTCATAAGGGTTCCAACGTGATAGACGGCGCATCAATCGGATGTCTGGTCTGTAAGTTATAAGTAAAAGGGTAAATATGGCCTGGTTGGATTCGAGTCCAATCCAACCTAGTTGTACTCCAACATATTAAAAAACTACAGTGAATTATCTTTATAGAACCACCTCATCACAAGGTTCCTTATACCACAGACGTCGCATGAATCAGACACCTGGTTTGTGAGTTACATTAGATTTAGTGAAACGGGGCCGATCGGGTCCGGGTCCGGTAGGGGTTCGGCCTGGCAGGCAAGTCCATCCCGCATGCAGGCTGGTTCTGCTCGAATAGATGCAACACATCTAGTTTTCCCAGCTAGAGATTCCAGCAAGGTGCTTCCCCTCCTCGCGAAATGTCCAGCACGATCCGGTCGTTGCACCAGCCGAGAGGCCTGAGCGGGCTACTCCATATCCTGCACGGTACATCGGCATCACGCCTTCCGGCCGCATCTCCATGAGGCCGAAACGGGCCAGGCGCCACAGCACCTGCAGTGTAGTGCAGGTGGCACCTTCTACGGGCCATTGTAGATGCTCTGGTGGTCCATTTTCATTCTCGTATATGCCTACGGACCTCCTGGGTCACAGCCTTCACCACAAAACCACAGAATCACCATAATGCCACGTTTCTCGGTTGACCATGAAGAACACACAAAACCCAAGAGTGGCAGAGGATCCGGTCCTTTTTTGAGTGGTCCCGCGCCCTCCATGTTAGTAATTTACCCAGGCGTGATAACAATCAACATTTAAAAAGAACAATCCCCAAAAAGAAACCCTGTAATAACCACTCGTAAAAAATAATGAATGGAAGATCATCCCGTGGGTTGGTTGATCCATGTTCTTAATATTATTCAAGAATGGGAAAAGAAGAATATTAAACTCATAAATACACTTCCTCGATTCAGTGGAATCCGATACGGATTAAGGAAATAATCCGCATTCGAATATGTTCTTCATCATTCATCGATGTCTAGATCAATTCCTCTAATGTACTTCGATCGATCACTATTCTTGTTTGGAGGGTTACATGCCCAGAATTTCTTTGGATCTTTCCCCACAATTTCCAATCCAATCAGAAATGGATTTATTAAATAAAAGAAAAAATCTGCATGTTTTTTCATTAATGTGTTTCATTAATAAACCTTAATTAATGAACCAATTAAACACATGAGCATTGAGGTTACACATACAAGGTAACAGGTCATTAAATGACACCCATTTAATGACCTTCATTACACATTGGTCCCACCAACCATTACTGAATTCTTGGAAAAAGAATAAAATAACTCAAAGAGTGATTTTATTATTATTTTTTGAAAATTCCAAAATTTAATTATTCCATCCAAACCTTTCCGACCAAAGTTAATATTCACCTAAGTGAATATCGGCACTGTGAATTCAATGGTTCTCTCATATTTTCAATCTGAGAAATAGTTCAAAAGATAGATAATCTCACTCTCATGTTTACTAAACGTACCTTAAAAGGATCAAAAATTTGTTTCGGGATCTTGAGTCCTTCGAATCATGCGCCATTGAATTTTACAGTCTCTTAATAATTTAATATAATTTAAAAACATTATATATAATTTCCAGGTCTTCACACAAAAATTCAATTATCTACATAAGGGTACACAACAAATAAAGAATTATTTCAAGGTAAAGTGAGAATCCAACTATTTACATAAAGGTATTCTCTAACTATTGTAAAGGTTACACTATGATTAAAGTTCTATGTAAATTTAGTTCACTCCCTACATAAGGGTTAGCCTTAATTTCATAGAGATATGTAAAGGAAACAACTACCGAACAAATATTTCCTAAAGGACATTAATAGCTACGTTAAGGTAAAAACTAAAGATAAATGGTTGTTTCAAGGTAACTGAGTAAAATCATAAAGGTTATAGGTTTTTCATAAGGGTATATATTATTTTCATAAAGGTCACACTGGATTTTATAACCTACTTGAGTCTATAGAAATACTGAGTATTTTTCATAATTATTATTCTATGAATATTATGAAAATAATTATTAATAAAAGGAAAATATTTGGATTGATTTAGATTATGGTTTGGTACTGATCTTCGATGATTTAATATCATAATAAATGATAATTTATTTTCATTCCATCTAAGATAACATAAGGAGCTTTCATATTATGAATATCGTGTTTTTTTCATAAGTATGAATCTAAGTGGAGAACCACACTAAAGAAATAAAGACTACATTAAAAGTACAATGAAATGAATATTCCACCACACCATGGGGAATTATGTCTGACTATTTCGTTGGATGCTTTAGAAAACAATATCACCTATGATATATAGTGACTCTTAAATGTCGAAGTGGAATTTAAATGGGTTTTCTGGTGCTTGTGATGTATCAAATAAAACAATTAGGATTAAAATCAAAATAGGTTGGATCATTCCATAGTTAATTTGGGGTCTTTATTTAGTTAACACCTTAACATTAAAAGAACAACGTGGGAAGTGTTTTTTCACATGTTATAACATGGTGTTTAATTCGTTCATATAGATGATGAAGATGTTAAATTTTTTCAGAATATGACACCTTGATTATTCAATTATCATGTGGAATTAAATGTGTTGTCTTAAGGATGTCTTAAGGGAAACATGGACTCCATACAATAAAAATGTTTCTATAAAACTTTTTGAAATATTATTCATGATTTCATTCAAAGAAAATGAATATTTACTGGTGAAGAAAGAATGAATTTTTATATAAAGATAAGAATCCTTGATATTTATAAAATCCTAGAGAATATTTTCTATGTATTGAAGGAGAATAACATGATAAAATACAGAATATCCTCTTCATAAAAGTGGAAGTTTGAGTAAAAAAATGATGTTTTCAATCCTTAGATAAAGTGATAAGTGAGAACCCTTAAAGTCTACCTAATTTTTTGCATCATTAGTAGAACTAGTAACAAATATAAATCATTACTCAATAAGAGAGTGTATGTTGAATTGAAGGGGAACAAGGTTGAATGTCTTCCAATGAATAATTCAAAGACCTATTCATGAAAGAGTTTAGGAAGAACATTTATAAACTATCGGGGTTAGTATAAAGATCCCATTGGGGGGTGAAAGGAGGGAAATTTTGGGATATGTCTTTAACTAGTGGGATGTTAGTATAAAAAAATCTTCTAGAGTTGAATTCGTTGAATTCTTGAAGAGTAAAAATTTTGAGAGATTTATAGCTAGATATTTTGGTATATTTCTCATCAAAAAATTTCATAGATATACATTTTAATAAATTTATTCATAATGTAAAATCCAATAGTTAGAAAATATGAACTTGGTTAGGAGTATGCTTTCAAGGACAAACCTTGTAACTCCTTTTGTCTTGTTACTTTTACTTTATTCATAATCGAGTAAGTCTTAGATAAAATAAGAGTATTGTACAAAATATATTACTAGAAATATAATTATAATTATTAATAATTATTCATAAAATAAAAAGGGTTCACTGATTCACCCCTCCCTCTTTCAGTGGTCTCACCGATCCTAGGAATAACACTTTTCTTTGGAGACATTTTCATCAAATTTTTATTATATAGATTCTTTAATTGTCTAGGAAATTTTATTATAAAATTTATTTTTTTTAATATATTTTAAACATCTTAAAATAATATTCATTATATTTTGAAACAAATTTATCTAATGATTCATTAATTTTAATAATATAATCTTTACAAATTAAAACTAAATACCTAAATTATGGTTTTATACATTTCAAAAGTTCATAAGGTGTTTTATTAAAATAATTATAAAAAAGGAAACAATTTGTTACATAAAAGTAGTATTTATATATTCTTCCTAGAAATATATAAAAGTTTTAAACTCATTTAACATAGTTTTAGAAATTTATTATAGTGTTACATTTTTTCTTTTAACAACACCATTTTATTAGGTGTTTTAGGGGATTAAACATTATGGTAATAACTATTGTCTTTATAAAACTTCTCAAGTTCTAGTTTCTAAAATTATCCTCCCTCATCACTTATAATTTGAAAAATAAAATTCACATTTTTATTCTGAAAAATTTTACAATAATCTAAAAATTTCAAAATGGTTCTATATTTATGAATTAAAAAGTTTACCCATGTAAATTGGGTAAATTCATCGAACATGAAAAATACATACCTTTCCTACCAAGAAATTCACTAGATATTTATTCTAATAGATCAGGATATAAATTTTATAAATTCATTACTATTAAAACATCATTGATATATCTAAAAAATATTTATGGTTTTTACCTTTCATACATGACACTCAAAAGTACGGTCCATATATCATTAATCCTATAATTTTTATAAACATTTCATTTTTATAAAGGTTTTATAGTAGTATGATGTTGGAATAGATGACCCTATTATTATATAATATGTTATTTAACTTAACAACACATAATAATTTAACATTATAGTTAGTCAAATAAAAAGGGTTAATATAGTAAATATTATCATTTCGATTCATAGAAAATATGAAAGATTATTCATTATATACTATACATGTTCCATTTTAAAATTTCATATCCATTCCATAATCACATAATTTTGAGATACTAATCAAAATTTTTTAATCCATCAATTAATTATTCTTTAAAAATTGTGATATAATGAAAAATTCTGACCACTACAAATCCTTTAACAAAACCATTTGAATTATCACCTGAGGTTACATTACCTTTTCCACATTGGTTGAATGATATAAACATTGAATAATCACATGAAATATTCCATAAACACCAACTATTCATATTGTGGTCTCAATTTATTAAAATCTTATGGATTATATCCTATAATGAAAGACTTAATAAAACTTTGGTACCCAAGAAAACTAGGGTCCAATTAGGTCACAGTGATATTTATTAAGAATCCCAAGTGATTTTATACATTTATTTATATGAAATGTAGATTATAAGGATTTAGAAATAAATAATTTGGTGTGTCAAAGATATTTGGTAAATCATAGTGAACATTCACTTTTATAGTTTCCTTGTATTTTACATTTTAAAAAGAGTAATCGTTGAAACACTAACCTCAAAAAATGTCTTAAACATTTTAGGTATTTTATGATGATAACCAAGAACAATCTTACATTTTTTCATTTAGAAGAGAACCGTTATAATAATGAATTAAATTATACATTAATCCCATTATATAAATAATACGTATCACAATATTCATGTATCCCAATGAACTAAAGGTTTAGTCCCTTGGAAATTATCTACAAAAATAACTTCTTTTAAAACACTTTAAAACATTAATCCACAATTGTTATCCTTTAGACCCTTTAAAAGAATATCATGTTATAAAATCATCTTCATAACCTAGGTGTATGAAACATAAGAAAGGTGTGAGCTCAAAATATTAGTAAATGAAAAGACGCATCATGAAGGACTAGATCATAAACATGACAGAGAATATCATAAATATATAAATAACATAATAAAATTCAAAAATACTATGGATAATATTCATAAAAATGATATAGAAAGATAATATCATTTAAAAATCATTATTTAATCATAAAATAAATGACATATCTTAAGAAAAAGTCAATGATCACAAAACATGTTTGCATGATATAAAATTTTAGAATTCATTTAAAATAATGAAATTATGAAAATGTGGAATTACATGATAAAAAATATAAAAAAGTGCAACAATGATAAACATAGGCTTCTTTATCATTGTGAACCTAGTTACTCACTAACATGTTCACAGGTAAAATTGAGAGTATAGAATAAGTTCATAACACTCACCCTTTTTGAACTAAGCTACTCGCTAACATGCTCACACATAAAATTCTGATTAGATCCTAACACCATCACACTCACCCTTTATGAACCATTCTACTCACTCACTTATTCACATATAAAATTTTGAGTATAACTTAATTCCACCACACTCATCCTTTTTTAAACCTAGATACTCTTTAACCTATTTAAAAATAAAATTATGATTTGTACTTAATACCATCACACTCACCCTTTGTAAACCTAGATACATGAAAACAGATTCACATAACATTTCTATACCATGAGATATAATTATTTACCCAGTGAATTTGAGGTAGATATAGGTACCACTCATTTTATAATCCTTATATTTTTTGAGCCACTTGAAAATAAAACATTATTCATCTCATAAACAACCCATGGAAAAGGAATGTATTTCTTAAACCATTCAAAAAATATCACATAGCATAAACTTAAGAAACAATTGAATCTAATAACTCTCGTTTTTCAAAATAAATCCTCTCAAAAAATATATCTTGTTTGATCAAAAAAACATCACGAAAAATAAACCTTAGAGGGTAAATATAAGTGAAGATAAAAAGGTTTTTCAAAGACCCTTTAAAAAAATTCTAGTGAAAGTTAATTTCAAAAAAATGGGGAGGAAAATAAAAAAAACTTTTGAAAACCTTATTATAAATAGTTCTAATAAAAATTCATTGAAAATACTAAAGGTTTAAAATTTGATAATTGAAAATAATTTTAAAATGATTAATTATAAGTAATCATTAATAAAATAAAGTAGAAAATTATATAATGTTTTAAATAAATGAAGAAAAATTACTTTGATAAATTTTAAATTTTAAAATAATATTTAATAATATAATCTCAGAAAAGGAATAATTTTTTAAACAAGTGGAAGTGGAAATATTTTTAAAAAATTTACATTCAAAAATAATATTTATTAATGGAAACTTGATAAAGACATAAAGTTTTCAAAATTGGGACATGAAAATAATTTTAAAACATTTAATCTTAATAATAATATTAAATAATAGAAAATTGAAAAAATACATAAAGTTTTAGTAAATAGATTTTGGAGAGCATGATAATACTTTTATTTTTGAAAGTTTATAAAAAAAATTGAACAATTTTAAATAACCTGATTCAAAACCCAAATTTCTTAAAACATAAAATTAAAGTAATTTAATGATAAATTTATGTTTACTAAATATATACAATGGATAATAAAATGATATAGTCTATAATTAATGAGAATATAATTTTCTCATAAGGATTATCACATTTGAGAGGTCGTAATTATTTGAAGGAAGTTGAAAATAAATTGTTACAGATTGTGTAACATTTAAATAAAAAATATTGGATCATAATGACACTGAAATTTAACTTATAATTCCATTAATGATGAATTATTTCGTGGTATAATATATCATATATGTTTAGAAAAGTATTGTTTTCAACAATACATACTAATGTTATTTAAAGGGGGAGTTTATTGAAAATAATACTCTGTCTCTTTATGATAATTTTGATGCTCACAAATACCCTTAGTTATTTTCTAATGATTTTATTTAGTATTTTTCAGGAATTTATTAATTAATTTTACTATTGAAATAACGAGAATTTATTACTTAGTGCGGAATTTTCTTTAGCGCGTTCTAGAATCATTGTGCATACGTTACATGGATAAATATAGCACGAAATCTGCTTTAGCGCGTTCTGGAATCATTGTTCATACCCTATGTGGATGAACGTAGCGTTAGGATGAAAAGAGTGTATACTTTTTGAGATAAGAGAAAAGTATGGTTAAACAACCAGATGTTTTCAGCAAAGTATGGAAGGAGAACCTTATGTTAGGAAGGAACCTTACGTTTTGGTTATCAGCAAAGTATGGAAAAAAACTGTACGTAAATTCTAAACGTTACATTTGTTTCTAAAAATTATGGTTCATCAACTTTACTTTTGTAAACAACCATATGTTCTTGAAAAGTATGGATCAAGTAAAAGTATGGATCTTTTACCGTACGTTTGAGTGTTGAAGAAAAAGTATGGATGATCAACACTATATTTGTGATCAACCCTACATTTGTGATCAACCCTACGTTTGTGTTCAACCTTACGTTGTCAACCTTAAGTTTGAAGACTATGTTATCAACCCTACGTTGGGAGGCCACATCATCAACCTTACATTTGGCATCGGAAATTTTGACAGATGGTATTTTTATGCAGTGATTAGCAAGCTGATTATCGGGAAGATTTCAAGCCATATTTAAAGTCGTTTTTAAAGTACGAATTTGACTGATTCAAAGCCATTTTATTAATGGATTTAAGATCAAATTAAAAGGAGCTTTTTATGCCGAGTCTTAAGGGAAGTTATGACTTCTCTGTAAATTAAAATTTTTGAATATCATGAATCAGAAGGTGAATTTTATGGATCTAAATGTGCATGAGATTTACTTAGATTTATTATATATGTTCTCTCTGAAACACCAGGTACGTAAGTGTATGGTGATCAATATTTTATTAAAAAATGTGGAAAATAGAGACTGCAGAAATTCACGATTAATCTGTTGATTCAAAAAGAGCGTCAAAGTTCTGTTCTTTTAAGAAGAAGAAACTTGATAAAAGATTCTCATGTTCTACATCGAATATCTACTGCGGATCTACTACTGCAGAAGTTGTGCACTATATCTCTATATCTACTGCAACCGGATCGACTAAGAACTACTTCAACTTGAAGAAAAATATTTCTAGAGACTTCGATCCATCTGCTGTCAATTTCATTCTGTTGCAATTGTGAAGATCAACTGGAGGACTTCTTTATGAACTTCTTTTTATTCATGAGTAACCAGATTCATGTTCTAAGATGTGTAGGTTCATGTTTGAACTAGAATACTTGGTTTTTCCTTGGGTTGTAAAGGTGTCAACTGCATGTACTCAGTTGTGAACCGGTTTGTGGAAAAGAGGACTAGATAGTGAAAATCACCAAGTTCATGGAGTTGAGCGTTGGTGGAGTGGACTAGGAGCCTTCTGTTCCCCGAACCACTATACATATTTGTGTTCTACTTTTATTTATTTATGTTGCATGATCAAATCTGATAAAGCATAAAAAACAGAACACGTTCAATCAAAGTGTTACCAAAAAATTTCAAACGACACAATTCACCCACCCCCCTCTTGTGTATAATCTGTAGATTCAGATCCAACAATTGGTATCAAAGGCGGAGCTTTTAATAGAGCCTTAGCAAGCTAGAAGCATTTAAAGATTATACAACAGAGCATCATGACTAAAACAAGAGAAGGGATGTCATTGATCAGAGCACCATATTTTAATGGAGACAATTATGGTTGCTGGAAATCACGCATGATAATATATCTGAAAAACCTCAGATATAAAGTCTATTCAAATATTTTGACTCCTTATGAAATTCTTGAAAATCCTGAGACCTGGAGTGTTGCTATAGAGGCAGAGTACGATATGAACTCAAAGGCTATGAATGCAATTATCTGCAGTCTAGGACTAGATTAATTTAACAGAGTATCTCAGTTCCCAACAGCATATGAGATGTGGCAAACAATAGTTGTGGCATATGAAGGAACAGACAATGTGAGGAAAATGAGATATGCAACTGCAAAACTGAAATTTGATACTTTAAGAATGTTGGAAGGTGAAATCATTACCCAAATGAATGGGAGATTGAAATATATTGTCAATAATATAACAGCTCTAGGAGAACCTATCAAGAAGGCTGATCAAGCATTAAAAGTACTAAGGTTACTTCCTACTCGATGGAATGGTATCTCTGCTGCAATCAGACAATCAACTCCTGTCAAAGATCTAACCATGAGAGAGATGATTGGTACACTGATGATGTATGAAGCTGAAATGAAATATGAGGATAATGAACATAAAGTGCTTATCAAAAGATAAGATACTACCTTGAAGGTAACTTCACAACAAAATAATAAAAATATGAAGAACAGATAAGTCGAAGCTAAATCAGAAAGCTCTGACTCATCAAACTCAGATGAAGAACTAGCTTAGCTAGCCAGGAAATTTAGAAAGTTCTAAAGCAATAACAGAGGCTTCAAAAAATCCTTTAAGGGAGATAATAAGGAATTAAGATGTTATGAATGAAAAAATATGGGTCATATCAGACCAGATTTCCCACAATTGAAGGATGAAAAGAAGAAAAAAATTCTTCAAAAGAAATGACTATGAGCAGAAAGACAAGAAAGCTATGAAAGCCACTTGGAGTGTATCTGAAGACTCCAATAGCTCTCTTGAATCAAGCTCAAATATAGAAGAAGTCAATATAAAAGAAAACATGTGTTTTATGGCTGAAACTTATGAGGTACACTCATATTACTCCTCTGAATCAAATTCTGATTCAAGCTACACAAATGAAAAACTTGCAACCTACTACAATATGCTTGAAGAAAGATATGATTCACTATTTAAAAAATATAAGTCACTAAAAAACATACATAAAGATGTTTTAGATGAAAGATATACAATGTTGAAACAACATAAAGAATTAACTGATAAATAAAATTCAATTAACACTAACTATATTGAATTTGAATCAAGAATAAAAACACTGCAGGATGAAGTAGAATCTTACAAACAGGCTGTATTGGTTTTTACAAAAGGAGAAAATTCATTAAATGAAATTCTTGGAAAAACTGTGATTAAAAATGAGATATTTGGAATTGGCAGTAAAGGATAACAACCTAATCTATATAAAAGTTATTTTGTTCCAATCTTTAAAAAGGATAATTATAATTTTTGTGGGACAAAGGGACCTATAGCTGAAAACTGTTTCTTAAGACAACCTCAAATTTGTGGTATTAAGAAAGCCTATGTTTCAAATGAATTATATGATTCAGATAATTTTAAAAGAACAAAGAAAATCTGGGTACCCAGATCATTGCAAGCTAACACCCTTGGACCCAACAAAATATGGGTACCAAAGAAATTTGTTTGATTGTCTTTGCAGGTAGAAGGCCACCAGAGAAGAAAAGATATATGGTACATGGATAGTGGCTGCTCAAGACATGTGAGTGTAAACTCATTGAATTTTTCTTCACTCACTCAAAAGGAAGGAGAACTTGTCACATTTGGTGACAATGCCAAAGGAAAAATCATTGGCACTGGAACTGTTGGAGATCCAAAAACAGTCTCAATCAATAATGTTCTTTATGTACAAGGACTAAAACACAATATGATAAGTATTTATCAGCTCTGTGATGATGGATATACTATTGATTTTACTAACAATTGATGTATTGTTTCTAAAGATAAACTCTTTAAATTTAAAGCACCAAGAACTGAAAATGTCTATACATTAGATTTAAATTTCTTGTGTAAACAACAAGTAAACTGCTTGACTGCTAAAGTATGTGAATCATGGATCTGGCATAGGAGACCTGGACATTACAATGTATATGTATTACATAAGTTATCTAAGAAACATTTAGTTTCTGATTTACCTTTCTCAAATTTGAAAGTGACAGATTATGTGATGCATGTCAACTTGGCAAGCAACACAAATCATCCTTCAAATCTATTAATAAGGTTGCTACATCTAAACCTCTAGAACTTATTCATATGGATTTGTTTGGACCCTCAAGAGTAGCAATCCTAGCTGGTAAATTATATTTATATGTTTTCGTTTATGACTATTCAAGATTTACATGGATTTTCTTTTTGAAATTTTAAAATGAAGCTTTTACTTTATTTGAAAGTTTCTGCAAATCTGTTCAAAATGAAAAAGGTTTTAATATAATCTCATTGAGAAGTGATCATGGTGGAGAATTTGAGAATCTAGAATTTAATTCCTTTTGCTCAAACATGGGTATTAAACATACCTTTTCTACACCCAGAACACCTCAACCGAATGGGATTGTAGAAAGGAGAAATATAACAATTCAAGAAATGGCTAGAACTATGTTAAATGAATATATACTACCTATATATTTCTGGGTAGAAGCTGTGAATACAACTTGTTATATAATTAATATAGTTTTAATTAGAACTATTTTGAAAAAGACACCCTATGAATGATGGAATAACAGAAAACCTAAAGTAAATTAATTTAATGTTCTTGGATGAATGGTTTACATCTTAAACACCAAGGAAAATCTTTGTAAGTTTGATCCAAAATCTGATGAAGGTATTTTCATAGGATATTCTGCTACCTCCAAAGCTTATATAGTTTATAATAAGAAGTCAATAATTACTGAAGAATCAGTTCATGTGAAATCTGATGAATTTGATCCCTTTGGGAAAAGGACAGAACAAATGGATGAACTTGACTCTAATGATAACATGAGAGTTGAGAACTTAAAGAATGATTTTGAAAATAATATAAAAGAAATTCAGTCCAGTTCAGAGGAACGTAATACTGAAGAACCTTTGAATATATTACCTAGACAGTCTATAACCCTAAAGAATCACCCTTTAGAAACTGTAATAGGTGACCTAGAAACTGGTGTTCAAACTAGAACAAACTTAGGAAACCTCGTGGAATTATCTGCCTTCCTATCTCAACAAGAACCCAAGACTATAGAAGAAGCTTTAGATGATGAAAGATGGGTAATAGCAATGCAAGATGAATTAAACCAGTTTAAAAGAAATGAAGTTTGGGAATTCGTGGAAAGACCTAAGAATTATCCTGTAATAGGAACCAAATGGGTCTTTAGAAATAAACAAGATGACCAAGACACAATAACTAGAAAGAAAGAAATATTAGTAGCTAAAGGATACAGTTAAGAATAAGGAATATATTATGATGACACTTTTGCACCTGTATCTAGGTTAGAATCCATAAGAGTCATTTTATCTTATGCATATTATATGAATTTTAAATTATTTCAAATGGATGTTAAATATGACTTTTTAAATGGTTATTTAATGGATGAAGTTTATGTTGAGCAACCTCCTAGTTTTGAAAAATCTCAAAAACCTGATTCTGTTTTTAAACTTACTAAATCTCTTTATGGCCTTAAGCAGGCACCTAGAGCTTGGTATGAAAGATTAAGTTATTTTCTTTGGAAAAATGACTTTACTGTTTTAATGGCAGACCCAACACTCTTTAAGAAAACTATGAAAAATAATGTTTTATTGGTTCAAATTTATGTTGATGATGTAATATTTATATCAACAAATAAAACTCTTTATCATGAATTTTCAAAATTAATGCAAGAAGAATTTGAAATGAGTATGATGGGAGAATTAAATTTCTTTTTGGGTCTTCAAATTTATCAAAAAGATTTTGGAAATGTTTTAAATAAAAGCAAATACATTACTTATTTACATAAGAAATTTGGGCTTGAAAACAACAATCCATTTACAAATATGATGTATACTAATATTAAACTTGATTTGGATGAGACTAGTAAATAATTTGACAACAAGTTATATAGAGGAATGATTGGTAGTTTGTTATATCTTACTGCTAGTAGGCTAGATATAATGTATTCAGTATGTCTTTGTGCTAGATCTCAATCAAATCCTAAAGAATATCATCTGACTGATGTTAAAAGAATTTTTAGATATTTAAAAGGAACTATTTTTCAATGTCTTCTTTATCCTAAAACATCTAATTTTAATTTTATTTCATATTCAGATGCTGACTTTGGAAGTTTTAGGTTAGATATAAAAAGAACATCAGGTACATGTCACTTTTTAGGAAAGTCCTTAGTATCATGGTCTAGTAAGAAACAACATTCAGTTGCCCTATCAACAGCTGAGGCAGAATATGTTTCTGCTGGCAGTTGTTGTGCATAAGTGTTGTGGATGAAAAATAATCTTATGGACTTTGGATTGAATTTTAATAATACACCTATTTTGTGTGATAATACAAGTGCAATTAATATTTTAAAAAAAATCCTATTAATCATTCTATAACTAAGAACATTGATATAAGGCATCACTTTTTAAGAGATCATGTTATTAAAAAGGATATATTTTTAGAATTTATAAATACTGAAATTGAAATAGTATATATTTTTTTACTAAACCAATTCCCACTGCAAGATTTGATTTTATTAAGGGGGAGCTAGGTTTATTCAATTTTAAATAATTTTTATTTTTATTTTTTTTAATACTCTTTCAGATTTTTTTTCTTTCTCCATATTCAAACTTTATTTCTTTTAAATATATGTAATGATTAGTGATTACATGGGAATCAAGGCTATCAGATCCTTTTCGACTTCTAAACTGTTTCACTTCTATCGAAACCCTTTCGAAATCCGAAAATCACACTTCCTCTCCTAAACCCTAACCTTCAAACTTCTGAAACCCTAACCTTCAAACCTTTAGAGATTCTCACAGAAATGGTAAGGATTAAAAGGGCCAGTGAAGCCGAGCCAAGAAATCCCAAGAGACAACGTACCGAGGGAATAAAAATTTTACCGGGCAAGGTAATCGATCTGGACTGGTTATTTCAGACAAATCTATTGTTGAAGAAAGCGTTGTCGTTTCAGAATCTTGAACAGATGTTCAATAGTGAAAATACGGAATTTCTGTATGACGTATAACTTAGATGCTTTTCAAATCTATACAGTTTATCCTGGGAGATACCGAGGACAATATGATGGCTAAGATAGAGGATAGGTATTTCTAAATCTCATCAGTAGTGATTGGTCATATTCTTAACTACCCTCATGAGGGAGTTTTTCATTTAGATTTGAAAAATATTGGAGATTCTATGCATAAATCCTAAGACATCATGTATTTTCTTTTTGGTACTAAGACAATAAAAAAGATGTTTGTCAAGGATTTGGAGCCTGATTAGAAGATTTTGGTCAAATTTATTTAGACTAGAATAGCTCCAAGAATGGAAGAAATGGAAAAGATTTTGTACCCTGATATGTATATAATGTTTCTTCTATTAAGTGATATTATGTTAAACTTTCCAAGATACATGATAAGGTATCTCATTATTGCTGTCAAAGCAAGGCCAGGATGAATTTCTACCATTTTGGTTGGTTTATTTCTAAACTAATATTTAAGAAAGACATGGTGAGATTAGTGGATGCTCGAGTAAACTGTTATCACAGTAATACGTTTAATGCTGGAACTTTAAGGAAAGTTGTATATTTTTGGAGCACATTTAAAGGAAAACTTTTGCCAGTAGGAGCTGAGGAAGACTCAGAGAGTGCTCATGCTCAACCTGCTAAGTCCAAGGAGGGACAATCTGAATCCAGATTCATCAATTTAGCAAGAAGGATTCACTTATAAGTGGAAGATGTTTTTGAGGAAGACATAAGTCAGAAAGGACTTCAATCCAAAAGAAAGAGACCTGTCAATGAGTAAATTATTTCCCCTGCTTTGGAAACAATCTCAGAAGCTTTATTTTCTTATTCTTTTGTAAGGGAAGCTGTTGTTGATTAGACCATGGAAGTTTTTACTGAAAGAACAACACCAGTATAGGGATCAGGAGTTCTAGAAGAAGATCAAAGGAATAATCAAGAATAGATTGTAACTGATGTTGAAGTTGCACTTCCCCAGGAAAAAGAGATGGAGGCAGTGCCTGGTGAAGAATTGGTCAGACCTCAGGAAACTATTGAAGATACTGTTCTTGAAAACCCAATGTAAGAAAAATATGAAGATGAATGTGATGAGAATCCTTACGAAGCTCACACAGAGGTACTACAAGAGGATTTTTCTATAGAGGAGTTTGAGAACTCTAAGGAAGAATCTGTGGACCAACCTTCTCAGGAAAGAGAAAAAGAAAAATCTGACGCTGAATCATTGCCTTTGGTACTGCTTCATCAACCAGAGCATGTG
The DNA here is from genome assembly GCA_963277665.1 of Viscum album. NCBI lineage: Eukaryota > Viridiplantae > Streptophyta > Magnoliopsida > Santalales > Viscaceae > Viscum > Viscum album. Next base: position 1,505,397,849 of record OY728133.1, read on the forward strand.
ACTATGAATCATTCATAGGGTTCCTCTAATTTAAGAAAAGAAGAAATTGAAAAACTATACAAAAAATTTTCTCAGTTGGAATTTGAGAATGTTTCTCTGAGAAATGCCTTAGACTTCGAACATTTGAAATTTAAACAATTGAAGGAGTGTACAGTTTCAAGGTAAGAATTTGAAATTTTTAAAGAGGATATGTTGACTGTTGTTACACAATTGAAATCCGTAATGGTTATGAAGTCATATTTATCAGATCTGAAGTTGTTTATGGACAACCAATTTGCATTAGTTGTAAATAGTGTTGCTAGTGGATCTGGTACTTCACCTGATTTAATCAGAAGGTTTCAAGATATCACAGCTATGATGAGCAACATGAATGACAGGTTACAAGATATTCAATGTAACAGTGCTCCTTTGTCAGTGTTTCTGGACAATCAGAAGTTCTTAGTCGATCAACTGACATCTAGTGAGCCATCGGTCAGAATTCTGTTAAATTAGTTATCAGAGAAGCTGTTAATGTTTGTCAAAAAAGAGAAAATGATGTATGAGTTTTTCAGAGTCAATTTAATAGAGGATATTCATATGACTCAATAGAATAGGGATCTCATTATCAAACTAGGATATGGAATGATGAAGAGACTTCGATAACAGTGTACAGAAATCAAGTCTGCAATCCAGAAGAGATAGAAGTTGTTGCCTATCTTACCCAATCCCTGATTCCTGTGTATATCATTTTCATGTATATACCGCTATTTTTGAATGAAAATTTCCTTCATTGTTTATTTGTTTCTTTCTCTATTTGTTTTACTAATTTTATTTTTGATATTCCAGTACTTCAAATTTAATTATTGATAAATAGATAATAATAAGCATTTACCTATAGTTTAGTGAAACATTAAATGTGTTCAAATCCATGATTTCTCATTCTTTTTTATATCACAAAAATGGGGAGAATTTGGATAAACATCAACATTTTATTTAGGGGGAACATTTTATTTAGGGGAGAATTAAATGAGAAATTTTTCCAAAATTAAATATTGTTTCATCCTTTCAAAATTATAAAACTTTATGTAACTAATTTTTGAAATTTAATTTTGTTTAAATAATTTTAATTATTTTATGGGTTTTGTGTGTCACGACCCATCCTCGGGGCCCGTGCCGTGACTACCCCAAGCCCGCCTTCCATAGGCCAGGGGCTGGCGACTAGCACCAAGGCGTAAAATCCCAGTAAACAGGGAAGGCATTGCCTTTACAAGTAACAACCACACAGAGTCAGCAAGCGGAAAGTAAAGTGCAGAAAGTAAAGGGGGCCGGAAATACAAGCCCAACTGTAAAGTACAACTGAAAAGTAAAGTACAGCAACTGAAGAAAAGACGGCGGCCTCGTGTCGTCCACTGGCAATCCCACCTGAAGGGTGGGTACAGATAGCCTCCAGGCTCCTCGGGTCCCACGTCCGCTCCGAACACGTCCCGCCCAGTGGTCCACCTCCAGGTACCGTCCTGCTCCACGCCCCAACCGTGATCAGCGCTGTCCGTCGTCAGCAACCAACACAACAAGGTGCGGGCATAGCCCGTGCAGGGGTGAGTACAAGCTACTCAGTAAGGACCCCGAGACCCCCGAAGGTCTCCCGAAATCCACAAAGGATATAGCACAAAAGAAAGATGCAATCACGAAGTAACATCTGACTCGACTTAGGTATATGCCCATACATATACCTAAGTCCCCAATTCTAGCTCTGCTCACGAGCTCAAGAACAACTCAATCCACAAAGGAAAGCAAGACTCAAATCCACAAAGGAGAGTAAACAGTAAATCCACATAGGATAGTTCAACACAATCCACAAAGGAGAGTAACAGTAAATCCACATAGGATAGTTCAACACAATCCACAAAGGAGAGCAACAGTAAATCCACATAGGATAGTTCAACACAATCCACAAAGGAGAGTAACAGTAAATCCACATAGGATAGTTCAACACAATCCACAAAGGAAAGTAACAGTAAATCCACATAGGATAGTTCAACACAATCCACAAAGGAAAGTAACATAAGATTCAGCTCAACCAGGATTTTCATTATCGAAACCGTAAGTGTTGAAGAGCCCCATCTCTGAAGTGTACAGTGGTCCTGTCACGACTCCGAGGTACTGCTCACTAACCTAGACTGCTGAAGTACTCCTCCTGTCGAGTACCGCGGGTCTGCTGCCAACTACCGGGCGCTCCGTCCGCTGAGGGTCTGCTGCCAAATACCGGGCGCTCACCCAGATAGCCTACTGAGGTACTCCTCCTGTCGAGTACCGCGGGTTTGCCGCCAACTACCAGGCGCTCCGTCCGCCGTGGGTCTGCTGCCAACTACTGGGCGCTCCGTCCACTGGGCTAGTCGACTCACTCCAAGTCGAGTCGGTCAAGCAGTCGTCAGGTCTCAGTCATCTACACGGTCTCCGTACTCCGCACGCACGTCTCCACCGTCGCGGGTCTGTCGCTACAACCAAGCGCACACACTCCGTAGAGTATCGCGGGTCCGCCGCTACAACCAAGCGCTCCACCGCCAAGGGTCTGCTGCTGCATCCAAGCGCACCACCACTGTCAAGTACCACGGGTCCGCCGCTACACCCAAGCGCTCCACCGCTCAAGGTAAAAAGAAGATTCAGCTCACATAGGTTCGGTAGCACTCTTCCACGTAGGATCGCTGAGTGCAGTAGTCGACGCAGTCCACTGAGGATCTCTGCACAGTCGTCGCCGCAGTCCACGAAGGATCTCTGCTCTGCCGTCGTCGCAGTCCACGGAGGATCTCTGCTCTGTCGTCGTCGCAGTCCACGGAGGATCTCTGCTCTGTCGTCGAAGCCACAGCCAGCACTAGGGTTCCCGCACTTAGCGAGCTCGTTTAGGAGGGTCCGCTCCACGAGCCGAGAGGCTGATACATCAACTGACACTTAGTCCGAAGTTGATGTATCCAAAAGTTCTGTATCGACAACAGGATATCAACGCAACAGACGGCGCGTCAATCGGACGCCCGGTCTGAGAGTTATTGGCATTTCCGTCCCAGGGGCCCGGTTGGTTTTTAGGGCAAAACCAACCCGACCGTACTCCGCCTGTATCCGATCCTCGGGCGGAGTATGCCAAAAGTTCCGTCTCACTTAGAGGAAACTACCACAGCTGACGGTACGTCGATCGGACGTACGTAGCTCAAGTTATGAGCGTTTCCGCTCCGAGGGCCCGGTTGGTTTCGTGTACGAACCAACCCGGCCGAACCCAAAGTCTCCCGAAACCTTATGTATAATATACCGAAATGACCGTCTCGATCCAAGGATTGCGTAGCCGCTGACGGTTCGTCAATCGGAGGTCCCAGGCCCAAGATATGGGCGAAAGACCGAAGAGGGCCCGAAACGGGGGTTCTGGGCCCGGGGCGACCCGGCCCGAACCCCCCCCTTGGGTCGGCCGAACCGGGTCGGCCCGACCCGGTCCGACCCGGCTAGGACGGGTCCGGTCTGGCCTGGGCGCGGCCCGGCCGACCGGACCGGCCGGCTCGGCTTCGGCCGAGCGGCCGCTCGAGCCGCCGCGGGTCAAACCCGCGGCTTTGGAGAAACGCGACCCGCGCGGGCCGCATGCTGGGTGGCCAGACCGCGGACGCGGTCCGGCGGTTCGCCGCCGCGCCGGCGACCCGCGCCGCCGCCACCTTCCGCGGGCCGCCGGAGTTGCTCCGGTGGCCCGTTTTGCCTCCCGTCTGCGCCGATGCTCCTCCTGGGGGCCGATCTCCACTGCGGGATCAACAGATCGCCCCTGCCGCGCGGTTCGTCGTTGTCCGCCAAATCCGCACAAAAAGGAAGATCGGCGGAGGGTTGCCGGGTCTTGTTCGTTAGACCCGCACCCTCCACGTTAGTCATAAACAACGGGAGAAACAAGAAACGACCAATCAACAATTTTAAATAAATTTAAAATTGTTCCGTGATCGGTTCCTTATTTTAAAAGAAATAAAATCACGGGAAAGGAAAAAAAATATTTCAAATCAACCCTTACCTTGTCGTCGTCGTCGGACGAGAGGTCGTCGCGGAATCGCTCGTCGCGGATGAAGGAGATCGTCGCGTCGTCGCGGTATCCGGCGTCGCGTCGCCAATCTCCGGATCAAGAGCAAACGGATTTAATTAATTAAATCCGTTGTCATCGAATTAAAAAAAAAGAATTAGAAGGTTCGATTCTCACCTTTGTTGCCGAACGAGGATCGGCCGCGGAAGAAGAGGCGTCGCCGAAGAACGTCGCGGGTAAAGCTCGTCGACGTCGCAGATCTCGGCGTGCGTCGTCGAATTCCGGTCGCCGGCATTCTTCGCGTTCTTCGCGTTCTTCGCGTTCTTCGCGGGGAGATGAAGAAACAAGATTCTCTCAAATCCTTTCAAAGGATTTTTAGGTTGGTCTTATTTTATAAACATGCCAACACAAGAAACCGGTTAAGAAACGATCCATCAATTCGAAAGAAACGACCCATTTAATTCACGAAAGAAACAGCCCATTTAATTCACGAAATAAACCGCCCAATTAAATGGTCTGTTAAGAATTAAAGAAAACGCGTCGGTTGACTTTTCAGTTACTTTGACGGGTTTTCGCGGGTGCGTTACTTAGCAAAAGAAACGGCGGGGCTCGTGCGGGCCCCACCTCACAAATATCCTACCAAGGGGGTAGGATATTTTTGGATAGCATCCTATCCAGTTCAACTCAGCTCAAGCCGCCTTTAAGTGACTTCAAGTGGCTTCCAAGCAGCTTAAGTGAAATAAAATAAAGTTGTCGCACAAACTTTATTTTATTCTGACTTAAAGCCGCAAAATTTAAAAACTACGTCTGAGAAAACGCAACTCCGGAAGAGGCGTTTCTAAGAAAATACCAGCGCTGCGATTTCATCGGTGCCCTCAGAATTTGATTCCGGGCACCGGTTCAAAAGATAGAAAAACCCGCTCGTCCGTTCACTGAACGTACCCGAGCCAAACTTCGGAAATTGATTCCGGGCACACCGGGCCTCGGAATCAGGTGCCGTCTGAAGCTGCGCTCTTGTAAAATTCCAAAGAAAATTAAGAAAAAAAATTTCCTTGAAATTTGTGGGTCTTTACATTACTCCCACCTCAGGGCTTTACGTCCCCGTAAAGATACATCAAAAACTAGGGGAACAAATGGGGGTACTGAGCACGCATCTGAGCCTCCCGCTCCCAAGTGCTCTCCTGGAGGTTCCCGTGCTGCCATCTGACGCGCACAAGAGGAATCGACCGCCCACGTAGGACCCGCTCCTGTCGATCCTCGATCTCCACTGGAACCTCCGCAAAAGTCGCCCCATCGTCAACGTCAAGCTCCCCATGATCAATGATGTGCGTCGGGTTGTGCACGTATCTCCTCAGCTGAGACACGTGGAAGACGTCGTGCACCCGGTGCAACTGAGGTGGTAGAGCCAGGCGATAAGCCACCTCGCCAATCCTGCTAAGAAACTGGAAGGGTCCGATGAAGCGCGGAGATAACTTGCCGCCTCGGCTAAATCTCTGAATACCACGTCGAGGTGAGACCCGCAAGAAGACGTGGTCGCCATCCCCGAACTCCAGTGGCCTCCGCCTCCTGTCAGCATATGGTTTCTGTCGGCTCTAAGCTGTACTCATCCGCTCCTGGATGACCTGGACCTTCTTTGTCGTGGCCTGGACCATCACAGGTCCCACAAGAGCTGCAAGATTTCTTCTTTGCCGAAAAGAGAAATCTGGTCTCATCCCCTGGATGAACCACATTCTTTGCCTAAAACAGTCAATCCTAACATGGATGATACTAATCCATACCAAGGATGACGTCGTAAGGCCTCGACGCTACTACTAAGAGATTAAACTGTTACTCTCGCCTCCAAGGGTTGAGTCACACTGTCGGCATCAGTGTGTGGTAACTGGGTCTCCTCCAGTAGATGTCTCACAAGTGAGGGTCAAGTCAACAGCCAAAACTGGAATCTCCTAGTAACATCACGAAAGAGGACAGGAACGAAAAATATCACAAAGGTATGCATCTTTTATTATTGCAGCTCATATTACAAGACGCTACACAAAAGCAACAAGGAACCAGAAGTACAAAGGATGTATCCACTAGTTCTGCTCCTGTCCATCAGCTCCCAGGGCTCCATGATCGAAGGCCTCGACTGCCTGAAGCTGAGCTCTCCCCTGCGGTCGGGGTGGACCTCCTGGTGGTGGTGGTGGTAGAGCCTCAAAGCGTCGTCCACCACCTGCTGCTCGGCCAGCTCCTCTACCTCGTCCGTCTCCTCCCTGCAGACCGCCACGGTCGAACCTCTGCCTCTGCCTAGGTGGTTCCTCAACCGTCTGCTGCTCCCCCGCATGGAGGGTCGGGCAGTCACGAGCCATGTGACCAATTCCGCCACAGGAGTAGCACTGCCCACTCTCGGCATGCCTGGCTCTGACTCCACCCCGGCTTCCCCGCACAACTGAGCCTGAGTCGTGCAGTCGGCCACTGGTAGGTCTGGTCTGCCTGGAACCCTGAGTCATCTGTCAGCTACCTGCTACCGAAGACTCCGCTACGTGCCGCCCTGCGGTGGGTCTCTGTGCTGGTGTAGACTCAGCAAGGAAGCTCTCGATCAGAAGGGCCCGCTCTAGTACTCCTGTCTGAGTCGGTATGCTGAGGGAGATCAGCGATGCCCTGATCTCGTGTCTCAAACCCTGCTCGAAGGTCCGGGCCCGGAAGAAGGGGTCTCGTACCATGTCTGTCGAGTACCGAGAAAGGTCGGTGAACCTCGCCGCGTACTGAGCGACCGTCATGCTGCCCTACCGCAGCTGTAGAAGCTCCTGGATACGCACCGCACGAAGGGTGGCTGGGACGAACTCCGAGCGGAAGAGGCTCTCAAAGTCCGTCCAAAGAAGAGATGCCTCATCGTGCACCTGGAGCATCAAGCTCCACCATCGTCATGCCGCCGCCTGCAGGAGGCTCGCCGCGAGAATCACCATGAGATCCGCTGGTGTCCTCACTAGCCTAAAGATCCGTACCACCGCCTCTAGCCAGTCCTCGGCAGCCTGGGGGTCCGCCTCACCGCGAAACCTGGGCGGTCGCTGGCTCTGAAACTCATGCAGTGCCCTGAGGCGACGTGCATCGTCAGCGTCTGGTACTGGCAGCATCGGTGGCTCGGCGGGTAAAGCTACCGCCGGTGCCACTGCTGGCAAAGGGCCCTGCACCGAGGCCTCGTCGCTCGGTGGGCTGCCGTCGCGCCCTACACTCGGAACCCTAGATGGCTGTCGTCGCGGGGCCATCCTGAAAAGGAGAACAAGAGCACCACAGTCAGAACAGTACACCTGGTGAGCTGGCACAAGTAATCACAAGGAAAACTTGAGACTTTCATAAAGCAGATCAGTATACCCGGTGAGCTGACACAAGTAATCACAAAGAAAACTTGAAACACACACGCAATCAATGTTTTCATGCATTAAGTCGGAAATCAGGAGTCAGGGTCCTGGTGTACGGATACGTCGGCCGCTGCACCAACACTGGGCTCCCTGAACTGATAACCACACTCAATACACTAAACACTATTGCTTCATATAGAAAGAAAGGACGATCAGAGTCTGCGGTAGAACCGACCGCCTCTGATACCAATTTGTCACGACCCGTCCTCGGGGCCCGTGCCGTGACTACCCCAAACCCGCCTTCCATAGGCCAGGGGCTGGCGACTAGCACCAAGGCGTAAAATCCCAGTAAACAGGGAAGGCATTGCCTTTACAAGTAACAACCACATAGAGTCAGCAAGCGGAAAGTAAAGTGCAGAAAGTAAAGGGGGCCGGAAATACAATCCCAACTGTAAAGTACAACTGAAAAGTAAAGTACAGCAACTGAAGAAAAGACGGCGGCCTCGTGTCGTCCACTGCCAATCCCACCTGAAGGGTGGGTACAGATAGCCTCCAGGCTCCTCGGGTCCCACGTCCGCTCCGAACACGTCCCGCCCAGTGGTCCACCTCCAGGTACCGTCCTGCTCCACGCCCCAACCGTGATCAGCGATGTCCGTCGTCTGCAACCAACACAGCAAGGTGCGGGCATAGCCCGTGTAGGGGTGAGTACAAGCTACTCAGTAAGGACCCCGAGACCCCCGAAGGTCTCCCGAAATCCACAAAGGATATAGCACAAAAGAAAGATGCAATCACGAAGTAACATCTGACTCGACTTAGGTATATGCCCATACATATACCTAAGTCCCCAATTCTAGCTCTGCTCACGAGCTCAAGAACAACTCAATCCACAAAGGAAAGCAAGACTCAAATCCACAAAGGAGAGTAAACAGTAAATCCACATAGGATAGTTCAACACAATCCACAAAGGAGAGTAACAGTAAATCCACATAGGATAGTTCAACACAATCCACAAAGGAGAGCAACAGTAAATCCACATAGGATAGTTCAACACAATCCACAAAGGAGAGTAACAGTAAATCCACATAGGATAGTTCAACACAATCCACAAAGGAAAGTAACAGTAAATCCACATAGGATAGTTCAACACAATCCACAAAGGAAAGTAACATAAGATTCAGCTCAACCAGGATTTTCATTATCGAAACCGTAAGTGTTGAAGAGCCCCATCTCTGAAGTGTACAGTGGTCCTGTCACGACTCCGAGGTACTGCTCACTAACCTAGACTGCTGAAGTACTCCTCCTGTCGAGTACCGCGGGTCTGCTGCCAACTACCGGGCGCTCCGTCCGCTAAGGGTCTGCTGCCAAATACCGGGCGCTCACCCAGATAGCCTACTGAGGTACTCCTCCTGTCGAGTACCGCGGGTTTGCCGCCAACTACCAGGCGCTCCGTCCGCCGTGGGTCTGCTGCCAACTACTGGGCGCTCCGTCCACTGGGCTAGTCGACTCACTCCAAGTCGAGTCGGTCAAGCAGTCGTCAGGTCTCAGTCATCTACACGGTCTCCGTACTCCGCACGCACGTCTCCACCGTCGCGGGTCTGTCGCTACAACCAAGCGCACACACTCCGTAGAGTATCGCGGGTCCGCCGCTACAACCAAACGCTCCACCGCCAAGGGTCTGCTGCTGCATCCAAGCGCACCACCACTGTCAAGTACCACGGGTCCGCCGCTACACCCAAGCGCTCCACCGCTCAAGGTAAAAAGAAGATTCAGCTCACACAGGTTCGGTAGCACTCTTCCACGTAGGATCGCTGAGTGCAGTAGTCGACGCAGTCCACTGAGGATCTCTGCACAGTCGTCGCCGCAGTCCATGAAGGATCTCTGCTCTGCCGTCGTTGCAGTCCACGGAGGATCTCTGCTCTGTCGTCGTCGCAGTCCACGGAGGATCTCTGCTCTATCGTCGAAGCCACAGCCAGCACTAGGGTTCCCGCACTTAGCGAGCTCGTTTAGGAGGGTCCGCTCCACGAGCCGAGAGGCTGATACATCAACTGAAACTTAGTCCGAAGTTGATGTATCCAAAAGTTCTGTATCGACAACAGGATCTCAACGCAACAGACGGCGCGTCAATCGGACGCCCGGTCTGAGAGTTATTGGCATTTCCGTCCCAGGGGCCCGGTTGGTTTTTAGGGCAAAACCAACCCGACCGTACTCCGCCTGTATCCGATCCTCGGGCGGAGTATGCCAAAAGTTCCGTCTCACTTAGAGGAAACTACCACAGCTGACGGTACGTCGATCGGACGTCCGTAGCTCAAGTTATGAGCGTTTCAGCTCCGAGGGCCCGGTTGGTTTCGTGTACGAACCAACCCGGCCGAACCCAAAGTCTCCCGAAACCTTAAGTATAATATACCGAAACGACCGTCTCGATCCAAGGATCGCGTAGCCGCTGACAGTTCGTCAATCGGAGGTCCCAGGCCCAAGATATGGGCGAAAGACCGAAGAGGGCCCGAAACGGGGGTTCTGGGCCCGGGGCGACCCGGCCCGAACCCCCCCTTGGGTCGGCCGAACCGGGTTGGCCCGAACTGGGTCGGCCCGACCCGGTCCGACCCGGCCAGGCCGGGTCCGGTCCGGCCTGGGCGCGGCCCGGCCGACCGGACCGGCCGGCTCGGCTTCGGCCGAGCGGCCGCTCGAGCCGCCGCGGGTCAAACCCGCGGCTTTGGAGAAACGCGGCCCGCGCGGGCCGCGTGCTGGGTGGCCGGACCGCGGACGCGGTCCGGCGGTTCGCCGCCGCCGCGGCCGAGCCGCGGCGGACTCCTCCGGCGGCGCGCCGGGCGCCGCCGCCACCTTCCGCGGGCCGCCGGAGTTGCTCCGGTGGCCCGTTTTGCCTCCCGTCTGCGCCGATGCTCCTCCCGGGGGCCGATCTCCACTGCGGGATCAACAGATCGCCCCTGCCGCGCGGTTCGTCGTTGTCCGCCAAATCCGCACAAAAAGGAAGATCGGTGGAGGGTTGCCGGGTCTTGTTCGTTAGACCCGCACCCTCCACGTTAGTCATAAACAACGGGAGAAACAAGAAACGACCAATCAACAATTTTAAATAAATTTAAAATTGTTCCGTGATCGGTTCCTTATTTTAAAAGAAATAAAATCACGGGAAATGAAAAAAAAATTTCAAATCAACCCTTACCTTGTCGTCGTCGTCGGATGAGAGGTCGTCGCGGAATCGCTCGTCGCAGATGAAGGAGATCGTCGCGTCGTCGCGGTATCCGGCGTCGCGTCGCCAATCTCCGGATCAAGAGCAAACGGATTTAATTAATTAAATCCGTTGTCATCGAATTAAAAAAAAAGAATTAGAAGGTTCGATTCTCACCTTTGTTGCCGAACGAGGATCGGCCGCGGAAGAAGAGGCGTCGCCGAAGAACGTCGCGGGTAAAGCTCGTCGACGTCGCAGATCTCGGCGTGCGTCGTCGAATTCCGGTCGCCGGCGTTCTTCGTGTTCTTCGCGTTCTTCGCGTTCTTCGCGTTCTTCGCGGGGAGATGAAGAAACAAGATTCTCTCAAATCCTTTCAAAGGATTTTTTGGTTGGTCTTATTTTATAAACATTCCAACACACGAAACCGGTTAAGAAACGATCCATCAATTCGAAAGAAACGACCCATTTAATTCACGAAAGAAACAGCCCATTTAATTCAAGAAATAAACCGCCCAATTAAATGGTCTGTTAAGAATTAAAGAAAACGCGTCGGTTGACTTTTCAGTTACTTTGATGGGTTTTCGCGGGTGCGTTACTTAGCGAAAGAAACGGCGGGGCTCATGCGGGCCCCACCTCACAAATATCCTACCAAGGGGGTAGGATATTTTTGGATAGCATCCTATCCAGTTCAACTCAGCTCAAGCCGCCTTTAAGTGACTTCAAGTGGCTTCCAAGCAGCTTAAGTGAAATAAAATAAAGTTGTCGCACAAACTTTATTTTATTCTGACTTAAAGCCGCAAAATTTAAAAACCACATCTGAGCAAACGCAACTCCGGAAGAGGCGTTTCTAAGAAAATACCGGCGCTGCGATTTCATCGGTGCCCTCAGAATTTGATTCCGGGCACCGGTTCAAAAGATAGAAAAACCCTCTCGTCCGTTCACTGAACGTACCCGAGCCAAACTTCGGAAATTGATTCCGGGCACACCGGGCCTCGGAATCAGGTTCCGTCTGAAGCTGCGCTCTTGTAAAATTCCAAAGAAAATTAAGAAAAAAAATTTCCTTGAAATTTGCGGGTCTTTACATTGTGATCATCAAAAAGGGGGAGATTTTTGAGCAAAGTATTGTTTTCAAAAATACATATTAATATTATTTAAAGGGGAGTTTATTGAAAATAATACTCTATCTATTTATGATAATTCTAATGCTCACAAAAATCCTTAGTTATTTTCTAATGATTTTATTTAGTATTTTGCAGGAATTTATTAATTAATTTTACTATTGAAATAACGAGAATTTATTACTTAGCACGGAATCTGCTTTAGCGCATTCTGGAATCACTTTTCATACCTTACATGGATAAATATAGCACGGAATCTACTTTAGCGCGTTCGGCAATCACTGTTCATGCCCTATATGGATAAATGTAGCATAAGGATGAAAAGCGTGTACACTTTTTGATATAAGAGAAAAGTATGGTTAAACAACCATACGTTTTCAGCAAAGTATGGAAGGAGAACCTTACATTAGGAAGGAACCATACGTTTTGGTTATCAGCAAAGTATGGAAAAAGAACTGTACGTAAATTCTAAATGTTACGTTTGTTTCTCAAAAGTATGGTTCATCAACTTTACTTTTGTAAACAACCATACGTTCTTGAAAAGTATGGATCAAGTAAAAGTATGGATCTTTTACCGTATGTTTGATTGTTGAAGAAAAAGTATGGATTATCAACCCTACGTTTGTGATCAAACCTACGTTTGTGATCAACCCTACATTTTTGTTCAACCTTACGTTGTCAAACTTACATTTGAAGACTATGTTATCAACCCTACGTTTGGAGGCCACATCATCAACCTTACATTTGGCGTCAGAAATTTTGACAAACGATATTTTTATGCAGCGATTAGCAAGCTGATTATCGGGCGGATTTCAAGCCAAATTTAAAGTCGTTTTTAAAGTCCGACTTTGACTGATTCAAATCTGTTTTATTAATGGATTTAAGATTGAATTAAAAGGATATTTTTATGCCGAGTCTTAAGGGAAGTTATGAATTCTCTGTAAATTCAAATTTTTGAATATCGTGAATCAGAATGTGACTTTTATGGATCTAAATGTGCAGGAGATTTGATCAGATTTATTGTATATGTTCTCTCTGAAACACCAGGTACATAAGTTTATGGTGATCGATCTTTTATTAAAATGGGTGGAAAATAGAGACTGCATAAATTCACGATTAATCTACTGATTCAAAAAGAGCGTCAAATCTCTATTCTTTTAAGAAGAAGGAACTCGATAAAAGATTCACCTGTTCTACATCGAATATCTACTATGGATCTACTACAGCTGAAGTTGTGCACTATATCTCTATATCTACTGCAACCGGATCGACTCAGAACTGCTTCAACTTGAATATAAATATTTCTAGAGATTTTGATCCATCTGGTGTCAATTGCATTCGGTTGAAATTGTGAAGATCAAATGGAGAACTTCGTTCTAAAATTCTTTTTATTCTTGATTAACCAGCTTCTCGTTCTAAGCTGTGTAGGTTCGTGTTTGAACTAGGAGGATTTGTTTTTCCTTGGGTTGTAAAGGTGTCAACTTCCTGTACATAGTTGTGAACCGGTCTATGGAAAAGAGGACAAGATAGTGAAAATCACCAAGCTCGTAGAGTTGAGCATTGCTGGAGTGGACTAGGGGTCGTCTGTTCCCTGAACCACTATACATCTTTTTGTTCTGCTTTTATTTATTTTCGTTGCATGATCAAATCTGATAAAGCATAAAGGACAGAACTCGTTCAATCAAAGTGTTACCAAAAAATTGAAAAAGACACAATTCACCCCCCCCCCCATCTTGTGTATAATCTATATATTCAGATCCAACAATATAGGTAGTATACAGACCAATTAAATAAAATTAGGTTCATAATGGAAACAATGTCTCAATGAAGGAGAAATTGAGAAGAAAATATCATACAGCTTAATAAATGTTCCAATAACACTCTAGTGAAATATAGAGAGATTGAATTTGAAGATAAAATTACATGATAAATATGATTCTTTATATTATAAACCCGATAGGTAATATACATTTTATTTATATGAAAATAGGTTCATAAAAGAAAGTGTGTCTCAAAAAAGGAAAATTTAATATGAAACCCCTATAACTTGAGAAGTGAATGGATTGAAATAAAAGATAAACAAATTGTAAAAAATATTATATGTCATTAAAAAAATATTTGTTATGATATAATTCATTTGGGTAGTTTTTATACCATATCAAATATAAATAGGTTTAAAACATGTAAGCATGACTCAATAAAGGTAAACTTGAGACAACAAACTCTTACCTTTCTTTCTTTCGTAGTCGATGAAACTATAACGTATTTTAAAAAACATATTTATCTTAAAAAAATTATAAACATAAAAATAAATATTACCCTTTTAGATCCCTTATTATAATTCTTTATCATGATTTCATTAATTAGGTATAGCATATTATGACCATCATGTGTTAATAACTTTAACTGTTTTGCACATGTTTAATGATTTTGATATCATTGCCCATAATTTGATACCTATTTCACTATGAATATATCATTTAAATTTATATAATATATAACTTATATTTATTTAAAATATTCTTATTTCATCTTATATGTGTTTTGGTTATGTTTTGTGAAAACCAATTTGATAACGTCTTATATCGGTAATTTTAGCGTACGGAAATATTATTTTAGTAATTAGTTTAATACTTAATATAAAATTTATATAACCATATATTAATTATTTATTATTTAATATATTATACTAATATTATTTTTCATGTTCCCGTATTCATCCATAATCATATTTTAATGTATTTTTCACGTAGGTAGTTAAACCGACCCAAACTCGAACACACATTAACTTGATTGGTGTGTATGGTTAAAGAGGTGTTTATTTTGACATAATATCTTTATAATAGATTCATAGTGATATTATTTTATCTTTTATATTATTATTAACCTTATTTTAATATTTTGAGATAGTTTATTAATTTATAAATGAAAACCAAAAAAATGGTTCACCATGGAGGTGGTAATATACGCATACACACGATTAGCATTCTTGTTTCTCAATGCATGAGAGGGGTGAAGTTGGATAATAAATTAAAATTTTAGAATATAAATTATATAATATATATCATATTTTTTAATCATTGCCTCCATTAATTTTTTCCATAAAAGTAAGTAATAAAAATAAATGATGTCTCTTTGAAGAGGTGTAGTCCGTTCAATGTACTAATGGTGTTATTTTTTTAGTAAGTGGATTAAAATGAATAAAAAAATGATTTAACACTAATATAAAAAATATAATTATAATAATGATACTTATTTCATCATATTATTATAGTGATAAGATATTTGGTAGAGTAATATTTATAAGGAAATCTTAACAGGGGATAACACCAAAGTTGGAGACTTGGTTTTCCATTTAATGTTCCCTTAAAATGGATGGGAATAAGATAAATATGAGGGAAATGGGGATTATTTTTATAATATAGTTTTCAATAAATAATATAATTAATATTATAAATTTTGAATTTTCATGGTAGGTGTGTGTTTTTAAAGGGTGTACATGATTTACTTTTATAAGAGAGAAAAGGGGAACTTTTGGAAACATGCCTTATATTTTATTAATTTCATGATAGTTTTCCAAATTCTATTGTAGTATCAGAAGATTTTAATAAGAAATACTATGTATAATATCATATAAGATATGAAAAACCAAGCATAAATGAACCCTAAAATATTATTATATAAATATGACCATTATAACCTAATCATTTAATAAATTTATTTTATTCTCTAAGAATATAGTTTCTTCAAAAAATATTTTTATTCATTTTTATGAGAAAATATTATAATTAATTTTTTAAGAATTTATAAAATGTATTGGATAAAATTAAATTCACTTTTTAAATCATAATATCAAAATTATCTTAAAGTGAAATTTGGATATTTTTCTGAATAGTTTGATTTTTTAGTAAATAGTGAAAATAATAAATTTTATTGAAAATTATATTTTTCTTTCAATTTTTAAAAATTTTAAAATATTATTTTGGATTAGTTTTAAAATTTAATTAAAAAAATATTTAAAATAATCAAATTATGGTTTCTAAAATTAATTTTATACTTAGATTCAGTATAAAAACAATTTATATTTAAAAAGGGTATGTTTCTGAAAAAACACTTTTTCATCCTGTTTTATCATTTTAATTTTAAATTAAATTCTCCACTTATGTTTTTTGAATAATGAAAAATGTATTCCACACTTTTATAATTGGTTAAAAAAAAATTAATACATATCTTTTACTTTTAATCATTATGACTAGTAATCATAGTAATATTATTTACCACAACAAAGGTTAAATCAGCTAATTAAGGGTTAAAAATAATATTTTAAGGATTACAAAATGTACCTTAATCATCCCTTAATTTTATTTTATGAGTAATTTTCATCAAAAAAACATCTAATATATTGTTATATGACCATTTATTTACATTTGGATGTGATTATGAAATTTTTAATATTTTATTTAATGGAATGTCAAAAATCTCACACTCTTGTTTTTAATAATTATACCATTTTTAACATGTACATAAATAAATGAATTTTTTGATTATAAATTTAAAATATAAATTTAAAATATTTATATTAATCATCATAATTTATTTTTAATTTTTATTAAATAACTTATGACCTTAAATGCTCACACAACGTTGACAAATTAACTATTCAATTAATGGAATAAAGAAATAAATGATATTAAAAATATTAAAAGTTATATAATTTGAAATAATTAGTCTATTTAATTATTTTTTAGATATAAATTAAATATTAAATAAGTTTGGATTTATTTTATTGTAATTGAATTATTGTCTTTTAGTTTTAAAAGTAAAATAAAATGAACATTTCCAAAATTGACGTTAATGCTATTTTATATGGAATAATATTTTATTAAATGATAAAAAATTACTAGAAAACCTATATTTAGAAATATTATTATTAAATGGTTTAAAATATCAAAAAATTTATATTTATGGGATTTTTTACATTCATAGAAACTATGGTGACCCTTCAATAGTAAAAAACATTTTTGTCACGGTAAGTGTGAAAAGGGTTGACAAAGGGTTAAAACAAAATTTAATGGTAAAAATGTGATCCAAACTTGTCCAAATTTTATTTAATGGTTTTATTTAGATTCTTAATAATATTATATTCTAATTTTAAAAAAATAGTCATTTTTACCTCAATTTTAATTTATATTTATTCAATAATTTAAGAAATTTCAATAGTGCAATCTGCACTCTTATAAAAAGGGAACCTATTATTATCAATTCTTCACACATAAAGAACCATTTTTATCATAAATTACCTTTTAAAATACCTTTATATCACCCCTACCCATGTTCTAGGGGCCTTAAAATTTTTAGAATACCAACCTTATAGGTCTTATGGTGTAAAAAAAATGGGGATTTCCGAAGTAGAGTTATAATTCTTAACCAAGGGTTTTGGTTTTATTTCTTCTTCTGCATACTTAGAATCATACATAACAATGATTATATAAAAACATAATTTATCCCATATAATTTTATGTTATTATGTTAATTTAATAACCTATATCCATCTCCAACCACCATCAAATGGGAAAGGAATCAATCCTTCATGTGTATGGAGGACTACGGTCTCGTAAACTGATACAATTCATTTTACATCACCAACTCTCATGTATGGTTATAATGGTAGAATAAATTTATATATGTTATTTTAATGACATATTTACAATCCTATAAAGGTAACATTACACCTATTTTATTACAATTAACTTCACTGAAAAAAAGGTAATAGTATTTATGGTGTATCTGGACTACCACCTTCAGGCAGTGATAGGATCCGTTTTTCATCACTACATCACCTGGATTGTATATATAAGTATATTTAAAGAAATAAAATCATATTTAGGATATTATAAAATTCAGTAAATAGAAAATAATACTTACCTTCTTTCCATAATGATCCTTGAAAATCGGTTATGTTACACATGTGTATGTGTGGCCCATCATATCTAAGATTATAACGTAGTTCATTTTCCAAAACCATATTTAATTATTGGTTTTAAAATTATAATATATGTATTAATATGATAATTATTTCATGATTAATATTATGGATATGATGGAATAATATCCCCATTTATCATGGTCAATACACTAAATCTATTTTCAAATTATGGACTAAATGATCTCAAAGTTCCCAATGTGGAATTAAATGATTCAGTAAATAAATATTTCATTAAGATAAATGAAATAAATTATTTAAGGATAATGTATTAATGATAAAAAAAATTAAGAAATTAAAAAATTTGTATGAGTATCATATAGGTCTTAATGGGAATATATAGCAAGTTTGGACTTGAGGTAAGTGATTCTGTATTAATTTCTATTCATTAAAGAATATTTTATTTTTATACACCTAATTAATTTTATATGGTTTATATAATTGAATTTTAAATGATATATCATGAATATTACAAACTTCTTGATATTTTAAGTTATAATTTGAATTATTTTATCCAAAGGGATTTGACTTGAATGTCTCCTATGTGATAAAGGGTTTATTAACTCAATTTCCTTTCGTTGGGTTATAACTATTATTCAATGACTTTATTATTCCATGATTATATATAAATTTATATCTCAATTATTTTATTCAATATTTTTCATTTTCTATGGATTTAAATTTTTTATACATAATCTCTTCATTGATTAATTCTTAATTCAGTGATATGATCTTTGTAAGGGTTATTTGTCTCAAATTTTCTTTCCTTGGGACATATGTTTATGATATGCACCTATATTATTTTATTAGGTGTATATACTACCTATTTGAAATTTTATATCATTAATACCCTTATTTTTACTACATTTAAAAAATATATTTTATCCATGCATGGTTCTTGTGATTTAATAGTTACCAATGTGGAAAAGGTTTTATGTTAAAATATCATTTATTTTTTGGATTGTGTAGGTTTAATGTAACTTTTAGAGGAAATTATATGATATTATTTTATTTAACCCTATCTATTTTCATTATCTTTGGTTATGAATGTGGTTAAAATTTTAAATTTCCATTTCCTCTGTTATTTATTAAATAAACATCAAGAAAGTAATTTTTAAGTGATACCAATCTTGTATCTTATTTTAGATTGAGAATATTTCTCTTAAAAATCCATTTTTTCTAAAATTATTTTAAAATATTCTTTTATAATCCAAAATTACTTCCTAAAACTATTTTAAATTATACTTTAACTTATTTTAAAAGGTTATAAAAAGTAAATTTCATAATATTTTCCAAATGGGTCACTATAGCCACCCATTTACAAAATGCTTGAAAAGAATGTTATTTTTTAATGTTTAAAAAATGGATAGGTTTTCCCACTCTAATGACCATTATTTAATTTGAATCATTTTTTATAATATTAAGATGTTATATTCAAGGATATTTATTTTCATAATATTTTGTAATTTTTTAGTATTTAAAAGTTATTTTCAATATAATAAATAATATTTTCCTCAAGAGTTATTTTAATGATCTTTTAATGGTATTTCCATTCATAAAAATAAACAAACCATTATTTTACTTATACTATATTAGGGATATTTTGTATATATACAATCCTCATTATTTCTCTAGATGGATTATTATTGTTTTATAGAGATTATCATGGAACCTATTTCGTTTCAACAATATAATCAAGTTATGAAAGGAATAATGGATGTTTGGATGATTTTTCTTATGAGATGAATGATATATGTACTTTATTCATGTTATGGTACATAGAAAGTTTTTACAAAGGGTTGATCCTCATAATAGCTCAAATGTGATCCTGATATGTTTTATATGATGGTTATTACTAGATTTCACTCAAATGAGTTGAGTAATTATATTAGAACTCAATCATATGGTTATTCAAATTTTTAAGTATTCTTTAAGGGTTATGTAATGGTTCTATTAATATAATTCACTATGATAATATAACTTTTTCTTTATGTTTTTATAGGTTTTTAATGATTCCTTGAATCCAGATTGGCATCACATGGATCGTGATTATTGATTAAAATGACTCTTACATTTGTTAAGTCTTTATGATATCTTTCATGATTTATGATCCAGGTATTGATGGGTATGAATTCCCTTATTTTATTCTCATACAATTTAATTATTTCATCATAACATTATTCTCATATTACTCTCACTAA
The DNA here is from genome assembly GCA_963277665.1 of Viscum album. Classification (NCBI taxonomy): domain Eukaryota; kingdom Viridiplantae; phylum Streptophyta; class Magnoliopsida; order Santalales; family Viscaceae; genus Viscum; species Viscum album. Next base: position 1,505,417,685 of record OY728133.1, read on the forward strand.
TGACACTTAGTTGTTAATGATTATGTCTACCCTTACTGAGCATTTGAGTTCATCCTTCTTGTGTTTTCTATTCCCTAGGTTACGAATAATGACTTTAACTTATTTTTATCTAGAAAGGTTTCATATGTGAATAATTTTAATGGATATTTTTAATACTTAATATGAAGGGAAGAGATACTCTCTTGATGTTATGGGTATTTTTATGTAAGAATTTTTCTTAATTCAATAAAAATATAAATTTAAAAATCCTTGGGTATGTAAGTGAACAAATATTTTCTTTTGATGATTTACATTAGTTATTGAAAAAAATTAGTCACATTAATTGGTATCAAAGATAGAAATATAAATTTTATGTTTTTAGACCTGTATTTGAGAGTGCGGGTTTTGGGATTATATAGTTTGTATCAGAGAAAGTTTTAGACAACTTAGATACTGTGATGTTTTCATGATAGGTCATCTTAAGAGTTATGGTTACCTTTATGGGTTTTTAATTTTAAGGTTGATTGTATTTTCAAAGTCTTAGACACCCCTTTGGGGTTTTAAGTTATTAAATTTTAAGGTGAATAATTATATTTTGGGAGACATTTTATTGGGTTGAGGTATATGTAATACTTACGTTTAAAATGAAGTATTATTTTAGGATTCATGGTTGAATTAACTTTTGGAAGAATATATGATCTTCATGTGTATTTATGGTGATTCATTCTATATATGAAAATTATTGTTTATATTTGGAATTATATGATTAGAGTATATACTTTTTTTGGTATATTTCTTCATTAGTAAATAATTTTAATTGGTGATAAATGATAAATTAATCTTAAAAGAATGTGTGATGAAATACTTCTAATTTTTGGGTTTTAATCATGGTCAAGAATATTATGAAGAATTTTAAAGATAGTTATTTATAGAATTATTATAATGAACTTTGTGTTTTACTGTTAGATTTTTGTGATTAATGTATTTTTTCTTCATATAAATATTTATATGCTTCGTTAATTATCTTACCTTGTGCTAAAAATTTTGTTTTTTGGTTAATGTCTAGAGATATAAAGAAAAATGTTTTATCATTTTTTAAGATTATGTTATATGTTTGAAGTTGATTCAAGCGTTTTATTTATTAAAATTTCATCATGAATTCTCATCATTTAGAGAAACTAATGAGATTGGGGTGAAATTTTATTAAAGGGTGAAATTATACTTTTAATGTAAATATATTTCAATAAGTTATTAGTTTAGATGGTAAATAAATTACTAGTATATAGTAAAATATATCTTGAAAAAAAAATTATATTCCATTACCTTAATTTATTATGAATTGATGTCTTATTCATCCATCATGTATTTATAGTTTTTTGGTCATTAACATTCTCTATATAATTCACTTTATTGTAATCAATGTTCTCTATCACACATAATTTGGATATTAATTTTCCCTATATGTTAATTTATTCTCTTTAAACCAATATTACCCTATTTTTAAACCTAGTATGTATTATTCTATATGATATTCAAACATCTCTTTCCCACATTTCAAGAGGAAGTTTTATTACCTCTTTTTACGGTGTGCGATTCTATGAAAAGAATTTTTAAATTTCAAAACTTTTATTACCAATATCCAGTTAGTATTTTGATGTTTTAATTTGTTAAGTTGGAAAGAATTTATTATCCTGGTATTATGAAAATAAACATTGTATCTCATAGTGTAAAATATATACAACACTGAGCTTAAACGAACCCCAAAATAATATTATTTAAATATGACTCTTATAACCTAGTTGTTAAATTTGTAGGTCTGAATAGTATTAAGAATTTTGTTAAATATATATAAAGGTTCTAAAAAATATAAATTAATTTATTAATTATTATGAAATTATCACTAATTTATTTAGTAAATTCATTTTATTCAACAAAGAAATGTTTTCTTCACAAATGATTTCTATTAACTTTTATGAGAAAATATTATAGTTAATTATAGAAACATTTTTAAAATTTATTTTATAAAATAAAATTAATTTTTAAAATTAGAATATCAAAAATTATTTTATGGATAATTCTTTTATAATTTTTATAAAATATTGATTTTTCAGTGAAAAAAAATAATGATATATATTGAAAAATATATTTTCTTCTCGATTATTTACAAAGTAAAATTTTATTTTGGATTAGTTTTAAAAATTTATTAGTTAATTTTTAATTAAAATAATAAAATTATGGTTTTTGATGTGAATTTTAGACCTGAATTTAATATTAAACTGTTTCTATTTTAAAAAGGTATTTTTTTGGAAAAAAATCGTTTTTCCTTGTTTTGTTGGTTTATTTTTAAAATAAATTATCACTATTACTTATTTTGAATCATGAAAAATAGATTCCATATTTGGAATCAGTGGGTCCAAATATTAGTAAATAGGTCCCTTTTATTCTTATTAATTATGATTAGTAATCATAGAAATCGTTGTTACCATGGTAATGTGTAAATTGGGTAATTAAGGGTTAAAGATAAAATGATAAGAACTATAAAATTAACCTAAAATTTGTCTTAATTTTATTAGATGAATCCATTTCATCAATACTTATCTAAAATTTTCTTATATGACCTTTCTCATTTGAACATGATGATGACATTCATAGTATTTTATGTAATGAAAAGTGAGCAATGTCTCAATCTTATTTTTCATAAATATAATTTTTTTAACAAGGGGGGAAATAAGGGATATGTTTGGTTATAAATATTATATTGAAATATAAATTTTTTATCTTAATCACAGTAATTTTTTTATTTTTTAGCAAATAAATAATTACCATAAATTCTTACACAATGCTGACATAGTAATTATTCAATTAATAAAAAAATAAAAAAATGATATTTAATATATTAAAAGTAATATAATTTGAGATAATTAATGTGTTACATGATTTTTTTTGATAAATATGAAATATTACAGATCTATGGATACACTGGATTTTAATTACAATTTTTTCTTATAGTTTTAAATACCAAATTAAATGAATTTTTCCAAAATTGACATTATTTTTTTTTATAATAAATAATATTTTATTAAATGATATTAAATTCCTAAATGTCCTATATTCATAAAATTTATTTTTATATGGTTTAAAATTTTATCTATGGTGTATTTATGTTTATTTATTCCATTTATAGTGACTATGTTGACCATCAAAGAGTAAAAACCCTGTTATCGTGGTAAATTAAAAAAGGGTTAACGAAGGGTTAAAACACAAAATATGAGGGTAAAAATGTGATCTAAAATTATCTATATTCTATTATATGATATAATTTCAAATAAACCCCATATTAATTTCTAATTTTATCAATTTTTATCCATTTGAACATCAAAATTATTTTCTATTAATTTAATATTTTTTTAAATTTCAAGAGTGCCCCTCCCCTCTCTTATAAAAGGGAACCTCTTTTATCATTTCTTAACACCTCAAGAACCATTTTCTCAAAAAATTACATGCCTAATACCTTAATAAAATACCTAAACATTTTCTATACGAATTATTTTTCTCATGATTCCATCCATAGAGGTATTAAGTTGTGATGAAAAGTTGGTTGTCTAAAGTAAAGGAAAATTTCCAAACTAAACATTTTTAATTTATTTCTTAATCTACCTCCTTAAAATATTACTTAACCATGATTGAGTAATAAAATAAATATTCACCATGTAATTATATTTTATTATGTTAATTTCATAACCAATATACATCTCTAACCACTGTTAAATGGGAAATGAACCCATCATTAGTGGGTACAGCGGATTACCGCCTCATGGACTGGTGTAATTCAATTTCCTTCACCAAATATCTAGGATGTTAATAATAATGGATTAAATGTATATATATGATATTAATGACATATTTATGATTATTTATATATGATATAACAACTATTTTCTTACCTTTTCATTCATTGAAAAATGATAATGTCATTCATGCATATGGGTGGACTACCACCTCCAAGAAGCGATGTGATTTATTTTTCATCATTACATCATGTGTATTTTATATATAATTATATTTAAATAAATAATATGATATTTATTATGTTATCATAATTCTGTAATTATAGAATATTACTTACCTATATTCCATAATTATCATTTAAAATTTGAAACATTACTCATGTGTACGTACGGTCAATCGTCTCCATGGTTATAACATAATTCATTTTTCATAAAAATAGTTCATGATTGGTTTTAAAAGTATAATAAAATTATTAAGATGATAAATATTTAATTATTATTATTCTATAGATGAGGTAACAACTACAACTTTTACCACAATCAATATAATGAAGTTGCTTTGAAATTATTGACTGAACAATCTCAAAGTTCTCGATGTAGAATTTATTGATTATGGAATTAACTATGTCATTAAGATAAATGAAATAAATTTTTTAAGTATTAGTTATTAAATATATAAAATTTTATTGAGAAAAAAAATAGATATTTATAAAATAAATAGGTTTTAAAGGACATATATTGCAATTATGGACTGAAGGGAATGGATCAAGTTCAATTTCCATTCGTTGAGGCTTGTTTTTATACTATGAACCTATTTACTTTTATATAGTGTATATACTGCCCATTTTCATGATATATAATTAATACTATATAATTAATGATATTTTAAGTTTCAATTTGAATTATTTTATCCAAATAGATTTGACTTGGAAGTTACCAAGTGGTAATGTGTTTCTTAACTCAATTTCCTTCTATTGGGTTATAAGTCTTCTTCTATGACTTTATTATGTAGAGATTATTTGTAAATAAATATCCCATTTTATTTATTATATATTTACACTTTTTATGTATTTACTATTATTACACATAATTTCTTCATTTATTAATTCACAATTCAATATTATGATCTTTATAAGGGTTGTTCATCTAAAATTCCATTTCCATGGGACATATGTTTATGATATGATTCTATATGATTTTATGAGGTGTATATAACTCTCTTTGAAATTTTATATCCTGAATATCCTTATTTTTAGGATATATAAGGTTTCATTTTATGTTATTATTTTTTTAGGATTATGATTGAAAACATACCAAAGTGAAAAAGGATTTATGTAATAAACTAATTTATTTTTGAGATTATTTATATTCATGTTCCATTTTAGAGAAAAATATATGATCTTATTTTATTAAACCATATATCTTTACGTAAAATTTGGTTATGAATGTGTTTCACATGTTTAATTTCCATTTCCTCCTCTTTTGATTAAAGAAACATTAATAAATTCAATTTTAAGCGATACTGATCTTGTATCTCAATTTTGATTGAGAATTTTCATCTTCCATATAATTGTATTCTATAAATTTTTCAAAAAATTTCTTTTCTAAACATTTATTATTTCAGAATTCTATTTTACATAATATTTTACCTTCTTTTAAAAGGTTTTAAAGAGGAAATTTCTTATTGTTTTCCAAATGGGTCACTTTAGACTCTATTTTACAAAATCATTTAAAATAATGTTTATTTTTAACATTTACAACATGAATGGATTTTTCACCCATCATGACCATTATTTTACTTTAAGATTACTTTTAATTTCCCAAGGCAATTTTCAATAAAATTAATTTTAATAATATTTTGTAAATTTTTAATTTTTAAAATTTATTTTTAATTTAAGAAAATGATATTTTCCTCAAGAACTATTTTAATGTTATTCACATTCATTAATTTTTACAACCATTGTTTTTACTTGTGATCCACATGGGATATTTCTTTCTAGTTATTATCCTCATTATTTCTCTGGATATATGATAAATATTTCAAGGAGATTGACATGGAACTGTTTAATTTTCCTTGGGTTAATCAGGTTATTAAATGAATAGTGTTTGTTTCAATTATTTTTATAATTGGAAGAAAGATCAATATACATTATTTATTTTAGGATTCTTAGACATTGTTGGTAAGGGTTTGATCATAATTATAGATCATAAGTGATCCTAATATATCTTATACTATGGGTGTGTCTAGATAACACTCCAATACATTGTGTAATTATATTCTAATTCAATTATATGGTTATTATAATATGTAAGGGTTATGTATGTTTTTTAAGAAGATAATTCTTTATGAGACCAACACATTTTTATTATAGTTTCTATGGGGTTTTAATGATTCCTTTGATCAATAATGACATCACATGTCTCGGGATTATTGATTCCAATGACTCTTACCATTATTGAAGCATTATTCCATGTTTCTTGATTTATGATCTAGTTATTAATGGGTATGAATTAACTTATGTTATATTCATTAACTTTGATTATTTCATCATAAACTTATGATCATATTACTCTCATTAATGATAATCAATTGTTAATTCTTATATTTACCATTATTGAGAAATTGAGCACAAACTTCTTTTTTATTGGTCCATAGGTTATGAAGAATGATCCTAGTTTATTTTTATCAATAAATTCTTTTTATGTGAGGATATTTACGGGAGATATTGAAGACAAAATATGGAATTTTAAAAGATATGTATAGTAGGAAATATAATCTCTTGAAGTCATGGGCATTATTTATGAAATATTTTGTCTGAATTCTATAAAACTTACTTAGGTACATAAGTGATCCAATAATTTATTTTCATGTTGTAAATTTTTTAATGGAAAAAATTGGTTAACATTTACTGGTATCAAAACTATAATTGTAATGTTTTTGTTGTTATCATCAGATCTGGGAGTGCTGGTTTCAGGCTGCTACATAAATGGGTCAACATTTATGATATTATTGATTTTTAGGAATATTTGGGTTGATAAATACTAATAAATATCTTTCCAAATATGTTTTAAACATATTATAATACTTTTAACATTTTTTTATATTTTACTCTTTTATTATTTAACTAGGTAAATAGTTCCTAACTTTGTTATCTTATGTTTTGTTAAAAATATAACATAACCTATATTACCAAATCTGGGGGTGATAGAAATAAATTTGACATCCATACAATCAAATTAATCATTTAAATATTATAAAATTGACATTTATATTATAAGAGATAATTTGAATAAAAAAATGTGTTAATAGAAAAATGACATGGTGGTCATTATGTATTCTTAATCTTACTTACTATAGATTTCTAATTAAAAGAGTGTTTATATATTTATTTTTGTTTTTAAAAAATATATTAGATTCATTATTTAATGTATCTAGTTTTTAATGACTAGATATAAATTCATTGATATTAATAAAATAATAAATTCAAAATAATTCTTTTACCATTATCCTGGTAATTACCATTAATCCTAATAATCAAAATTTTACACCTAAAAATGGAATTGATCATATTAAATAGTATAAATTTTTTTATCTAAAATATATGAATCACATTATTAAATTGACTTTCTATGTGAATAGATATTAATATTGACTTTAGTTTATCTAATTCATAAAATGTGTTTTTGGAAAAAGTTTATTTTTAAGAAAGAAAGATTTATGATTAGGATATAATTATCAATGTCATCGATTCCAATGAATTTGAAATAATTATTATTATTAAAAATATATTTATCTTACATTAAAATAAATAATAAACTTATTTTCATCATGTAATAATTAATTAAACAAAATAGTCTAAAAACGTTTTCATTAAAACACTACATAAATTTTAAAAATGTTGAGCATGATTTTATTAATTAAACTTATTATTATAAAATGATTTGTTAAACTATATAATATAAATTTGTATATTTAATTTTTTTTAACTTCTATATAATGTTAATGTGATGGCATTAGAATAATTCCATATTATTCAATATTATCCTAAAATCCAATTATTTTAGAAGAATAAAAAAATACATCATAAGATATGTTTTTTGTGAGGAATTAAATAATGAATTTTAATTTATAAAATTTAAATTGTAAAATTGTATATTTAAATTTTTAAATTAATATATATAATATAAACAAAATATATTTTATTGAAAATATCCTTTTTAATATGTACTCATATTAATTATTTACCTTCTAAATTGATAAATTTTAATTTTTTCCCTTTTCTTTATTTATTATGGATTTAGTAATTATGTATTATTAATATTTTTATGTTTTTTTACATCGGTAGAAGTATGTGACACAAGTTATAAAACCTTTTTTTTATTTTAAAGGATCCAAAATCTTTTGTACTTACATTTTACCCCTTAAATAAATCATTTCCTTACAATTTTAATTGTTACCCACTAATAAAGGTATTATAGGTTATTCTTAACATATTTATTATTGTAGATAAAAATTAGAATATGACATCTAGCTTGTTATCTTAAGATCGATTAATAAACATATCTTTCCTCAATCAACATTGATTGTTTATACCCTATTCGTATATTCTCTAGAGTATACCTCACCCAAAACTACCTAAATCTACAGGTAATAAAACCATATTTAAATTGAATATTCTTCTAGAAATTTAATCTATATTTAATACTCAAATGGTATTATCCACTTGTTTATTAAAGAACACACTATCAAATATATACCGTAATCCCTGAAATGAAATAAAATTCACCAAAAAATAAACTATCATCAATTCCAATGATATCAATACTACATAATTGAAATTTTAAAAAACACATAAACCATTATTATCGAAACATTAAACATTTAATAAAACTAAAAACCTTCCATACCATTAAAATGACTTCTTCAATGCTCCATCCAAAATATAACCTCACTATAAAATTATTTCTAAATGTTATATATGCCATTTAATATGTGATTTAAAACTATTAACATAAAACTACTAAATATAGATCCTTATTTGTTCCATATAATCCTCAATAAATTTTAGAAAATACCAAATTATCATTAATACATATTACTTTACTAATTAAAATATCTAATATCATATAGATTTAATATTTATAAGGAGATCTACCTCATTTACATTGGTAATACTAGAAAACTCTCCTTTAAATCATAACATGTATATACTAAGATTCATATATTTATGTAAGATCTTGTATTTTATATTAATACATAGTGGTTTTTAAAAATATACCTTTCTCAAATTCATCCCCATGATCCAGTTTCTACCAAATACTAAAATGAAATGGTTATGATAATAACCAAAAAAATCAAAGTATATGAATATGAGAAATCATTCAAAATATGTATTCTCTAATGAGACCTTCATTTAAACCTATGATATATTCATTTTAACTATTTCAAAATTGGTCAATCCAATAACTCTATTGGATCTACCATGGTTACTTTAGGTTAAGTTCTATCATACTTATTAACCTAATACCTTATTTTAATTAAGAAATAATACATCATAATCTTTTGTAAAGAATATAAAATCAACCAAAGCATATCAACTAGGAGTTCTTAGCTTGTTTTGAAATCTTATTCCCACTCATCATGTATCAAGGTGATGATTGAGTCAATGATCAGCCAACCCTTTTTGGGTGAATACCAATATGTGCATCTATATCATATTTATATCCACTTTCTAGTATCTAGAAAGGGATTTATATCTAAGAAAACAACTTAATTAAGACGTTGCCATTATTTCCATATATCATTTACTTAGACTCAATATTTAGGTTTTTACTAAGTTTCTCTAACCCTAAAACCAAAGGTAGCTAAAATAGTCTCCAAAATTACTAAATTATTCACAAAAATAATTAAATAATTCTCTTATACCAATAGAATTTTCCCATTCTAAACATAACATAACAAATATATTATTCCATTGATTTAAATAATTCCCCTCAAAAAAAATTCACAATCCAAGGAAATCAATTTTTATTATCTTGCAGATTAGATATATAAATAACTTCTTTTAAAAAATTTCAAACGTTTATCCATAATCATACTCCAATAGACCCTTTCTATAAATCATTCATGATAAAATCAACCCCATAACTACGGGATTTGAAACATAAGAAATGGGTGATATAAAATTCTCAATAAGATAAAATACATATCAAAATTTATTAGATCATAAACGAGTAGGAGAGTATTATAAATACATAAATAAAAAAAATAAAACCCCAAAATTCTATGGATAATAATAAAAAAATGGAGTAATATAATATCATTATAATATTGTTAAGGAATAATAAAATAAATTTCTTGGTCTAAAAAAATATCAATAATCATAAAATCTAAGATCCTAATATAAAATTTTAGAATATTTAAAAAATAAGGAATATTCAATAAAACATTCCATAACGTGATAAAGAAATTGAAAATGTTGTATAATAATAAACATAGGATTCCTTATCAATGTAAACCAAGATACTCACTAACTTCTTCATGTATAAAATTAAGAGTATTGATAAATACCATCACACTCACCCATTTTGAACCTAGATACTCTCTAACTTACTCACACGTAAAATTGTGAGTATAAATTAACACCATCACACTCACACTTTATGAACCCAGCTACTCACTAACATATTCACACAAAAATATATGAGTATATATTAACACCATCACACTCACCCTTTATTGACCTAGGTACTCACAAACCAATTCGCACTTAAAATTTTGTATAGAGTTTAGTTCCATTAAACTAACCCAATATATACCTTGATACTCACTTATATATTTACACATATAATTGTGAGTAGCACTTAATACCATCAAACTGACCATTTTTTAACCTAGCTACTTTAAAACCTATTCACATAACATTTCTATCTCATGAGATATAACCTTTTACCCAATTAATTAGAGGTATATATAGGTCCGGCCCATCTCATAATATAAAAATTTTTGCGCCACTTGAAAATCAAACATTAATCAAATCATAAACAACCCATTTAAAAATAATAGGTTTTTAAAAATATAATAACATCACATAACATTAACTTAAGAAATCATATAATATCATAAATCTCATTTTAAAAAATAAATCATGTCATAATAACATATAAAATGCTTTCAAAATATCACCTCATGAAAAAACCATAGAGTGAAAATATAATTAAAATTACAAAAACATTCACAAAACCTTTTTGAAAAATTTACATGAAAATTACTTTCGAAAAAAATTTAGGGAAGTTTAAGAGAATGATTTTAAAAAGTTTATTATAAATAGATCCTAATAAAAATTCCTTAAAAAGAGAAAAAAGTTTCAAAAATGGGAAATGAAAATAATTTTAAAATGTTTAATTTTATGAGAATATTTAATAATGTAAACATGAAAAAGACATAAATGTTTCAGTAAAAGATGTGAAAATACTTTGATAAAATTTTATTTCAAAATTAATTTTTAATAATGGGAACTTTAAATATATATAAATTTATCCAAAAGGGGAATTTAAAACACATTGAAAATATTTACTTTTAAAAAGAATATTTAATAATAGAAACATAAAAGAGTAATAATGGTTTCAAAAAATGGAAGGGAAAATAATTTGAAATCATTTACTTTTAAAAATAATATTTACTCATATAAAATTAAAAAATACATAAAGTTTTTAAAATTTTAGTATGGTGTGATAAAACGTTTAATTTGGAATCAACAGAAAAACTTTGGAACATTTTGATATAAGCTTGTTTAAAACCCACATTTCTAAGAAGATTTTAAAAAAATACAATTTAAAATAAGGTATATAAATATTTATGTCTTCTAAAAATATTAAAATGTGAATAAAATATTTTATTCTATAAATTTAATGACCATACAAATTACACATATAGAATATCATATTTTATAGTTCAAGATTTTTGGAAGGAAGCTAAAAATAAATCCTTATGGATTGTGTAACATTTGAATAAAAAACTCTTGAATGAGGATGAAAGTTAAATTAGACTTAGAATAACATGAATTAAAAACTATTTGATTATATAATATATCATATAGGTAAAATACACACTAATTAAATGAAAATAGGTGCATAATAATAATGTCTTGGTGAAGGGGAAATTGAGACAAAATCCCTTAAAATTTATAAATGTTATAATAAAAACCCCATGAAAGATAAAGAGAATTAATTTGAAGTTAAAATACCTAGATAAATATGATTCATGATATTATTATAGAAATATGTAATATATACACTATTAAAATGAAATTAGGTGCACAAAAGAAAGTGTGACTCAATGGAGGAAAATTTGAGATGAACCCATTTCTACTTGAGATATGAATGGATTAAAAGAAAATAAAGGAGATATTGTGAAATAAAACTTTATATCTAATCACTAAATGTTATTTATGATTAAATAATTCTTTTGGGTAGTATTTATTCCACATAAAAAATAAATATGAGAAAAACATGTAATCATGCCTCAATAAAGTTGAATTTAAGTCATTAAACCCTCACCTTGCTTCATTGCTTGGTTTAGGACCCTATAACCTCCTGTAAAAAAATATATAACTTAAAAAAATGTAATAACCCTAATAATAAATATTAAACTTTTATAATCTTTATTATAATTCATTTTCATGAGTATATTAATTATTTATATTTTGTGTTATGACCATCGAGAGTTAATAACTTTAACTTTTTTTAATAATTTGGATATCATTACTCATAATTTGATACCAAGTTCAAATTTTATATATCAATTAATATTATTTAATATATAAATTATATTTATTTAAAATTTTCTTGTTTTAACTCATATGAATTTTTCTTACATTATGTGAAAATCGAGTTGATAAAGTTTTATTTCTGTAATTTTAGCAAAAAAAAACAATTTACTTTAATAATATAATATAATTACTATAATATTTAAAGAACATTAAAATAATCATGATTTTTGTGTATATTATAATAATATTATTTTTAATGTTATAATAATCATCCATAATCATATTTTAAATCATTTTTCATATTAGTGGTAAAACTAACCCATACATGAACACGCTTTAACTCGATTGGCGATTATATTTAATTAAGTGTTTATTTTGAAATAATATATTTTTGATAGAAGAATAATTATATTATTTTGATTTTTTATTATTATTAACCTATTTTTATGATTTTTAGATAATTTATGAAATTATAAATGAAAAAAAGAAAAATGTTTTGACATAGAGTTGGTAATCTACACATATGCATGATTATCATGCTTGTTTCTCAATGCATAAGAGGGGGTGAATGTGGATATTAAATTTACATTAAAGAATAATAATTATATGATATATATCATATTTATTCACCATTAATATCATTCATTAAAATTGGTAATGAAAATCAAACGACGTCTCTTTGTGGATGTGGTAGTCTGTGCACTGCACTAATGATGTTCTTTTGTTTTTCTAATTAGATGAAAATGAATAAATAAGGTATGTACCACTAATATTATAACATATAAGTATAATAATGATACTTGAGTTATAATATTATTATATTGATAATATATTTGGATGAGTAAGCTTAATAAGACAAGATAGTGATGATATAACACTTATGTTGGAGATATGATTTTCCTTTGGAAAGTCCCTTGAAACTGAAGGGATTAGGATAACTATGAGTGACTATGGGATTATTTTTTTTTAATCAGGGTTATAGGAGATTAAAATTTAATAGTTCAAAGGAGTAATTTTAAATTTAGGCATATTTTTTAAGGGTTTCAGTGATCCACTTTTATAATAAAGTAAAAGGATAATTTTAGAAACACAACTTATATTTCAATAATTCCATGACACTATTCAAAGGTCAATGCCCCAATTATTTTTAAAGTATTCTTTTTGTGGTATATTTGGATCGATAAATAATCAAAAATGTATTTTCACACATTTTTTATACATTTTATTAGGATTTTACCATTATGTTTTTTCTTTTTACACTTATATTTTTAATCTAGGTAACCAGTTTTAAACAATGTGATTTTATGTTTTTCTAAACATGTAACATAACCCATATATCCAAAAAAAAATTAATGATATTAAATTTAAAATCTATATAATTAAATTCAATTTTTAAATATTATAATATTGAATTTTAATTTAAAACATATAATTTGTTGAAAAATTGTTTTGTAGAAAAAAGAAATTTTAAAAATTATTAATTATTAATCTTATTTAGTAATTATTACCAATTAAATGAGTGTGAGTATATTTATTTATTTTTGACATCATATTAAATTCATTCTTTAGTGTATTTACATTTAATTTAGTCAATTTAAATTATTTGACATTAAAAAACAATAATTTTAAAATAATTATTTCACTATTATCATGGTAATTACAATCAATACTAATATTATAAATTTTATAAATAATGATTAAATTTAATATATTAAATAGTATGAATATATTTATTGAAAATATAAGAATAAATTTATCAAATTAAATTTTTCATTTTTAGTAAATTAATCTAACTTTACTGTATGTAACATGTAAAACCCTTTTTTGAATAACATTAATTTTAAGCAAAAAGATTTAAGATTTGGATAAAATTATCAATTTCATTGATTAAAACAAATTTAGAATTATTATTATTCATAAATTAGTTATTTAACTATAAAATTAATCAAAAATTTAATTTCAACATGATGTAATTAATTAGACAAAATATCCAAAAAAATTGTTTTCATTCAAATGCTAAATAAATTTTCAAAAAGTTGAGAATGGGATTATAAATTTAACATATTATTTTAAAATGGTTTATTATAATATATTATAAATAAATCATACATTGAAAAGGTTTTGAAAAATTATTTTTCATATCAAATTGATGGAAAAATCATCATTATTCAGTCTTCACCTAGAAACCATTTATTTAAAAAACTAAACAATAAATATTAAGCTAAGTTTGTTTTGAGGAATTAAAAAATGAATTTTAATTTAAAAAATATAAATTATAAACATGTAAATTTATATTTTTAAAATAAAATATAAAATAAAATGAAAAGATATTTTATTTAAAATAACCATTTTAATATTAACTCATATTAATTATTTACCTTTCAAAGGTAATAAATATTAATGGTATACCATATTATTATTTACTATAACATTATTTAAAATGTATTATTAATATGTTATGGTATATTTACACTTTTTATTGAGTGTCAAATAAACTATAGAACATAGTATGTATTGTAAAGGCTTTAAAATCTAGTTTGTTACAGATAAAATTTAACTCTTACTATTTTATCCTAATTTTATCTACCTTGATGAAATTAGGAGAGACCTTCGATTTAATTTATCAAAATTTAATTTTTATCCATAATAGAATTATGATTATTTCTTAAGATTTATCTAATTTTGATGAATAATATTTGACTTTAAATATTTCCTTTTGAATGATTTTTTTCAAATCTATATAGATCTTATCATTTCTTCTAGAATTAGTATTCTTAAATTTTTCATTATCTTAAAGAGTTATCTTGTCTTCCTAAATATTTTTTTAGTTATTCCAATATTCATTATGGATTTATAAATTTTTAAAAATATCATTGTGTAATATTTTTGTTTCATCATATAATTCATTCATCATATATTCATTAAAATTATAATTGGAGGAATCATTTTCAGAATAATTTAACTTATTTAAATATTCCATTAATTAGAGGATTTTTTATTTTTGGAACCATATTATTCACTCGAATATGATTCTTCAATAAAACTCCACTCAACTATAAATTGTCTTTTATACATAAATTTCCCTTTATTATTCATTCCTTTCATCTTGTATAATTTGAGTTTTATATTCCATTTCCACTTAGATTCATAATAGGTCGCATCTATAACTTCATTTGATATAGTATTAAATTTTTGGTTTGTTTAATGATCATATATTAAATGATCTCTTTCGGTACTTCTTGAATATCCCTTCATTCTCCTATAATATTTTCTGAAAAAATTACTAGCTTCATCACTTTAATTTTTCTATAAATCACAATATGATGACAAGCAAGAAATTTGTTAATATTTTTAAATATATTCATATAATTTTATTAAATTATTCTTAATTTATATATTTTAATTCTAATTCATTGTTAAATAATGATCTGATAAGATCATCTAGAATATGCTTTTTAAATTTCTTAATTTCATCATTATTTACAATCTTAGTATGATTTTTTTACTTAGATATCTTAAAAATATTTCATCTAAAATAGTATTACCTAGATATTTTCCTAATGAATTAAAGACATTTATAATTATTATGAATCTATTGACCATCTGATTTATAATTTTATTTTCACCGATCTTGAAATCCTGGTATTATACTCATAACATACCAGTATTAGTATGAATTAATTTATAGGAATAATAATGAGTTATTTGTAGTATTATCCACTTATCATATAAAGTTTTACATGTTGAAATATAAATTAATTAATTAATATAATAATATATTAGGTTCATGATTTTATAATTAAACACATTTTTCAAGGAATTAACACTAGTTAGAGTTTCAAGACTAGCCTCAGGGATTTTATAAGGTTTTATTAGGGTTTTCCAATGTACAAAACTTTTCTAATTCGATTATACTTCCATACAAACATACCAATTGTCATAATTATTACCATCAAAGAGTGGATGTTTTTTTGGAGCACAAATATCATTAAAAGTTGTTCCTTCAATATAAAATAGTTATTTTCCATAGTTGATTAAGTCTGAGATAAAAATTTTCAAAAAATATATATATATAACATAGTACTAGTAATTATATAAATGTACAACCTTTGATAAAAATTATTTAGCTCTGAAGGAATGATTGAAAAAATTTCCAGACTAAGTGAATTGACCTATTTAAAAATTTTAAATACTTATCATTGTTAACTTAATAGAAAGTAGAAAAAAATATGATCAAAAAAATTTAGTAGTTTAGATCATTGTGATCATACATAAATTCTTCACACTCCTGACATGAAAATATGGAAACCACTAAAATAGTGACCTAAAATTTAAAATGAGTCAAGGAACTTTATAATTTATTTTTAATTCCTAGTTACGAAACATAAATCTATAATTTTTCTCACTTGAAGGCACAACTCATATCCTTAATTTTGAATTAGAGGAATAAACAACCATACCTTTTTATTTTATTATACAAAGACTCAACCAATAAACATTCCTTTTCAACCTATAGGGATAACACATGACATGACTTTTATGGGGGTAGTATATCCCATAAAATAAGGTATTTATTTTATATGTGAAAAAATAAACCAAATTAATGTAAAAAAATATTGAAAGGGTTATGAACCATATAAACTAGTTGAATAAGTAAATACTACTTTTTGAAGCAGTAGTTTACACTTCAGAAGCATAAGATCTGAATGATGAAGCTCTTCGTTCCCAGAAATAGTGGTAGTGGTTTCTATGAAATTCCACATAGCAGAGTATAAAATATATCTATCCTCATTTAATTATGTCAACATTGGTTCTATATAACATTTTTAAAATATTTATTCATGCACATAAACATTCAAAATGTTAGTTATTGAACTTTTATTTTCCGAAAACAGTATTCTCTTGTGATTTCAATAAACTACTACTAATTTATTTGATGCATATTCCACAGATAATGCTTCACATTTATTACTCATTATGTGTGTATGAAGTAGTACTCATGTGTCATCTATTAAAAAATTTTAAACACACTAACAAGATGTATAAAAAACTCATTATAATAATTAATATAGTAGTAAATATTCTATAATAATTAACATTAAAGTCCTTGTAATACTCCTATATACCTTAAAATATATACTCTTCTTATTTTAAATAATTTCATTTTTAATCTCAAAAATTTTCCAATATTTTTTCATGAATATTTATAAATGTATCACCAATATTAATTTTGATTTAAATATACATAAAATTTATCCAAATATATTTTATTTACATCATAATAATTAAAAAGTAATTATGGAATGATTAAATAAATAAGATCATTCAAGATAAGTATATCGTAAATAGATATATTAAAATATATATAAAATAGATCATATTTAAAATTTTATAAAAAAAACTATTGAAGTATGCACAAGTATCATTTTTTTCATCTACATAAACATTATTTTTTGTGTAACCATGAATGTGTGTATGGATGAATGTGTGTAAGTGTCATTATATGTAACCATTTATTTTTTGTGGCATGTAAATAACATATAACTGTAAGTATGGTCTGTGTAATAATCATCTTACATTTTTTAAGAAGAATCATACTGTTCTATAAGTACCATAATATGCTTCATAACAATCATTACAGTGTTCTATATAAACATCATTTATTTTATTGTAAGAATCATATAAACACCATAAGTATTGATTTATTCATGTTTAGCATCAGACAGATTGACCATAATGGTCCCACATATTTCTAGAAAATACTTTCAGAAATTTTGTGAAAATAAACATAAAATTTATAGAATAAAAAAATATAAATAAAAATAAATAAATAAAAAATAATAAGTAATAACTATAATAAGAATATCTGAGAAATTGATTAAATATTTCAATGAGAAATTATAATTATCCAATTATGAAAACATAAATATATCAGTCTTAATCCAAATCATAGATAATTAGATTATTCTATGAAATCAATTTATAAGACATATAAATAATGTGAAGAAGAAATCAGTAAATAATATCTGCAATTATATTATCTTTTATATGTAGTGGAAGATTAAAGAATATTTCTCACTCATTTCAATGAGAATAAAATAATGATTTTGTAATTTATAAATTCATAAATTAATAAAATATATATTTTTAATTATCAAAAAAATAATTGAGTAAAGTGACAGAAATCCACTCAACATCATACTATGATGATCTTGATATCCCAATTTATAAAATTTCCTGAAAGTTATAAATAAAAATCATGGAATATTATTGGAAATCAATCTGAAATATGGTAAAACTATATAAAATTATAGAATATACCCTAGTTTGTATCACGAGTTCAAAAATACCTTGCTCGCTCATTTCTTACTCCACCCAATATGAATCTTGTTCAAATCACCATCTACCTAATTGGATTTAACAAGTGACCCTCTTTCAACTCATTCGGATTTATTCTATGATTATCCCTCCTAGATTCCACCACATCCATTTCCCCTTTTCCAACTAGAAAATCAAAACCCCTTTTTTTACTTAAACATACACCCAACTTCACTAAAAGAATAGAAACACTGTGCAAACTTTCCCCTTCCCTTTTATGATCTATCACTTTCTATTCCCCCATTGCGTTTAAGAATAAAAAAGTTTCTTAACTTCCCAATAATTGGAAGAAAGGTTTTGAGAGACATAAAAACTTATATCCAATCATGATAAAACATGTAAATCCAATCGCAACCCCTTACCACCATAGCCCACTTCACGTTATACAAAATCCTAAACCCATATTATTACACAAATCTCATCACCTCACACATCCTAAAGTGAGGAGTCCACCCAAAATCATCTTCAATATTAAATCTAATTAAATATCCACTAATACTATGATAGATTCAAAAATATCAACATGAATAAAAAATATTCAAAAAAAACTAGATATACTAACCTTGGTGAAGATCATCATATATTGGCTCATCATGTAGGAAATCAGATTCATGCATTTAGAGAATATTGTTGAGATATGTGAGGTGGTTTACTAAGAGATTAGTTTATATTTTTTTGTGACATTTCAAGTATGATATTTAAAATATAGAGTTTTTTTGGGATAAATACATTGAAATACCACCCTAAAAGATTTTGGAATCAAGATATGAATCAATGGCCATTATTTTTTCAAGACACGGGCCTATAACAATTTTATTATAGATCCCAAAAAGGACTCTTTGAATCAATAGTAGATGAATATTATGATTCACTATATTAAAATTCATGATATGTACAAGACTAAGAAAATCCATTTAAAGAGATACCACCTTAATATCACCTATTTTGTGACAAACCAGTCATCGATTACTATGGGTGAGTCACAAGGAAGAAATAGATAGCTTGATGTCATCATTATCCACTCCATTTTTTGAGGCCTTGTTATTAATATGGCTTAGTAATTTTCTATTTATTTTTAGAGACATGATAATAAGGACAAGGTGATAACAATGGGGGAAACATAATTACATATTTGGTTAAGAATTTTTAATCCTTCTAGACATTTATTCCACTTAACTCCCTTTGGAAGCTCCAACTAATTGATTTTACTTTATTAGATAATATGGGGTTACTATATAATGATGTTGACACATACATATAGTCTGAGGATTATTCATTAATGAATGCAATGAATGAATCTGTTAAGGGAAACTCTAATACTATCTTCTACTCTAGGGTAGCCTCCACACACTAATCCAAGACAGAACCTTTTTCTGCACTACCTACCTCTATTTTTTAGTGGAAGATAAACACATATTTTTAGGATGCATTATAATACATAATTGGAATATAGAGAATTATTTTTCCTATGTTTGTTTTTTTATACAATTCACCATTCATTCCACTTAATTCCCCTACCCAAAACTACCATCTCTTATGCATCATTTACATTTTCATTATAAAACTTAGCCTAAATGGCCCGAAGGCCTTCATTTTTATTGATTTTTGATAACCCCTCTTTCAAGGGATGTGGGGGAACCCTTACAAGGCTCGTAGTCTAAGAGATTACAAGGCTTGTTGGATTTGGAGATTACATGACATGAAGGTCTTAGGGAATTCAACCAGACTATCTACAAGTAACTGCCCCTCCCTAGCATCTGCATCGTGATAGTAGCTCCCCACCTTTGCATGGCCATCTGGCTAGGATTCCCATGCAAGCACAAGCTGGTCCTGATGGCATAGGCATACCCTCTCATTTTGACAAATCCATTTGTCTCTACTCTAGTGAGTGCACCTACTCTGAATCCTCTTCTAGGGATACTCCTTTTTTGTAGAGTGTGTCAGGGGAAATTGCATGTGGCCCGAAGGCCTTAAGTTGGCCCGAAGGCCTTAAAGGTGGATCAAAAGCCCTATTGACCCAAAGACCTGGGTGGCCCGAAACCCTTAAGGAATCCAAGCCTATATCGGTGGACTAATGTGAATAGTTCCAACTGCTACAATACTGAACAATACTTGCTACAATAACTGCTACCGTACCTACTATAGTACCGGCACCATGTAAAGTCTGCTACAGTACCCACACAGTGTACAGCCCTGCTACAGTCTGCTACAGTGCCCCGGAAATATGCATCTACCTGGTTTTGAACCTGGGTCTTGTGGATGCACTTAAGGATACCTCACCAACTGGGATGAGGCTCATGTGCTCATTATAAACCTTAGGATATCCCACCTATATTCATTTTTACCCATCAAATCGACCCCACTCATCCATAAGTATTGACCACCCAAATTACTTCACCACAAGAAACATTAACACCACCCTCCACCAATACTACATCCAAGAGAATTGTATAATTTTAAGATACATTATATTCTCTTCATGTATCTATGGCTAGATAACATCTGGATAACTATTTATGAATTAATTTAAAGTATATGTTAATTGATTCAACTTATGGGATTTTATTCATTATTCCAGTATCATAACTTAAGACCTACCTCTCATTCAAAAAGATACCTCCCACAAAACTATTCAATAAACACTACTTATTATTATAATCATGTTGTGAGTAATCTTAATAAAGATTAACCCACTCTAGATCCTATCCATGATAGAACTACCTACGTTATAAAATCAACCACACTATAGAATCCTATGATAGAGGGAACTGCATTTGGGTTTTCCACCACAGCCCCACTACCACTGAGTTCCCTCATTCTTACATTATTAAAAACTCATAATTTTAAGAAATTCTAGAAATACTTTTTAATTCATGAGAGGAAATATAATTGGTTGATCCTACCATTCCATAAGATTCTTCTATTAGGGCTACGAATAATAGCTGACTAGGTGAGACAGATAATGTCCATTGATAGAAATACTGATCATTGGATGAGTATCCTCTATATATTGCACCACTCTTATATGATTTCATGGAAGATTAAGATTATAGTTTAGAGGATAAAAAGCACACCAAAGTGTATTAATATATTACTACCCCAATTTTATATGTTTTTCACCTATTTCCTATAAAAATTTACATCCTTTTTTTTACTTCCATGTATTTATTTCTTTTTTAACTCTTTATTCACCCATATATTGTACATTAATGATAAAATACATGTTATATAATGAATTTTCGAGCATAAATACTTCCTTACATATCATTTATTTATATTTATTTCATTAAACTTATTCCAGGTTCAAGAATTTATTTTTTAGGATCTCAATAAACCTGAACTCGATTAAATAAAAATAATATAATGAATTCAATTTCAATAAAATATCAAGGAAAATAAACTTCAGTTAAAAGGAAATAACTTCATTTTCATTAATATTTTTGGGAATTTGTTGAAATATGCATACTTGTATAATTGATATATCATTCACCTGAGTTAAATATTGGGGATAATATTTAATATTTTTGTATATTCATTAAACATACAATAATTTTTTAATTTATAAAAAGGGTTTCACTTTCTTATATTTCATGGATATTTTTGGTTTATATTTTTAGAGAATTAGGGAAAATCCTTACATATCAAACCCTTACTATATAAATTCCACTTGATGTGCATTTTTTTCACCAAAATAGTTTCTTATGTTTACACTCTTATTTCATTTGGGATGCAATTTTTTATTCAATATGAGTCACCATATAGCTTTCTATAATCCCTATACCTTCTTAAGACCTATTAAAAATATTTCAAAAATGGGGATGAAAAAAAATATAAATAATGAACATAAAAATAAAATAAATTCACTAATCCATTTGAATTTAATTAAAACCCCTAAATAAGTTTCTCTTTTTAAAAATTAAAACCTTTCATATAAAAATAATCATATACTTACATGTGAAATAAATTTTAAATCCAAAATTTTCCATTAATCGTTTTTTATGAAAGAATAAATGAAAATTTATAATTCATGAAATATTTACTTTGAAAAAAACATTTCACAATTAGAATATTATAAATATTCTTTTAAATCATAAACTTGTTTTTCATATTTTTAAATAAAAAATTTCCCATGAAATATAATTTACAAGAATAGATAAAACATATAGGAAACTTGGGGTATCATATATTCATAATGCAATCACCTATAAGGATAATTGAAACATTATATTAGGAGTAACTTATATAATTTAACTCCATCACTTAATAATATTAACTTATTACATGTTAGATCCATCAACATTATGTTATGAGTAACTTAAATCACTTAACTCAGTCCCTTCATAAGATTAATCTTCTTCGTCCACATTAGTATAGGAGTAACATCCATTAGTTAACTTAGTCACTCTACCTAATGCATTTCAGAGATTTAACAGACCCACTCCTTAAATAATGTACATGGTCCCATAATAGTTTGGGTTCACTCGTCATTCCTAATTTTATCAATAATATCCAAGTGTCATGTTTTAAAATCAAAATATTTAATGACATTAACTTTTCCTCATATCATAAAATAAAAATCTTTGATAACTTGAACTTTTCATCATAAACCCCATAAAATTATAATTTTATCCAACAAGAAAAGAACTTTCAGTTATCTTATAAATATGATAAGGATTATAGTTTTCTTTTAAAAACATTTAAAAACTAAAAATTCATAAAATAATTGGAAATTTATAATTTTTTGAAAATATATTGAAATTATTAAATGAATATTTATAATGTAGAAATGAAATGTTGGTGGGAAAATTTGGTCATGATATATATGTTAAAAATAATCATTTTTAATTTGGAAAAAATATTCAAAAGATTATAGTAAACATTTAAAATAATATTTTATTAAAACCTTCCTAAAAATTCAAGGATAGTTTAAAATATCCTATAAAAATATTTTATGTCAAAATATGAATATTTTTGCAACATTTTAAAGAAAGTGGATATAGAAGACAAAGGTTTTAGTTCATTAAAATAAATGTTTTAAAAGAAAATCTCTTATGACTTTAGTAACTTTTGAATAAAAATAACCATGAAGCATAGAACATGAAAATAATTTATAAACTAAATGAATTTTAGTAAATTATTGATACAATAAATAAATATGGTAGTTTATACACCACATAAATGAAAACATGTTGTGAAAATTTCATCATTCCTAAAGAAGGTAAATTGAGATGAGAAATCCTATTACCATTAGTCTCGCCTTGTTTGATGTGTTATATAACTCCTGAATAATATAATTAAAAAAATTATATAATTTAAAAAAAATTAATTTTAATTACATTATAATTATTAATTTTATTAAATTTATTACCCTGAATTATTTAGTTACAAAATCATTTATGGTTACATCATATATTTTGAGGTTGTTTGGTTTGTAACATATAAATAACATCGGTGAATTTATCATAGTCAAAGGGATCATTTTAATATCATCAAAATAATCTTAAAAAATTATAATTATCATGTTTATAAATTAAATATAATTTTAAAATAATACATGTAACATGGTCATGAAAAAATAATCACATCATTCCGTAGATTCGTTAGGGAATACATATGTGTGAATGACATTTTCATTAAACTACTTGTTGAAAAATAAATAAAGTGGATAATATTTGACTTTTCAAGAATCATATATATGCCATAAATTTTATATATATTAAATTCTTCCATTATTTCAACCATCCATATGAGTTGAAGTTGAAAATGAATCACATCACTTCCTAGAGGTGGTTGTCCACACATACGAACTAGTGAACTGTTCATTTTCCATTGGATGGAAAATGTGAGGAAAACGGGTTTTGAAATTAATATAATAATATTTAAGTATATTTTAGATATTTATTTTATTATATAATGATGGTTATGATATTTTTGAAGTATGTATAATAACAAATAATCTTAAAATAAATCAATTTACACTTATACCACCTCTTTTGATATCGTCTTTTAATTGAGATTAAGGCCTTTAAAAGAGAGGATAATGATCGCTCTATAGACTTGGGGGTACTTTAATGGATGTTTAGAGTGGTATTTTTGTATTTTTATTTTTTTATAAAAAAACATTACTTATGTTTAAAATAGGTTGTACTGACTCCTCTTTTACCCAAAAAATTAGTGGAATTTCCATTATTTTTCAATATTTAATGTTCAGGAAAGAAATCTTAAAAATTATGAGTGCTAAATACAAGAAACATGAATTATAGGATCAACAATTTTCCATAAAATTTATTTAGTATAGTATTTTTATGATTTTATATTGATTTAAAAATACTTTTTAAACATTAAATATCATTTAAAGTCATTTTTAGGACTATTCACAAAAATTAACATTAAACATAATAAGAAAATAATGAATAAAAATTAAAAAACATAAATCATCACTTATCTTTAATAATAATAGATATTATATCTTTAATTACATAAATAATCTAAATGTTATCATTTTTAATTTTTTTAAAAATCAATAACTTGATTTTTCTTATGTTTTATAAACATTGTGTTAATTTGGTGTAAGTATTTTAGATATTTACACTAATTTTAAAAATTATAAATAAATTATATAGATGAATATATTTTATTTAATATCGTTATAGTCATAAAATTTGTTCATAATTTATATTTACTCTTATCCTTACCATGAAAACATATTTAAGAAATTAAATGATAGAAAGTGACATTTTTAAATATAAATTCATTAATATAAAAAGGGATGTCCTATATCCTTAAGTAAAAATAAAATGGGTCAAAATTTTATAGTGATAAGATATTGTTCGATAAATACTGGTTCACCCATTTTTAGATAATTTTTTGTGATCTTATCACATAGTTTTAACCTTAATTAAAAAAAATTACCCATTACTGAGGTGATAAACTTTTACCATTGTAACTATTCATTTAGATCAGAAAATGTTATCAAACTCATTAGTAAAGGATAAAGGGTTGATACTAAATATGGAATCCATTTTATAATATTAAATTTCAAAAATTGGAAAAAAAATTAATATAATGTGTCGAGATAGACCCTTGCTCCGGAATCCAATGCTCATAAACACGTGCTTTAGATACTAGATTTGATACCAAACATAGATTCTTGTACATAACTATCCGTTATTTTCATGAAAAAAGAACATATTTTATTACATTAATTCCCAATACCACTTAGGTTTAGATATTTATAGAATTTGGAAAAAACATAAAATAAAAAAACCATTGAATTTTTTCAATATAAGAACATTTTCCTTCTGCTATATAACTTAATCCATAAAAATTCTTTGAAATATATAATAATTTCCCCATATAATATATCCAACTATACATATCATGTGTAATATTTTTCTTCATAACTTGTGGAAATTGTAACATAATATTTGGTGAGTCAAATTCTAAAAAAGGGAAAACATACAACTGAGGAAATTATGGAATAAACATAGAATGAATATTATGGTAGGAATAAATAATATGTATAATTCCACAATCAAATAAAATTGAGAGAATTATATATTCATGGAAATAAATGAAAACGTGGACAATAATAATTACTGATAACATACTAATTGAATGCATAATGTGAGACATCAAAAACACATTATCAAGGCCTTATACTAAGACATTATACTAAAAAAATGATATGTATACACCAAAACCCAACCAGATTTATATCATGAGACCAATTGATGCATCAAGTGGATATATAATTGTGGGCCCCATATACCACTTGATTAAGTCTGATGAATTCACTATATGTAAGGAATTAATATAATACGCATTTAACCATGCCAATAATAATCTGTATTAGAATAGAAATATACAAAAACCCAAAACTTTTCCCCATTCCAATAAAAGTTATATGATGATAATAACTTTGTTTTATGGTCAAACAGTAAATATTATAATTTCATGAGTAGTCCATATGAATCTGTATCAAAATAACAAATATATATATTTTCAATAGTTACCCAATCAATAAATAGAATAGATTTATATATAAGAATACCTCAAAATTATATCATATAGAGATAATGGGTATATTATTAATTCAAAAATTTGAAAAATAAACTGATTTATTGTAACTAGGTTAACACCCTTAAATCAATTAAATAGAAAAAAATGGATTCATAAAGTAAAGTAATTGTATGAAAAGTATTCCTACGCACATAGGACGATTAGGAAAGATAATGGAAGTAATGGATTATATCTTTGATAGATAATAATGTTATATAATCCATCCTATGTAAGAATGTGGATGGTTGGAAAATAATATATCCCTAGTGTAACAAATAAAACATAGAAGGATGTTGATATATATGAAAAACGTCATTGAAAAGTAATTATTTAAATGGTATTACACAATAAGGGATCAAGAAATAGATTTTATTATACCATGGGTTCAGTCCCATAAATTATTAATATAAATTTATTATAGTATATATCATATAACATAAATTCTGTTAGGGTAAATCCTTTTTAAAATGATATGGAAATAGAAGTGGGAACATAAAAGATTTTTTGAAAAAACTTTTAATATTGGTGTAAAATAAAAATTTACATGAATCTCTCAATGGTAAATTTTTAAAAGGTTATGTGAACGAATTTTAAAACCATTACGTTTATTAATAACCTCCAATAAAAAAAGGTGTAAAAACCTAATTTGTATTAAAAATTCATTATATCAAATAATATTATTAAATATTATATAAGAAAAAATTAGGGTGGGAGAACTCATGGAAAAAAAGTTCAAGATGAATCAATGTAACTGAATGAAATAATATTTGAGTTATCAATATCCCTTTTGGGAACAATAATTCATGAATCATTAAACATTTAAAAAGGGTTTTATGTGTTAAAATGTAAAAAAATATATTATACTACATAATAAAATCATACTGTATAACATACCCAACTATATATGATGTAAGTTCAAGAGAATTATCATAATTCAGTTAATAAAAATTGAGTTTTAAAAAACTCTTAGGATTGGGGTAACACTTAAGTCATAATAAATTTCATGAAAATAATTTTATTTGGATTAGTTTGTTATAATAATTATTAATAAATAAGGTATATAACTTAATGGGATAGTAAATCAATATAAATCTATTGAAAGGAAATAAGGGGCATAATATGTGACATGTCTCATAGAATCAGAAACATAGTTATTTTATTCAAATAATTCATAACCAAATTACATCCATTTTCAGTTAAACTCTACTTATAATAATTCCCTATATTAATTCTAGTTGTTTATTATATATTTTCAATATAGGGTGTATATAATCTAAATATTTTTGAACAGTTTTCATAAAAACGGTGTTGGTATTTATTATTGTACACATTTCATCATTCAAAGACCTTTAAATATATTATAATATATTCTCTATGATATTTATAAGGCTATAATTTCATTACATATTATTTTTATTTTAAATCCATGAAGATGAAACCAATGATGATAATGTTTCAGTGACTCTTAATTAATGAAATGTGTTTTCCTAATTAATGAGTTTAATAATTATGTTATTATTGAAGAATAAAAAATAAATCATTATTCATATATTTATATAAAACTTTACTAGTAATTAATATCTTAAAGTCATCTATAATATAAATTCATAGCATTGTTCTAATGGATGGTTAAACTAACACAAACATGACTATACCTTTCTTAATGGATGATTATGTGGTAGTTTAGTTATAATACCATATAATATAATCATAATGGTATTATTATTGTTTATTAGTGTTATATATCATAATAAAAAGTATTTATAATAATAAATAAATAATATGAACATATTACATAATATGAATAAAAATATTTTCCTCTTAGTATGCTTATTTTAAATGATTAAATTTTCAATGATCATTTTTTGATCATATCATTAATAGTTTCTCCAATTTTTTATAAAAAGACCTTAATTATATCATACATATTATATTTATACATTTAATCAAAACCTATTAAAATTAGTGATTCAAATAATATTGGAAATCAATTATTACATGGAGGTGGTATTTCACGTGTACACATGGATAATAAATTCATTTTTCATAGAATGGGGAAAATGAATAGTATAGTTTATAATTTCAGAATGTAAAATATGTCATAAATGTAATAATATTATATTTAAATCATAATTTGGACTAGCCTTGTAGGGTGGTTAAGGGTGATGAAACATGATATGTCGTGGTGGCAGTTGTCCACATAACACATGGATGATGATTTCTTTTTTATTAAAAGAAAATAGAAAGGTGTTTAATTATTGTACCATGATTATAATAACATACCAAAATACTAATGATATTTATTTAATAATTTTAATATATTTTAATGAAATTTCAGTAACAATAACTTCACATAAATAAATATAAGTGTGAAATAAGTGGTTTGAAATTTATACCTTGCTTATTGGATTATCTCCTTTGAAAAGGGGGTTAATACTTTGGGGGATAAAATTTGAATATTACCAAAACCCCTAGAAAGTGGATAATTATTTTAATGAGAGGTTTGGTAAGATTTTGGTAAAAAAAATTGGGTTGTGGTGTGAGTGTAATTAAGTACAATAGTTCCCCTTTTATAAGTGAAAAGGGAAGGATAAATTTTAAATACCCAAAACATTTCAAAAATGGGAAGTCACTGTCAAATAATTTATCTAAAATTTCATAAAAATGGATACAGGATGGGATAATATTTATAAATCTCTCAAACTTCCATTCACATTCATTTTTTAAACTTTTTGTGGTCTTTTCCTCTTGGTAAAACCCATGTTACCCTTTTTATTTTAACAAAGTTAACTAGTTTTTATAATGTAATTTATCAGTTCTACGTGAAAATAAAATGGTCCTTTTTATATAATTTGGAAATACTTATTAGAATTTATAAATTCATTTAATAATATTCAATTTCTAAATTGATTAAAAATTAATTTTAAAATACAAAACGTATAATTTTTTGAAATAATTTTTTGAAAAAGTATGAAATATGTTCTAAATTGTTAAATATTAGTTTGTAAATTAAGAAACATTTTTAAAATTAAAAACTCTTAAAAAAACTAAATATTTTTTGTATAAATATTTAAATAATTATAAATTTATACTTATATTCTAATAATGTCATAAATGTATTGCAATATGTAAAAATGTTATTTTTAACTATTAACCTACAAATAAATATTTTTATAAAAATTCAACTTAAAAAATATTACTATGCTAGATCAAAAAATTATTATTATTTTTTCAAATTGAAATTTTTAGAATTTATAAATTTATATTTTAAATAAAAGAATAACATAATGAAAAAACTATTTTTATTATAAAATATCTTTTTTAGAATATTATTCATTCTCATTCATATTTTATATCATTTACTAATTAAATTATAATTAATAAATTATTCATAACATATATATTTTATCACCATTATTCACATGTTTCCTAAAATAGAAATACATATCTCATAAAAATGAGTTATTTATAAAAATATATTTCTAAGTATAAAATTATCATATAATTTATTTTAGTTATACCAATTTAATTTCATTTATATTAAAAGTATCCAATATTGTTTATATAAATATTTCATAATATAGTTACTCCTATTCATTATCACTAATTCAATGGATACATTTTAATAGTCATGATTAAATATTTATATTTTATATTAATATATCATGGTTTTTTAAGTTCGGTTTTGTGTCTGGAGTAAGCTATCAAACACAATGACTTTTTTAAAGGTAATCATATCTTAATATCTCATAGTGTTACATTCTAACCCAATTAAATAAATAGTTTTCTCGTAATTTTAATTAATACTCACTAATGAAGGTGGGTGAGGGTATTCTTAACATATTCATCATTCAGAATATAACCCCTAATATGGCATATAGCTTACTCTCTTTGGTTATATAAAGTAACTTATCTTTCCTAAAACAACATTTATCATTCATACAATCAAATACTTAATTATCAATATACCCTAATCATATATTCTATATTATAAACCTTTCCCAAAACCATTTGAATATCTAGCACATTATACCATAGAAAAATCTTATATTACATCAAAAATTAACTCTTATCTTCAACCACTAATACATACAATAACACACTAGTCAATATATATTATAATCACAAAAAATGAGAGAAAATTCTCCAAAATTATCATGGATTAATTATTCATTAAATCAATAATAAATTCTAAGGCTATTAATACTATCTAATCTAATTTTCTCAAAAATAATCCTTTATTACCTCATCATCAAACATGTATTAAACCTAATAGTTTTTATACATAAATATTGTGTTCTATAATAGTTATTTCCAAATTTTAACATTTTTATAAAATCAATTTTCGATGTTATTGATACCATTTAATATTTTTTTCTCATACCATTAAATAAAAACTATTGAATAAAATCCTTATCTGTTTCACATAATTATCATAAATTTTAGAATATTCTAGAATATTATCAAAAACTATCAATCACTATTAAAAATATCTAATAGTGTTAATATTTAATTTCTATTATAATTCATACCTCAATTCCTTATATAAGACAAGGAAACTCTCATTTTCCATCATAATAGTCATATACTAATATTCTCATCCATTTAATTATGATTTATTATTTTGTTATAATACATTATGGTTAATAGATACAAATCTTTCTCACCTTCTTTTTCATTATATTGTTTCAATCAAATACCAGAACCCAAAATGGTTGTCAATAAATCTAAAGTGAATGATCATATGAATTTAAAAACACATTCTTAATATGTCTTATTTTATTTATTTCATCATTTTTTACATTCAGTTCAATCAACATTTTTTTGTTAGGTCCCCTTATAATCCCATAAAGTAACTTGGAAATCAGTCCTCTATAGTGATTCATAAAGAGAATATTTACAACCAAACATTATCCCCTTGAGTTTCTAGATATGTGTGTAGTCTTAGTCCCACTCACTATACATTGGAGTGGTGATTGAGTCAATTATCAACCAATAATTTATAGTATGATTACCCATCGATGAATCTATGTGAGATATGTATCCACTTTCTAGTATCATGATAGAATTGTATTTCTCAGAAAACCACCTTCTCATGTCAGTACCAATATTTTAGAATTGCATCCTATACATAGATTCATATTTAGGGTTTTTCTAAGTTTATATAAACGAAATACCCAAATTAAATGTTGGTTGTTACTTTAACCTTAAACCATAAACTTATCCAAAATCCATGTCTTTTTTCAACTATAGTAAATTTTCCTTCAATTATATAAGAAACAAATTAGTCCACAATATAAATTCAATATTTTCCACGAATTATCTAAAAAAGCTATCCTTTTAAACATATCATATTTAATAAATTTATTTATTTCTTAGGGAAATTCAAATATAATACTAGTTAGCTCAAACACTCTGTAAGGAAAAATATACAACTGAGGTAATCTATGTATAAACATGGCATAAATATTATAGAAGGAATAAATAATATTAATAATTCCATAATTAATTGAAACTGATATCATTATATATCTATCAAAATAAATGAAAACATTTATGATGATAATTAAAAATTACATACTAATGGAATTTATAATTTCAAACATTAAAAAAATCCAACAAGTCCTTTTTTTAAACATTATATTGATATAGGGATATTTATGCTCCAAAACCATACTTATTTTTCCTCATGAGAATTTTTTATGCATCAATGGAATATATAATTCTAGGCCTATCTTATCAGTTCATTAATTTCAATTAATTCTCCATGTTTAATGAATGAGTAATAACTTGTATTTAACATTTCCAATAATCATCTATATAAGAATAACAACATATAAAATGCCAATAATTTTCCTCAATTCAATAATAGGGATAACATAATGACAACCTATCTAGGGAAAGAAGGTGGATGGTGAAACTATAAATAGTCAACTTATCTATGTAATCAAAATATACCCATATCAAAATAACAAATATATGGATTTTCAATAGTTTTACAATCGATAAATAGAACATCTATCTATATAATAATCCATAAAACTAACATCATATAGAGAAAAGGGCTATATAGTTCAGTCAAAAATTTACCTAGTCAATAAAATTACAGCATCTAGGTGAACACCATTCAATCAAAGAAATGGAAAATTGGAAATTCATAAAGTAAAGTCATTAGAAAAAAATCCATGTCTATTCATATAGGACTATTAGGAAAGCAAAATAGAGTGATGGATCATAACATTGATAGAGGAGAATGTTACATAATCCACCTATTTTAAGAAGGTGGATATAATTATAATAACATGTCCCCTATATAACAATGGAAACATAAAAGGATGTTTAAATAGAATAAATACTTGCTTTCAAAAGATTCCTTTAAAAAGTATCACACATGGAGGGATTAATAATTTAATTGTTTGATACCATGAGTTAAATCACACAAATTATATATATATATATATATATATATATTAATTATTGGATAAATTGTGAATAAAAAAATCCATATAGGGTAAATATTTTTGAAAATGAATTGTAAATGGAAGTAAACACTAAAAATATCTTTTAGAAGGAAAACAATTTAACATCGGTGTGAAATACCAATTTACATGTCAATTTTAAAGGTAAATTTTGAAAAGTTGAAATGAATTAATTTGAAAACCTTTCCTTTTATAAATTATCCCCAATAATGGATCCTTGATAAGATATAAATATTATCTTTGAGAAATGTGGGGAGGGATATAAGCCGTATAAAAGTGATTGGAAAAACACTTTTTATTAATTTTAAAATACACTTGTTCAAAACTCACATTGTAAAAATAGAGTAATAACAAATTATTTTTATAAAAACATAATGTTTCAAAATTAGATTTCAAAATACCATATAATAAAATATTTGTGTTGGAGAATATAATAATTAAAAAAAACATTCAAGATGAAAAATTATAACTCAAGGAAAAGATATTTGAGTTATCAATATCCCTTACGGGCACCATACATCATAAAGCATAAAACATTTGAAATGGGTTTTATGAGGTAAAATTTTAAAAAATGATAGAATACCAAAAAAATATAATCAGGGTGTAAGTTTTACCTAACTTATATGAAATTATTTCAAGAAAAAAATTACAACTCCATGAACAAAAATTTGGTTACCAAAATCTCTCATGTTACCAAAATCTCTTATGATGGGGGTAACACTTGATCAAAATACATTTGAAAGAAATAAATTTATTTTTATTAGTTTATCCCAATAATTTTAAGAAAATAAATTATATATCATTAATGTGATATAAATTTAATATAAGCCCATAAAAAGGAATCGTGGTCCATAACATATAACTAGTCTCAAAGAAACTGAATTGAGAATAAGAAAACCCCTACCTCTTGTCCTATATTTGAAGAATATGCTTTATCATCCTATTTCAAAAACATATATATATTAACCACCTAATTCATAATATTTGGCATATCCATTTTCATTTATAATATTTATTCATAATCATTATCTATATTAATTCTAGAT
The DNA here is from genome assembly GCA_963277665.1 of Viscum album. Taxonomy (NCBI): domain Eukaryota; kingdom Viridiplantae; phylum Streptophyta; class Magnoliopsida; order Santalales; family Viscaceae; genus Viscum; species Viscum album. The sequence continues at coordinate 1,505,452,187 of OY728133.1, forward strand.
AGTTATTACCTATTTTCAATATTAGGTCTAAGTAATCTTGATCATTTTGAACTAGTTTCATAAAAATGGTGAAGATATTTTTTTTATTTTTTACATAATTAATAATTAAAATACCATTATATCTATTATAATTTATTTTAAATTATATTTATTAAGTTATAATTTCATTAAATGGTATTTTTAGTTACAATCCATGAAGGTGAAATCAACGAAGATCATGTTTTAGTGATTCTTAATGATCATAATATGTTTTATTAATTAAAGAGTATAATAAAAATGTTACTATTAAAATTAAAATATATATATATATATCATATTATTTTGTTAATTAATTTTTCATAGTCATCCACAATATAAATTTATAGCATTGTTCGAGTATGTGGTTAAATTGTCACAAACAAAAACATACCATGATTAATGAATGATTATATGGGGGTTTATTTGTAATAAATTTATAATAAAAGCATAATGATATTATTTACTATTTATTAGTGCAGTATATCATAATTGGAACGATTTATAAGAAACATTAATGAATATAAAAATATTATATAATATGAATAAAAATATTTTCCCCTTAGTTTATTTTATTAAAATGGTTGAATTAAAAAGGATATTTTATTGATAATATTATTAATTGGTTCTCAAATTTATTATGCCATAAACTTAATGATATCATAAAAATACTATTTGTAACACCCCAAGATTTCATAGTGTGTTATTTCTTCAAAATAATTCAATAACTTGCACTACACGCAACACTGAGTTCAATCACACCATGACTTACAAAAAAAAGGCCATTCAAAAGAGGTTATGAATAGTATTATCTAAATTTTAAACTTTATATAATCCTTATAATTTTAGAATCCATATTATGAGTTTCTTAGATATAATGCAAGAACAAATTCATTTTCAGTATTGCACTTTTATCAACTTTTAATAGTGAACCCTTTTTAAATACAATATTTTAAACTTTTTGACTAAATGGGGACATCAAAAATTTAAAATGAAACATCCCAAGCTTCCACGGTACACTTTCTTTGAATAATGCGATAGCGTGTGTTGTACGCAACCTCGAGTTCTAACACACACCACAACTAATTAAACTAGCCGTTGTGAATATTAATACCTACTTTTTGAAATCATATATATTTTATATTTCAAAATGAACTTCATTTTTGGATTCGGAATATTGAAATTAGCCTAGGGTGAAATTTTGGTACTTTTCGGATAACTTTTATATTTTGATGAATAGTGAAAATTACTAAATTTTAATTAAAAACAACTTTTTTAATCAAAATAATTAATAGTGATAAATTGTAAATTTGAGTGGTTATAAAGTATATTTAGAATATATTTTTACCATTTAATATAATGTTGGTCATTGGACATAATTTTACAATTAAACCGAACATAAACAAATGTCAATCTTTTGATAGTTATTACCTCTTAAAAACACGCTTTTTGTTTTGACAGCGGGAATTAATTTTAAATTAATTTCTGCCACTTCTGTGTTTTGAATTTAGAAAAATGGATTCCATATTTGGAATCAGGATGTTCAAATTGTGTAAATAGGTAACTTTTATTTTTAGACATTTTGAATAATTACTGCGGTAAATATTTTATTTACCATGGTTAAGGGTAAATCCGGTAAATAAGGGTTAAAAAATAATATTATAATAATACTAAATTACCCTAAAACGTGTCTTAACCCTATTGGTTGATACATGGTCGACCATGGGCATCTTTGGGTCAATTTTGGGACCTCATTGATCCACTTGTAAGTGATAATGACACTTTATTTTAATTAAGTTAAAATGAATACAAAAATGGAATAAGCTTACATCTTTTAAAAGAACAATTTTTACATAGGGTTATACATGTTGGATTTTCGATTATAAATATTCATTAGAAAGCTAAAAAGATTTCCTACATAATTATATTTTATTTATAATTTTTAGACATCAAATAATTTAAATTATTAATGACACAATAATGATGCAATGTTTACCTCATTAATAAATCATTTAAATAAATAAGATTATAATGATTAAACTATTATCTAAAACCTGTCCAATTATTATTGGTTGATGTTATTTAGAATATGAGTCATCTTATCTTCGACCTCAATGATTTTTGGACCATTATAAACCGAATATAATTATATTATAAAGTAATACTTTCACTCTTTCCTAAAGAGCCCCTCCTCTCCCTTATAAAAGGAGACCACTTCTACTCATTACTCACACCTCTCAAGCCACTTGGCTCGTCCAAACTCTGCCCAACTAAGCTCCCCACATCCCTCTCCTCCTCCTTGAAGCTTCCCCTTAGGCAGAAAGCATTTCAAGGAGTCCTTTGGTTCCAACCAAAGTGAGTTACCTAAATTAAAGGTAACATTTTCTCTTAAATTATTTTCAATTATTTTGCTTCTCCAACCCCCAAACTCTTTTTATTTCCTTTCTTTTGTAACAACACCAGTATCCAAAATATACTAGGATGTTTTTATAAGAAGGATTCAAACTACACATTCACACAACTCCATATAATGGATGATGAACATAATGTTTCTGTGGATGGCAAACTAACGCCTCACGAAACGATGATTGTTCAAATACATCTTACCGCCTATCATGGTGGCCATTAGGATGGCACTGTAATTAAATATGATATTAATGATATATATTTTATATATAAGCTTCTGTAATTCCATTTTATTTCATACAATTATTCGTTTCATGTTGTATATACATACGATAATTTCATTTGAGGAAGTGCGGACTACCGCCCCCTTAAAATGATATGACTCGTTCATACCACACATGGAACGTATAAAGGATGGTGTTAATGAACTTAAGTAACATATATAAAATATTATATTTTTCTGGAATAGTAATATACCTATGTATCATTTGGATTCAATTCTTTTAAAATAAAAATTAAATGGAAGTAGCATTCGTGCGTACGTACGTACGGACTACCGTCTCCACGAACGCGATGAGATTCATTCTCCATCGTATCCATTCAAGTATAATTATCATTTGATGATTTAAAAATGATGTTTAAGTACTTGATACCATTCTGGATATGAATAATATACATCCCATTAATAACAAATATGGCTCACATAACAAAGAATGTAAAGTAAAATGAACCCGTTAACACCTGAAATGACGATAATTCTAAGATATTATTAACAAATCAATGTTAAAAGATCATATATGATATCATATTAAAGTAACTGATTCTTGTATTATTCAATAACAATTATTTAACCATTATACAGGAGGTAAATCTACCATCTACCAAGGAAAAAGTACAAAGTAAGGGATTCTCTTATCTCACTTTCAATTCCGTGAGATTTCCATTGTTCGCTACTAAATTATTGAAAGTGGTGTATTGTGTACTTCCATTTGATATATATTATCATGATTCACTTTATATTCATTTTATTCTATAAATCATTTGGTGGTTATTAACTTTTGGCCATGCGACTCAGTTGATTAACGTGGTAAGGGATTTTCTTATCTCACTTTCAATTCCGTGAGATTTCCATTGTTCACCACTTAATTATTGCATGTGGTGTACTGCCCGTGATTGTATTCATTGAGTAATATAATATAATTTATGGGTATTTACATCATCATGTTATGATACTTCTTTCATGGGTTTATGTTTCGTAAGTTACCTAATCGATAAGGGAATTTGAGATTTCAATTTCCACTCATTTGGCTTTACACATATTTCATTGATTATATTACTCCAAGATTATGTGTGGAATCGCTATTCATTTGATTATGCCTTAATTTCCACTCCCCTTTCTGTGGATATACTTTTGATATACATAATCACTCCATTGATAAATTCTCAAGTGATCGGTATGAACTTGATAAGAGTAATTTTAACTCAATCTCCATTTGTTGAGTTAAATATCCAATTCGTTGGTGTTGTTTCTACAAGAATATGTGTGAATATCCTTTGATTGTTTTACACTGAATATTCAATCATATTTAGTGTATTTATATTTTTCACACATAATTATGTCGTTGATTTATCCTTAACCTAAGGATACGACCTTTATGAGAGATTTCATCTCAATTTACATTGAACTGAGACTTCTTTGTTGATATACACCAAATCACTTTTATGCGGTGTATATAATGTACTTGACATAGTATATCATGAATCCCTTTATTCTCATGATATTACAAAGTTTTTATTACCTCAATTATTTGTATTCAAGTGTCTCTCTTTTGGTTAGAACCTCTAAACAAAATACCATTTTAAAATGTTTTAAAGACTTATTCTTCTATATCTTGCTCATTAATGTCCATGTTTTAAAAATGGTTTTAAGGATTTATTTATATGGACATTAAAGTTTTAAAATTAAAACTCCTTTTAAAAGTTTCAAAGTGGTATGGGACACTTTGATTCAAAATTCTACTTTTAAATGGCTTCTTGAAAAATAGTGTGACTTTTAAATGTTTTCAAGAAAAGGGGGATATTTCTCTCAAATAGTTTTGATGGTTATTTTCATCTATGTCAACATCCTTCATTATTCATGATTGAGGTTAATATGATACAATACAATCTTCCATATTGTATCAAATGAGTTATGTTTGACTGTGGATGTTCTATTTTTATACCATTCATGGTTTGTGGTTAAAGTATTGACATTTCATATGCTAGTTTTAATACGAATGTTTATTTTATGCTTAAACCTATTCATATGAGGAATGCATTGGACTTAATAAGTGACGGGTGGAGCCCGCTATAGCTCCACGATGCATCGGTAGGTCTCATGAGACAAACTATTGTCTTGGCACAAGGCCTTGGCAAAATCTTATTTGTAGTCTTGGCACGAGGCCTTGGCTATGTGGTTATGATAGTCTGGCATTATGCATTCCATCATTATGAAAGTGGTTATTGATATTGCATGTGATCATTCGACTAGTAGAATATCCATGTGAGTAAGTAAATGGCATTATTTCATTTTACCTTTGCCATTTTATGCTGAAGTTCAAGTTTCAAAGGCTTTTGTTTTAGTTATAAATTGCCTTAAGTGTTTATGCTTATTTATGAAAGCTTCTGCTACAATGTTATCCTTACTGAGCATCCGAGCTCACCCCTTTCAATGTTTTATTTTTTTTTCCAGGATTATGAAGAAGTAATTTATGAATGACCTACAGGGATAGTATGAGGGGATATGAAGACAAGATGTTTTTTTATGATGTAATGTAAAAATTTATGGATGTATCTAGTTATTCCAAGGCTACTAAACTAATCGGTCTTTCGAGACTTGATCTTTCTCATGATCATGCCAATGTTATGTAATAATGCACCGACTCTGGGTAGCTGGGGTCGGGGCGTTACAGTTGGTATCAGAGGAAGTTTAGTACAAACCTTGGAAGCTAGATTTAGATAAACTCTGATTAGAGCACGTAGACCTAAGATGAACTTTGAGGATTAGTATAGAAGAACTTCCTAGAATTTTGGTATTGTAGAGATTTTGTGAGTTTTCCGAGCAATAAATCCTTGTCTGGATACGAGCAGGTAGAGGCGGCTCTGGCACAGATGTACCTAGGGGTAAAACCCGAAAACACCGCTTTGAGCTAGACTCGAACGGGAACTGGTGCACGACAACGGGCCTTGCTGCACTCTTGGTTACGACACTCCCGGGGGATATGCTTAGGATAACTGTCATTTTCTTTACAAATCATTATGAAGGGTTTATGAGTATATACTTCCTCAAAGAAAACATTTTTATGATTATGGATTATATCCATAAATAGTTCAATTTATGTTAAGTGTTTTATAAGTATGGGATTATGTGTTTTGATTCATAAACTGATCTAGTTTATGCCATGGTATAGAAATGACGCCCAGTAGAAGGAATAAGAACTCTAGAAATACACATGATTCAATGAGAAGGAAGAATCATATCTTTCATGGTCTTAAGCTAGAATTTATAAGAGAAATAGTCCCCCATGTATTATCATCATATGAAGAAATAATATCATGTGTTGATAAGATAAGTAAAGAGTTTACTGAGTCCTATGGCTTTGAAGGGAAGCAAGAGAAGAAAAGGATAGAAGAGAGAAAGATGGATAAAGGGAAGAGGGAAAAGAAGAATTTTCCCATATGTGGTAACTGTGGAAAGAAACACCCTGGAACTTGCCTGAAAGGAATGGGAGTTTGTTATAAGTGTGGAGGAAAAGGGCACAAAGTACGTGACTGAAAGGGTAAGAAAATGGTTTCAAATGTACAACGCTTCATTTGCAAGGAGTTTGGACACTACGAGAACCTATGTCCCAGTCATCAGACTATGTCGTAAATGATGCTATTGGATAATAATCAAGTTATGATACTACCACAGATGAAGAGGAATGATTAGAGTTCTTATGTTTATTATGTCAATTGAGTGTTGTATCAACAATGTACTTGTTATAATAATTATGGAGTATATAAGGATTGTACTGCAGTACTATTTCATTAAGGACTTGAGATTATGTGGAACAAAGAAAAGTGACTCAATAGCAGGATAAATTTTTGGAAAATATATGGTTGAGAGAATGATAAATCATAGTATAGTTCTGATACTGAGGTAGTGATTTTGGAATAATATGTGATTGTTTTGGATAAATTATATTGGATATTCTTGACTACCTTGGAACTAATTAATGATTTGTATATTCCATCATTGTTGGGGTTTAAAACATTTTTGGATTAATGAAGTATATCCAGCATTCTATATGGAATAGGGGAGCATGAATGTAATCAATAAGGAATATGGTAATTCAAGATGTTTCAGTTTATTAAAAGAATACAAGATGAAGGTATTCATATTCTATTGCGGGGTAAAAAGGATCTATATTATGTTTACCTTCTTTATAAATGTTGGACTGTGAGTTTGGACAGAAGTATTTTGGATAGTTCTAGTTTGGATTATTTAGGATTGCCATAAAAGGACAACCCGAAGGTCGGGCGGCAACCCGTCGCGTCCGGCAAGGCTGCGATACTTGAACCCGCAACTGAAGGGCGAAAAGGGTGTATCACCTACCACTGGCCCATGAGATGTCCTGGATTAAATAATGTTGTTTTTTTTAAAGATCTGGTAGATGAATTATAAATTCATTTATTTTGGAACCCTGTACGAATAGTATAAATAAATAAAAAATTACATTCTATTATCTTTTAGAGTGAAAGATGAGTTTGTGGTGGAAACTTATTAATGGATAAAACTCTGATTATAAAGTAAGTATATCTCCTTATGATCTTAGCCAATCTCATAAATAAATTCCTCAACATTAATAAAAGGAACTTAGAACAAAAATGTTTCCCTAGAAGGTACCTTAAATCATCACTAATTTATGGCTTTGGGATTGTTGGTCTTTTCATAGCCATGTTCTCTACCACTCTCCATCAGATAATTGATGGTTAGATTTCTCCTCCATATCCATATTTTCCTACATGGAACCCTAGTATGTGTTATTTTCGGTAATCTTCATACTTTCCACTCTTTATTTTAAATAGAGGCCTCATTAATTCATTTTTCGATGTGGGATTTCAACTAAGATATTTTGAAACGTCAAAAATGTGTTACCCAATACCCTATATTTTGTTGAACCGATGGTACTTCAAATCATCATAGATTGATGAGTTTAAGGACCTCAATTTTATACTTTTTTGTGATTGATGACCTCAATCACTACCTATAAATATTTACGTTTTTCCTCCAATTATATGTCTCTAATTGCCACCAATGTTCTCCTAATCAAGATCATAATTTGGTGGTGACCCTTTCATTTCTCTTTTCCTCATATTAAGACTAAATTTTAGTAACCCAATTTCCGATGTGGGTTTTCCCACAAATATATTTTCTTTTTTAAACCTTTTATTTTCAAAGAACAATTTCAAATTGCGAGGACGCAATTTATTGAAGGAGGGGAGAATGTAACACCCCAAGATTTCATAGTGTGTTATTTCTTCAAAATAATTCAATAACTTGCACTACACGCAACACTGAGTTCAATCACACCATGACTTACAAAAAAAGGCCATTCAAAAGAGTTTATGAATAGTATTATCTAAATTTTAAACTTTATATAATCCTTATAATTTTAGAATCCATATTATGAGTTTCTTAGATATAATGCAAGAACAAATTCATTTTCAGTATTGCACTTTTATCAACTTTTAATAGTGAACCCTTTTTAAATACAATATTTTAAACTTTTTGACTAAATGGGGACATCAAAAATTTAAAATGAAACATCCCAAGCTTCCACGGTACACTTTCTTTGAATAATGCGATAGCGTGTGTTGTACGCAACCTCGAGTTCTAACACACACCACAACTAATTAAACTAGCCGTTGTGAATAGTAATACCTACTTTTTGAAATCATATATATTTTATATTTCAAAATGAACTTCATTTTTGGATTCGGAATATTGAAATTAGCCTAGGGTGAAATTTTGGTACTTTTCGGATAACTTTTATATTTTGATGAATAGTGAAAATTACTAAATTTTAATTAAAAACAACTTTTTTAATCAAAATAATTAATAGTGATAAATTGTGAATTTGAGTGGTTTTAAAGTATATTTAGAATATATTTTTACCATTTAATATAATTTTGGTCATTGGACATAATTTTACAATTAAACCGAACATAAACAAGTGTCAATCTTTTGATAGTTATTACCTCTTAAAAACACGCTTTTTGTTTTGACAGCGGGAATTAATTTTAAATTAATTTCTGCCACTTCTGTGTTTTGAATTTAGAAAAATGGATTCCATATTTGGAATCAGGATGTTCAAATTGTGTAAATAGGTAACTTTTATTTTTAGACATTTTGAATAATTACTGCGGTAAATATTTTATTTACCATGGTTAAGGGTAAATCCGGTAAATAAGGGTTAAAAAATAATATTATAATAATACTAAATTACCCAAAAACGTGTCTTAACCCTATTGGTTGATACATGGTCGACCATGGGCATCTTTGGGTCAATTGTGGGACCCCATTGATCCACTTGTAAGTGATAATGACACTTTATTTTAATTAAGTTAAAATGAATACAAAAATGGCATAAGCTTACATCTTTTAAAAGAACAATTTTTACATAGGGTTATACATGTTGGATTTTCAATTATAAATATTAATTAGAAAGATAAAAAGATTTCCTACATAATTATATTTTATTTATAATTTTTAGACATCAAATAATTTAAATTATTAATGACACAATAATGATGCAATGTTTACCTCATTAATAAATCATTTAAATAAATAAGATTATAATGATTAAAATATTATCTAAAACCTGTCCAATTCTTATTGGTTGATGTTATTTAGAATATGAGTCATCTTATCTTCGACCTCAATGATTTTTGGACCATTATAAACCGAATATATTTATATTATAAAGTAATACTTTCACTCTTTCCTAAAGAGCCCCTCCTCTCCCTTATAAAAGGAGACCACTTCTACTCATTACTCACACCTCTCAAGCCACTTGGCTCGTCCAAACTCTGCCCAAATACGCTCCCCACATCCCTCTCCTCCTCCTTGAAGCTTCCCCTTAGGCAGAAAGCATTTCAAAAAGTCCTTTGGTTCCAACCAAAGTGAGTTACCTAAATTAAAGGTAACATTTTCTCTTAAATTATTTTCAATTATTTTGCTTCTCCAACCCCCAAACTCTTTTTATTTCCTTTCTTTTGTAACAACACCAGTATAAAAAATATACTAGGATGTTGTTATAAGAAGGATTCAAACTACACATTCACACAACTCCATCTAATGGATGATGAACATAATGTTTCTGTGGATGGCAAACTAACGCCTCACGAAACGATGATTGTTCAAATACATCTTACCGCCTCTCATGGTGGCCATTAGGATGGAACTGTAATTAAATATGATATTAATGATATATATTTTATATATAAGCTTCTGTAATTCCATTTTATTTCATACAATTATTCGTTTCATGTTGTATATACATACGATAATTTCATTTGAGGAAGTGCGGACTACCGCCCCCTTAAAATGATATGACTCGTTCATACCACACATGGAACATATAAAGGATGGTGTTAATGAACTTAAGTAACATATATAAAATATTATATTTTTCTGGAATAGTAATATACCTATGTATCATTTGGATTCAATTCTTTTAAAATAAAAATTAAATGGAAGTAGCATTCGTGCGTACGTACGGACTACCGTCTCCACGAACGCGATGAGATTCATTCTCCATCGTATCCATTCAAGTATAATTATCATTTTATGATTTAAAAATGATGTTTAAGGACTTGATACCATTCTGGATATGAATAATATACATCCCATTAATAACAAATATGGATCACATAACAAAGAATGTAAAGTAAAATGAACCTGTTAACACCTGAAATGACGATAATTCTAAGATATTATTAACAAATCAATGTTAAAAGATCATATATGATATCATATTAAAGTAACTGATTCTTGTATTATTCAATAACAATTATTTAACCATTATACAGGAGGTAAACCTACCATCGACCAAGGAAAAAGTACAAAGTAAGGGATTCTCTTATCTCACTTTCAATTCCGTGAGATTTCCATTGTTCGCTACTAAATTATTGAAAGTGGTGTATTGTGTACTTCCATTTGATATATATTACCATGATTCACTTTATATTCATGTTATTCTGTAAATCATTTGGTGGTTATTAACTTTTGGCCGTGCGACTCAGTTGATTAACGTGGTAAGGGATTTTCTTATCTCACTTTCAATTCCGTGAGATTTCCATTGTTCACCACTTAATTATTGCATGTGGTGTACTGCCCATGATTGTATTCATTGTGTAATATAATTTAATTTATGGGTATTTACATCATCATGTTATGATACTTCTTTCGTGGGTGTATGTTTCGTAAGTTACCTAATCGATAAGGGAATTTGAGATTTCAATTTCCACTCATTTGGCTTTACACATATTTCATTGATTATATTACTCCAAGATTATGTGTGGAATCGCTATTCATTTGATTATGACTTAATTTCCACTCCCCTTTCTGTGGATATACTTTTGATACACATAATCACTCCATTGATAAATTCTCAAGTGATCGGTATGAACTTGATAAGAGTAATTTTAACTCAATCTCCATTTGTTGAGTTAAATATCCAATTCGTTGGTGTTGTTTCTACAAGAATATGTGTGAATATCCTTTGATTGTTTTACACTGAATATTCAATCATATTTAGTGTATTTATATTTTTCACACATAATTATGTCGTTGATTTATCCTTAACCTAAGGATACGGCCTTTATGAGAGATTTCATCTCAATTTACATTGAACTGAGACTTCTTTGTTGATATACACCAAATCACTTTTATGCGGTGTATATAATGTACTTGACATAGTATATCATGAATCCCTTTATTCTCATGATATTACAAAGTTTTTATTACCTCGATTATTTGTATTCAAGTGTCTCTCTTTTGGTTAGAACCTCTAACCAAAATACCTTTTTAAAATGTTTTAAAGACTTATTCTTCTATATCTTGCTCATTAATGTCCATGTTTTAAAAATGGTTTTAAGGATTTATTTATATGGACATTAAAGTTTTAAAATTAAAACTCCTTTTAAAAGTTTCAAAGTGGTATGGGACACTTTGATTCAAAAGTCTACTTTTAAATGGCTTCTTGACAAATAGTGTGACTTTTAAATGTTTTCAAGAAAAGGGGGATATTTCTCTCAAATAGTTTTGATGATTATTTTCATCTATGTCAACATCCTTCATTATTCATGATTGAGGTTAATGTGATACAATACAATCTTCCATATTGTATCAAATGAGTTATGTTTGACAGTGGATGTTCTATTTTTATACCATTCATGGTTTGTGGTTAAAGTATTGACATTTCATATGCTAGTTTTAATACGAATGTTTATTTTATGCTTAAACCTATTCATATGAGGAATGCATTGGACTTAATAAGTGACGGGTGGAGCCCTCTATAGCTCCACGATGCATCGGTAGGTCTCATTAGACAAACTAGTGTCTTGGCACAAGGCCTTGGCAAAATCTTATTTGTAGTCTTGGCACGAGGCCTTGGCTATGTGGTTATGATAGTCTGGCATTATGCATTCCATCATTATGAAAGTGGTTATTGATATTTCATGTGATCATTAGACTAGTAGAATATCCATGTGAGTAAGTAAATGGCATTATTTCATTTTACCTTTGCCATTTTATGCTGAAGTTCAAGTTTCAAATGCTTTTGTTTTAGTTATAAATTGCCTTAAGTGTTTATGCTTATTTATGAAAGCTTCTGCTACAATGTTATCCTTACTGAGCATCCGAGCTCACCCCTTTCAATGTTTTATTTTTTTTTCCAGGATTATGAAGAAGTAATTTATGAATGACCTACAGGGATAGTATGAGGGGATATGAAGACAAGATGTTTTTTTTATGATGTAATGTAAAAATTTATGGATGTATCTAGTTATTCCAAGGCTACTAAACTAATCGGTCTTTCGAGACTTGATCTTTCTCATGATCATGCCAATGTTATGTAATAATGCACCGACTCTGGGTAACTAGGGTCGGGGCGTTACACTATTTATTTATTAAACCCAATATACTTAAAGTTAGTGATTAAAAGAAAAATTTAAATCAATCATTCTATAGAGGTGGTTTTCTACACGTACTCATGGATGATGATTTTATTTTCCATAGAATAGTGAAAAAGAATAATATGATTTATCATTTAATAATATAAAAAAATTCATAAATAAAATAATCATATATTAATTTATTATTTAGGAACATCCATTTATAGTTCTGAATTATGTTGAATCATGTTGCGTCGTGGAAGTGGTTATCGTACAACGCACGAATGATGGTTTCCTTATTATTCATAGAAAATAGAAAGGTGTTTAATGAATATAACATAAATATAATAACTTACTAGTATACTAATGATAATTATGTTATTATTTTATTATTTTTTAATATCATTTTATTAAGAATAAGTTCACCTAATGAAATAGAAGTGGCAAAGGAGAGGTTATAAATTTATACCTCACTACTTGGATTGTCTCCTTTGAAAAGTGGGTTAATCCTTTAAGGGATGGTCATTTTAGAAGACCAAAATAAAATATAGTTGTATATGAATATTTAGGAGAGGATAAGTTATAGTGTGGGACAAAATAATTGGGTTGTGATGTGATAGTAAGTAAGGAGAGGATCACCCCTTTTATAAGTGAACAGGGGTGGCATTATTATAAATACCCAAAAAATCAATAATGAGAAGTCAATCTTAGTGACAGTGTCTCCCAAATTCATGAAATAATGGAGATTCTAAGGTATATGTTTGATCAAGGGCTCAACAACCCATTCCCATATATTTTTTAAACATTTCTTTGGTCTTTCTCTCCCAGATAAACACTTTTTACCACTTTTGATATTTGTCGAGGTAACTAGTTTTTACCATATTAATTTATCCTCTAAATAAGAAAATAAAATAGTAAATTTTTATTAATTTGTACCAACAGATTATAAATTTGAAATTCAACTAATATGATTAATTTTATAAAAGTTATAAAAATTAATTTTGTACTAATAAATGTATAATTCATTAAAAATAATTTTTTGAAAAATATATTTTAAGTTCAAATATGTAAAATATGAGTTTTTAAATTAAAACTCATATTTTTGAAATTTTAATTTCACATATAAAATAAAAATTTGGTTATATAAAAATATTTCATGATTTGTTAATACATACTTATGTACTAAGTTTTTTTAGAAATCGTATTATTTTTACAAATGATATTTCAAACTATTAACTTGAAAATAAATATTTTTAGAAAAATACCAAAAATGAATCTTATAAAAATATTAATATGATAAACCAAAAAATAATTTTTATTTTTTAAAATTTAGATTATAAAATTTATAAATTTAACTTTAAAATAAAAGGATGATATATAATGAAAAACTATTTTTTATAGGAAATATATTTTTAGAGTATTATCCATCCTTATTTAAATTTCCTATATTTTACTAATTAAATTCGTAATAACCAATTATTCCTATCAAATATATTTTATCACTATTATTCAAATGTTTATTAAAATATAAATCAATATCTAAAAAATAAATATTTAAAAAAAAATAAGTATAAAATGTGCGTATTAGTCATGTAATATATACAAATTTAATTTCATTAATATTAAAAGTAGCTTGTATTTGTTTCTTTAAAAATTTCATAATGTATTTTGTCATATTAATTCCCACTAATTTAATGCTTATGTTTTTATGGTCATACATAAATTTGTTTATTTTATATAAATATATCATGGTTTCATTTATGTTTTGTGTTATGTTTAGAGAAATATATTAAACACATTGACTTATTTAAATCTAATCAAATATTAATATATCAAGGTTCTACACTCTTCCCACTTTAAATAAAATTTTCCTCAAAATTTTAATTATTACTCATTGATGAAATTAGGTGAGGTTATTCTTAACATATTCATCATTCAGGATATAACCTCTAATATGACATCCACCTTAATCTCTTAGTTTATATTAAGTTACTTATCTTTTATAAAGAAACAGAAATCATTCATATAATAATACACTCAAGTATGTATATACCCTAATCATATATTCTCTATTACATACCTTTCCCAAAACTATACGAATCTACAATTCATTAAACCATAGTGAAATCATATTTATCTTCAAAAATTTACTCTTATATTCAACCACTAGTTCATAAAATCAAACACCTGTCAATATATATCATAATATGAAAAATAAAATAAAGTACACAAAAAATACCATAGGTTAATTTTTCATTAAATAATTAATCAATTCCAAGGATCTTAATACTATCTGACTAACTTTTCTCTTAAAAATCATCCCTTCCTACATCAACATCATACAGGTACTAAACCTAAGATTTTTTTATACCTCAATCATTTGTTCTCCACTAGTTATCCCCAAAAGATCATATTCTGATAAAATAACTTTTCAAGGATATTAATACCATTTAATATGTGTTTTCTTTCCTTTAAAGTAAAACTACTAAAGAAAATTCCTTATATTGTCATATAATTCTAATAACTTTTATAATATACTATAATTTCATCAATAAATATTACTCACTAGTGAAATCATCTAAGAGTATAATGAATTAATTTATACTATTATTTCAACCTAACATCCTTAGGTAAGACTATAAAAATTTCATTTTCCATCATAAAAGGCATATACAAAGATTATCATCACTTTAAGTATGATCCCTTATTCAGTTATAAGACATAGTAGTTTCCAGATACATAACATTTTCATCTTTATTTTTGTTATCCTATTTTAACCAAATACTAAAAGCCAAAATATTTATCAATAAATCTCGAATAATGTTCTTATAAATTTGAAAAGTCAATCCTAATATGTCTTATCACCACCATTTCATCTTTTGATAAATTCAGTTCAATCTACATGGATTTAAGTTATAATCTCTTATACTTATTAACATAATCCATTAATGTATCTTGGAAAAATATCCTTCCAGTAGTGTCTATCCAGGTGTGTAGTCTTATTCCAACCCATTTGAAATAGAGTGTTGATCGAGTTAATGAACAACTATAACATCCGGACTAATATTCCACTAAATGGTTCCCCGATCCACTAGGTCACATGGCTTCAAGCATTCCTCCCTATACTTTAGAGGATTTTGACTAGCAGTGAGGTCTTAGGGTGTGTCTATGGGGAGAATATTCCCTCATATTAGAGTGTAATGAGTGGTATTAATCATATTAGTCTATAGTGGAAGAATTAATTCCATAAGATAGAAGATAGACATCCAAGATACAAATATATCAACAATTTCGAAGGTAATATCATATACCTAATGATTGATCATGTCATGTCTATATAAATATATAAAACATGTATACAATAATTCAGTAAAATACATGTATCATAATACAAAAATATGAAAAAAAAAACTATCTCAACTAGAATCATGAACCTAGATCAGTCTTGTGTTCCCCTTCTCTTAGGAAATAAACAAATCAGGCATCATAACGTGGGAGATTTCCCCAATCCCTACCAACATCCATGATGTTCATTTGGGTACCCAAAAATGGCCTAAAAAGGGTATGAGATAACAATCAGTAGGCCACCAACAACAGTGTCTACAAAAAAACCAATATGTTTATATCAAGCTAAATTAGTGTGTACTATATATCATAGGTATAACAAGACATAAAGTAAATTGAGCAAGTCAAATGGTGTCATCCATCCTACCAAATATCCTTATAAACAATAGTTAATCTCCAACAAACAAGGATAGTTGTAATGCATAAATAAACCAATAAAAAATGATTATGCCATGTAATCCAGTGTAAAACAATTACCACAAACACGTTGTATCCTCCAGTGTATAATACTCACCACAGACATACTGTATAATCAATGTGTATAAAATTTATCAGGGCCATGCTATATAATAAAAATAAAACACAATGTCCTATACATTTAATCATATGTGTCAGTCCATAAAGGGTCAAATCCAAGGTATAGAAGACCAAGGAATCTATGGTGAGTCCTTGGAGCATCTCGATGGAAACATTGTAAAGACATTGGTGGGGTCCAAGGATCATGTCAATAGACCATATCCAATGTGATACCAAGCAAGCTAGACCCAAGGGATAACAAGGCCCATGGAATCCTATAGAATCTGGATCCAATGAGTAAATAGGTCAAAGGAATGCATTACCACAATCCAGACCCATGTAGTAGAAATGTCCATGGAATCCTAAGGAATCAGAATCCATGGTACACCAACCAAGGCATCTAATACCACAAAAAAATCATCACCTCATTTATTCATCATTCCATAATTATACACATTACATGAGTTCATAAATCAATAAAACAATTACCACATAAACCATTTAATCAATTACACAAGATGTCATCACATAGAAAGGAGAAAATAACCATCTCTTATAATTTAAATTTAATTCATTTAATTAAAAAAATCTCCCAAAATTAGTGGTGATTTGTCACAAACCCAGTGGGGTGGTATAACATAGGGATGATACAAGGTATCACCCCATATGTGGACTATAATGGGGCTAAACGATCTACAATTATAAAATAATAATAAAGGGAATCCTAAATGGTTCTAATTTATTTAGTTTTCTGAAATCCACGTTTCTCTGAAGGTCCCCGGCTGCATCTCAGGTCAGCCTGTTATTCCTATTACAGTGCAGGAGTTCTCTGAAGCATCGTCGTTACTCTCCACGGCTCTAATTGTGAGATTCGTGCGGCGTCGACCACTTGTGAAGGATTTTTACAAGTTCGTCAATGTAGAATGGGGTTTGAAGCATCGTGTGATGGTAGTTATTCTGGGGCCACGGAAATTTCTCATTATCTTTGTTGATGAATAAAACTCAGGTAGGGCTTGGTCTAGAAATAAGAAATCCTTATCTGGTTTCTCTTTCCATCTTCTTCGGTGGTCTTTTGTTGCTCATATGAATCGTGACTCACCCAATATGGAGATATGGATCCAAATGCCTGGTCTTTTCCTTTAGTTCCAGAACCTTGGGTTGCTGATATCAATTGGAAATTCCATTGGGATGTTAATATATAGTGATCAAAGGACAGCATCAATGACGCATCCGATGACTATGAGAATCTGTATTGAAATGTATCTTTCAATAATTTCACCGGAGATTGTCTGGATTGTTGTTGAAAATGAATACGGGTATGCTTAGTCTATTGTTTATGAATCTTGGACTCCCTTCTATTCTTGTTGTCACAGACAGGGACACGATGAATATGGTTATCGCAAGAAGTTTGGGGGTGTCCGACCTTTTGAGCTCCGAGATGTGGCAAATGTTGTCCCATTGACAGGTGGTGATGCTTCCCCAGGTTATGGTAAAAGGGGTGAAAAGACCCCATCAACAGGCTCCCCAATCAATGTTAATGTTGAGAATACATCAAATCTTGTGCGAAGGGTTTCTTTAGGGGAGGTGATGAAAGGATCTCATTTGGAATCCAATCTAACTGCTCATGCTGTACTGGAAGACCTGAGGAAAAAAACAGACACACTGAGTACAGCAGTTTTGGGAGTACAAGGAGGACTGGATGAGGCTGGGAGGAAGGAGTCATTGTTTGAAGATGGTGCGACTAATCCATCAGCTTCTTCTGAGATGCTTAATAAGGGAAATGGTCAGTCTGAAGATCTGAGTCATGATGCTGCTAAGCCTGGGGGGTCAGAGAGACATTTTCAGATTCCACAGGTCACCCCTTCCTGTGACAATATGTTTGTGGATGTCTGTTCAAGGAATGACGGTGCAGAATCACAGGAATCTGAGAAGAGGGATGAGGAAGAGGTCATTTTCCAATCTAGCAATGATTTATTGGTGGAAATTGTTAGCCTTGATGTCAACTGCACACCCCAAGATGGTAACATGCAGTTAGAGGAGCTGTTGATCGGTATGAAGGAAGGTAGTCAAGTTGGTGTCTCAGTGTCGCCATCTAGGAATTGGGCCAAGAGAGGGCAACAAGGTCAAGGTTCAGTTATGTCTTTTTTGGACATCCAGGGGTAGGCCTCTCCACCCCTGAGCAACAGATTTAAATGATTTATTGAGGATGACTAAGGTACTACAAATGTTATTCCACTTGACTCAAAGGGAGGGTATATGAATGAATGTAATAGGTATGAACTTTTTCACATGGAAAGTGGAACTCCAACACAAGATAATGGAAGTAGACCAATGAGGAGGAGTAGGAGGGACTATTCATCCTTGCCTCCTCCTTTAGAGACCAGATCATCCAGGAGGGAAAATGGAAAAACGGAGGCCTCAGAGGAAGTGAATCCTCGGATAGCAGGGGTTCAGGGTGGGAAACCTTTGGAGTTACTGCTTAGTGGTGAGGAGGAAGTGACTGAGCAGGGGTTATTACTCAATGATTCAGAGGATGAGGCATCACTAATGATGGGGAGTGCCTTAATAGCAACACTTAACAAGGAACAATATGCTTGGATTGACAAGAAATATTTAATCCTTGTTGGGGGATTCAATAAAGGGAAGATTAGCATCAAGGAGTACATACAGTCATGGGATCAACTTGCCTCGGAATTTGAAAAGCTCTTGTCAGAATACCCAAACATTTAGGTTTCTTCTATATCTTGGAAATTATTTAGAGATACGTTATCTAGTAAGCTTAGTTTAATTTTCAAAGCTCCTAGTTAATTGAGTGATGTATCGTATCTGGGTTGGGTTGTATCTCTAGTTAAATTTTTTTTTAGGTTTACTGGTTTGGGGAGTCCCGATCTGGTCATTAGGCTCCTTGAGTTGTGTTTTTTGAGTGGATTTCTTAAATTCATGTACCTGGAATGTTGCTTGGATCTAATTCAGATGGTGTTAGAGCACTGCACCTTCACCTTTTCTTTACATTTTGAATTTCTTGACTTGGAGTACATGGATTTTCCATTGGGAACGGGACCATGCATGCATGGGATTGCTAAGTGCTCAGGAATTGATTAAGGTGACAGCCACGTTGCATATGCTATGTGAGGCAGTCCTAGTAACTTATTTGGGGTTTTTTGGTTGTAAGTTGAACTTATTGGTTGCTCACTTTCTCCACAAAGGTGTTTTCTTAATATAAAAAAATAATTTTTAGTTAGTCAGTCAATTCATTTAGTTAAATAATTTAATTAATTAAAGGTGCACTGTCGGAAAGTCTATCATGTAGAATAATAATAATCATGAACATAAAACATCAAACCTCATGGTAAATGAATAGACCACCTTCCATAGGTCCAAAGTATAACATTATCCTAGTATTGACCTCTGATTCAGTCTAAATCAAATGAAAAATAATGAACTGATGAAAATCCTAAAAATATGGCATATTATATTACACCTAAATAACTCCAATGATGCCAAGAAAATTGAATAGTGGCATAATTAGAATAAATAACTCCCCAGTGTGAATCCAATGAGATTGATGGTGTTTATTCTGATTTTGGATGATGAAATGGGAGAAAAATCAATTAATCGAGCATCAAATGAGAGCTCCCATGCATGAGGTTTATCCACTAGAGGAGAAAGTAAATGGTATGTTTAGGTTTTAATATATTTTAACGGGTATATGGTTATTTAACCTGTTTTAATTGAGTCTTATGGTCTGTTGGATTGGTTGGACAACCTGTGTTCTAACTGTTCACCCTTCTCTATCTCAAGGGAGATCTCGCACGGTTAGTGTGCATGGTTTTCCAAACTATGTACAATTCATTCCCAATGCCTCTTCTAAAAACTATGGTGCTTCTATATGAGATTTCACCCCTATCCACACTATTTTATCAAACCATTTTGGCTTCATGATCCCTCTTTCTATCCCTCACATGGTTTCTCAAACCATACAGAATAGGTTGCACAGTATCTCCTAATCATGTGGTCGAGTTTCCTTTTCTAAAAACTGAGCCACCAGGGCTGTAAAAAATCCTTGGGTACCCCCGATAGTCATATGATCTCAAATTTCTCTAACATTAGGTCAATTCCAATGAGTTAAAATAAAAAATATATTTTTATCTCATCTAAAAGCTCGGGATCATACAATATCCCCCCTTTAAAGAAATTTGTCCCAAATTTCCCATACAAGGTTGGTCAAGGAACATTAGATAATAAATCTATAAAATAATCATGTACATCAGCCTCCTTCTCCCAAGTCTCATCTTATAAAAAGTCATTCTTCCATATCACCTATTCTAGAGGGACTAACTGACCTCGGATAACCTTTGTTCTCCGATCAACAACGTGAATAGGATTATCATCAAAAGAAGGATCTACATGTATCTCAACCTTCTTAGGATGTAGAGTATGAGATGGGATTGAGTGATAAAAACATAGTTGAGATACATGGAAGATTTCATGCATGGATTGGTGCCTCTGAGGTAACTACAAGAGATAGGCTATAGGCCTGATTCTCTCCAAAATATCGAATGTCTTGACATATCATGGTGAAATCTAGCCCTGACTGTAACTCCCCGACCCCAGTTACCCAGAGTCGGTGCATTATTAAATAACATTGGCATGATCACAAGAAAGATCAAATCTCAAAAGACCGATTGGTTTAGTAGCCTTGGAAACACTAGATATATTCATAAGTTTTACATTACATCATAAAATGAAAAACTACTACAACAACATAATGTTTCCACAGTCCACACTATAATCCCCTCATAATATCCCTGCAGGTCATTCATAACTTACATCTTCACATCCTGGGAAAAATAAAACATAGAAAAGGGGTGAGCTCAAATGCCCAGTAAGGATAACAATATAGCGGAACATTCAAAAATAAGCATAAACATTTAAGGCAATGAATTACTAAAACAAAAGCCCTTTAAACTTGAACTTCAACATATTATGGCAAAAGTAGAATGAAATAATTTCATTTACCTGTTCACATGGATATTCTACTAATCGAATAATCACATGCAATATCAATAACCACTTTCATAATGCTGGAATGCATAATGCCAGACTATCATAACCACATAGCCAAGGCCTCGTGCCAAGACTACAAATAAGATTTTGCCAAGGCCTTGTGCTAAGACACTAGTTTGTCTCATGAGACCTACCGATGCATCGAGGAGCTATAGCGGGCTCCACCCGTCACATATTAAGTCCAATGCATTCCCATATGAAAAGGTTTAAACATAACATAAACATTCGTATTAAAACTAGCATACGAAATGTCAATAATTTCACCATAAACTATGAATGGTATAAAAATAGCACATCCACATTCAAACATATCACAAAACCTTCAATACAATATAGAAGTTTTGTATCATAATAAATCAACTTCAAATAAGCGTAAAATCCGTCAAAGGATGTTGACATAGATGAAATCAAAACACTTTTTAGAGAAATATCTCTTTCTATTTTTGAAATCATTTAAGAGCCATATAAAATAAAACATTTTCTTGAATATATTCTTATAAGCTTGTAAGGGAATCTTTGACGATTTTATAACGGCGGAAAATAACCGCACCTGCCGTATAAGTTAAAAAAACATTCTTATCTTAATTCCGTCGAAAAGGTTAAAAAGAACCTTGTTTGGAAAACGACGGAAAGATTCCCTTATAAACCTCTTATAAAAAGTCAAACAAGGGTATAAATGACTTTAACCCATATTCTTTTAAATATTAAAAATGTTTTGAAATACATTTTGAAGAAACATGGATGTGGATGATAACGAGGTCCCAGTAGATAATTATGTATAAACAACCTCGGATAATGAAGAGATTGCGAAATAAACCCTTACCTTGTACTTTTCCTTTGTTGGGGTAGGTTAACCTCCTGTATAATGGTGAAATAATTGTTATTAAATTATACAAGAATCATATACATTAATATGATATCATATATGATCTTTTAACATTGCTTTATTAATAATATCTTAGTATTATCGTCGTTTCGGGTGATAATCGATTTGTTCTTCTTAAATATTTGGTTACGTAAGACATGTTTGTAATGGATAGATTATATCTTATTCATAGAATGATATTAAAATTATTTTTAACCCTAAAATGAGAATAAGACTTGAATGGATATGATGGAGAATGAATCTCATCGCGTTCGTGGAGACGGTAGTCCGTACGTACGCACGAACGCTACTTCCATTTAATTTTTATTTTAAAAGAATCGAATCCAAATGATACATAGGTATATTACTATTCCAGTATAATATAATATTTTATATATGTTACTTAAGTTCATTAACACCATCCTTTATACGTTCCATGTGTGGTATGAACGAGTCATATCATTTTAAGGGGGCGGTAGTCCGCACTTCCTCAAATGAAATTATCGTATGTATATACAACATGAAAAGAATAATGATATGAAATAAAATGGAATTAAAGAAGCTTATATATAAAATATATATCATTAATATCATATTTAATTACAGTGTCATCATAATGGCCACCATGAGAGGCGGTAAGATGTATTTGAACAATCATCGTTTCGTGAGGCGTTAGTTTGCCATCCACAGAAACATTATGTTCATCATCCATTAGATGGAGTTGTGTGTATGTGTAGTTTGAATCCTTCTTATAACAACATCCTAGTATATTGTGGATACTGGTGTTGTTACAAAAGAAAGGAAATAAAAAGAGTTTGGGGTTGGAGAAGCAAAATAAATGAAAATAATTTAAGAGAAATCGTTACCTTTAATTTAGGTAACTCACTTTGGTTGGAACCAAATGACTTATTGAAATGCTTTCTGCCTAAGGGGAAGCTTCAAAGAGGAGGAGAGGGATGTGGGGAGCTTATTTGGACAGGGTTTGGACGATCCAAGTGGCTTGAGAGGTGTGATGAATGAGTATAAGTGGTCTCCTTTTATAAGGGAGAGGAGGGGCTCTTTAGAAAAGAGTGAAAGTATTACTTTATAATATAATTATATTCGGTTTATAATGGTCCAAAAATCATTTAGGTCGAAGATAATATGACTCATTTTCTAAATAAAATCAACCAATAAGAATTGGACAGGTTTTAGATAATAGTTTAATCATTATAATCTTATTTATTTAAATGATTTATTAATGTGGTAAACATTGCATCATTATTGTGTCATTAATAATTTAACTTATTTGATGTCTAAAAATTATAAATAAAATATAATTATGTAGTAAATATCTCTATCGTTCTAATGAATATTTATAATCGAAAATCCAACATGAATAACCCTATGTAAAAAATTTTCTTCTAAAAGATGTAAGCTTATGCCATTTTTATTTTTATTTTAACTTTTTTAATATAATGTGTCCCTACCACATACAAGTGGATCTAAGGGGTCCCCAAATCGACCCAAGGATGTCCATGGTCGGGTATGTGTCCACCAATAAGGTTAGGACACGTTTTAGGGTAACTTTGTATTATTATAATATTATTTTTTAACCCTTATATACAGGATTTACCCTTTAACCATGGTAAATAAAATATTTACCGCAATAATTATTCAAAATGTGTAAAAATAAAAGTTACCTATTTACATAATTTGGAAATCCTGATTCCAAATATGTAATCCATTTTTCCAAATTCAAAACACAGAAGTGGCAGAAATTAATTTAAAATTAATTCCCGTTGTTAAAATAAAAAGCATGTTTTTAAGAGATAATAACTATCAAAAGATTGACACTTGTTTATGTCTGATTTAATTGTGAAATTATGTCCAATGACAAACATTAAATTAAATGGTAAAAATATATTCTAAATATACTTTAAAACCACTCAAATTCATAATTTATCAATATTAATTATTTTTATTAAAAAAGTTGTTTTTAATTAAAATTTAGTAATTTTCACTATTCATCAAAATATAAAAGTTATCCGAAAAGTACCAAAATTTCACCCTAGGCTAATTTCAATATTCCGAATCCAAAAATGAAGTCCATTTTAAAATATAAAATATATATGATTTCAAAAAGTAGGTATTACTATTCACAACGGCTAGTTTAATTAGTTGTGGTGTGTGTTAGAACTCGAGGTTGCGTACAACACACGCTATCGCATTATTCGAAGGGAAACGTACCGTGGAAGCATGGGGTGTTACATTCTCCCCTCCTTCAAATAATTGCATCCTCTCAATTTCTAGGGTATTACTGCATAAAAATACTCGGGTGGTTCTTCATCATAAGTTCCTCAGGTTCCCACATTGCCTCTTCCATCTTATGGTTTCTCCACAAAACTTTTACCAGACGCGTCGTCCGGTTTCTCAGCACTTGTTCTCTCGTATCAAGAATCTTGACAGGATCTTCGCAATAAGAAAGATCGGGTTCCAGTTCTAATTCTTCATAGGTGAGTACATGCGTTGGGTCAGCCATGTATTTTCTCAACATAGATACATGGAACACATCGTGAACTTTGGAGAGACTTGGCGGCATTGCCAATCGGTAAGCTACAACCCCAATTCGCTCTAGAATTTCGAAGGGTCCGATGTACCTGGGACTCAATTTACCTTTCTTACCAAAACGTATGACTCCCTTCCATGGAGATACCTTCAGGAAAACATGATAACCGACTTGAAATTCCAAATCCTTCCTTCGATTATCGGCATAGCTCTTCTGCCTACTTTGAGCTGCTTTGATGTGATTTTGGATTACCTTCACCTTTTCCACCGTTTCCTCCACCAGTTATGGGCCTACAAGTTTTCTTTCACCAACCTCATCCCAACAGGTTAGTGTACGACATCTCTTTCCGTATAACGCTTCATATGGTGCCATCTGAATACTCGAATGGAAGCTATTGTTATAGTAAAATTCTACCAGTGGTAAATATTGATCCCACATACCCTGAAAATCAAGTGAGCAAGATCTCAACATGTCTTCTAAGGTCTGAATAGTCCGTTCTGATTGTCCATCTGTCTGAGGGTGGTAAGTAGTGCTCAAATGAAGTTCAGTATCCAGGGATTTCTGAACACTTTTCCAAAATCTTGAAGTAAAACGGGGATCACGATCAGAAACAATCGATAGGGGTACTCCATGAAGTCTCAAAACTTCATTAATGTATAGTCTTGCTAGACGTTCCAGGGGTAGATCTTCTCTTATAGCAAGAAAATGTGCTGACTTGGTAAGACGATCAACAATAACTCATATTTCATCGTTCCTTCTAGGAGTCTTTGGTAGCCCCATGACAAAGTCCATCGTAATATTGTCCCATTTCCACTCCGGTATGGGAAGAGGTTGCATGACTCCTCCAGGCTGTTGCCTTCCAGCTTTCACTTGTTGACAAACCATACATCTTGACAAAAAATCAGCAATCTCCCTCTTCATGTTGTCCCACCAAAAATGTTCCTTCAAATCTCTATACATTTTGGTGCTCCCAGGGTGTATAGAGAAATTGGAACTATGAGCATCATCCAGCAATTCCCTTTTCAGATCAGGTAAATCAGGAACACAAAGTCTCTTCCCGAATTTCAAAATTCCATCTTCATACACAAAGTCTCTCAATCTCCCATCATTAACAGCTTTAATCTTCTTTTGGAATTCTTCATCATCGGTCTGAGAACTCTTAATCCTTTCTAGTAAAGATGGTTTGGCAACCATTTGAAAAAGCATTGATGTTTCACCTTCCCTGGTTATTCCCATGTCCATCTTCACTAGATTCATGAAAATTGGATCCCTTTCAATTCTCATCATGTTCAAAACACCATGGTCATTTCTGCTCAAAGCATATGCCACCTTGTTTGCTTTCCCCGGGTGGTAGTGTATTGTGCAATCATAATCCTTGAGTAATTCAAGCCATCTCCTTTGCCTCATGTTGAGTTCTTTTTGTGAGAAAATATACTTTAAACTCTTGTGATCAGTACAAATCTCACATTTTTCACCATAGAGGTAGTGCCTCCATATCTTCAAAGCAAAGATCACAGCTGCTAACTCAAGATCATGAGTAGGATAGTTTTGTTCATGAATTTTCAACTGTCGTGATGCATAGGCAATAACTCTATCATTCTGCATAAGGACACAACCAAGTCCTTTCTTTGATGCATCACTATAAATAACGAACCCATCATTCCCCGATGGTAGAGTCAATATAGGAGCATTGACTAATCTTCTCTTCAGTTCTTCGAAAAATTATTCACACTCTTTTTTCCAAACAAATTTAACCCCTTTACGTGTGAGCTTCGTTAATGGGTTAGCCAATCGGGAAAAATTCTGGACGAAACGTCGATAATAACCTGCCAAACCAATAAAACTACGTACCTCAGTTATACTCGTAGGTGATGGCCATTCTTGGATTGCCTTGGTCTTAGAAGTATCAACAGAGATTCCATCTTTAGAGACAATATGGCCAAGAAAATAAATATCCTGAAGCCAGAATTCACACTTGCTAAACTTCCCATATAATTCATGCCTCCTCAGAGTCTTCAAGATAATGCGCAAGTGATTTTCATGATCTTCGTAGGTTTCTCAGTATACCAAGATATCATCAATAAATAACACCACAAATTCATCGAGATACTCCTTGAAAACTCTATTCATCAGATCCATGAATACAGAGGGTGCATTAGTCAATCCAAACGGCATTACGGTAAACTCGTAATGCCCGTACCTGGTTCGAAATGCTGTCTTCGGAATGTCTTCCTTCTTCACACACAACTGATGGTATCCAGATCGAAGTTCAATCTTTGAAAAGTATTGAGCTCCATGCAGTTGGTCAAATAAATCATCAATACGAGGTAAGGGATACTTGTTCTTTATCGTTATAGCATTGATCTCCCTGTAGTCGATACATAACCTCATAGATCCATCTTTCTTTTTAACAAAAAGAACAGGGGCTCCCCATGGAGAAACACTAGGGTGAATAAATCCTTTATTACTCAATTCCTCTAGTTGTTTCTTTAGTTCGACTAACTCTACAGTAGCCATTCTATAAGGGGTCTTCGATATAGGCCTTGATCCAGGAATCAAATCAATGGAAAACTCAACTTTTCATTCTGGAGGATGTCCAGGTAAATCTTCCGGAAATACATCTACAAATTCTTTCACAACAGGTACATCCTCTATTTGAACATTCCTTTCCTCACCGACAGTTTTTTCATTCTCTTCCTCCCCAATAATTGAATTAAGTTGAGCTACTGGGGGTGGATCTAAATAAGAACTAGGTGGTGACGATTCTGCTCTAAAAATAAGGTGTTCCTTATCATTATCATCAAGAATCGTAACCTCTTTCTTCTTACAATAAATCTTCACATCATAGTCCGAAAGCCAGTCCATACCGAGGATTATATCAAACTCAATCATAGGTATGACGATGAGATCAGCAGATAAAGAAAATTTATGTGCTCTAATGGGGACTGATTCACAAAACTTTGTTGCAACGATACTTCTCTTAGGAGTTTTAACTGACAACTCCCTTATTAAATCAAATTGGAAATATCTAATTTTCTTAGCAAACTGGGAAGATATGAAACAATGTGATGATCCAGAATCAAATAACGCATTTGCTAAACTTGAGGAAACCATTAAATTACCTGCCACCACGTCTTTCGGAGCTTCTACCTCAGCAGTAGTGATAGCATAAGCCTGGCCTTGATCCCTTGGCCTTTTCTGAGGTAAGTTCTCCTGACGTTTAGGACATTCATTTGCATAATGCCCCATCTCCCTGCAATTGTAGCACTGAACGTTGGTAGCTTCCTTCTTCCCCTTGCAATCACGAGCTTGGTGGCCTTTTTCACCACACTTGTAACAGACTCCCATTCCCTTCAAGCAAGTACAAGGGTGTTTCTTCCCGCATTTACCACAGGATGGATATTCAACCTTTCCCTTCTTCCCCTTATTTCCATTCCCAGATTGATCAGCAGGTCTCTTCTTCTCTTACTTTGCTTTAAAGTCATAAGACTTAGATAATTCCTTTTCGGTCTTGATAGCACATGAGACAATGTCTTCGTACGATGAAAAGGATTGTGAGACTAATGCTCGACGGAGAAATGGTTTTAACCCATCAAATAAATGATCAATATTACTTCTTGGGTTGCGTATATAATCACCAGCGTACCTCGCTAACCTTGTAAAGTTAGCCTCATACTTTGTGACATTCTCATCCTCCTTTTGTCTCAGACTCAGAAATTGCCTTTCCATATCTGCTCGATGGTCGCGAGGGAAGTATTTTTCTAAAAACAGATCTTTTAACTCTCTCCATTCCATATTTGATACTTCATAATCTTCCTTCATGTTTTGAATCAATGACCACCATTGATCAGCATCTCCAGTGAGGCGGTAAAATGCCATGATAACTTTTTCCCTTTCACTGCTCCCCAAAGCCTGAAATATTTTCTCTAGGGAATTTATCCATTGCTCAGCTACTAAGGTATTTTTACTCCCATTGAACATTGGTGGTTGTTTCCTCATGAATCGATCTAACATTGATCCTCCATGCTGCGGATCAGGGTGCTCCATACGGGTAAGGTTATTATTCATAACCTGAGTAAGTTGTCCCAGTATGGTGATTAGCTGATCAGCTCCAGTTGCATCACCAGCTCCACTATAATTATCTTGAGCAGGAGGGAAATCCCTACATGGAGTG
The DNA here is from genome assembly GCA_963277665.1 of Viscum album. Classification (NCBI taxonomy): domain Eukaryota; kingdom Viridiplantae; phylum Streptophyta; class Magnoliopsida; order Santalales; family Viscaceae; genus Viscum; species Viscum album. The sequence goes on from OY728133.1 coordinate 1,505,481,323, forward strand.
CGTGCATTGATACAGTTTCCATTTCTTCCACTAGGCTCCATTTCTAAACAATGGCATAAACTAGATCAGTTTATGAATCAAAATATATAATCCCATACTTATAAAACACTTAACATAAATTGAACTATTTATGGATATAATCCATAATCATAAAAATGTTTTCTTTGAGGAAGTATATACTCATAAACCCTTCATAATGATTTGTAAAGAAAATGAGAGTTATCCTAAGCATATCCCTCGGGAGTGTCGTAACCAAGAGTGCAGTAAGGCCCGTTGTCGTGCACCAGTTCCCGTTCGAGTCTATCTCAAAGCGGTGTTTTCGGGTTTAACCCCAAGGTACATCTGTGCCAGAGCCACCTCTACCTACTCGTATCCAGACAGGGATGTATTGCTCGGAAAACTCACAAAATCACTACAATACCAAAATTCTAGGAAGTTCTTCTATACTAATCCTCAATGTTCATCTTAGGTCTACGTGCTCTAATCAGAGTTTATCTAAATCTAGCTTCCAAGGTTTGTACTAAACTTCCTCTCATACCAACTGTAACGCCCCGACCCGAGTTACCCAGAGTCGGTGCATTATTACATAACATTGGCATGATCACAAGAAAGATCAAATCTCGAAAGACCGATTGGTTTAGTAGCCTTGGAAACACTAGATATATTTATAAGTTTTACATTACATTATAAAATGAAAAACTACTAAAACAACATAATGTTTCCACAGTCCACACTATAATCCCCTCATAATATCCCTGCAGGTCATTCATAACTTACATCTTCACATCCTGGGAAAAATAAAACATAGAAAAGGGGTGAGCTCAAATACCCAGTAAGGATAACAATATAGCGGAACATTCAAAAATAAGTATAAACATTTAAGGTAATGAATTACTAAAACAAAAGCCTTTTAAACTTGAACTTCAACATAGTATGGCAAAATTAAAATGAAATAATGCCATTTACCTGTTCACATAGATATTCTACTAATCGAATAATCACATGCAATATCAATAACCACTTTCATAATGCTGGAATGCATAATGCCAGACTATCATAACCACATAGCCAAGGCCTCGTGCCAAGACTACAAATAATATTTTTCCAAGGCCTTGTGCCAAGACACTAGTTTGTCTCATGAGACCTACCGATGCATCGAGGAGCTATAGTGGGCTCCACCCATCACATATTAAGTCCAATGCATTCCCATATGAAAAGGTTTAAACATAACATAAACATTCATATTAAAACTAGCATACGAAATGTCAATAATTTCACCATAAACTATGAATGGTATAAAAATAGCACATCCACAGTCAAACATATCACAAAACCTTCAATACAATATAGAAGTTTTGTATCATAATAAATCAACTTCAAATAAGCGTAAAATCCGTCAAAGGACGTTGACATAGATGAAATCAAAACACTTTTTAGAGAAATATCTCTTTCTATTTTTGAAATCATTTAAGAGCCATATAAAATAAAACATTTTCTTGAAAATATTCTTATAAGCTTGTAAGGGAATCTTTGACGATTTTATAACGGTGGAAAATAACCGCACCCGCCGTATAAGTTAAAAAACATTCTTATCTTAATTCCGTCGAAAAGGTTAAAAAGCACCTTGTTTGGAAAACGACGAAAAGATTCCCTTATAAACCTCTTATAAAAAGTCAAACAAGGGTATAAATGACTTTAACACATATTCTTTTAAATATTAAAAATGTTTTGAAATACATTTTGAAGAAACATGGACGTGGATGATAATGAGGTCCCAGTAGATAATTATGTATAAACAACCTCGGATAATGAAGAGATTGCGAAATAAACCCTTACCTTGTACTTTTCCTTTGTTGGGGTAGGTTAACCTCCTGTATAATGGTGAAATAATTGTTATTAAATTATAAAAGAATCATATACATTAATATGATATCATATATGATCTTTTAACATTGCTTTATTAATAATATCTTAGTATTATCGTCGTTTCGGGTGATAATTGATTCGTTATTCTTAAATGTTTTGTTACGTAAGACATGTTTGTAATGGATAGATTATATCTTATTCATAGAATGATATTAACATTATTTTTAACACTAAAATGTGAATAAGACTTGAATGGATACGATGGAGAATGAATCTCATCGCGTTCGTGGAGACGGTAGTCCGTACGTACGCACGAACGCTACTTCCATTTAATTTTTATTTTAAAAGAATCGAATCCAAATGATACATAGGTATATTACTATTCCAGTATAATATAATATTTTATATATGTTACTTAAGTTCATTAACACCATCCTTTATACGTTCCATGTGTGGTATGAACGAGTCATATCATTTTAAGGGGGCGGTAGTCCGCACTTCCTCAAATGAAATTATCGTATGTATATAAAACATGAAACGAATAATGATATGAAATAAAATGGAATTACAGAAGCTTATATATAAAATATATATCATTAATATCATATTTAATTACAGTGCCATCATAATGGACACCATGAGAGGCGGTAAGATGTATTTGAACAATCATCGTTTCGTGAGGCGTTAGTTTGCCATCCACAGAAACATTATGTTCATCATCCATTAGATGGAGTTGTGTGTATGTGTAGTTTGAATACTTATTATAAAAACATCCTAGTTTATTGTGGATACTGGTGTTGTTACAAAAGAAAGGAAATAAAAGGAGTTTGGGGGTTGGAGAAACAAAATAAATGAAAATAATTTAAGAGAAATCGTTACCTTTAATTTAGGTAACTCACTTTGGTTGGAACCAAAGGACTTCTTGAAATGCTTTCTGCCTAAGGGGAAGCTTCAAGGAGGAGTAGAGGGATGTGGGGAGCTTATTTGGTCAGGGTTTGGACGAGCCAAGTGGCTTGAGAGGTGTGAGGAATGAGTATAAGTGGTCTCCTTTTATAAGGGAGAGGAGGGGCTCTTTAGGAAAGAGTGAAAGTATTACTTTATAATATAATTATATTCGGTTTATAATGGTCCAAAAATCATTGAGGTAGAAGATAAGATGACTCATTTTCTAAATAACATCAACCAATAAGAATTGGACAGGTTTTAGATAATATTTTAATCATTATAATCTTATTTATTTAAATGATTTATTAATGAGGTAAACATTGCATCCTTATTGTGTCATTAATAATTTAACTTATTTGATGTCTAAAAATTATAAATAAAATATCATTACGTAGTAAATCTTTTTATCTTTCTAATTAATATTTATAATAGAAAATCCAACATTTATAACCCTATGTAAAAATTGTTCTTCTAAAAGATGTAAGCTTATGCCATTTTTATTTTTATATTAACTTTTTTAATATAATGTGTCCCTACCACATACAAGTGGCTCTAAGGGGTCCCCAAATCGACCCAAGGATGTCCATGGTCGGGTATGTGTCCACCAATAAGGTTAGGACACGTTTTAGGGTAATTTTGTGTTATTATAATATTATTTTTTAACCCTTATTTACCGGATTTACCCTTTAACCATGGTAAATAAAATATTTACCGCAGTAATTATTCAAAATGTGTAAAAATAAAAGTTACCTATTTACATAATTTGGACATCCTGATTCCAAATATGTAATCCATTTTTCCAAATTCAAAACACAGAAGTGGCAGAAATTAATTTAAAATTAATTCCCGTTAAAATAAAAAGCGTGTTTTTAAGAGATAATAACTATCAAAAGATTGACACTTGTTTATGTCTGATTTAATTGTGAAATTATGTCCAATGACAAACATTAAATTAAATGGTAAAAATATATTCTAAATATACTTTAAAACCACTCAAATTCATAATTTATCAATATTAATTATTTTGATTAAAAAAGTTGTTATTAATTAAAATTTAGTAATTTTCACTATTCATCAAAATATAAAAGTTATCCGAAAAGTACCAAAATTTCACCCTAGGCTAATTTCAATATTCCGAATCCAAAAATGAAATCAATTTTGAAATATAAAATATATATGATTTCAAAAAGTAGGTATTACTATTCACAACGGCTAGTTTAATTAGTTGTGGTGTGTGTTAGAACTCGAGGTTGCGTACAACACACGCTATCGCATTATTCGAAGGGAAACGTACCGTGGAAGAATGGGGTGTTACACTGACTCCTATTATGTATGTGTCCCAGCCTTAGTGAGAAACGTAAAAATACCCAATCTCTAACCTTTATCTCTAGTGGTTGTCGATGGATATTGACATAAAATTTCTATTGAGATTGTACAGTATCCATCCATTTTTGAATAAATTGGAATTTCTGTTAAGTCTCCTGAACAAGATGAGGTCCCATTGATATTTCCTCTCATTCCTATAACCATCATAGGGGAGAATGGTATATAATACCATAAAAATTCTCATAAGGTGTCATCTGTATAGTCACCAGATAGATATTATTGTAGAAAAACTCAACTAGGGTATATATATCTCTCAAGGTCCCCTAAAATCTAGGATATTTTCACTCATCATGTTCTCAAGCACATGAATCATGCACTCTAACTGGACATCAGTCTGAGGGAGGAATGTCATTCTTATAACCACCTATGTACCCAACACACTATAAAATCTCTTCCAGAAATAGATTTAAACTAAGTGTCCCAATCCAATACAATAGTATAAGGAACCCCATGAAGTTTCACTATCTCACAAATATACAACCTTCTAAGTTCATGTACTGAGAAGGTCTCCTCGATCGGTAGGAAATGAGCAACATTCGTGATCCTATCCAAAACAACACAAACAGTATCACTACCTCATGAAAATCATGGTAAACTGGCCACGAAATCCATTGAAACATTAGCAGATTTCTATATAGGAATGGTTAACTATTATAAAAACCCATAAGGTCATTGGTTTTCTTCCTTCACCTGTTGAAAGGTGGAACACCTTGTAACAAAACCATCTACCTCATGTTTCATCTCTGGACACTAATACTAGTGATGTTAATAAAGATACATCATGTAAATACCATGATGAACTGCCCAAACTAAGGCATGAAAATCCCATATAAACTCCTATTATATGTCAACTGGAACCCAAATATGGCCACGTATATGCCAAATTTTATCCTCACCCACAGTCCAACCAAGAGGTAGGTCCTAACCTGCCATTAAATCCCATAGGACTAAGCCCTCAGAATCCCCAAATTGCATCATTATCACTCTATCCATAAGAGTAGAGGCTACAAATAAAGAAGAAAGGAATGTCTTACAATCAATATCATGTACCACCAATTTCATCTCTAAAAGTAAGTCCATAAGCTACAAATTTCTACTGGCCTCCTTAATTGTCTATATCAAATTCCTCCTACTCAGTGCTTCTACAATTTCATTATCTTTCCTAGGCAAATAGGAAATACTAAAGTTGAAAAAAATGTAGGTAATGAACCCACCATCACTACCTCAGATTCAAGAAAAGCAATAAAAATATATACTTGAGACATTTTTGGTCTGTGAACACCACAAAATGCTCTCCCAGTAAATAGTGCCTCCAATAGCGCAAGGCATGAACAACTGCAACCAACTTATGATCATGTATTGGGTAATTTCACTTTTATGGCCATAGCTGATAAGACCCGTACACCATGACTCTATCCCCCAACATCAAAACTACACCTAGTTTGATACTTGATGAAGAATAATTCACAATGTAACTCTTACCTAGATATAGAAGAATCCTGACCAGAACTGATGTCAGTCTCCCTTTTAGCTCATAAAAGGCTATGTTGTAGGTACCAGACCATACAAATTTCCCACCGTTATTAGTAAATCATGTAAGAGGTGATTCTAGGAATGATACGGCCTATATAAAACACCTGTAATCTCCTTTTATCACCAAGAAACTATTTTTATCAAAGATATTATTGGTATTCTCCCTTGAAACTAAAACTCTCACCTTCTCTAGGTTAAATGATACTCCTATATCTATGAGATATGATCCCAGAAGTGAATATTATTCATCCATAAGTGGAATTTGAGAGATTATAATATAACTAATTCTATCTCAATGTATCCAAAACGATCTCAATATATTTGTCATGGTCATGATGATTATGAGAATACAAAAAATATCTTCCATGAAAAACACTACAAAAAAATTCAGATATGGATGGAAACATAGTTCATCAGTGCCATTGAAATAATTGTCACATTCATGATACTGAATGACATAAAATAATACTCATATAGACTATACCTTCTATGAAAAGTTGTATTAGGTATGTCTATTTTTCAAACACATACCAAGTGATATCCCAACCTCAAATAAGTTTTCTTGAACCCCTGATCTCCAGAGAGATAATAGAAAACGTCATCTATCCATGTAAATGTATATTTGTTATTAACCATCGATGAGTTAAATTTTTTATAATACACACATATCATGAGGATATCATTCTCATTTTCACAAAAAAATCATCAGAAAATCCCAAAAATAAGTACTAATTAATATAAAAACCTTCACCTGTAATTCCTCTATCTTCCTCATCATCTCTGGAAACTCAGTAGTACTCATCCTGTAATTAATAATGGATACCAGTGAAATTCCAAGAACTATCTGTATGGAGAACTCCACCTCTCTCTCAGGAGGTAAACCAAAAATGTCTTCTAGGAAAATTTCATTGAAATTATCAACCACTTGAGGGAAATATTCATGACATCATCCCTCACAATATAGATCTAAACTACCAATATGGGTTGTCATTCTTCCCATACCATGATTCTATAGTCTATCTCTACCTGCATGGACATTCCATTCACCATTTTGAATAAAAAAATATCATCGAGTGATGCAAAGGTCACCCATTGATGATAATAGTCAACACGTGCTTGATAAAAACTAGTTATTTCATCATAACAATGGCCTCATACCCAGTCATCTCGCTGATAATAAGATCCCATAAAAAGTGAAATCCACTGATCTCAATGGTTTACTCTATGATCTGGAATACACCCTCTATTATGATCTCCAATGGAGTATCCATGGTCATAACACCATCAAAATGCTAAAAAAAATCCCAAGGATCTCCACAACATATATAGATATGAAACTATGTGATACACATGTATCATACTAAAGTAAAGGCTATTAAGATCATACCAATAAATTTACATAGACTAACTCTCTATTCTTTAGGGGTAGGTTGTATAGAATAGATATTCCCTAAACCACATCCCTGTGAAATAACCTCACTACCTAAAGCAAGACCACTCTGTTGTATAGGTACAACTGGCACCTAGCTACCTTGTCCACTAACACTACCTCGGCCTAGTTGATTGAAACTTCTCCAAATATTAGTATGATGTTGTGCGGTGAATATTTCTCTTGATATTGGAGTCAATGTTGATCTCATACCTATAACTATTGGAGTTAAGGACCAACAAAAATTATGTTGGCGGTCCATCCTTTCATAAGCTCGGTACTCAACTAGGTCTCAATCAAACTAATTCCTTATATGTGTCTATATTACACACTAATGTAATAAAATAAAGTTACTAGCTCTAATATCATAGTTTATAATCTCATGAAAAGCCTCAAAATGGAGCTTCCTTTCATTGGAAACTAAAAAACTAAGTCACAAGACTATACTACTATACTTTTTTCCCCAAGATTCTCTCGAGTTCTGCTCTGTAATACGCATCTATTTCACTATCTCAATAATATTCATCAACCTAAACACTTTTACCTAAGATCTAATGTTATTATTGACACCTTACATGAATCATCTCATCCTCGATAGATCAAATTCATGATATATCAATTCAAAATGGTGAATATTTGTAAATAATTCCAAATACTCTATAACATTAATTATGCCCTACTCCAGGCATGTAACTCATTTTCCCACTCTTCTCTCAGAGTCTTGAGGAAACAGTAGTCATAAAACCCAGATTTAAAATACCTGCAAACCAAATATCACAGTGTATCATCCTGTTCCAAAACATCCCACCAGTTCTTAGCTGCTCCTTGAAGAATATAAGTTATGAGATTCACTCTCCTCTCTATAGGTGTCTATATATTCTATAATATCAAAAAAATTAGTCATAATCTATATCTTATTAGACTATGAACATCCATCTACTTAAAATGTGGATGGAATCTACTACAGGAACAAATGTGTTTACTCTACTATAAAGGATACAGGTTGTGGTGATCCCTAAAAGGTCTACATATAGTCTATAAACCCCTCACAATATTGGGACTCATAACCCATATCTGTAACAATTACTATTGACTCAGTCGACACTACCAAAGGATCTAATGATGTCCCATAGTCCACAACCTTCGTTTCATAGTCATCACCACCCACCTAGAATACCACTGGAGGTTATCTTTGTGGAATGTATCTGCAATGCCAAAAACATGCCTCAGAAAAGATCAATAATCTAATGATAATAGCTAAAAAAATATGATGGGTCAAAGCCTACTTATAAAAATTATACAACCCTATTCTTTATCCAAAAGTTAGGACAAGTTAAAAATAAATAGTCAAAAACATTACTAGAGACACTCCATACTACCCACTCTAAAGTTGGGTCAAGGTCCAGTTCTTTATTTTCACCAATTCAATTTTCATTTGAATTCACATTTATTTCAAATTTCTCTTTAAATGGTTGATCCGAATGTTTTACCACTTCTAATCTATAATTTCCTATACACCTCATGAACAAAAATATGTAATCCACTTAACCAAAACCATAACATGTTCCGGTCCATGCGACCAATGGTCTATGAGTCAATGTGCCATAGTTTCTTGCTTAGGGTGACTTTTGTAGCCTAAGTAGGAAAAATATGATTAGGTTAGGGTAAGAAATCTAGGTACCAACTATGTATCTCAATTCTCTGTAATAACACTATTAGGATTGAAAATATATCAAAAAAGTCACATATCACAAGTCATGTAGTTAATAAATTCATCCTATATGGGATGACATAATGCATAGCATGTGAATCCTATCAAGTACATCAAATGATGCCTAATATTAGTACACTCATCTTGTAATAAAATGGAAAAACATATCCTCAATCATATCAATAATAAAATCATAAATCAATTGCACCAACCAATATTAGAATCAAATAAACTATAACAAGAAAATCCAGAAAACATAAATTTCCATCAATTCAAATTTGGATTTTCACTATACATGGGTTCGTTACTCCCAGGAATAGCTCATTTCCAAATTCCAAAAAATTTCTAATATATTATATTTTATCAAAAAAATATTAAGGAAAAAACTAAAACCCTTCTAATACCACTTTGTAACTTCCCAACCCAGATGCCACTAAATGGTGCCCTGAGCCGGTGGGTCATAAGGCCTCAAGCATGCCTCCCCTTATGCCAAAGGCTACTAAATAGCAGTGATGTCCTAGTGTGTAAATGTGGATACTATAAACTCATATTAGAGTTTAATGAAATGGTAATAATCATATTAGTCAATAGAGGAAGCAGTAAATCATCCATACAGAAGAAAACATCCAAAATAAGAATATATAAACAATGCATAAGGTAATACCATATACATAATTATGTGTCATTTCATGTCTCTATAAATCTCGAGAATAGGTATATGAGTATCCAGTATAATAAATGTATCAAAATAAAAAAGATCAAAAACAACTATCCCATCTAGAATCACAATCCCAGCTCGGCCTTGTTCTCACCTCCTCCTATGCAATAATAAAATCTAACTTCATACAGTATGATAATGCCCCAGTATCTACCTATGTCCATGAATTCTATCTCGGTACCCAATGGTATCCCAAACATGGTGTGATATAACACTCAGTAGTCCACCACCAATGGTGTCTATAAAAAATCTAGTCTATTTATATCAAACTAAAGTAGTGTGTAATATATATCAAAGGTATAACAATACTGAAAGTAAAGTGATAAATTCAAATGGTACCATCCAGACTACTAAGGGTCCATATAAAAATAGTTAAGCTCCCAAAAACAATTATTATTTTAATTAATAAATAATCCAATCCATAATGGACTTTCCATGTGATACATTATAAAATAGCTACCACAACCAATATGTATCCTCCGGTGTATAATAATCAGCACAACAATGCCTTATATTCAAATTTTATAACATTTACCATAGCCACACCATAAAATCAATATCATCCATAGTGGAATCACTATGTAAAAAAATTTGTACCATGAAGGGTCAAATCCAAGGTATAGAAGACCAAGGCATCCACATCCAGTCCCAAGAGAATCTTGATGGAAACGTGGTAAGGACTTGGAAGGGGTCCAAGGATCATACCCACAAACCATGTCCAATGAGATCCTAAGAAATATAGATCCAAGGTGTGTCAAGGCCCATGGAATCCTATGGAATCAGGATCTAAGGAGTAAACATGTCCAAGGCATCCACTAGTTCAATCAAGACCCATAGAGTAGAAATGTACTTAGCGTCCTATGGAATTAGGTTCCAAGGTATACCGACCAAGGAATCTACTACCATAATCATATCATCATCTCATTTATTCACCATTTCACAATTATACACACTCCATTAGATCATTAACCTATAAAAAAATTCCCATATAATTCATTTAATCATTTACACAACATGTTGTCTCATGGATAGGATGAAATAACCATATCTATTCATTTCAATTCAATTCATTAAATTAAACAAGCTCCCAAAATTAGTGTCGAGCTGTCAGACACCTAATGGGGTGGTATAACATAGGGAATATATAAGGTATCACCCCATGGGTGGCCTAGTTTGAGGATAAACAACCTACAACAATAAAATGATACTCAAGAGAAACCTAGAAGGTTCAAATTTATTTAGTTCAATCATTCATTTAATTAAAGGGGAACTGCTGAAAATTATGGCATGAAACATAATGTAAACTACTCTAATAAAACACTAAAACTCAAGGTAAAGGTATAGACAACCTTTTGTAGGTTTATAGTAAATCAATCGTCTAGTATTGACCACTGATTTGGTCCATATCAGAAGGAAAACAAAGAATGGATGAAAAGATGTAAAATAGGGAATATTAGCTTGCACCTAAATAACTCTATCGATACTAATTCAAATGAATAATAGTACAATTGGAATAAATAACTCACTAGTTTGAATCCAATGGTACTAGCGGTGTTCTATTATGAGTTTGGATGATGAAATAGGATCAAGTGGTATGAATTATGCTTTAATGGAGTGCTCCCACGCATGAGGATTGTCCACCAGAGGAGAAATAAAATGTGTTACATGACCCCCTCCCTCCAAAGATGGCCCTCCTAGTCTTGGAATGAATTAAAGGAGATAATGACCCAGAACCCTACCTCTAGTTGGACCTAGGTTGGTGACTAGAACTAAGGGTATACAGATCTCACAATATGGGAGGCATTAGCCATCTTTTTTAAACAAGATCAGGAGATATGATGGATCATCCACAAAACAACTCTAAGACACATGAAAAATAAATCTAAAAACCATCCCACATTCATACATAAAAAATGGAACTTTACAAATACAATAAAACTCCAAAGTAAAGTAACCAAAACAAATCTAAAGTAGCAACTCAACAACTGTCCCAATCCTGAGCTAGTAACACCCATCACAGTCCACGTAATCCTCCTAGAAACCTAAAAATAGTTTTATATATGTAGGGTGACCATATGATAATACTAAGTAGGTAAACCAAAGTCTCTCATGCACATGTGAAAGAAGCATACTAATTCCTCTATGAGAAAATAGTATAAAAAAACAACACATAACATGTATAATAACCATCCCAACCTCACCAAGGCACACTCTATAAATAATGAAAGTCAAGAAATGTAATATAATACACACCAATGATAGGGTAACCCAAACCACTTTCCCACATATTAGTCTCTCTTGCCTAATAGAAAAACTCCTTGTTCTCCCACCCCTTCTAAAACTACAATGTCACAACCCACATGCATGCACACGAGCCTCCCAAACCACACCACACCCCTCCCATAGACACCTGGGCCACAAACCACATCACATCCCACCCACAAACACCTGGTCCAAAAATAACATTGCATCCCACCTAGAGACACCTGGTCAAAAAACTGCACCACATCCTGCCCGTAGACACCTGGGACACAAACCATATCACATCCCACCCATAGAGACCTGGTCCATAAACTACACCTCATCCTAAAGACACCTAGGAAATCACAACACATCTCATCACAAAGACTCCTAGGAAATCACAACTCACCTACAGACACCTAGGCCTCACAAACCACAACCTGCTTAAAGAATATTGGGTTATCACCACCTGGAAGAGGGGTAAGGGAAGAGAGGGTGGCCAACTATCCATCCTATCATTGGGCTGTTTGGGAAATACACCATCTCACTTGACGATGGGGGTGTTCAGAGTATAGTTCTCAACTAGGGTGGGGTGTTTATAGAAATCATAAGGTAAATACAATTATATACATATATGATTCCAAAAAATCAATCCCAACCTATGGGTTCTCATAAAAAACAATGAAAAAAACACTACCAACTTTTCCACTACCTCTAAATTCACAATACCACAAAAAAATCCAGGAAACCCAATTCTCATTCCCAAACAACTTATTTAACCAATTTCATTCTTTACTAAACAATTAATTTATCTATTCCACCACTACCTAGGAAACTACTAAGAACAACACACAATAGGTGAAAAATTTATCATAAGGTGAAGAGAACTGATAAACTAAAGGGACTTCACATTTCCTCTATGTTTAACAACCATTAATGGTGTATCATATATCGATATCTAAATATAGGGTGAAGCCTTCTCCATGTTAATCATGGAGAAACTCTGAGTGAATTACCCATACCAAACACTACTTACCTGCTTAAAAATCAACCCACTCACGTCACGTGCCAACAAAACCAACCCCCAACTCACATTACCAATCAACAACACACTACCACATAACTAGTTTCATAGCCCCTCTACACAACACTTCTCACCGATTCCAAAATCAATCAATATCTCAAATTGATATTCCATTACATATCTAGGTTGATGTATCTTCTACAAGTTCATCCACAACACCACCTAGGACAAACCACAACAAACAACTATTTTCATAGACATACCATAGCACAAACCAAAGAAAACCCACACATCAAAAACATTGCCACTTCATATTATATTAGCCCCACGCACACAACCACAACCATTCCACACATCACATCATATAACACTACGTAAAACATATAAATATTTATAAAATGGGACACTTATCCATTTCCACTTCATTATTTAAGGGTGTTATCACACAAACCAAATCCTAGGGCATATGTTCATTATCCAAATTTATGTGGTTAAACAATTTTTATATGTAAGTGTTCAATAGGAACCAAACATCATGCAACACATTTAGTGTGAAAATATGGGCCCCCAATAGCCATAATTTTCAGTGGGGAATCAAGCACGTATAATTCACAATAACACAATCATAATATCCAAACTAAGAAATCATGAAAATCGAATCCTCCTGCCCCTTTCAATTTCATTTAACTGATTCTTATCTTTTATTAGCTTGGCACAACCATGATCCATAGGTGAAAAAAATTATATCTCTCTTACATGATTCAAAAATGAAGAGAAACAAAGGAAATCCTACCTCAAAAAGATACCTATGACCCTCGTACAATAAAGATCCACACAAAATATCTCAAAACATCTCTTACATAATATTTTAATACATTCAAGTATGTCACAGCACCACCGCACCAAAAACAACCAAAGAGAATCCCATTCAGAACCATGGGATTTCATCCACCATTATATTGAAAGAATAAACGGGATGGGAAAGAGACCAAACAAGAAGAAACCACAAGAACATAGTAAGAACAAACCTTGGATCAAATATGGATTCTGAAGGATTAAATAAGGGACGCTAGGAATCAATCCTTGATGAAGGAATCTTAAAAATGCCAAAGAGGGGTTGTCGGTTCACTTGGGGTTGAGAAAATATCACTACAGTGATAGGTTTTGACAACCCGAGTGGTTGTAAAACACATAAAAGTTACAGTAGTGGGGTGTTACATGACGTGTAATACCCTTTAACACCATATAATGCCTCATGATTGACTTTTACTGAAAGAACCATCACCTTTAAATTGATTTTATTTTTCAAACCTAGAGACATTTCACACATTGAAGTACCCAGGGCAAGATGTGAAACAAAACTTTACATCATTTAATTCAGTTACACAACATGTAATCCCCCTTCTTCTTGCTTTTTGCATCCAAAATTATCCAAAGTCCTCTAAACCTCATTCGAACAACTCCAACAACCAAAAATGGAAAAGTAATGTACTATGAAGGAATGGTCCATTAAATTAGATACCTCTCAAATTATTATTTCTCTTGTGAATCCAATACCAAACCTTGAAGAAAAATTCGTTCGAACAACCACCCCACGAGATACCTCTCAAGGATCACTTTATAGCTCAAGTGTTACTATGAGCCAAACATACCATACCAAAAAACCACAGACACACTGCACATAACCACCACACAACTGTATCACCCTCTACACATCCCAAACTAACAACCACTATAGTCAATGAACGACACCGTCCAGACCATAAAATTTTGGAATTGTGTCCTCTATTTCAAGATATTATCTGCTCTAGGTGTCACTGACTCACCTGCACAGGTGTAATAACATTAAAGTTAATGTGTCTCATTTAGGAATATGGTCCTACCATTTTTGTATGTCTTGAATTTATCACATACCACACCACACACATCTCAAACTAAAGAAAATAGCTCATTTCATAAGATAGGGTTCAAACATTACATTTCAAAACAAAATTGCACAAGGCCAAACTTAGAAAAACTCTGGGTACTAAGCATGAATCTGATTTTCTCACTCCTAAGTACTCTTATTCTAGCTATCATACCTCCATAACACACAAACCAAGGGAATTTTCCACCCATGCAGTGACTTCTCTTGATGATCCAGGATCTCTACTGACCACTCCATGAACTTTGCTTTGTCCTCTATATCCAACTCTCTCCATTCAATGACATGGGAGTTATTGTGAAGATACCGAAAAAGATGACCGATGTGGAAGACGCCATGGATTATTCTACAACTGTGGTGGAAATTCCAATTATTATGCCACCTTTCCAACTTTCCCCATCACCTTAAAGCGTCCATAAAACCTAGGATAAATTTTTCTCCCTCTACCAAACCCTCACTTCCCATATTGAGGGAAAATATTCAAGAACATGTGGTCCCCAACCTATACCTCCAAGGTCCTTCTCCTACAATCGGAATAAGACTTATTCCAGTCCTATATTGCTTTCATCTTCTCATGAACAAGTTAAATATTATCTATTGTTCTCTACACTACCTCAGGACCAAGAACAGTTGTCTTCCCAACATCTATCTAGCACAATGGAGAATGAAAAGGTCTTCCATACAAAGATTCAAATGGACCCATGAAAATGGTAGAGTGGTAGCTATTATTATAGGAAAACTCTACCAAGGGTAGGAATCGTACACAAGATTTTTTAAAGTCCAAGACATGTGCTTGAAACATATCCTCCAATGTTTGGATAATCCACTATGTCTTACCATATTTATGATGGTGTAAAGCAGTGTTGAAGCATAATTGGGTGCCAAAATCGTGCTGCAATCCCCTTTAGACATGCGATGTAAAACATGTGTCCCAATCTGATATAATGGATATTAGAACTCCTTGTAGCCTCACTACCTCATCCACATATCTTTTTTCCAAGGCATACAATGTAACAAACTCCTTGATCGATTAGAAGTCAGTTGATTTCTTCAGTTGATCCACTACTACCCAGATATCATCATAGCCTCCCTAAGTTCTAGGTAACCTGGTCACAAAATCCATCAAGATTTTATCCCACTTCAACTCACAAATGTACAAGGGCTAAAAGAAATCACTGGGAACACGGTGATTGGTCTTTATCTGCAGGAAGAACAAAAATCTCTCCATAAACTCCACTAATACATACTTCATCCCAGGACACCAAAACTGCATCCTCAATGCACGGTACATCGTAGAAACTCTTGATTGCACCTCTAAATTTGATCTATGAAACTCAAGAATGACTCCCTCATACATTTCCACTGGAACAAACAAATTCATGTGGAACATAATCTAGTTTTTACCATCCTCCAACCATCCCTCCGGAGCATTACCATGGCCAACATGATCGTGCAACACCTTTACCTATGAGTCTTACCACTAAGACTCTTCCACCTACTAAATCAGAGAATACTACACTATCATCTGAAACAAACATCCCCCACCACCATCCACTACTGCATCAAATTATAAAGATTCCAAATCCTCTATCTCTCTCCAAGCATCCACATATTCTCGAGCAAACTTATTTTGTGACTTCCTACTTAAAGCATCGGCCACAACATTACCCTTTCTTGAAGTGTAGGATATCTAAAAATTATAGTCATGATGAATCTCCATCCACCTCCATTATCATATGTTTAGATATCAATGGTAAAGGATATACCTCAAACTATTATGATCCATGAATACCACAAAGTGCTCCCCAATGAGGTGTTTCTACCATAGATTATGTGCAAACACGACAACCGCTAGCACTAGATCATGGGTTTCATAGTTATGATCCTAAGGACATAACTTCATATAACCATAAGAGATCACAACTCACTGCTGAATCAACATGAATTCTAAATCTATATGGGAAGCATCAAAAAACACCTCAAACATCACCCCTTCCTTGGGAAACTGGAGCACCAGATCACTAAACAACTTCCCATTCTGATAATTGAACACTTCCTAAAATTGACCACTCTAAAAAAATTTGTTCTTTCTTGATCAAAGACATCAATGGGGCTGAAACTCGATATAAATTGTGTACAGACCAATTATAATACCCTACAAGACTGAGAAAACTATGAACTTCTACCACATTATTGTGTTCCACCCAAGAAACAACTGATTCGGCCTTCTATAGTTCTACTTCCACACCCTTTTGAAACATCTCAATCTTGATGAAATACACCTCTCATGTCCAAAACATACACTTGGACATCTTTCCATGAATTTGGTGGCATCGAAGAACTTGTAAGATAGTTATGAGATTCTTGGAATTATACTCTTCATACTTTGAGTAGATTATGATATCATCGATGAACATGGTGACGAACTAGTCTAAGAACTCATAGAACATGGATTTCATAAACCCTAAGAACACAGCTGGTACATTTGTAGCACCGAAATGCATGACCACAAACTCGAAGTGTTCATACCTACAACTGAAAGTAGTCTTCAGGATATCTCCCTTCTTCACACTTAACAAGTGATATCTTGACTATAGATAGACCTTGGAAAACCAAATTTCCCCTCTCAAATAGTTGAAAAGATCATCTATCCTTAGAAGAGGGTATGGGTTCTTGACCCTTACCTAATTCAACCTCTATTAGTTTATACAAAGCCATAGACTACCATCCTCCTTCTTGGAAAATAACGTTGGATCACCCCATGGTGACACATTGGGTTGGATAAAACCCTTATTCATTAGATTTTCTATCTGAATCCTCACCTCATGTAGCTCAGAATGTTCCATCCGATAAGGGGCCATCGAAATCGGAGAAGCACTGGGATGCAAGTATATCCTAAACTCAACATCACGTTAAGGGGGTAGTGTCACAACCTCCTCTGGAAAAACATCCATGAACTCATCAATGACCTTGGGAACCTCTACCAACTCTATATTCATCGATTCCACGGACCTATTATCCAAAAAGAAAAGAAGAGTCTCCAAACATTGACTTCCCACCTGAAAACTCTTCTCTCTAATGAAAACTGCACGTTGTCCATCTACATCCAAAAACACAACCCTACTCCAAATTCAGTTGACAATGGCATGCAAAGAATACAACCATTCAATGTTGATGTTGAAATCATATGGTTTCATTTTTAGCATGAAGTAATACCCATGGGACTAATTCGGTCCCATCATCAGTCTACATCCCTGGAACACATCAAAAAACTGGTTTGGCCTCCGACTGGTGTACATAACTCCAGGTTAATGGGAAGCCTCTCTACATCTAGTCCTAGATCACGGGCCAAAGCTGGTTCAACAAGTGAAGCTCCTAAATCAAAAAAATCATAAACAATGGTAATAATAAAATTGATCGTACCTTTGACGATCTCTAAACCTGTTAGAACTGTCACCTCTACTGCATGAAAATAACCATGCATGGATCCTCTATCTCTTTTATGACTACCGTCTCTATGAAAATTCTCAATTTTAAGCCCATAAAAATTAGAAACACCCGTAGTTCATCCTCAGGCTTCTCCATCTCCTCTCTGCAGAGAAAAAACCTTATTCCCCTACTACTGAAAAGACCTAACTGGAAACTACTATAGAGGCTGGCATTAAACCTATCCACCTCTACCTTGCTAAGATCAAATAGATACTAGAAATTGGTTCTAAAGATGTTTGTAAACTCCACAGAAGAATCCCATCATCCCCAATCCCACAGGAAAATCATGTGAACCACAGGCACTAGAAGGCCGAAAAGGATTCTGATGAGGTCAACTCCCTGGCGATCAAAACCTCAAAGTTCCTAGTTCTGGAGACCTACCACTGGTAGTCCTGCCTCTAGAAGATCTTTTATGGCTTCCATATTACGGTAGACCTCATTATGAGTGCATATATTCAATAAAATCTACCTTCTTCTAAACCTCTAGGTAGGTCGGCAACGTAAAAGGAGTAATTTTTTACTCGATAGAGAGACTAATTGCCTCCCCAAGATGTCTTGCATTAAACTCATCATCCAGAAATAGATCTGGGGAAAAAAAGGAGATCCTTGAACTTGATCCCCAGATTCCACATTGACATACTCCCCAACTGAAGGTAGAGTTTCACCTGCCTCATCTCAGCCTTCATGGTTGATGAAAGGAACTCTTCTTAGAATTCATTTTCAATGTCATCCCGCAAAATGTATTCTTACTTCCTCTCCCCAAGATAAAGTATCCACCACTAATGCGCATCTCCCCACATATGACTGACTACCAAAGGAACCCAGTACTCTATTGGGGCTCAGATAAAATTGAAGGTGATCTCAAGATCCTTGATCCATCTTTCCATATCCATGTCTGAAAAAACTACCCCCATACATTCCCAAGGACTTATATAGGAAATCACGCAATGTCCTCTACCAATGGTCATTCTTCTCACCTGGATGAACCCTCTGTCGATAATCTAGATAGACCTACGGAGCCTCAACTACCCAAGCCACATGCAGATGAAAAAATAGGATCCCTAGATGAAAATTACACAAGGAGTTCCTTAGATCAATTAGTATGTAAATTTTATTTAAGATTCATTTTAACTAATTCAAATAATTTTTTATTCATTTCAACTTTGCCAAAACAACCCAATTCAAACAATAACCCAATTCATTATGATTAATATACCATTCCTAGGGTATCTACTCTGAAAATGGTATAGAATCACTTGTTTGTTCGGTAGGCTCAGATTTTGTTCATTAGTTCACAGGGGTGATAAAATCCCATGTCTTATCTAGTATTCCCCAACCAATGACATGCACCAAGATCACATGACATTGTTTCCTTACCTACCCATGAAAACCTCACTATTCCTAACTCCAAACTCCATACCATCTCTCAACCATCACCTATGATACCATTCTGTCATTGCCCCATCCCTCCAAAGATTCCCCTCTTAGGCTAGAAATAAAGAAAGGGAGATAATGACCCCCAATTCCCACCTCAAGTAGGCCTCGGGTTGGTGACTAAAACCAAGGGTATACAGATCTCACAATATGGGAGTCATTACCCTTTTTTTAAAATATTGGGAGATATGATTGATCATCCACAAAATAACTCCCAGACACATATAAAAGAAATCCAAAAACCAACCCACATGCATGCATAAAAAATTAAACTAGTTCAATTATAAAAAACTCCAATGTAAAGTACCAAAAATCAAGCTAAAGAAATGAATGAGAAATTATCCCAAGTTTGGTCAAGTAACACCCATCACGGTCCACGTAATCCTCTTAGAAACCTGAAAAAAGTTTTATATACATAGGGTGAGCATATGAGTATAATTAGTAGGAAAACCAAAGTCTCTTGTTCACATGTGAAAGAAGCATACTAATGCCCCTGTGAAAAAATAGTAGAACCAAACATCACCTAATAGGTATACTAACCATCCCAACCTCGCCATGGAATGATATCAAAATAATGAAAGACAAGTAATGTAATATAATGAACATTGATGATAGGGTACCCTACACTACTTTCCCACTAATTACCAGCTCTTGTCTAATGAAAAACATCCTCACTCTCCTACCCCTTCCAAAAGTACCATGTTCTAACCCACCCACACACACCTGGGCCTCATAAACCACACCACATCCCACCCACAAGAACCTGGGCCACAAACCACATCACATCCCGCCTGCAAACACATAGTCCTGAAACCACATCACATCCCACCTGCAAACACCTAGGCCACAAACTAAATCACATCAAACCCACAAACACCTAGGCCACAAACCACATCAAGTCCTACCCACAGAAACTTGGGCCACAAACCACACATCATCTCAAAGACACATGGGAAAGCACAACACATCTCATCTCGAATACACTTGGTAAAGAACAACTCGCCCAAACACACCTAGGCCTCACAAACCACAACATGCCTGAATAATCTTGGGTTATCACCATCTGGAAGAGGGATAAAGGAAGAGTGGGTGTCCATCCATCCATCCTCCCACCGGGATGTTGGGGAAATACACCCTCCACCATGACGATGGGGGTGTTCAGTACCTAGTACTCAACTTGGGTGGGTGCAAATAGAAATCACAATAAAATAAAATTGTATAGATACATGTTACCAAACACTGAAGCCCAACCTATGGGTTCTCAGAAAAACCACTGACTCACAACACTGCCAACTTTTCTGCTACCTCTAAATTCACAATACCACACAATAAGACATGAAACTCAATTCACATTCCTAAATGAATTATTTAACGAATTTTATTCTTTATTAAACAATTCATTTATCTATTCCACTACTACCTAGGAAACTACAAATCACAACACCCAATAGGAAACAAAGTTCTCAAAAGGTGAAGAGCCCTGATAAACTAAAGGGACTTCATATTTCATCTATGTTTAACACCCATTCATAGAATATCATATATCGATATCTATATATAGAGTGAAGCTTTCTACATGTTACTCATGGAGAAGCACTAGGATAATTACCCATACCGAACACTACATTTCTCTTGAAAACTCATCAGGCACAGGTCACGTACCAATAGAACCAGCCCCCAACTCACAACCCCAACTAAAAACACATTACCGCACAACTAGTTTTTCATCCCCATTGCACAAAACATAAAACCCATTCCAAAATCAATAAATATCTAAACCTGAGAGTCCATTATATAACCAGGTTGATATATCATCTACAAGTTCATCAATAGCACCACCTAGGACAACCCACATCACACAACTGTGTTCATAAAAATAACACAGTCTGAACTAGAGAAAACCCAAACAACACAACATAGGCACTTCACAGTACATAAGTCCCATGAACATAGCCACAACCATTTCACACATCACATAACAGACCACTATGTAACACATTTCATGTTTATAAAAGGGACACTTATTCAATTCCACTTCATTATTTAAGGGTGTTATCACACACACCATATCCTGGGGCATCCATTCGTTGTCCAAATTTATGTGATTAATCAATTTCTATATATAAGTGTTCAACAAGAACCAAATATCATGAAACCCATTTATTGAGAAAACAAGGGCCCCTAATGACCATGATTTTTAGTTGGTAATCAAGCCCATATAATTCACAATGTCACGATCATAATATCAAAACTATAAAAGCATGAAAATAGAATCCCCCTAACCCTTTTAATTTCATTTAACCAATTATTGTCTTTGATTATCCTATAACAACCATGATTCATAGTTGAACAAAAGTATATCCCTCCCACATGATACACAATTGAATAGGAAAAAAGGAAATCTTACATCAAATGGGTGTCAACGGTCCTCGCACAAGAATGAGCCACACAACAGATCTATGATTGCCTATCCCACAAGATCTTCATCCATTAGAGGATTTCACGACACCACTGCACCAATAAAAACAAAATATAATTCCATTTAGAACCATGGGAGTTCATCTTCCATCACAAGGTAAGAAGAAACTAGAGGGGAAATAGACCAAACTATATGAAACTATAGGAACGGAGTAAGAATAAACTTTAGATCAAAGATGGATGACTACGGATTGAAGGAGTGAAGCTAGGAATCAATACTTGATGCAGGAATTCTCAAAAATCCGAATAGGGGTCGTTGGGTCACTTGGAGTCAAGGAAAGTTCATTTTAGCCATAGTGGTTGACAACCCGAGTGTCTGAAAAAACACATAAAAGTTATAGTAGTGGGGTATTACATGACATGTAATACCCTTTCACATCGTGTAATACCTCATGGTCTACTTCTGCTGAAAAACCCTTCGCCTTTTGATTTATTTTATTTTCAAACCCAATAATATTTTACACCATAAAGCACCCAGGACAAACTGTGAAACCAAACTTCACATTTTTTTAATTATGTTACACGATGTGTAATCCCCCTTCTTCTAGATTTTGGCATCTAAACTTCTCCAAACTCCTCTGAGCCTCCTCCGAACATCATTAAAAACCAAAACTGAAAAATAATAGATTGGGAGGACATGGACCATTAAATAGGGTTTTAGGTTTTAATATATTTTGAGGGTCAAATTTTTAATTCACCTCTTTTAATTGTGTCACACAATTTGGCCACACAGTTGGCCAAACTGTGTTCCAATCGTGTGCCCCTCCCTATCTCAAGGAAAACCTTGCATGATTAGTGAACACATTTTTTCAAAACATTCTAAAATTGTGCCCAACACCTCTTCTAAAAACTATAGGCACTTCTACGTGAGTGTGTTCCCATTTACACACATTTTTTCACACACTATGAGGACTCCTATAGCCATATTTCCATCCATCGTACGATGTAACACCCAATAATGATAAAGGGTTAAATGAAAAAATTATATGACTCATGTCAACAAGGTGCACCTTTCTTTTCGAGAGCCTGCTAGATTAGAACTCCACAGTTAAGTGTGCTTGTCCTAGAGTAGTGATTAGGATGGGTGACCTTCTGGGACGTTTTCTTGAGTATGTGTGAGTGAGGACAAAGCACACTAGAATAAACATGTGTTGGAAGATGTGGACAGTCATTAGTCAGATGACATGTTCCGGCATGTGGGTGGGCCACATGGTTGGGACCACGTGTCTGTGGGGCAAGTGGTAGTTTCTGGAGTGTCATCACCTGACATCCATGTTAAGGTGGGGTGTATGTGGTGCCATCAGGTCCTAGTTTTTACATTTGTTATCAGAGGAGGAACCCAACCTTAAGTGCAGTGCACTAGTTGGGTTGAGACGTAGGGCCCACAATGAGGATGTTCTTCTCTAAAGAGGGGTGAATGTAACACCCTGGAATGACAAAGGGTTAAATTACTAAATGATATGACTCATTTCAACAAGGTGAACCTTCCCTTTCAGGAGCCTACCTAGTTAGAACTCCATAATTAAGCATGCATGTCTTGGAGTAGTGGCAGGATGGGTGACCATCTAGAAAGTTTCTATGGTGTGTGTGATTGAGGACAAAGCACACTGGAAAGGACATGTGTTGACCTATGGGACCGTCATTAGTCACATGACCTATTCGGGCACGTGGCTAGGCCCAAGGATGGGGACCACATGTATGTGGGGCAACTTGTGGTACCTAGCAGGCCAGGACCCGACAGCCATGTTAAGGAGGGGTGTATGTGTTGTCACCAGGGCCTAGTTGTTACATTTGGTATCAGAGAAGGAACCCAGCCTTAAGGACGATGAACTTCTTGTTTTGAGACGTAGGGACCTCAATGAGGATGTTGTTCTCTAATGAGGGGTGAATGTAACACCCCAGAATGATAGAGGGTTAAATGACTAAATTATATGACTCATGTCAAGAGGGCTCACCTTTCCTTTTGGGAGCCTACCTGATTAGAACTCCACAGTTAAGTGTGCTTGACCTGGGGCAGTGATCAGGATGGGAGACCTTCTGAGAATTTTCCCAGGGTGTGTGTGAGTGAGGAAAAGAACACAGGAAAGGACATGTGTTGGACAGTAGGGACAATCATTAGTCAGATGACCCGTTCAGGCATGTGGGTGGGCCCCAGGGTGGGGATCAGGTGTTTGTGGGGTAAGTTGTGGTACCTAACAGGCTAGGACCTAGTGAACATGTTAAGGCGGGGTGTTTGTGCTGTCACTGGGGCCCAGTTGTTACACATGATTTCTCAAACCATATGGATTGGGTCGTATGGTTTCTCCTAACCATGTGGACCAGTTTCATTTTCCAAAAATTGATCCTTTGAGCTCTGAACAATCCCCAACCCCCCCCCCCACTCTGAAGTTCACAACATTCACTCATATTAGGTTAAAACCGAGTAGTTAAATTGAAAAACAGAATATTTTTACCTCATAGGAAAACCTGGGATCTTACAACAACCAACCATTTTTGGTGTTATTACCATAGGGTGAATCTGTTATATAGCTCCACCCACTTTCTAGTATGCATAAATAGATTTATTTCTAGTAAAACCACCTATTCATATCTTTACCAATAATTCAGGATATCATCCTATGCTTGGACTCATCTCTAGGTTTTTTACTAGGGTTCTCGGACTTTGATACCCAAAAAAATATGAATTATTACTTTAATATTAAATCATATACTTATCCCGAAGAGTTATCTATACCTTTGAAATTATGATCAACCTTAACTTATCAACTCTTAAATTATCCTTAATAAATATCCTAACCTACAAACTTATATAAAACCTACTCTAATACCAATTACGACACCTCAGACCCATGCTCCTAAATCCAATGCTTATAAATAGATACTTTACAGACTATATTTGAAACAAACTGTATATTCCCATACATAAAAATTCCATAATTGAATAATAAAAATAAAATTTTATATAAATAACATTCCCAATACCTTTTAGATTTATAGATTTAGATAATTATGACAAAACATAAATTATTCAAATCCATGTCTATTTTTCAACTAAATAAAATTTTCTATCCAATATATAAGAAACTACTTAATCTATAATAATTCATTAATATCACCCAAAAATTATCCACATAAGTTATCCTATTATACTTATCATGTGTAATACATTTATTTATAACCTATGTAAATGAATCATAAGAATGGGTGATCTTAAATGATCGGTAAGTGAAAGCAAACAACTGAGGAAATTGTGGTAGAAATATTATGGCAAGAATAATTAATCTAAATAATTCAATAATAAATGGAAACTAATATATTTCTATATCCATGGTAAAAAAATTGGCCAAGGATAATAATAATAATAGATCACATACTAGTGGATTTCATAATATCAGATATCAAAAATATGATGCCATGGTTTTGTTCCCAAACATTATAATGATATTGGGAAAGTTATATTCCAAAACCTGACCTATTTTTTCACATGATACATATCAATGCATTAAGGGTATATATAATTCTAGTCATTTCCCCTCACTTAATTAAGTCCATTACATTCACCGTGTGTAAGGAATTAATATCAATACATATTCAACCTTTCCAATAATATTCTTTTTTGAAATAAAAACTTATGAAACACCAATAATTTTCTCTATATCAATAAAAGAGAGAACATGATCGTAACTCATCCAGAGAAATAAGGTGGATGGTTAAACAATACACAATCAAAATTATATATTGATCTATAAAAAACAATATCAAAATAACAAATATATAAATTTTTAATATTTCCATAATAAATAAATTGAAATCTTTCTATGTGATCATCCCTCAACCTAACACAGTTTAGAGAAAAGGGGTATATGATTAAGTCAATAATTTTCCCAATTAATCAATATATGCAATCTAGTTGAACACCCTCATATCAATGAAATGTAAAATATGGTTTTTACAAAGTAAAATCATTGGAGGAAAAGTTATTCATATTCATGATGGATGGTTAGGAAATAAAGAAATAGTGATAGATGATATCTTTGATAGAGGAGATAATTACATAATACATTAAGAGAAATAAGTTTGATGGTTGATTAAGAAAATATCCCTAGTGTAACAAATAAAACTTATAAGGATGTTTACCTAGATTAAAAAAATCATATCAAAGTAATTTTTTGAAATGTATCATATAATAATGGATCAAAAATTGAATTTATTGATACCAAAAGTTCAATACCTAAAATTATAAATAAGTATATTTATTTATTAGATGATAAATTATATAAACTTAACCCATTTAGGTTACATCCTACTAAATATTAAAGAAAAATGGGAATAAAAACATTAAAGATCTTTTAGAAAATATTTTTAACATTGGTATAAAATAAATGTTTATATGTAGATTTGAAAAGTAGATTTTTAAGTGGTTACATGAAAGAATTTTAAAAATATTATTTTTATAAATAATCTCTAATAATGGATCCTTGAAAATTAAAAAAAATTATCTTGTTTAAATAATTGGAGGAAGATAAAACTTATGAAGGTGAAAGGAAAACTCATTTTTATTATTTTAAAAAGAACTTTGTTCTAAAATAACATTGTAAAAAAGAGTAATAAAACATTAGTGGTATTAAAATTTCATTTTCATAAAGTGGTTTATAAAAAACATATAATAAAAAATTGTGTGGGAAAACCGAAGCATGGAAGAGAAATGTTCAAGATGACAATGAAAAGAGATTTAAGATATCCATATACCTTACAAGAAACATACTCCATGAAGCATGAAGAATATGAAAAAAAATTATGTTGAAAAAATATAAACAGTTAAAGGAAAATACATAATATAATCAAGGGAAAAAATGAATCCAAATTATATGAAATAAGTTCAAGAGAATGATTATAAGTCGATGAACAGAAATTGAGTTACCAAAAACTCTTACGACTATGGTAACACTTGATTCAAAAGTAATTTAAGGAAAATAACAAGATTGGTCTTATTTTATCCCATGAATTAAAGCAATATATTTTTTATAACATTCATTGGATATTAAATCGATACAAAAACATACAAAGGAAACATGGTGCATAACATGTAACATGTCTCAAAGAATCAAAATTGATACTAAGAAAACTCTTAACTCTAATCCTAAATTCCATGAATTTAATTTAACCTCCTGTATTGCAAAAAAAGTATCATAATATCTTAATTAAAACCCTTACCCATATCCCTTTACATTTATTCTCAATATGAATTATATTTATTTATTACCAAAATTCAATATTTAGTGTATGTATTCTTGGTTGTTTTGAACTAGTTACATATAAATAGTGTTCATATTTATTCTTGTTA
Organism: Viscum album; assembly: GCA_963277665.1. Classification (NCBI taxonomy): domain Eukaryota; kingdom Viridiplantae; phylum Streptophyta; class Magnoliopsida; order Santalales; family Viscaceae; genus Viscum; species Viscum album. Next base: position 1,505,508,845 of record OY728133.1, read on the forward strand.
CATATTTCATCATATAATATCATTCGATATACTATAATGTATGTTCCATGATATAAAAAAAGGTATAATTTCATTCTATGTAATTTTTAATTACAATCCATGAATTTGAAGTTAGTGATGATCGTGTTTTAGTGATTATTAATGAACGATAGTTGTTTTTTTAGTTAACAAACCGAGTAATATTTTTTGAATTCCCAAATAAGGGAAAAATAATTATTTTAATATTTATCTCATGTTTTACTAGTGATTTTTTTATCATTTACATCCTTTATATAAATTCATACCATTGATCAATTGGATGGTTAAAACATCCCAAACATGAACATTACATTATTAATGGATGATTATGTGGTGGTTTAGTTGTAATATCATGAACATAGAATCATAAAGACCTTATTTAGTTTTTATTAGTGTTATATATTAAAATTTTAAGTATTTTTTAGAAAAAATAATGGATAATAATATATTACATAATATGAATAAAATGATTTACCACTTAGTACACTTGTTTTAAATAATTGAATTAACGATGATAGTTTTTTTAAGGTATCATTAAACATTTATTAAATTTTTCATAAAATAACCTTAATTATTTCATAAACATCATATTTATCCATTAAACCCATTTTCTTGTAATTCAGTGGTAAAAATAATTATAGAAATCTATCATTCCATAGAGGGGGTAGTCCACACGTACGCATATATGATGATTTCATTTTCCATAAAATGGAGAAAGTGATTAATATACTTTATTATTTCAGAATATAAAGTATTTAATAGATATTATACTTATATATTAAATTTATAATGATGACTAAACATGTAGGGTGGTGAAGGAAGATGAAAAATGTTGTGTGGTGGAGGCAGTAGTCCACACAATTAATGAATGACGGTTTTGTTTTTCTTCATAGAACTAAGAAAGGTTTTTAATGATTATTCCATCATTACAATCATATAAAATTATACTAATTATACTTATGTTATCATTTTACAACTTTTTAAGGTAATTTGAAGAAGAATAATTCCAAATAAAGAAATTAAAGTGAGAAAATAGAGGTTAGAAATATATACATTACTTCTTGGATTATCTCCTTTGAAAAAGGGGATAACCCTTTGAGGGATCATATTTTGAGAAGTCTAAAACCCAATTAAGGTGGATTAAGATTTTTAGGAGAGGGTTTGTTAGATGTTTTGCAGAAATAAGTCTGTTTTGGTGTGAGGGGAAGTGAGTAGAGGAGTGACACTTTTATAAGTGAAAAGGGGTGGCATTATTATTAGTACACAAAACTTTTCAATATTCCGAATTCACTCTTAAGGAATGTGGCTCCCAAATTGGGGAAATGATAGAGATAGTAAAGGATAGGGTTAAGAAATTATTTTAGTCCCCATTCCCACACATTTTTTAAACATTTTTTTGGTCTTTCCCTCTTGGTTAAACCATGTTTACACCTTTTGATTTTTGTCGAGGTAACTAGTTTATTCAAAATTAATTTATCTTTTATGTATGAAAATACAATGGTTGTTTTATACAATTTTGAACAGATAATTATAAATTCTAAATCAATTTAAAATGATTAAAAATTTTAATGTGATAAAAATAATTTTAAAATAATATATGTATAATGTATTAAAAAATATTTTGAAAAATATATATTCGGTTATTAAATGTAAAATATGGGTTTGTAAATTAAAAATATATATAAATTCACCTATAGAATACATATTTGTTATAAAAAGGTTTCATGGATTTCGAATTTATACTTATATACTAATAATATTATAAAAATCTTAATATTTGTAAAAAATGATATTTTGAACTATCCAAAAAAATCAATATTTTTAGAGATATCTAAGAAGAATAAACTTAATAAAATATTAAAATGATGAATCCAAAATTAATTTTATTTTTTTCAAATTCAAATTCTAAAATTTTTAAATTTAACATTTAAATAAAAACATGAGATATAATTAAAAACTATATTTGATTGGGAAATATATTTTCTAGAATATTAACCATTCTCATTAATATTTTTTATCATTTAATAATTAATTTAGTATTAAAAAATATTTATATAAAATTTATTATATCATCATTGATAACAAGTTTCTTTAAATATATATTCATATTTCATAAAAATTGAATATTTAGAAAAGTACATTTCTAAGTATAAAATGTTCGTATTAGTAATTTTTTTCTATAATAATTAAATTTAATTCATATCAAAAAATATATTTATTTTAATTATATAAATTTTTCATAAAGTTTTCACTACTATTAATTCTCACTAATTAAATAGATAGGTTATAATGATCGAATTTAAATACTTATATTTTATCTACATATATCACAGTTTCTTTTATGTTTTGTGTTGTGTGTGTGTGTATTTACAAAATTCAATGAAAACCATTTTTTAATGCCTATTTTAATCATAAAACTGATTTTATACCAAAATCATGTATAATAGATATTTCCATTGAATTAATTATATTATGTTTAATAAAATTTAAAATATTTGATTTTCAATCATATCCAAAGCCAAAAATAAAAAAAATTAATTTTACTGATATAATGGAAATGATAGTTTTTTGAAAATTAGATATATTTCCACTATTCACCCTAAAATAAACTATTTCATAAAAATCCCATAAATATATATTTACATTACTATGACATGTTTATTTAAAAAATGAAGTCAATTTTATCAAATAAAATTTCTAAATTTTATGGAAATTAATCATAATATTTACACAAAAAATTCAACAAACCCCATTTGTAACATCACGTTATTGTTTTTATGTATGACATAAAGAACCTACTCAGGATACCCTCGCAAAATGACACCTAGATTGATTTTCCACATACCCAAAGTGAATTCCCAATCCTCAGAGGTTGGCGATTAACACTCAGGCATCAAAAAACCATACGGAATGATTTCTCCAAACTTAAAGCAGATTACATGGAATATATATAAATCAAAAAAAATTAATAGTTTTAGAAAAACTAAAAGAAATATATTTCATAAATGGGAGAAAGAAACATAAGGGATACAACTCAAAATAGCTAAAACAAAATCCAAGTTACATATCCAAAAAAAGGACAACCAAAATGGAAACTAGATACTCTATGGGATATATTGGAAACATCCCACCATCTCACTTCTATCAACCCATACCCTGCTGAAAAAACCATGTCACCTCACTCTGGCTCCTTGATTTTCCCTACATAAAAATACATAATCAGGTCTACTCAACGTTGAAGGGGTGTGTAGGGTGTTAGCTAAATAGTCTCATTAAGATCACACATAGTTTCTCTATGTCATGTCTTTATAAAAATAATCTTAGGATTGTCATTTAAATGAAACCATGGCATGATAATCAATAAAATAGTATTATATCAAAATCCTGATAAATATTTCCATGTTTCCACAGTACAGAAATTATCCATGTAAATATAATTTCAAAAAATAATTTTAAAAATCAAAGACAAATAATTTATATGAATTTAATACATCACAAACCAATTATAATGTTAAAGAGTCTCAGGATCACAATATTTCAGTCTAGTAGACTACACGTTCCATAATCAATTACTAGTGAGCACTCAATCCGATTGAATAATAGGATTTGGGAGCAGTGAAAAAAACTATGAGTTAACCCCCTAATAATTTCAAATCATTTCCTTTGAACAATAGTCCTAGGGATCATAGGAGCACCCCATGAGTGAACCCCCTAACAATATAGTGGATAATGGCCTCAAGATTCACCTTCCACCAAAGTACCAGAGTATTCCCATGTGTGGTATTTCATAAATTATTTCAGAATGGATTTTCAAAATCAATTTCAAATAACAATTTTCTTTTATAAATCCTACTTGGAAAACACCAGTTTACTTTAACAAAACTAAGGGAAACCACATGTTTTTTCTTAAATCTGTGTAAGCTCAAAAATCAATCATCCCAATTCATTAATAAATAAATTTATAAAATATGAGAAATATAGTTCATCCAATATAGGATAGATACATAACCACCTACCTCAAACTTAGGTCTCAAACTTCCCATAATGGGATCCACCAACATTAGAAGGAAGGAACAAAAACAACAAAGGTCTATGAATTGATTAAACAAAATGTCTCCATAAGACCGATGAATCCAAAATGTAGCGCCTCCCCCTACCATGACTAATGGAAACAAAGAAGAAGAAATAACACTTACCATGGAATAGTAATGAAACCACCATAGATATTAAATTCTAAGATAAATGATTTAAATGGGGAGGAGATTCCAAAAATTTCTTAGAAGAATTCCTAGGGTTTGATAGAGGAGTGGCCCGCTGAATTTATAAGTAAAATGTTAGGCATACGATGTGATAAAACCTACATGGCTGAAGGATTTATAGTATGAACACCTTTTTTATGAAATAAATATCCCATAACTCATATATTCTGAAAAAAAAACATCACCTCAAGTTAATTTTACCCTAATCAGTGATTTTATTATATGAGAGTAGGTCTAACGAAATAAAATAAATTTACAACATAGATTATTATGTTGTGAACTATCTTATGGTCAATGTCCAGTGAAGGAATTATTTCATAAGCTAGAACATATGAAGTAAAAGTGTCAATTAATATTTTACCCCCCATGTTCTATAGAAACGTTCGAAAGTATATCATCATCCCTCTAAACTTAAAAAACATTCTTAAACATCCAAAGAGTGTACCTTAAAATCTAGGATGTTACAATCTACGCACTATAATACTTTACATACTTAGTAATTCATGTGGAAGAAGGGTTCTATGAAAATAGGTCACTTCTCCCTCATGGATGATTCGTGTACCAGGTCTCATGAGAATCCATACCATGTTGTCACAACACTTTAAAAATGGTATAGACTTCTGATACAAGACTTTTACAAAAGAATAAATGATATCCACTATCTTCTCTACAACATAAAATTTTGGACCCTACTCAATATCTTCCCAAATCAAAACATGATAGGGATCAGGATGGTATTTCATAAGTTTTAATATGTTGAAAATGTTTGGGATACCCATTAATTGAGCTAGTAATTCTAACTAATTTGCAACCTGCCCCAACTGTTCAATAACCTTAAATAGTAAAATATATCTTGGAGACCACTTTCCTTATATCTTAAGCTGACAGTGACCCAGGAATGAAGAAACTTTCAAGAAAAATTGGTAACTAATGGGAAAATACAAAGGATGATGTTGATGATTAACATATAATTTCCTCCAAATATGATATATAATTAGGTTTCCACATCAAAAGTTATTTCATCTCAATGAAAGAAGTCAAAAACTTTGAATCCTAAATGAATTTTACCCCTTCCTTGTAAGAGCAGTCCAAGGTGATGCTAATTTTAAGAAATATATGACGAACCTTGAATAGTATCCAGAAACACCAAGGAAGATCTAAATATCAAATATGTTTTGTGGATCCTTCAATGAAAAGACAGCCTTCACCTTCTCAGGATCTACTAATAAGACAAATTTATAAATTACTTTCCCCATGAACTTTACTTCTTACATCCAAAAAATACATTTCAAAATATTTCCATGTAAATGGTGACACCTTATGATTTCCATAACCAAACTCAAATGGTTCTATTACTCGCACTCGAACCTAAAATAAACCATAATATCATCTACGAATACTACCACAAAGGTTTTGAGATATTGATGGAATATCTAATTCATCAGAGCCATAACAAATATATGAGAATTACTCATATCAAAAGGCATCATAAGATATTCATAATGGACATACCTACTCCTAAAATAAAACTTCATTATATCATACACCCAAAATTTGAGCTGGTGGTAACCCAACCAAATATCAATCTTTAATAACCACATTTCCCCATTTAACTGGTCAAACAAATCAACAAAATGAGGAAAAGGATATTTATTATTAACTATTACTCAGTTCAACTTCTAATAGTCCATGTACAATAGAAGTGAACCATCAGCCTTCTTGGAAATGATCATAGGGGCTTCCCATAGTGAAACACTATAGGGGAATAAATCCTTTATCTATTAGATAATCCAACAAAATCTTGAGCTCTTTCATATCTTCTTGTGCTATATGAAAGGATGGTATCAAGATCATATGAGTACCCGAAATCAAATAATATGTAAAATTTTCATCTCTCCCTAAAAGAAGAAAATATAAATCATCTAGGAAGACATTCATGTATTCTCTAATAACTAAGGTATTTTCACCAACAAACAAAACAACATCGGTCTCAACAACAATAGTAGACAAAAACTCTTGATCTCTAGGAGGGAAGTTTATATATAATCAGATCTCATATCACACTCTCTATAAAATAGCTGACAGCAACCATAGATTGAAAGGAGTGAGACACATCGATGATAACAATCAATCTATTCAAGGGTAGAGATAATATAATATATCTAGATGTTGATGTTAAATAATTCCATATCGAGAATGAGGAAATACAAAAATAACTCCACATCATCTATCGATAAAGAACAAGGACACCCCCCCCCCCTTCCTATTACTAATAGGTGTCTCTAAATCCATGAAAAATTAGATTATATCTGTTTTAAGTTTCAAAACATCATAAAAATAATTATATATTAATGAGTAGGAGGAACCAGTTTCAAATAAAGTGGTTTCTATAAAATAAGAAATAAAAATGATACATATCACTGTCATTGGATCTACATCGACCTCCGATGGAAGGTCATACACTACATGAAGAAGATTCACTTATTAGGCCTTGGTAAAGATCCCTATGGACATTGAATATTCGTACTATGTTGCAGCACCCCTTAGAGTTGATAATCCATGACCATAACTAGGCGTAGACATGGCGTGACGTTATCATTGAAAATGGCCATTGTGGCCACAAAAATTAAAAAAAAATTCTAGGGTGGAATAATAAAATTAGGTGTTCCCAACCATACCACATTGATAGAAATTCGGGGGTAAATTACTGGTTGTAACTAATGGAGTAGACGGGGCACATTTCTGATAACTACTACCACCACTCTTGTTATGATCATTCCACTTCCTCCTCTTTCCCTCCACTCCATTGAATCTTCCACTGGGTGGAAGATATGGGGTAGAATATACAATCTTACCCAATATAACCATCTCTTCCATCATTTCCCTATCTATCATCTTATAATAGGCAAAAATAATTATCAAAAATACTAGTAATCTGATATCCAATCACAAACCCTATAGGTACTTATAATCTTTTAATTAATCATTCCTTACCCCATCTAGAGTAAAATTGACCATCTATGCAAACTGGTTGGTGGTATCTAACACTAATAACTCTCCCTACTGTAAATAGGGTAAATCTAGATACTTTTCCATCATTAGAGACACTAGGTTGAACTTTTGTAAGAAGAGTGTGTTGAAACCCTTTAATTCCAAGACCACGTGCCTATCTTCATGTACCATGGAATCCCACAATTTCTTATTGGTTCCCTAAAAAATAAACATTGAACACTTCCCCTTGATATTATTAGGTGTATCCAAGAAGTTGAATATCTGATTGATCTTGTCCATCCATTCATCTGCCTCTTAGGGCACATTCATACCCTAAAAGGATGGTGGTTTCTCTGATAATGACTCTCGATATTGGTCAATTTCCCCTACATCTCCTGGAAGTGTCTCAAAAATTGTGTTTTTTACTTTTGGTACATTTTCTTCTATAGCATGAACTATTCACATGATAGTCTCTACAAGATTATGATCTAGAGGCGGATTCCCATGAAGAAAATCTGTTTCACCCTCATGTGGAACCCATAGAGGACATCTGAGAGGCATATCAATGCACACCAAAAATAGAAGAAATGATCATAAAACCCTAAAATATTTTTTAAAACAAAAAAACATAATTAAAAACTGAGATTAAGATCAAGAACTCAACATAGGAGACACTCATACCAACATCACATGGTAACTTTAGTTTTGTCATGGAAAGAGCTGGTCAAGAACTCACTGCTACCTACCTATCAAGTTTTGAAAATCATATATCTTATTTAGCAATTTTCCAAGACTAAGAATAACCTTCCTTTCATACAATTTTATAATGAACCAACCCATAATACAATCACAAACTAGAACTCATCCGATTCACCACATACCCGAAGGGAATTCCTGATCCCCATATGATGGTGACTAACACTCTGGAATCAACAAAGACTAGAGGGAATTATTTTTTCCAACCTTATTAGATGACATGTAATATATATAAAGTATAAATAAACATTGGAAGAAAACCCAAAAAAAATATGTCACATAACTGAAAGGAAATAACAAAATTGATACAACTCAAACCAACTAAACCGAACACCAAGGTATATGTTCAAAAAAACAACCAAATTAGAAACCAAATACTCCGTGTGATATGTGGGAAACATCCAACCATCTCACCACCAGCTACCCATACCCAGTTGATAGAAACCTTTCTTCCTCATTGGAACATCTTGGCTTTCTCTACATCAAAATATATAAACTGGTCTACACACCGCCAAAGGGGTGTGCAAGGTGTGAGATAAATATGATCAATAGGATCCCACCTAGGTGCTTCATATCAGGACTCTAAAAATAATCATAGTATGCTCATTTAAAATAAAACATTCCATGATAAATAATAAAACAGTTTTATATAAAAATAACGATAAATATTTATCTTTTTCTATAGTTCTAAAAAATCATGGTAAAATAGTTTCAAAGAATAATTTCCATAATAAAATCTAAAGAATGCATATAAAGACAATATATTACAAACCAATAACAATAGTAAACATTCCAAGGATTACAACAGTTTAGGATAGCATACTACTCACACCATAATCAATTACTAGTGTGAACTTAATCCCCTAGTATGATAGGCCTACAGAGTATAGAAACACCCTATGAGTGAACCCCTTGATGGTTTCAAAGAAAGTCCCTAGAAAAATGGTCCTAGGAAGTAGAACACCCCATGAGTACCCCCCTGATAATATAGTATATGATTTTCCTAAGCCATATCCAATATTTCATAAATTATTTCAAAAGGTATTTTCATAATCAATTTCAAACAATCCATATTTTGTAAAAACTTCATTGAAAACACCATTTATAATTACTAAAACCAAGGGAAAACCCATAATTTATGTAAAAACTATTTACACATACAAATGAATCATTCCAATCCATTTATAAATCAATTTATAAAATATGAGAACTACAATTCATCTAACATAGTCTTGATATAGAACCACCTACCTCAACTCAGGTATAAAACTACACACAATAGGACCCACTAATGTTGGAAGGAATGTAGAATAATAATGGTGGCCCTAAAAAGATTTAAAAAATCACCATAGTGTCAAAAAATCCAAAACACAACACCTCTCTATTGTTGTGACCAATGGAAATGAAGAAGAATATATTCCACTTACCAGGTAGAAACAATATAACAACAAAAAATATCATATGATGAATGAAATGATTTATAAGTGGAGGATACACCTAAAATAAAATGGAAGGATACCTAGTAATTTAGATAGAAGTTTACTTATGAATGAATAATAAAAACATTTGGTGTTCCACATGGTAAAACCTCCAAGGATAACGGATTTATGGTGTAAACTTCTCATTTGTGGCATAAATATCACATAAATAATATACATAAATAAATGTCATCTCAAGATAATTTTACAATTTAGGAGTGGTTCTTATGGAATAAAAGTAATTTAAGGTGTAGATTCTTGTGTCATAAATCATTTTACAGCTAGTGTCCAGTATTAGACATACATCGTAAGCAATAACTTATGATGTAAAAGTTTCCACAAAGATTTCCTCAATCCACGTTCTATATAAAATCTCCAAAAAAAAACATAAGACCTTAGAATCTGAAAACACACTCTTAAACATCAAAAGAGAATACCTTAAAATCCAGTATTTTACATAAGAACATATTCATGTTTATTTTATTATTTATTTTTTTGATCCCCACTTGTTTATAGTGTTTTAGTTTGAAAGGGTGTGTTAGTGGTGTATCTTGATGTTTTGGTCAAGTGGTGCCGAATTTTATGGTGTGGTGTTTGTTTTATGTTATAAAGGTTGTGGTTTTGGTGTGGTTGGATTACTATATAATTGTAGAAGTATTTATTGGTTCATCCAATTTTGGAAAAACTATATCATAGAACTTGGGCTATGTCATATTGTCTTGGAATGTAGAACCTAAACATTCTAAAAAAATTTGTCATTACGCCATAGATCTAGGTTGAGGCATATCCTTATTCTTAGATTTAGAATTATATTATGTGGTTGTTACCATGAATTTTATTCCTTTTACCTAGTTTATAGGATCTTTTTTTCCCACAACATGGAATATGTAAATTTGTTTAAATGGTATTTGTTTCCATGTGTCACCTTACCATAAGTTATAGTTTTTCTGTGTTAGTACACTTTTCATCATGGAGTAGGGCTTGCACCATGGTTTGATGTTTTAAAATTTTTAATATAAATTCCTAATACCCTAAAACCCAACCTTCACCTAATACTTCCTCTCGAATCTTGGGTGAATCTTGGGAATCATCAAGATTTTTTCCAGCCCTCAAAATCATGGATTCTTCCTTGATATTTGAGGATCAATCCTTGGAGGATCAATGTTCTAGTCTAATTTGTTATTCTATATTGAACCATTTTAGAATTTGGGTTTCATGTCTAGATATCTAACTCTTTCGATACATTGTTTAGTAATTGTAGTCTATCCTTCCTTGATTCCTAGGATCCGTAGTTCATGTTATCTTACGGATCACGTACAAGTTTTGATATTCGAAGTGTTTCAGGGTAGGTGGTTTCATAATTTGACTTTATCCTATGAACCATAGTTTCTTTATCTTTGAAATAGGATTATAAATGGTTTGAAGACTTTTTTTATGGATTTATATTTATTATATATTTTTAAATGGTTTTAAATGCATGAATTTTCGAATGTGGTGGTTTTGGTTACTATTTTAAAAATGGTTTCCCCCTTCGTGTTGTTAATGAAATTGATTTTAAATCACATTTTATATGTTTTAAAGATGAAATTTAATTTGAATTTTTTTATATGGTAAACTCAATAATGATCAATGATGGGGTAGGGATATGTCCATGTGGATTAAATCATTCCCCATAGACCTTTTTTACTTGGGTAATTTTTTCACTAGGTTACCTAAGTTGTGGCAAGGAGCCATCCCTGAGAGTTAAATATTACCCCCTAGACCAGTTATATTAGGGTAATGTTCACACCAAGTGGCCTATCAGTAACATAAAATTATACGATTTTACTCACTAACCTTTAATTTATGTTAACCTAAAGGAACTTTTTACCTATTATTATATGTAATTTCAGATACCTGAATTCCGTTGAATGGTGACCCAATATTGGTTAGCCCCATGGCCTCATGTACATTTCCCTAAATGCCAAATTCTTCCAACTGGCATCAAGGGATTATGGTGTATCTATAGGGAGACTATTCCCTCTTTTTAGAGTGTAAAATAGTGGTAGAAAATAAGAAAATCAATAACAGAAGTAATGAATCAATCCAAAAATAGATAAACATTCAAAATATATATATATATATATATATAAATTCTAGAGTTAATATCATGTATCATGATGATCATTTCATGTATCCATAAATTATACAAAATAGGAATACAGGAAACATTACAATACAATTAACAAAATAACAAAAAGACCAAAAATTACCCCATTTAGCATCACGATCTTCAACTCAGTCTCATTCTCCCCTACTCCTAAGCATGGTAAAAAGTCAAGAATAAAAATATGGGTGATTTCCCCAGTCCCTACCTGTATCCATGATGTGTTTCAAGGTACCCAATGGTAGCATGAATTGGTTTTGAGATAAAATACCAGTAGGTCACCACCCATAGTGTTAATAAAAAGTCTTGGTTGTACAATAAAAGCTAAAGTAGGGTGCATAATATAACAGGTATGATAGTATTGAAAGTAATGTTCTCATGGAAAAAGTAAATGAACATGTTATCATGTACATCCATACAAGTCTCCTTATAAAACAAGTTTTAAGATACAATAATAAGGTAGAAGTAAAGTAAATAGAGGTAAATATCATGGTCATTCCACATGCAAAATATATCACTTCACCATATCCTTATCGTATAACTAGTATAACATATCCATCATGGATGGTCTGTATAATCAAACATGTCAAATTTACCATGAAGGAGACATATAATTAGAAGTTTCAGACCCCACGATACAGGATCCAAGGTATAGAAGACTAAGGAATCCTTGTCGAGTATGAGGAGCATCTCAATTGAAATTTAGTTTCCGCAATGGTGGAGTCCAAGGATCATTTCAATAGAGCATGTCCAATTCCAGTCCAGTAGGCATGATCCAAGGTGTAGAAATGACCTTGGTATCCTACAAAAATAATATCCAAGAATCATAAAGGTCTAATGTATCTTCTATAATAAAACAAGACCCATGGGTGAAACTTACATGAAATCTAAATGGAATCAAGATCCCTGGTCTACCAACCAATGAATCTATTGCCATTTAAATTCATAACTCATTCTATTCCTCAATTCACAAGCATTCAAGTCCCATGAGTATACCCAATCATATAGTAATTCACATTTAACTACATTCAATGAGTTTATTCACTCATATATCAATCCATATAAACCATTCAATCAATTAAATCAAGGTATAACATGTTAATATATAGAAAATGAGGCATCACCATATATTAATTAATGAATTTAGTTAAATTTATTTATAAATGGGCTTCCTCTAACTAGGAAATCTCAAATACACACCCCATGGTGTTATAAAAAAGGTAAATCTCAAAGTAAAACCCCATGTGTGACCTTGGTTGGTGAAACAACCTCCAAAAAGTCTGAAGGATCTAGTGGGAATCCCGAATAGGTGTTTTTTCTCCCTTAGAATGTTTTTTCCGATTAGGAATCAGTACTTTCAGGAGGTTTCCATTGGATTTATTTATGGAACCAGACACATCCAATAGTTATTGATCCAAAGGGACCTTCTTTCCAAAGGCATACATTCATTAGGTATGATCCTACGATACTTAAGAACATACATTGGTCAAAAAGATGGGAGGTCGGACTCATCACACCCTTTTGGGGGGAATTATTGCCTACTCCGAGACTCTCTTATTTATTTAAGATATTTATTTTGAATCGTTATTAATTTACCAAGTATAACAATGATTTCCCTTGAAATTTTCAACCAATTATTAGAATATGTGAAATTTAGAATCATCTGTATATATTTGAGGTTCTTAATTAATGGATACATTCTTATGTATGGAAGTTTCTCCATCAATAGTATCCTCTCATATACTAATTATAGATTCTTTTAACCATTGTTATAATAATACTGGTTTTTAAGCTACTATGTGGGGAAATCTGGAATTTATCGTCATCCCGGGAGACAAAAACTTGTATTGATTTTGGGATCATACCCATAAATGGGAAACCTATGTATCCTTTTTAACGGAATCAGAACCCTCATATTTTGGTTCCGCTTAATGGGGAACATCATACCTTTTAAGGTCATGTGATAAGGACTTGGTCATACAGTTTAATGTCACGTGGTAAATACATCTAAGCAACATTTTATTAGTCAAATATTGGTGTGGGAATTATGCATAAGAATCCCAAGGATCCTAGAAAAGATATGAGTTTCTAATTTATATAATACCCTGTTGGGAATATGGCCCAGGAAGAATAGGGTTGATTTGAAGTGTTGGGTTTGACCCTTGAGGAGGCTTCCTACATATCCTATTTGGATGGGAATCATAGACTAGGAAGTTTTATGAGTCTAATAGGAGAGTGTAGGACTTTGATATAAATGAGTTTGGGATTACTTCTTTAAAAATATTCCTTTTATGGATCAAATAAGATGGATCTTGGGTCTTAGGAAGGCTTCCTATATATCCTAATTTTGATAGGAATCAGTGTTATCATAGTTCATTTAATCTTGTAGAGGTTTATGACCCTTTAAGAGAAATAGGTTGGGGATTACTCCTAAGAAGGATGCCATGATTTTGGTAATTAGGGTTGGATTCCTAAATAGGATATCCAATGAGCTTAGGACCTGATGAAGGTTTCCTAAATATCCCAATTATTATGGGAATCAGAGTTATAATAATTCAAGAGATGGGGAAATGTGTATATGGTGTGATCATCACAAATATATTATCCCACAAGATTCATTCTTAGTGTGAGAAACAAGAGGGTGTGAAAGATTAGAAAAACCACACACTCTCTCTTCTACTGATGGGAGAGGGCAGTCCTACGATGAAATAGAATGATGAGATGGTGGGAGAGGTCATGGATCAATGAACCTTTTAATGTGGGATGACATTGGGGGTCATGTAGCCCATATCTGGAAGATTAGGGACTTACCTTAGTGGGAGTTCCCTGATTGGATCCCAGGAGAGGGGGGGGGAATTATCCTTTGTTTGAATGGAAAATAAAGTCTGAACCTCACTCTCTTTATTGGGAACTTGAGGCTTCAAGTCTTAGAGATGAGAAGGGGAGGTCATGGACCAAACCCTAATCCTCAAAATTGAGAACTCCCCAACACGGTTCCTCATAGAAAGGTCCATGTCACTACGGATATACAACCCCATAGACACTACATGAATCCTAACCCCATTACAAATAAAATGTGGGAAACCTCTGACTGTGGATATACAAACCCAAATAGGAGACATATTGATGTGCCTTTCCCAAAGGTTGGATATGTCATGAGGTTTTTGTGGAGGTTTCAACATAATCCATTTCCAACAAGGGATCCAATGAAGAAGAATAATTCCCATGAATGACATTGAAGAAGTCTTGATGAATGGATTGTGTGGGCTGAAGGGATAAGGTGAATCAAAGAGGGGCTCCCAAGTAAGTATCTGGCACATAGCTATGGGCGTGCAGGTAGGATTGGGAGACCTAATGTTAACTTAAGTGACAAACAACCTAGATGTTAATTCTTGGGTGAGACTTAACTCAAGGCTTCAAGAGAATTCATAGGTATTCCCAGAAGTTGATCACTCAAGTTCCTTGGAGAGGAATGGGTGGATTGCAAGTGCTTTTTATTTAGGGAGGTTGGGCGCTTTAGGCATGCAATTGTTATGGATTTAAAACACTAAAGGTACTTGAGTTCTATGATTCTCCTTCAATTCCTCCACCCTAGGAGTTAAAGAACTACCTTGAATGTTTCAAAAGACTTGGGATAAGCACAAGGGAGACCAGAGCAGCAATTGGGCTTTAATGAAATTAGTCCATACAAATAAAGGCCCTAAGGGTCTATTTATAGGAAAATAAGTGACCCTAGTTCGATGGTGATAGGGCGTTCAAGTGGTTTGTGCACCAGAAATGTGGCGCACAAGTACCTTGTCTACCGATGAATCCTTAGCTTGACTAGGGCGATCTAAATTTCAAGCCATTGAAAATATTATTTTTCTTCTTGTATTTTTTTCTCTTTTTTCTAAGGCATGTCCCTTTGTCATTTTTTATTGATGTGATGGAGTAGAGTGTCAAAAAAATCCCCCACTTAGAATTTCATCTAAAATTAAAATAGGGTTTTATGCTGAGGTAATGTTTTGAAAAGGTTCAAAATAGGTTGATGTGGCATAAAAATTGATAGCGTGCGAGGTACGAGAGCGCAAGGTGATGGTGCATAGGGTAATATTCATCGCATATATATAGTGTATTCATTTCAATAAGAATTACAAGGACTTAAAAAATCCCACTCTGAGTATGTAAGTTTCTTTTTTCTCTTAGACACTCCTATCGGTCGCGCTTCTTCTGTAAATTTTTGATTAATGCGCTAAAAAATGGGGCGCTATAATTTCATGTCAGATTTATACTTGAAAAATGAATACATAATTGTGTGTCTTAATTAATTTTTCAATTTTTTTAATTCATTTTTAAAAAAATATCAAAATTATCTCACTTTAAGATGAATTTTGATCTCTTTTTCAAGTTCAATGGCTCCCAAGGAAATTAGAACTGTTGACGAATTGGCTAGTAAGAGAATTGATGATATGATTAAGATTTTCAGGGATGATTAATTTTACATCTCTAACACTACTCTCCTAGACATGGGAAAGAATCTGAGAAAATAACACTTCAATTTCCCAAGGATTAATTATTTTCCTCTTTATGGTTATGGTCATTTGAAGGATGTCAACATACTAAACCCAAAGAATTATATTCCACTTTCTTGGTTTCAAGACTATACCAATTTCTCATCTACCAATATTTATGTTTCAGGAACATATATCAATTTTGGGATAGCATCTAAGGTCCATTTCATATATCATAGCCCATGTGCTCCAAATTTGAAATCACATACACCTGAGCTACAACCACACTGCTATTCGTCCATTTTTCGACATTCTTGGACAGATCAATCAAAGGGATGGAAGAAAAGTTGGGATTTTGGTCCTGGAGGGGGTGTTAAACCGACATGGATGTGGGAATATTGGGTGCAAAATACATATTAATAGTTTATTGATATCTTAAAAGGCATTGGGATTTATGAGGCTTTATGGGTCGGGAAAACCTATGTATATAGGAATGATGATTTTGTGCCAGAGTTGCTAAGCCAATGGAGTCGAGAGATTGATTACTTCCATTTGAAACATGGAGAAGTAAGCATCATCTTGTGGGATGTCTACAAGATCTATGGAGATCCAATCCTTGGAGATATGTATGATGAGTTTATTTCACCAAAGGTGACATTGAATGAGTTAGAAATGACACCATCCATGGTTTGTGAGTTAATAAATATATTTTATAAATTCAAGAATATGAACACAATGAGGTCCCACACAAGAAGGGATATTCACCTAGATGAGTGAATGGAAATATTCTTGGTGAAGAAGAAGGATAAGGGTATCACTTTTTGTAATCCAACAAGTTGTCCAAAGGAAAAAAAAGAGAGGTACACTCGACAATTTCTGGCCAATATTAGAGAAAAGAGAATTTGAAAAGTGGGGGTTTGAAGTTAATTCCAAAATTATTATGAAGACATGTCTTGCAGGTTTCTTGGCCATGTGGATCAGTGTATATTTATTACCTGTTAGAGATTCCAAGGGCGGCATAAGTCCATAAACTTTTATTATCATAGCCAAGCTAGCTGAGAAGAGGATGGTAGGATTGGATAGCCATATTTTGTAAAAGATTCATAGGATATTATTTCATATCTAAAGAGGGAAGTATCCTTTTAGAATAGCAGGACCATTCCAGGTATTCTGGGGGTGGATCACCACTCATTTTAGAACTTATGTTGTGAAAAGTGGGGTACAGGTATTTGGAAGTTTTTTTACCATCTATTGAATCTTATTCTAGTATTTAACCTATTTCTTTGAATGGTTATGAAAATAACACTAGGTTAAGTGTGTACAAGGAATTTAATCTTTTTCTATATGGGAATCCTCCTACAGGGTGATTTATTGATGATGGGACAACTAACTTAGAGCTAAGGGAATATATTTTAGCTTGCAGGGATGGAGTATTGGCCACCAGGATTACTGATGAAATCATATGCAAGGACTGTTCTCCTTATATATTCACACATCAATTCAAATTTCCACAAAAAATTACTGTATCTCCTCTAGTGCACGTCAAATTAAAGAAATATCTGATGGTGTCCTGACAACTATTGTTGCTGATGAGTATAGAGAAAATTGGGGCAATATTCAACTTACCTACCATTGATGCAATAAGCACATCTTTTATCTGGTATGTTGAGAACTAGGTTGCATCATCCCCTAAAGGGGTGTTAAACCATGTTGTCCCTAAAGTAGGGATAAAGAGAGGCGGTAGGAAGGAACCCTTTAATTTGGAAGGTAATTCCTCATCATCATATGCTAATTCATTAGAATCAGAGGGTGGGGGTGATGAGGATCCAAGCTCACCGAAGGGACCTCATGCAAGATAAAATCCACCTATTAGAGTTAAGAGAGCCACACCACCAATCCCAACTAAAGATGTACCGAGGTCGTCTAGTCACCATTATTCATAAGAGAAACGATTCCTATTTTCTCATCCACCATCTGTGACTACAAGAATTGGCAAGAAACTCAAATCTAAAACTATAGGATCATCTTCACAACCCTATGGAATGTACTCTGAATATCTATGACTATAAGTGGTCCAAACATGGAAAAGCATGAATTGACGCTAAAACCGCATGGATATATTTATGTGAAGGTTTGTATATTCTAGGAATAGAGGATATATGAGCTTCTTATGATATTCTTTTTAATAACAACCCTGATGAAGTGAGAACTTATATTCCGGAACTGGAGATGCTCATATACACAACTAATGAATCAATTCGCACCATAAAACAAGTGAAAGATATGATATATCATGGTTCCATGGAAGGGATTTACCTTTCATTAGATGAATAATATAATGATTTTGTTGATATCTAATATGTAATTTTTTTTTCTCACATTTTTTTCTGCTATTCTATTTGAATTTAGTCAAAGCATTGTTACTTAGGGGAAATATCATTTTAACATGCAGTTAGCTAAAGGAAAATTGATTGAAGTTCTGTCACCACAATATATCCTTGGTGGTACACCACTTGGAGCTATTGGATCACCTTGTGAGTCAGGAGAGATATATCCATGTCAACAGGCTATAGAGGATGAGATAAAAAGGGGCTTGCGGTCTCTAATACTTATTTTTGAATATGGTGATGCACGTCCTCCCAACAAGGAAAATAAATAGAAATATTTATGTAATAAAACTATTGTTAAAATTTTTCTCAATTGTGGTAAGAATTCTTGACAACATAAATTTTATCTTTATTCAAAAAAAAATTATACTTCTTGGAATTTTAGTAACTTATTATATTTATTCTCTTAGATAAATCACTGATGAGCCTCCAGGAACTATGGTGGGTGCTTCTGAACAAACACAAATTCCCACCAACCTAGTGGTTCCTTTGACTAAAGAGGCATTTAGGTCAAAGGAGTCAACATATGTTCCCGATACTGCTTCTATTACTACTACCAGGAGAGAGAAGACCTCTGGTAAAATATATGTACATCATGAAAAACTAAGTGTAACAATAACTGACTTCCACTCTGTGATAATTTAGGTTCATCGCATATACCAAAAAATCCTACGACAACTAATGTTGACCCCAAAACTATTACCGAGGAAGTTTTTTGGGGTCAAAAGTTGTTAGATTAGGGTCGTAAAACAACCAATCCAAGTTCTCCCATGGGTGAGACTAACATGGTATTTGGAATATCATTAGATTCTATAATGAATCTTGGAATTTCTTTTGAAGTAGTATTTGAACATGTTAATATGATAAATACTATATAAGATTTTGAAGTTCCTTGTATAGAACCAAATAGACATGACTTTTTTAATTTTTCATCCTATCAATATTCTTATGATTAATATTATAATCATGATCAGTTGAAATATGTAGTTCCATCTAAATAAATAATTATAGTGACGATGCCTATAGGAAGCGTTAATATCACTTCCAATCCCACCATTACAGAGATGTTGGATTAGGTGAACCTTGAAATAGAATATCTTCTTTAGATTCATTTAGAGAATCCAAAGCAATTAAAGAAATAATTTCCCACCAAAAAATTTCAACCAAAACTGTTGAAGCTGAGATTATTGGGGAGGATTCTTCTCAAGTTGTCAACATATTGTTAGGTAAGGGTTACCAATATTGTGATTGTTCTTACTCTTATTATCCTTTTGAAACTAACCATAACCATAATTTTAATTCACCATATAGGATTATCAACTTCAATAGCTATGTCTGGAGGTGAAGCTTCTTCATCCACTCAAAAATAATTTGGAAGTGAAGTAACCACTGTTAAGGAAGGAGTTAAACATGGAAATTCAATATGTGAATTAATCCGAGAATATGTTCCTCTTTACGATAGTGATTCCAAATCAGATTTAGAGCTTCAAAAGTCTCTTCCTCTTGCATGTCGCAAGGCATGGAAAAAAATATGGAAGATAATATCTGAAACTCCCCTTGAGGAACTATCCTCATGAATTCCATGAATTTCACCTCTATTCATTACGCTGGGATTTGGCGATTTTATATACCGTGAAATCCATAGTGTAGTGAAGGATATTATCTAAAAAAAGAGAAGAGAAAAAACCTTCAACTGAATCTGATAAAAATCAATTTTTTGACCAACACTGATGAATTCCAAGCAATATAATCTCAAGATGAGGCCAATCATACAAAAAAATTGACAGAACTCAAGAATAAAATTGAAGAAAAGACGCTTCAACAGTTTCATCTTCAATGAGAGTTGGATATTGTTACAGGGGAGCTTGACCAACTTCATGGTTCAATACGATAATTCAAAAAAGATAGTGAAAATTCCATTGAGGATGATAAGTAATAACTTCTTCATTCTGAAGAGAATGAGACAAATTCACTAACTGAACTTCAACAAGTAGTTTATAGAGCTCAAGATTCCATTAATCAAATTATAAGTTATGTAGAAAACTACTTGTGATTTATGACAGAGACTCCAGTTTTTGGATGTTCCTCTATGGATTTTTTACTAACAAATGAAATTCATTTTTTCTCTAATCATCTATGTCTTCATCCTTGATTCCTTTTAATTTTAATTTCAATGGTGATTTTTTTAAACAACAAACCTTTATGTTAGATAATCATAATTACAATAACAGGAGTGGAATACGCTTTTTTTACCTAAGATAATGGGCCTAGTGAGTGTAGTTTTATTTTTATTATGGTTATATTGAAGAACCCAAAACCATTGTATCTTTTGGATTTTTATTAATCAATATTGCCTAAACAATACAAAATATAGGTCTAGAGATCTAAGGTTATACTTTTTTCCAGAGTTCCCTTTGAGGGTTTTCAGTCTAGCGAGTATTATATCTCTTGATATTGGTAGTTTAGACTCAATCATATTGGAATAAAAAGTCTAGTGTTTAAGGTTGAATAGATTTGACCATAAATTTTGAAATTGGGTCCTGAACAAGAATGAAGGTACCATTATTTTATAGAACTGTTATGGGGGTTGTATTATGTAGGTCCAACTGGGGAATATGATGCATAGAAAAAAATTGAATCTTTTGACTGAAAGGCCTATTATGTAGGTGAATTATATAAGGCCACCTAGGGGCACATACTGCAGAGTCAGACAATCTCATGTATCATAAATTCTTCCACTGAAAACTGTAAGAATGATTATGAAGATCTGAAAGTATTCAAGATTATGAGTGTGAAATATTAAAGGGGTAATGCTAAATGCATTGGAGAAATATTTTAATCAATAATTTCCATGAGTTTGGAGTTTCACACATAGATCTGACTCATATGTAAAATGGGGACATTTTTTTCTTTCCTTGGTGGTCTCTATAAGAAGAGGACCCAAAATGAAAACTTCTGCATAGATTTTTGATTATATGTGGAAGGTAGATAAAATTTTATCTCATGGATGAGACTAGGAGCTAAGACATAGTTTTCACCATGTATCTCAATGGGATGATAATCAATCCATTCATAGTTCTTTGGGTACTTTACATTTTAATTTCATAGAGCAAGGACATTATGTTGTGCAGTTTAGAGTCATGTAGTGAGGACATGAAGTGATTCCAATGTGAAAAGGGAATATTGTGGCTGGACTAGGGAATTAAACCTAGGTGTCACTACATATCTCATATGGATGATAATCAAGCCACATCTAGTTCTTAAAACATTATTTATTCGGGTTTGATTCATACACAGAGGGAATAAAGGGTTTTTTATCGTGGATGGGACCAATATTGGAGATCTATGTGTCTCAATGTATCCCATTGGATTTAGAATAAATCAAAATGTATTTCTTGAAACAATCATTTCCCACACTAATTGAGTTTGATGTGATAGACATGGGATTTTAACAAACTCTAGAAGAATGGTTAAACCTATGACACAAAATGGTATTAAGATCAAATCATGTATCCTAAAAGAGTAATTGGTACAAATTTGGTTCATATATAGGAGGAGAAAAGGGAAATACTTTTTTTTGGTTTCATATGGGCCCAAGTTTGTAGATCTAGGCATCTCTACATATCCCATTGGAATGAGAATCAAGCAACATGTAGTTCTTGAGGTGATTTATCTATGCATATCTGATTCAAACATAGGTAGAAATGGAACTCATGTGCTACTAAGGAGTAGAAATGATGTAAGTAATGCTTTCTCATAGAAGCTACTTTTTTTAAAGAACCACAAGGAATACCAATTTGAGGTATCTTATGGGATTTCTTAACATTAAATTAAGAAGATGTTAACAGTATAGTTTAACGTCGTGTAGCGAGGACAGATGATGTCATACAGTTTAACGTCGTGGGACAAGGACCAAAATTCTATACATTTTAACATCATGTAGAATGGATTCATATGGTTGTTATGCATTTTAATGTCTTTCAACTAGGACTTTTTGTTGTTCGGTTTAGAGTCATGCAGCGAGGAAATGTTAATGTGAAATTACACAAAGTACTTCTTCATGAATCTTGCATAGGTTGGAGTTTTAATAAGGTCTTCATCCATTTGAGATTAAGGAATAAGCTTCATTAGAGTATAAATTATGTATAGAGTAAGGTCCTTCCCACTTTGGCTCATGTTTTGGAGGCTTCTTTCCTAGTATCACTGGAGTCCTGAGGACTAATACCAATTCTCCTTAAAGAAATGAGAAGAGGTGAAATTTCTTGTTAAAATCTTGTGTTATTGTGTTCTGATAGACTTCCAAATGATGTAAAGTATGAAATCTCTTTTAGTCAAATCATTCCAGCTCAACAAATCACTTCTAAAACTATTCATCTATAGATAACTAATCACATATTGAAACTCAAAGTGAATACAATTGAATTTAAATTGGAAAAACTACTTTTATTCTGTATACCAATGAATATGTAGTTTCTGGAGTGTCAGTACGAGTAGTAATATGATAATCCCATAAAGCATGAAAAAATTTATCAGGACAAGATTTCTTGTCTTTATCCACCATTTTCTGGAGTATATTTGATACGGTCTTATTGAAATCCTCTAGTTGTTCGTTGGTCGCCGCATGATACTGAGGTGAATGGGTGGATTTGATATTATGCTTCTGATATAACTTCTTTGCCTAAACAGAACAAAAAGTGGTGTTGTTATCCGTCAATATAGTATGAGGGACACTAAATCTGGTAATGATATTTGATTTGAAAAAGATAATAATTATTTTGGCTCTTACTTCTTTGAAAGGTATTACCTCATCCCATTTGGAGATGAAATTAGTAGCAGTAAGAATATACTTAAACTGTTTAACCGTAGCTGGAGGATAAGGTTCTACTACATCCATTCCCCATGTTGAAAATGGATATGAGTATTTAGTTGTATGTAGAAACTCCGGGGGTTGATGAATGAAGTTGTAATGAACTTGGTAGCGGTGACATTTCTTGGTGAAATCTGTGCAATCATGCATCATTGAAGACCAAAAGTATCCAAGTCTTCGGATTTGATCGGAAAGCATGTGCCCAGAATGGTCAGCATCACAAGCTTCTACATGTACTTCTTTCATGATAGTTGCAGTGTCTTCTCCATCGATACATCTGAATAGGAATCCATCAAATAATCATTTGTATAGGAACTTCTAGTTATTTGGACTATTATAAATAGTGAAATTGGCCACTCGTAGTCGGATCTGTTCTTTTTAAAATCTATCTACTGGAAGTACTATATTTTGAATTTATTCCATGATAGGTGTCATACATCCCATAGTATGACCATACAGCTCAGAAATAAGTCTGATTTCATAAATTTACTCAATTATAATTTGAACGCAAGGATAAACCACATGATGATGGGAAATAATGATGATTATCTCATCCCGATTTGGATCTTCCAAGGTTTTGGCTGCATTATCCAGTGCATCAGCTTGGGAATATTTTTATCATGGGACATAATATAATGTTGTTTATGAGGTAAATTTATCCATTAAACCTCTAACATAATCACACAAATAGATTAACTCTTCTTTTATGATAGTATCATCCCTATTGATCTGTTGGATTGCCAATTATAAATCACCTTTCACTTTTAGGTGATTCACTTGTACTTGGAGCACCAATTCTAGGCCTAAAATGAGAGCTTGATACTATACCTCATTGTTGGTACTGCCTTCTGATAACAAAAAGGAATATCAGAACACGTCCTTTTCAAGGGAGAAAAACACAATTTCTAACCCAACTTTTTTGCGTTTAGGGTTTTCCATTCTCTTCCCCGTTGGACTTCAGGAAGCACCATCAAAGTACATTTCCCATGTTTGGGGATTATATTAAATAGAGAATATTACATCATTAGGAAGTTCAATATTCAAAGATGTATCTTATATAGATGGATGTTTAGTAAGGAAGTCTACCCAGTATTGGCCTTTTATTTCTTTCTGAGGCACAAACTGGATATCGAACTATTGGAAAATAACTTCCCACCATGCTAAACATCCTATAATCATAGGAAGACTGATGATAAATTTGAGCGGGTTATTTTGAGATACCAAGTGAACCTCGTGATGTTGCAGGTAGTGCCTCAGCTTCTGAACTGAAAAGATTAATGAAAGGAAGCACTTATCGATACTTGAATATTTATTCTATGTGTTAAGCATAGTTTTACTGAGATAATAAAGGATATTTTCATTCCCAACATCATTATTTTGTTCAAGGAAGGTACCCAGTGATTGCTCTAAATCCATCACATAGAGAATAAGTGGCTTTAAATCAACAGGTGGCATTAATACCAGTGGACTGAATATATATTTCTTGAGGGTATCAAATTTCTCTGGGCAATCTTCGGTCCATTGATTTGTAACTCCCTTCTTCATTAATCTAGTGAAGGGTAAACACTTTCCTGCCAAATTAGCGATAAATATCCAAATATAGGCCATGATTCCTTGAAGTCCTCTTCATTCTTTCAAATTTAGAGGAGGTGACATTCTAAGGATTTTTTTTCTTCTCAGGATCAACTTCAATACCATGATGGTGTACAACTAAGACATGTAATTTTCCCAAGGAAAACCTGAAAGCATATTTTAAGGGATTCATCATCAAATTATGTTGTTAAATTTTATCGAATATGGTCTCTAGATTAGTCAGGTGATCAGAACATTTTTTGTATTTAACCACTAGATCATTTACATAACATTTGATAAATTTTCCTAACAAGGGTTTTAAGATATGGTGCATGTCATATTGATACATTTCACCTACATTCTTTAATACAAAGGGCATTACCTGATAGTTAAACACACCTTTATGGGCTCTAAAAGATGTAAAATCCTCATCCTCTAGAGCCATTTGGATTTGATTTTACCCAGGGTAGCCATCCATGAAAAACAGAGCTTCATAACCAGCAGTTGCATCAATAAAGAGTTCTATGATTGGAACTAGAAAGTCATATTTGGGACAATGCTGGTTAAGATCTCTAAAATCAACAAAAACTATGATTTTCCCATTCTTATTTTTCACTAGTACAATTTTGGCCAGCCATTTAAAATATTTCACGTCCTTGAAAAAGTTATCTTTGATAATCTTTTTGACTTCAACTTCAATTTTAGAGGCGTGAGTTGGGTGTGTTTTTCTTGCTGCCTTCTTAAATCCTCAATGATCTTCTAAAAAAACCCAAATGATGATTGGCCACATAAGAATTAAGGCCTGGAATTTTTTTATAGTTCCAAGAAAATATATCTCAAAGTTTCTTTAGAAATGAAGTATACATCTCTTCCTCTTCATAAGTCAAGGTCACACTAATTATACTAGGGTGTGGATATTCTTCTATACCCAGATCTATTTATTTGAGATCATACATAGTGATGGAGACACCTTCCTCAAATGCTGGAAGAGAGCCCTAGAGATCTTCTTCTTATTCTTCCTTATGTTTCACTTCTTCTATTTCTTCTTTTAGAGTATGTGATGAATAAAAACATTAATAGGAAGGGGAGGAGTCAGTATTTGAACATCTTCAAGAAGAGGAAATCATTTCTGACCCTACTGATGGTGAAGGGTCTTCCTGGAGCACTAAAGAGAAGATGATGGGTTGGGGTTCCTTTATTATTGCAACAACTAATTATAGCCTGATTGATGAAGCAAAGACTTTCTAAAGTTCAGTGGATGAAATGAAGACATCTTCATTTAATATTTCACCACTTCTTGGTAGATCAACAATATCTCTCATGCCATTAGACTCGATTGTCACAATTGACGTTATATAAGTCACTGGATAAATGTTTGGATTTGGGTCTATCCTTTAAATTTAATTGATAGGAAATACTTAATCTATACTCAGATGTTTGAATGGGTTAGCTGGGATCTTTTATAGGACATTCGAAGCATTGATTCTTGTTACATATTTTTTCGTGGACCTCTTTCCCTTTGTGTGATAGAATTCTTCATCAATATACTGAGATTCAGACATTTTGAATAGAGAATTGTCACCATACAATTTTACAATTAGACCATTGATGAAATACTTGAGACATTGGTGATATGACGATGAAATGGCTACATGTTGATGTAGCCAAGGCCTTCCAAGCAGAATGTTGAAGGCTAGGTCCTGACGGCCAGCCATGAAATCTCAATTAGATACAAGATCCCCAAACTGATTTCTAAGTGTAACATTTATTAGAATTTCCTGTTCATTCTTTTCATAACCTTGCAATATCAAAGTGGAAGGAGATAAGTCAGATTCAGTGATGCCCAATTGAGGAAGTGTATGGATTGGAATGAGGTTGTCTCTAGAGCCATTATCAATGAAGTATCATCAGATATTTGTATCATTAACCTTTCTAGATATATATAAGGGCCTAATTTTTCCATGTACTACATCATCCACATCTTAATTCATAAAAGATATAACTGCATGACATTCTATAGGATCATTATCTATACGGTAAACCTCAGTAGTAGAAACTTCAGTTTCAAACTCTAGAGGGATTTAAAAAGCCTCAACAAGTGCTTATCAGAGGTCTTTTGAAAAATTCAAGGCATCCATGATTGATAAATTTTTTGGTACATGGGATATCTGTTTCAAAACATCATAATTTTTTGTCCAAAGGACTTTGTATTACTGTATGGAGATGCAGTTTTGTAGGTGACTTAGAAGTTGATGCTCCTGATGTAGATGTATCATGTGTCGGGGCAGAAGCCGGAAATACATATTCTCTTGGTAGATTAGACTGACTAAGTCTATCTACTTGTCAAGATAATTATATTTTAACCACTAATCGACCTTCCAAGATGATCATGTTAGGGCCGATTCTGTCATGTGTGGGAGAATTTCCTTGTTCTTGTTGATCCTGGTGAAGGTATCTTCCATCAGTTTCTACCACATATATGGTTTCAATAAGGGTATAGTTAAAATAATGATTTCTATAATATCCACATCTTCCCCTATATCCTTGACCTTGGATTCTTCCCCTGGATCCCCAGTCGGGTATAGGGAATTCAATCTCATAATAACCAAAATCATCATTTGCATAAGGCTCCATTAAGTGGATAATGTTAACATAACTGAAGATCAACTCTTCATCTGATGAATATTCTGCTTGATAGGTCAGTTTTGTTTGTTCCGTTTTGTGGGGAAGTGATGGTTATTTTAGAAGAGATGGCATGAAATATTCCAAATTCAAGGAAAACTTTTTCCTTCACATGATATTTTATTCTTCTAACTAATTTTTATCTTTCTGATCATATTTCTTCTTTGAGGATTGACCTTTAGAGGAATAATCTTTTGATGAAGATGGATTTTCTTTAGCGAAAGTGGTAGAAGACACAGTCAGTTGATTCAATTGAGTTTGTAGAATGGCATGAGTTCAGTTGATCATTTTCCAGACCATCTAATCATCATACTTCTGTGCATTTTTTCTTTTGACTTCCAGTCATTCTCTTTCTTTCTATAGATTAGTTACAATAACACATTCTACTTGGGATAATGAACCATTTAGTTTCACTTTCTAGAGTATACTATTTTTTTCAGGATGTCTTTGAAAACAAAATACTCCTGAATGAGATTCCCCAACATTTTATGAAAGGGGGAATATTTTTGGAGATCTTTGTATCCTTCTTTATTTGGTTTCTTTGTCCTTTCAAACTGAACCAAATTGTTTTCCATATCTAAAATGAAGAAACCAAAAAATTGTTCATTCTGAAAAGAATAATCTTTGTTCTTTAACTTCTCAAACTTTCTTTTACTTTGATCTTTTTTATCATCTTGACGAGGCGGTCATTGCTTCTGACGCTCAAGAGGTGGAGCCCTTCGTTATAATGGATATTTTGAGGTAAAAATAAGTACAGGTGCTTGTTTGAGTGTGACTATAGCAGTATTTTATTTCCCAATTCTCTTTCCCAGATCTAATGGTATTAAATGAGATTTGGATTTGGTTTACACAATGGAATCCTCCACTTGTTAGGTAATTTAATCAAGGTCTTGAAACCCTCCTATGTATTTCACAGGGATTAGTGGTGTATGTAATTCATCACCCAGATTTTCCACACAAATTGGCAGCAACTCTTCTTAACATAGTAGTAGATTTAAGGAATATGTTAATCCTTTCCATCGAGCGTTGAAATCTAAAACTCTTTCATTATATCTTTTTTTATCAATTTTTAAGATCAATTTTTTTTTATTTGGCAGTATTGATCTAAATTGGAGAATAAATTTCTGACAAAGGTCTTCACATCCAGTAATTGATCTAGACTGCAAACTTGTATACCAAAAAAAGGATGGCCCCTATAATGATTTCACAAAACATATAAGCTTTACTGATTCTTATTTTTCAGGTGTCCCCATCATGGGATCACAATGAGAAACAAAATGCATGAAGGGATTCTCTGAATATCCTAAACCATTAAATATTAGAAATGTAGAATTTACAAAGTTTGGTGGGGGATCAGATCTACCCATTCGGGGTAAACTTTCTTTTTGGGTTGTACTGGTACACGCCATTCTTCTATATATTCCAATCAAGTTTTTAATGTCTCAATTGTATTAATAATCATTTTGGGAATGTCTGGATGATCTGGGACATCTACAGGTACAGTAGTTGGATTTTCAACTGGCGCAACGACTAGAAAAACCCCTGGTGGTGGTACTACTAGTATTTTTCATGGATAACCCATGGGGATAGACCTATAAGGATGTGTTTCATCATGTCCGGGATATATACCCAATAGATTTAATCCATTATCTGCATCTTTAGTTTCAACAAACCCTCTTTTCTGATGAGTTCCTATAGGATGTGAAAGTTGGGGATCTGCTTTTGGAGCATGTCTGGCAGAAATTTTGTTTCGAAGTAACTCTACATTGAGTATTTTTAACTCCTTAATCTCCTATTATTTATAGGTAAATCTTTTTTCAAGTGAAATAGATTGACCTTATCTAGTGGAAAAGTGAGACATGATCTGATATTTACCTTTCCCCATGTTAGATTTCTTTAGAAGGGGTGGGATTTGGTTACTTGAAGGAATACCTAAATTATGGGTAAGCTTCTGATTTTGGGTGCACACACCTCTTTAATTTGCTTCAGTGTGTACCATATTATGAATAACAACATCATCCTCTGAATCCACTAAACTGGACTCATTTTCTATGGGATCTACCATAATGGTATTAATGGCATTCAATGATGTGTAATGTATTGATGGAATTCTTTTAGTATCTTTGTAAGATCGTCTCCTTCTGTGACCTCCATTAGACTTTGTTCTCTTATATATTGAATTCCTGAGAAATATTTGATTGATAGTAACCTTAATGGAATCCTTTTATATTTCATGTGTGTGTTCACTTTGTGTTTTCTTCCCTAATTGGGAGAAAACATACTTCCATTGAGGAGGGGATTGAAGATGTAAAAGCCCCCAGCCCTATGAGTTTGGGCTATTTTTTTTCTTCTTCAAACCATTAAACTTTTTTATTGAATTCAAAGGTTGAGTTAAACGAGCCCCCACACCTTCAGGATTTAGGGTTACTAAACTATTATGTATGATATTAGTGAATCTTCTCTTCTGATTTTGCAAATTCTGGTCTGAACATTGGCTGGATGCATTATCTGAAAATCACTTAAATCGCATGTTTCATAGAATTGTTGTGTTATTTTAGACATTTGCACAATATGATGGATGACATATTCCAAGTGGGAGGTCTTCTTAATGTTCTCATATTCTTGATGCAAAATTATCTCAACATCTTTCTCTCTTTGGGCCTGACTTTGATGAGAGCTAGTCGAGTCATGTTCCTGAGCATAAATTTGATTACACACAAAATCTATTGATTGTACCTGGCCATGGGCTATATCATTGCATGAGACCACTTTTGGTTAGATTTTTAAATTTTCAAGCACAGTTAAATGAAATTTTCTATGTGCGCCCCATCCTCTAATACAGACACCATATGGGGTATCAGTAATTAATTAGCGCAGCCTCTTTAGTGCATCGAGGCATGCACGATGAAGGGTTCCCTGCTGTTTTTCAACATTTGGATTTCGGTAAAATGAGAGATATGGAAATTCAATTTGGCATTTCAAACCTTATATTAACTTTACATGACTTTTATATTCATCATATGGTAATACTTTGGATTTCAGATGATAAAGATTTTTCCATATGTTGTGGTGGATATCATGAATGCAATCTTATGCCATAAATTTTGTAATGTTGTATTGAGAGGTTTCCAAAGGCTAGAACATAACTAGTATTTCACCTTTATCCAGTGGTTTTCTCATATTCAAGATATCTTCATCATCTTTTACTAGAGGTTTCTTAACTTCTTCTGACCAGAGTGAACACTTCTCAGTTGTTTTATTACAAACAATTGAATCAGTTGTTTTTTCCTCTGCTATATTAGAAGACAAATGACCAAAGGGAGCTTCAAAGAATTATCATAACCTTGGGATGTCTTATGGTTGAGAAAGTATTTCACCTGTTAGTAACAAGTAATCAAACATGACTGGGCTTATGTTGTAAAGTTCCTCAAGATAAGAGGGCTTTCTCATTACTACATTGTAAATTAGAGAATTATCTTGACAATGTGAAATAATAATTTAGAGGGAACTTTCACAGTGAATACCATCATGGGGAGGACCACCATGTTGGATTACATAAACGGATAAATCCCTTTTCTCCTTGGTCTTCTAGTCACACTGATGGTTACCGTAGCTCTCATCCAGAGATAGATTCTCTAGATTGAACGAATTTTCATGAAGCAAGCCTTCTTGATGAAGTATCTAACGAGGGACTTCAGAATTACTACTACTACTCCCATAATTTGGTAATGGGAGAGTAGGATCTTGAGTTGCAACATATAAATTTCGTAGGGATTCAATAACTCTAGCATTAAGGGTATCCATATTGCAGATTGGATTTTGATTTTATAACATTGTTTGGAAAGACTTCTTCTTATATGCTCTTTTACATGTAGTTGGGGATACTTTCTGGGATAAGTGGTTAGCATGGGAACGTGTATGTTCTTTCCTTAGAGTGGTCATCATAATAGACCGATTATCTCTAATTGTAAAGTGTGTAAGTTCTCGATCCAGTTTTCCCTATGATATGAAAGAGTATGCCCCATAACCCTCCTAGACTGAAATAGAGCTGTGTATCTGCTCGGGGATGGCATGCTGATGATTCATCCTATGTGTCTGGTCAGAATTATATGTATGTACCCTTGGTACTTTTGAAGTTTTCATGATGATATTCTAGCATGATTCTAGAATATGGGCAGGAATTTGTGTCTTCTCTTTCACCATTTCTAAAATATGTTTGGTAACTTTAGTATCCGTAATAAGAATATATATCCATTACATATCTGGATTAGTTGTATGTTCCTTCTCATATCCTCCCTTTTATATTAGTGTATACTAATAGTACTCATGTATGGGTGTAGAGAGTTTAGTTTACCCTAGTTTTTTTATCAGAGCTTTCCGAATTACTTCTCTGGGTGTTTCCAAACAAGACTAATGGAATGCTTAATGGATGTTTCAGGAGTATGTGTCTGCTGGTTGTTTTCCACCAAGCATGGTCAATAGACATCTTTCAATGCTGAAAGATGATAATTCTAGAAGGATTGGTGAGTGCAATAATGTGTATGATTCTGCTTATCAGTTGTTGTCATATTTGATTGGTGGGCTTCCTTGAATGCAGTCAAATGAGCCTACTAACTGGCTTATAGTTTGTAAGCAGTTGTATGTGTCTACTTACGGTACTCCACCAGATTAAAATTTTGGGATTCGTTGGTCACCACCATATGAATATACTATTTGGTGGAATTAGGGAAAATGGGTGTATTTGGTTGTTCGTTGTTTCCCACCAAGTTAGGTTAATAGACTCCTACGGAGGGAGGGAAATTAAGAACCTGCTCCTTATGGGTCATATGTTTTCCCTGGTGGTTCTTCTTGCATTCCCAGGTTTGAGGGACCTAGTCCAAACAACTAAAGGCAATACCCCAATCATGTTGGGGGTTCACTTCCACATGATTTTGTTGGCAGAAATTAATTTGGTGGGATCCCTCAGGAAGGACCAATGTGTCTTTAAGTTGATTCCATGAGTGACCTCTTGACCCACCTACCTATAGTATGGCTGGTATTGGTTATTATTTTTGGGGGATAAGGACCTAGAATGGTTGAAGACTATGTTTGGCGTCGTCTGCTTCTTGACCACTGGTCATCGCTAACCAGATGATCGAGGGTTGTTAATAACTTGAAGATCATACCAGGTAGCCTCTAGGTTTGGGATAGTACTGTGTTGATGGTATTCCCATAACAATACATTTGAGACCCAGTGTTGAAGATGATGAGTTGGTGATGACATCCTTCCAGCAGGTGAGGATCTATCTTATGCGGGATCTGGGGCATTCACGGGTGCAAATTTGAAGGAAACCATTTTGATTGACGGGAGTTTTAATAAAACTAAAAAAATGAACTCCATTAAAGAAACAACTTTTAGATGGACACATGCTTGATTGAATATTTTCTCTGGCCTTACTTTATCAACTGATAGGGGGCTGACAGATGGGTAACACTATTAACTTAGTTAAGGATTCTTGTTGGGTTCACCATTTTTTGTTTTGACTCCCTCGGAACGTGTATGCTAGTTAGGAATCACTACTTTAGGGTGGTTTCCATTGGATTTATTAATGGAAAAAGAAACATCCAAAAGTTCTTTATCCAAAGGGACCTAGTTTTTAAAGGCTTGTATTCATTAGGTTTAATCCAAAGAAACTTAAGAACATACATTATTTGAGAGGATGGGAGGTCGGACTCATCACACACTTTTTTGGGGTAATTATTACCTACTCTAGGACTCTATGATAGATTTAAGATATTTATTGTGAATCCTTATTAATTTACCAAGTATAACATAGGTTTCCATTGAAATTTTCAATCAATTATTATCATATATGAAATTTAGAATCATCTGTATGTATTCGAGGTTCTTCATTAATGGATACATACATATGTATTCAAGGTTATCCATCAATGGTATCCTCTCATATACTAATTAGATATTATTTAACCATTTTTATGATAATACTAGTTTTTAAGACACTTAGTGGGGTGATATATAATTTATTGTCATCTAGGGAGATGAAATATTGTTTTGATGTTGTGATCATACCCATAAATTGGATACCAATGTATCCTTGTGAAAGGAATCAGAACCCTCATAGTTTGGTGTCACTTAATGGGGAACATCATACCTTTTAAGGTCATGTGATAAGGACCTATCTGTATATTTTAATGTAATGGGGTATGGAAATATAATAAGAAGGTTCTTATTCAATGCTTGGTGTGGTAATTATGCCTAAGCATCCCAAGAAACCTGGAAAAGATACGAGTTTTCAAGTTGGATTAGACCGTATTGGGAATATGGAACAGGAAGAACATGGTTGATTTGAATTATTGGGTTTGAACCTTAGAGAGGCTTCCTACATATCCCATTTTTATGGAAATCAAATCCCACATAGTTTGATGAGTCTCGTAGTAGAGTGTAGTACTTTTACAAAAATTAGTTTGGGATTAATTCCTGAAAAGGATGCCTTTTATAGATGAAATAAGAAGGAGATCGGGCCTTAAAAAGGCTTCCTACATAATCCAATTTTAATGGGACTCATAGTTCTTCTAGTTCACATAATCTTGTAGGGGTGTATTAAACTTTGAGAGAAATAGGTTGGGGATTAATCTAAAATAGGATTCCCTAATTTAGGGAATTAGGTTTGAATTCTTAAAGATGATATACAATGAGCTCATGCACTGATGAAAGATTCCTACATATCCCAATTATTATGAAAATAAGAGTTCTCATAGTTCAAGAGATGTGGGATTGTGTGGATGTTGTGATCATCAATAATCTATAAGACCACATGATTCATGATCTTTGTGAGAAAAAATAGAATGTGAAAGATTCAACAAACCCCACACTCTCTCTTCCATTGATGGGAGAGGGAAGGCCTATAGAAAAAGAGGCTGAGGTGATGGTGGGAGAGGGAATGGAGAAATTAACCTTTCAATGTGGGATGACATTGGAGTCCATGCGGACTGACTCTTGGAATATTAGGAACTTGCATCAGTGGGAGTTCCCTGATTGGATCCAAGGATATGGGGGAGACATCTCCTTTTTTTAATATTAAAGCAAGTTGGACCCTCACTCTCCTTATTGGGAACTAGAGGCTCCGAGTCTTAGAGATGGGAAGGGGAGGTCATGGCCCAAACCATAATCCTCCATGTTGGGAACTCCCCAATACTATTCTTGGGAGAAAGTTACTTGTGACTATGAATATAAAAAACCCACATAAACTCCATGAATCTTAACCCCATTGCAAAAAAAATGTGGGAAACCTCTGACTATGGATATACAAACCCAAATATGGGAAATGTTGATGTGCCTTTCCCAAATGATTGATAAGTCAGGAGGTTTTGGTAGAGGTTTCAACATAATCCATTTTAGAAAAGGGATCTAATAAAGAAGAATCATTTCCATTAATGACTTTTAAGAAGTCTTGATGAAAGGCTTGTATAGGCTGAAGGGATAAGGTGAATCAAAGAGGGGTGCCCAAGTATGTATCTAGCACACAAGTATGGGTCTACAGGTAGGTTTGGGTGACCTGATTCACTTAATTGATGAACAACCTGAATGTTAATACTTGGGTGAGACTTCACTCAATTCCTAAAGAGTATTCAGAGGTATTCCCAAAAGTGGAGCGCCCAAGTTCCTTTGAAAGGAATGGTTGGTGCACAAGTGTTTCTGATTTAGGGAGGTTGGGTGATTTAGGCGCAGAAGGGATATGGATTTAAAACACTAAAGGGAATTAATTCCTATGATAATATTTCAATTCCTATAATCAAGGTGATAAATAACTACCTTGAAAGTTTCAGAAGACTTGGTAGAAGCACCAGGGTAACCAGAGTAACAATTGGGCTTCAGGGAAATTTGTTCGTACAAATGAAGGCCACAAGGGTCTATATAACGACCAAAAGTTTTAAATGGGAATTTCATTCCTATAAATATGTTATATAACCACATTAAATCACAAAATAATGAACTAATAATTACTATTTTACCTTTAAACATAATTTTTTCACTTCTGTGTTTTGAATTTTTAAAATCTGACATACACAGTTGCGATCAGTAAGTTATTTGGAGTCTAATATGACCAACATAATTTTTGGTGTATAGTAACATGCCCTTATAAAGGGTAATGTTACCCTTATTAATAGTGAAATTACCTAATGAATAATAACCTTACCTATGATAGTATATAAATACGATTCTAGTGGTATTATTATATACCTATATCTTGGAATAAGAAAATAAGTGTTTTAAAATTGTTGTTTTTCGAGTAAATTTTGGTTTTAATTAAATATTAAATTAATAATATTTAGAAAATTATTTTTTAAAAATTGATTTAATTTTTGGATTCTACACATTGAAAAATGTTTAGGGTAAATTTTTTGGATTTTTCTAAAATACTTTAATTTTTTGATGAATAATAAAATATGATAATTCACAATAAATGTTAAAACCTAAATTTCTGCATCATGATTGAGTCATGGATGATGTTAATGGAAATTGGTTCAAAATCACATTCATGTATTACTATTATAGGTCAATTAATACTCACTATTTATTATCTTGTGAATAAATAATAAATTAATGATTATAATATTATGAAAACCCTCCTCTCCTCCACTATAAATACCACCCATCCTTACCTCTTCTCTCCACTCTTATCAAGCCTTGTTCCTTGGAAATATTATACCAAAATATATTCCCAAACTCTATACCCACTTCAAAAATCTCCTAG
Organism: Viscum album; assembly: GCA_963277665.1. Classification (NCBI taxonomy): domain Eukaryota; kingdom Viridiplantae; phylum Streptophyta; class Magnoliopsida; order Santalales; family Viscaceae; genus Viscum; species Viscum album. The sequence goes on from OY728133.1 coordinate 1,505,545,247, forward strand.
TCTCTTCAAAATACCAAATCATCTCCTCTTAAGAGGCTCTCATTAGAGTTAAACTCTAGAGGTAAATTCCTTTTTCCAATTCATTTATTTCTTTTAAGTTATTTTCTTTTCTTGTTTATTTCTTCACCTCCATTAACCCAAATGGTATGATAACTATAGTAAGATAAATTTAATGGAATTATATTGTTCTAATGGTATAATTCACTATCCTCTCTCCTTTCCCCATCTTTTATTTGAAAAAAAATGGAAACACCGTTTAAGATGTGTTAATTTAGCACAATCAAGGACGATGAGTTATCAATTTCCATTTCCATCTTCAATTATTGTCATGAAACCATTTTCATGGTTTAACAAGACCATAATATATGTATTATATCTCATATATGGTTATGTAATCCTTTTTCGACATGGTTTTGGATTATAAGACAAAGTGTGTTCTTTGTGGTCAAAAATCACCAATTAACCCAAAAGGGTGTCACTAAAGTTTTATATAATGAATCAAATTCACTTAAATAACCAAAATAATTTTTCAAAAATTTAACCTTATTTATTTTCAATAATAAAATATAACTTCAATTTTGGAAAACCACCTTCATCATACATGTTTATCCGAACATGAACTGATCATTAAAATCAAGCAAGAAAACTGACCTGAACAATGAAATTGAACCTCATAACCAATATAAATGGTTATAAATGAACATAAACAGGTTATAATAAATATTTTAAATATATAATAGGTTAATTAATTAGTAATTAATAAACCTAATTTTTTTATTCACACCATTAATAACAAGTGGAGAACACCAACAGACTTAAGGTAAGGGATCCTCTCTATTTCACTTTTATTCAAGAATGTACTCTATGCTATTCCATTTTATCAGTAAACCCCAATTATGAGGTATTATTTATAACCTACCCATTACTTCCCACATGATTTAAAATTTATGATAAACCACTTTCTCTCTCATGAATCCCTCTTAAGTACACCCGATACCATGCCGATAATCCGTAAGGAATTATACCTGAACCACCTTTATTGCTTCGGGTTTCTCTATATTTCTTCTTACCCCAATAAATTTTTATTTTATTTATTTTTAAAACATCTAAATTATGTATATATTCTCCAAAATCATGTTTAAAGATCCATCCCTCATTATTTTTCATGGATATGCATGCTCGATACTTCCTAATAAGCAAACTTGTTTTAATAGAACTTCACAATTTTTTACCCAATTACAAGTGCACTCTATGCTCTATTTTAAGACACCATTATATTTATAAAATAAATATTTTTATTATTAAAACATTATTGGGTCACTTTTGGTTTTATATAAAATATTTTTCCCTTTTCTATTTTAAAATTCTAATAGTATTTTCCTTAAAATCGCACAAAAATGTTTTATTGCTAAAATTTCTCAAATACATTTATTAAATGTTTTAACTTATGTTTGGAATAAATTACCATGATATATGACTAATTTAACTTTTTAAAATCCATGTTTGTTCTAATTAATTTCTTTCATGGACACTTTTATGATATGCTCATTGGTTATGCTTTATGTCATGATTGTGGTACCAAATGTTTTCCATGGGTAACCCTTATGTTTATGTAAGATTGATTATGTATGATTATTTATGTGGAAAAAACATTCATGAAATTTAAGATGGTTGTGCCCAGATATCACTCCAATTCAATGGGTAAAGTTGATTCTCATGAGATGGTATTTGTGACGGTATTGGCGATTAGCCTTGGCTTGGGCGACTATGTGCAACAGTCCGGGCAGTTAGCCTTGGCTTCTGCTACTATGGGAAACAGTTTTGGCGGTTAGCCTTTAATTGTATTGAATTAATCTCTTATGTTTCTACAACATTTCTATGGTTCCAGGTTTAAATTATCCCATTTTTATATGTTATGATTCCATATAATACATTCCTTTTTATATCATCATGTCATGACTTCTATCACATGTGTGAATGCTTTATTAATATGGTTATTCCCTTACTGGGCTTTTAGCTCATCCCTTTATTCATGTTATCCCTAGGATATCCAATGCAGATATATGAGAACAATGGAAGATAGGATCTCATTATAGAGTTTAAATACATAGTTGTTTTTTATATGTTTTATTATGTACCTAGTATTCCAAGACACTAGACATTACGATCCTTCGATTGTAATCTAATGTATAATTATGCTTAAAATCATGTAATGTTATTTGTAAAAGGATAAGGTTTCTATAGTTAGTATCAAACTATGGTCTAGTAATTTTTTGAGATTAGGAATAGGGAACTTTAGTAATAAGTATGATGATGAGATGAAGTATGAGAAAACATCATTAAACTTTGGTAAGTATATATTAAGTGGTTTATCAAGATAATACGTCCCTATCTGGATACAAACAGGTAGAGGCAGCTCTAGCACATATGTACCTATGAGTCAAAACTATGACAAAGAGTTTCAGGCTTGACCTGGGGTACCCTGGTACATGACAATGGGTATTGCTTTGGTATTGACACTCCTGGGGGATATTCTTTGGTAAAATCATGACCTTAGTATAAACCATTAACAAGGGAATTAAAAAATCCCATAAGAATATATGTTAAGAAATATATCAAAGATAACCTAGAATTAAACCTCAATAATCACAAGTTAAGATGTACTTATCCTTTAGAAGTTTATCCTTTTATGTTCAAAAGTTTCCTTTTTTATGTTCAATAACTAAGTATTCAAGCCCTATGATTTTACGTTATTTTTCTTAGTTAATGGTGGGAAAGAGTAGAACACATTCCAACAACCAATGTGATAAGCAATGTGAATATTTCCCTAATGATATGCCTAATATGATGGGATAAAGTGCTCAAAAACGTCATGATAGTACTTTATCAACTGGATAAAGTTATGAATAATAACTTGAATCATGTGTAAGGCCCTCCTCCTCCAAGGAAAGATCAAGTTTCTGTAGAATCCTTCATACAAAAAAGGCCTCCCATGTTTAGCAGATATTCTGATCCCCTCCTCATGGGACAGTGGATTAACTCCATTGAAAAGATATTCTCCATCCTCTAGTGCTCAGAAGAATAGAAATTTTTATTGGAGGTCTATCATTTTGATGGGGAAGCTGATCAGTGGTGAACATTGATCAAGAATACAAAATCCCAAGAGGAAATTGATTCCATGGATTGGGAGAAATTCAAGAAGATTTTTTTCAATAAATATTTTCCCCAAACCCTTCATCTCCAGATGGAAATAGAGTTCCTTAGACTCAAGTAGAAGGAAGATGAGTCCATCAGGGTGTATGAAGAAAACTTTACAATGCTTTCAAGGTATGCCTCTAGCTTTGTCAAGAACACCAAAAGCAAGGTGGATCTCTTCTTTAGCGGGATAAAGCTGAGTCTACAGAAGGTGCTTGTGATCCGAGACTTATAAATTTATGAGGAGATTTTATTTTGGGCCCTCAAGGTTGAAATGGAGATTAGAGATTCTAAGTGGTCTCATGGGCTTGGTGAGAAGAAGATAAAAATGGATAAAAACATGGGTGGTTCGAAAAAAAATCCCATGATGGAAAGAAGCCTGAATATCCCACTTGTAAAATTTGTGGGAAGAAGCATCCTGGGAACTATCAAAAAAGAACTAGTAATTGCTTCAAATGTGGAAAGATAGGACATATTGAAAATAACTACTGAAAAGATATGAAAAATCCCACTAATTTGGAATAATAATGGAAGGTTTAGATCAATTCTCAGCCAGTGGTGCAGTGTTACAACTGCAAGGAGCATGGGAATTATCAGAACAATTTAACAAAGCCAATGGTTGTTGGAGGAAATCAACAACAACCTACAATGCAACAAGGAAGGGCTTATGATATCACTACTAATGAGGTGTATTTGGAGAAAAATGTGGTGATAGGTAGGCCAGTTATTCATTCCAGAATAGAGAACGTACTATTTGATTCTTTTTATATGAATTCTTTCATATCTTTCAAGTTTAGTAGAACTATTAAATCACCACCTAAAAATTTGTGGGATAAGTTATCTATGAGAATAGATAATGGGGAAATTATTTTTTCCATGGTTTATAAATCCTCCTCAGATAGAATTTGTGTGCTGAACCTTCCAGCAAATCATATCATACTTCATTTAGTAGAGTTCGATGCTATCTTGGGCATGGATTAGACATCTTTATACAAATCTAATATCAACTGTCGGGAGAGGGAAATCACTCTTCACATCCCTAAGAATCCTCCAATTATTTAAAAGTGTGAGGAGGAAGATTAATATCTTTTATAATCATCATCGCATGTTTGGATATTGCTTCATTATGAGAAATCATATCTATCCCAAATGATTGATACAAAGGATAGAATCATGCTTGAAGAGATGACCATCATGAAGGATTACACTAATGTATTCCCTAAAGAGTTTCATGGTCATCCTCCTAACCAAGAGTTTGAGTTCTCAATTGAACTTATTCTTGGATCTCTGCCTGTATCAAAGACACCTTACATAATGGCCACCGTAGAGCTGGGAGAGCTGAAGAAGTAGTTACAGGAGAATCTAGAGAAGGGTTTTATATTCCCTAGTTCTTCACCATGGGGTGTGACAATAATCTTCATCAAGAATAATTATGTATTAATTTTCCTATGCATTGATTATCATGATATCAATAAAATCATGATAAAGAACAAGTATCCCCTTCCTCAGATAGATAACTTGTTTGATCAGCTTCGCGGGGCCTGTTATTTTTCTATGTTAGACCTCCTGTCAAGATATCACCAACTAAAGGTGAGGAAGGAAGATATTATGAAAATTGCCTTTTGAATGAGGTAGGGACACTATGAGTTCATAGTGATTCCCTTTGGACTCACTAATTCTCCAGCAATTTTCATGGATTTAATGAATAGAGTCTTTAGATATTACCTCAATAAATATTTGGTAGTCTTTATTCATGATATTATGATATACTCCAAGAGAAAGGATGAACATGGGTAGCATTTGAATACTGTGTTAAAGACTTTGCGAAGGGAGAATTTGTATGAAAAGTAAAGTAAATGTGAGTTATGGATTGAATAAGTGTCATTATTAGGGAATGTTATCACCAGCCAACGGATATATGTGGACCCTTCTAAGGCAAAGGTAATTGAAGAGTGGACCAGACCAACATCTGTAACAGATATATGCATCACTCTCGGTCTAATTGGTTATTATCAACGATTTTTGAATAACTTTTCATGATTTTAAAAATCAATGACAAATCTGAAAAAGAAGAGAGTAATGGTTTTCTAGACTCATGAATGTAGAGAATGTTTCATGGAGTCAAAAAAGAGGCTTATCACTATGTCAGTACTCACACTCCCAACAAGTGTATAACTCTTTGTGGTGTACAGTGATTCTTCAAACAATATCTTAGGTTGTGTGCCAATGAAAAATGATAAAGTTATAGCCTATGGCTCAAGGTAGCTAAAAATCCATGAGCAAAACTATCCTACGCATGATCTAGTGTTCGTAGTAGTGATCATTGCATTAAAAATCTGGCAGCATTATCTATATGGGGATAAGTGTGAGATATATACTGACCAAAAGAGTCTCAAATATATATTCACACAAAAAGAGATTAATATGCACCAGAAAATATGGATAGAGTTCATCAAGGATTATGACTACTCAATCCACTACTATCCTGGTAAGGCAAATAATGTGGCAGATGCTCTAAATAGAAAGGGTCCTAAATCTTTATCAATGATGAGAATTGAAAAGGATCAAATATTATTAGATTTGAAGAGAATGTACATGGGAATAATTAAGGGAGTAAAATCATAAATCCTTTCTCAAATGATTGCTCAACCATCTCTCATGGAGAAAATAAAAGATACTCAAGGAAAAGATGTGGAACTTCAGAAAATGGTGGAGCTATTAGAAATGGGAAATCCTCCGATTTCAAAATTGACAAGGAGTTGTAAGATTTTGGTCATTATTATGTGTATCATCCGATCTAGATATAAAGAAGGATATTTCCAATGACGCACATAGCTTGACCTTATATATTCACCCAGGGAGCACAAAGATGTATCCAGATCTCTAAGAAAACTTTTGGTGGGACAATATGAAAAGGGAGATTGCTGAATATACATCAAAGTGTCTAGTATGTTAGCAAGTGAAGGTTGAGAGGAAAAAGTCTAAGGGGATGATGCAAACACTACCCATACCATCATGGAAGTGGGAGAACATTACCATATACTTTTTCACAGGAATTCCAAGTACATCCAGAGGAAACAATGCTATATTGGTCATTTTTGGATCGTCTTATGAAGACATCTCACTTTATTTCAATTAAAGAGGAATTTTCATTGGATAAAATTTCATGGATTTACATAAAATAAGTGGTAAGGATATATGGAGTACCACTATCTATTATATCTGATCATGATCCGAGATTCACCTCGATGTTCTGGAAAAGTCTCCAACATGCTCTAACCACTGAATTGGACTTCAGTACAGCCTATTATCCTCAAACTGATGGCTAATCTCAGTGAACTATTTAGAAACTGGAGGATATATTGATATCATGTTATATGGACTTCAAAGGAGGATAGAACTATCAAGACCCATCACATGGGGCCCAGACGTGACTACCCCAAGCCCGCCTTCTATAGGCTAGTGGTTGGTGACTAGCACCTGAAGGCTTTTCCCGAACTGGGAAAGCATTGCCTTTGAGATCTGTACATAATCAAAAAGGGGAAACTAATGTAAACAACCAAAAAAAGTAAGGTATAACCGCGAGAGTAAAGTACAATCACAAGTACAACTATAAACCGAAAATAGTGGGGAAAAATACAAGCCCTAGAAACTAAAAATAAACTAAACAAATATCACATCTACCTGAAGCTCTACCTGGAGGGTAGTAGCTGTAAGTATGTAGTCGAAGAAGAGTATCTCGACTGATCTCGTCGCACCAAACTCCACCAAGTCCCCAAACTCCAAAGTCTACCTTAAAGAATTAGTAGTCTTCACAAAACACACACGTACAGGAGGAGCCCATGTAGGGATGAGTATAACAATACCCAGTAGGGGACCCAGATACCTCCAAAGGCCTCTTAGTAATCCACAAAGGAAAATAAAATAAGAAATACAACAAAGGTAATATCACAAGAATGATCTAAATCATGAAGCACAAAGCAAATAGATAGCTCACTCTTACGTAATAACTTCAAGGTTACTAAGATAGAGATGACTAGTCATAAATCCAGATCATCATATCCATAGTAACTCCACTACTGACCTGTATAGGTCACTATATGATTACATGTATAGGTCACTGTATGATGACCCGTATTGGTCTCTAGATGATGACCCGTATTGGTCGCTAGTGTTGAACCGTATTGGTCGTTGGTGGTGACCTATATTGGTCACCGGTGCTGACCCGTATTGGTCACTGGTTCTGACTCATATTGTTCACTGGTACAGAGGTAGGGATGATTAGTTGTATAGCTAGATCATCCCACTCTGGATTTTTTTTATGCTAAACTGCATTGGTCGCTCTTCTTCTTCATGTCACAACCATCCACTGGATTCCCGCACGAAGCACGCCTCATCTCTAGAAAACTCTACTCCTCAAGCAATCGGTATTATTTCAACTGTAACAAAGTCTCACAAAAATCATTCCCAAGGGACCACCCCGTCATAGGGGTCCCAACGTGACATACGATGCATCGACCGGACGCCCAATATGTGAGATATGGGCACTTTTATAAAAAGGGTTTGGTTGGATTCAAGTCTGATCCAAACCAGGTTGCATGTAAAACTCCGTAAAAACTCACTTAGAGTATTTCTAAAGGACGTCCTTCAAACAAGGGTCCTCCTGCCTCAAACGGTGCATCTATCGGATGCCCGGTCTGTTAGTTATAGGCATTTTAGTGTCGAGGGCCTCGTTGAATTTAGATTTGATCCAACCCAGTCGTACTCCAAATTTCTCCAAAACTCTCATAGAGTATCTCAAGAGGACTGCCTTTCTCCAAGGATCCTAGGTACATAGACAGTTCGTCAAACAGACGTCCGATTTGTGAGATACGATCACTTAAGAGTTTCTGGGCCCAAGAGGAGTCCGGGTCCAGTCTGACCCAGCCCAACCCGGCCTTGGGCCGAACCGACCCAACCTACGCCGACCCAGCCTATGCCGACCTGGTTGGGCTGGGCAGTAGTGGAATTGGCTTGCTAGGCCACAGACCAGCTCGGCCTGCTGGTGCGACCTGCGTGGGGCTCGCTATTCGGCTCCTTCAAATAGCAATGACACGTGGCGCCGCCACGTGGTCCACCGGACCCACAGGATGTGGGTCCCTCTGCCTTCGCCATGGCTTCTTCAATATAGTGCATGATGGTGAGTCGCCTCCCCCTCCATGGTCAAATATTTTTGGCCGCCTTGTATGAGTGGCAATGCATTCCACCGTGGTCAGTGAGCATCGGTCGGTGTCTCCACCAACCGCACCGATCACCGGTGCCACATCGGCGGAGATTCCATGGGGCTATGATGATTATTCAGAGCTCCGTTTCCATTCCCATCTGCATCTACGGGCCTCCCGAACTACCTCCATCATAGCGTGACTCTTTGTCTCGCGTTTCCGTCGAATGGGGAAAATCTTTCCTGAAGAAAGAAATGAAAAACAAGCAGCGGAGGGTCCAAGACTTGTTCATTTAGCCCATGCCCTCCACGTTAGTGTTATAACAAGAGGGGGTTAATTATTCATCACTTTTTAATAATGTTGAACCCCATTCAAATCCCCCGCAATAAACTCCCACAAACACAAGAATGAGGAATAGAAATCAAGGGAATTTATTAAATTAAAATACATCCCTTACCTCGATTTTTTGGAGATATCGTGGTCGCGGTGGGAGGAGCATCCACGTTGGATAGAGTCGTTGGCGTTTGTCGATCCCGGATCATTGACTCCCAAGATTTCATCATTTGTTGGTGGATGTTGCTGCAAAACTCTGCCATATTTTCCTCACTTGATGAATCCATGCCAAAAGCTCTACCCTAAGCTCCATATAAATAGGAGGGAGAGAGGTGAGTAACATGTTGTGAATTTAATGAGGTTCATTAAATGAATTAATGAACTTATTTTAAGTCACAATGGTAGAGTTACGTAGTTGATGATTCAATCCATTAAATGGATTGACAAGTCACCGGTACCTCCACCGCCGCTCATCCGTTGGAGAAAAAGAAAATAAAATAACAATTATATGATATTTTATTATTCATTAAAAAGTCCAAAAACTATCTTTTTCTCCCGACCAAATGTGGTCGAAGTGAAGAATCCCTTAATAGAATCCTGGAATTACGAATTCAACGGTTTCCTCGGATTTTTAATCAGATCAACAATTCAAAAGATAGAAAATTTCGCCCATGCGTTTACTAAACGTACCTTAAAAAAGTTCAAAAATCCGTTTTGGGAACCCCGAGCCTCAGAATTAAGCGCCGTCAATTTTCAAAGACTCATAAAAATCCTAATTAATTAAAAAAATTACATGAAATTTTATTGTTCTTTACATTCTCTCCACCTTAGGTCTTTACATCCCCAAAATCCAAACAAGGCTACACAAACATATAGGGGTACTGGGCACGAATATGAGCCTCCCACTCCCATGTTCTCTCCTGGAGATTCATGTGTTTCCAATAGACTCACACAAGAGGAATCAACCACCCAAAAAGGACCTGCTCATTTCGATCCTCTATCTCCACTGGGAACTCCACAAATGTCACCCCATCGTCGATCTCCATATTTCCATGGTCGAGGATGTGAGATGGGTCATGCACGTATCTCCTCAACTGGGATACGTGGAATATTTCATGCACCCTATCCAACTGCGGTGGTAGTTTCAAGAAGTATTCCACCTTTCCAATCCTTCTAAGTATCAAGAATCGTCTGACAAACCTCGGTGTGAGTTTTCCACCTCGTCCAAATCTATGTAGTCCCTATCGATAGGAGACTCAAAAGAATACGTGGTCCCCTCCTGGAAGTCATGTGTTCTTTATCTACTCTCGGATGGCCTAAACCTTCTCAGTGGTAACTTGTACCATCTCTGGGCCGATGAGTGCTAGCTTTCCTAGATCCGTCCAGCATAGGGGTAATCTGCACAGTCATCCATACAATGCATCAAAAGGGGTCATACCAATGGTGGAGTGATAGATGTTGTTGTACGCAAACTGCACTAAGGGTAGGTGGTCCTACCAACTGCAACCAAAATCTTGGACACATGCATGAAGCATGTCCTCCATGGTCTGGATGGTTCGCTCAATCTGACCTTTTTTCTGTGGGTGAAATGTTGTTATCAGGCGAAGATGAGTTCCTAAAGCCTCATGAAATCCTTTCCACAACTGGGATGTGAAGTGGGTGTCATGGTCTGAGACTATCGAGGAAGTCTCCCTGTGAAGTCGCACGATCTCCTGATCATAGAGATGTCCCAAGCACTCTATTTAACCATTCTCTCGAATAGTAAGGAAGTGGACCAACTTGGTGAGTCGTTCAACGATAACCCAGATGGTATCGTGCCCTCTAGAAGAACGTGGTAACCCCATCACGAAGTCCATCAATATCCCTTCCCAATTCCACTCTGGTATCTCGAGTGGTTGGGTCAAGACTGCTAGTTCGTGGTTCTCGTCCTTCACTTGTTGACAAGTATGGCATCTAGAAACAAACTCTTCCATAGCTTTCTTCATCCCAGGCAACTAGTACTGACACCAGAGGTCCTGATACATCTTCATCACGCCAGAATTTATTCCCAAGGGGGATGTATGGAACTCCCTCAGCCCCTCCTCTTGTAGCACCACTGGCACAAATTTACTTCCTCTAAAAAGGATGGTGTGATCCCCACCTTCAGAATATCTGTTAGGTGCATGGAATGAGGATATCTGAGCATGTGTAATCTCATAACTGGTATCTCCAAGTTGTGACCCCCTAACACGTTGAAGGAGTGGAGGGGAAACTACCATTTACTGGAGGTAGATTGTCTCATCTCTATCCACATAAGATATCTGAAGTGAGGCTAACTGCTCTAAAGACTCGTTCAGTAGCTGTGAACTCGATCTCTGGCTAAGTGCATCTGCCACTATGTTTCCCTTCCCAGGAGTATAGACTTTCTCAAAGTCGTATTCCTAGAGGAACTCTTGCCAATGTCTCTATCTCAGATTCAGATCTTTCTGTGTGAAGATATATCTAAGACTTTTGTGGTCTGAGTAAATAATGAACCACTCGCCCATTAAGTAGTGTCACCACATCTTCAGTGTGAATACTACTGCTTCCAACTCCATTTTGTGAGTCACATAATTCTTCTCATGAGGCCTCAGCTTTCATGATCCATATTCAATCACTGCATCACCCTGCATTAGGATGAAACTAAGTTTTTTCCCTGATGCATCACAGTAAACCACATAATCAGTGCCCTCCTTTGGAAACCTCGGGATGGGAGTGCTGGTAAAGATTTTCCTTAGCTGTTAAAAGCTCTGCTGGAATGTCTCTGACCATAGGAATGGTTTCCCATTCTTCATCAAGGTAGTCATAGGTGCTACTACTCTAGAGAAATCAGGTACGAACCTATGATAGTATTCTGCTAATCCAAGGAAGCTTTGTGCCTCAGTAACACTCCTGGGTGGATCCCTAGAAAGTACTACCTCGATCTTCATTGGATCCACTTCCACTCCAGCCTCTGAGATGATGTGTCCCAAGAAGTGGACCTTTCGCATCTGAAACTCACACTTCAAGAGCTTCCCATATAACCGGTGCTCCCGAAGTGTGTCCAGAACTATCCTCAAGTGTACAGAGTGCTCTTCCTCGGACACTGAGTACACCAAGATGTCTTCGATGAAGACCACTACAAACCAGTATAAGCAGGTCTGAAAGATCCTATTCATGAGACCCATGAACACTGTAGGGGAATTCATCACGCCGAATGACATCACTAGTTATTCATAATGTCAGTACCGACATCTAAAGGTTTTATTTTGGATTTCCTAATCCCTCACATGAAGCTGGTGATAGCCTGATCTGAGGTCTATCTTCGAGAATCACTTCCCTCCTTTAAACTGATCAAACAGATCATCAATCCTTGGCAGAGGATACTTGTTCTTCACAGTCACCTGGTTTAGGTGCTAGAATTATATGCATAGTCTCAAGATTCCATTTTCCTTATCTAAAAGCAACACCATGGATTCCCATTGAGAAACACTGGGCCTTACGAATCCCTTCCTCTGTAAGTCCTCCAACTGTACCCTCAGCTCCTGAAGCCCTACAGGGGCTATCTGATATGCTGGTGTAGATATCGTTAATGTTCCTGAGTATAAGTCAATGCAGATGTCTACCTCTCTATGAGGAGGTAGTCCTGGAACATCTTTTGGAAAGACGTATTCATACTCATCCACTACCGTTGGGAACTGTGGACTCGCCTCATCCACCATGTTGAAGGTCATGAAATCTAGATGATATGTAATCGACTTCACCCTCCTGAGCGCAAGTCCATCTCTTGTTGTTTTGTTTTCCTTGTCACCAAAAAAAATAGCCTACATCTATGCGCGTACATTGCACAGTATGTCTCAAGTAGTCAATTTGTTTGTGAGCTACTAATATCTAATCAATGCCTATAATGATGTCATAGGGATTCAATGTTTCTAAAAGAATATACCATCTGAAACTCTCTCCTATGAGAGTAAGATCACACTATCGGCACCAGTGTGTGACCGCTGAATCTCCTCCTATAGGAGTATCCAAACGCAAAGGTCGAGCTAAAAGCTCAGTTAGAATCTCAGAGTCCTGAACTATGTCAGTGGCAAGGAAAGAATGGATAGAACCTGTGTTGATAAGAACTGTTGATAAAGTATAGAATATACAGATCATACCTCATATAATCTCAGGGACTTTAGAATCATGATCCTCTACTACCTGTAGTTGGGCCTGTCCCCATACACCTGCTCCCTAAGCTCGTGGTGGACTACCTGAGGGTGGTGGTGGTAGTTCCTGGTGACACTGACCACTTTCCTCTGCACGTCATGCTCCTCTGCCTCATCCATCGCCTGGCTGACATTCATGATCCTGTCATCGCCACTTCCTTAGTGGGCCCTCCACTGTTTGTCGATCATCCGTGTGGGGAGTCGGACATTCGTGAGATCTGTGACCCTTTTCCCTGTAGGAAAAAATATATCATGCCTTACTTTTGGATCCCTCAGCCTCTCAATCCTCGCACCTTTGACCATGTGTCATGGGGTCGCCCTCTGGAAGGTCTATCCCGCGTGGGCTTCTGCATCGTTTTTCTACTTCCAGCTGCATATGACTCTGCTACCTGTAGTCCGGTAGGGGCTCTCACTGTCGGTGCCTGCTTGGCAAGTAATCTCTCCATCAGCAAATCTCTCTCTAGCACCCCAGCCTGAATCAGGATGCTGAGAGAAACTGTTGCAGTTTTGATCTCTCATCGGCTCCCCTTCTCAAAGGTTTGGGCCCAGAAGTAAGGGTCTCGTACCATGTCGATGGAGTATCGGGAGATGTAACACCCCCAAATGATAAAGGGTTAAATGACTAAATGATATGACTCATGTAAATAAGGTGCACCTTCCTTTTAGGGAGCCTCTCTTATTAGAACTCCATAGTTAAGCGTGCTTGGCCTGGAGTAGTGATCAGGATCGGTGACCTTCTGGGAAGTTTCTCAGGGTGTGTGTGAGTGAGGACAAAAGCACACATAAAAGGACATGTGTTGGCCTATTGGAAAAATCATTAGTCTGATGACCCGTTTGGGCATGTGGGTGGACCCTGGGGTGGGCCCCATGTGTCTTCTATGTTAAGGTAGCGTGTCTATGCTATCACCGGGACCCGGTGGTTACATTTGGTATCAGAGGAGTCGTTTCTACCACAGATCTTAGGACTTTGATCTTTTCTGTGAAGCAATAGTGTTAAATGTAGTGAGTGTAGATTTCAGTTCAGGGAATCCAGTGTTGGTGCGGTGGCTGACGTATCCATACACCAGGACCCTGACTTATGATTTTCGACTCAATGCATGAAAACACTAATTGTGTGTGTGTTTACTTTGTGATTTCTTAAGTCAAATCACCAGGTCAGCTCACCAGGTATAATTTTTTTACTGTGTCGCATCCGTTTCATTCAGGATGCCTCCACAAAAACAGCCAGTTAGAGTTCTCAGGGTGTGTGTGAGTGAGGACAAAAGAACACTGAAAAGGACATGTGTTGGCCTATTGGGAAAATCATTAGTCATATGACCCATTTGGACATGTGGGTGGACCCTGGGGTGGGCCCCATGTGTCTACCATGTTAAGGTAGCGTGTCTATGCTATCACCGGGACCCGGTGGTTACATTTGGTATCAGGGGAGTCGTTTCTACCACAAATCTTAGGAATTTGATCGTTTCTATGAAGCAATAGTGTTAAGTGTACTAAGTGTAGTTTTCAGTTCAGGGAGTCCAGTGTTGGTGCGGCGGCTGACGTATCCATACACCAGGACCCTGACTTCTGATTTTTGACTCAATGCATGAAAACACTAATTGTGTGTGTGTTTACTATGTGATTTCTTAAGTCAAATCACCAGGTCATCTCACCAGGTTTAATTTTTTTATTGTGTCGCATCTGTTTCATTCAGGATGCCTCCACAAAAACAGCCATTTAGAGTTATTTGAGTTGTATGCACTGATATACCATCGAGCGACGAGGCTTCAGTGTAGGTCCCCCTCTTACTATATTGGCACCTTTAGGTGGTGTACTAGTAGCACCACCACCCATTGGGCAGCAGATACCACCAGCCACACTGGCGGATGGTGCACGCCGACTAAGTGCGTTGCATGAGTCCCAGTAGCATAGGCCTCTGAGGTTTCGAGGCAAGACAGATTCCCACGCAGCTGAGGGCTGGCTAGAGGCAGCTGCTAGAGTTTCTCATCTAGTTGAGACACCGGTAGAGCAGACGGTGATCTTAGAAACTAGTATTTTTCAGTGAGTGGCCATGAGTATGGTCCTTTTAGTGATGAGGCTTCGGTATGAGGACTGTTGCCCGAGATAGTACTTTCAGGTAGTGTTCCATCTATATCACTACCCGTTGGTCAGTAGTTACAACTGGCGGTACTGGTAGATAACACATATAGGATTAGTTCCTTACACGTGTTTCAGCATCAGATACCCCTCACATTCTGAGGTGAGCCCAACTCATAGGAAACTGAGGACTGGCTCAAGGAGGTGGTTGAGATTTCTCTAGGATTTATACATCTTTGGCAGGATGACATGTCGTCAGCTGAGTATTCATCGAGGCATATCGATCTTTCCTGGTACTCGATGAATACAATACGATCAGTGCTTTAGGTATTGAACATTAGAGCGAGGTGTGTTTAAATAACATATGAGCCAGAAATATTACTCTATGCATTCATACTTATGCTAGGGTTCTAGAGAGAACCTTTGTGGTTTAATGTTCTTTGGATGAACGGATACAACCAGTGAATGTTATCAGTGGGAAAGCAGGGAATTGGAGCCACTCGCAGAGAAATGGGCGTGTAAAATGTGTTAGGGATAGATGAATCTACAGGGCAGAATATGTGGAGGCAGAGCTAAGGGAGTAGTATGAGGTGGTGTACATTTCGACATGTTACAACCACCCCCCTTTGTGGTCCCCTCTAGGCTTAGGGAGCTGGAGGAAGGGGGAAGAGAGTAGCTGCATGCGGTCAAAGAATGCGACCCATGGGCTCTAGGAATGATTCAATGTATGGTATATGTCTACTACTAGATACCATATCAATAGGCATTGGTACCAATCATTCCTTCATTACATGAATCTTGTCCAGGACCTAGAGTTTCTGGTTAAACTATTGACTTGACCCTCACATCTGGAGATACCTTTGGGAGGAGACTTGATAATCACACTTACGCCGATGGTGTGATATGACCCTTGAGGTGAGAGTTTAGATTGGAACCTCTTAGTGGCAGCGTCGAGGCCTTACGACGTTAGTTTGGGTTTGGACTTGACATCCA
Source organism: Viscum album (assembly GCA_963277665.1). Lineage (NCBI taxonomy): Eukaryota > Viridiplantae > Streptophyta > Magnoliopsida > Santalales > Viscaceae > Viscum > Viscum album. The sequence goes on from OY728133.1 coordinate 1,505,561,253, forward strand.
CAGTTCACACTTAGATTAACTATATTAGGGGGAAAAATTGTGGTTTATCTACAGTATTGGGATGGGGTTTTCCTTGGTCAGCGAAAAAGGAAACCCAAGATTTATAGTATAAACTCATGCATAGGAGGGTGCATCCAATCAATCATGAGTCATCCAACCTCACCCTCATGGCAGCAGAAGTTGACTTTGAGATAGTCTATAATCCTTGGAAGGGGAACGTGGTAGCAGACACACTTAGCAGGAGGTCTGGCCTACATCTGCTGAGTGAGGCGACATAGTAGTTGGCTTCTTTACAGATATCCTTTGTGGATAGAGATAAAGTAGCTTTCCTTCAGTCTCTTATAGTCACTCCCCCACTTTTTCAATGAGTCAGGGAGGCACAGCATGGGGATGCTGACTGCGAGACACGACGTACTCAGATATCCACAAGGAAATCACCTGGTGGATTTTCTAAAGGTGGGTAGCTTGTCATCCTCTTCATAGGATGTATTATGGTACTAGTGTCACTTCAGGAGGAAGTGTTGAGGGAGTTCCACACATCCCCTCTAGTGGTATATCCATAAGTGGAAAAGATGTACCAGGATCTTCGATGACAGCACTGGTGGTCGGGAATGAAGAAAGCAATTGCTTAATTTGTCTCTCAGTGCCTCACTTTTCAACAAGTGAAGGTGGAGAATCATGTACCAGCAGGCTTGGTTCAACCTTTAGAGGTCCCAGAGTGGAAGTGGGATGGGACATACATGGACATAGTGAAAGGACTTCCACGTACATCTAGGGGTCATGACTTGATTTGGGTGATCGTCGACCGACTCACCAAGTCGGCCCACTTCCTACCGATCAAAGAACAGTGTTCAGTAGAGAGCTCGGGACGCCTCTTTGTGCATGAGATTGTGTGGTTACATGGATTAACCTCGATGATCGTTTCCGATCGTGATGCACATTTTACTTCCTGGCTATAGAAAGGGTTACAAGAGGCTTTTGGGACACAGCTTCATTTGAGCACCGCCTTCCATCCTCAGATGGATGGCCAGACTGAGCTGACCATTAAGACCCTTTAGGACATGTTGTGTGCTTGTTTCCTCGACTTCAGTCACATTTGGGATGATCACTTACCTTTGGTAGAGTCTGCATACAACAATAGTTATCACTCCACCATAGGGATGTCACCTTTTGAGGCATTGTACGAGCGACCTTGAAGATCACCTTTGTGCTGAACTGACCCAGGGGAGTCAGCACTCGTGGAACTAGATATGGTACAGGGTACCACATAGAAAGTGCATATCATCCAGGAGCAGATGAAGACTATACAGATCAGGCATAAGTCATATACTGACAGGAGACAGAGTCCTCTGGAGTTCGAGGATGGTGACCACATCTTTCTAAAGGTCTCTCCTCGATGAGGTTTGCGGAGATTTGGCTGAGGTGGAAAGTTATCTATAAGGTTCATTGGACCTTTTCAGGTCCTCATCAGAGTTGTCGAGGTGGCTTACCGCTTATCTATTCCACCTCAGTTGCAGCGGGTGCACGACGTCTTCTATGTACCCCAACTGAGGAGACACGTGCACGACCCTTCTCACGTCATCGACCACGGATAGCTAGACGTCAACGATGGGGCAACTTTTATAGAGGTTCCAGAAGATATTGAGGATCGACAGGAGTGGGTCCTTCATGGATGGTCGATACCTCTGGTTCACATTCATTGGAAGCATGGGAACCTCCAGGAGAACACATGGGAGAGGGAGGCTCAGATGTGTGCTCAGTACCCCCACTTTTTCCCTTAGTTTGAGTTATAGATTATGGGGACGTAGAGCCCTAAGGTGGGGAGAATTTAAAGACCCAGAATTTCCATGTAATTTTTTTTTAAATATATAGGAATTTTATGAGTCCGCGAAATCTGACAGCGCGGGATTCCGAGGCCCTAAGTGCCCAGAATGATCTGTCAATGTCTTGTTAATCTTATGTTAACGCACATAAGCAGTTTTCCTAAAAAAGTGGAATAACTCTTAAATGATTACTCGGATCAGAAATATTAGGGTACCATTGCATGCAGGATGGCGGGTTTAACCTAGGCGGGACTTAAGATTAGTCAACGCTGGCTTCCTATGAGAAAACCCAAATATGGAATAATCATAAATAAAATAATTAAATAAATTATTTTATTTTTCAAATGCTTATAACTCACAAATTGTAACTCGAATTAAAAATCTGATACCACTACTGAACTCATGATAGTATGATTTATTTAATAAGATACTAGCTTTGGTCGGTGCGGGCCACCAGAGAAAGTTATTTTTTGGCTGGAAATAAAATAATTAGGTGACAATTATTTTATTGTAAAATTCATAACTTCTAAACGATAACTCAGATTGAAAATCCAAGAGTATTGTTGGGTTCGTTGGGGTGGGGTTCACCTAGGCATAGACTAGCCTTGACCGGCACGGGTCAAGGGTGAATGATAATAATTTTACAAACTTTTGTTTAGGTAAGTTCAGTAAATGCGCGAGCGGCATATTATAACTTTTGAACTGATGCGCGAAATTGAAATCTGAGGGCATCGTTGACCTCATAGCACTGATATTCTCTTAAGGACACTTTTACCTCGATAGCATTGGGTCGAGGGTGAAAGTTAGTTTTTGGGTTTTTTGTGGAATTAATAAAATAAAATAAAAAACATTTTTTTATTTTTATCTTCAATGTGGATATTTCAGGTGGGATCCATCAGAGTTAAACCTCCACATAGAAGTTGGAAGTGGGGACCACCACACCTTAACCTCCCATGAGAGGTTTTGGTGGTGGGGACCACCTGAACCATAACCTCCCATGAGAGGTTATGGTGGTGGGGACCACTCGGGTTTTTAAACCTCCTTGAAACCTCCCATTAATTAGGAGAAACCTCTCAAGTCCCTATTAAATGTGTGAGGGTGCCTCTTGGTATCCTCCTAATAATTATAGCCAACACACCTCTTAAATTGTTCCAGAATAATTTAATTAGCTTGCTCCTTTAAAATTTAAATAAATGTGTTGTTGGAATTTAGGAAGGTTCTTAATAAATGAACCGTCATAAATTCCAATGATCGTTACCTACCTCCATCCCTCTCATATATATAGGAATCTTGGGGGAGTTTTTGGGATGGCTTCACCAAGTGAAGAAACGCTGGTAAAGTGATGCGATGCCCAACACTTGGAAGATTATGCTTCCTCCACGAAGAGCGCATTCTTACAATGAAGAATGTTGGCGAGGAGCGACTTTAACTTCCTTCCTAGGAACCTACTCCGGCGTACGACGTCTTCGATTACGATGAGTCGGTGCATAAACCGACGATCGAGGAAAACGCCAACGACACTGACGTTCGTCTTTTCCCAACGATTCGTCTTCTTCCCCACGCCAACGTCGACAAACATCGAACAAACATAGAGGGTTTATTTTCATGTTAATGCTTTCCTTGATTTTCATTTGTGGATTGGAAAAGAATAATTGAAGAGGTTGTAGAATTTTAAGTTCATCGTTCTCATTTCTTGATGGAACGATTGCTATCATCCTAAACACGAAGGGTGTGGGCCAAACTAACATGGTCGGACTCCCTCCGCCGATCTCTTTGTGATGTTCTTCGGCATGGCGACGAAATGACGAGGTGACGGAGGCGACATGCAATGACCGCGCTACCCGCGGACTCCACAACCTGTGCCACCCTCGCGGTGCTTCGGCCGAACCGGATCCCGACTACCGCTAGCCTCCCGGGTGCCCGCTGGCCACCCGGCCGCCCGCCGACCTCCCGGCTCCCAACTGTTTCCGGCCGTTGTGGGCCTCCTATGCGCCTGTCAGCCACCCGGCTGCCCGCCAGCCTCCCAGATCCTAGCCGACGTCGGCCTCCTGTGTGCCTGCCGATCACTCGGCCGCCCACCAGCCTCCTAGCTCCCAGCCGTCGTCGGCCTCCCATTCCCCCACCAGTCTCCTGGCCGCCCACCTGCTACCCGGCCACCTACCGGCCTCTTGGGCCGAGCCGCTCAAGTCTCACCCCTCGCGGCTTTGGCCGAACCGGCCTCAGCCATCCGGGTCGAGCTGCCGAGTTGTGCCCCACGCACGCCTGGCCAAGCCATCCTTTCGTGCCCCCGGGACACCTTCGGTCTTAACTGCCCTTACACTGACGTGCGGCCGGTCCGCGCCCTCTTGACCGGTCCACATCCTCATGCTACTCATGGCTTTCGCAGCCTGTTTGAACGGGCCCAGCGGGCCGGGCTAGATCCAATGGGTCAGGCCGGGTCGACCCAAACCAGGTCATCCCAAATTGGGTCGGGCCGAGTCGGACAGGACTCGGGCCCACTTCGACCCATTTACACTCTTTCAGCCATATCTTTGGCACTGGACATCCTTTTGACGAACCGTCAGCGACGCTGGAAATTTTGGAGTGTGAAAGTCCCTCAGAGTATACCCCACTGGAGTTTGGGTTATAGTTTATATACGGTCAGGTTGGATCGTGCACGAATCCAACCAGGCCCCCATGACTAAAAGGCTAATAACTCTCAGACCGGGCATCTGATTGACGCGTCGTTTGTTTAATTGAGACCCCTATGATGAGGCAGACCATCAGGATATTTCTTCATGGCACTTCATGGAAGTTGATGTATCGACACTTGGATTGAGGAGTGGACCCTCCCATAATCAAGTGTGCTTGTGTGGAAACTCTGTGGCTGGATGCTCTCTGACTACTGTTCTTAAATCTTGTGTGGGTTCGATAGCTTTGACTATTGTTCCTAGATCATGTGTGGGTTCGACAGCTCTGACTACTATTCCTGGATCATGTGTGGGTAAGACAGCTCTGATTTCTATACCAGGATCCTATGTGGGTTTGACAGAATAGATGATTTAGTGGCTACATATAATCATCTCTAACTCTCTACAAAAGTTTTATACATGTATGAGCTGAGTCAGTAACTTTTGTGTTTACCTCATGATTGAGATAGATTACTTGATAACTTAGGTATATGTATGGGCATATACCTAAGTGGGGGTAACTGTTGATTTCATACTTTTTGGTTTATCCTTGTTGGATTTTGTGAGACCTTCAGGGTCTCGGGGTCCATACTGAGTATCGTTATACTCAACCCAGCATGGGCTATGCCCGCACCTCATTGTGTTGGATACAGATGACTGACAGCGCTAATCGAGGCTGAGTGTACCAAGACTGGACGGTACCCATAGGTGGACCACACAGCGTGACGGTACACAGAGGTGATGGACGGACGTGGAGTGCTGGGGAGGCTATCTATACCTACCCTTCAGGTAGGATTTCCCGATAGACGATCTAGGTGTTGTTTTCCCTTTTCCAGTACTTGTACTTTTAGTTTCTTGTACTTTATAGTTGGTCTTGTATTTCCTACCCCTTTTACTTTTTAGCAAACTTTTGTTATACAGTTTTACTTAGTGTTTTACTTTGAACTTGTACTCTTTTGTGTGCATTTTCAGGTTATAAAAGCAATTCCTTCCCAGTTTTAGGGATTTATGCCTTTGGTGGTAGTCTCCAGTCCCTGACCTATGGAAGGCGGGCTTGGGGTAGTCAGGTCATGGGCCCCAGGGGATGGATCGTGATAGGAGAGGTCTGTAAATCTCACTGAGTACTGAGCCACAGTTTGGCTACCCTACTGCAGATGCAGCAACTCTTGAATATGCACAGAACGCAGTGTCGCTGGTGTGATATTCTCCCTGAAAAGGCTCTCAAAGTCCGGCCATGTGAGGTCCGTCTCCTTATGCACCTAGATCACCGAGTTCCACCATCATCCTATTGAGCCCTGAAGAAGGATAGTGGCCAAGATCCCCATCTACTCGGTAGGTGTCTCTACTAACCAAAAGACACATGAAACCGCCTCAAACTAGTCCTCTGCTTCCTTGGGGTCCATCTCACCTCGAAACCTTGGAGGCTTATGCCTTGGGAACTCATGTAATGCGCTCAGCCAACATGCATGATCCATTGGTAGCATCTTCTACTCAACAGGTGGTGGTGCAACTGGTACACCACCCAAAGGTGCCATCATTGTGAGTGGTCACTGTACCGATGCCTCGTCGCTCAGTGGTCCACTATCACGATCTCTAATAGGAATCCTAGTTGGCTGTCTTCATGGAGGCATCATGTAAGAAACATATGTGCCATAGTCAAAAAGTTATAACTGGTGAGATGACTCAAGAAAGATCAAGAAAAATTTTCAAAACACTATAAATTGATGTTTTCATGTACCGTGTTGGAAAACATAATGCAGGGTCCTCGTGTGTGGATATGCCGGCCGTCACACTAACACTAGACTCCCTATACTAGAAACCAAACTTAAGACACTATACACTATTGAATCATTAAAAGTAAACTCTTAGTTATTCTAGTATAACTGACCACCCTATAATACAACATTGTCAAGACTCATCCCACGAGGCTTGGACGTGACTACCCCAAGCCCGCCTTCCATAGGCCATGGGTTGGTGACTAGCATATGAAGGTTTTTCCCAAACAGGGAATGCATTGCCTTAGAGATCTGTACACAATCAAAAAGGGGTAACTGAAGTAAACAACCAACAAAAGTAAGGTATAATCTCAAGTGTAATGTATAACCACAAGTATAACTGTAAACTAAAAATAATGGGCTAGAATACAAGCCCTAGAAACTGGAATGAAAGTAAACAGCTGTCACATCTGCCCTGGAGCCCTACCTAGAGGTTAGTAGTTGTAAGTATGAATTCGAAGAAGAGGATCTTGACTGCTCCCGTCGCACCAAACTCCACCAAGTCCAGAACCTCCAAATTCTACCTTGGAGCGTTAGTAGTGAGCACCATACACACACGTACGGGTAGAGCCCATGCAGGGGTGATAGTAACAATACCTAGTAGGGGACCCCGAGACCCTTGAAGGTCTCTCAGTAATCCACAAAGGAAAACTTCATAATAAATACCAAAAAGGTAATATCTCAAGCATGATCTAAATCATGAAGCATATAGAAAATAAACCGATCACTCTTATGGTATAACATCAAGGTTACTATGATAGGGATGACTAGTCATAAATCCAGATCATCATATCCATAGTAACTCCACTGCTAACCCATATAGGTCACTGTATATTGACCCATATTGGTTGTTAAATGTCGACCTGTATTAGTCGTCGGTGCTGACCCATATTGGTTGTTGGTGCTGACCTGTATTGGTTGCTAGTGCTGACCTGTATTAGTCACTGGTGTTGACCCGTATTGGTCACTAGTATAGAGGTAAGGACGATTAGTTGTACAGCTAGGTCATCCCACTCTGGAGTTTAGGATGCTGACCCGCATTGGTCACTCTTCGTCTTCATTTCAAAACCAGCCACCTGATTCCTACACGAAGCACACCTGATATCCAGAAGACTCTATTCCACAAGCCATCTGTCATATTTAAACTGGTACGAAGTCCCACAAAAATCATACCCAAGGGACCGCCCTGTCATAGGTGTCTCAATGTGATAGACGGCGCGTCGATCGAATGCCCAGTCTGTGAGATAAAAGGGCCCGGTTGGATTCAAGTCTGATCCAAACCAGTTCATATGTCAAACTTCATCAAAACTCACTTAGAGTATCTCTAAAGGGCTACCTTTTCACAAGGGTACTTATTCCTCAGACGACGCGTCGATCGGACACTCGGTCTGTTAGTTATAGGCATTTTAATGTTGAGGGCCCGGTTGTATTCGAAGTCAATACAACCTGACTGTTCTCCAAATTTCTCCAAAAATATCTTAGAGTATTTCAAAAGGACTATATCACTCCAAGGATCCCATCACCATAGACAGTTCGTCAAACGGACGTCTGGTTTGTGAGATACGGTCACTTAAGCATTTTGGGGCCTGAGAGGGGTCCTGGTCCAGTCTGACCCTGTCGGACCGACCCGGCCTGACCCGACCTAGTCCAGGTCTGACCCAGATGGACCCGGCCTGGGCTAGGCCATGGACCGGCCCGTCTCGCCGGCTGGGCGCGGCCCTGCCTGCTGGTACGCCCCACGCGGGGTGCGCGGTCTTCCTGTTGAACAGCTTAAGTCGTTCGGATCTTTCAAATAGCGTTGCCACATGGCAGCGCCACATGGTCCACAGGACCCACGGGACACGGGTCCCCCTGCCTTCACTGCGGCTTCTTCAACGTGATGTGTGATGGCGCGTCGCCTCCGCCTCCACGGTCGGCCGTTGTCTGCAGCCTTATCCGAGCGGCATCGTGCTTCTCCGCGGCTGGTGAGCGCTAACCTCCTTCTCTGCCACTAGCACCAGTGCCGCCATGCAGGTGTCGCACCAGTGGAGCTTCCACAGGGCTCTAGCAATGCTTTAGAGCTCCATTTCTTTTCCCGTGTGCACCTGCAGGCCTCCTGGACTATCGCTGTCATAAAGTGACCCTCTGTCTCACGTTGTCATTGAATTGGGAAAAACTTCCCCAAAGAACGGAATGAAAAACAACCAACGGAGGGTCTGGTCCTTGTTCGTTTGTGTCACGCCCTCCACGTTAGCGTTATAACAAGAGGGAGGTAATTATTCATCACTTTTTAATAATGTTGAACCCCGTTCAAATCACCCGTAACAACCACCCACAAACACAAGAAAAAGGAATAGAAATCGAAGGAATTTATTGAATTAAAAGAAAAACCCTACCTCGATTTGTTGGAGATATCACAGTCGCGGAGGGGTGAGCATCCACCTTCGATAGATTCATCGACGTTCGTCGATCCCAAATCTTTTCCACCTGATATTTTATCCTCCATCAGTGGATGTTTTAGAAGATTTCCTCCATATTTTCCCCTTTTGAAGAATCTGTGCCAAAAGCTATACCCCAAGCTCCATATAAATATGATGGATAGAGGTGAGTAACGCGTTGTGAATTTAATGAGGTTTATTAAATGAATTAATGAACCTATTTTAATTCACAATGGTGGAGTTATGCAGTTGATGAGTCAAGCCATTAAATTGATTGACCAGTCACTGGTCCCGCCACCGCCGCTAATCCGTTGGAGAAAAATAAAATAAAATAACAATTATATGTTATTTTATTATTCATTAAAAATTCTGAAAACTATTTTTTTCTCCCGACCAACTGCATTCAAAATGAATCTTTCCTTAAGTGAATCTCGGTGCTGTAGATTCAATGGTGGCCCCTATTTTTTAATCCGATCACCGGTTCAACAGATAGAAAATGTCGCTCGTTCGTTTTCTAAATGTACCTTAAAAAAGTTCAAAAATTCGTTCTGGGCACACTGGGCCTCAGAATTAAGTGCTTCCAATTTTTGCAGACTCATAAAAATCCCAATTAATTAAAATAAATTCATGTAATTTTCCAAAACTATTACGTGCCCAACATGTAACAACCCGGGATTTTATGAGAAATATTCTTTTTAATTTATTTGATGTCTTGTGTTGTATGCTACACCAAGATTATCTTGTGCTATACACAACACCATATTAGCTTTCAGTATACGCAACACTATTCTTGGCTCGTGTTACACACAATTTCAAGTTCGTTTGGTGGAAATTATTCTATGCAACATTAAGTATAGATTTTGTTTAATTTATAAATGAAATAAGTTTTGATTATGTTATACGCAATACCAAAGGGAGATTGCACTACACGCATCCCTGACTTGGCTTTCATTACATGTAATCGCAACCTTCCTCGATAGCGTGTGTAGTACGCAATACTGAGTTTCACTAAACGAGATATTATTATAATATTATTATGAACCAGCCATTATGAATAGTAATATCCACTTTTTGAAATTTTATAAATTTTATCTTTCAAAATGGACTTCATTTTTGGATTTGGAATATCGAAATTAGCCTAGGGTGAATTTTTGGTAATTTTCTGAAAACTTTCAATTTTTGATGAATAGTGAAAACACAGGTTTACTATTTAAAAACCAACTTTTTATTTAAATAATTATTTATTTTATTTAAATTTATTTTAGGTAAAAATTGATACATAATACCTATATAAGTTAAATGTAATTCATTAGAGTCATTTTATAATAATTTTAGATATATAAAAATTTTATTGAACTTTTCACCGTCTTTTACCCACCTCCTAAGAGAATTTGAAAATTTACATAAAATTTAATTTTACTGCTTCTGTGAGTGGAATTTCGAAAATCTGAGAGACACGGTTAATATCAAGGAGTGAAATATGGTTCAATAAGATAAATATAATTTTTGGTGAATAGTAACGTTTTACTTTTATTTACCATGGTTAAAAGTAAATAGGGTAATTAAGGGTAAAAATGATATTATTATTACCCTAACACATGTCCTAATTCTATTGGATAAGTTTAATTCTACCAAAAAAACCTTAGGAATAAAATATTATCATTTAGGTCCACTAGGATTAGATTAGGACACTTATTATTGTTTTATTTAAAGAAGAGTTAAAAGAGTTAAAATCAAAGTTTAATAACTAAAACATTTTTAATATAGGGTTATACATAAGATAAATTCAACTATAAATATTAATTAGAAAGATAAAAATATTTCCTACATAATGGTATTTTATTTATAATTTTTAGACATTAAATAAGTTAATTTATTTATGACACAATGATAATGCAGTAATTACCTTATTAATAAAATATTAACATAACTGGTGTTATAAACACCCAAATAAATGTAATTTGAGACTTTATATGAATTAAAATAATTTTCTAGGTTACTATGACATGTTAGTATTTATTAAATTAACTTTTTCCGAACTAATAATGTTGTTATTATTTTCACAAAAATAAATTACCAAATAGTGTCAAACTTGACATAAAAGAGTTTTTAAAAGAAATATTATATTATTAATTGTTTTTATATTCCTAAAAATCTAAGGTTAGGAAAAATGACTTATATAAGGTTATATATATTAATAATGAACCACTTGGGGTTCTTTTGGCTTGTTATAGTAATTTTATTAACCATATAGTGTAAGAAAACAAGAAGACACGGTAAAAGTTAAATTATTTAACTTAGAGTTAAATCTAAATGATAAGGTTAAAATAGCAACCTAAACTTGTATAAAACCTATTGGTTGAGAGTATTTCGACCCATCCCACTTTAGATTCTAAATAAATCAATTTTAAGCTATTATAAACCAAATATGAATTTATTATGAAATAACATTTTAAGTTTTTCCTAAGGTGCCCCTCTCCTCCCTTATAAAAGGGCACCTTCTCCCTCTTCTCTTTACACAATTTTGAGCCTTAAATCTCGGCCAAAACCTGCCCATTTCCATTATAAACTTCCCTAGAAACATTATATAGGTTATGGTCTCCTCAAAAGACCAACTCTAGTGCCTTAAGAAGAATCTTAAAAGAGGTGCATCAAAGAAGAGGTAATCTCTTCTACCGATTCTTTCAAGTTTCTTTCTTCTTCTAATTAATCTTATTTAGTTGTTTCATTATGAAGTAATAACATCATTATCACTAATATACTAATATTTCATTATAAATATGAAACATAACTATTTCACCTTCTATCCATCCTACGGAAAATTAAATCACCGCGCGTGCGTACGTACGGAATATCATCTCCACGCCATGGTGTAATCAGTTTTTCCACCACCACCTTACTTGGATGGGTATAATGGTGTAAATAATAAATATATATAGTTATTATAACATCATACTAACTCTTAGATATTATATCATCCACTCCAATTCTATTCAATAATTAGGTTAATGATATCATCGCTCATGCGTACGTACGGACTACTGTCTCCACGAATGCGATGAGATTCATTATTCATGTTAACCATTCATGAATGATTATAAAGTATATATACTGAAAAATAATGAAATATATGACATAATAATGCTACTTGATTTATGTGTATATATATATATATGTAATCTACTTAATTCCATTCGATTCAATAAGGAAACGAAAATAGCGTTCATGCGTACGTACGGTCTATCGTCTCCATGAACGGTATATTTTATTCCATTTATTGATATATCATATATATATGTATACTGAATATATATTGTATATAAATCATTTATTACATTATTTAATTAAGTAAATCAGGATATAAGTAATAATATCAAAAACATCAAGTCAAAACACGTACGATAAATGAAACAATTTTACCCAAAATGCTTCTTTAACATGGAATTTACAAAAGAACAGGTAATATAAAGTCATAAGTGAACCATATATGATATCATAACAATGAATATGATTCTTTAATAATTCAATGAAATTATTTAAATCATTATAAAGGAGGTTTGGATACGTACGAAGCATATTGGACCTAAGGTAAGGGATAATTATTCCAATCTCATTCTTATCTGAGATTGTTTATTCGTAAGTATTTATTGGGGTTATTTTTATCATCCATGTCAATGTTTTCTAAAAGTTTTTTTATGTATGTTTAAATTCCTTTTTACCCATTATTTACTTTTACCACATGTTATGAAAGGAATATTTCTTTTTCTTCCCACACGAGGAACTTTTTGACTTTTCTGACAAAAGTATGAGGACAATGTTTTTTTAAGTTATACGGCATGAATGGATTTTTACAGTTTCATAAAGCCTTATTTTCATGAATATTACTCTACAATATTTCATGACTATTTTCAACAAAATCATTTTATTTTAAAATTTCATGTCATTTCATGAAAAGAAAACGATTTTGAAAAAGAAAGGATATTTTTCTAATGAATTAATTTAAAGTATTTTATCAAAACCATTTTCCATCTAAGATGAAATTATTTCATATGTCTATGTTTCAAGTATAATATCTCTATGATTTACATGGTTTCACTTTTCTTATGATTAAATTATATCCATTTGTTTTATATGGATTATGTTATGATGGGATGATGTTTATGAAACCCATTCAATTCTTTGGGTTATGATGAATTGTTTATGTTTATGTTGTGGCACACGTTATAATGATTTCATTATGATATGGGAGGGACCTATATCTCCCTCCAATGCATTGGTTAAATATTTATATCTCATGAGATAGACATGTTTGGAATGGAAAGTAAATCTGATTCAGTAATACAGGGCTGGAACGACAAGTAAACCCGGTTCAGTATGGGACTTTGTCCACTAAGATGGTCTTGGCAGCAATTCCTTGGCTACTATGGAAATCATATCATGTGATTAATATTTTTTCACAATTACAAGTTTTATTCCCATGCTATTTTATCATGATTAATGTTCTCTTATGATCTATGCCTTATGTACTGCAATGTTTTATGTTATTGCTCAAGATTTTGATGTTAGATTCTATGCTCATGTTTTTACATTCAAATGTCTATGGATTGTTTTATGTTCTCTATGTTTAAATTTACTGAGAATTTAAGCTCACCCTTTATATGTTTTCTTTTCCCCAGGATATAAAGTAAGGTTTTAGGTAAGAAAACAAAATGGGGAGATCTTTATGGGAGATGTTGAAGATCTTTCACCATGATTAGAAGATTATGTTCCGAGTTTTCAAAGACACTAAACTATTACGGTCCTTTGGTGTCTATTTTTATTATGTATTAAGTATTCCGCAAAAGTAATGTAATGTCTATGTACGTAAAGATTTGGGTCTCTATAGTTGGTATCAGAGGAAAGCTTTAGTTAACCTTTGGAAACTAGGATGCGAAAACATTAGTGAAATCCCTAGAGATATTTCTAAGGTATATCTAGGGATGTATCTAAGGTTAGGTATAATTATAGGTTACAGTCCTAGAATTATGATAACGATCATGAATAACCTAGGATTAAACCAATGATGTTAGAGATTGAAAGTACTCCCTGTGATTATGTTGTTTTCCTAGCATGATTTTTTCCTCTCACACTATTCTTTTTTGTTTTTAGAAAATGGCTGGAAATTGAAAGATTCATATTAATGGAGAATATGATGGAAAATGGAATTATATTCTTCATGATAAAGAAAATTAAATGGGATTTGGAATGAAAAACATCATTATTATGCCTAATTAGCAATCTCATAATATGATCAATAATCTCAACTTTGGTAAGTTTCCTGACTCATTTAATAAGAGAAAGAAGGAGTTTTATGATGATCATAGAGGAAAGAAAGTTCAATTTTCCTCATGTGAATCATGTGGGAAGAGACATAAGGGAGAATGTTTCAAAGGAACTGGAAGATTCTTTGGGTGTGGAAAATAAGGACACAAAGCTAGTAATTGTAAAGTAAAAGGTTCAGTTAACAACATTGACAAGGATAATGGTATTTCTAAGACATCAACAATGGTTAAGTGTTTTAACTGTGGAATGTACGGGCATTATGCAAACCAGTTCCCTAAGGGAAAATCTCATAAAGAGAATCAGCATGGTCATATGGGTAGTATTTATGTGGATGCTGATGAAGAGACTACAAATGATATATGAGATGAAAGAAATGATGAAGCTCAGTCAGTGGTTTAAGAAGGTAGTCTAATGATTGTATGTTTATCAAGAATAATGTATGGTACTATGGAATAAAGAAAAATCTAAGGATCATTACACTGTTGCCTTTTCTTGAGTTTTGAAAGTATATGTTAAATGGTACCGGTAACCATGAAAGGTTATTCAAATTTTTTTGGAAGGTAGATGCTATGTTAATAATGAAAGGATAAGGAGATAATGAGATGTTTGATAGTATTAATGACCTCATGACTGGTATACGGACAAAGTGATATCATGGTTTGAGTATACAGAATTTTGGGATTTTGGTATGTGGAAAGTGTTAAATTTTGACAGCATTCTTGTTTTCACTAAGGTTCAATGGGTATTAATTTTTCAATAGAATACAAGATTAAGGTATTCACATGTTTGTAATTTGACCAAAAAGATATATTGTATGATATATGGGGGATAAATGATGGTATTCACATGCTCGGTAGATGACATTTCTAGTAATTGTTTTCTTTATACTATGACCTTGGTCAAAAGTATTTTGGATATGTTTGAAGATTGGAATGGATTGTGTTGGACATAAGTTAGTATTGTTTAATGCTAGAACTTTTTTCGATATTATTGATGGAATGGTATAATAATGTAGTTTTAGAAAAAGGACAACCTGTAGGACGGGCGAAAACCCGTCACATCGGACAAGGCTATGGGAATCAAACCCACAACCAAAGTGCGACAGGCCTTTATCGCCTACCATTGGCCTACAGGAAATCCCTGGTTAGGAAAAACTAGTTTTATTATATTAAGCGGTATGATATTTGAATTATAAGTCCATTTTAGGAACCATATACGATTAATCTCACTATATATGGACTTATCTATATTTAATAACATTTGTTATCCTTTTGTTTGAGACAGATGGAATGACCTATCATTCTATCGCATGATCTTCTAACACTTTACGGAAGACAACTTCAACTTCATTACTTTAAGAGATGAAGTGGAAATTGTGCAAGGCACAAAAAATAGTAAGATTTTACCAAAATCAAGTAAGTATTTCTTTTAATTGAACAATTCTTCAACTTTAGGGAAATGATCTTGAAAAAAAAAATGTTTTCCTAGTGTCCTAATATCCGATGAATTAGATGGTACCTTAAATCATGACAAATTTATGGCTTTTTGATTGTTGGATTTTTCATAGCCATGTTCTCTTCCACTCTCCATTAGAACTTGATGGTTATATTTCTCTTCCATATCCATATTTTCACCTATGTTCTCCTATGTGGAAACCCAATGATTAGTTAATTTAGGTAACCATTATATTTGATAATTTGGTTTTTAAAGTAATGTTTTGGTATTCCTTTTTATGATGTGGGTTTCTATTAAAGAATATTTCAAGTAGAAAACAATTTATAACCCCGATGAATTTCAAGGGCGAAATTCATTTTAAGGGGGGAAGAATGTAACAACCTGAGATTTTATGAGAAATATTCTTTTTAATTTATTTGATGTCTTGTGTTGTATGCTACACCAATATTATCTTGTGCTATACACAACATCGTATTAGCTTCTAGTATACGCAACACTATTCTTGGCTCGTGTTACACACAATTTCAAGTTCATTTTGTGGAAATTATTCTATGCAGCATTAAGTATAGATTTTGTTTAATGTATAAACGAAATAAGTTTTGATTATGTTATACACAATACCAAAGGGAGCTTTCACTACACGCAGCCCTGACTTGGCTTGCATTACATGCAATTGTGACCTTCCTCGATAGCATGTGTAGTATGCAATACCGAGTTTCACTAAACGAGATATTATTATAATATTATTATGAACTAGCCGTTAATACCCACTTTTTGAAATTTTATAAATTTTACCTTTCAAAATGGACTTTATTTTTAGATTCTGGATATCGAAATTATCCTAGGGTGAATTTTTGGTATTTTTCTGAAAACATTCAATTTTTTATGAATAGTGAAAACACTGGTTTACTATTTAAAAACCGACTTTTTATTTAAATAATTATTTATTTTATTTAAATTTTTTTAGGTAAAAATTGATAAATAATACCTATATAAGTTCAATGTAATTAATTGGAGTCATTTTATAATAATTTTAGATATATAAAAATTTTATTGAACTTTTCACCGTCTTTTACCCACCTCCTAGGAGAATTTGAAAATTTACATAAAACTTAATTTTACTGATTTTGTGAGTGTAATTTAGAAAATATGAGAGATACGGTTAATATTAAGGAGTAAAATGTGGAAGATAAAAATAATTTTTGGTGAATAGTAACTTTTTACTTTTATTTACCACAGTTAAAAGTAAATAGGGTAATTAAGGGTAAAAATGATATTATTATTACCCTAACACATTTCCTAATTCTATTTGATAACTGTAATTTGACCAAAAACAACCTTAGGAATAAAATATTTTCATTTAGGTCCACTTGGATTAGATTAGGACACTTATTATTATTTTATTTAAAGAAGAGTTAAAAGAGTTAAAATCAAAGTTTAATAACTATAACATTTTTAATATTACATAAGATAAATTCGATTATAAATATTAATTATAAATATAAAAAGGTTTCAAACATAATGATATTTTATTTATAATTTTTAGACATTAAATAATTTAATTTATTTATGACACAATGATGATGCAATAATTACCGTATTAAAAAAATATTAACATAATTGATGTTATAAATACCCAAATAAATGTAATTTGAAACTTTTTATGAATTACACTAATTTTCTAGGTTAATATGACATGTTAGTATTGATTCAATTAACTTTTTCCGAACTAATAATGTTGTTATGATTTTCACAAAAATCAATTACCAAATAGTGTCAAAATTGACATAAAATAGTTTTTTTAAAAATATTATATTATTAATTGTTATTATATTCCTAAAAATCTACGGTTCATCCAAATGACTTAAATAAGGTTATATATATTAATAATGAACCAATTGGGGTTATTTTGGATTGTTATAGTAAGTTTATTAACCATATAGTGTAAAAAAACAAGAAGACACGGTAAAAGTTAAATTATTTAACTTAGAGTTAAATCTAAATGATAAGGTTAAAATAGCAACCTAAACTTGTCTAAAACATATTTTTTGAGAGTATTTCGACCCATACCCACTTTAGATTCTAAATAAATCAATTTTGAGATATTATAAACCAAATATGACTTTATTATTAAATAATATTTTAAGTTTTTCCGAAGGTTCCCCTCTCCTCCCTTATAAAAGGGCACCTCCTCCCTCTTCTCTTTACACAGTTTGGAGCCTTCAATCTCAGCCAAAACCTGCCAATTTCCCTTATAAACTTCCCCAAAAATACTATAGTGGTTATGGTATCCTCAAAAGACTAACTCTAGTGCCTTAAGATGAAGCTTAAAAGAGGTGCGTCAAAGAAGAGGTAATCTCTTCTACAGATTCTTTCAAGTTTCTTTCTTCTTCTACTTCCTCTTATCTAGTTGTTTAATTATGAAGTAATGACATCAGTATCAATAATATACTGATATTTTAATATAAATATGAAACAACCATATTTCACCTTCTATCCATCCTATAGAAAATGAAATCACCGCGCGTGCGTACGTACGGAATATCGTCTCCACGCCGTGGTGTAATCAGTTTTTCCACCACCACCTTACTTGGATGGGTATAATGGTGTAAAGAATAACTATATATGGTTATTATAACATCATACTTATTCTGAGATATTATATCATCTACTCCAATTCTATTCAATAATTAGGGGAACGATATCATTGCTCATGCGTACGTACAGACTACCGTCCCCACGAATGCGATGAGATTCATTCTTCATGTTAACCATTCATGAATAATTATAAAGTATATATACTGAATAATAATGAAATATATGACATAATAAAGATACTGGATTTATGTGTATATATATATATGTCATCTACTTAATTCCATTCAATTCAATAAGGAAACGAAAACTGTGTTCATGCGTACGTACGGCATACCGTCTCCATGAATGATGTATTTCATTCCATTTATCGATCTATCATATATATATATATATATGTATTCTGAATATATATTATATATAAATCATTTTTTAGATTATGTAATTAATTAAATCAGTTTATAAGTAATAATATCAAGAACAACAAGTCTAAACATGTACGATAAATGAAACAATTTTACCCAAAACGCTTCTTTAACATGGAATTTACAAAAGAACTGGTAATATAAAGTCATAAGTGAACCATATATGATATCATAACAATTAATATGATTCTATAATAAGTCAATGACATTATTTAAATCATTATACAGTAGGTTTGTATACGTACGAAGCATATCGGACCTAAGGTAAGGGATAATTATTCCAATCTCGTTCTTATCCGAGATTGTTTATTCGTAAGTATTTACTGGGGTTATTGTTATCATCCATGTCCATGTTTTCTAAAAGTGTTTTTATGTATTTTTAAATTCCTTTTTACCCATTTTTGACTTTTACCACATTTTATGAAAGGAATATTTCTTTTTTTTACCATACGAGGAACTTTTTGACTTTTCCGACAAAAGTATGAGGAGAATGTTTTTTTAACTTATACGGCATAAACGGATTTTTACGTTTTCATAAAGCCTTATTTTCATGAATATTAATCTAAAATATTTCATGACTATTTTCAAAAAAATCCTTTTATTTTAAAATTTCATGTCATTTCTTGAAAAGAAAATGATTTTGAAAAATAAAGGATATTTTCCTCAAGAATTCATTTCAAGTATTTTATCAAAACCATTTTCCATATAAGATGAAATTATTTCATATTTCTATGTTTCAAGTATAATGTCTCTATGATTTAAATGGTTTCACTTTTCTTATGATTAAGTGATATCCATTTTTTTTATATGGATTTTTTTATGATGGGATGATGTTTATGAAACTCATTCATTTCTTTGGGTTATGATGAATGATTTATGTTTATGTTGTGGCACACGTAAGAATGATTTCATTATAAGATGGGTGGGACCTATATCTCCCTACAATTAATTGGGTAAAGATTTATATCTCATGAGATAGACATGGATGGAATGACAAGTAAATATGGTTCAGTAATACAGGGCTGGAACGGCAAGTAAACCCGGTTCAGTAAGGGACTTTTTCCACTAAGATGGTCTTGGAAGCAATGTCTTGGATACTATGGAAATCATATCATGTTCTTAATGTTTTTACACAATTAAAAGTTTTATTCCCATGCTATTTTATCATGATTAATGTTCTTTTATAATCTATTCCTTATGTACTGCAATTTTTTATGTCATTGCTCAAGATTTTGATGTTTAGATTTTATGATCATGTTTTTACATTCAAATGTCTATGGATTGTTTTATGTTCTCTATTTTTACCCTTACTAAGAATTTGAGCTCACCCTTTATATGTTTTCTTTTCCCCAGGATATAAAGAAAGGTTTTAGGTAAGAAAAAAAAGGTAATATCTTTATGGGAGATGTTGAAGATCTTTCACCATGATTAGAAGATTATATTCTGAGTTTTCAAAGACACTATTACGTTCCTTTGGTGTCTGTTTTTGTTATGTATTAAGTATTCCACAAAAGTAATTTAATGTCTATGTACGTAAAGATTTGGGTCTCTACACAACATCTTCCATTGGTTGAATTATCCTACAAAAATAGTTTCCACTCAAGAATCTGAATGGCCCCATATGAAGCTCTTTATGGGAGGAGGTGGAAACCACCGGCGTGTTGGGATGAAGTTGGTGAGCATAAGATGCTGGGACCTGAGATGTTTGATGAAATTGTGGAGAAGTTGAAAACCATTCTGATGCATATCAAGTCATCCCAAAGTCAACAGAAGAGTTAGGAAGATCATTGTTGATGAGACCTTGAGTTCAAAGTTGGAGACATAGTATTTCTCTGCATATATCCATGGAAGAAGGTCATGAGGTTTGGAAAGAAAGGGAAGTTAAGTCCGAGGTATGTCAGCCCCTTGAAGATTCTTGATCGTTTCAGGGTTGTGGACTATCGAATAGAATTTCCACCTTCTATGGAAAAATTACATGATGTCTTTCATGTATCCCTCTTAAGAAAGTACATACCAAACCCTTCACATGTGCTCTCTTTAGAGGTTTTACAGTTAGAGGATGATCATTCCTATGAGGAACAACCAGTAAGGATCTTAGATCATGGAGATAAAGTTCTACGTAACAAGACTACTCATCTGGTCAATGTACTTTGGAAAAAACATAAGTATGAGTAGGAAACATGACAACTAGAGGAGGAAATGATGGAAAAGTACATGCACCTATTTTTTCCCTAGAATGTAAAATGAAATTTTGAGGGAAAATTTTCTTAAGGGGGGAAGAATGTAATAACCCAAATTTTTCAATGGAAATTTCCTTCTTATAACTATGTTATATAACCACATTAAATCACAACATAATGAACTACTAAGTGTTATGTGACCTTTAAACACAAAGTTTTCACTTCTGTGTTTTGAATTTCAAAAATCTGACATACGCAGTTATGATCAGTTTGTTATTTGGAGTATAATATGACCAAATTAATTTTTGGTGTAAAGTAAGATACCCTTATGAATAGTAATGTTACCCTTATGAATAGTTACATATCCTAATGAATAGTAACCATACCTATGATAGTATATAAATAAGATTCAATTGGTATTACGTTATACCTCTATCTTGGAATAAGAAAATATGTGTTTTAAAAATGTTGTTTTTCGAGTAAATTGTGATTTTAATTAAATATTGAATTAATAATATTTAGAAAATTATTTTTGAAAAATGGATTTGATTTTTAGATTACACACATCGAAAAATGGTTAGGGTGATTTTTTTTATTTTTCTAAAATACTTGAATTTTTTAGGAATAGTAAAATACGATAATTCACAATAAATGCTAAAACCTAAATTTATTCATCATGCTTGAGTAATTGATGATGTAAATGGAAATTGGTCAGAAATAACATGAATTTATTACCATTATAGGTCAAGTAATACTCACTATTTATTATCTTGTGAAGAAATAATAAATTAATGATTATAATATTATGAAAACCCTCCTCCCTTCCACTATAAAAACCACCCATCCTTACCTCTTCTCTTCACTCCTCTCAAGCCTTGTTCCTTGCCAATATTCTACCAAAATATTTTCCCAAGATCCTTCCCCACTTCCAACAGCCACTAGTCTCTTCAAAATACCAAATCCTCTCTTTTTAAGAGGCTCTCAAAGGAGTTAAACTCAAGAGGTAAATTCCTCTTTCCAATTATTTTATTTCTTTTAAGTTATTTTCTTTTTGTTGTTTCTTTCCTCACATCCCTTCACCCAAATGGTTTGATAACTCCAATAACATAAATGTACTAGAATTATATTATGGTAATGTGATAATTCATTATCCTCTCTCCTTTCCCCTTCTTTTATTTGGAAGAAATGGAAACACTGTTTGAGATGTGTTAATTTAGCACAATCAAGGACGACAAGTTATCAATTTCCATTTCCATCTTCAATTCTGGTCATGAAACCATTTTTGTGGTTGAACCAGACCATAATATATGTATTATTACTCATATATGGTTCTGTAATCCTTTTGTAAACATGGTTTTGGTTTATAAAACAAAGTGTGTTCTTTGGGCTCAGAAACAACCAATTAACCCAAAAGGATATCACTAAATTCTTATATGATGATTCAAATTCACTTCAAGTAACCAAATTAAGTTTTCAACCATATAACCTTATGGATTTACAATAATAAAATATAACTTCAATTCTGGAAAACCTCCTTCATCATACATGGTTATCCGAACATGAACCGATCATTAAAATCAAGCAAGCAAACGGACCCAAACAATGAAATTAAACCTCATAACCAATCAAAATGGTTATAAAATAACTTAAAAAGGATACAATAAATATTTAAAATATAGAATAGTTTCTGGAATTATTAATTAATAAACCTAATT
Source organism: Viscum album (assembly GCA_963277665.1). NCBI lineage: Eukaryota > Viridiplantae > Streptophyta > Magnoliopsida > Santalales > Viscaceae > Viscum > Viscum album. The sequence continues at coordinate 1,505,583,629 of OY728133.1, forward strand.
TGATTATTCATATCATTAATAACAAGTTGATTACACCAATGGACTTAAGGTAAGGGATCCTCTCCATTTCACTTTTATTCAAGAATGTCCTCTATGCTATGCCATTTTATGAGTGATCAATAATGACGAGGTATGATTTTTCACCTCCCCCATATTTATATAATGATTTAAAAGTGATTATAAATTCATTAATCTCTCATTAATCCCACTTAAGTACACCTGATACCATGCTGATAATCTGTAAGGAATTCTTGTCGAACCGCATTTATTCCTTTGGTTTTATCTATCTTTATTTTTACCCAAATGAAGTTATCTTTTATTTATTTTTTAAATTTATAAATTCTTTTTATATTATCCAAAATAATGTTTCAATATCCATCCCTCATTCTATTTAGGGGATATACATTCTCGGTACTTCCCAATAAGAAAACACGTTTTAAGGGAACTTCCCAAATTTTACCCAATTTAAAGTGCACTCTATCCTCTATTTTAGGACATAATTGTACTTATAAAATCAGTATTTTTAATATTAAAACCTTATTGGTTCACTTCTAGTTTTATATTAAATATTTTTCCCTTTTATATTTTAAAATCTCTTTTGTATTTTCCTTGAAACCGCACAAAAATGTTTTAATGCTAAAATTTCTCAAATACATTTCCTACATGTTGTCACTTTTTTTTGAAATAAATTACCATTATATATGAATTATTTACCTTATTAAATTATATTTATGTTCTAATTCCTTTCTTTCGTGGATACTTTCATGATACTCCCATTGGTTATGCTTTATGTCATGATTGTGGTACCCAATTCTTTCCATGGGTAACCCTTCTGTTTATGTAATATTGATTATTTATGTGGAAAAAATATTCATGAAATGTAAAATGGGTGTTACTAGATAGTTCTCCAATGAATTGGGTAAAGTTGAGTCTCATGAGATGTCATGTGCGACGGTCTTGGTGGTTAGCCTTGGTTTGTGCTACTATGTGCAACTGTCTTGGTGGTTAGCCTTGGCTTGTGCTACTATGGGAAACGGTCTTGGAAGTTAGACTTAAATCATACTTAATTCGTGTCTTATGTTTATTCCACATTTCTATGATTCTAGGTTTAAATTATCCCATGTTTATATGTTATTATTCCATATGATACATTCCCTTTTATATCATCATGTCATGCCTTTTATCCCATGTGGTAGTGCTTTATTCTTATGGGTAATCCCTTACTGGGATTTTAGCTCATCCCTTTTTTCATGTTATCCTTAGGATATCCTATGCATGTGTATGATCACAATGTAATATAAGATCTCATTATGATGTTTAAATAAAGATTTGTTTTTATAATGTTTGATTATGTACCTAGTCTTCCAAGAAACTAGTATTTATGATCCCTAGCTTGTAATCTAATGTATAATTATGCGTAAAATTATGTAATGTTATGTGTAAAAGGATAGTGTCTCTATAGTGTATTTATTGAAAAATAAGTAACCCTGGAAAAATGGTGATTGGGCACGCAAGTAGCTTGTGTGCCAAAAATGTGGCGTGAAAGTACCTTGCCTTCCGAAGGAGCCTCAGCTTGACTAGGGAAATCCAAATTTCAAGCCTTTGAAAATCTTGATTTCTTCTTGTATTTTCTAATATCTTTTCTAATGAATTTCCCTTTTTAAATTTTTGTTGATGTGATGTATTATATTTTCAACAATATCTTCCATCGCGTTCAATTTAATTATGAAATTCATTTTCAGGATTGCGCCGAAAAGTCTAGTGGGAGGCACAATGGAAAATAGATCTATAAAACACCAAACCACTTAGAAAAATATAGATTACTTGTTGTAGGTCAATAGTAGAGTTCTCATCCAGTATCAGCTTCTGATTTGACTCATATTAGAAGAAAAATGAATAATATATGAAAACCCAGAAAATAGGGAATTTTATCTTGAAACTAAATAACTTTTTAAATTAAAATTTAAACAAATAACATCACAAAAGGAATGGAGTACTTAATGATAAAAATATAATAAGACTGAAGGTGCTCGATTCCAAGTTTTGATGGAGAAATGGTGTAAAATCCTATAATTTGGATTTAAGGAGGGCTCCCAATGTGTTATTTTCCAACAAAGAAGAAGAAAGAAAAGGGCGAAATGTTTTAATATATTTTTATGGATTTTTTTTTATTTTTAACCAAAATATTGGGCCGCATGGTTTGAACACCTGGTTGGCCAAACTGTGTGCCAACTGTGTTCCCTTCACTATAAGGAGGGGCACCTCACATAGTTAGTCGGATGGTTTTCCAAACTGTGTGCACACCATTTCTCAACTCGCTGTGAAAAAACTACCAAGGAAATCGCAAGGGCATGCGCCCCCATCCACATGGTTTTCTAAAATCGTGAAGGCTCTAACAGCCTACTGGATGGCCTCGAATAGTTAGTAGTAACCGTGTAACCTGCCCCACATAGTTTATACTAACCATGTGGCATGTCCTAGTTTTACAAAAAAAAATGGGATCTAGGATCCGAACAATCCTTGTACACCCCCAATACCCCTAATGACCTCAAATGGTATTCAAATTATTCCATAATTAATCATTTAAACCAAAAAAACTATGCCTCATTTGAAAACATGGGATCTTAGAATATACCCCCTTAAATAAATTCATCCACAAATTTCTCTCTCAAGTGAGTTCAAGAATTTTTAGATAATAACTCTAGCCACTGAGCATGTTGTCAACCTTCCACTCCCAAGTCTCGCCCTATAGACGGTTGTGATTCCATAGCACCCATACTAGAGGAACTAAATGGACTCAAAGAAACATCATTCTCCTATTAATGATATGAATATGATTCTTATCAAAGGATGAATCAACATTTAACTACACCTCCTCAGGATTCAGAATTTGAGATTGTTCTGAGTGATAACAGTGTGGTTGAGATATGTGGAAGATTCCACGCACGGACTAGTACCTCTGAGGTAAACACAACCGATAGGCTACTATCCCGACTCTCTCTAAAATCTCAAACATCCCATAATATCACAGTGAAATCTTACTATAAGGACCCAGCCTTAAACATTACATAATATTGAATTAAACAGGTAATTCACATTGAGGATCTTTTCAGGTTTAGAGTTTTAGAGAATTAGGACATAACTATAAAATCTCATAATATTACAAGGTATACCCTTCTACACAGTTTACATTTTTTTCATAAAATAAAAACTCTTGAAAAAAATATTCATTTCTAGCTCCATGTTTTAGACAGCATGACTTTTCCTTGATCCCATCCTTGACCTTATTCATCTTTAAGTCCTGTGAAAACATTTCAAAACATGGGATGAGCATAAATATATCAGTAAGGGTTATAAAACAATGAATGAAAACATTTTTTCATAAATACATAAAAAAATGAAATCTTTTACTTACCTCGTGAAATAATAAGATTTATGAAAGACACATAGAAATAATAAATTATAAAGGTAACTTGTGGTATTCATATCATACTTACATTTTAGCTATCACAGCTACATAGGGAGTTACTTTGGAATACTCATCACAGTATATTCCCTAAATCCCTTAGGAGAAACATTCACATTTACCTTCGTCACATTATCCAATGCATTGGAGAGCTATCTCAGGCTCACCCACCCTAGGTTTATCACAGAACCACTCGTATACGTAAATAATTCCCAAGAACCATAACATGATCATAACACATAACATAAGCATAAATGAAAGATAAAATTCCCAAATTGCAATAAAAAAATATCATTTCAAGATATTGAAATAATAAATCAATTCTCAAAATCATTTTCAATACCAAAATACGTAAAAAGTGTATATGGTTTTTATTTTTCCTTTTAAAAACATTTTGGCTTGTTAAGGAAGCCAAAGATCATATAATACTCACGGCAGTAGAAAGGTCGTTGTCACCGCTTATGTAAAAAAAATTCCTTTTTGTCATTTAGTAAAACACTTCATATAAAAATATTCCCTTTGAATGAAATGAAAATTCAAATCTGTTTATATAGCGTATAAAAGAAAATCGTGTATTAAAATACAATATGTCTCAATGAAAGGAGATTGAGACGAAGTCCCTTACCTCGTGTCCGACTTGACTTGATCGTTCTTTAATCTCCTGAATAATAAACTAAAGTTAATTTCTACTTGATTAAGAACCTTTTTCAAGTTTATTATTCCTTTTATATAACTTATTACCATGTTATAAACATTATGTAATCATTTAAGTTAATAATGTTCTTTTTGTCGATATTTGGTACTTGAGTCAAAAATGAACACCTTATATTTACAAGTTGTCCATGTGGTCAATAGTCCATTATATCCATAATTATATTAATTATTTAGATATCATATATATCATATATATCTAGTATATACATGTATTTGTAATAGTACATAACATTTGGAGGTAAGAAATGAAATGCACCGTTCATGGAGACGGTAAGTCGTACGTACGCATGAACACTACTTTTATTTCTATGTCTTATTTTAATGGAATTAAAAAATAATGATACATAGTTATATTATAATTCCAGTATAATATCATATATAATATCTTTTTACTTTATCCTTTATACATCCCACATAAGGCATTAACAAGTTACATCACTTTGAGGGGGCGGTAGTCCGCACTTCCTCAAATGAGATTATCGTATTTACCCACTATGGAAACCATAAAGTCTTGATATAATTGGGAAGTAAATAAGAATAAGGAAATCATAAACATAATATATATCATATATAAATACATTTCCATCATAATTTCCACCATGAGAGGCGGTAAGATGTAATTGAACAATCAACCTTTCGTGAGGCGTTAGTTTTCCATCCACAAAAACATTATGTTCTTCATCCATTAGATGAAGGTGTGTGTAAGTGTAGTTAGAATAATTCTCATAACAACATCCTAGTATATTGAGTATACTGGTTTTGTTACAAAATAGAGTAATAAAAAGATTTTAGGGGTTAGAGAAGTAAAATAAAAGGAAACAAATTAAGAGAAATTGTTACCTTTAATTTGGGTAACTCCCTTTGGTTTGAACCAAAAGGACTTCTTGAAGTGCCTTCTGTCTAAGGTAAGGATTATAGGAGGAGGATAGAGATGTAGGGAGAATAATTTGGCAGAGTTTGGAGGATCCAAAAGTCTTTATAGTTGTGATCAATTGGATAGAAATGGTCTCCTTTTATAAGGGAGAGGAGGGGCTCTTTAGGAAAGTGTGAAAATATTATTTTATTATATAATGATATTCGGTTTCTAAAGATCCAAAAATAATTAAGGTCGAAGATAAGATGACTCATATTCGAAATAAAATCATCCAATAAGAATTTGACATGTTTTGGATAATATTTTAATCATTATAATCATATTTATTTAAATCATTTATTAATGAGGTAAACACTACATCATTACTGTGTCATAAATACATTAATTTATTTGTGGTCTAAAAATTCTAAAAAAATTACCATGATGTAGGAAATCTTTTTATATTTCTAATGAATATTTATATTTGAAAATATAACTTATATAACCCCATTTAAAAATTAATTTACTAAAAGATATTTGTTTTTTGTCATTTTTGCCTTTAAGTTAATTAATCTAAAGTGTCATTATCACTCCCAGGTGGATCAATGGGGTCCCAAAATCGACCCAAGGATGTCCATGGTAGGCCATGACTCATCCAATAGTATTAGGACACTTTTAAGGGTAATTTTATATTATTATAATATTATTTTTTTACCCTTATTTACCTGATTTACCCATTAACCACGGTAAATAAAATATTTACTACAGTAAATATTTAAAATGACTAAAAATAAAAGTTACCTATTTAAAAAATTTGGGCCTCCTGATTCAAAATATGGAATCCATTTTTCTAAAATCAAAACATAGAAGTGGAATAAATTAATTTAAAGTTAATTCCCACTGTCAAAATAAAGAGCGTGTTTTTAAGAATTAATAACTATCAAAAGATGGACAGTTGATTAAGTCCAATTTCAAAGTGAAATTTCTTCCAATGAACAAAATTGGATTAAATGGTAAAAATATATTCTAATTTCACTTTAAAACCAATGAAAAGGATAATCTAATCATATAAATAAATTAGATTAAAACATAGTTTTGAATTAAAATACAATATTTTCACTATTCATTAAAAATGAACTTTATCGGAAAAATTCAAAAAATTTACAAAAGGTAAATTTTGATGTCCCAATTTTAAAGAAGGATTTTATTTTGTCAAATATAATGTATTAAAGTGAACAAAACTTGATTTAAAAAGGGTTCTCCATTAAAAGGCGGTAAACTGACTTTTTAATGTAAATTATGATTAAAATTAGATTCATTTACATTTTAAGCCTCTAACTTTTATTCGATAAATGTAAATACATGTATAATAATATTTTAGTTAGTTTTGTTCATTCCTACTAATACAATGTATAGGAGTAAACTGTCATTTAAAATAATAATATTATATTATTAGTGTGCAACGTAAGATTTCAAAGACACTCGTTGTTGCGTATCGGGTACGCTATCGAACATAGCAACCCTTTTAAAGTAAAATTAATATTTAATTCACAGATATTAATAAATATGAAATATGTCTTATTATTCATTTACTTGGGATGTTACACTTACCCTATCTCTTAATCCATATGTGTCCTAGCCTTAGTGAGATACATAAGAATACCCAATCCCTAACCTATAACACTAGAGTTCATTGAAGGAAATTAGCATAGGATTTTTTTTGATACTCTGTAGTATTAATATTCTTCTTGATATACTGGACCTACTCAAAATACTTCTTCATAAAACATGTTCCCAATAAAGCTATATCTCCTACCTCTAACCAGCATAGGGGTGATCAGAATGGCCTGCTATAAAAACCCTGATAAGGTGTCATTTGTATAGTCACATGGTACCTATTATTGTTTGAACAATAGACTAGGGGAATATTCCTATCATAGTAGCCCTCAAATTCTAGGATGAATTCACACAGCATATTCTCAAGAATATGTATCATATTATTAGGCTGGTCATCGGTCTGAGGGTGGTATTATTTGCTCAAAATCACCAATGTACTTAGTTCCCTATGAAAACTCTACTAGAAAAAAGATGTAAAATAGACTTCCCTATATAAAATTATTATTTGTGATACCCCATAAAGTCACACTATCTCATGGATATTAAACTTGCCAATCTCATCCACACTAAATCTCTTCTTGATTATAAGGAAATAAGGAACCTTCTTGAGTATGTCAACAACAACCCACATAGCATCTGTTGACGCTCCTTTCGTCACAGAATCTAAAGATCGGAAAAGGGAAATATCTGAGTCCAAAGTGATTCATCCATTGAAGAAACATAAAAATCGACAAAGAGATGAACAAGGAGAACATTTCCCATAGGTCGCGCAAGTTCCCTCATGGTCGCGCAAGTACACTTGCGCGCCGCCTAGTGGTTGTGCAAGTACTTGCGCGCCACCTAGTGGTCGTGCAAGTATACTTGCGCGCCGCCTCATGGTCGCCCATGTGACTTGGGCGACCTAAGTGATAACCGCCCAGTAACTGCCCAGGGTCTTCTCTTGCCTATAAATAGACCCTGTGGGCCCCCCATTCGGGGAGGATTTTTTCCAGAAACTCAGATTTGAGCTCCTGGCGCCCTAGTCTCTTCTCAAAGCTTCCGAAACACTTCTAAGGTAATTTCTTACCTAGAAAGGAAGATCTAAAGAGGGGGAGGAAGGCCTAAGTGTTGAAACTCATCAACACTTGCGCGCCTGAGTGGCCAGTCCTTAAGGGAAAAGGACCACACTTGTGCGCCGCCTTACTCCTTCAATAGATCTTGCATGCCCTTCTTCTGGAAGAACCTCAAGAGGATTCTAAAGGCTTTAATGAGGATTTTCTCAAGTATTACCTTTCTGGTTAACCATCGTGAAAGTACACCATGTGTCGCGCAGGCATATCTGCGTGACCAGGACCTGCGCGACCAGGACTTGCGCGCCCATGCAGTACCTGCGCGCCTTCCAGGACTTGCGCGCCCCTGCCTTTTTGGGTGCCTTTATTGCCAATTTTACCCCTCTTAAGCCATTTACAGCTTTCTTATTCAAGATTCAGTCTTCAATTCACTCTTCAATGCCATTTATGGCACGATTTATTGATTTGACTTCCTCATCTGAAAGGAATTCTGTGGAATATCTCTCAAAACCCAGTGATTTACACATCTTTATGTCACTAAAGATTGAGAGTTCATTCATTCAACCTCATCCTTTAAGATGAGATAATCCTTAACCTGGGTCTCCTTTTCAGGAATAATCCCCAGTCATAAATCCTCTAACTTGGTAATCCTCTTAGGAGTAAGCCCCAGATCCCCTAACCTGGGCTTCCTTTTCAGGAGTAACCCCCAGTCTCAAATATGGGTATCTTCTTTAGGAGTAAGCCCCAATTCTTAAAATTCCCAAATATGGGCATCCTCTTTAGGAGTAAGCCCCAGATCCCCTAACCTGGGAATCCTCCTTAGGAGTAAGCCCCAGTCCCCTAATTTGGGCAACCTCCTCAGGATTAATCCCTAAACCATAATACTTAACCTGGGCCTCCTGTTCAGGAGTAAGTCCCAGTCATAATACCTTAACTTGGGCCTCCTTTTCAGGAATAATCCCCAGTCATAATCCATTAAACTGGGCCTCCTTTTCAAGAATAAGCCCCAGTCATAATCCCTTAACCTGGGCCTCCTTTTCAATAATAAGCCACAGTCTTAATCCCTTAACTTGGGCCTCTTTTTCAGGAATAATCCCCAGTCATAATCCCTTAACTTGGGCCTCCTTTTTAGGAATAAGCCCCAGTAATAATGCTCTTAACCAGTCATAATTTACCTTTGATCTGGGATTCATTTTCAGGAGTAAAACTCAATCATAAGTCTTCTCCTAATTTGGGCCTCCTTTTCATGAGTAAGCCCCAAGTTAGAGTATTCAAAATCTCCATGAAGCACATATACCTTTATGGACCATGTTCCTAGATTTATTCTCTAAAGTAAATCCTAAACCTTCATTTATATGGGCAGTTATACATATATAAGCCCCATATTATTTCTTATGATTGCATCTTTCATGGCACAATTGTCTAATTTTTTACCAATACATCTTGTTTCTTACACCGAGCATGAATCACGTGAGCTTAGAGTGTAAAGGTAATTGTGACATCCTTCTTTGATCCATCAATCATAAACATCATACTCCCTTACTCGAACTACGTGGGTTCTGATTCCTTTTCTAAATAAAGGATACGTAGGTAGCCCGTCTACAGGTTCAATCCCAACTCTAAAATAATCCATGTCCTTCTGAATGACAATAAACTTCAAGTGCCCCACTGAGTGGCTTTAAAACCAGCATGGTCATCATAATGACCAAGAGACTTCTGTATAAATGTGTCGAAGGGTACCATTGACTAAGAATCTCTAACAAATACAGATGATTCTCTATCGATGAAGAACCTCGAATACATACAAAAGATTCTCTAAATTTCCTACATATTTAGTCATTGATTGTTAGATCTGAAGGAAAGATCATTTTATACTTGGTAATGTAATAAGGATTCACGAACATAACTTAAATCTATAAAGAGAGTCCCGGAGTAGACAATAATTCCCGTCAAAAAGGTGTGATGAGTTCGACCTTCCATCCTCTCGACCAATGCAAATCCTTAAGCCTCATCAGTCCACAAACTAATGAGAACCTACCTTTGGAAAGTAGGTCCGAATGGATGTGGAATCATTGGATGTTCCGGTTCTACGAACAAACCTCTTAGAAACCGATCAGAACGTTTGAACCTCCCATCAAGGAGGTCATCCCCAGATTCCGAGGGAAACAAAAAATGGTGAACCCGACATGAATCCTTAACCAAGTTAAAATGATGTTTTACCTATTTTGTTAGGCCCCTATTTAAAACTCAATAAGAGGGCCAACAAAAACAATCATTGATATATGTGCTCATCCAAAAGATGTAGTGGATGAATTTATCTTGATTACGTCTGTTATATCAAACAGGCACTCTTTTCCCAAGATCTTCTGCATTTCTAGAATGGTTGTTCTCAAGTTCAGACCTGTGAATACTGCTGTTGCAAATGCCATTGCTGCTACTCCTGCTGGATCATCGTCCGCTCTTAGGACGATATCACCTACTCAGCGTCTTCAACGCTGGGTATCAAACGCACTCGTTAAGGAGTACTGTCAACATGGTACCATCCCAACTCTGGAGGCTTCCCAACAAGCCCTCCAAGTAAATAAATCACATCGGTCGTCTGGACAATGACGACCAGTGATCAAGAAGCAGGCGGTTCTGACTACCGTCTCCAACCGTTTCGGGTCATTATCCCCGGAACGCAATCACCACTCACTCCCTTATTCTGGGGAGGTGAATGAACAGGTCCCTCAGGACCTTAATTCAAACAGATAGGAGTCCTTCTTGAGTGATCCCACCAACAATTGCCGCCAGACTCGTGTGGCAGTGCGCCCTCAACATGATGAGGGTACCGACTCTAGGCGTTCGGATCAGGTTCCTCGAACTCGAGCAAGCAAGACGAACCACCAGAGGCAGAATTAGGTCAACAGTGAGCAGGTTCTCATCTTTGCCATCTCCGGAGAAGTCCTCCAACCTAACTTGGTGGCAAGCAATGAGCAGGCACATACACCTACCCGTTTTAATTCCGATGTCCAGCAGACTCGTCTGACAGCATCACGCCAATCCCACCAGGCAATTCCTACGGAGTACTATAGGCAAGAACATACACCTGTTTATACACCATAAGCTAGTCAGCAGGCTCGTCTGACTACATATGATGGATCTTGTCAACCACGTTTGGCAAAGTGAAATCAGCAGGCACATACACCTGCTAGTATTAATCAAGCCTACCAACAGTCTCGCTTGGTAGCATTCGGAGAAGTTAGTCGGAAATCCCCGACAACAAATAGGAGGCAGACTCAACTCTCTACCCCCACACTTGAGTATTATCAGGATTCACTGATATTAAAAGGAGGACACGAGCAGGCACATACACCTACTCCAAGCCCGGAATGGACGTATATTCTCGTTCCGGTAGCTGAAGTCACCAAGCATATTCTATCAATGGTGAAAGAGTAGAAGAAAATCCCTGCTCATATTCTGGATGTCTGTCGGGATATTATAACAACTTTAGCGGCATCTTTGGGAAAGACACATAAATCTATCCCTACTAGTGGAGTGATACATCAACAATTCACTTCAGAATAGACACACACATTTTTTCCAGTCCAAGAGGGTTATGGGGCATACTCCCCCATATCATATGGACAACCAAGTCAGGCACATAGACCTGATTTGAGAGGATATCTTCAGCCTAACCTGGCCATCTTTCCTGATCAGGCACATACACCTGCTCAGAGTAGCCAGTTTCGTCAACAAGTGGTTTCTAAGGTGTCTAAGAAAAAGACCCGCCCATTACAGTCAGGAGATCAAGTTCCAATCTATAACAAGGCCTTGCTCGATGCTGGAGTTCTTGAAGCCCTCAGACAATTATCTGTTGGAATTCAAGATTCTACTCCCTCAGTTCCCAATAGTGGGAACATTAATTCTGAAGGTCTTCAAAAGACACTTCCTCGTGAAGGCTTGCTTCATGACAATTCGGTCAATCTCGAAGTTTCATCTTCAGATGAGAGCCACAGGAACCCTCTGTGTGGTCAGAAGACCAAGGAGCAAGAGATCTCATATTTTGTTGTAACCCATTATGGTGGTCCTCCCCATGATGATGAATTTCGCTGCAAAAGTCCTCTCCGCAGTAGTGATGCACATTTCCCGAAAAATGCTCCAGTGGACAATGTAGTGTCGAGAAATCCCTCTTATCTTGAGGCACTTGCAAATGCGAAACCATTCATGTCTAAAGCTTCATCGCTAGCAGGTGAAATACTTTCTCAATCAGAAGATAGCCCAGGGTGTAGGTCATTCTCTGAACCACCCCTAAGTCATCTATCTTCTAGTTTGATCAATGATTTATCTACCAATCATGTTGAATCCAATGAAGCAACAAGGAAACACCAACTCTGGTCAAAGTAGGTAGAAGAATATTCATCAAATGATAAAGAGGAAATTCTGAACATGAGAAAAAAACTGGAAAAAGGTGAGGTGCCAGTTACGTGTTGGCCTCTGGCAGACTCTCAGTATAGTATTCTAGAAATGTTGACGGAAGATGAAATTCATGATATTCGTCTCAACATATGGAAAACTCTTTGTCAGTTGAAAAAGAAAGTATTATCTTATGATGAATATGAAAATAATATTAAGATAATAGAAGGGTTACAACGTCAGATTGATTTGGCATCTTTATCAGTCTCTCGATATCCGAAGGCTGAAAAGAAGCAGAGAGCCCTTCAACGTTCATGCTTTGGCGCACTAAGAAGATTGCTTCAGTTAATTTCAAATTCCCCATCTGGTATTCATGTCAGAGGATGGGGTGTTCATGGAGCACTGCATTTCACAGTGCTCTCCAGTCAGCAAAGCCCTCCAAAAATGGTCTCATGCAATGTTGTTGCCCATGGCCGGCCACAGTCAACGGGCTTTGTTTGTAATCAAAAGCTTTCCCAAGAACAGGCTTCAACTAGTTCCTCTCAAAATCAAGAATACATAGAACAAGTTGTTGAATTACTCTTTCATAAAGAAAACGATAATATCGAACAGGCCTCTCGTTTGGAGAAAGCACGTCACCAAATGACAGAAGTATCGGAAATCATCCAACAGTTTTTTGAACCGGGTGATAAAAGCGGATACATATTAATGCATCCAGATAATTTCTGGACTAAGGTTCGTAAGATCAGGAGGACTTTCAAGAAAGTCTCAGACATAACATGTCAAGAACCACCCCAGATCGCAAGACTGGGGACTCTTTTGAACCAACCCTCAGAATCAACAAATAGGTTCCAAGGAGTTGAGCGAGAACAGCAGGAACAACCCCAGTCCACTAGAATGGGGACTTTTTCAAATCATCAATCCCCTCCTTAGAGAAATTCAGTCTTTTCTCTATTAGGGAAGAAAACTCAAGAGGAACGAAGATCCAAATTATCAGGAGATTCCCTCCAAATTATAGTTCATCAAGAAGTTCCTGAGGGATTGAATCAATAAAAGGCAATGTCTCATCAAAGACATGGAAGAAGACAATATTACAGAAATGCTGATAGAAGGGATGCAATGAGTTATGCATCGATTAATGTCATCAATGTCGTTGTTGCTGATCCACCAGATGAGGCTCACTCAGGGGACTCAGGTGAAGAGGTTCCTGCTCAAGAAGATGTACGTACCGACACAAATGAAGAAGGTGTGCGCACACAAAGTCAAAGGATTACTCAAAACATAAGTAATCCTTCGAGTAACCCACTTCCCCCTCTCCGAAAAGGATCCAACAAAGGGAAGGAAAAGAACCAGGTTACATATCCTTCCTCTGGAGAAGGTCAATCGCTCTCACTAGACTAGAGGTTTGCACAACAGGAGGAAGAAATAAAGGAATTAAGAAGGTTGAATGCAGAACTACTTCAGAGTAGTCTTATTCTTAAGAATGATGGAGTCAGTCAGCCAAAGAAATTTTTTGCAGCTACTGATATGGATCAAGAATATCCTCCTCTATCAGTACACCCTCACAGGTCTAATCCTACGGGGCAAGTGCAACAACAGTTGGCAGTGCTACCATCAGTTGCAGTGCCAATCGCCACATCTGTCCAAGCTCCAGTCATTGCACCTACCCAAGTCCAAGTTCAACTGGATGTTTCTCAAAAGTTAATAAATACTATTGAGTCATTAACATCTCGGTTAGAAAATATGGAAGGGAAGCGTGCACAAGTTCAACCAGAAAAGAAAGTTTACCCTGAATGGGTAGATTCAATTTCTCCTCCATCCAGTTTTGGGAATCCTGTATTCCCTATTTTCAATGGATCAGGTGATCCTGAGAAACATTTGACGCATTACGTGTCTTGTTGCGATCCTATGATGGGAACTCCGGAGCAGCAAGAAGAAGTGAAACTCAGATGCTTTGTGCAAACATTGCAAGGACCAGCTTTTGTTTGGTATACAAGCTTTCAATTCTGGTCAACTACTGGATGGGGGGATCTTCGCTAAAAATTCCTCCTTCAATTCAGCTCAACTTTTCCAAAGACAACAGTTTTCGATCTTACAAACTGTAAATAAAGGTAGAATGAAAGAGTCTCTGATTTCATTACTCGCTGGAAGGGATTAACATATTCCTTGAGTTTAGCACTCCCTCAAAAAGAATTGTTGCCAATCTGTGTAGAAAATCTACGTGATGAATTACGCATGCCATTAATCCCTCTGAAATATACAGGAGGGTTTCGAGACCTTACTTAAATCGCTCAGCAGATTGAAGATTCCCTTATACAAGATAAGGCTAAATCTCGTGTAATTCCATCAGTTCCAGGAAGGATAATGGGTAAAGAAGAAACTTCTACAGTTATGCTTAAACAAGAACCTATACCTATTTCTACCTCAAAACCTTCATCTTCTCGAAGGGATCCACCTTTTGAGCGCCAACAACAAAGGTCTTTTCTTCCAAATGATCAAAAAGATCAAAGACAAAAACAATTTGAGGATCTGAAGAGCAAAACATATTCTTTCTGAAATGAACAAGTTCCTGGTTATTTCATTTCGGCTCTGGAAAACAATTTGGTTCAATTGTCAATACCCAAGAGGCCAAACAAGAAAGGAGATGAAGATCGTCCTAATTATTTCCCTTTTCATCAAATATTGGGGCATCCCATCTAGGAGTGTTTTGTCTTCAAAGACCTCCTGCAAAAGATGGTTGACTCGGGACAGGTCACATTGAAAGGCTCCTCAGCCCAGGTAGCATGTGTCACTGCTACAGTTCCAGAGGAGGAAAATGAATGGCAGGAAGTCAAAAGAAAAAATGCACAAAAGTATGATGATTAGATGGTCAAAAAGACAATCAATCGAACTCATACTATTTTTCAAACAAAATTAAGGAAACCAATTGTGTCTTCTACCATGAATTTTGTGGCAAAACCCTCTTCGTCAAAGGTAAAGTCCTCAAAGAAATGGCAAGATTAAAATAAAGAAAAAGAATCATAAGAATGTGATTATGTGTCAAAGCCTAAGTTTTCTTTGACTTTGGCGGACTTCATGCCATCTACTTCAAAGCCACGGGCACCGCCCCACCAAACGGCACAGCCTAAAAAGGATAATCAGGCAGATTCTTCATCAGACGAAGAATTAATCTTTGGTTCTGTTAATATGATTCAATTAACAGATCCATATGCCAGTCGCAGTTTCGATTTCAATGAGCCTGAATTCCCTGTATCAAACAGAGGAAACAGAGGAAGTTCCAGGGGCTCAGGATATAGGGGAACACGTGGATCTTTCAGAAGCCACTATTTGAATTCCACCCCTGCTAGAACTATGTACGCAGCAGAAACTCGTGGTAGAGCCCTTCAGCGAGCTTAGCAAGAACAAGCAAGTTCTTCTACCAATAGCAAATTCATTCCTTGCACAGTTATTTTGGAAGACCGGTTGAAGGTTCCATCTTCTTCCTCTCAGCAAATAAATGGATCTAATCGGTCTAATCTTCCAAAACCAGAAATATTGCCAACTCCTATACAAGATGCATCAACTTCCAAAGCATCTGCTTCCAAGGTACCTGTTAAACCACATATTCCTATTGGGAAACGCAGACCTCTGAATCAAAAGTATGATATATTAAAACACTTGGCCCAAGTACCAGCCAAGTTATCAATTCTGGATGCTTTGAATCTGTCAAAAGATCTTCGGGAAGCACTCATTGAGGCTTTGTCAAGTCCTCAAGAGTTTGA
Organism: Viscum album; assembly: GCA_963277665.1. Taxonomy (NCBI): domain Eukaryota; kingdom Viridiplantae; phylum Streptophyta; class Magnoliopsida; order Santalales; family Viscaceae; genus Viscum; species Viscum album. Next base: position 1,505,599,484 of record OY728133.1, read on the forward strand.
AACTGAAATTTCTGCAGCTAAAGTCTATCACATAGATAATAATCCTACAGAATGCCATGCAATAATATCCTTTACTGATGAAGATGACGATGATGTTGTGCATGGACATATTAGACCATTGTACTTGTCTGGAAAATTCAATGGCGTGGATGTTCGAAGAGTTTTCATTGACAATGGTTCAGGAGTCAACCTCATGCCCATTCGTACACTTCGTCGATTGGGCCTCACGGAATCTGATTTATCTCCCTCCACCATGATGCTACAGGGATATGATAAAAATGAACAAGAACCATTGGGTTAAGTTACACTCAGAACTCAGTTTGGAGATCTTGTATCCAATTTAGATTTCATGGTTGTTGATCAAGACCCAACCTTTAACATTTTTCTTGGAAGACACTAGTTACATCAACATGCGGCAATCCATTCTTCATACCATCAATGTCTCAAATATTGTTTAGATGGTCAAGTTGGGAGGTTGTATGGTGATAAGGACCCATTCAAGACATGTGAGTCTCAATACATTGAGGCAGAATTCTATCACATGAAGCAAAGGGAGAAATCCATAACAAAGGAGATTACCAGAGTTAATGCTCCATATGGTTTGGAAAAAATTCCAGTAAATCCATTTACACATGTGAGTATAGATTATGTGTTTCCTATCAGTCAAATTGACAAGATAGACCCAAATCAAAATACTCTTATGGAAAAATCAATAATGTCATTTACGGCAATCGAGCCAGACAACATGGGAGAAATTGGTAATCTACCAAGTAGTGATAAAAGCACGAATGGTGACATCTTCATTTCATCTTCTGAAATCCAACAAGTCTATGTTTCTCCAATTAGGCCAGAAGAAGTTATAGCAACATCGTATCTGAATAATGATGTCAATTCTCAATCCATCATCTCCTCTTTATTACCTAAAGAAGACCCTTCAACATCAATCGGGTTGGAAATGGAAGATTCTTCTTCAAAATGTGCAAATTTTGACATCTCTTCTGATCATGAAAAATCTGCTTTGTCATCTACTATACAAGTAGAAATGAAAGAAACAACACATGATGAAGAAGAAGAGGAAGATCTCAGAGATGCTCCTCCAGCATTTGAAGAGGGTATCTCTACCACTATGGATGAACTCGGAGAAATAAATCTGGGTACAAAGGAAGATCCACTCCCCACTTTAATCAGTGCGGCCATGACCCTTGAAGAGCAAGAGATGTATATTTCTTTTCTAAAGAGAAATAGAGATATTTTTTCTTGGAACTATACAAGAATGCCGGGGCTTGATCCTGATGTTGCTACTCATCATTTGGGTTTACTAGAAGAACATCGAGGATTTAAGCAAGCCGTGAGAAGAACACAACCAACTTATGCTTCTAAAATTGAAGCTGAAGTGGATAAGATTATCAAAGATAACTTCATCAGAGAAGTTCATTATCCCAAGTGGTTGGATAATATTGTCCCTGTAAAGAAGAAGAATGGACAAATTAGAGTTTTCATCGATTTCAGAGATCTTAATCGGAATTGTCCTAAGGATGATTTCCCAGTTCCGATTATAGAACTTATAATTGATGCAACAGTTGGCTATGAAGAACTTTCCTTCATGGATGGATATTCTGGATATAATTAGATCCAAATGGCACCAGAAGATGAGGAATTCACAGCCTTCAGAGCCCCTCAGGGTGTGTTTTGTTACCGGGTAATGCCCTTTGGCTTAAAGAATGCAGGTGCAACATATCAGCACGCTATGTATCATATCTTCAAACCCTTCTTAGGGAAGGTTTTTGAATGCTATGCAGACAATTTGGTGGTTAAATCCAAACAACGTTCTAATCACTTGTCTAATTTGGAAGTCATATTATGCAAGATTCGACAACATAGTTTGAAGATGAACCCCTTAAAATGTACTTTTGGGGTAACGTCAGGAAAATTTCTCGGCTTTGTTTTACGCCATCGTGGTATTGAATTCGATCCTGAGAATACCAAGTCAATCCTTGGTATGTCACCTCCTCAAAATTTGAAAGAGTTAAGAGGACTTCAAGGACACTTAGCCTATATTCGGTGTTTCATCGCCAATTTGGTAGGAAAAAGTTTACCCTTTACCAAATTGATGAATAAGGGAGTTACTTACCAGTGGACTGAAGAATGTCAAGAATCATTCGATATTCTCAAGAAATACCTCTTGAGTCCACTGGTACTCATGCCACTTGTTGAAGGAAGACCACTTATCCTCTACGTGACAGCTCTAGAGCGATCATTGGGTGCCTTTCTTTCTCAAAAGAATGATGCTAGGAATGAAAACAGCCTCTACTATCTCAGTCGAACTATGATTGAAGCAGAAACCCAATATTCAAGTATTGAGAAGTGCTGCCTGGCATTAATCTTTGCAGTTCAGAAGTTGAGACATTACCTGCAACATCACGAGGTCCAATTGGTATATCGCAATAACCCTCTCAAATTCATCCTTAGTCATCCAATTCTTACAGGACGTCTAGAAAGATGGGCAGTTATTTTGCAGCAATTCGACATTCAGTATGTGTCTCAAAAGGCGATAAAGGGCCAAGCTCTGGCTGATTTCCTGGCTGAACACCCTTCAGTGGAAGACACATCTTCAAATATTGAACTCCCGGATGAGGAAGTCTTCTCTATTGAAGAAATTCCTCAAGCATGGGAAATGTATTTTGATGGTGCTTCCAGAATTCCAATAGGGAAGAAAATGGAAAATCCTAAATTCAACAAAGTTGGATTAGGAATTGTACTCATTTCTCTAGAAAAGACAGTGTTACCTTATTCCTTCTTATTGTGGGAAGGTGGTACCAATAATGAAGCCGAATACCAAGCTCTTATCACAGGCTTGGAATTAGCGCTTCAAGCACAAGTGAATCACTTAAAGGTGAAGGGTGATTCAGACCTGGTAATCAAACAAGTCAATGGGGATTATGCCATCAGAAAAGAATAACTAATACCTTTGTATGATTACGTCAGAGAGTTAATGGCGGAATTCCCTTCGGAATTGACATTTTCTTATGTCCCAAGATCACAAAATGCTCAAGCTGATGCATTGTCTAATATAGCCACAGCTTTGGAAGATCCAAATCAGGACGAGACAACCATCAGTATTTCCCACCGTCGTACAATTTCACCTTATGTTCGAATCAGAATAGAGGAAATTAATGAAATTAGTCCCATTCCTAAACTGTATGGTCATACTATAGGATGGAGGTCACCTATCAGAGAATACCTTCAAAATGGAACACTTCCACCTGATAGAGCCGAGAAAGAACAAATCCGGCAATGTGTGGTCAATTTTACTCTTTATGATAGCCCAGATGACCTAGAGAAAATTCTCTACAAATGTGGTTTTGATGGAGTTCTCTTCAGATGCATTGATGGTGAAGAGACAATGGTTGTCATGAAAGAAGTGCACACAGGAGTCTGTGGTGCCCACTAGTATGGACATAGACTATCTGATCAGGTTCGAAGGCTTGGATACTTTTGGCCTTCAATGATACGAGATTGTGTCAATTTCACAAAGAAGTGTCATTCGTGCCAAGTACATGCCAACTTCATTCATCAGCCTCCAGAGTTGCTTCATACAGCTAAATGCTCATGGCCATTTGCCACATGGGGAATGGATGTGGTGGGACCTTACCCTTCGGCTACGGCTAAGCATTTTAAGTATATTCTTACTGCTACTGACTTCTTTTCCAAATGGGTAGAGGCAATACCTCTCAAGGAAGTTAGTTTTAAATGCATTGTTAGCTTCATCAATTCTAACATCATTACCAGATTTGGTGTCCCTCATACCATATTGACGGACAATGGCACCAATTTCTGTTCATCTGAGATGAAGAAGTAGTATCAAGAATACAACATCAAATTCAACCATTCATCTCGATATCATGCAGCGGCCAATGGCCAGATAGAAGACTTTAACAAGACTCTTTCAAATACTAAAAAAGATGGTGGATAAAGATAATAGGTCATGGCCTGATAAACTCTTTCATGCTTTATGGGATTATCGGACTACCACCCACACTGCAACTCGGTCAACTCCATATTCATTGGTATATGGAACGAAAGCTGTCTTGCCCATTGATGTTCAACTACCCTCGCTCAGAGCTACCATTTTTTGATCAATCATCTATAGATGAACAATCTCAAAAGCGATTGAATGAATTGGAATGGTTAGATGAGAAAAGATTGTGCACTTTGCACCACTTGGAAGTCTATCAGAATCGAATAGCACGAGATTTTAACAAAAAGGTTCGTGTTCGTTCATTCACTCAGGGATAATTGGTATTAGTTCTCAAAACTCCAATGATACCAGGAAAGAAACCTCCCAAGCTTGAGACAAAATGGGAAGGACCTTATTCAATACATAGGGTCTACTCCAATGGATCTTATTCATTAATCTCAATGGATGGATAACTCATCACTACTCCAACCAATGCCAAATTTTTGAAGAAGTATTTTGTATAAACTGCAAAGTCTGTATTATGTCCCTGTAACTTGACACTAAAATGGGAAGCACCAGTTCATCCTTGCTATATGACATTAAACTATACAGCAATGGTCCAGTGTGACCTTAAACTGCAACCTCATCCCACACGACGTTGAACTGTGAATAAAAGTTCCCTAAATGGTCCAGTATGACCTTAAACTGCAACTAGGTCCTATATGACCTTAAACTGCATCATCAACGGTCCATGCATATGACCCTAAACTGTTTTCAAGTCCCTTACATACAGCAAGACGTTAAATTGTGACGTCCTAACTACATGATGCTAAACTGTATAAAATTCCCTTACATCCGGAAAGACGTTAAACTACATAATCAACAAAGGTCATGTATGACCTTAAACTACACCACCATCCAGCATGACATTAAACTGCACCATCCACGGTCTATGCATATGACCTTAAACTATTCTCACTTTCGTCCAGCATGACATTAAACTGTATCGTCCCTTTTTCATCTAACATGACGTTAAACTGTGGAAAAAATCCCCAATGCGTCCAACATGACGTTAAAATGGTGCACTCTTTTGTCCTCACTGCATGACATTAAACTGCACACCCCCCCCCTTTCATCCAACATGACGTTAAAATCTATTGTCCACATCGTCCTAAATACATGATGCTAAACTATACAGAAATTTCGTGATACGTCCTACATGACATTAAACTGTATTTTGTCCCTGCTACATGACACTAAACTATGCAGCACCAATAGTCCTAACTGCAAGACTTTAAACTGCATAGTCCCTTCATAAGTCCTACATGACGTTAAACTATGTATCATTAAGGTTGTTGCTACCTCTTGTTTCTCACACAGAGGATGACTCACGTGATCTTAGATCAAACCTCAACCATAACACTCTCTTTGGGCCGCTAACCATGTGTAATCCCCAACATCATTTTTTAGGTCGTTGTCCCCAATAACAACTTGATCATTAATTCATTGTTTAATTGAACTACACGGACTTTGATCCTTGCCTTCTGGGCTGGGTATGTAGGCAACCTCCCAAGGTTCAATCCCAAAACCAATCTCTTCACATCGGTTCACCTCCATCTCATACGATGTTGATTCGTGAAACCGCCCCAAGAATTAATATCTTTACATTTATTCACATTCATCCTTGTTATACGATGTTAAACTATACAACATTTTTTTCCAGTATGACAATAAACTAAAATATTCTTTGATACCCTCACCTGAGAGGGAACCATTATTTATATTGATTTTTCAATCACGTTTCATCTCAAAGACTACATGCATACATGGCAATGCCCAAACCTTTTATCTTGGGTTAAACAATCATTGTACTAAAGTCCCCTTTCACCCTTCATATGTACGAACCAAATTTGTACAAAGGGTATTTCAAGAACTACGTGGGCTTGATTCCCATCCTTATGGGATACGTAGGAACGTTCGAGTGTCCCTCGAATCCATCCCCAAGTCTTTGGGCCTAACCCCAAATTCCACTTTCAGTCCCTTGGCTGAAAGGTCCCCATGAAAACACACATTGTGTATTTCTTACAATGGTCCAAGCTCTATGACCCTAAACTAAGATCTCTAATTCTTTTTTCCCATACGACATTAAACTGTAGTTTAAGAACTACATATGGCTTGATTCTCATCCTTATGGGATACGTAGTGAATTCTAACATTTCAATTCAGGACCCAGCCACAACATGATTATGGTTAGCATTGATCTGTGTATCTCTGCATACATTGAACAATAACCATCTTTATGTGCCATAATCCTAACCTTAAATATTTCCAGATCCTCATAACTCTTTTCCTAACTTCTAGTCACAAAAATGTAAAACTTCTGAGAGTTCTTTTGCCTAACTATGTAGCACGTGCCCATAGGCGGCCTTACATAAACAGTCTACATAACAGACTTGTTAGCCAAAAGATACTATTATTTGACTATGCAGCCAATGCCCTTAGGTGGCCCTACATAATTCAACCCCCTAACGGGTTTGTCAGATAGTGGTAACTTCATTCTTGGGAATAATGCCTCTTTTGTCCTTATTTGTCTTAAATGACAGTATGTAGGGATCTGCAAAAATAGGCATCCTTAACATATTTGTCCCATATCCTTTTTCATGATCTGAAATTATTCAAGTCTATGGTTTATATTCTCCTTCACTACGTTTGGGTCAGACCTTCGTAGGAGTGATATTCATCCAGTTCTTTGATAATCTTGTTTGGTAATATCTTCTCCATATTCAAGTACCTCTTTCCATACAGCAAACTCTATACTTTGGAAGATTTGAATCTCCATAAACTTTCACTAGCTTTTAGCACTAGGAAAGTAAATTTCTGAGTGTTCTTTTTCCTGAATATGCAGCACGTTTGTAACACCCCAAGATTTCATAGTGTGTTATTTCTTCAAAATAATTCAATAACTTGCACTACACGCAACACAGAGTTCAATTGCACCATGACTTACCAAAAAAAAGCCATTAAAAGAGGTCATGAATAACATTAACTACATTTTTAACTTTATATAATCCTTATAATTTTAGAATCCATATTATGAGTTTCTTAGTCATAATGCAAGAACAGATTCATTTTCAGTATTGCACTTTTATCAACTTCTAATAGTGAAACCTTTTTAAATACAATATTTTAAACTTTTTGACTAAATGGGGACATCAAAAATTTAAAATGAAACACCCCAAGCTTCCACGGTACGTTTCCCTTTGAATAATGTGATAGCGTGTGTTGTACGCAACACCGAGTTCTAACACACCATAACCAATCAAACTAGCCGTTATAAATAGTAATACCTACTTTTTGAAAATATATATATTTTATATTTCAAAATGGACTTCATTTTTGGATTCGGAATATCGAATTTAGCCTAAGTTGAAATTTTGGTACATTTCGGATAACTTTCATATTTTGATGAATAGTGAAAATTACTAAATTTTAATTAAAAACAACTTTTTTAATCAAAATAATTAATAGTGATAAATTATGAATTTGAGTGGTTTTAAAGTATATTTAGAATATAGTTTTACCATTTAATATAATGTTTGTCATTGGACATAATTTTACAATTAAACCGAACATAAACAAGTGTCAATCTTTTGATAGTTATTATCTCTTAAAAACACGCTTTTTGTTTTGACAGCGGGAATTAATTTTAAATTAATTTCTGCCACTTATGTATTTTGAATTTAGGAAAATGGATTCCATATTTGGAATCAGGATTTTCAAATTGTGTAAATAGGTAACTTTTATTTTTAGACATTTTGAATAATTACTGCGGTAAATATTTTATTTACCATGGTTAAGGGTAAATCCGGTAAATAAGGGTTAAAAAATAATATTATAATAATACTAAATTACCCTAAAACGTGTCTTAACCCTATTGGTTGATACATGGTCGACCATGGGAATCTTTGGGTCGATTTTGGGACCCCATGGATCCACTTGTAAGTGATAATGACACTTTATTTTAATTAAGTCAAAATGAATACAAAAATGACACAAGCATATATCTTTTAGAAAAACAATTGTTACATAGGGTTATATAAGTTGGATTTTAGATTATAAATATTCATTAGAAATATAAAATGATTTCCTACATAATGATATTTTATTTATAATTTTTAGACATAAAATAATTTATTTTATTTATGACACAATGATGATGTAGTAATTACTATAATAGTGAAAAATTAAAATAATTGATATTATAAATACCCAAAAAAATATAATATGAAACTTTTAATGAATTAAACTAATTTTCTAGGATACTATGATATATTAGGATTTATTTAATTGACTTTTTTCGAAGTAATCAATCTGTTATGAGTTTCACAAAAATCAACTATTGAATAGTGTCAAAATTGACATAAAAGAGTTCTTAAAACAAATATTATATTATTAATTGATATTAAATTCCTAAAAATCTAAGATTTGGCCAAGAGACTTATATCAGGATAGGTTCATCATTAATGGACCACTTGGGGGTATCTTGGATGTATATAGTAAGTTTATTAACCATATTATATAAAAATACAAAGAGACATTGTAAAAGTGAAACTAATTAACTTAGAGTTAATACTTAAAGATAAGGTTAATATAAGTACCCAAACCTGTCTAAATTCTATTGGTTGAGTGGTTTTCGACCTATCCCCACCTTAGCCTTTTAATAGTCAACTTTGGAGCCATTGGAAACCGAATATGAATTTATTATAAATAAATATTTCTAGCTTTTCCAAAGGTTCCCCTCACCCCTCTTATAAAAGGGCACTCCTCCTTCTCATTTCTTCACACCTTCAAAGCCTTTTGGTTCGGCCAAACTCTGCCCAAATACTCTCCCAACATCCCTCAATACAACCTAGAGGCCTTAGTTTGATCATAAAGCCAACCTAAGGAGCCCTTTTGATCAAATCAAAAGGAAGAACCCGAAGAAGAGGTAATGATTTCACCACCCTTTTCTAAGTTCATTTCTTCTTCCACTTCTTCTTCCTTTGTTCTTACCATTCTAAAATAATAACTCCAGTATCTCACATATACTGTGATGTTATTATAAGTATGGTACAACCATATTCAGTATTCTATCCACCCTTTGAATAACATGTCACCATACGTGCGTACGTACGGCTTACCGTCTCCACGTCGTGGTGTAATTGTTATTCAATATAATATTATTTGGATGGGTATAATAATGATGTGTAACTCATGTAAATAATAAATATAACATGTTAATGATTCTGTATATATGATATAACATTCATTTATATATTATTTTAATATCAAAAGAATGATATTGTCGCTCGTGCGTACGTACGGACTACCGTCTCCACGAACGCGATGAGATTCATTCTCCATCGTAACCATTCAAGTATAATTATCATTTGATGATTTAAAAATGATTTTTAAGGACTATATATCATTCTGGATATGAATAAGATACAACAACCATGGCTTATGTAACAAAACATATAAATAAAATGAGTAAGTTAACACCCGAAACGACGATAATTCTAAGATATTATTAACAAATCAATGTTAAAAGATCATATATGATATCATATTAATATATATGATTCTTGTATAATTTAATAACAATTATTTCACCATTATACAGGAGGTTAACCTACCCCAACAAAGGAAAAGTACAAGGTAAGGGTTATTTCACAATCTCTTCATTATCCGAGGTTGTTTATACGTAATAATCTACTGGGATATCTTTATCATCCACATCCATGTTTCTTAAAAATGTATTTCAAAACATTTTTACTATTTACAAGAATATGGGTTAAATTCATTTATACCCTTGTTTGACTTTTTATAAGAGGTTTATAAAGGAATCTTTCCGTCGTTTTCGAAACAAGGTCCTTTTTAACCTTTTCGACAGAATTGAGGTAAGAATGTTTTTTTTAACTTATACGGCGGGTGCGGTTATTTTACGCCGTTATAAAATCTTCAAAGCTTTCCTTACAAGCTTATAAGAATATTTTCAAAGAAAATGTTTTATTTTATATGGATCTTAAATGATTTCAAAATAAAAGGAGATATTTCTTTAAAAAGAATTTTGATTTCATCTACGTCAACATCCTTTGATGGATTTTAAGATTATTTGAAGTTGATTTATTATGATACAAAACTTCTATATTGTATTGAAGGTTTTGTGATATGTTTGACTATGGATGTGCTATTTTTATACCATTCATAGTTTATGGTGAAATTATTGACATTTCGTATGTTAGATTTAATACGAATGTTTATGTTATGTTTAAACCTTTTCATATGGGAATGCATTGGACTTAATAAGTGACGGGTGAAGCCCGCTATAGCTCCTCGATGCATCGGTAGGTCTCATGATACAAACTAGTGTCTTGGCACAAGGCCTTGACAAAATCTTATTTTTAGTCTTGGCACGAGGCCTTGGCTATGTGGTTATGATAGTCTGGCATTATGCATTCCAACATTATGAAAGTGGTTATTGATTTTTGCATGTGATTATTCGATTAGTAGAATATCCATGTGAATAAGTAAATGGAATTATTTCATTTTATTTATGCCATACCATGCTGAAAGTTCATATTTAAAAGGCTTTTGTTTTAGTTATACATTGCCTTAAATGTTTATTCTTATTTATGAAAGTTTCCGCTATATTGTTATCCTTACTGGGCATTTGAGCTCACCCCTTTTCTATGTTTTATTTTTCCCAGGAAGTGAAGATGTAAGTTATGAATGACCTGCAGGGATATTATGAGGGGATTATAATGTGGACTGTGGAAACATTATGTTGTTGTAGTAGTTTTTCATTTTATGATGTAATGTAAAACTTATGAATATATCTAGTTTTTCCAAGGCTACTAAACCAATCGGTCTTTCGAGATTTGATCTTTCTTGTGATCATGCCAATGTTACGAAGTAATGCACCGACTCTGGGTAGCTGGGGTCGGGGCGTTACAGTTGGTATCAGAGGAAGTTTAGTACAAACCTTGGAAGCTAGATTTAGATAAACTCTGATTAGAGCACGTAGACCTAAGATGAGCTTTGAGGATTAGTGTAGAAGAACTTCCTAGAATTTTGGTATTGTAGAGATTTTGTGAGTTTTCCGAGCAATACATCCCTGTCTGGATACGAGCAGGTAGAGGCGGCTCTGGCACAGATGTACCTAGGGGTAAAACCCGAAAACACCGCTTTGAGCTAGACTCGAACGGGAACTAGTGCACGACAACGGGCCTTGCTGCACTCTTGGTTACGACACTCTCGGGGGATATTCTTAGGATAATTCTCATTTTCTTTACAAACCATTATGAAGGGTTTATGAGTATATACATCCTCAAAGGAAACATTTTTATGATTATGGATTATATCCATAAATATTTCAATTTATGTTATGTGTTTTATAAGTATGGGATTATGTATTTTGATTCATAAACTGATCTAGTTTATGCCATTGTTTAGAAATGGCGCCCAGTAGAAGGAATGAGAACTCCAGAAATGCACATGATCCAAAGAGAAGGAAGGATCATATCTTTCATGGTCTTAAGCCAGAATTGATAAGAGAAATAGTCTCCCATTTATTATCATCATATGAAGAAATAATATCATGTGTTGATAAGATAAGTAAAGAGTTTACTGAGTCATATGGCTTTGAAGGGAAGAAAGAGAAGAAATGGATAGAAGAGAGAAAGATGGATAAAGGGAAGAGGGAAAAGAAGAATTTTCCCATATGTGGTAACTGTGGAAAGAAACACCCTAGAACTTGCCTGAAAGGAATGGGAGTTTGTTATAAGTGTGGAGGAAAAGGGCACAAAGTACGTGACTGAAAGGGTAAGAAAATGGTTTCAAATGTACAACGCTTCATTTGCAAGGAGTTTGGACACTACGAGAACCTATGTCCCAGTCATCAGACTATGCCGTAAATGATGCTATTGGATAATAATCAAGTTATGATACTACCACAGATGAAGAGGAATGATTAGAGTTCTTATGTTTATTATGTCAATTGAGTGTTGTATCAACAATGTACTTGTTATAATAATTATGGAGTATATAAGGATTGTACTGCAGTACTATTTCATTAAGGACTTGAGATTGTGTGGAACAAAGAAAAGTGACTCAATAGCAGGATAAATTTTTGGAAAATATATGGTTGAGAGAATGATAAATCATAATATAGTTCTGATACTGAGGTAGTGATTTTGGAATAATATGTGATTGTTTTGGATAAATTATATTGGATATTCTTGACTACCTTGGAACTGATTAATGATTTGTATATTCCATCATTGTTGGGGTTTAAAAAAAATTTGGATTAATGAATTATATCCAGCATTCTATATGGAATAAGGGAGCATGAATGTAATCAATAAGGAATATGGTAAAACATGATGAAGGTATTCATATTCTATTACGGGGTAAAAAGGATCTATATTATGTTTACCTTCCTTATAAATGTTGGACTGTGAGTTTAGACAGAAGTATTTTGGATAGTTCTAGTTTGGATTATTTTGGATTGCCATAAAAGGACAACCCGGAGGTCGGGCGGCAACCCGTCGTGTCCGGCAAGGCTGCAAGACTTGAACCCGCAACCGAAGGGTGAAAAGGGTGTATCACCTACCACTGGCCCACGAGATGTCCTGAATTAAATAATGTAGTTTTTATTAAAATATCTTGTTGATGAATTATAAATTCATTTATTTTGGAACCCTATATGAATAGTGTAAATAGAATTTTTGTTACATTCTATTATCTTTTAGAGTGAAAGATGAGTTTGTGGTAGAAATTTATTAATGGATAAAACTCTAATTATAAAGTAAGTATATCTCCTTATGATCTTAGCCAATCTCATAAATAAATTCCTCAATATTAAGAAAAGCAACTTAGAACAAAAATGTTTTCCTAGATGGTACCTTAAATCATCACTAATTTATGGCTTTGGGATTGTTGGCCTTTTCATAGCCATGTTCTCTACCACTCTCCATCAGATAATTGATGGTTAGATTTTTCTTCCATATCCATATTTTCCTAAATGGAACCCTAGTATGTGTTATTTTCGGTAATCTTCATACTTTCGACTCTTTATTTTAAATAGAGGTCTCGTTAATTCATTTTTCAATGTGGGATTTCAACTAAGATATTTTGAAACGTCAAAAATGTGTTATCTCAATACCCTATATTTTGTTGAACCGATGGTACTTCAAATCATCATAGATTGATGAGTTTAAGGACCTCAATTATACACTTGTTTGTGATTGATGACCTCAATCACTACCTATAAATATTTACGTTTTTCCTCCGATTATATGTCTCTAATTGCCACTAATGTTCTCCTAATCAAGATCATAATTTGGTGGTGACCCTTTCATTTCTCTTTTCCTCATATTAAGACTAAATTTTAGTAACCCAATTTCCGATGTGAGTTTTCCCACAAATATATTATCTATTTTCAACCTTTTATTTTCGAAGAACAATTTAAAATTGCGAGGACGCAATTTATTGAAGGAGGGGAGAATGTAACACCCCAAGATTTCATAGTGTGTTATTTCTTCAAAATAATTCAATAACTTGCATTACACGCAACACCGAGTTCAATTGCACCATGACTTACCAAAAAAAAAGCCATTAAAAGAGGTCATGAATAGCATTAACTACATTTTTAACTTTATATAATCCTTATAATTTTAGAATCCATATTATGAGTTTCTTAGTCATAATGCAAGAACAGATTCATTTTCAGTATTGCACTTTTATCAACTTCTAATAGTGAAACCTTTTTAAATACAATATTTTAAACTTTTTGACTAAATGGGGACATCAAAAATTTAAAATGAAACACCCCAAGCTTCCACGGTACGTTTCCCTTTGAATAATGTGATAGCGTGTGTTGTACGCAACACCGAGTTCTAACACACCATAACCAATCAAACTAGCTGTTATAAATAGTAATACCTACTTTTTGAAAATATATATATTTTATATTTCAAAATGGACTTCATTTTTGGATTCGGAATATCGAATTTAGCCTAAGTTGAAATTTTGGTACATTTCGGATAACTTTCATATTTTGATGAATAGTGAAAATTACTAAATTTTAATTAAAAACAACTTTTTTAATCAAAATAATTAATAGTGATAAATTATGAATTTGAGTGGTTTTAAAGTATATTTAGAATATATTTTTACCATTTAATATAATGTTTGTCATTGGACATAATTTTACAATTAAACCGAACATAAACAAGTGTCAATCTTTTGATAGTTATTATCTCTTAAAAACACGCTTTTTGTTTTGACAGCGGGAATTAATTTTAAATTAATTTCTGCCACTTCTGTATTTTGAATTTAGGAAAATGGATTCCATATTTTGAATCAGGATGTTCAAATTGTGTAAATAGGTAACTTTTATTTTTAGACATTTTGAATAATTACTGCGGTAAATATTTTATTTACCATGGTTAAGGGTAAATCCGGTAAATAAGGGTTAAAAAATAATATTATAATAATACTAAATTACCCTAAAACGTGTCTTAACCCTATTGGTTGATACATGGTCGACCATGGGCATCTTTGGGTCGATTTTGGGACCCCATGGATCCACTTGTAAGTGATAATGACACTTTATTTTAATTAAGTCAAAATGAATACAAAAATGACACAAGCATATATCTTTTAGAAAAACAATTGTTACATAGGGTTATATAAGTTGGATTTTAGATTATAAATATTAATTAGAAAGATACAAAGATTTCCTACATAATTATATTTTATTTATAATTTTTAGACATTAAATAATTTATTTTATTTATGACACAATGATGATGTAGTAATTACTATAATAGTGAAAAATTAAAATAATTGATATTATAAATACCCAAAAAAATAAAAAATGAAACTTTTAATGAATTAAACTAAATTTCTAGGATAATATGATATATTAGGATTTATTTAATTGACTTTGTTCGAAGTAATAAATCTGTTATGAGTTTCACAAAAATCAACTATTGAATAGTGTCAAAATTGACATAAAAGAGTTCTTAAAACAAATATTATATTATGAATTGATATTAAATTCCTAAAAATCTAAGGTTCCCCCAAGAGACTTATATCAGGATAGTTTCATCATTAATGGACCACTTGGGGGTCTCTTGGATGTATATAGTAAGTTTATTAACCATATTATATAAAAATACAAAGAGACATTGTAAAAGTGAAACTAATTAACTTAGAGTTAATACTTAAAGATAAGGTTAATATAAGTACCCAAACCTGTCTAAATTCTATTGGTTGAGTGGTTTTCGACCTATACCCACCTTAGACTTTTAATAGTCAACTTTGGAGCCATTGGAAACCGAATATGAATTTATTATAAATAAATATTTCTAGCTTTTCCAAAGGTGCCCCTCACCCCTCTTATAAAAGGGCACTCCTCCTTCTCATTTCTTCACACCTTAAAAGCCTTTTGGATCGGCCAAACTCTGCCCAAATACTCTCCCAACATCCCTCACTACAACCTAGAGGCCTTAGTTTGATCATAAAGCCAACCTAATGATCCCTTTTGATCAAATCAAAAGGAAGAACCCGAAGAAGAGGTAATGATTTCACCACCCTTTTCTAAGTTCATTTCTTCTTCCACTTCTTCTTCCTTTGTTCTTACCATTCTAAAATAATAACTCCAGTATCTCACATATACTGTGATGTTATTATAAGTATGGTACAACCATATTCATTATTCCATCCACCCTTTGAATAACATGTCACCATACGTGCGTACGTACGGCTTACCGTCTCCACGTCGTGGTGTAATTGTTATTCAATATAATATTATTTGGATGGGTATAATAATGATGTGTAACTCATGTAAATAATAAATATAACATGTTAATGATTCTGTATATATGATATAACATTCATTTATATATTATTTTAATATCAAAAGAATGATATTGTCGCTCGTGCGTACGTACGGACTACCGTCTCCACGAACGCGATGAGATTCATTCTCCATCGTAACCATTCAAGTATAATTATCATTTGATGATTTAAAAATGATTTTTAAGGACTATATATCATTCTGGATATGAATAAGATACAACAACCATGGCTTATGTAACAAAACATATAAATAAAATGAGTAAGTTAACACCCGAAACGACGATAATTCTAAGATGTTATTAACAAATCAATGTTAAAAGATCATATATGATATCATATTAATATATATGATTCTTGTATAATTTAATAACAATTATTTCACCATTATACAGGAGGTTAACCTACCCCAACAAAGGAAAAGTACAAGGTAAGGGTTATTTCACAATCTCTTCATTATCCGAGGTTGTTTATACGTAATAATCTACTGGGATATCTTTATCATCCACATCCATGTTTCTTAAAAATGTATTTCAAAACATTTTTACTATTTACAAGAATATGGGTTAAAGTCATTTATACCCTTGTTTGACTTTTTATAAGAGGTTTATAAAGGAATCTTTCCGTCGTTTTCGAAACAAGGTCCTTTTTAACCTTTTCGACAGAATTGAGGTAAGAATGTTTTTTTTAACTTATACGGCGGGTGCGGTTATTTTACGCCGTTATAAAATCTTCAAAGCTTTCCTTACAAGCTTATAAGAATATTTTCAAAGAAAATGTTTTATTTTATATGGATCTTAAATGATTTCAAAATAAAAGGAGATATTTCTTTAAAAAGAATTTTGATTTCATCTACGTCAACATCCTTTGATGGATTTTAAGATTATTTGAAGTTGATTTATTATGATACAAAACTTCTATATTGTATTGAAGGTTTTGTGATATGTTTGACTATGGATGTGCTATTTTTATACCATTCATAGTTTATGGTGAAATTATTGACATTTCGTATGCTAGATTTAATACGAATGTTTATGTTATGTTTAAACCTTTTCATATGGGAATGCATTGGACTTAATAAGTGACGGGTGGAGCCCGCTATAGCTCCTCGATGCATCGGTAGGTCTCATGAGACAAACTAGTGTCTTGGCACAAGGCCTTGACAAAATCTTATTTGTAGTCTTGGCACGAGGCCTTGGCTATGTGGTTATGATAGTCTGGCATTATGCATTCCAACATTATGAAAGTGGTTATTGATTTTTGCATGTGATTATTCGATTAGTAGAATATCCATGTGAATAAGTAAATGGCATTATTTCATTTTATTTATGCCATACCATGCTGAAAGTTCATATTTAAAAGGCTTTTGTTTTAGTTATACATTTCCTTAAATGTTTATTCTTATTTATGAAAGTTTCCGCTATATTGTTATCCTTACTGGGCATTTGAGCTCACCCCTTTTCTATGTTTTATTTTTCCCAGGAAGTGAAGATGCAAGTTATGAATGACCTGCAGGGATATTATGAGGGGATTATAATGTGGAATGTGGAAACATTATGTTGTTGTAGTAGTTTTTCATTTTATGATGTAATGTAAAACTTATGAATATATCTAGTGTTTCCAAGGCTACTAAACCAATCGGTCTTTCGAGATTTGATCTTTCTTGTGATCATGCCAATGTTACGAAGTAATGCACCGACTCTGGGTAGCTGGGGTCGGGGCGTTACAGTTGGTATCAGAGGAAGTTTAGTACAAACCTTGGAAGCTAGATTTAGATAAACTCTGATTAGAGCACGTAGACCTAAGATGAGCTTTGAGGATTAGTGTAGAAGAACTTCCTAGAATTTTGGTATTGTAGAGATTTTGTGAGTTTTCCGAGCAATACATCCCTGTCTGGATACGAGCAGGTAGAGGCGGCTCTGGCACAGATGTACCTAGGGGTAAAACCCGAAAACACCGCTTTGAGCTAGACTCGAACGGGAACTGGTGCACGACAACGGGCCTTGCTGCACTCTTGGTTACGACACTCTCGGGGGATATGCTTAGGATAATTCTCATTTTCTTTACAAACCATTATGAAGGGTTTATGAGTATATACATCCTCAAAGGAAACATTTTTATGATTATGGATTATATCCATAAATATTTCAATTTATGTTATGTGTTTTATAAGTATGGGATTATGTATTTTGATTCATAAACTGATCTAGTTTATGCCATTGTTTAGAAATGGCGCCCAGTAGAAGGAATGAGAACTCCAGAAATGCACATGATCCAAAGAGAAGGAAGGATCATATCTTTCATGGTCTTAAGCCAGAATTGATAAGAGAAATAGTCTCCCATTTATTATCATCATATGAATAAATAATATCATGTGTTGATAAGATAAGTAAAGAGTTTACTGAGTCCTATGGCTTTGAAGGGAAGCAAGAGAAGAAAAGGATAGAAGAGAGAAAGATGGATAAAGGGAAGAGGGAAAAGAAGAATTTTCCCATATGTGGTAACTGTGGAAAGAAACACCCTGGAACTTTCCTGAAAGGAATGGGAGTTTGTTATAAGTGTGGAGGAAAAGGGCACAAAGTACGTGACTGAAAGGGTAAGAAAATGGTTTCAAATGTACAACGCTTCATTTGCAAGGAGTTTGGACACTACGAGAACCTATGTCCCAGTCATCAGACTATGCCGTAAATGATGCTATTGGATAATAATCAAGTTATGATACTACCACAGATGAAGAGGAATGATTAGAGTTCTTATGTTTATTATGTCAATTGAGTGTTTTATCAACAATGTACTTGTTATAATAATTATGGAGTATATAAGGATTGTACTGCAGTACTATTTCATTAAGGACTTGAGATTGTGTGGAACAAAGAAAAGTGACTCAATAGCAGGATAAATTTTTGGAAAATATATGGTTGAGAGAATGATAAATCATAATATAGTTCTGATACTGAGGTAGTGATTTTGGAATAATATGTGATTGTTTTGGATAAATTATATTGGATATTCTTGACTACCTTGGAACTGATTAATGATTTGTATATTCCATCATTGTTGGGGTTTAAAAAAATTTTGGATTAATGAATTATATCCAGCATTCTATATGGAATAAGGGAGCATGAATGTAATCAATAAGGAATATGGTAAAACATGATGAAGGTATTCATATTCTATTACGGGGTAAAAAGGATCTATATTATGTTTACCTTCCTTATAAATGTTGGACTGTGAGTTTAGACAGAAGTATTTTGGATAGTTCTAGTTTGGATTATTTTGGATTGCCATAAAAGGACAACCTGGAGGTCGGGCGGCAACCCGTCGCGTCCGGCAAGGCTGCAAGACTTGAACCCGCAACCGAAGGGTGAAAAGGGTGTATCACCTACCACTGGCCCACGAGATGTCCTGGATTAAATAATGTAGTTTTTATTAAAATATCTTGTTGATGAATTATAAATTCATTTATTTTGGAACCCTATATGAATAGTGTAAATAGAATTTTTGTTACATTCTATTATCTTTTAGAGTGAAAGATGAGTTTGTGGTAGAAATTTATTAATGGATAAAACTCTAATTATAAAGTAAGTATATCTCCTTATGATCTTAGCCAATCTCATAAATAAATTCCTCAATATTAAGAAAAGCAACTTAGAAGAAAAATGTTTTCCTAGATGGTACCTTAAATCATCACTAATTTATGGCTTTGGGATTGTTGGCCTTTTCATAGCCATGTTCTCTACCACTCTCCATCAGATAATTGATGGTTAGATTTTTCTTCCATATCCATATTTTCCTAAATGGAACCCTAGTATGTGTTATTTTCGGTAATCTTCATACTTTCGACTCTTTATTTTAAATAGAGGCCTCGTTAATTCATTTTTCAATGTGGGATTTCAACTAAGATATTTTGAAACGTCAAAAATGTGTTATCCCAATACCCTATATTTTGTTGAACCGATGGTACTTCAAATCATCATAGATTGATGAGTTTAAGGACCTCAATTATACACTTGTTTGTGATTGATGACCTCAATCACTACCTATAAATATTTACGTTTTTCCTCCGATTATATGTCTCTAATTTCCACTAATGTTCTCCTAATCAAGATCATAATTTGGTGGTGACCCTTTCATTTCTCTTTTCCTCATATTAAGACTAAATTTTAGTAACCCAATTTCCGATGTGGGTTTTCCCACAAATATATTATCTATTTTCAACCTTTTATTTTCGAAGAACAATTTAAAATTGCGAGGACGCAATTTATTGAAGGAGGGGAGAATGTAACACCCCAAGATTTCATAGTGTGTTATTTCTTCAAAATAATTCAATAACTTGCATTACACGCAACACCGAGTTCAATTGCACCATGACTTACGAAAAAAAATCCATTAAAAGAGGTCATGAATAGCATTAACTACATTTTTAACTTTATATAATCCTTATAATTTTAGAATCCATATTATGAGTTTCTTAGTCATAATGCAAGAACAGATTCATTTTCAGTATTGCACTTTTATCAACTTCTAATAGTGAATCCTTTTTAAATACAATATTTTAAACTTTTTGACTAAATGGGGACATCAAAAATTTAAAATGAAACACCCCAAGCTTCCACGGTACGTTTCCCTTTGAATAATGTGATAGCGTGTGTTGTACGCAACACCGAGTTCTAACACACCATAACCAATCAAACTAGCCGTTATAAATAGTAATACCTACTTTTTGAAAATATATATATTTTATATTTCAAAATGGACTTCATTTTTGGATTCGGAATATCGAATTTAGCCTAAGTTGAAATTTTGGTACATTTCGGATAACTTTCATATTTTGATGAATAGTGAAAATTACTAAATTTTAATTAAAAACAACTTTTTTAATCAAAATAATTAATAGTGATAAATTATGAATTTGAGTGGTTTTAAAGTATATTTAGAATATATTTTTACCATTTAATATAATGTTTGTCATTGGACATAATTTTACAATTAAACCGAACATAAACAAGTGTCAATCTTTTGATAGTTATTATCTCTTAAAAACACGCTTTTTGTTTTGACAGCGGGAATTAATTTTAAATTAATTTCTGCCACTTCTGTATTTTGAATTTAGGAAAATGGATTCCATATTTTGAATCAGGATGTTCAAATTGTGTAAATAGGTAACTTTTATTTTTAGACATTTTGAATAATTACTGCGGTAAATATTTTATTTACCATGGTTAAGGGTAAATCCGGTAAATAAGGGTTAAAAAATAATATTATAATAATACTAAATTACCCTAAAACGTGTCTTAACCCTATTGGTTGATACATGGTCGACCATGGGCATCTTTGGGTCGATTTTGGGACCCCATGGATCCACTTGTAAGTGATAATGACACTTTATTTTAATTAAGTCAAAATGAATACAAAAATGACACAAGCATATATCTTTTAGAAAAACAATTTTTACATAGGGTTATATAAGTTGGATTTTAGATTATAAATATTCATTAGAAAGATAAAAAGATTGCCTACATAATTATAGTTTATTTATAATTTTTAGACATTAAATAATTTATTTTATTTATGACACAATGATGATGTAGTAATTACTATAATAGTGAAAAATTAAAATAATTGATATTATAAATACCCAAAAAAATAAAAAATGAAACTTTTAATGAATTAAACTAATTTTCTAGGATAATATGATATATTAGGATTTATTTAATTGACTTTGTTCGAAGTAATAAATCTGTTATGAGTTTCACAAAAATCAACTATTGAATAGTATCAAAATTGACATAAAAGAGTTCTTAAAACAAATATTATATTATTAATTGATATTAAATTCCTAAAAATCTAAGGTTCGGCCAAGAGACTTATATAAGGATAGTTTCATCATTAATGGACCACTTGGGGGTCTCTTTGATGTATATAGTAAGTTTATTAACCATATTATATAAAAATACAAAGAGACATTGTAAAAGTGAAACTAATTAACTTAGAGTTAATACTTAAAGATAAGGTTAATATAAGTACCCAAACCTGTCTAAATTCTATTGGTTGAGTGGTTTTCGACCTATCCCCACCTTATCCTTTTAATAGTCAAATTTGGAGCCATTGGAAACCGAATATGAATTTATTATAAATAAATATTTCTAGCTTTTCCAAAGGTGCCCCTCACCCCTCTTATAAAAGGGCACTCCTCCTTATCATTTCTTCACACCTTCAAAGCCTTTTGGTTCGGCCAAACTCTGCCCAAATACTCTCCCAACATCCCTCACTACAACCTAGAGGACTTAGTTTGATCATAAAGCCAACCTAAGGAGCCCTTTTGATCAAATCAAAAGGAAGAACCCGAAGAAGAGGTAATGATTTCACCACCCTTTTCTAAGTTCATTTCTTCTTCCACTTCTTCTTCCTTTGTTCTTACCATTCTAAAATAATAAATCCAGTATCTCACATATACTGTGATGTTATTATAAGTATGGTACAACCATATTCATTATTCTATCCACCCTTTGAATAACATGTCACCATACGTGCGTACGTACGGCTTACCGTCTCCACGTCATGGTGTAATTGTTATTCAATATAATATTATTTGGATGGATATAATAATGATGTGTAACTCATGTAAATAATAAATATAACGTGTTAATGATTCTGTATATATGATATAACATTCATTTATATATTATTTTAATATCAAAAGAATGATATTGTCGCTCGTGCGTACGTACGGACTACCGTCTCCACGAACGCGATGAGATTCATTCTCCATCGTAACCATTCAAGTATAATTATCATTTGATGATTTAAAAATGATTTTTAAGGACTATATATCATTCTGGATATGAATAAGATACAACAACCATGGCTTATGTAACAAAACATATAAATAAAATGAGTAAGTTAACACCCGAAACGACGATAATTCTAAGATATTATTAACAAATCAATGTTAAAAGATCATATATGATATCATATTAATATATATGATTCTTGTATAATTTAATAACAATTATTTCACCATTATACAGGAGGTTAACCTACCCCAACAAAGGAAAAGTACAAGGTAAGGGTTATTTCACAATCTCTTCATTATCCGAGGTTGTTTATACGTAATAATCTACTGGGATATCTTTATCATCCACATCCATGTTTCTTAAAAATGTATTTCAAAACATTTTTACTATTTACAAGAATATGTGTTAAAGTCATTTATACCCTTGTTTGACTTTTTATAAGAGGTTTATAAAGGAATATTTCCGTCGTTTTCGAAACAAGGTCCTTTTTAACCTTTTCGATAGAATTGAGGTAAGAATGTTTTTTTTAACTTATACGGCGGGTGCGGTTATTTTACGCCGTTATAAAATCTTCAAAGCTTTCCTTACAAGCTTATAAGAATATTTTCAAAGAAAATGTTTTATTTTATATGGATCTTAAATGATTTCAAAATAAAAGGAGATATTTCTTTAAAAAGAATTTTGATTTCATCTACGTCAACATCCTTTGATGGATTTTAAGATTATTTGAAGTTGATTTATTATGATACAAAACTTCTATATTGTATTGAAGGTTTTGTGATATGTTTGACTATGGATGTGCTATTTTTATACCATTCATAGTTTATGGTGAAATTATTGACATTTCGTATGCTATATTTAATACGAATGTTTATGTTATGTTTAAACCTTTTCATATGGGAATGCATTGGACTTAATAAGTGACGGGTGGAGCCCGCTATAGCTCCTCGATGCATCGGTAGGTCTCATGAGACAAACTAGTGTCTTGGCACAAGGCCTTGACAAAATCTTATTTGTAGTCTTGGCACGAGGCCTTGGCTATGTGGTTATGATAGTCTGGCATTATGCATTCCAACATTATGAAAGTGGTTATTGATTTTTGCATGTGATTATTCAATTAGTAGAATATCCATGTGAATAAGTAAATGGAATTATTTCATTTTATTTATGCCATACCATGCTGAAAGTTCATATTTAAAAGGCTTTTGTTTTAGTTATACATTGCCTTAAATGTTTATTCTTATTTATGAAAGTTTCCACTATATTGTTATCCTTACTGGGCATTTGAGCTCACCCCTTTTCTATGTTTTATTTTTCCCAGGAAGTGAAGATGTAAGTTATGAATGACCTGCAGGGATATTATGAGGGGATTATAATGTGGACTGTGGAAACATTATGTTGTTGTAGTAGTTTTTCATTTTATGATGTAATGTAAAACTTATGAATATATCTAGTGTTTCCAAAGCTACTAAACCAATCGGTCTTTCGAGATTTGATCTTTCTTGTGATCATGCCAATGTTACGAAGTAATGCACCGACTCTGGGTAGCTGGGGTCGGGGCGTTACAACGTTCCCATAGGTGGCCTGGAATAAATAGTCTACATAACAGACTTGTTAGCCAAAAGATACTATTTTATTTAACTATGCATCCAATTCCCTTAGGTGGCCCTGCATAATTCAACCCCCTAACGGGTTTGTTAAATAATGGTAACATCATTCTTCGGAAATACTTCTTCAAAATTCCTTTTAGCTCTTTTTCATAGCATTTCTCAAATTCAAATATTCTTAAGTCATATCTTACATATTTTCCCTCATACTTGAGTATGGTACTATGTTTTCAGATGAGTTTTCAAGGAATTGAGTCAATTCTAATCCATTTCGGTCAAAGCTATTTCGACCTTAAACATTATCCTTTGTATGCCTGACATGCATGAATTTAAACTGCCAGATTTCTTGTTTTTCTTTTTCACCTCAGAGTCAAATCCTCTATTCTCTTCGGATCCAACTCTGAGGGGGGACTTTTGTTGATGCTCCTTTCGTCATAGAATCTAAAGATCAGAAAAGGTGAATATATGAGTCCAAATTGATTCATCCATTGAAGAAACATAAAAAATCGACAAAGAGATGAACAAGGAGAACATTTCCCATAGGTCGTGCAAGTTCCATCATGGTCGTGTAAGTACACTTGCGCGCCGCCTAGTGGTCGTGAAAGTACTTGTGCGCCACCCAGTGGTCGTGCAAGTATACTTGCGCGCCGCCTCATGGTCACCCATGTGACTTGCGCGACCTACATGATAACCACCTGGTAACCTCCCAAGGTCTTCTCTTGCCTATAAATAGACCCTGTGGGCCCCCCATTCGGGTAGGATTTTTTCCAGAAACTCATATTTGAGCTCTAGGTGCCCTAGTCTCTTCTCAAAGCTTCTGAAACACTTCTAAGGTAATTTCTTACCTAGAACGGAATATCTAAAGAGGGGGAGGAAGGCCTAAGTGTCGAAACTCATCAATACTTGCGCGCCTGAGTGGCCAGCCCTTAAGGGAAAAGGACCACACTTGCACGCCGCCTTACTCCTTCAATAGATCTTGCATGCCCTTCTTCTAGAAGAACCTCAAGATGATTATAAAGGCTTTAATGAGGAGTCTCTCAAGTATTACCTTTCTAGTTAACCATCGCGTAAGTACACCATGTGTCGTGCAGGCATATCTGCGCGACCAGGACCTGCGCGACCAGGACTTGCGCGCCCACGCAGTACCTGCGTGCATGCCAGGACTTGCGCGCCCCTACCTTTTTGGGTGCCTTTCTTGCCCATTTTACACCTCTTAATCCATTTACACCTTTTTTATTCAAGATTTAGTCTTCAAGACACTCTTCAAAGCCATTTATGGCATGATTTCTTGATTTGACTTCCTTATATGAAAGGAATTCTATGGAATATCTCTCAAAACCTAGTGATTTACATATCCTTATGTCACTAAAGATTGAGAGTTCATTCATTCAACCTCATCCTTTAAGATGAGAGAATCCTTAACCTGGGTCTCCTTTTCAGGAATAATCCCCAATCATAAATCCTCTAACTTGGTCATCCTCTTAGGAGTAAGCCCCAGATCTCCTAACCCGGGCTTCCTTTTTAGGAGTAAGTCCCAGTATCAAATATGGGTATCTTATTTAGGAGTAATCCCAATTCTTAAAATTCCCAAATCTGGGCATCCTCTTTAGGAGTAAGCCCCAAGTCCCTCAATTTTTGGTCCTCCTATTTCGGAGTAAGCCACAGATCCCCTAACCTGGGCATCCTCCTTAGGAGTAAGCCCTAGTCCCCTAATTTGGGCATCCTCCTCAGGATTAATCCCCAAACCTTAATCCTTAACATGGGCCTCCTTTTCAGGAGTAAGTTCCAGTCATAATCCCTTAACTTGGGCCTCCTTTTTAGGAATAATCCCCAGTCATAATCCCTTAAACTGGGCCTCCTTTTCAAGAATAAGCCCCAGTCATAATCCCTTAACCTGGGCCTCCTTTTCAAGAATAAGCCCTAGTCTTAATCCCTTAACTTGGGCCTCTTTTTCAGGAATAATCCCTAGTCATAATCCCTTAACTTGGGACTCCTTTTCAGGAATAATCCCCAGTCATAATCCTCTTAACCAGTCCTAATTTACCTTTGATCTGGGATTCCTTTTCAAGAGTAAAACCCAATCATAAGTCTTCTCCTAATTTTGGCCTCCTTTTCAGGAGTAAGCCCCAAGTTAGAGTATTCAAGATCTTCATGAAGAACATATACCTTTATGGACCCTGTTCCTGGATTTCTTCTCTAAAGTAAATCCTAAACCTTCATTTATCTGGGCAGTTATACATACATAATCCCCACATTATTTCTTATGATTTCATCTTTCATGGTACAATTGTCTAATTTCTTACCAATACCTCTTGTTTCTTACACTGAGCATGACTCACGTGAGCTTAGAGTGTAAAGGTAATTGTGACATCCTTCTTTGAGCCATCAATCATAAACATCATACTCCCTTACTCAAACTACATGGGTTCTGATTCCTTTTATAAACAAAGGATACGTAGGTAGCCCGTCTACGGGTTTGATCCCAACTCTAAAATAATCCATGTCCTTCTGAATGACAATAAACTTCAAGTGGCCCACTGAGTGGCTTTAAAACCAGCATGGTCATCATAATGACCAAGAGACTTCTGTATAAATGTGTCGAAGGGTACCATTAACCAAGAATCTCTAACAAATACAGATGATTCTCTATCGATGAAAAACCTCGAATACATACAAAAGATTCTCTAAATTTCCTACATATTTAATCATTGATTGTTAGATCTGAAGGAAAGATCATTTTATACTTGGTAATGTAATAAGGATTCACGAACATAACTTAAATCTATAAAGAGAGTCCCGGAGTAGACAATAATTCCCCTCAAAAAGGTGTGATGAGTCCGACCTCCCATCCTCTCGACCAATGAAAATTCCTAAGCCTAATCAGTCCACAAACTAATGAGAACCTACCTTTGGAAAGTAGGTCCGAATGGATGTGGAATCATTGGATGTTTATGGTTCTACGAACAAACCCGTTAGAAACTGATCGGAACGTTTGAACCTCCCATCAAGGCGGTCATCCCTGGATTCTGAGGGAAACAGCATCACGACCTCGAGGTGACCTCAGCAAACCAGTCATAATATCCATCATGATATCATCCCATTTCCACTAATTAATAGCTAGATGTTGTGAATTTATAGCTGGTCATTGCTGTATTTCCTTCACCTACTGATAGGTGGAATATCTCATAACAAAACCAGCTACATCTCTTTTCATACCCAACCACCAGTACTGATAGATTAAGTCATCATGCATATTGCTGATTCTAGGGTGAATTGTCCAAAATAAGGCATGAAAATCCCACATAAACTACTTGTGTATTTCCATTGGAACCCATATGTGACCATGGACATGTAGGATCTCATCCTCTCCCATAGTCCAACCAAGAGGTGGGTCCTGACCTTCCACACTCACCTATAGAACTAGGCCCTAGGAATATGAGATTTTCCTCATTATTAATTTTTCCAGAATAGTAGAGGTTACAACTAGATATGAAATAATGTTATTCCCCTGACCATCCATCACCTCCAAGTGCATATCATAAAACAAGGCCCTAATCTACCACTCGATATTGACTTGCTGAACTGCCTACATCTGAGTCCTTCTGTTCAATGCATCATCCACCGCATTACCCTTCCCAAGAATTTAGGCATGATCATAGTCAAAATACTATAGGCATTAAACCCAAATTCACTATATCATATTTAGATCACGCTATTTAAAAATGTACTTGAATCTTTTGGGGTCCATATATACCAAAAAATTCTCTCCCAGTAAATAATATCTTCAACAGAAAAAAGCATGAACAACAACAGCTAACATGATATTGTTTGTTGGGTAATTCCTCTTATTTGGCCTCATCTATTGAGATGCATACTCCATGAATCTATCCCCCAATATCATAAAATCTACAATCCTAATACCTGATGTATCACAATAAACATTGTACATCATGTCCTGCTCTAGTATAATCAGGATTGGTGTTAAATTAAATCTCCCTTTCAACTCTTGAAATGTTTTCTCATAGGTATTCATCCATAAAAAAATCACACCCTTACTTTCCAAGCCTATAAGTAGTGATTTTAGGATTTAAAAGTATTGTATGAAATTCCTGTAATATCCAAATATCCCCAATAACTCTATATGTCAAAGACTTTTTTTTAACTGGTTCCCACAAACCTACAACTATCTCTTTCTCTGGGTCAACTAATACTCTTGACTTTGGGATAATATGACCTAGTAAGTGAGTCTTATCCATCTAGAAGTGGAAATTTCAGAGATTATTATATAACTAATTATATCTCATGTATCTAATATGATCTCAAGATGTTTGGAATTGTCATGTAAATTGTGAAAATACACCAAGATATCATCCATGAAAACCACCACAAATGAGTCCAAATATGGATGGAAAACTCAGTTAATCAATTTCATGAAAACTTCCATCACATTTGTGTGACCAAATGGATAACTATATATTCATATAGACCATAACTTCTATGAAAATATGTATGATGTATGTATGTAGGTCGAACACTCACCTGGTGATATCTAGATCCCAAGTCAATTTTTGAGAACACCCGAGCTCCTAAAATCTAATCCAATAGGTCATCTATCTGGATAAAAGGATACCAGTTCTTAACCATCATCTATTTAAATTTCTGGTAATCCACACATAGACTAAGGGTATTATCCACCTTTTTCTCAAAAAGGACCAGTGACCCCCATAGAGAATTTTTGGGTCATATAAACCCCTTTGCCTCCAAATACTTTAATTGTATCTTAATCTTGAGTAACTTCATTTTAATTTTCCTATAATGAGGAATAGATATCGATGTAGATCTTAGAAACAGCTCGATGGAGAACTCCACCTCTATCGCGAGTGATAAACCAAAAAATTCATCTAGGAAGACATCCCCAAAATGATCAACCACTGGAGAAAAGTCCTCCTGACATGTTCCTTGATCATCCAGATACAAACTAGAAATCTAGGTTGTCATCCCACAAATCCCATGATGCTTTGGTCCATATCAACTCTCATGGGAATCCCATTTAACCTTTTGAGTATAAAATACACCCTATTGTGATGTGAAAGTCACCCTATAGTGATAGTAGTCAATGTAGTCATGATAATCTACTAGCCATTCCATTCTGAGTATGACACGAAACCCTATGATATATCGGAAAAAAGATCCTAGATGAACTATCACCCACCAATTTCAGGGGGTCTATCACTGAACTAATTTACATCCTCTATCCTGATCCCTAACAGATTGTGGAGCATCATAACAACCTCATAAAAATAAATCAAAATCCCAAGGCTCTCCGCAATAGGTATATATATAAAAATATGTTATGCACCTATTTCAAAAAGAGAAGATATAATATTAGAGGCTAATAAGATCGTAATTCTCACCATAGATAGACCAGTACCCTTCTCCTTAGGTGTAGGCTTTACAGAATATATATGTATTAAACTGTGGCCATGTGACACAACCTCATTACCTAGAGAAATCCCACTTTGTTGTATCAGTGAAACTGATTCCTATCTTCCTTGACCATGACCACCACCACCTCAGTCTGATGAACTAGAGATACTCCACCTCCATGCCTAATCTGTAGCTATGAAACCTAGTCCCAAACCTAGTTTCGAAGATGATCCCCTACCACTCACCATTAGAGGGAAGGTCCTATAGAAATGTTGCTCGTGGCCCATCCTGTTGCAAGATTAGTACTTGAATGGTTCATGATAACACTAATTCCTCATGTGTCCCCATATACCACATTGGCTACAGAAGACTACACTACCAACATTAGCGGCATGGCTAGTACTCAACTCATAAGAAGCCTCAAAACTGAACATCCTAACTAAAGATGTTGAAACAATAGATCTTGATATTGTACTGGTATGTTATATTCCCCAATATTCCCTTAGGTTCTGCTCCATAATTATCATCTAATTTATCATCTCAGTAATAATAGACAACCTGAACACATTGACCTGAGATCTAAAAGCATGTCAGGGGACTTCCTTAGAGAATCTCACCCTTGATGCCTCGTTATCAAGGTATATCGATGTAAAACACTATACCTTTGTAAAGTATTCTAAATACTCCATAACTGTTATTCCACTGTGCTCCAAATGCATGAACTCACTATCCCTCTCTTCTCTCATAGTCTCAAGAAAAAATTAATTAGAGAATGTGGTTTGGAAATCCAACCAAACCATGTCATGTAGCACATCATCCTGGTTCAAAAAATCAAACTAATTCTTTATTTCTCCCCAAAGAATAAAATTTATGAGCTCCACTCTCCTCTCAAGTAGTGTATCCATATTCTCAAACATCTATAGAGTAGTCTCACACTACATATCAGTAGCTCATGGACCATCATCCCCAAAAATGTGGGAGGATTTTTATACTAGAACAAACATGTCATCTCGGACATAGATGATGTAGGCTTCAGTTCTCCATGAAAAGTCTTCACGAAGATTTTAAATCTCTCATGGAACTATACCTTAGAACCTATGTCTGGAACAACTATTAGTTCCTCATCTAGCACTATAGGAGGGTTCACTAGTATCCCATGGCCCACCACCTCTGAACCTTTATCGTCTCCAACCTTATGGCATAAAACTATAGGTTATTGTAGTGGAATGCCTATATAATTCCAAACACACACCACAAAAAAAAGAAAAATAAAAAATTTCATAGATAAAATAATAGGAAAGGTAAAAACTGCCCTATAAATATATTGAACCCCCTTATCCTGCTCCTAAATTCAGGACTGTATAAAAACAAAAAAATGTAAAAATCACCAGAGACACTAGATAGTACCCACTCAAAATTCGATTTAAGGTCAAGTCTTTCTTTCATAGTTTTCAACTTCAATTTCATTTTCATATTTATTTCACATTTTATTTTAAATGGATAAACCAAAAGTTTCACCACTTTTGATCCATAAGGGCCCATACTCTTTTTGAATATAAATATAGACTCAACTTAATCCATACCATAACATGTTTCAGTCCATGTGACTCTTGGTCCATGACTCAACGTGCCAAAATTGGCTGCTTAGGCTCTCTGTTGTAGCCTAATCAGGAAAACACTTCTTAGATTAGGATAGGCACTCTAAGTACCAACCATGTTTTCCAATTTCCTACAAAAAATATCTATCAAAATAATAGGTATATCAAACAAGACACATATAAAAAATTCATGAAAAAAAAAGAAATGCATCCTATATGGAGTGACATATTTAATGGCATGTGAAATCTAGTAGGTGACTAAAATGTTGCATTAGATGGCATAGCCTCATCTCATCAGGTTACAAAAAAATATAACCCATAATCATATCAATTATAACATCAAAATTCAAGTACATCACCCAATGGTGGAATCAAATCAACTATAATTTCCAAAATCTAGAAAATATCAATTTTTATTCAAGGAATTTTCGATTTTTCTTATATGTATATTAGATAATCCTAGGAATATCACATTACCATATTCTAATTCCTTTATATACCCTTTCTATTATCTCAAAAATAGTAAATCCAAAAAATGAACTTCTCTAATACAACTTTGTAACATCCCAGACTTGGAT
The DNA here is from genome assembly GCA_963277665.1 of Viscum album. Taxonomy (NCBI): domain Eukaryota; kingdom Viridiplantae; phylum Streptophyta; class Magnoliopsida; order Santalales; family Viscaceae; genus Viscum; species Viscum album. Next base: position 1,505,631,353 of record OY728133.1, read on the forward strand.
TACACTAAACAATGCCCCAACCTCAGTTGGTTAGATGGCCTCAATCGTATCTCCCTAAAGACTAGATGCTTCCGATAAGTAGTGAGGGACTTGGTTGTGTTTGTGGGGATATTATGTCCTCTTTTCATAGTGTGAAATAGTTGTAACAGACATACTAATCAATAGAGGAAATAGTAAATTAATTAGATAATATATAAAAATCTAAAATATAGATATATATATATATATATATATATATATATATATATAACAATTATAGAAGTAATATCATATAAAATTATAGTCATTTAATGTATCTATAAATCATCAAAAATAAGTATACTATAAATAGTACAATACATGTAAAAAAATAACAAAAAGAGCAAAAACTGTCTTATATAGCATCACGAGACTCAACTTAGTCATGTTCTCCCCTTCTTCTAATCATGGAACACAGTCAATAATTGAACTGAGGGTGCTTTCCTCAGTCACTACCTATATCTATAATGTCTGTCTGGGTGCCCAATGGTGGCCTAAACATGGTGTGAGATACAATCCCAGTATTCCACCACCCAAAGTGTCTATAACAAAGCTAATTTGTTCAATTAAATCTAAATAAGAGTTAATAATATAACTGGTATGATAGTATTGAAAGTAAAGTTCCCATAGAAAAATTAAACAAATAAATAATCACGTTCATCAATACAAGGCTCCTTGAAAAATAAGTGAAAAGATCCTATAACAAGGAAGTTGTAAAGTAAACAGAGTTAAATATCATTTTCATGTCATATACACAATATATCATATCACCATGGCCTTTTCATATAACCTATATATCATATCCATCATTCCAAATACATATAATCAAACATGTCACATTTACCATGGTCGAGCCATAAAATCCAAAGTGTCAGGCCCCATGGGGCCAGATCCAAGGTATAAAAGACCAAGTAATCCTCATCTATCCCATGATAATCTTGATGTAAACTCAATAATGACAATAGTGGAGTCCAAGGATCATGTCAACAGAGCATGTCTAATGTGATTCCAGTAAACCAAATCTAAGGGGTATAAATGCCTTTATAATTATATGGAATAAAGATCCAAGAAGCATAAAATTCTAAGGTATCTTCTACCATAAAACAAGACCCATGGTTGAAACTTCAATGGCATCTAAATGGAATCAAGATACATGGTATACCAAACAAGGAATCCATTATCATTTCAATTCACATTTCATTCCATTCATCATTTAACAAGAATTCAAGTCCCATGAGTATACCAACTCATGTAGAAATTCACATTAAACTACATTCAATGAGTTTATTCACTCATATAACAATCCATAAAAATCATTCAATCAATTCAGGAAAGGTATGTCATGTCAACATATGGAAAAGGATGCATCACCGTCTCCTAATTAATAAATTCAGTTCAATTCATTTATAAATGGGATTCCTCAAATTAGTAAAGCTCAAATAAACACCCCATTGGTGGTTTAACAATGGTAAATCTCAAAGGCACGCCTCATGGGTGACCTTGGTTGGGGTAACAACTTCCAAAAAGTATCATGTATCTAGTGGGAATCTCTAATAGGTCCCAACATGTTTTATTTAATTATTCAATTCATCTTACTATTGCACCCGAAATTTTATCAGGCGACATAATGGAAAATATCTCTATAAAGCACCAAACAATTAGGGAAAATTATTTACCACCTATCATAGGTCTTTAGTAGAGTGATCATCCAATATCATCTTCTGATTCGACTCAAATCGAATGAAAAATAAGGAAAGGATAAAAAACCCTAAAAATATAATACATTGGCTTACACCTAAATAACTTCATCAATCTTAATTCAAATGAATAATGACAAAAAAGGAATGGATTAATCACTATCATGAATCCAATGATATTTCCGGTGCTCGATTCCAATTTTAGATGGATAAATGGTGGAAAACCCTACAATTTAGATTCAAGGAGGTATCTCAATGTTTAGAAATCCAGGGATAAGAATAAATAAAAAGGGTAAAGTTTTAAATAGATTTTTAATGTAAATTTATTAATTTTACATAAAATAATGGTCCATATGGTTTGGGTGCATGTTTGTCCAAATATTGTGTCAACTGTGTTCCATTTACTGTAAGAAGAGAAACCTCGTATGGTAAGTGTGCACGGTTTTCCAAACCCTGTGAAAAATGTATCTCATCCCACTATCAAAAAATACAGAGGTCATTTCATGGGTGGGTGCCTCTATCAGCATGATTTCCTCAAACCATGCAACCTATAGCACCCCACTATCCAGCCTCTCATAGTTAGTAGTATCCATGAGACCTACCCTGTACGATTTCTACTAACCTCGCGACCTATCCCAATTTTCCAATAAACCGTGATCCGGGATCTGAACAGGCCTTGAACACCCCCTCATTCCCCTATGAACTCAAATGATATTCACATTAGTCTTTAATTAATATTTTAAACCAAAAAATATATCCTTGTCTCGTATAAAAATATTGGATATTACATTATCTTTAAAATGTGAATTTGGGTTGTTTATTAAATTCTTTGAAAACTATGTTATTGGTATGTTTTATAAACTATGAAAAGGAGTGATTTTCCATGATTTATATTGAATTATATACAATTTTATCTCATGCCTTATGTTTTTTTATTTGATCATTATTGGTTTATTTTATAAATTTTGCTAATAAAAGAATTGGTGGGATCCTAATATGATTGTTTGATCACACCCTACATATAATTTTGGGTTTATATAGATATTGTTTGGTCTAATATAGGTAATGTAAAGGTGTCATAGGGCAGTTCCATGTTTTCTCTTTAGTAGGGTGTGGAAGTATGGAGGTGACTACATGTCACATGGAGTTGGTTTTTTAACTAATTTAGTACTTTGGTTTTTTTCTATGGATTTTGGCACCTTTTTTCCTTTACTTTTGTATCTCCTTAACTATTTATCATATTTTCATACTGATACTCTTTTTATTTTTGTTTTCCCATTTTGATTTATTTTGTGGTTAAATCATTCCCATATGTAGTTATTTGATTCTCTAGTGCTTTTCCCTATCCCATGGAAATCAATAATGCTCTTTAGTATATATCAAGACTATCTCATGAAGAGATTAGTTGGTAAATTTAGTTTGGTTCATGAAAATTTGTTATCAAAGTGTGATTTTTTTAGTTTCCATTTCTAGTATACAAGTTAGGATATCTTGGTAGATAGTATATAGGAATATGGGGACATAAGGGGTATGTTTTGAATTATTTTTTGTCCAAATCTCATCATGGTGATTGTTAAGTTACCATAGATGGTTAGGGAATGTGCCTTTTTAGATTTAAAGTGTTTTGATCTTAGACATTATTTTTCTATGTATCTTTATAATTCAGATTGGCTTCTTTTATTGTAAAATATAATTGGTTCTTGGACCTCATGTTCTTATGTCCTTTTTCCTATTGATGTGTATTTACACACCCTCTAACTGACTTCTAATGGTTCCTCGGGTGGGTGATCCAAGTTAACCTCAGTAGTTAAACCTTATTATTGATCAAAATTTCATTAAGGCAGTTTTGTACACAGTCTGCACTATGAACCAAGGAGTGGTTCCTTCCCTAGTTCAGGCTAGCATGGTGGAACCTTTATGGTATGAGGACATGAATTTTTTCAAATATTTTATTCATTAGAAACTATCTCTCTTCTCAGGAACAAATTTTCTTTAAGATGTGGGAGGGTTTGTTACGAAAGATCAAAAGGGATTTTGAATTCTTAGAGGTAGGTGATTCCATCAAGGTGAATTGTTTTATTTTCAAACATGAAATTTTTGAGTAGAAGATGGTGGGAATAGTTTTTTATCATATAAGTAGGAGTTATTATAGTGGAAATAATTTAATTCCATCTTCATCCATTAATTATTCCCAAAGTCTAGGACGTTGGATAGTACAATGTATTTTTCAAACTTTGGAAAGGGAATCATACAGTGATGAAGTATGATAATAATTTTGTTGAGATTGCCTTTTTCTTACCTAAGGTTGTATCTAATTAGAATATGAAATATCATATGTTTTTTATGGGTCTTCGGTCATATATATGGTCATAGGACATCATGTTAAATATTTCCACCTATCTTGAGGTGGTGGATAGGGCATTGATGGAAGAGATTGAACTAGTGGGTAAGTTGGGATTGATCATAGTTACTCTTATCTATGATAGTATTTTTATTGTATCTTTTAACATTAATAATAATAAAAGAGAGTCATGTAGATGCAAATATGGTGGTGCTTCACAAAATTATTTTCCTATACCATCATCAACGGTTAGTCTCTTGAATTTTTTTCAATGTGGCCAGATGAGGTACACAAATAACTTTTGTACCATGCCTCCAAATACATGCAAATCATGTGGATAGAATGGTCACCTAAAAAATGTTCTATAAAGATTTTTATTTTCTATCCAATAGTATAGGTTTATCAGAAGCTAGAAGATCTATTATGTACTCTGATGCTTCATGTATAGAAGGGTTTATCCATAGTCCCCTAAAATGAAGCAGTTACACATAGTGGATGAATATCAAATGGAAGTTGATGTGGGTCATACTACTATTAGAGGTACCATTTCTGTTACTTCTGCCTTATTGAATGATTTATTTGATAAGGTTCTTCTCACCCATTTATATTGACTCGTATGCTGGATATTTTAAAACATACAAGGGAACTCATTACATTATTTATGGAATTGTTGATTCCTCTAGGAATGAAGAAGGAGAAGGGTTTCTAATATTCCTCATGCTCTTTATTCCTGTGAGATATAGTAATGTTATGGGATTTTCTTGTTATCAGATTCTACCTCTTTAAAGTTATTATCGATATGGACTAGTTAATATATCACAAGGATCAAATAAATTATTATCATCAATGGGTGTCTCTTAATGATCTCAATGGGAATTCATGTATGTTTCAAGGTGAGTAAAACTAGAGGTACATTCAGGTGGGACCTCACATCCCATTTCATGGTAGGTTGTTTCAGTTATCTATGGTTGAACTCATACATGAATCTTTTAGTGGTGATATTACTTTGAAAGTCAATGAGTTTCCTAACATTTTTAAGATAACTTTTTAGATTTTCCTCCTGAAATAGAGGTAGAGTTTTATATTAACCTCATGTAAAGAACTCAACTGATAATGATTCCATATTATAGTATGGATCCAACTGAATTGAAAGAGATTAAAATTGAATTGGAAGATTATAAATACAAGGTATTTATATTACCGAGTGTGTTACCTTGCGCATCCCCTATGATCTTTTCTAAGAATGATGACATGAATATTTGTTTGTATATTGATTATGGGAAACTAAATAAAGTAATGGTTAAGAATGAATATCCATTTCCTTAAATTGATTATATATTCAATCAATTGAAATTGGAAATGTGGTTTTCTAAAATTGATCTTCGTTCTTATTATAACTAGTGAAAACTTAAGGAATCAGATATTCTAAAGACCACCTTCCGGAGATGGTATATCCATTTCAATAACCTCATAATGTCTTTTGTCCTAACTAACACACCTCTTGTAGTTATGTAATTGATGAACCGGATTTTCCACCAGTATATTGAAATTTTTGGTGTGGTGTTCATCGATAAAATTGTGGAATATTCTAAAACTAAATAATATCATGTGTTTCACTTGAGAAATATTTTACAAATCCTATGGGATCACCACATGTATGAAAAATTATCAAAAATATGATTCTATATTAGAGAAGTTAAATTATTGGGTCACATGATCTCAAAACATGGTATATCAGTTGATCCTAAAACATTTAGGGTTTTCATTTCATGGGAAGAACAATGAATCATCTTTGAGATTTGAAGATTCTTGGGTTTAGTAGGATACTATAGATAGTTTGTTAAAGGATTTCTTGAAATATTCCCCATGTTTGAAAAATCTCACCCAGAAGTGGTGAAGTTATTGTGGGATTCGAATTATCAATAATCCTTTGATGAGATAAATGGATGTTTGAACTCATCACCTATTCTAACTTTATTAGAGGACTATTAGGTAAATGGGGTTTATTTTAATGATTTGGATGTAGGCCTGTGATGTATACATATACAAGTAGATCATGTGTTGTTCTATGTATCACATCATCTTTGACCTCATGAGAGAGATTACCCCACTCATGATTTATAACTTACAGCTATTGTGAATTATCTTAAAATTAAGCACCACTATATTTTTAGTGAAAAGTGTATTATTTAATATTATCAGCATAGTTTTGGATGCCTCTTTTCTCAAAAACATTTTAACCTTCAACAGAAATAATGTGTGGAGTAACTATAGTCATTTCACTTTGTCATTTCCTATACTCTTTGAAATTATAATGTGATTGCAAATTCTCTTAAAAGGAATTATCAATCTTAAACTATGAAGAAAGTAAAGGATGAATAGAATTTTATGGGAATCTTGGTTTATATACACTTATGAATCAAGGAGGAAGAGTTCGGTACTATTCTAGAAAATTTCCATCTAAGATCCTCTCTCCTTGAGATGATTCTCAAAGAATAGGGTTGAGATAACAAATTTTGGAATGTTAGAGATACTTTATATAGTGGGATGACTATATGTTGGTAGTATTTCTCCAAATAAGGTATCTTTTTTTGGAAATTGGTTCCTTATTAAATAAACCATGAGGAATGTTGTGTTATAGGATTATCATAATTTTTTTAATTATTCACCCTAGAACATTAAATAAGTTTTATGACATGATGATTCAGTTCTAGTGTCCTGGTATGAAATGGGACATAGCCGACACTATAACTCAATGATACACATGTCAGTAGGTAAATGTTGAGGAACAAAATCCTTCTTGTTTTCTTTATCCTATCCTTATTCTAACATGAAAATGGAAGTATATTTTAATGGATTTAATTATTTGTTTACCTAGAACTCTCTGAGAAAATAACTCTATTTAGGATGTGATTGATCAATTGACTAATTCAACACATTTAATTTAGATTTTTGATACAGATAAATTGGAATAATTGGGGAATTTTTATATGAAATAGTTCATAAGTTTTCATGTAATTCATATTTCAATTGTCACAAACAAGGACCCTAACTTTACCTTACAATTTTGGAAGGGCCTCTAGGAGGAAGTGGGATCTCAGTTTAAGTTATGCATGGTATATTATTCCAAATCAAACTAGAATACAATAATATATAAACAAAATTTGGATGATTTTCTACATGTGTATGTTTTAGGATTCAGTGGTTCTTGGGATACCAACTTGGGGATGGTTAATTTTTTTTACAATAATAGTTACCAATCATCCATTGAAATTGCACCTTTTAAAGCTTTATATGGATTAACTTGAAAGTATCTTCTATATTATTCTATGGTTGGTGAATTTTCCTTGATAAGAATAATCTTGGTTAAGGATACAACAGTAAATGTCCATATAATTCATTAGTGTGTGGTGATAGCTCAAAGATGGTATAATTATTATGAGGATATCCGTCCTCGTCCATTAGAATTTTTATTTACTGAATAAGTGCTCTTGAAATTATCTCCCAAGTTGGGTCACCAATGGATTAAAGGATAAGGAAATATTACTCTTATATAGTGGGAATTTTTTAGATCATTTATCTACTTAGAAAGGTTTCATAACATTGGCTTTATCCCCTCAATTATCTTTGATCCATAATGTCTCTCATATGTTTCAAATAAAGAAGTATTATCCTGTCCCATAAAATGTTTTTAATTGGGATGACCTCGATATAAAACCTAATATATCTATAAAATAGAAACTAGTTTGATTTTTTCATTCTTGAGTGAAGGTTGTACATGGGAATTTTATGCCACAAGTTCAATTTTTTTGGTAGTACAGGTCAAAATCGCATGTGATTTGGGTTCGAGAGTCTATGATGATGAAGTATATATAGGTCCAGAATATTTATTAGCCTTTCTTTCCCATTTGAAAGTTTCTGGTGGTTCAGGAGATGTTTCATAAATTTTATAAGTTGATTTCATATATCCAAAAGGCTCGAGAGATAGGCAAAGGCCTTCTCCCAACAAATTATTATATAAAAAGATAAACAGTACAGAGCAACTCAAAAAATGGGATCCTTACAAATCTCGGTGTGAAAAACACCATCACAATCATTCCTAACCAAACTATAACAGTAGTTTGGCAGAACAAAAGACCAACTGGAACTAACCTCCATGATAGCCCTTTTGGAGAGGGCATCGGCAACCTGGTTTGCTTTACAATAAGCATGATAGAAATCAAGGCATAACCATTCAAAAAGATTCAGAAAAGAGATCCAAGTAGACAACATCCTCTGTGGAACATTCTGGGATCGATCCTTCAAAATCTGGACAACAACTGAAGAATCTGATTCCAGCCATACTCTACGCCAACCAAAATGAACTGCATACCGGATGGCCTTAATCATCGCCCATAGTTCTGCCTCAATTGCATGAGCATGCCCAACATAGTGGAAGAAGCAGCCTTTAATGAAGCCCTAATGGGTTCTGAAGACTCCACCACACCCAGTAGGACCCGGTGCACCGGAAGCCACCCCATAGACATTCACCTTTAACCAATCAGAGATGGGCGGAATCCACCGAATGTAATTCAGAATTCTTGGCTTCTTTTCCCTACCACTAACACCAAGAGTTCTAAAAAGAAGAAAATCAGAAATATCATTGTTCATGGAACCTGTTTGATTCATCGAAGCATGTTTAATGCTTCGATGAATCACCATGACCCCTTCATAAAAGTTGGGCATTCCATTATTGAAGATCGTTCTGTTCCAAGACTTAAATATGTAAGATATAACCAAGACAGTGGCAGCAAGTAGCAAGGATTTCAATTAATCACTGAATGCAGACTAGAGGAAAGAGCAGAACAGGGATTCAATTGAGCAAAAATTGAGACAACATTGAAATGTTTCTTGCAGGAAACTCCATAAACGAGCAGAAAAATTGCATTCAATGAAAAAATGCATAAGGGATTCATCACCCTTAAGGAAGAGGAAACATATCGAAGTAGAGATGATACCTTCATGCTGTAAAGAAGATTGGATAGGTAAATGGTGCTTTCAGATTCTCTATATTAGTATGGAATCATTAGGGAAAATATAAGGCCTGTAAATAGCCTCCACCCACGAAGGTATGCCAGTTGGAATGCCACATATAAGCTTTTAGCAGTCCCTACTAAAGGAGGATACATTAAGAGATGGTTTCTAGATCAAAACATAAGTTTCAACATAGGCATAATTAATGATCTCAAAATATAGAGTAATAGGAATAAAGTCATAACCAACAGTATTCCCCTAAAGGTCATATATGGCCAGACTTTTCAAAGCAGGTGGAATGATGGCAGAATCTTTAATAGGAGAGGATAGCCATGGAGTGTTCCAGCAATTCAAATGTGAGCCAAGGAAGACCAGGCATACAGATTGAGCCGTAATATTAGAATATGTGATTCTAACTGAAGACCAAACTGAAGATTTCAGATTCATAAATTTTCCATTTTGCAATCTATCAACAAACCTGCCAACAAGAAATTCAAGGAAAAAATCAGGCTTGGCCAAAAGTCTCTAGGTGAAGTTTTTAAGTAGGGAGTCATTGAATATTCTGATATCCTTAACTCCCATTCCTCCCATGTTCACTAGTTTTATAAAGTCTTTCCAAGAAACAGTGACAAGTTTTCTTTGATGTGTTGAACCAATCCAAATAAAATTACGAATCAATCCACTCAATTCCTTGAGAAGGGATATTGGCCATCTATAAACAGAAAAAAAATATACAAAAATAGAAGTGATAACATAATTTACAAGGAAAATTCTACCATCTTGAGACATAGTCTTTCCTTTCCAACTTTCCAACTGATTGCTAATTTTCAGAGAAATTCACTCCAAAAAAACATGTTTCACCCTTCCCCAGAATAGAGGGATCCCCAGATAATTAAAGGGAAACTCCCCTATTTTAACCCCAAGTTTACGAGCAATCCTATTTTATTTCAAAATTCAAACTCCTTCTCCAAAAACAAAAAAGGATTTATTCCAACTTATTACCTAGCCTGAAACATCTTCATAATGTGAAAATATACTCTTGATGCAGGAGATAGTTCCCATGTTGGCCTTACAGAACAGAATTATGTCATCAGCAAAAAGTAAGTGTGAGGGAGAAAAGGAGTTCCTACCAGCTCTCATTCTTTGATAGAAGCCTGTATTGACAAGATCATTCAAACACACACTAAGATAGTCTTCATCCATAGAGAATAGGAGCCCAGATAAGGGATCACTTTCCTGACTTCTCTAGTGCATTGAAGGAATCCCCTAAAGGATCCATTGACAAGAATGGAGAGACTAGAACTTCTCAGAATGGAGGATACCATTTCAATAAATTTCCTTGAAAATCCATGCATCTTGAAAATAGTGAAGATGAATTCACATAGTATAATGTCAAAATCCTTTGATATGTAAACCTTCAACGCCATATTCTCATTTTTTACTTTACCCTTCATAATGTTAATGCATTCTGATGCAATAAAGAGACAATTTTGAATATTTCTACCAGGTACAAAGCCAAAATGATTTTCATAAATAAAATTCCTAGAAACATCACCTAATAGAATTTCCATGATCTTACTAATTACTTTAGGAATAGAATTCCCAATAGAAATAGGCATAATTTATTTGATATCCAATGCATTGTCTTTCTTCGGGATCAAAGCAATAAAATTGGAATTCATTTCAAAAGGCATAAAAGATTGTTGAAAGAATTCCCCAATAGAATTAATTACCTCAATATGGATAATATCCCACTAAAACATAAACAATTTGTTAGTGAATCCATCTGGACCAGCAACACTATCCATATTCAGGGAGAATAATGCATTATGGATATTTTCTTAGGAAGGAATCTTAGTGATTTTTTTCTGATTGTCATCCAGACTTGATTCAACACATCTGATTATCTTTCTCAAGTTATTCACCCCAAGATCAGAGTATAACTTCTCAAAGTGACAGGTCACAACATTAGCAGTGTCATTTTCTGATGTGAGAAAAGTTCCATCAATCATAATATCCTTAAGAGTTCTCTTGATATTTTTCTCCCTATGAATGCAGTGAAAGAATCTTGAGTTTATATCCCCATCCTTCAGCCATTTGATGTTTAACTGATTCCAATACAAATTTTCATTAAGAGACAATAGATTATCAAGCTTAGAGTATGATTGTATCTCTTCTTGATATGGGACATCCTGGTACATATTTCTTTGCTGACATGCTAACAGATTGGATTCAGGCCCATTGATATCATTTTCAACATTGGAGAAGGATTTTTTACTCCATTCTTTGAGTCTAGCCTTGACAATTTTCAGCTTAGAGATCAAGATGTGCAAGGAACTTCCTACAACATCAATTCTCCATGCCTCCATTATTATTTCCCTACATCCTGGTACAACCAACCATGCATTTTTGAAATTAAAGGTCAAAGGGGATGACCTCAAAGTGCTAAAACAGAGATCAACCAAAATGGGATTGTGATCTGAATGTAATCTTGGAAGTGTTATGCCAGACACCTATATTGTGTCACTTCTGTCGTTCATCAGCACTAGGAATCTATCCATCTTACTTGTCTTCCTCCAATTAATAGTATATCTGCTCTAGGTAAAGTCTGCACCTGATATGGGAACTTCATTCAGACTACATTGATCAATACAGTAATGAAAATCCTTGGCTGAAGCTCTGCAGAAGTTACTTCCTGTTTTTTCCTCTAGCCTCAGAGTAGTATTAAAGTCACCAAGTAGGATCCATCTACTAGACATATTCTCATATATGGAGAGTGAATTGTTCCATAATGATCCCCTTATGATGTATTGGTTGAAGTCATAGACCAAAGTTACATAGAGGGAATTAGACTAATGACAGCAAAATAAATTTATAGCATGTTGATCAATCTAATAAGAATCAATGATGATACTATTGTGTTTAAGGATCCATAAGGACTCATTGCCATTATCTGTCTAATTGGTAGAAACCAGGGAATACAAAATAGTATTCCAATTAAAGTCCAAGCATCATGAAAAATTCATTCTTGGTTCAACAATACCCAATAAAATGGGCTTATTGGTCATGATCAAATGCTTCAGGGATCTGACCGTGAGAGAGTTCCAAAGACCCTGGCAATTCCAAAACATTATCTTCATTGATTGGAAGACCTCTTCCCTGTGCAGGGTCTAGCATAGCTTACATTTAGGAATTCTTTAGGGTCTGATTCAACCTTATCCATTGATTCACTGGGTACATCTCTAACCTTGGTAGATTCACTATCATCATCAGAGAGAGGGATAAACATATTTTCAAAACTGATAGGTATATTTAAGGAGGCAGGAAGCTTCCATTTTCCCACCTTTGATAATGGTATCTGGGAGAACTCATCTGTAGATTCCTTATTATTGTGCCCTAGTTGATCTTATCCTAAAGGGGGTTCATGAGTTATTGAGTCATGTATATGTTGTTCACCAGATCCCTCATTACTGGGTGAATCAAAGTTCTCATGTTCAACTGATATCTCCCCAGAAGGATTGTGACTTGAGTCATCATGACTATCAAGAACATAAAGATCAACATCCTCTATATGTGCCTCATTACCATGATCCTAATTACCCTAAATATCTGTATTATCATCCAACATATTCTGTGCATCCTTATTACCTCCATCCTTATCAACAGTCACCACCAAAGAGGGATCCTGGAAGGTATTCCCTGATCCATTGATCCCATTCCCAACAATGGGAACATTAATAGCATTTGATTCCAAGGTAACATCCTGATCCTCCACATTGTCATTCCTTGACCACCCCTTGTTTACAACATATGTATTTGAACAGCCCTGATCAATTATCTTCTTTCGACAACTACCATCATCATGCCCTCGGATATTGCATAGAGAGAAAACCTTATTTCTGTTTCATTCAGATAATGTGTGTCCAAAAATATGGAAATTGAGACAAAAAATTGGTTTCCTTTTATATCCTATCTCAAGATTTATACTATCTTCCCTAGTGGTGAAGACAACCTCTTCCACTAGGGTGTTTGAAATGTCCACCTCCACTAAAATCCTAACGTAGTGTCTAAAACTAGGATTATCAGTTTGTTTATCAAGACTGATAGGATTCCCTACAGAAGATGTAATGTCATGGTATATTAGTTTTATCATGGTATATAGTGGTTTCCTTGAGTTCCATAAGGGTAACCTAAAAATATAAAGTTCTTTGTAAAGGTACCCCCTAGTTGAATAAAGGTATCCCCAAAATCCATAAGGGTGTGTAAGGGTATTCACTTGAGGGTGGAGTCACATAAGGATCCTTCTATGATTTCCTTATTTTATATGGGTAACCCATGTATTTTTCTATTCATGTAAGTGTAGTTAGAGTCTATATAAGGGTAGTACCCTCATCCCATAAGGGTATGCCTCAGATCCTAAATCCTATATAAGGGTAATCCAAATCTTGTATAAGGGTAATCACACAATTCTAAACATTATATAATAGTATATTGCGGTTTGAACAGGGGTACCATCTCATGTTATGGGCTCATCATAAACTATATATGTTTCATTTGATATTTATTATTCTTGTGGAAATATATCTAGCCACATAATGTTGAAATCATGTTACCCTTACTCAATTCATGCCTCCTACATATGGGTAGTGTAAATTGATTAAAAACTCCAGTTTTCCCTTCCTGAGTCTCCTATAAATATTTTTAATTGTATTTAATGAGAATTTAATATGTAAATAAGTGGTTTTGAATATATTACGATTTTAAATAAACTCTTTGACCATATTTAAATTTTTAATTTTTAAATGAGTCCTAAATGGAAACTAATTTAATATGAATTGAAGTGAAATAAAATATGGAATGTCTCATGAAGTATCTAAGTTAGGATATATATATATATATATGAATATTAAAAATTATTTTATTTACATTTTTTGAGTTCCTCCTTACTTATCTTGAGTTTCATATGACCTAGGGTATCTTCCAACGAGTTCAAAAAAAATTAGTGAGTTGAATTAGTCCTAATTATCTAGGATTTCAAATCTTCCTAAACTCTTTCTCTTTCATATTCCTTTAGATACAACATGTTAACCAGGAATAAAATATACCACATAGAGGATTTATGTTCTCTATTTATTTCTCATGCATCTGTCCTATTAGAATGCATTTTCCATGTGGGAGAATAGTAAGAGTTGTCCTAATGAGCATAAATAATTAGATAAAATATAAAATTGATGGGGATGAGTATTTTTTCCTATATTTTTTCACATTTATTCATATTATGGATATTGTATTCCCTATAAAATATTATTGTATGTGTAAAGATTTATTCTCCTTATTATCTCATTCTGTGTTAATTTAGATAATCGAAAGAATGTCCTAGAAATAGAATGTGATTATCAAATAAAGATAATTATTATTATTTTCATAAAAAGTAAGTTCTCATATGATTTTACTTTTTTTGTGATATTTTTTAAAGTATTATCCACACTTGATATGTTTTCTGAACATCATAGTTATTAGGATCTTTTATTGTGTTATTTTGGATATAATTATAGGAAACTTTTATGTTATTGGTTGATATCCCCTTGAATAATATTGTCTGAGAATATATATTTTTCTAATGAATTGGTTTCCAATGGAAAATCATGGTTTGTGTGAGAGTTCCCTTGAATGTAAATAAGTGAATGGGGTGAAAAACCCTTTCGTTAAACTAAATTGAAAGATGTAAAAAGTGGCTATGTTGTGTGTTTTGGATATGTGTTAGTTGTAATGGGAAGTAGTTGTAATGTGGTGTTTTTGGTAAGATGTGGTTTGGATAATATATAGCAGTTCTGAAGTGAAATGGTAGAAATATGGTGCTTTTTATCATATGGAGGATGGGTTTTTCTTTTTTGTGCTAGTTTATAGATAGTGAAGGAATGAATTATTAATGATGAAACTAAAATTACATGGGTTGGAATGACTAATAAACTCTTGAATCAAAATGGGATGTTTTATTAAAATGTTTTATGGTTAACATAAAATTAATAGTGATGATGTATAATTTGAATATGAAAAGTTGATTAATAAATACAAAAATGGTTGGTATTTGATGTGGTTAAATGAGAAATATAATATAAATGAGTGGTTTTTGGCTTAAATAAATTGAAAGTGGGATTGTGTGTCTTTTATGTGGTGGTTATTTGGTGTCATACATTACTTTTGGCAGTGATGTTGATATGTGATTAAGGTAATGTGCAGGTTGTGGTAGTTGGGTGGTTTTTGTTATGTGAACCCATTGGTTCATCTTGTGTGTAAATATTATATATTTTATTTTCATTGTGATTTATATATTCACCCTACCCATGTCAATCACCATGTGCTAACACCCAAATTTTTGGGGGTGTTTTTTCAAACATCCAAGATGGTGATGATAGATGGATAGATACCCCATCTTCCCAACTCTCCCTTCCAGGTGTGGTTCTAACACACGATCTTTGATGTATTATGGATTGTAGTTCACTTGTGGTTTTTTATGAGATGATGATATGGTTCATAGCAGGGGTTGTACATGTTAGGATAAGGTCACATTTTTATGTCATTCATGTTCATTATACCTTAATATCCTAGTTACATATACGGTATATATGTGATGTGATGGCCTATGTGTATTTAGGTGAGATTTTATGTGATGTCCCTAGTTTCTTCAATAGAGAGTTATGTTTTGGTCCCAGTTTCATTTAGTGGGATGTGATTTCCATTTTCACACAAGGTGATTACCATGATGATATTTTCCAGGTGTCTTCAGGTAGGTTTATATGAAATAAATGGTTGTGCCAGAATATACAAAATTATTGTGGGATGGTGGAAAATTAGTTGTAAAGTGGTGTGGGGTACCCTTTTATTGATATGATTCTTCACATATTACTATACTTGGATGATTTTTTTGGTGAGTGAGTCTAAGTGAGGCTGAGAACTAGTTATCCTGATAGGTTCTTATTGATTCTTTTATTTTTTTCACTAGGTAATTAGTATGATCTTCTCATATTTTAATGAGAGTCCTTTGGTATGATTCTACTAATTATACATGTTATTCTCATCCTATATGTATATAAACTAATTTTTAGGTTTTTGTAAGGACTTTATGGAATAAGATGGATATTTTTAGCTTCAGTATTGGAGTTGTTTTTTATTTACAGTCATAGGATTATCATGGATGTTTTACTTGGAGACTTTTTTTGTATTCGTATGACATTACATGAATTGTGGGATATTGTGGATTTAAATTTTATTATGTTATGGAGTTTTATGGTTGATATCCTATATCCAGGTACAAATTTCATTTCTATTGAGGGTAATGCCACCCATATGGGTGACCTTCATACCCTCTATGCTTGTTTCCAAACTGGGTCCTACATGAGTCGAGACTCAGGGGTTCATTTTCTCTATTTATCTATTTTTTTCCCATGAGGGGTACCTTTAGAGGGAAGGGATCATAAAAAAGTGTAATCATAGAGTCGGTATATATGATCCTAATGAGTATACATGTTATTCTCACCAAATATATAAACACTATTTTTTAGCTTTCCAGGAGGAATTTCGGGACTAAGATGAACATTTCAAGATTAGACCTTGGAGAAGTTGTTTTGGATCTTCTTTGATTCATTACATGGATAATTTTCTTATATACTTATGAAATTACCTGCATTATGGAATATTTTGTAATTAATGTTTTCTTATGATATGGAGTTGTTTTTTTTTGTTAATATCCTACCTCTCAATACTACTTTTCTTTATATTGAGGGTAATGCCTCCCATATGTGTGAACTTCTTCATACCCATGGTGTTAATCACCAACACAGGGCCTAATAGAGGTGGTAATTGATGGAAATCATCTCCCTTTATCCATTTTCATCCTTGGATGGGTACCATTAGAGGGATAGGGTCATGAAAAATTGGTATTAGAGGTTGAGGTTGAGATATAGGATAGAGTTTAGAGTTAGGAATAGTGAGGATTTCATGGGAATGTGGGTAAAAGGTTCCAATTAACCATGGTTCATAACATAGGCCAAGAATACCACCTATTACATGGTATTGTATCCCCCCCCCCACCATCGTTATCCAATTTAATGAATCTGATCCTACCGAACGACCAAGTGATGTGGTGTTTCTTGCAGGGTAGAGATCTGGGATAGGTACATGCATCATGATTAATTTCATTTGTGATTGAATAAGGTTTTTTTGGAAATTTAAGTAATTTAATTAAATTAATATTGAATTTTTATATGTCTCTCATATTATTCCCACGTTTTGGATGCAAATAAACTATTATTAATTGCCAAATTGAAAGTATAACCTAAAATAAAAGAGTAAAAAGTTGATTAATTATCCCCATCCATTTATTTTAATCCTTTTTGAGACTTTAATGTGTTTTTTACTTACCTATTATAACATGAATATTTCTAAATTAAATTTTATCCCATTATTAAAATTTATAACATGATAACCTATTTTAATAATTTTTAAAATTGTTACTAAAGCATGATTATTGTATTTTTTTTGATTAAATTTGTAATTTTTAAATTCCTTATGAAGCATGTTGCCTTGAATAGATTTCATATCTTCATACTAAAATTATTATATTTAATACCATGTTTAGGATTATTCTAGTTTCCATGAGATTTAATATTCCATGCATTATTTTACATTTGTAATTTATCATGGGAATATGTTGGTAATTTATTGCAATAATATATTTTGATTATTATTTTAAAATTTATGTAAAAGGATAAAAATGATTTGTAGTAAACTATTTAGACTCAAAACTATTTTAATAATTTGACTTGTTCTTTTCAATACTGATAAAACATTTTTTAATTAACTATTTTTTTCTTTGTGTGGCTATACATGTGTAGTTTGTTATGTGAATAATTTATAAAATTAGAAATGTTTTTGTAGTGACTATGAAATTTATAGTATGTGAATATTAAGCATGTAGCATATTCAAAATATTTTATTATGATATAAAATTTTGTTTTGTACTGATTAGGTTTTATTTAAATATATAAGTAAAATAATGTTACCCTTATTATATTGTATAAGCATGTTTTAATAAGAAAATATACTATTTAAACAATGTTTAGTTCAATCATGATAAGTATGACACATATTAATAAAACATGTTCAGTTTTAATTTTGTGATATGAGAGAATGTTTTATTTGGAGGCTTCATAAATCATGTAGTATTTGAATTGAGTATAAGAACCTAACAGATACAAATTTTTATATGAATTTTGAAGTGTGTTTCCTCAGTAACTATATGATCCTAAAATTTTATTTTAATCATGTTATGCATGATACTTGAGATAATTTATGAATAGTTTTTTTCATTAATTTAGCCTCATGTTTGATCTATTTAAATGAAATGCATAATGTTTCCTTGGTAATGACATGGAAATATTGATTTTTGGTGGTGGTTTCATTATTTATTGATTGTTTCATTGAAGTGTTTATATGACTTTCTAAAAACATGTTTATAAATTATAATATTATGTTATAATGGTTTTTTGAGAAGAATATATTCCTTAATGAAGCTTAATCCATAGACCCTTTATATTTCTTAACTTGTAAAACTGTGTGAACTTTGAGATAATGTATCTTGATATTGAGGATATTTATCCCTACTATATTGTGTTGTGATGTGGTTGTATTAAAGGAATCACCCACCTTACATAAAAAAGGTTTAATCACTTAAAAATGGTAAAGTTGGTTGGATAAAGAATTAAAGAGGCATGTTTATTTAATTTATTTATTCTTATAATTTGATGGGAATAAAATGATGACTGATTCATATTTTATTAAAACAGTTATTCTATATTTTAATTAGATATTATAAATTACATGATGATAAAAATTCTAGTTTTTGGAATTAATGAAGAGGCATGTTAAGGAGAATTTTCTTCCTTAAAGTTTTTTGAAACTATAAGTTATTCTTGAGAGCATGTTTAATTAATATATGGATTTATATAGATGATGTCTAATTCTTCCTATGGTGATGACCTATGATTAAATGAATTGGTCAATCCAAAATGGTAATAAAATGGTTTTCTTGATAAAGATAAATGTTTGGGGCTGAGAGATCCAATTTTCTTGTGAACATTGTATTCCTTGTATTAGGGACAAGATTCCATATTGACTTTATTTGTTATTTGTTGCCTTCTGTGTTTGATCTGGATGTGATCATGGTTTTGTGGCATGATGTGATCCCAGTATGGTTGTTAGTTGACAATATATAGGTAGGTATTTTTGAGGATATGGTGGTGGCATGTGATTCAAGTTAAAATTATGATGTTGGAATGGGATACATAATGTGTTGTTATGTGTAGTAGTGTTGGGGATGGCACCAGGAATGATAGAATGGGTTGATGTTGGTATTTCTTGTTTTTTTGTATTAAAATATGGGGTTCTTGTTTGATAATTAATATTCATGTTTAATGGATATTTATTGGTATTATTGTATCATTGGATGGGATATCTCTCATATTGTTTATATATGTCATAGAATTGAGCATATGAAGAGAGGGTACACATCACATATCATGAGGAGTTATATTAAGTAATTTTTTTTAAAACTATTTAATTGATTCAGTGTCACCCAAAGTGTATAATATCATGGTATGGTGGATGGGTTCCTTTGATTTGTATTCTTTTGAAAGTTTCATTTATCATGGTGCATGTGGTAATTAGGAAATGTTATATGACATTAATTTAAAAAAAATAAAGTAATGGATTTCACCTGTTGTGAATGGAACATTGTATCCTTTGTATATTTTTTATGAGTGTTTCCCAGGTGAAAAAAAAAATTTAAACAAACTTGGGAAAAATTTTAAAGTCGGATAAAGTGGATTATTTAAACCTCATGCTTTGTTTGTAATTCATGTCTCATGTTAAATTGGAATTTATGTGTATTAATTTTAATTTTAATTTTCTTAAAAACATGGTAGAGTTGTTTTAGTTCAGTAAAAAATTTATGATATCATATTTTAAATTTCTCAAAATTATTAATTTGTTATAATTTATGTGTTGGGTGGATAAATTAAAATTATTTGTTCCAAAGAAATTAAATTGAATAATTTATTTACTAGTTTGATTTTTTTAACTATCAACAAAAAAATTTGGAACAAATAATTTTTTAGGAATATGTTTTATTAATTAATAAATTATTGATTTCCATGAGTCTTTCATTTATTTTAAAATTTGTTTTACAAAATGTTTTGGAATTTTTTCACAAGTTTATCGGTGAAAACTTTTTATCAGCATATTTTTTAACATAAAATGTTTCAATATGAAATATTTTGATAGGTGCCTAGGAAGCCCAAATATTCTGAAAAGCATGTTTTGAAATCCTTGAATAGAACAACATAAGTAAATTTTTTAAATATCATATCTATGTTTGTCAATAAATTATTATGAAAATATGATGATCTAATTTGTTTGTGACATGTTAAGAAACATAGGTTTTGAATGTTATGAGTTTAAATTTGATATAATGTTAAATAAATATAAATCATGTAAATATTTCCATTTGATTCCATGCCAAATTTAATCTTTTAAATTGTATGATATAATATGGTTTTCTCTTACATGATGATTTATACCTTCTATTTAAATCAATGTGAAGTAAATGTTTCTGATGGTTTCCCTTCCTTTAGGTTGTTTTTTTTGTAATTTTTTTATTGTTATGTATTTATTTTTCAATTTTTTATGGATATTTATGTGGACTTGTTATTGTTATAGAGATGTATACCCCCAAGATATTGTCTGTAGAGTTTTTGGGGTGTTCAAAATATAGTGGGATCCTTGAGAGGTATCTCATGGTGTGGTTAAAGTTACTCCCCTTCCTTTTCTCTCCATCACAGATTCTTTTAATTCTCGAGGATATGAATTTTTTGAGAGGTATCTAATGTAAAGGTCTAGAATATTCTGGAGCTTCCCTTTTCAATTCTAGGATGTTCATTGGTTCAGGAGAAATTTTTAAATTTTATAATTTTTTAAAATTGTTTTTTAAAATTTGTATGTTTTTTAAAAATGAATTTAAAAATTAAGGAATTTCCCAGTATTAAAATTTTATTTGGGAAATTATTTTTTATGCTTTTAAAGTGATTATAATATTTTTAAGTGTTTTTTTCGGATTTTAGATGGTAAAATAAAGAATTTTATTAATTATTTAGAAGTTTTAAAAATAATAAATTTAATATTTTCAAGGTTATTCTTATCTTTAAGAATGACCCTGCTTCTATGTATGGTTAAAACCTGTCTTTAAAGTGGTGTGTATGGTTAAATGCTATTTTCTTTTAGTTTTATAATGGTAAGTTATGGTTTCCTTAAGTTGTGTAAGGGTAACCTAGAAATATCATGTGATTCATAAAGGTACCCATAGTGGTGTAATGGTATATTAGAAATCCTTAAGGTTGTGTAAGGGTATTTTTATAAGGGAGGAATCATGTAAAGTTCATCCCTTAATTTACCTATTGTGTAAGTGTAACTGGTGAATTATTCTATTTGTATAAACACTATTTGAGCATGTATAAGGGTATCCCCTACCCATGTAAGGATAAACCTATAATCATAAGGCCTACATAAGGAGAAAACAAATATCACATTTGGGTAACAACACAATTTTGAAACTCATGTAATGGTAGCATGTGGATTATGTAAACATATCATCTCACATAAGGGTCACATGTTGAGCTATGTAAGAGTTATCTAGTATTTATTATACTTTCATTATGGTAAACATCCATGTAAGGGTAAAATTGTGTTAACATTATTTAGTGCATGACTCTGACGTATAGGTTGATGAAATTTCTTAAAAACTCCATTTTTTCCTTCCTTTATCACTTATAACATTTTTTCAATGTAAATAATGGAAATTTAATATGGAAATCGATGATTTTGAATTTATTAAAGGTTTTAAATAAAATATTTTGCCTTATTTAAATATAAAAGTTCTAAATGATTATTAAATGGATAAAAATTTAATATGAATTGATGTGAAATAAAATTTGGAGTGTTTGATGTAATATTTGAGGATGTATATCTATGAATATTAGAAACGAGTTTCTTTATGTCGTATGAGTTCCTCCTTATTTCTACTGAGTAATGAAATACCCAATATATCTTTCAACATGTTTAGAAATAATCTAAGATTAAAACAAACCCTTCTTCTCAAGGATTCAAAATCCTTCATATATCTCTCTCTCTCTCTTCTATTTCATTAGTTTTAGTAATTTTACAAGGAATAAAATATATCATGTAGGGTGATCAAACTGCGATTCACTATTTTATTTCACACTTATACTACTATGTTAAACTAGTTATGTATTGAAAATTAAAAATATAATAACAAATTTCACTTCACATTTTATTCAATTATTTAATTTTTATCACTTTTAAAAAGGTAAATTTTATTTTTTTTATGATTAAATTGTTGAAGTAGGTGATTTGGAGGGCCAAAAAAGATGCATAAGGAAAATGGGCCAAACTACATGGAAGCCCGAGGACATATGTCCATAGTTTTACATGTTACATAACATCCATCAATATAATTGGGCTAAAATTTGGTGATATGATCAATAAATTGGTGGCATATAACTCATCTCAAAATAACCAAGACAATTCATCAATCTGGTGGTACAATCGAACTGATCTGTCTATAGAATCAAATCTGATCAAAGTCAAAAGTTAAGTTGAGTATTGTGACTATATCTCTTATTCCTGATGTCCAATGGACACAAAATTTTACATGGTGATATTAATTATTCCTTCTAAAAACTATTCTCTTTTTTTCAAGTCAGTATAATTCCATTTACCCAACCAAAATTGAAAATAAGTGATATCTCAAAATATGGGTTCCCAAAACCACTTCCCATTTTGGATATAAAAGGGAACCACAGGAACCAAATTTTTATGTTCTAAAAAGAAGTTAATATCTTATATATTGATTCCATATAGTATTATTCTCATCACCCTAGAGGTTCTGGATCTCCTGATCCTCATAGGGAGAGCTTAAATGAAGAAGGAAATCCACCTGAGCTTCCTCCTCCTCTCGATGCTGGGAAAAATGGTGGGTGTTCAATGTGAAGGAGCTACACACATTTAAAGGGAGTTATTATTCTTATATTAGCTACTGGTTTGGATTAATTTGGGTTTTAAAACATTTCATTCCATTTATCATACATTATTTTATATTTGAATGCTTGTTTTGATGCATGTGATTGATATGCTCTTAATTTCAAACTAATATTTGTGATTTTTTGAGTGAGTGAATTTTTTTTCTCCAATTGTAAAATACAAGAATAATTTTATTTAATCTTTATCACTATTAAAAAGGAAAATTCCACTTTTTTATGATTACATTGTAGGAGGAGGTGGTATGGAGGACCAAAAATTATGCATAAATAAAATGGTCCAAACCATATAGAAGCCCAAGGATCTTTGTACGCTTTTTACATGTTACACAAAATTAATGTATCCAAATAGGAAGAAGTCTTTTATATGATCTATAACATAGTGGTATAGAACTCATATCAAGAAAAACAATCCCAATTCATTAATATGGTGGCCCTACAGAACTGATCTGTCCAAAGAACTGAATATTCTCAATGTAAAAAGTTAGGTTTGGTATTTTGAATATATCTACTATTCCAAATGTCCAATGGATGAAAAAAATTTCATGGTTATATTAAATATTCTAAAAACAACTATTCTATTTTTTCCAATTTTAGTTAATTTCATTTACTAACCCAAAACTAAGACACAAGTGGTATCCTGAAATATGGGTTCCCAAAACCACTTCCCATTTTTATTATAAGAGGGGAGTATAGGAACCTCATTTAAAAGTTTGAACAAGGAATTAAGTGATTTAATTTTTTAGTTACATATGACTCTTATCATTATCTTCGATGTTCTATATCTCTCTATCTTCATAAGAAGATCTAATATAAAGTATATCCACCCAAGCTTCCTCCTCCTCTCAATGCCTGGAAAAACAATGGGAGTTTGTTTTGAGGGATCTACACACATGTAAAGGGAGTTTATATTATTATATTAGATACTAGTTTTGATTAAATTTAATGTTAAAACACTTAATTACATTTATATTTCATTATTTCATAATTGAATGCATTTTTTATGCATGTGATTGATATGATCTTAATTTATAACTGATCAGTGTGAGGTTTTGAGTGAGTGAATTATGTTTCTTCGATTGGAAAACACAATAATAATTTTATTAAACACTTATTTGAGATCTAAATCTAATTTTTAATCTTTTATACCATGAATATGTGATGGAAATTTTTAATATGATTGTTATGTAAGGTTTGGTTCAACCTGCTTTGATATTAAAGTTTAAAAATTAATCTGGATTCCAATTAATTTTAACCAAATATTTACTCTAAACCTAAATAAATATATAAAAACAATGAACTTGAAATATGTGTATTGAAATCATAATTATCCCTTTATCTCATATTTATTAAAATCCACTTGATTTTCAACTATTAAACTATTTAAATTAATGTTTTTTTACTTTTTTGAAAACCAACCACACATATAATAATTTTTATTAAAAATACACACTTTAACCCACCCCCCCAATAATTATTTAAAGATGACCTAGGGTCCTCCATATGATATAAATAAACATTAAAAACTCCGTAAATTTAACATGTCACAATAACATGGTAAAAATTTTACATCATTTCCAGGGATCACTTTGGTCTTTAGTGTGTGTTTTTTTATAAAAGCATTATATATTTTTTAAATATTTGTTTCCTTATTTTATTCCTTAAATTTTTAAGCTTATTTCTAAAATATCCCCTTTTTATGACTCATACATTATGTGATCTTCATCGGAGAAACTATCTCCATTCAAACACTAACTAGGTAGGATCTTGCATCATTGACACCAAGAATAATTGAACAATCCCTTGAAGGATGATACACAAAACATTTAAAATCTTATTGATCCTTCTTAATCTTTTGAAACCATCATCAAGAAAAAATAAACATGCATAATATGGCTGAAAATATGTGTAAATTAAAATAAATGACCTCTCATGGTGTAGAGATACATCCTGCATACAATCAAATACAAGGTGAAACACCTAATTTTGATCTAAAATCCAATTTAATTCACTTATTACCATGATTCCACAGACTCATCAGAGAAGAGAAACATAATAACATAAAATTATTTCACACTGTGTTTTCAATATTAAAACCTAAAAATGTGGATTAAGAACAAGTAAAACTTAGGGAATTCACATTCTCTTTAGAAGACACTACAAAATATTGGTTAGATTATGTTAATTCTCAAATTAGAGGTTAAGGGGACATAAAGAACATTTTTATTTAAAAATATTTCCCAACCTCTAAATCTGTAACTAAAAGAAAATAAATATGTGGAATAAGGAAATTAGAAGGTGAAAAAATTCATGAATATTGTGAATGATTTAAGAGGATCTGTTCAAGTTATTCCCATAACCAAATAAGTGAAAAACTCTTAATATAATATTTTTATGAAGGTCGGATTCCTATTGATTAAAGCATGATTGATGTTGCGGCATGTGGTTCATTATTGGATAAGACCCCAATTTCAAAAATAACACTAATTGAAAATATGGTGTATAACACACACAAATTTGGTTTAGAGTACATTGTACTCGTTCAAGTTGTCCATCAGGTGTAGAGTTTTGAGTTTAAGAAGAAGGTGGATAGAAAGTTTAAAGAGGTAAGTATCCTTATCCAAAAAAATCTATTTCCTAAGGGAAATCTTAAATCTTCTCCACCCATCCATTATTGTATCTATTCTTCTAACACCCACTATTCTTAAAAATTCCATTAACTGGGAAAACCTTCTGAGATCTATGAGGAAATATTTCAAGGCCTCTCCTATAACCATCCCATTAGGAAAGAACCATATTATCCATCAAAACCTGGGTCTAAATACAACCAATACTATTGAAAATGGGGTATTTAAACCAACCTCAACAACTATATTACCAACTGGGGAAGACTAGTCATCAACCACCACCACTTATAAATCCTCAACCACCACAAAGACCTTTCTAACAGCCCCCTCCAAAACTCGATCCTAGACTAGAATACATGGTGAAAAAATGGCTACAAATAATCTCAAACTCCAGAAAACCACCCAATAATCCATATAATATCTAAAAACCTAATTATCCCAACTCTCTAACTTAGTGGGGGGAATCCATAATAATGGGTTGAGTAAACTACCCTATCAACCACTAGTCATCCCTAGGGATAAGGAAAATATTTACGTCATCTCCCTTTAGAGTGTAACACAAAATAAAATCCAAATAAACCCTTTCTTATAGTAATCCCCTCCAAAGGAAACCACTATACCAACCACTAAAAATGGTCCAAATGAGTAAAAACCTTATCCAAATATAAGACCTTCCAAAGGAAAGAGAGTTTAATTTGATGAATTTTTGAGATAAACCATTCATCTTCCATGTATCTAAAGGGACACCCAACCAAGGAAACAAAAATAAACTAAACTTGATAAATATATCTTGGAAACTTTTAAATAAGTTTCAGTTAACATACCATTGATTGATGTTGTAAAGAAAATTTCATAATATTCCAAGTTTCTAAAGGATAGGTGTAAACACCAAAAGTTAATTAAAGGTGATAAAAATTTGATCTTGTGGAGGAATGACTCTTCATTAATAGAGCCATCACTCCCCACCAAATGTAATAATCCTAGAACTTTCTCTATTCCATTCACCATTGGGATATATTTCTTTTCCAATGCTATGATTGATTTGGGTGATCTATAAATGTGATTCCTTTCTCTATTTTCTCTTCATTTAAAGTTGGTAATTTAATCCCATAAGAATTGTTGTTCAATTTTCAAACTTAATTACATTACACCCTACTGGTGTGTTATAGGATGTTCCTGTGAGGGTAAAAATTTTAATCTTTCTCGATTATTTTTATGTTCTTAAAATGGAATATGGTAGGATGAATTTCTATGCACCAATTATATTTGGAAGTCCATTCTTAAAAAGAATACAAAACCAAAATTTATGTCTAAAATGGTACATTATCTATGGAGTTTGGTGGTGAAATTGTTCACTTAAACATCCTAGATTCTATGAATCACCCCTCAGAAGATAATTCCCAACTTTTAGTTAATTATATTGATTTACTCCCTTCCCTTGAAAAAAATCATACTTTCCACTGATCCCCTTTTTGATTTTTCATCATTTATATAAATTATAGGTAATGAATCATTCATTTAATGTTGTAGTGGTCTAGAAAAATGTCATGCATGTTTGTTAATTTATGATTTCTTGAGAACTGAGTATCCCATGACTATTGATGATACTGTAAATCTTGTAAAATCTTATTCCTCATATGATAATGTTACCATTGATAAGCTATATTAGATAATTTACCTCTTTCTTTGACATTAAATCCCATAAATCCAAAACCCCATGAATTGGAACTTATACCACTGCCTCAAAATTTAAAATATTAGTATTTTGATAATAAAAACAAGCTATCTATCATTATTTCTAGTGAATTCCCTCCCGAGCATTAATTGTGACTATATTACCTTTTGAGGGAATATAAACAATCATTGGTATGTAAACTTTCATAAATTCTTGGTATTATCCCATTAATTTGCATGAATCATATATTGTTAAATACTTAGGCTAAACCAGTGAGTAAGGAACATTATTGACCAAACAAAAATATCCTCATTGTTGTTAAAAATTTGGTAAAACAATTATTGGATACTAGAATTATTATCCCCATCTCTGAAAACCAATGGGGCAATCCAATTCAGGTAGTTCCTAAAAAACTAGCCTTATGGTGATTAAAAATGAAAATAATTAATTGCCTTCAACCCATGTGCAGGATAGTTGGTGTATCTATACATATTATCACCGATTAAACCAAATCACTAGTAAGGATCATTTTACATTATTTTTCATTGACTATATTATAGAGAGAATAGTGGGGAAGTCCCGAAACTATTTACTTGATGGGTATTCTAAATACTTTCATATCTATATCACCCCTGAGGATCAGGAAAAGACAATCTTCACTATCCCCTTTGGCACATTTGCATATAGAAGGACGCCATTTGGTCTGTGAAATGTTCTGGGTACTTTCTAGTGATGCATTGTTAGTAATTTTTAGATTACCTTGAGAATTTCATGGAAGTATTCATGGATCATTTCACTTTTTATGGATCCCATTTTGAACAATGTTTGAGTATTCTTAGTACTATCCTACATCACTGTATTGAAAACAATCTTGTATTAAATTTTGATAAATGTTATTTCATAGTACGACAATGTATAGTACTTGGACATTTAATTTAAAGGGATTGTATCCAATTAGATAAATCAAAAGTATACATAATTTATTCCCTACCATTCCCCAATAATGTATGGGATGTGTGGTATTTCTTAATTAATGTTGGATTTTATCGTCGATTCATCCATGACTTGAGTATGATTTTACTTCCCCTCTTATGATTACTCTGAAAATAAAAAGATTTTTTTTTGACTAATAATGTGAGGAAGCTATTGAAAAATTGAAATGGAGTGTCACATCACCCCTGGTAATCCAACCAAATCAGTGGTATTTACCATTTGAGCTTATGTGTGCTTCCTCTAACTATGTAGTGGGGTAGTATTATCATAATGGGTCGATTGATCTCCACATGTCATAGATTATTACTTATGCACATTTGACCCTGCCCAAGAAAACTACACCACAACAAAAAAATAATTTTGGTCCATTGTGTTTTCCTTTGATAAATTCAGGTCATACCTCTTAAGTTCCAAATTAATCGTGTTCTCTAACCATGCATCCCTCTCATATATCCTTAAGAAATAGAAAGCCAAACAACATCTCATTCACTAGATACTCCTCCTTCAAGAATTTAATTTAGAAATTAGGGATAAAAATGGAGCATAAAATGTCATGGTTGACTATATAAGTAGGACCCTTCCATCCTCAGACATTGACTTCTCCCCTATTATTACTATAAATGACATGTTTTCTAATGATCAATTATACCGAGTAAAATATATTGTTCATTATTATTATGAAATTGTAAATTAATTGTTAGTATCTTGAATTCCTATATATTTCAACAAAAACAATGTTAATAATCTGAAACATGAGTCTCATTTCTACATTTGGGATAACCCCTACCTTTGGTGCTCATGTAGTGATCAAGACCTCAGGATATTTTTTCTTGGTAGCATGTTTCAGTATGTCCTTAGGTTCTTCCACAATCTTGCATGTAGAAGACACTTTGGTCCCTAATAGACTACTCTTAATGTAATTAATTCTAGCATATTTTGGCCAACATTATTTTGGGATACCAATAATTTTTGAAAAAAAATTCCTCATTTTTTGAGGATGGGGAATGTATCTAAAATAAATGAAATACCACAACAAACCCTTTCATGAAATTTTTTATTTTTGGGGAATTTACTTTATGGTTCCATTTACCAATTCCTTTAGAAACTTATAAATTATTATTCAAGTAGATTATGTCTTAAAATGGGTAGATTCATGATCCAAAAAGATAGATAATTCAAAGATAGTTGTTGGATTTTTGAGAAACCAAATTTTCTTTAGGTTTGGATTACCTAGTTTCATCATCAGTGACCAGGGTTTTAATTTCTACAATCGATAAATGTAATCACTTTTTCATAGTTATGGGGTTGGGCATCAATCTTCTACTACTTATCACACACAAAACAATGGTCAATTTGAGGTTTTAAATATAGACGTAAAACAAATTTTCACAAAAATGGTTCAACCCAAAAAAAAGATTGGAGTTGTAGACTTGATTATTAATTATGGGATTACTAAAATACTTTCAAAAATCATATTATAATTTCATGATATTGTATTTTTTTTTTAAATTTTTTTCACCTCCCTATTGAGATAGAGCATCGGGCCTACAGGGACATTAAACAATGCAATTCCAACCTTTCTAGTGCAGGTTCTCAAAGGAAGTTAAAGATTCTTTTGATTGATAAAATGATAAGGGACTCATATGAGGACTCCCAAAATTATAAGGTGATAACAAAGGCTTCTCACGATTGCCTCATACTTCATTGTAAATTCTATACTAGGTATAAGGTTATCCTTTTCGATGAAAGGCTGAAGCTTCATCCAGGAAAGATTTATTTCTGCTAGTTTGGTCTAAATCTTTTACTATTATTTATCCATTTGGTGTTGATCGGGTTTAAAATGAATAAAAAAACAAACCTTCACTGTAAATGGGAATCATTTGCAATACTTTCACAAATCCATTCTGGATTTCCCGATGGAGAAACTCTAAGTTCATTAAGTAACCTACCAATGAAACTCATTAATTTTTATCCTTCCTTCATATATTCTATTTTATTATAGTGAGTACATTTCACACTCTAGGTGTGGGGGTGGGTATAATATTGAGTTATTTAGGAATTTTCATCATCTATATTCTTTTTATCTTTTTCTCTTACTATATAGTATTATTATCCCTCTCCCCCCCTCTCACTTTTGTGCCAGAATATTCATTTCTGATTCCCACTTAATCATGGAAATTATTGAAAATACAAGAGTAACTTACCTATTTTAAGTTAATTTACCTTTTTTCACTGATTGATTGTATTTTTAGCTTGAATTTAACATTGAGGTGTGAATTTTTCTTGATAATTGGTTGTTTTTCAATTATATAAATGGTTAAATCATTTTAAAACCTTTTGGAAGAAAGGTACCCATTATGTGAGTAGTTTATGGGAAAATTGTTTCACTTAATATCTCCAAACATATTAGCACCCAACCATGATGTGATAATTTTTATTACTCAATAGAAGGTAAATATAAGTTAGGTTAATATTTATCACCTTTCCAAAATTATTTTTCTGTACGTTTATTCCTTATCTGATCTTTTCAATACTATACTAGAATGACCTATGTTTGTATACCTGTTATCTTATTGTTATAAAACCTCAAAAAACAAAACAAAATATGAATTTTATCTTGGGAAGGTCAAAATCCACTCTTCCTAGACCTTTAGTCTTGTTATAAATATTATAATGAGTGTTGTGAGGATATCAATGAATGGTTGAGTGATGAGTGTGAGATTTCTTCCAAGTTTAACTTTTGAAAAAAAAACCATAATAATAAAAGATGGGAGTGATAAAATTTAAAACATTTGGGAATATCTAGGTTAAGATATTAAGGTTTAAATTTTAGGAATTCTTAAGTGAACGAGTCTAGAAATGTGATTGCAAATGATGTAGGGAAGGTTCGGTGGACAAAATCATTTAAACAGAAATTTTTTTAAATATCCTATATTTACTAGATATAATGTGGAATGAATATCATGAAATGGTTTTCACACACACAAATGGAGGGTTAGTGATGTTGTTGAATTTTGAATTATTTTCTCAAATTGGTATTATTAATCTTCTTGAATTTTATTTTGATATAATTTATGAGACATGTTTTTCCATGCTCACTAAAAATAACTCCTTGGTGTGATTTTTCTTTGATCACATTTCAATCAATAATTAAATTTTCATTATATGTTAAATATTCATGAATTTGGGAATTTCTACATGTAGAATGTTTTTTAAATGTGGCTTTTCATAAGAGTGGAAATGTTTGGTTGTGGGGGTGTGATCGCACCATGATTTTCTATTTTAATTCACTATTACATCACTATGTTAAAATAGTTTTGTATTTAAAATAATAAATATAATAAAAAAATAATTTCACATTTTATTTATTTATTTGATTTTTATCACTATTAAAAAGGTAAATATTACTTTTTTTATGATTACATTGCAGGAAGAGGTGATTTGGAGGGACAAAAATTATGTAGAAGGAAAATGGGTCAGACTACATGGAAGCCTAAGGACATATGTCTAATATTATACATGTTCCAAAACATATATGAATAAAAATGGGACGAACTTTTTTTATTTGGTATAAAACTCAATCATATACAGCTCATATTAAGAAAAAAATCCCAATTTTTTCATATTTTTTTCCAAAATAACTAATATGTACAGAGAAACGAATCTGATCAAGGTCAAATGTTAGGTTTGGTATTTTGACTATATCTCTCATTAAAAATGTCCAATGGATACCAAATTATACATGGTGATATTCATGATTTAGGAAAACAACTATCCACTTTTTTCTAAGTCTCAATAATGCCATTTACTCACCCAAAACTGAGACACAATTGGTATCTCTAAATCTTGTTTCCCAAAACTGCTTCTCATTTTGGATATAAAAGGGAACCGTGGACATATCCTTTTCAAATTTAACCAAGAAATGAAGTGAAAACATTTTGGAGTTCCAGAGTATTCCTCTAATCACATTGGAGGTTCAAGAGATCTGTATCCTCATATAGAGATATAAAATGAAAAATGAGATCCACCTGAGCTTCATCCTCCTCTCGATGTCGGGATAAATAGTGTGTGTTCATTATGATTGAGCTATACACATGTCAAGGGAGTTCGGATGCTTAGATTAGCTAATAGTTTGGATTAAATTGGGTGTTAAAAAATTTCATTCCATGTATCTTACATTATTTCATATTTTAATGGTTATGTAGATGCATGTGATTAATATGATATTAATTTATAACTAATCAGTGTGAGATTTTGAGTAAGTAAATTGTGTTCCTCTGATTGGATAGAACAAGAATCATTTTTTTCTACACTTAGTTGATAATTAAATCTTACTTAAAAGATATTATACCATTTACAATGTCTGAACCTCATCAATTTGATTATTATGTCAAGGTTTGGTTCAACATTCATTAATATAAAAGCGTAGGAATTAATCAGGATTCTAATTAATTTCAATCAAATATTTAATTCAACCCTAAATGAATATATAAGAAAAATTAACTTGAAATTTGTGTAGTGAAATTAAAATGACCCCTTTATCTCATATTTTTAAAAATCCACTTGGTTGTTAAGCTATTAAGCTCTTTAAATTAAGTTATTTTCTTAAAAAAATATTCAAAACCACCCCCAATTTTTAGTTATTTATTGAAAATACACACTTTAAACCACCAAAACTCCTTGAGAGATGATCCAGGGTCTACCCTATACTATAAAATCATCCTTAGATCATAATCAATTTGATGTTTCATGAAAATGCAATCATTGGGGATCTGAGTTATCTCTTTATTTCCAGTTAATCTATGATATTATCATGATTTTTATTCCTCTTGGTTGGATTATTAGAGTTGTCCTAATGAAGATAAATAATTGGATAAAATCTAAAATTGAAGTCTATAAAGAGTTTTTTCTATATTTAGCCATATTTCTTCATGTTCTAGATATTATATTCCCTAAAAATATTATTACATGTGTAAAGAGTTTTTATTATTATTATATCATATTGTGGTAATTTTAATAATTGAAAGATTATTCTATAAAGAGAAAGTGACTATCACATGAATATAATAAATATTTTTTCATGAAAGGGGACTCATCACAATATTTCACTTGTTTCTTGGTATTTTTTAAAGTATTATCCATTATTGATACCTTTGATGAAAATTGTGGCCATTGGGAGCTTTGTTTGTGTTTTTTTATATAATTATGGGACCCTTGTTATGTGTTTAGTTGATATCACCTTGAATGAAATTGGATAAGAATGTATATACTATAGGTTCTGGGCACAGTAGAAGTGCGTTGGTGGGTTAGCCCAACTTTAATTTTAATGTTAAACAACGTTCAATCCAAGATCTGTCACGATGTAAAACGCTGAATATTCGGAATAGAACGAGGAATGAAAAACTTAAGAGGGAATCCCAGAACCATAGATATAGGATCATCATATGTTTGTTATAATTGATTTAATTAATTCACAAGAATTACCTTGGTGGAATTCTTTCTTCGTTGATGTCTCCGGTCACGATCCTATGATCCGTCGTTGCGTCATAGAATCCAAGTTTAGGATTCCTCTAATGGTGATCCACACGTGTGCCACGTATCTCCGGAAGCCATTGAAGGGATCTCTGGGTTCTAGCGTGAAAGAACCTTCACTTGCGATGTCCACCTTCGATTTCCTTGGTCTCTCGGTGTTGAGAGCGTTCTTGGAGGAAGGAGTCCTTTCGGACTTAAAAGAATTCTCCAGAGTTCTTGTGCACAACGATTCTCTTGTGGAAAAGTGTTGGGGTTGTGAGGATATTTATAATTGGGTTTGAGGTTATGGAGTTATGACAATAAATAAACGTGTTACGCGTTTTATTTATTTCCTTAACCCTTATTGAAAACCCCCATGCCGAATTATTAATTCCTTGACATGCGCCCACACTGATTATAATAAATATCATTTAATAAAACAATATTATATCCTCAAAATACTGACTGGAAAAACTATACAGCATGTAATCATTAATATATGACGTGTACTCATTTCCATAAAACTACACGGCGTGTATATTTAATATACATGGCGTGTACTTTTATTTTCCACTTTCCTTTATTTCCTCCACCACATTTATTAGACCATGAGTAATGGCTATTTATTTCTTAAATAAATATAACTGCATCACTCTCTAATAAATATTATTTCGTCCACAATATATTCTCTCAAATAACTAGTGTCGAAATAAATGCGATCAGGCATCCTTAAATAATTATTAAACCATGGTCGGGAATAATCTTTATCTAACTTGTTAAATTAATATTTAACTCAGATACATGGACACACTTAGTGTGTGACCCTCTAGGCCTCTTTCTCAGTGGCATTAGGCAGAGCCTGTGTAAAGTCCAAGGTTAGCGTCTAGCAACACTCCAAGGCACCCATAGAGAAAGAAGTTAACGTTGCAATGACGTGTCACCTCGTACGAATACTTACCGTGTAATATAATCCCTTTGTCACGATATCTCGAATCAAGCGGGTTGCATGCTAGTGTCATCAACCCAGGTGCTCGATTATTCTTTCTTTAACTTTTCAGAATCGAACTCTCCCATACCTTACCATGTCCATGGATTTATTTAGTCTATATTAATTCCATCAAAGGGCCTGAGATATCTACTTCCATTATGGAACAAAAGGGACAAATCCTTTCTCGCATTATCTATTAATGCAGTATTACTCGTGATGCACCCAATGTATCCAACCTCGCTGAAAATAGTGTGTCGTCACAGTTTTTGTCAATACATATAAGTGTGCGAGTTGTAATACCCATTAATAATAATCTTAAAGTCTAGGGATCAATACACACGTTCACAGATAGGAACATCCAATGACACTATGAAATGTGGATTTCCTACTGGCGGGTCTCGTTCTCATAATATCATCCTGGATATTACCAAGGGTGCACACCATGAGATGGTACCTCAATGTTTTATGAGTCCTCACCCCTAATGGCCTGTATTATTTGTGTCCCTCAAATAATATCATCTGGCAATATAACATATATTCAAGAACAGTGTTATGGAACTTCTAGGTTCTTATCATAGCAGCGATCCACTGTGACCCTTTAATGCAACAACTATCCTTAGGACATTATCACATGAATTGACACGCAGAAGAACAATAAAGATGTGATAAGTCTTTTATTAATGAATAAAGTACAAAGTAGTTGGTTCTAGGCCACCAACTCCAACGGACTCCCACTTGGACTAGAGCCAACTGCTAACAACCTTTAACCCACTAACTCTCACATGATATTCATGCTTCTGCTGAGATAGGCCTTTAGTCATGGGGTCTACCACGTTCTCTTCTGTGGACACTCTGCTCACTGCAAATTCACCCCTTTGATATAAATCCATAAAGAGGTGATACTTCCAGTGGATGTGATTTGTCCTTTGATGTGAGCTTGGTTCTTTTTCAAGATCCACCGCTGCAGTATTATCACAATACAATGTAATGGGATATTTACTGTTAGGCACCACATCAAGCTCCTGGAAAAATTTATGAATCTATATGGCTTCCTTGGTTGTATTAGAAGCCACTATATATTCAGAATCTACTGTAGAATCAGTGACAACTGGCTACTTTGAATTCTTCTAGCTCACAGCTCCTCCATTAAGACAGAAAACATGTCCAAATTGTGACTTCAGATCATTCTGATCTGTCTGAAAACCAGCATCAGCATACCCTCTAATGACAAGCTCCTCATCTCCTCCATAGACCAGGAACATATCCTTAGTTCCTCTCAGATACTTAAGGATAGTCTTAAAAGCAGTCCAATGTTGTTCTCCTATATTTTCTTGATATCTTCCTACCATACTCAGTGCATAGGCAATATCAATCCTAGTACATAACATGGCATACATGATGGATCCTATAGCCGAAGCGTATGGGATCTTACTCATTCTATCTTTCTCTTGTTTTGTCTGAGGACACATTTTCTTAGAAAGATGTAGGCCATGGGACACTGGAAATAATCCCCTCTTGGATTGTTCCATACTAAATCTCTTTAGTATCTGGTCAATGTATGTACCCTGACTTATTCTAAGCAGCCTCTTGGATCTATCACAAATGATATTGATCCCTAGAATGTAGGCTTCTTCACCCAAGTCCTTCATGGACAAACACTTGTTCAACTAGTCCTTAACTGACTGTAAGACTGGTACATCGTTTCCAATAAGTAATATATCGTCAACATATACTACTAGGATAACGATAGCATTCCCATTAAACCACTTATAAACACATGGATCACATTCATTCTTAATGAACCCAAATTCCTTTATGGCTTCATCAAATCGAATGTTCCATGACCTTGATGCTTTCTTTAATCCATAAATGGATTTATGAAACTTACATACCCATCTGGCTTCACCTAGTGTAACAAACCCTTCTGGTTGTGTCATATCGACATCTTCCTGAAGGTTCCCATTAAGGAATGTTGTTTTGACATCCATCTGCCAAACCTCGTAGTCATGGTAAGATGCTATGGAAATTATGATTCTTATGGATTTAAACATGGAAACTGGCAAGAAGGTTTCATCATAGTCAATTCCTTGATGCTGTCTGAATCCTTTAGCCACTAGCCTTGCTTTATAGGTTCTAACTTGACCTTCCATGTCTAGATTTCTCTTGAATACCCATTTTCATCCAACAGGCTTTACATCAACTGGCTCAGTGACCAGAACCCAAACTTGGTTCTGATACATGGAATCCATCTCAGAATTCATATTTTCTATCCGTCTTGCAGCTTCAGAGCTTTCTACTGCTTCCTTGTAGGATAGAGGTTCATCATTGTCCAATAATAATGATTCACCATCCTCGGTGACTAGGAAACCAAATCTCTTTGTTTCCCATATCTATCTTGAGCTCTTACGCAGTACTTGTGAATATGGAACATCTTCTATGGGGACCTGTAGAACTTGTTCCTATACCAACTCCTGTGTATCTTGAGCACCAACTTCATCGAAGTCAATCTTTCTCCCACTATCCTTTTTGAGGATGTGATCCCTCTCAAGAAAGACAGCTTGTCTGGTGACAGTCACTTTCTTGTCTGAAGGGTTATATAGGTAATATCTTTTAGTTTCCTTGGGATATCCTATAAAGATACACCTCATGCCCCTTGGTGCTAGTTTATTGCCTGATGAGGCTTTAACAAACGTCTCACATCCCCATACATGTGTGTGCGACAAAATGGGTTTCTTTCCATTCCATATCTCGGAGGGAATTCTATTTTCTGCATTAGTTGGTACTCGGTTTAATGTGTATGTTGCAGTTTGTAATGCATATCCCCAAAAGGATAATAGAAGATCTGCATGACTCATCATAGAACTCACCATGTCCAATAAGGTGTGGTTACTCCTTTCACTAACACCATTCCACTGTGGTGTATAAGGAGGAGTGAGCTGAGATAGAATCTCAGACTCCTGTAGAAGATCGATGAACTCTTGGTTTAGATATTCTCCACCTCGATTTGATCTAAGCTTCTTTATCTTCTTACCAAGATGATTCTCAACTTCATTATTGAATTCCTTAAATTTACCTAAGGCATCTAACTTATAC
The DNA here is from genome assembly GCA_963277665.1 of Viscum album. NCBI lineage: Eukaryota > Viridiplantae > Streptophyta > Magnoliopsida > Santalales > Viscaceae > Viscum > Viscum album. The sequence goes on from OY728133.1 coordinate 1,505,669,477, forward strand.
CTCATTAATTAGACATAGCCATATCTACTCAAATCATCAGTAAAAGTAATGAAGTAAGAATATCCACCTATAGCTTCTACTGGAAATGGTCCACACACATCTGTGTGTACCAATCCTAGAAGCTATGTGGCCCTTTCACCCTATCCACAAAAAGGCGGCTTGGTCATTTTTCCTTGTAAAAAAGTGTGACATATATCAAGTGGTTTTAGCTCAGTAGAGTCTAAATAGCCATCTTGGTAGATCTTTGTCAAGCACTTCTCATTCACATGACCGAGAGGGTGATGCCACAACCGGGTGATGTATGAGCCATGTGATTTTGTTTTGTTATCAATTTCCAACACTTGGTTTTCATAATTTAATACATAAAAACCATTATTTAAATGTGTCATACCATAACATACGTTGTTCTTATAAAAGAGACAACCCATATTTCCAAACATGAAAATAAATCCATCCATATCCAAACAAGATATAGAAATTATGTTCTTGGTAACACGAGGCACATAATAATAGTTTTATAAAACCAAAATCAATATAGTCGGTAATGAGAAGTAGTAATCTCCAATAGCCAATGCAGATATCCTTGTGCCATTGGCAGCTCTAATATCCACCTATCCTATGGAAATATTTCTAAATCTACTTGGTTCCTACATTTGAATACATAGGTGAGCCCCATAAGATGTATCTAATACCCAATGTGTAGAAATGGAAATATTACACTCGATAACGAATGCACCTTTAGCGTCCCCACGCTTCTGGGTGTAGTTCCTCTTCCAGTGGCCCTGCTTGCCACATGAAAAACACACCGTCTCCCATTCCTTATCCTGCCTCTGGATCTTCCCCTTCTTAAAGGGATGGTGCTCGGGGGCTTCAGACTATTTATAAGTCTTTTTCCCATTTGTCTTGTTCACTATAAGGATTTTGGGTTTGTCACGCCCCATTTCCTTGTCTACCTGGAGAATCAAGGTCAGAAGCTCTAATATACTCTTCTCAGTACCAATCATGTTATAATTGACAATAAAGCTAGAGAAGGTCTTGGGTAGTGATGATAGGATGAGATATGTACGCAACTCATCCGGAACTTTAATCCCTAAGATGTACAGGCATTGAATATAGCCAATAATCTTGACTACATGAGGACCAACTGGAGCAGACTCTCCAAGATTAGTTGTAAACAAAGAATTAGAGATCTCACACCTCTCCTGTCTCGCCTTATCTTGGTAGAGATCCTTAAGGTGAGACATTATGCTATACGCATCCATGTTTTCATGTTGCTTCAAGAGATCATTGTACATGGCCGATAGCATGAAACACTGGACATCTGTGTCATCATCCATGTGTTTCCTATAGAGAGATAATTCCTCATCACTGGCCTCTTTCCCAAGCTCAACTGGAATAGGCTCTTCCAGCACATAAAATTCTCTTTTGTGGTGAAGGATGACGTGTAAACGCCTCTAACACTCTTGGAAATTGGTGCTGGTGAGAAGGTTTTCCTTCTCGAGTATGGTTCACAATGATATGTTTGAAGTTATTTTCTTGTCGTTTCTACAAATTAAGATGATCAAAGTTTTAGTACTTTATTATAAAACTGAGACAAATAAATAAATTAATACTTATTAGTCTCCCACTATTTTATCGAAATCCAATATCCCTCACCATTGACTTCGGAATATTCTGTTGCCTGAATATTCTAGTGGCAAGGATCCATATTTCCCTTTGCATTACCCCAACTAGGGTTGGTCAAGCAACTTTAAGGGTTTTAGGTAGGCATTCCAAATGCCAACTACATTAACTCATAGCTCCTTGATCCGCTAAGTGGACTCCCCAATCCTGAAATCCTTTTATTTTGGATTTCCTCAACCTTTGCCTCTTGGTCACACCAAGTCCTATTGTGGGAGTCAACCCTTGATACAAACCATGTCAAGACAACCCAAAAACTTTAATTAGAATTCCCCGATAATTGAAATCACCCCAACTAGGTTTGGTCAAGCACTTTGAACTATGGTTCGATTCTAACCAAGATTATGGAAGGCTATACCGACTTAATATTTCTTTTGAGGGATTTTATCCTTATACGTAAATTTCCATTTTATTATCTTTAATTACATGCTTTTTAATATTAAGTGGGATATACTTAAGTGATTAACCAGGTCTAAGATAATATTTACGTATAATCCGGTTTTATTTTAGTACCATATTGCATGCTCGTTTAATTCATTAATTGTGTGATCGTGACAACACACCCACAATAAATAAACCATGCAACTGAAAAAAATAAAATAAATGGTATGATCATCAGCTTTTTCAATTTTTTAGTTTATCTAGCAGTTGATAAACTAACCCAAGACCTAGGGGCGAAACACCTTGAACCTTTCGGGTTCGTGTTTACAGCTTTACACATGTCCACCTTTGTATCTCCTTGGATTGGTTTCACCTTGGCTCCTGACTTGAGCCGCCTCCACTAGCTTGGGAGCTCCATCCATTACATATACATTTATCTGACATGCAGGTGAGGGGTAAAAAGGGGTTTTTACATAAAAGAATCCTTGGGCGAGTAGGCCCTACATATTAATGAGGTGATGGATCGCAGGCCAACAAATTTAATTTAAATAAATAAATTAAAAGAAACCATTCACATACAAAGTTCTCGGCCTAGCTCATGATCATCCATACATTCAACAATATTTACACATAAAAAAACTAGCATTAAATTCTTTAATCGTTCCTGTTTAAGATAAATCACGCTCGAATCAATTAATTATCTTTAATTAATCAATCCTTTTATCTCAAACCCTTTTCTGAACTTCCTTGATATTATCATCCATCATAATTTTAAACAAATAAATTCATTTAAAATTATCCTTGTACGTAACTTGTACCTTGGAGGCAACCCGGGGAATTCCCGTTCATTACGCAAATTTTAAATTAAACACATATCTATATAACACCTATCACGTGTTGTGCCTCAACTTTACACCTGAACCATGGTACACGTCTCAAGGTTTTGTATAATATAATAATAAATTTTAATAAATCTGCATAATTTGGGTGATTACACGGCATGTAGTTCCGACTACATGGCGTGTACATTTCTTCACCGTCCATCCCAAGTACACGCCCGGGGAAAGGGAGTGTTAATGTACTTCAGAAATTTTTGGAGTACACAGTGTGTTTTGTGGGACACACGCCGTGTAGTTACCGCGTTACACGGTTTCCAGCCGGGCAAGCCATGTACGGGGTACACAGACCAACCCGAAACTAAAGGGACTACACACCGTGTTCAGTTGGACCACACAGTGTGTAATCCGAAAACTATGTTCCACTTGTTCCTGGTCAACACAAGGTGTCATAAATGACATAGGTATACTCCAATACACGACCTGATTTGGAGGATTAGTCAATGCATTGAACCTAGACTACACGGCGTGTACTTCTGAATACACGTCATGTATTCTGGTGTTGTATGGCCAGAAACATTTGTCTCCTCTGGATGAGTTCCTCTATTTTATTTTAATCAAAATTAAAAGAAAAATTTGTTTCTGTGAGGTGAATGAGAAACGAGGGAGGAGGAACAGATCTTGAGATTCATTTTTCCAGAACTATTAAACTTTAATTGAAACAACTGAATTATTAAATGTGTAAAACATCAATGAAAAACTAAATAATTATAATCAATGATATGACCACTCTGATACCACTTGTAGGTTCTGGGCACAGTGGAAGTGCATTGGTGGGTTTTCCCAACTTTAATTTTAACGTCAAACAACGTTCAATCCAAGATCTGTCACGATGTAAAATGCCAAATCTTCAGAATAAAATAAGGAACGAAAAACTTAAGAGGGAATCCCGGAACCATAGAGATAGGATCATCATATGTTGGTTATAATTAATTTAATTAATTCGAAATAATTACCTTGGTGGAATTATTTCTTCGTTGATTTCTCCGGTCACGATCATGTGATCCGTCGTTGCGTCGTAGAATCCAAGTGTAGGATTCCTCTAGCGGTGATCCACACGTGTGCCACATATCTCCGGATGTCGCCGAAGGGATCTCTGGGTGCTAGAGTGGAAGAACCTTTGTTTGTGATGTTCTACTTCGATCGCCTTGGTCTCTCGGTCTTGAGAGCATTCTTGGAGGAAGGAGTTCTTTCAGCCTTGAAAGAATTCTCCAGATTTGTTGTGTACAACGATTCTCTTGTGGAAAAGTGTTGGGGTTGTAAGGATATGTATAATCAGGTTTGAGGTTATATATTTATGAAAATAAATAAACACATTACATGTTTTATTTATTTCATTAACCCTTATTGAAAACCCCCATGTTGAATTATTAATTCCTTGACATGCAACCAAACTGATTATAATAAATATCATTTAATAAAACAATATTATATCCTCAAAATCCTGACTGGAAAAACTACACGGCATGTAATCATTAATACATGGAGTGTACTCATTTTCCATAAAACTACATGGAATGTATATTTAATATACATGGCGTGTACTTTTATTTTCCACTTTCCTTTATTTCCTCCACCACATTTATTAGACCTTGAGTAATGGCTATTTATTTCTTAAATAAATATAACTACATCACTCGCTAATAAATATTATTTCATCCACAATATATTCTCTCAAATAACTAGTGTTGAAATAAATGTGATCAGGCATTCTTAAATAATTATTAAACCACAGTCGGAAATAATATTTATTTAACTTGTTAAATTAATATTTAACTAAGATACATGGACACACTTAGTGTTTGACCCTCTAGGCCTCTTTCTCAGTGGAATTAGGCGGAGCCTACCTAAAGTCCAAGGTTAGCATCTAGAAACACGCCAAGGCACCCATATAGAAAGAATTTAACGTCGCAATGATGTTTCACCTCATATGAATGCTTACCATGTAATATAATCCCTTTGTCATGATATCTCGAATCAAGCGGGTTGCATGCTAGTTTCATCAACCCACGTGCTCGATTATTCTTTATTTGACTTTCTGGAATCGAACTCGCCCATACCTTACCATGGACATGGATTTATTTAGGCTATATCAATTCCATCAAAGGGCCTGAGATATCTACTTCTGTTATGGAACATAAGGGACAAATCATTTCTCGCATTATCTATTAATGCAGTATTACTCGTGACGCACCCAACGTATCCTACCTCGCTGCGAACAGTTTGTCATCACAGTTTTTGTCAATACATCTAAGTGCATGAGTTGTAATACCCATTAATAATAATCTTAAATTCTAAGGATCAATACACACGTTTGCAGATAGGAACATCCAATGACACTATGAAATGTGGATTTCCAACTGGCGGGTCTCGTTCTCATAATATCCTCCTGAATATTACCAAGGGTGCACACCATGAGATGGTGTCTCAAAGTTTTATGAGTCCTAAACCCTAATGGCATGTATTATTTGTGTCCCTAAAATAATATCATCCATCCATAGAACATATATTCAAGAATAGTGTTATGGCACTTTCGGGTTCTCATCATAACAGGGATCCACTATGACCCTTTAATGCAACACCTATCCTTATGACATTATCACATGCATTTTCACATAGAAGAACAATAAAGATGTGATAAGGCTTTTATTAATGAATAAATTACAAAGTATTTGGTTCTAGGCCACCAACTCCAACATATACATCTTATGAATTGCTTTCCCATGGAAAATCATTGCTTGTGTGAGAGTGAACTTGAATGTAAAGAAGTGAATGTGATTAAATACCTTTTGTTAAACTAAACTAAAATATTTGAAAAGTGGTTATGTTGTGTGGTTTTGATATGTTGTGGTTTTAATGGGAAGTGGTTTTGAGGTGGTGGTTGTGGTAAGATGCGATTATGATGATATGTTCCATTTGGGAAGAATAAGTGGTTGTGATGTGAAATGGTGGAAATATGGGGCTCGTTTTCATTAAGAGGATTAATTGTTGTCTATTTTACTATTTTTTTGTAGTAAAGGAATGAATTTTTAATGATGAAACCAAAATTTCATAGTTTGGAATGACTAATGAATGTTTGAATTAAAATGGGAAGTGTGGTTAACGTTATTATTGTTAAACATAAAATGAATGGGGACAATATTTAATTTCATTATGGAAATAAGATTAATGAATATTAAAATGGTTAGTATTTTATGTGGTTAAATGAGAACTATGAAATTTATGTGTAGTTTTTTGTTTAAACAAATGTAAAGTGGGATTGTGTGGAAAGTATGTGGTGGTTGTGTGGTGTAATGCATTAGTTGTAGTAGTGATATTGACTTGAGATAGTGGTGATGTAGAGGTCGTGGTAGTTAGGTGTGTTTGGTTTTGTGAACTTATAGGTTGGTATTTTATATAATTATTTTATATTATATTTTCTTTGTGATTTATATACACATTCATCCCACATTGAATATTGTGTTCTAACACCAAAATGTTTTAGGGGTGTTTTCCCGATATCCAAGATTGTGATGATGGATGGATGGATACCCCTTCTTCCTACTCTCTCTTCTTGGAGATGTTCTTATGAATGGGATGTGATGGTTTGTTGATTTTAGTGAAATTATGGTTATTTATTAGGAGTTTATGGGGTGGTTCATGGTAGGGTTCATTCATAGTTACAGGAGGGAACAAGGTTGATGTATTTCATATTCATGATACCTGACTAATCCTGGTTATGGTTGTGGAACATATGTGATATGACAGTTTAGGTGCCTTTGGGAGATATGTGATGTGATGGCCCAAGTTCCCTTATGTGAGATATGATATGTTATCCAAGGTGTCTTCAGGTTGTATGTGATGGCCAATTTCATGTAGAGTTCCTAACATGATGTGATTTCCCAGATGACATCACATGAGATTATATAGAATAGATGGGAGTTTCATAATACATTATTTTGGGGTGTGAGAGAATAAAATCAGTGGGAATGTATTTTGGGAAACCCTTTTATCATTATTATTTAACTTATATTACTATAAATGGATTCATTTTTTTGATTGAACCTTAGTGATTTTGGGAACTAGTTGGCCTGATAGGTGATTTTTTATTCTATTTTTTCACTATGGAATTAATATGAACTTCTCACATTTTCATGAGAGTACTTATGTATAATCATAATAATTATAGAAGTTATGATTACCTTACATTTATATAGACTATTTTCCAGGATTCAAGGAGGACTTTAGGGACTAAGCTGGACATTGAAAGCTTAGGTATTATAGTTGTTGTCGAGTTGCTTCCGTAGTATTATCTTTGATGTTTTACTTATATAATTTCATTTTATTCATATAAAATTACATTAATTATGAGATATTTTGTTCCTAAATTTTTATTACATTATGGAGTTGTTTGGTGGTTTGTATTTTATCTCTCGATCCTACTTTTCTTTCTGTTGAGGATAATTTATCCCATATGTGTGAGATTATTCATACCATTAATGTTATTTTCCAACATAGGGATTACTAGAGAAAGTAATCAGGTTTCATTATCTCTATTTCTCCTTTTCTGGCTTAAGAGGGGTGCCTTTAGAGGTAGGGTTCATAAAAGAGCAGTGGAATCTTCTATTTTTGGACCATCCTTCTTAGACTTAGCTTTATGGGGAATAAAGTAATATGGTGGGGAGAAGTTTAGAATCCATAATTTTTTTTGGTGTTATATTTTGTTGGGGTGGTTCAGAGGTATTTCGTGAAGTTTTGGTCAAGCGGAACTAAATTCTATGGCATGATTCTTTGTTTACCGTAGATTCCTTGGTTGTAATGTGGTTGGAGTACCATAGTATAGTGGATAGATTTGGTAGTTCTGCTAATTTTTCTATAGTTATGGCACGGATATTAGGATATTATGAAGAGAATTAGAATGTGTAACCCATAAGTTCTACTAATTTCAGGTTCATTTCATCCTGGAGCAAGGTTGCGTAATAGCCTTCTTCAAATCTCAAAAAATTTGTGGTGTGGTTATTACCTTGTAGCATGGTCCCTCTTTCTTAGTTTATAGGATATCACATTTTTCCATGATGTAGAATTAAAAAACATGTTTAAAAAATATTGGTTGTGTCTTAGTCCCTTACCTTAGGTGGTAGATTTTTTTTCATGTCAATCCACTTTTCATCATAGAGTGGGTCTTGCATTGTGTTATTATATTTTTATGTTTTTTCATATATTCCTAAGACCCTTATATCGTGCCTACTCTCTGGTATTCTTCTCAAATTTTTGGTAAAACATGGGATTATTAATGATATTTTCCAATCCAAAAAGACTTAGTTTATACGTAATAATGGAAAGTTAATAATTAGTGGTTCAATAGGAAAATCAATTTCATGATTATATCTTGATTCATCATAGAATTGAGGGTTCTTACTTGGATCTTTAATTCTCTTGTTGCATTGTTCAGTAATTATGGTAGATCCTTCCTTGATTTCTAGGATTCTCAATACATCTTGTATTGTGAATCCCATATGAGTATTTATATTCCAAGTATTTTATAGAAGTAGGTATCATGATTAAACTTTATCCTTTGAAAAATACTTTTTTCTATTTAAAATTGGTTTCTTGATGGTTTGAAAACATTTTTTAAGGAATTTTCTTGAAAATATATTTTGAAATGATTTTAAAGGAATGAATTTTGAAATTTTGTGGATTTGATTATGGTTTTTATATTTTTTTTGTTTATATTTTTAATGAAAATGGTTTTAAATCATGGTTTATATGGTTTAAAGATAAAATTAACTATGAATGATTTTAATATATTAAACCTGATAGTGATAAATAATGATGTAGGAGTCTATCCTTAGCGATGAAAAATTTTCCCTTAGACCTATTCTTCTAGGGTAATGTGTGCACTAGATTTCCTACGTTGTGGAAAGGATCCACTCTCAAGAGTGAACTATTTACCCCTAGACCTATTATTTTACAGTAATGTGAACACTAGGTGGAATTCCAACCACATAATATTATACAAAGGTCCACATTGACCTCAAAGTGGTGTTAACCTAAGGGAATGTTTTACATATTATTTTCTTTGAGATGTTTGTTTGGGTTGTTTAAGAAATTCTTTAAAACCCAAGTTATTGGTATGTATCAAAAACTGTGAAAATGGGTATTTTTATATGTTTTATATTGAACTATATTAAATTATATCTCATTCATTATCTCTGTTTACTTAATAATTATTGGTTTATTTTATAAATTTTGCTGATGAAAAACTTGGCAGGATCCTACCAGGCTTGTTTTTCTTACACATTTCATACACTTTTGGGTGTATGTATATCATTTAATCTGATGTTGGTAAATAAATAGTTCCACATGGTGGTGGTGGGTTTTTTTATTTGTATGGTATGAAATTATATAGGTAACAATATGTCTTGTGGAGTTAGTATTTTTCTGATTTAGTACTTTGGATTGGTTTTGTGGTTGTTAACACATGTTTTCCTTAATTTCGTGTCTCCTCTATTGTTGACCCGTATTATAATATTGATATTCTTTTGGTTTTGGTTATAATTTTTTATTTGTTTAAAGAGAAATAATTCACAAAGGTGGTTCTTGGATTCCTATATGATTTTCTCCAAACCATAAAGATTGAGAACACCTACTGGGTCATGTTTGGACCATCTCATTTTGGGATTTTTTGGGTAATCTCGGTTGGTTTGTGAAACCATTTTTTAAGAATTTTTTTTATGAATTATAAAATGAATTTATACTTATTAATTATCTAGTAACCCTAATTAAATGAATTATAATTTATTTTATTGAATATATTATCTATTAATTTCATTAAAATCATTCATTTATATAAATTAACTTAATTTATTTTGATAAAAATACTTTGCACATATAAATCAGTTTTCTTAAAAATATCTCCTTTAATAATATATGATATTAATTAAAATTGAGTTCTTATTTCCTAGGAATTAATTAGTATATTTGTATTAAGGAAAACCATTATACATATATTTAATAATGTGGTTACTAATGTTCATAACTTCCAATCCAACATCTAGGTTGTAACTAGAATAGTTAAATAATAATATTTTCTTATTATATCATGGTTTTTTAAGACTAGTATTGAGTTTGGTATGCACAATAGGATATAGTTTTATTTTTTAAAATCTTGGGTTGTTGCATTATACCCCCTTAAATAAATTATGTCCTCAAAATTTTATCTCATTTATGATAAATAAAGTTTATATCTTTTTCTGAATCAATTCCAAGGGGTAGAAGATACATATATATAAATGGAAATAAATACCTTTTAATACACATTGATAAAATATTCTTTGGAAAATAACATTAATATATATGTTTAAAATATGAAATGTATCATTTCATAAATGTTTCTTAAACTATGAATTTACTATAATGATACTCATTCTAGAGAAATGGATTCATAAATCATACCCTAATAGTTCAGTGATATTTTTTATATAAGACTCAATAGATTTAAATTCATCTTGATTGATTTGAGGAATTATTTTATAGTCAAGATAGATAATAAGATAAAATATACTTACTTGATTTCATTCTATACCATTAGATTAATTGTATCCTTAAGATATAATTTGAGTAGTTTTTCACCTCTAATTCATCTCATATTCGAAATTATAAATAACAGTGATGAATTTTTCACTTCTGATTCAATAAAATTGACTTTCAACATATCATAAGATTGAAAAAAGAAAAAAAAGTTAATTATACTTTATTTATCCATTAACCAAAACCAAAAATGTTTAGCATAATATAAGATAATATTCTATATGAATACATACTACATTATTCTCCAAATCCTCATAAAATAACACAAAAGGATCAAATTAAATCATTCTATAAATAACTAAACTTAAAAATCTTCAAAAAAAACAAGGCCAAAATTAAAACCCAAATATTTTAATGATTTGATCACATATTCTTTCAAGATCAACATAAAATTTATCTCCAAATAACATCAATAACTACTAAAATCACTTTAAAAAAAAGTTTATTCCCTAGTTATATAATCTTTAAAATATTATAATCTTTCCCATAAATAATCTAAATCATTGTAAAGTCACAATAAAATCATATATGATTCTAAAAGATAATTTTACTATTATTCCTCAAATAAAATACCATCTTAGATATTAATATTTATGTTTATCTTATCATATAATGTTTTTAATATAGTTTACTAATTTAAAAACAACATTAATGACTTAGTCACAAAATCACTTATCAATCCACAGTTTTATATGCAATAAAACATATGATTCCAAAATATATTAAAAATTTATACTAATTAACCATAATTAACTCAACATTAAATAATGTATTAACCCTAATGTTTATCAATACCTTTCATCTTATGTCCACAAAATAAAAAATAATACTTCCCCTAAAAACTATTTCACTAAAATAAATATTAAAACTAGGGTTAAATTCTCATAAATATATCAAAAAATAACCTTAATCATCTTAAAATCTCATCACATAAAACCTAAAAAGGGGTATATATGAATTTAACCTTTTTATAAACCTTATACTTATTAACACATGATAGTATCTAAAACTCTTAAAGTATCCTCATCTGAATCATCTTGTCCTCTAATATTATCTAAACCTTTCCTTTGATACCAAATACAAGGACTCATTCCATAAACAACCCATAGTATCATGATTTATAATAAGGTATTAACTTTCTTATATTTCAATTATCTTTTTTGTTTAATGTTTTAGAGAATTAGGAAAAATTATTACATAGAAAACCCTTATAATAAATTCTTCACTTTTAGTCAACATTCATTTGCTTTAATTAAAATGGGAGCTTTTTACACCCTTATTTCATTAATGTCACTATTTATTCATTCAAGAAATGTCACCATGGACCATCTATAATCCCAACTCATCCTTAAGCCCTATGAAAAACATTTGAAAATATGGGATGAGAAAAAAAATGATCGGTAAGGGATATAAATAGAAATTAAACTTGTTAATCCATTTAAAATTCATGAAAACCCATAATGAAGTCTTCCTTTTTACATATTAAACTTTTGAGCTAAAAATAATCATTTACCAACCCATGAAATTAACTTCAAAACCAAAAAATTTCATAAAACATTTTCTAAGAAAGTATAAATGAAATATCATAATTCAAGAAATAATTACCATGAAAACAAACCTTTCACCTTTATAAGATCATAAACATTACTTTCATTTATAAACTCATTTTTACCATTAAAAATAAAAATATTTCCATGATAACCAATTTTAAAACATAGATAAAACATTTAGGAAACTTAGGGAATCGTAATTTTATCATGGAATCACCTAATAAGATAATTATAACATTTTCTTATGATTATATTATATCGTTTAAATATTTCAATTAAAATTTTTAACTAATTATAAGTTAAATCCATCTATATTCTATTACTAGTGAATTAAATCAATTATCTCTATCACTTCATAGGTGTAATTAAATTTGTCCACATTTTTTTAGGAGTAACTTACATCAGTTAAGTCTAAAACTTTACCCAATGCATTAGATGGATTTAACAGACTCACCCATTACATAATAGACATAGTAACCTAATGGTTTAGGTTGACTCCCCATTCCAACCGTCATAAAAAATACTCAAGTCTCATGTTTTAAAATAAAAACATTTGATAACTTGACTTTTTCATCATATCTTGAAATCAAAAAATTTTATAACATTCACTTATCAATATAAAAAGCATAAAATTTTCATTCCATCCCATAAGAAAACATACTTTTAGTTTTCTCACATATATGAAAATAAATATCATTTTATTTTGAAAGAATTAAAAAAATGATAGAACAACAAGAAAATTATCTTCCTTAAAATAAATTTAAACTTTTAAATGAATCATGATCATATATATAGTACATTATTGTAGGAAAATCAATTTATGTCGTATATATTAAAATGTTCTTTTCTACTTTGGAAAAAAATCAAATGTGTACAAAAAATGGTTAAAATATTTCTTTTTTAAAACCATTATAAAAAGTCAATGATTACTGAAAATTTCATCTAAAAATCTTTTATGTAAAAATAATAATATTCTTAAAACATTTTAAATAACATGGGTTTGAAAGAGAAAGAGTTTAAATCATTTAAAGCAACATTTTATAGGACAATAACTTGTGAGTTTAGTAAATCTTGAATAAAAAAACCTTAAAGGATAGTACTAGAAAATAATTTGTAAACCACTTTAATTTTAGTAAATTATTGATAAAATAAATTAATTTATTATTTTATGCAACACACAAAATAAAACATGTGTTGAAAATGTTAGGATTCTAAAAGAAAGTAAATTGAGATGAGAAATCCCCTTACCTAGAGTCTTGACTCATTTCATACATTCTATAACACCTAAATAATAAAATTATATTAGTTTTATACTTTTTAAGAAACATTTCAAATTTTCATTCCATTATCATTATTCATAATATTTAATTTATCACCAAGACATGTTTAGTTGCTAAATATGTTAAGTTTACATCATAAATTTTGAGGTAATTTGCTTTGTAACCTCTAAATAACTTTGGTACATTCATAGTTTCCAAAGGATTCATTATTAATCATCTCTAAAATATAAAAATATATAAATATAATGGTTATATATTAAATATAATTTTATAACCATCTAGGTAAAGTGGTAATGAAAAATGAATCACATCATTTCATGGATATTGTAGTCCAAACATATGTATGAAATATGTTTTCATTTTTGTAATGGGGGAAAATAATGTAGATAAAATTTTACTTTTAATGAATCATAAATATTTTATAAATATAATATATATTTATTTGATCCACCATTTTGACCATTCATATGAGAAAGTGATGTAAAATGAAACACATCACTTCATGGAGGTGGTAGTCCAAATGTACGCATGAGTCAAATGTTCATTCCATTAGATGGAGAATTTTAATGAATTTGTTTACCATTAATATATTAAAATTTCATTATATTTTAGATAATGATTTTATTATATAATAATTTTTATGATATTTTTCAACTATATTAAAGAATAAATAATGTTTATATGAAATCGGTTAAGAATTATACCTTCTATTTTGATATCATCCTTTAGATTGAGATTGTATCCTTTGAAGGGGAGTTTTAGGATCACTCCATGAGATTGGGGATGTGTAATTGGACATTTAGATAGGTATTTGGGAAGATTTTTTATACAAAACTAACCTTGATTTGGGTTTTGAAATAGGCCAAGTGAGTCCCTTTATAAAGTAAAAAAACAATGGAATATTCAAAATTTCTCAATATTTAAGATTCATAAATATAATTTTTAAAATTAAAAGTGATAAATACATGAACCATGAATGACTGGATCAATAGTTTCACATCAAATTGATTTAATATGTGATTTTTTTTATTTTATAATGATTTAAAAATTCTTTTTAAACATGAAATATGATTTAAAGTAATTTTTAGAACTATTAAAAAAATTGACTTCAAATATATCAAGGAAACAAACGGATACAGATTCAAAAACATAAATAATCACTTATAATTTATAATTATCTATAAAATTCATGGAAAGCCTTAAATTATCTAAATCATATCATTTTTAATGATTTTAAAATCAATAACTTGATTTTTATTTAGTTTTTATAAACATTAAGTTAACATGGAATACACATTTTATAAAATTATACTATTTTTAAATACCTACCATTAGTGGTGGGGTGTTAAGTTTTTAAGGGGTGAGGAGAGGTCATGGGGTCAAGTCACTAGGCCTACAAGTTTACTGCAATTTTCTTTCATGTATTGTCTTCTATGGTGGTGGATGTAATCATCCTATTATTATTTTTAAAAATTAAAAATAAATTATAAACATAAATATAATTTATTTAACATAATTATAGTCATTTAATATTGTTCATAAAGTATATTTACTCTTATCATTTCCATGGAAACATATTTAAGACCCAGGATCGAATCCGGGCAGGGGCGAATTGCCCAGGTACTGTAGCAGTACTGTAGTAGGTACTGTTGCAGCGGCAGCACTGTAGCAGCGGCAACACTGTAGCGGTGGAGGGACTGTAGCAGAAACTGTAGCGGTGGCGGTACTGTAGCAGGTACTGTAGCAGCATGGGTACTGTAGAAGTACTGTTCACCGAGGGGTCCTTTGGGCCAAAAAATGGGCTTTCAAGCCTTTTATTCAGGCCACTTGGCATTGGGCCTTCAGGCTATGTAATGGGTCTCCCTCTACCCAGTCTAAAGAGGTCTTTTCTTTCAAATAATAAATAGAGGCTTCGGCCCCAACCTTAAAAAAATATAAAAAAGGATTTCAAAATCTTTTCAAGTGGATCCAGAATAGATCGAAATTGACCAAGGATAATTTATTATTCTATAATGACTCATAAACACATTTAGAGATAATGTTTTGTTATCATATCAAATAATTTTGACCTTAATTAACCATTTTTTCTCATTATCTTGGTGATTAACTTTTACTAGAGTAACTATTCATTTTGAACAAAAATGAAATTGAACTCATTAACAAATTAGAAAATTTTTATCCCAAATATGGAATCCATTTTAGAAAATTCAAATTTTTTAATTGAAAAAATTTAATTTTAATATAGTTCCCAAAACCTAATGAAAAAGATTTTTTAGAGAAATGCATGTTTTAAGCATAAAAATGATTTTATTCCAAAATAATGTATAGTATAGATTTACATGGTACTATGTTATGTTTAATAAAATGAAAAATAAATTACATTAAATCAAATCCAAAACCAAAAGTAATATTAAAACTAATTTTATTAAATGGAAAGAAATGATTATTTTTTTAAAAATATATTTCTTCATTATTCACCAAAAAATCAACCTTTTTAGAAAAATCCCTAAAATTTATCTTGAGGTTATTTTTATATTATGATTTCCAAAATTATGTCCATTTTATCAAATAAAATTTTTATAATTAGGATAAATTAATAATAATATCCTCATATTGTATGTAATAAATATTATTTTGAAACAAATTATATTTTTTAGGTATAAAATTAATTTATACTCATTACTAATATGGTAAAAAGTATTAGATAGATGTTAATTTATTTTAATTAATATATGAATTGTATATTTCATTATAATAATTTATCTATATATATTAATATAATTTATTTTGATAAAAATTATTTTTTGCGTATAAATTAGTTTTACGAAAAATAATGCCTTTAATATATTATAATCTTATTTAAAATTATGTTCTTATTTCATATAAATTAATCAATACATTTGTATTAAGGAAATATTTTACACATATATTTCATAATGTGGTTACTATAGTTCATACCCACCAATCAAATGTCTTGGTTATAACTGTCATATTTAAATTATAATATTTTAATAGTACAATGCAGTTCATTTTACGATCGATATTTCACGTGGTATATAAAATTAGATAGATTATTATTTTAAAATTATTAGGGTGGTATATTTAGTATGGAGGAGCTATCTTTATACCCGGTTGAATTTTAACCCCATATTGATCTAGGATACATCATTAATTAGGGAAAATATTTTTGAAATGTTATAAAATTTTGATTTATCATTATCATAAATGATAAATAAATAGATAAAAATTTTTAAATTTGGTATAATCATTCTAATTTTAGTTTCTTTTGAGATTAATAATGATATGATTCTTATTATTGATTTTAATTCCTATATATTTTTCATTACTTAGACTGATTACTATTATCCACATCATGATATGATTAACCAATGTTTTTAATTCCCATGTTCAAGAGGTTCTATAAACCACTTTGATATGTTCTTTCTTGTATAATTTATCTTGGGATATTTTTATAACATGAATCGGTAATATAAATTTTATTTTAATCTATTTTTAAACATGATAATTTTGAACCATATTAAGGTTATTGAGTCCATATTTTATTACTTTTCATCCTATTTTATCTTGCAACCTAACCTACACTTGATTTTTGTCAATTATGTAAAGACCATGAATCATGTTGTAGGAATCCAAATTAAAATTTGATTTATCCTTCCTACCCTAATTATTTAGTATTATAAAATGATATCAATTTTTCTTAGAGGGTGATTTTGTGTTGATTCATTGAATTATTGGAAACTTAGATATTAAATGGAAATAAGTGGGGATTATATCTTTATTATGGGGGAAAATATCTCAAAAACTATTATGATTATGATATTATGGGTCCTGTATCATTTTAAAAAAATAATTAATAATGAAATTATTTTTATTGACCTTAATCTATCCATAATCCCCCATATTAATTAAACCACTACCATTTTTATTAGGTGTAGATTGATGGTGGGTATAGTGGTGCTAGTTTGGTTTAACTTCTAAAGGTGTAAAGGTTTATTCTTGTACAATTCCCATTGAAAAATAATATAAAATTTTAAAAAAGGAGAAATTTTAACACCATTTTATATGTTTTTTGGATATTTTATGAGGAAAACATGAGAAAAGGACTAGTAATTGGTGATTATTATATAAATAAGGGGGGTTATTTTTCATTGAGTATAATTTAACTTTATTCATTATACTTTAAGAATTTAGCCACCTCTTTGAACTTTGTTTTAATTAGTACATCATGAACAACCTACCTTAAGCCTCTTAAAAAATTTCTAAATTCCTCTTGATTAGTGATATTTGATTATTGTATAGAAATTTAGATATCTTATAATCCTGTAGATAAGAAGCATATAATTTTTATTGAGCATAAATATAATTGAATGATATTGAGTTATGAGTGAAATTATTTTTCCTATAATATACATCAACAATATCATGTATATTAATGTAATATTGAATAATGTGAGTGAAACAAGAGAATAATTTTCAAATGGACTCATATAGTTGGTATGATCGAAACATTCATAACTGGATGAGTTGTGTACATTTAGAATTCTTAGTTATTACTATATGTTTATGGGTATAATTAATTGAATTTTTCCAACGTTGAATTATGGTTTCTTTATGATTTATTGTTGATATTTTCTTTTGGAAAACTAAATGTTCTGGTATGGGGGATCTTTATAACTATAAATTTATTGTATCTTTATTTCATATTTTCCATTGATAACTAAGATTAATATTGACTAATTATTTTTTTTAAATTATATTTTGTGTAAAGAGGATGTTGAATGATTTTTTAGATGATTATTAAGAAGTTAAAAGGGGATATATAATTCATTCCACAATACACTGAAATTGTGACATGATTAGTTCTCGATGAGTTGAAGGTAATTTTTTAGAAAAACCATGGATCAATTTGATAATGTATTTCCATAAGTCTCATGTATTAATAACTCATTGAAAATTTTATGGAAAATCCTTTGTTTCATGATACATATCCTTACACTATAATAATCATGTAAAAGTAAAACCTTTGGAAAAGTTTATGTAGTGTAAATCAAGACTTAAAGAAGAAGGATTGTGTCACAACAAGGAAGGAAGAGAGAATATTGATCTTTATATTTATCACACCACAAACTAAAAATTAATGTAGTTAAAAGTTTTTCAATGATGATATTTGAAGTTCAAAGCATGTTAAAAATATTTGGTAGGTTGTGTCATGGAAATTAGAAATTCAAAATTTGAGAGGTGGATATTTGAAGATCATGGCCCAACCATTACCATTATATCATGAAACATGAATTAATGAAAGTGATAAATGGAATTTGGTGTATAAAAATAATGAGGATATGAGTGATACATGTTTCATAATGTGATGATAGTATTCCTTCATGAAATAGTAACATTTTATATATATTTCATTTTTGGATATAAGATAGAAAAATAACTACTTTTGATGATTTCCACCATTAAAAAGAGAAATAGGATGAGGAGAATACTATTATGGATGACTAAGATTGATTCTTGGAATTATTTTTTTAATTTTCCTAATTTTATAACATGTTATTATTAGTTCTCTTATCTAATTTCATGTTTTTACATATCTTAAGATAAAACCTTCACTCATGTTTTATTCTCAGTCATTCATGGGTGAGTAGTTTCTTAACAGATTTTTAATTAAGAATAGAATAACGATTACTTATTTCTATTGATTTAATTTTTCTTCTAGATAAATTATTTTTTATTAATTATTAAATTTGTATTAATTATTAACTTATTACTTATTCATAATTTTTATAGGATTAATTGGTAAGGGAGGAAACATATTTTTATAGAGAAGGATTTTTTCATTGAGAGTAGTCTAGATACTTCTTTTAGAATAGATTTTGGTATAAAATTCCTCATATTTTAAGTAAGTTCTCATGGTCATATATAATTGAAAGATATAGGATAGTATTATTCAATATAGTTCTAATAAATATTTATTACCTTTAGGAATATTATAACTAATCAATTCAAATTTTTTATAAGAAAATGAAATCATAATTTTTAGGAAACCCATATTTTGAAAGTACTTCATGGTTTCTGATTTTAAATACATGGAGTACTCATTAACATAAGATTATTTTTTTTCATTTGATTTTTTTACGTTTTAAATTCTGAAATTTTCATTAAAAAATAAATAATTTATAAAGGTTGTAGTTTTTATTTAATAATGTTCCTAGTGGTTCATCCTTGGACTTCCCATTTTTGTAACATGTTCTTATAGTTTTAATAAATTTTTCATAATTAATTTCAAAACTTTAACCTACATACATACAAATCAATAATTCCTATAGGTAGGTATGGAACCTAGTGGTTAGGTTCACTCATGGTAAATTATTAATGCATTGAGATTGTTTAATTTTGAAGTAATATAACACATAGTATATTAAATATTTTATTAGTCTCACAATTTTCATATTCATCTTATGTATATTATATGTAACTATATGAAATCTTCTAGTGATTTAGTTTTTTTATCTTATTCATGAACCCAAATTAATATGTTCAAAACTAATTAATGTATAACACTTTTTACAAATCATGATTTGTATTACTTACCCAATAATTAAATTGAATTATATCTAGACATATGAAAATACATACCATGCATAAGTTATATTAAACAATTTAATTTAAATTATTAGAATCATATGAAACCAAAATACCTATAAGATCATAATTTGTGAAATATATATATAACCCAACATTACTAGAATAAATCCTAACCTCCCATTCCAGTGAGAAGTCGGAACACAAGTCCCACTATCCATATATCCATACTCAAGAGAGGCCTCAATTTCAATACAACTTTAACACCTAATTTATATAAATATTAAACAACCCTTATTATTAAATTCATAAGTATAATAATAGGTTATTGTGTTTAATGAAAGAAACATAAATCTTTTATATCATATCTTGAATTTAATTTTTATATGCATAGAGAGATAATTATAAGAATTAGATAAACAATTTAAATTATAGCATAAAATATTCATTATATAATCAATTTATTACATCAATAATGAATTAATAATTAATAAATAATTTATATATTTAAAATTACATATAATAAAATTAAAAATTTATAATTTCTATTAAAACAATTTTTTATAGGGTATAAATTCATGAGGATTTGGCATGGGATTTTTGGCCTTATGCGGGTGAATGATTTTTAGAAAAATTTAATTTTTTTTATTTTCTAAATACCATGACCAAGCACCATAGTGTCGTTTCTTTGAACCTTATATTTTTAGATAGAGAATTACTTGATGGAACCTTCTTAATAAATGATTTAGTATATAACCACAATTTTTTTGGATCTATGATTTTACAACAAGCTAGGTCCTGTTTTTATTCACTATTATATGATTTTTATCATAGAAAAACATTTCTTTGAAACATAATGTTTTGTTTAGTAAAATATAGTGTGGTAACTTTGAAAAAAATTATTATTATTATTATTATTATAATAAAATAATAACATTTTTCTAAAAAACACACTATTTTATCAACCATTATGATTTTTAGAGAAAACTCTATTTTTTGGATAAAATTGTATCCCATGATGTGGTATTATAATCAATGTCGTAATTCTTGAAAAATTATAAACCATATTTATTTTTTCAATTTTCATAACATTGATTCTTTATAAATATCATATTTTATACCACCAAAGTAATTTATTAGATAAATCTAGGCCCTTAAAATTTGGAAGAATAGAAAAAAAAAATATCAACCATGAATGCAATATATAAGTTGAAATGAGAAACTGTAAAATAAGCATACCTCACTAGAAAAAAAATTTCCACATCAGTAGTGAGTTTGATTGAGTTTCCTTAATAACAACCAATGGGTTCCTACATATAAAGGTATCCACTAAGCACTAAAATCACTGATTTTTTTGTAAATACCTCTTATTCATTAAAAAAAATTCTAGAACCTCCTCTAAAAAATTCAATGAATAAAAAATATTAGACAGAGTTTTTTCTTCTAGGGTAGACTCTATTGTACTCAAATAGGGTCTATAAACTCTAATTTATAACTCTTTAATTGAATGAATAATTCTATTATATTATAATGTTTCATACATTATAAAATTTAAACATTTTTCTTCCATTATTATAACTCTTATTACTTATCCCCATTTAATTAATATTATATTTAAACACATTTTACGATTAATAATCTACTAATACACCATCACATGATGTGTCAATAAGATGTATGAACATGAAAATCATAGTATGAGAGTATGATGAATTACATCCACTGTTATTCATTATTTATACCATGAAACAGTTTCAAGAACCATGACCAAACACAAACAATAGTGTGGAAACTATCACCACATCATTGTTTATAAATTATTATATATTTCCAACAATATAAACAAAATTTCATGAATTAAATATAATTTTTTTTAGAGTTTCATCTAAGTATTCATATTTAAGATCTATTTTAACCCTGATATATATAAATATACTTAATTTTAGAAAATGAAATATATGACCTGTTTATAATTATTATTAATTTTTCCCATTTTTATTTTTTTAAACCATACTTGAAAAATATTTAATAAGTCATGTATAATAAATTTTTAGGAAACATCAAATATATTTTTAAAATTAAAAAAACCCTCATAAGTGTGATATTTTTAAATATATAAAGTTTCACTTTCTAGAATATATGTTCCTCCATAATTATAATAATTTAGTTTTTTCCTTTTTTAAAATGATGTTACAAAAATCAATGGTTAAAGAAAATATTTTAAAAAAATATTACAACTTAAGTTAAAAATACATTTTAGAACTAAAATTTATGAATATATCATGTTTCATATGATATAATACATTTTCTATTTATATATTTTTTGTTTTTTCCTTTAATCGGGTCAAGTTAATATTGGAAAGTTAAAAAACTTTTTTATCATATTTCAATTATATTTTCATATTGAAAATTAATTTTAGAAATATGATTAAAAAATATAAAAGATCATAAAACTTATACTATATAAATTATAGGTAACTTTTATATTAAAAATATTTTATTTTAGAGAATAATTTATCTTATTCATGGAAATTGACTTTACTTTTGAATTTATTGAATTAAATGGTGTCTTTATTAAGTAGTACATTATTGATGTTAAAGCAAGAACTTTTTTATGTTTTGAAAGGAAATATTGGATTTTAGTTAAAAAGGGTAAAACTATAAATTTCCTTTGTAATTGACCGAAAAATAATAAACATACTTCTCTATTGATTTTATAATGGGTAGTTTTATTTAGGATTATATTTTAGTAATTTTCACACATTTTTCAAAAAAAAATAATAAACATACTTATCTATTGATTTTATAATGGTTAAATTTTAAAAAAAAATATGATGGTGTTCAGTTTTTAAATTATTAATATATATAATTTAAAAAATACACTTGTACCTAAAATTTATTTATATATTCACCTTTTAAATGAAATTACATAGAGATTAGGGTTTAGATGTATTTCTATATAGACGCTACCACTGAATATGGATAATTTCCCATGAATAGGGATTTGATAAAGAAATAGGTATGGTTATTTTATTCTAAAATCTTTTTCAATAAATCAAATCCTTCAAGTTCAATCTTCGTCATACCTATTCTATGGTTAAAATTTTGTTATATATTTCATGTATATTAAAGATTAAAAACTTATGAAAGTAATAAAATTGTAATTACACCGATATAAGTTACATATTTAGGTAATTATTAGAGAAAAATTGGATAATATCAAACTTCTCTCTATGATTTGAAGGTTAAACTATATTTGAATCGTTTTGAAGAAGTTTAGTAGACCAATTTATCAAATTTTCATTAATGAAGATTCGGAAGATCAAGTTGAATTTATTATGTGCTAACCTTCAATAAATACATATTTTGATGATATATACATGTTTTGGTAATGACTTTTAATCATTATCATGGTGATGGAAATACTATTTGATTGCATGATTATTTTTTAGTGATAATTAAGTCAATTATTAATCAAATTAATATCAATTAAACTTTTTGATAAATTGTAATATTTTAAATAAAAAAAGAACATTAAGATATTGTTAATAATTAAGTAAGGGTGGGATATTATTATTTCATAGGAGAATAAATAAAAAGAATATTTTATTTAAGTACTATGTATAAAATTATTTAAAAATAACTTATGATAACCATCAAGTTGAAATATTTATGTGACTTGGGTTATTTAGTAACATTATGAATTTTTATTGTGTTTTATGAATTTTTCTATAATATAATAGAATACCGATGGGGATATTAATTAAATGTTTAAAAGTAATAATTATTTAATATGGAATGGAAATATTAATTGTATATAAGTGAGAATACATTGAGTATTACTAAATGATATATATATATATATATATGTATATATATATCAATTATAGATAAAATCATTATGGAATTAAGTCGATGAGTTTTATTTATCTAATGCTAAATACTGATATTGTGATCATAATTAAAGAAGAACAATGAACTCGATATTGATAAATAAGTGTTATAACATTAATAGAGTATCTGTTTGATGACGTGGTGTAAAATTAGTAAATGAATTGTGATTCCTATGGAGACAATGAAGAATAAGGATATAAAATTAAATTAATTGAGAATATGGATTTTTGAGAGATTAATGGTGGAAATTATGACACAAATGATAAAAATAGTATAGATTATTTAGATCACTTATCATGAGATTGGGATGGTTTTATAATATGTACAATGATATTAATATTATACCGACTCAATGACTGGTAGTTAATTATTTTATTCATAGGGAAATACAAGAAATAATGAAAATGAGAAAAAAAACTCGAGGGGATGTATTTTTTGAAAACAAAGGGAATCCCCTCAGATAATGTCTATAAAATCAAAAGGAATCGAGCCCAAGTTATAAAAAATAATTATTCTATCCACATCTTCACCTTTGGAAGCAAGAATGTGAGCCACCATAGTACCCTCCCTTCAGGTGTGAATTATTTCCTCATTCAGATGAAGCATTTTTATATAGATTCTAAGAGAATATGAAATGTTATAATGGATTTCATATTTATCCATAAAATCATTGACTATTTAGGTTGATTCCAATTCAGCTGACGTAAGACGTACCTTTTTTATCTTACACAAAGATTTTCCGGGGAGAGGTGTATAAATTTCATCTTGTGAAGAATAGTCATGCCCATAAAAGGGTGAGAATTATAAATTGACAAAGCCCTAAGATTCATGGATAATTCCACTACTATGTATAACACCTTTCATACAAGATCCATTAGTGTTCAGTTTATAAATGGATTGGATAATAATATTGGATATTATGTAGTAGGTTTTATGTGATGGATAAATGGATCATTGATTGGGTAGTGTGATTTACTTACTTACTCACCTTACATTACTATATGATGTACTCTAGTGAGTGATGGATACAGATGGATGTGGTGAAATATAGTTTATACTATCATAATTACCAACCAATGTGGCTTATAGTTATTGGATGATATTCAAGTACTTTTTCTCTTCTCACCCATCAACTTTGAATTAGAGACTAATGATGAAATATTTATAATCATTATTATTCTCACTTATAACACTACATTAGATAATATTGATGATATAGCTATGTATTGATATTAATTTATCTCAATGACATGGGATGGGATAGATGTTGATTCACCTATGTAACTCCCTGAGATTTTAAAATTAGAAAATTATGTTCGATTGTGTAAACAACACGCAACATCGAGATTAAGCTAACTATGAAATATTATTATTTAAATGTGTATGTCATATCCTAGTTATCCAATTGGAAGGTATGGATAGGAATAAACATATTATGGAATATATATAATAGTACTACTCAATAATTTTTTTATTAATTCCTAGTAAATAAGTATTCAATTTTTTTAGTAAAGTCATATTATGATTCAAAAATATGTTTCCTTCAACTATGATTTTTTTTATTTTTCTGAGAAAAAAATATATTTAATTTTTGAAAATTTTAGAAAATTTATGTTATAAAATGAAATTGATTTTTGAAATTAAATTTAAAAATTTATCTTAGAATGAATTTTTAATATTTTTTTAAAAAAAGTTTTCAAGGAATAATTAAAAATAATGATTTTTATTAAAAATTATATTTTTTTCAAGAATTTAAAAAATTAAATTTAATTTGAAAATAGTTTCAAATGAAAATTAGTTAACTTATATTATTAATAATCTAAATAAGTTTTCTGGATTCATATATATGGTCAAATTTGGTATGAAAAAAATTACTTAAAAAGATATTTTTTGGGAAAAAAAATCAATATACTCTATGCTTTTTTCTTAAATTAGTTATTGAGTCGTATATAAATTAAATCAATAAAAAATTATTCCATATTTAGACTTAGTATTTTTAAATTTTTAAAATAGTTTCCTTTTATTTTTAGTCAATATAAATACTAACCATAGTAAAGTTTTGAAACCAGGGTAAAGGTAAAATGGGTTAATTAGGTTTAAAACTAATGTGATAAGGTATTAAAATCTACACAAAAATTTCATTTATTTCATTTAATGGGATAAATTATATCTTATTATTAAAAAATAGAATATATGTATTTTGGTTCCATTTCCCATGATAATGAAATTAAGATTATTTTAAGTAAGGAAAATTTAAAAATTTCATTCTATTGACTTTAATATCTTTAATATTTTATCATAAGGGTAAAACAGGTTTATGGTTGGTTATAAATATTTATTTGAAATATAAAATAATTTTCATTATAATATTGATTTTTTAAATTTTTATTTATTAAATAATTACCCTAAATATTTATGCAACACTAACAAAATATTTATTCAATTAATAGAAAAATTAAATAAATTATTTTCAAAATATTAAAAGTAATTATGTTTTGAAGAATTATTTAGTTAAAATATTTTTTTGATAAATATGACATATTAGGGATTTTTTAAAGGATTATATTTGAATTAAATATTTTTCTTGGTGTCTTTAATGTCAAATTAAACAAATAGGGTAAAAAATGACATTAATGATATTTTTGTTAAATAATATTTTATTTAAATATTTAAAAAATCATATAAATCATGAAATAGGATAATTAGGATTATAAATGGTCTAAATTATCATACCTTTCCCATTTAAGATCCAATTCATTCCTTATAAGTAAAATTATAACCCTTTAAGAGTTAAAAAGATGTTATCGCGTTTAAGGTTAAAATTGGTAAACTAGAGGGGTCAAACCAAAATATATGCTTTAAAAACCCACAAAAACCTATAAAAATTTTATTTTTTATGGTATTTCAACCAAATATTACCTTTTGTTTAATATAAATCTATTTTTATGTATTTTTATAGATAATTACTTTATTATATTTTAATCGTTTAGGAAATTCCAAGAGTATCATTCCCCTCACTTATAAAAGGGCACCCATACTTTCTCTTCTTTACCTAAATTTGAGACTTATATCTTGACAAAACCCTAAAATATTTTATTATTAAATTCCCTATGCATAAATTAAAGGACCATATACTCTTAAAATATCATTCCAAGGGTCCTTAAGAAGGGCTCTAAAGGATACCTAAAGAAGAAGTGGTAATCATCCTACCCGACCTCTTTCAATTTTTTTCTTTTTCAACCTCATATAAATATCTGGTATTAATCATAAAAAAATAGATTCATTGTCCTCAATATAAAAAAATTATTATGATTATTAAACCACCTTTATTCACTTTTTTCTCCATTAAATGGGAAGTGAAATTATCACTGATGAATATGTACGGCTTGTCATCTCTGTGTATAGATACAATTCATTTTCCATAACCATATTTCATGTATAGTTATTATGATGGGTTTAATTTCTATATATTATATTTATGACATAATTATTATTTTTAAATTATAATATCATATCTACCATCTTTCCCTCCAATTTGTTGGAAAATAATAGTGTCACTCATGCGTAAGTGTTGACTACTACCTCAATGAAGTGATGTGATTCATTTTTCATTTACAATTTACATGGATAGTAATGAGGATATATTTAATTAATATATGTGATATATATTATATAATAATTATTCTGTAAATGTGTATTATTATTTACCTTTATTTCATTCTTTTTGCCGAAAATTGAAAATAATGTTTATGTGTACGTATGGTTTATTGTCTCCATGAACTGTGTAATTAGTTTTTATAACTCAATATTTTATGAATAAAGATAAATATATATATATATATATAATTTATATATATTATATTTATATCCTTATTAAAAAAATTAAATGATGTAACCATGATCAAAGTTCTAGTATCGTAACTACCTAACTAAAAATATCATGAAAAATGAAATAGTTAACACTTATAAGAAATGATTTTAATAATTAATTATTATTAAGTTAGTTTTGAAATGTTATAAATGGATAATATATGCAATTATAATTATATAAATTAATATTTAATATAAAAATACTAAATTTAAATTTATTATATATGAGTTTCAACTGCTTTTGAAGCAATTCAAACTTGAGGTAAGGGATTTTTCATCTCACTTTTATTCCTGGGAGACATATTCCATATTCAAAAAATGTTTCTTTTCTATTGGGTAAGTATTATGCATGAATTATTTTTATTCTCATAAAATTTAATGTTATTTAAACTACCATCTAATGTTATCACTTTCATGAGGATTTTATTCCGATATTTCCAAAGAGGTGATGGATTTATGTTTCAATCCAATTTTAATCAGGATTTTTTATGCTTGAATTTCTATTTAGAAAATTATATTATACGTATATAATAAATCCCTTTAGTTTTCTTCTCAATTTTTTATTTTTAGTTATTATATATTTTATTTTCATTTTCCTCTCTTTAAGTACTCAAGATACTAAAAGAATATTTTTAAGGAAAAGTAACATTATTTCTCTCTTTGATCAAAAAATATTTTCTTTTATATCCATATTTTCAAAAAAAAAAAAATTTAAAAATGTTTTTAATGTTATAAAATGATTTTATAAAGTCATTTTTACCAAATATTGACTTTTAAAAAAATAATTTAAAATTAATATTCTTATCACTTCCCAAATACGGTACGTTTTGACTTTTTTTATAAAATTATGAAAGTAATGTTTTCTTATAACTTATATAGCATGAATGGATTTTATTACTATCATAACTTCTCAATGATTTGAATATTACTTTATAATATTCTAAGGTTATTTTCAAAGAAAATTTTTCTTTATTATTTTGTAAATATTTAGATTTTAAAAACTTATTTCAAAGTTAAAAGGATATTATTCCTCAAGAAATATTCCAAGTAATATTTTAAAGAAATTTTTATTTATGATAATATCCATTTATGTTACTTATGGTATAATAGGGTTATGATCCAAATATATCATCATCATTCTTTCTTTGGATGGTTTTTTATTATTATAATGAAATATTTATGAAACCCATTTATTTTCCATGGGTAATGATTTGCTGAAATGTTGAAATGTTTATGAACACTATTTTTTCTTAGGTTATAATATATGATAATTGATTTATGATATTATGGAACACATATAAATGGATTATGATTATGTGAAAGGTGGGACCATAATTATATATCCCTCTAATTCATTGGGTAAATATGGATATCTCATGAGATAGAAAAGGTTGTAATGTGGAGTGAACCCAATTATGTAAGGGACTTTGTCCACTATGATAGTCTTAAGAGTGAACCTTGACTGCGAAATGGGGAGTGAACTCATTCCACTATGATAGTCTTAGGAGAGAACCTTGACTTTGAAATGGGGAGTAAACCCATTATAATATTATTGTCTTGGTAGTAAACCACGTCTATGAAATGGGTAGTGAACCCAAACCACTATGATAGTCTTCCCAGTGAGCCTTGACTATTAAGAAAATTATTTTCTATGCTTATGTGTATGGAACAAATATTTGTCTTATGAAAAGTTTATAATCTCATGTCTCATATTATTTTATTCCTTTATGATTCATGTATTATGAACTACCAAGATTTATTCCATTCCATAAGATTATGTTTTTTGACATACATGTTCTATTTTTTAAAAGTTAATCTCATGTTCTCTTACCCTTATTATCATACTATGATTAAGTAATAAATGATATGTCCCTTTTTTAACCTTACTGATCATCTAATATCACCCTTTCTTATGTTTCCTTTATATAGGTTATGAAGAAATGTTTTAAGTATGATATATCTAATAAGGGTTATAGTTTTTAAAAACATACTGGGAGATAATTTATATCTCTTATGAACAAGTTTTTAATGTATCAAAGTTTCCAAATACATTAAACCTATAAACTTATGGAATGGATCCTGATGCTATGTAATGAACATTAAGTATTTATGTATGAAAATTAATGGTTTCTATAGCTCGTATTAGAGAAAGGTTTAGTTAATCTTTAGAAACCAAGATGGAAAAACTTCAGTGAGAACCATGGGGATAATTATAAGTATAGGATAACATAATAATGTTTTTTTAAAGAATATATTTTGTGGTTTTCCTATAAATACATAAATATCTAGAAACTACAAGTGGACATGGTTTCATAACAAATGCATTTATGGGTAATAACTCGGAAAAGAGATGTATGACTACATCTCATCCATCATTCTAGTGCATCGTTAGTGTTACCTTATTGTAAGAATCATTTTAAACTATTGGGGTATATGCTTGGGTTAATTCACATTTTCATTTCAAACCATCTTGTATGATTTCAATAGATTATTATCATGGATGACCTAAATTAAACTTAAGGTTTCATGGACTGAAAATAATGTTTCATGATTTAGACATCCTTTAAATTATTTTTCATTGTTCTATGGTTTCTAATATGATTATTGTCTCTCGCACTATTTTTTTGTTTTAATCAATGGTTTTAACTCTGAGTAATTGTGTTAAGTATGAATTTGATGGACAATGTAACAAATTTCCTCATATGAAACCAAGTTAAATAGAATATGGAATGTAAAACCTTGAGATTATTCCTAATAAATTATCTAGTTATATGACTGACAATATCAAAATGGGTGAGTTCCTTGACACAACTAAGAAAAAAATGGATTTTAATGAAGACCATATAAGGAATAAGATTCAGTTTCTACATGTCAATTATGTTGGAAGAAGAACCCAGGGAAATGACTCAAAGGAATGAAAAGATATTTTGGGTGTGGGAAAGAAGGAAAAAGAGCAAGTAATTATTGGAGAAAAATGAAAAATTTAGTTATATAAATGTTTGATAATAATTGTTTCCCTAAGGTATCATAAATGGTTAAATGTATTAAATATGGAAAATATAGGCATGATACAAATCAATTTCCTAAGGGTAGATCTCTACAAGATGATAAAAAATGTTGTATGGGTAAAGGTTTTTATTTTCATGATAAAGAGACTAAAAATGAATATGAAAGGAAATAGGTATTAAGTAATTTTATGACGAAGACTAGTTAATAGTTTAAGAATGAAGTAGAATGGTTAAAGTGTCTATGAATTGGAATTCAAAAATTATGTTGTATAAGTATTTTTATTAATGGTATTCTAGATATAAGATTCCTAAAACATTTAAGGATTTTTCTTCAATAGATTTTCATTAATGATTTACAAGAACATGTTGAACAGTACTCGTGACCTAGAAAATTGATCTATTGGTTAGGTTATATGTTATGGAAAAACACGTGATTAGTGAAAATATAACCCTTAATAAGTGATCTATGTTGAAATAATAATGTTTAGTTGAGATAAGAATATTAATGATAAAGTAAATGGGATAGTATTTACGAACTTGGAACTGATTTCTAATTTGATATCAAAGTGGTTTATGTTATATTTTATGGATTTTAAATCTTTTTGGATTAACGGAATATATTTGATAATATATGATTTTATTTAAGGAATTGTGAGAGGATTAATTTTTGGAATTGTGTAGTTTTCATTAAGGTTTCAGGGTAATTCTGGTTATTACCATTATAAGATCGTGATTTTTATCATGAGGTATATATCATATAAAGTCCAGTTTAAATCCATATTTTTATTCTTAAAAAGGTTCCCAAGGGTTTGAGGAAGAGTTCAGGAGCATCTGAAGATTTTTTGGATCCCAAAGCTATATTTTTTTGGAGAAACATGTGAGTCACATGGTAAGTATGTAACATCCCGAGATTTTGTAAAAAAAATTGAAATTAATTTAATCATTATGATATAGTTTCATTTCATGCAACACTGAAAATAAATATTTTATATATATTAAATCACTAATTTTGGGTTGCGGTGTATGAAATTACAATTTAATTTTGCACTAAATGAAATATAATGGTTATATTTCTATATATGGAACATTGAGTAAATCTTACGTTTCACACATGACTGACTTTCCTTGATGGCTTGTTTAACACGCAAGAGTAAGTGTTACCGAACAATAATATTTTATTAGAAAAAATATATATAAAAATATATTACCCAACCATTAAATTAGATTTTATGAATATTATTAAATAACTTATGTGAATATATTTTTTTAACAAAATATAAAATTAATTAATTAGTTACAAAACGAATATAAGAACAAATTGAATATAAAGGGAGTATTTTTATAGAAAACTATTGTTATGCTCACAAAGTTATTTTAATCCTAATAAATTAATTTAATTACATTTTTTAATTAATTTTAACTTAATATATATGTTATATATCTAAGTAAATATTTTTTATATTCATCTATTATATTTTATAATCATAAGATAATAACAAACCCAATTTTAAATATAAAAACCTATATTTTTATTAATGTACTTCTACCGCCTTTTGATGGTAACCCAATATTAAATCTGAATTTTGGAACTTTTATAAATTTTATATGTCAATATTTACTTCATTTTTAAAATAGAAACATAAAATTTATGTTAGGGTGAATTTTTTGTATTTTTCCGTGAAGTCTCATTTTTTAATGAATTGTGAAGAATACTAAAATTTAACTCCAAACAGCTTTTTCATAAAATTTATTTATATGGTTAATTATATTTTAAATTGATTTTAAAGTTTAATTAGATAATTTTTTTATCAATAAATAAAATTTAGGTCATTTGAATCAATTTCATTTTTAAATTTACTATAAAAACAAAGAAAATATTTGAACGTTTTTATTTTAAAAACCCACATTTGTCGACCCGACTGCATGATTGAATTTAAATTAATTTCTAATAATTATTTGTTTGGAATTTGGAAAAATAGATTCCGTATTTCTAATAAACATAATATATAATTTAAAATAAGTTCAACTTAGTTTTTTACCAAAAATATTAGTGAAGTGATTTAAATTAATTATGATGATTAAGGTTAAATTAAGCTTAATAGAGGATTAACCATAACCTTAAGGCCAAAACCAACATATAAACTTATCAAAAATACATTTTATGGATATATCTAGAACCTATACTCACTTTTATTGAATTTTTTCCATTATTTTATCCACTTTAAATAAAAAAATATTGGTGGGAATTCTATTTTCCAAAATATTACAAGAGTGTCACTCCCCCTCCATTATAAAAGGCCTCCTCTCCTACGACTATATTGCCTCAATAAATCCACTTAAGTTCATTAAAACTCTAAGAAAATATCCCCCCATCATTCCTAACTTCATTATTGAAACATCCTTTGGGAAAAAAACCTTCTAAGGAAGCCCTTTGGTGAAAACTAAAAAGAGTTACTCGATTAAGAGGTAACACCCTCCCTCAAACACCTTTCTTTTATTTTATTTATCCACACCCTAAAATATTATTATTCCATTCTTGTATAAAAATACTAGTATAATAAATATACTATGATATTTTTAGGCTATGTTTTTTTCCTACACTTACACACACTTCTATCTAACGGGTAACGAACAAACTATTTATGTGTAAGGCGGACTACTGCCTCACTAAATGATGATTGTTCATTTTTCCTTTACCATCTCTCATGGTGTAAATTATGATGTAAAATTTTTTTATATATGTTATATATTATATTTATTATTTATTTAAGATTATATAATTCTTTTAAAACACATATATTTATACTTTCCATTTTGTGTTAATAAGATAATTTTGTTTGAGGAAGTACGGTCTACCACCCCCTCAAAGCGATGTGATTCATTCATACACTACATGGAATGTATTAAGGATATATTTAGTGAATATATATGATATAAATGATGTAATAAATATACTTTAATAATGATATATATACATATATATATATACATATATTCCTTTTACTTTCTTTCAACATGATAATTAAACAAAAATATCCTTCATGTGTATGCACGGCTTACCGTCTCTATGAACGATGTATTTCGTTTCATACTTCTAAATTATATGAATTGTTTTAATAAAAAGATAAATTATATAAATTATATTTAAATAATTAATTAAATTCTATAAATCATGATATAAATATAATAACTGAATATATAAAAAATTATGACACATGTAAGAAACAAAGTAGATATTACCTGAAGTGAAACATTAACATAAAATTATTAAAAAGTGGTTAATATAAAGCCATAATCAAACCATATATGGTATTATAAGTAATAATATGGTTTTTTTATATATTTATAATAATTTTATATATATTAGATAGGAATTTTTAACAAGTATGACAAATGTCAAGACATATTGTAAGGGAATTTCATCTCACCCTTTATTTTCATGAGATACATGCCTTATTAACCACTAAATTATTTCGTTTGGTGTATGTACTACCCATGAATGTATTATATTCCTATTATACTTAAATATATGGGTATTTTAATAATAATTTTATGATCTTTATGTCATGGTGTTTAATTTTCAAAAGTTACCAAGTCGGTAAAGTAATTTTGTCTTAATTTTTCTTCTTTGAGACAAATGTCATGTTACGAACCTATATTTTTGTATGAGGTGTATAAATTGTATTTTACATGATATAACATGAATCTACATATTTTAATGATATTTAAATCTCCAGATAATTTAATTTACCTACATATGATAATGATTCAAAGTTACCAATTGGTAAGAGTTTATTGAAACAATCTCACTGTTTATCGAGATTGCTTATGATCACATTTTCATTAATGAAATATTATGATCCATATTTAAATATGACTGATTAATTTTGTTCTCCCCTTGTTATTATTTATTTATTCATGTATTATTACCATTTTTTTACAATTTGGTTCTTAAGATAATTAATATAATTTTTTTAACAAAATATGACCTTACCTCTCTCTACATTCGGAAATCTATGTTTCTTCAAAATCATGCTTTCCAAAAAAGAGATTACAAGAATATTCTACTAATCTCCTATAATCAATAAAAAAAATTTACCCTTTTTTTAATATTACCAATGTTTTCAAGGGAATATTCATATTTCTTTCTAAAGAATTCATTTTTTAACAATTTTACCATTAAAAAGGAATGTTCTTTTTACCTCATAGGACATGTTTTGAATTATCCGTCATCATTTCTTTAAAGTTTCCTTTGAAGTTTTGAAAGGTTAATTTTTAAGAAAATATTTTTAAAATTTATTTTCAATGAAAGGGTTTTCAAATCATTTTTCAATTTTTCTATATAAGTTTTTAAAGTATTTTTCAAGGAAAATAGTTTTCAAAAGGTTTTCAAGATCCTCTATAGGTTTTCAAAGGAAAAAGGATTTTGAAATGTTTTCAATAATTCCTTTATAAGTTTTCAAGTTTATTTTCATGAATATGGGTTCAAAAAGGTTTTATATTTTAAGAATAATTTTCAAAGGAGAAAGGATAATTTCCCCATGAAGTTTTTTTTAAAATATCTTTCAAAATTATTTCCCATCTAAGATAACATATGTTATTGTTACTCTTGAATTTATATAGAAATTATTCCATATTATCGTTCATATTATTTCTCTGAATAGTTTAAATTTTATAGACTAATATTCACTTAATTTTTTTTCTCTTTAATGGGTTATATTTATATGAAATTCACTTCTTTAACGGGGTTTTTTTTAAGAAATGATTATGAAACTTGTATCTTTTTTCACAGGCTATGATATGATTAAATGTTTATGGTACCCATTTCATTTCATGGATTATGGAATGATTGTTTATGAATTTGTGGAACATGTATGTTTTATTTCATTATGATATGGGTGGGACCTATATCTCCCTCCAATGAATTGGGTAATGATAAATGTTTTATGAGATAAAAGGGTACATAAGAGGTTATCGCAAGCCCGAAATAAGAGGCTACACGAGAGGTCATCCCAAGCCTAAAACAAGAGGGTACAATGAAGGACATCCCAATCCAGAAAAAAGAGGTTAAATGAGAGTTCATCCCAGCCCTAAATTAGTTACATGAGTGATTATCCCAAGACTAATATATTACAAAGGTCTTGGTAGGTATCCTTATCATAGGGTTTTTATATACTTATGTGTCAACCATAATTCCATTTCTTATTCTTATATTATGATATCATGGATCATCTTCTTTACTTTTTTATGATTCATGACTTATAAATTGGAAGTAAATATTCTATGATTCATGTTTATGATTTTTTACATATAGGGTATGAACTTATAATGATCATGATCACATTTTCATACCCTTTTTTTCTTAATATGATTATTTATTTCCTTTATTTAGCCTTACTAAGAATTAGATATCACCCATTTATTATGTTTCCCTTACCAATTTATGAAGAAAGGTTTTTAAGAAGAAATACTAAGGGGGGAATTTTTGTGGGAAATATTAAAGATATATCATTGAGTTAGTATATTTTTGTTCCAAGTTTCCAAGATAACTAAACTAATATGGTATTTGGGTGTTTGTTTGTATATTGTTAAGTATTACAAAAATAGTTTTGTAATTTCTATGTTCTTCAAGATTGGGTCATTATAGTTGGTATTAGAGCTAAGGTTTAGTTAACCATTGGAATCTATGATGAGAAAACATGAGTGAGAACCCTAAGAAAATTTAAAAGGATAAGACTAAGGATAAAGAAAAGTATAGGAAAATATCCTGGAATTTTTCTAAAGGATAAAGTGAGTGGTTTCCTAGAAATACATACATGTATGAATACTATAGGTAGATGTGGCTCTGAAATAGATATACCTAGGGGTAACAACTTAGAAAATATTTTTCGAGTCTGGCTCAAGGTAATCTGGTACATGACAATGAGACTTGATGCACACCTTGTTTAACACTCCCGAGGGATATACTTTGGAAATTAAAAAACTATTCATGAACTATTATAAAGGATTTGAACAGAATATGACTATGAATATCCTTGGATAAACCTAAGGTTTAATAGATTAAAGAAGTATGATCCATGATTTAGTTACCCTATAAGTAAATTTTTAGGATTATATTGTATCCCAATATGATAAATTTTTCTCACACTATGCTTTATAGTTTTGTTCAATAAAGAGAAATAGAAGATACATGGTTAAAATTTAATGTTTCATATGTGTAAATTATGGGAATTATGTTAATTGATTTCCCAAGTGGAAATATCATAAATAGATTCAGGATGGTGGTATGAGTATTGGTTATACTTTTAAAAATAAAGAGGTTGCAAAAGACATGTGAAAGTTATGTGATGCTCTTCTATTATTGTTTACATTAAACATAATAAGCATGCTTATATTGATCTTGATTAAACTTAAGACATGATTCATATTTCATATTCTAAGAAATAAGTATTAAGGAATAAGTTGATGAATACAGAGTAATGGTTTAAGAATAAAGTTGGATGAATGAAGTCTTTATGTTTTGGAATTCAAAGATTAGGTTATATAAACCATGAAATATATATAAGTATTTTTAGAATAAGTTTTTATTAAGGAATGAAAAGGGTATGTTTAATTGTGATTTCATGGAAATTTGATATTTTGATTAAGGTAAGGTAAACCTTAATAAATTCATGACGTTGAGATAATGATCATTGAATAAAGATATATTGGACATGAATAAGTAATTTGTACGGTATGGATTAACCTATAACTAATTATTGAAAATGTGGTCTATGTTATCAAGGATGAAGTTTAAAACTTCTTATATTTAAATAATATATCTAGTAATCATTGGAATAATGAAGCATGCATGTTTTCCAAAAGGATTTATTGTAATTCAGGTTATTACCATTTTTTAGGGGAATGTATGATGAGGCTATTCACATGCTGGAATGTAACAACCCATAGATACATTGAAAGATATGGTGGATAAATTCCAAGATTATTTTTTGACTTAATTTATAATGTTTTGGATTTCCATCATTCATAAGGGTTATATAGTTAACCATTTATGGGACGTTTAAGTTAAAATTTGAATGAAGCTTGTGAGATTAAAGTGTTATCACTCTATATGAGTATTTATAAATATTGGATAGCCTATTCAAACTACTTTTTTTATGATAACTAATGATAAATTGGATGGAATTTCATGGATTTCATGTTATGTTAGTACTTCACAAATGAAAATGTCACCTTTCTTTTTATAGAAAGATCTACAGTGGATCAAAAACAACAAAGGGTGATATTTTCCTGAAATAATGAAAGTATATCTTTTCTTTAAAATTCTTCAACATTAAGAAAAAATGATCTTTAAGCCAAAAAAATCCCTAGTACCTTTTTTTCTAATGAATCAATTGGTCCCATAGATAATTTTAGATTTATGGCTTTGTGATTGTTAATTTTATTGTAACTATGTTCTATATCACTCTTCATCAGAACATGATGGTTATATTTCTCTTCTATGACTATATTTCGACTTCCCACCTATGTTCTACTATGTGGGAATCTATTTATTATTTAATTTGGGTAATTGTTATGGTTCCAACTTTTTTTAAAGGAGGTTTTAATCTTCATTGTTATGATTTGGATTTATATGAAGGGAAATCTCAATTATTAAACCTTTGATAACCCAACTGAATTTTGAGGGAAAACATCATTT
Organism: Viscum album; assembly: GCA_963277665.1. Taxonomy (NCBI): domain Eukaryota; kingdom Viridiplantae; phylum Streptophyta; class Magnoliopsida; order Santalales; family Viscaceae; genus Viscum; species Viscum album. The sequence goes on from OY728133.1 coordinate 1,505,707,910, forward strand.
TAAAGGGGGTATAATGTAACACACTAAGATTTTGTGAAATATTTTTTTCGAATTAATTTAGTCTTTTTGACATTTTTTCATTTCATGCAAAACTAAAAATAGTTATTTTATATATATTAAATCACTAAGTTCTGATTTAGTTATATGAAATTACAAGTTAATCATGAACTACATGAAATATAATTGTTATCTTCCTCTATACGGAACACTGAGGTAAGCTTATGTTTCATGAAAGACTGACTTTCCTTGATGTCTTGAGTAACATGCAAGACTGAGTATTACCGAACAATAAATATATTATTACAAAACAAAATATATAAAAATACATAACATATATATTAAATTATATTTTATGAATATTATTAAATAACTTAGGTAAATATATGGTTTTCAAAAAATATAAAATCAATTAGTTACAAAATGAATATAAGAACAAATTGAATATAAAGGATGTATTTTTATAGAAAACTATTATTATGCACACAAAGTTATTTTAATCTTGATAAATTAAATTAATTACACTTTTTAAGTAATTTTAATGTAATATATATGTTGTATATCCAAGTAAATATTTTTGATATTCATCTAATATATTTTATAAGCATAAGATAGGAACAAACCCAATTTTACATATATAAACCTAGATTTTTATTAATGTTTTTTAGTGCCTTTTTATTAAAACTATAATTTAAATATAAATTTTGGAAATTTTATAAATTTTTTAAGTCAAAATATATTTCATTTTTTAAATTAAAACATAAAAATTAGTTGAGGGATAATTTTTGGTATTTTTCTATGAAGTTTTATTATTAAAATGATTAGTGAAAATACTAAAATTAAACTCAAAACTGATTTTTCATATAATTTATTTATAAGGTTAAATTAAATTTTAATTTGATTTAAAATTTTAATTAGATAATATTTTTATAAATAAATCCAATATAGTTCATTGTAATCAATTTCATTTTGAATTTGACTAGAAAAACATAGAAAACTTTTAAACATTTTTATTTTTAAAACCCATATTTTTTTCTGCCACCTATATATTCGAAATTAGGAAAAATGGATTCCATAATTATAATAAGGATAATTTATAATGAATAATAATGTTAAATTTTTATTTTACCAAAAATATTAGTGAAGTAATTAAAATTAATTACAACAATTAAGGTTAAATTAAGCATAATAAGGGACTAAACTATAACCTTAAGGCCCAAAATGACCAATAAACTTGACCAAAAACCATTGGATGGACCTTTTTTTTACTCCATACTCCTTTAGATATAATTTTTACCATTATTGTATCCAATTTAAATAAAATAACGTGTGTGGGGTTTCCCTTTTCCAAAATATTACAAGAGTACCACTCCCCCTTCATTATAAAAGGCCTCCTCTCCTCATACTTTATCAAACCTATTAAGCAACTTAAGTTCAGAACAACTCTACCAAAATAGCTCCCCAAAATCCCTCACTCCCTCCTTGAATCCTCCATTGGTCATAAATCCTTCCAAGGAATCCATTTGGTTCAAACCAAAAGGATTTACCCGATTAAGAGGTAACACCCTTCCTCAAACTCCTTTCTTTTATTTTCTTTCTCCACTCCATAAAATCGTATTATTACATGATTGTATAACAAATACAGTATCCTAAATATACTAGGATGTTTTTATGTTAGTTTTTCTACCTAAATTTTCACACACTTCCATCTAATGGGTAATGAACATATTTTTTACGTGTACGGCGGACTACCGCCTCACTAAACAATGATTGTTCATTTTTCCTTTACCACCTCTCATTGTGGAAATTATGATGGAAAATAAATTTATATATTTTATATATTTTATATATTATATTTATTATGTATTAATGATTTTTTAGTTATTTTACAATAAATATCTTTATCCTTTTAATTTTTTGTTAATATGATAATTTCGTTTGAGTAAGTGCGGACTACCGCCCCCTCAAAGCGATGTGATTCGTTCATACACTACATGGAATGTATTAAGGATAGATTTAGTGAATATATATGATATATATGAAATAATAAATCTACTATAATAATTATATATATAAATATATATACATATATGTTTTTTAATTTCTTTCAACATGAAACTTAAACGGAAATATCGTTCATGTGTATGTATGACTTATCATCTCCATAAACGAGGTATTTTGTTTCATACTTCTATATTATATGAATTGTTATAATAAATATATAATTAATATAAATTATATTTAAATCATGTTTTATATTATTAAAATCATGATATAAATATAAGAACCAAGGATATAACAAATTACGACACATGCAAAAAACAAAGAGAATATTACCCGAAGTGAAACCTTAACATAGAATTGTTAATAAACGGGTAAAATAAAGACATAATAAACCCATATATGGTATTATAAGTAATAATATGGTTATTTAATATATTTATAATACATTTATATTTTTTTTACCATATTTTTGAATGAATACAATGAAATTCAAGACATAAGGTAAGAGAATTTCATATCACTCTTTATTTTCATGAGATACCTGCCTTATTCACCACTTGCTTATTTCATATGGTGTATATAATATCCATGAATGTATAATATGTATATTATAATTAAATATATGGGTATTTTTATAATCATTTTATGATCTTTATTTCATGGGGTTAGAGTTCAAAAGTTACCAAATTAGTAAAGTAATTTTGTCTCAATTTGACTTCTTTGAGACACATGCCATGTTATGTGCCTATATTTTTATATGAGGTGTATAATTTTAATTTGAAAAGATATAACCTGAATAACCTTATTTTTAAGATATTTTAAAGCTCCGTGTAATTTCATTTACCTACATGGTATTATGATTCAAAGTTACCATATGGTAAGAGTTTATTGAAATAATCTCACAGTTTATCGAGATTATTTATGATCATATTTTCATTAATAAAATATTATAGTATATATTTCAATAACATTAATTAATTTTCATCTCATATATTTATTACTTCTTTATTCATTTATTATTACCATTTTTTCTCTCTTTGGTACTTAATATATTCAATAAAACGTTTTTAAGAAAATATGACATTGCCTCTCTCTATGGTCAAAAATATGTGTTCCTTCAAAACCATGCTTTCCAAAAAGGGATTACAATAATATTATACTAATATCCTTTGATCATTAAAATATATTTTTACCATTTTTTTCATTTACCAATTTTTTCAAGAGAATATTATTCTTTCCTTCCAAATAAGGAATTTTTATAACATTTTAACCATACAAAAATGAGTTTTTTTACCATTTATGGCATATATGGAATTACCCATCGTCATTTCTTTGAAGCTTTCTTTGAAATTTTATAAGGTTAATTTTTAAGAAAAAAAATTAAAACTAATTTTCAAAGATATGGATTTTAAATCATTTTCAAGATTTCATTATAATTTTTCAAATTATTTTTCAAGGAAATTGGTTTTTAATAGGTTTTCAAGATTCCTTTATAAGTTTTCAAGGAAAAATGGGTTTCAAAAGTTCTCAAGATCCTCTATAACTGTTAAAAGGAAAAGAGATTTTGAAATGTTTTCAATGTTTCATTTATAAGTTTTCATTTTTATTTTCAGGAAAATAGTTTTCAAAATGTTTTAAATTTTAAGAATGATTTTCAAAGGAGAAAGGATAATTTCTTAATGAAGTTTTTTTAAAGATATTTCAAAATTATTTCCAATATAATATGGAATCTATTGGTGTTACTCATGTATTTATAGGGAAATGATTAAATTTTCACATTTATATTATTTCTTTTAATGTTATACATTTTATGGAATGATATTTACAAAATATGTTTATCTTTCATGGGTTATATGTATATGAAACCAGCTTCTTTCATGGGTTATGTTTTTTATGAAATGATTATGAAACTTGTGTCTTTTTCACATATTATGAGATGATTACATGTTTATGATACCTATTTCATTTCATGGGTTGTGATATTATTTTTGATTAATTTATGGAACATTTATATATGATTTCATTATGAGATGGGTGGGACCTATATCTCCCTCTAATGCATTGGGTAAAGATAAATGTTTTTTTATCTCAATGGGTGCATGGGAAGGAATATCGAGCCTAAAATAAGGGGGCATATGGTAGGACATCCCAAGACCAAAAAAAATAGGGTATATGGGAGGACATCCCAAGACCAAAACAGTAGGGTACATGTAAGGGAATACCATTCCTGAAGTAGGTACATGTGTGATTATCCCAAGCCTAAAATGTTACAAAGGTCTTTGTGGGAAGCCTTGTTATAGTGTTTTTATATGATTATGTTTATTCCATAATTCCATGTATTATTCTTATATTATGCTATCATGGATCATGTTATTTAATTACTTATGATTAATATCTTATTAATTAGGAATAATTATGCCATAATTAATGTTTATGATTTTTGATATGAAGAGTATGATCTTCTAATTATCATTATCATGTTTTCATACCTTTTTGTTCTTAATATGCTTAGGCATTTACTTTATTTACCCTTACTGATAATTTGAGATCATTCCTTTTATATTTTTCCCTTACCCAAATTATGAATAAAGGTTTTTAAGTTGAAATTATAATGGGGGAGATCTTTGTGGGAAACATTGAAGATATATCACTGAGTTAGAATTTTTTTGTTCCAAGTTTCCAAAGGCACTAAACTAATATTATCTTTGGTCATCTTTTTATATAATGTTTAAGTATTCCTCAAATTTTATTTAATTCCTAAGTATGTCAATATTTCTTCATTGTATAGTAAAAATTATGCATTTCAACCATGGGGTTCTTTTAGGGTTCCACACTATTTGTTAAACCATGTGATGGAATCCAACTATTCATGAAAAATGGTTTAAACTTGTTGTAAAGGTGATATGTATGGTGTTTTCAAGGTTTTTCAAACCAATAATAAACCATGAAAAGGGTGTGGTCTATGGGATAGTTTTGGTGCATGGTTTATCAAACCATTAACCCCTATTAATAATGGTAAAATGTCTATTTTTCCCTTATTTCATTCAATCTAATTTTCTTCCTTTATCCCCTCATTTACCATGCACGACAATCCCTCCTTTGTGGGATCTCTCCTCATCCATGAAGCCAAGTATTGAAGGATATATTATATCTAGTGTCTGATTAAAGCACCTTCAATCACATTAGATCACAATCAATAAGTTATTTAATCCTCTTTCTTACTTTATTAATTTTCTTCACTATATCAGATGATATTTTGATGAGAAATGATAGGCCCTATTTTTATGGTATTTGTCTATTTCTCCAATTTCTACTGTTCTTGACCGTATTAAAAGTCGATAATTGATGGGGAGTATACTGATGGTATAAGGTACATAGTCAAGTTATTTTCCCAAAAATTATATACATTCATATTATGTGTTGTTGTGTTATTCACTTAACCTTACATGTGTTACATCCTATAGTCTATTTTTCCATTATTTAATGTATGGTCCCTGACCTATGTGACCCATTAGACCTGTTAACACCAACAGAGGTTGAAAACCTTGAATCAAAAAACCCCTTGGGTGTATTGTTACACAGTATATAAATAACCAAGTATTCTTTACATCATCAAATAGCCTTATAAGGTGTATTATTTTTCTCATTTTTGATTAGATGTTAAAATCAATTAAATGAAATTTAAATTGAATTGAGGAGAAGGGGGGGAATTGTTAGTACTTGTTCCTTGGAATTTGTTTCTTCTTTATTATAATTCATTTATACCTTATAAATAAAATAAAAAAATTAAATTAAATGAATTGTTAAATGGTATTACTATGATCCCAAGACTATTAATCATGTCATGCCAAGGGTGATACAAGGGTTCTGCCTCAGAATGCCTTAGATAGTCTCATCAAACATGTCGAATTAAATGAATTATAAATGGATTGTATCACACTAGGGTCTATACTTTGATTCTTATATAAAATTCCTTGGATAGGCTCACCTATAATATTGATTTATATTATGAAATGAGCGAAACTTTGGTTATTTATGTGGAATACCTTGGATTGACTGAGAGAGCAGTGCATTTATACCATGGCTTGAGTGATACTAGGGTTTCTATATGGAACTACATAAATGAACTCCTAAGGTGTTGGGTATTTATAGTATATATGTAGAGGTACCTGGATTTACTGTGTAGAATTACTTGGATTGGCTTAGGATACCAACCAATTAAATGACCCATCATCCAAATTAAATAAAATAATTAGATTAAGTCAATGCTTTAGATATATAATACTTTTTGACCCCTTATACAACTATCATAACCTATTGATTCCTTGGATATTAGCATCTAGTTTCAAGCCTATAATAGAAATTAAATTATAAATTAGTAACTTCTTAGAGACATTATGGTTTTGGTGAAAGTAGGTAGTATTGAATGGGCTTCCCATGGGGGACATGGACTTACATGGGAATAATGTATTTCATTTACTGATTTTACTATTCATAGTTAACACTATTTCATAGTATATTTAGGGATTGGATTACATTAGACACCATTGGTGGTGGACTACTAATTATAACTTACACTATGTTAAAACCGTCATTGGTTACCCGAATAAACTTCATTGATATAGGTTGGGACAAGGGAAAGCAACCTTATATATATGCTTAGATTTTTTACTAAGATGAAGTACGGGAGAAAAGGACCAAGATTTTGATAGTGATGATATTGTAGATAGCATCTTTTATTTTTTTTATTTTTTTTAGAAATTATTGTGTATGTCTGCTACCCTATTTCCCATGTATTCCCATTTTTATATAGCATTATGGACATTGACATTCTGTATATGAATCTGGTTATTGATTTTGATTGATTATATTTATTTAGATGTTTCAATTTTGTTCTTTCTATTATATCATTTTCAATGATTACTATTATTATTCACCACTATACACCACTCTAATAAATGGATTATTTTCTTCCAAATGTTCCATTATTGAACTCTTCTTCTAATTGGTATCCTCTTTCATACTTGAAGGTGTTCTTGAGGACATGTGACCAACTAGGTTCAGTTACTTATGATTAAACTGAATATGGTACATCCCAAAGTGTTATCATAGTGATTTTTCCTTTTATCTTACTGTTTTTGGGTTATTAGATAGGATATTTGGAATGTGTTGGAATTTTTTAATAAGTCTATTCCTGGGAGTATCTCACCCATGTGTAGGGGAAAATTCAGGGTTCCTAGGATGTGACTTTCTATTCTAGTTTGTTTTGTTGTGGTTATGTTTATTTCACTATTGTTTCATGTAGATGATTTATGAAGTTTGTTATGATTATGGATTTTTACCCTTGACCCATTACGATAAGGAATTATTTGATCATGCATCAGGATAGTTTCCTGGGGATTTATATGTCATGTATATTCTAGGACATTTTTACTTTCTTACATACATTTCCTATAGCAATTTATATGTTCCCTAATTGTTATGTATATAAATTGACCAACATTTATTATAGGTAAATAAGAAATAATGATTGGTTAATAAAGATTCATTATTATCATAAATTTTTTTTCCCATATATCTTGATGGTGAAACCTTAATTAACCATTTATGACATGTTTTAAAGATGAAATCTAACTTTCATGGGTTGAAATGTTAGTTTATTATGATTAAATGGATACCAATTGTAATATATAAAACATGTACTTCTATAAATTTAGAATGGTGATCCACATAATTGAATCACTATATATTGAATCATTACATATTGTGACCAGGTGTAAGATTCTGGTTGTAGTTACGTGAATGTTGATTATAACTTATAAATCTGATCTCTTTATAACTTGGGAATGGTGATTCATCTAACTGAACCATTTGAAAATCTAAAGATTTTTTAAATTATGAATCATAAATGAATTGGTTATAGTTAAATGGGATGTTAATTGTAATTTATAGAGTGTGGAATCAAATAAATTGGGAATGTATTACCTTATAACTAAATTCATATTAGCATGATGGGATACTCATAGGTCTCCTTGTTTATTATATATATTCCTAAGTACTTAACCCATTATGGTTATGTTTATGATAAATAGGGATGGTTATTTAAAGATCCATGAGCCATTTATACAGTGTTACGTATAAATTTATGGAGGAATCATACTTAACTGATTCCCTTAAAATAAAAAATGACCTTGGTATGCTTTGATCCTTGTTGATATGAGGTGTTACTTAATTGAAATTCTAGTTACAACATAAATATTGTTCTCTTCTATATATTTTAAGTGATATTTTCTTTAACTTAGCCTAATTGTTAGAAGTTGTGGATAAATGAAATTTTTCAAAATGAAATTATGTTATAACTTTCCTAAAATTCTTTGAGATCTTAGCTAAATAAAGTGTTGATTTCATATTATAAAAAACCTCCTTTATAAATGGTACTGATTCAACCATATTTATTATCCTCTTTAATGTATAATATCTGAGTGAATCAATGTAACATATTAAATAAAAACCTTTAACAATTTTAATATATCAAACCCTCTTGTAAGGGTTAGACTTAGAGTTTCCTTGGATTACCATGGATGGGAAATTGAATGTTTCCTATAGGTTTTAATTAATTTATTCTTTTGTGTTTAACCTAAAGGTTATGTGGTAGAGCTTAGTGACCTTTTTTCATAACATTTTTTAGATTTTATGTTTTATAATTTTTTGAGGTGTTATCCTATTGAGGTAATACCCTATGAAATTTGAAATTAGTATACAATTAAGATGAGTTCCTAGGCAAGTTAAGTTTCATTATTTTATTGTTTAAGTTAGGTAAGAATCTTAGTTTATTTAGAAACACCCCAAGTAAGTGTGTGGTCATTTGGTAAGTTAAAACTCATTAGTGACATGAGAATCATGAAGATCTCATGAAAATGGGTTGTACATACCAAGGTAATGGTCATACACCTTATTAATCATGTAATCATTCTTCATTTTTGGTTATATTACTTGGAAGGTCATCAACCAAGTTTATAGTCATATGAGATAATGCATATTTGGGTTAAAACTTCATGTGGGTTGCCTTGTTCTTGGATTCATATTGTCATTGGGTCTATGGGATAAGATAAAGTGGGAATTCTTATTTTTTTGATTCTATATCATGGAAGTACGCATGGTTATACATGGTTCCTATTGAGTTAAAGAGTGATGTGATGACCCATATATAGTTTGGTGATAATTTTTCTTAAAATATGTATCCATGAGTCATCTTTATAATAGAGTGAATTGATCATTAAGATCTTACTATGAGCATGGTTGCCTTAAAAGGCTAATAATAATGTTGAGTTATCCCAGTTCTTAGGATGACGTCATAAAAAGGATCAAGTGTTGTACCACATCTGAACTAGTTTAGTTTTAGATTTTATGTCGGATGCAGATGATGTGTGTGAACGTGGCCTGGGAGAGCATCATGTGTTTGTCTATAAGTGAGTCTGATCTAGTACACTTTTAAGAAATTATTTTTTCTTTCTTTTCATATTGATGCTTCATATAAGCTAATTGTTCATTACCATAAACTGAATTTAGTGGTAGATTGAGCCTGTGTAGTGCAATGAGTTTTCATTTTTAGTAAGGTGATAACTAGGATGATCCTAAGGTTGGGAGTATCGTGTGAGTCATAGAAATTATTTCCTTCTAGGTAGAGGGAATTATAATATAAAGGATCATTTGGTAATGGTCGTAATGACTTATTATAAGTTTTATCCTTCAATTATTGAATGGAGTGTTGAGTTTTTGATCAAGTGTGAGTTCGGACCAAGTCTGAATGCTAGACGCAGGCTCGAGATAAGTAAGAGATCTGGGAGATGTGATGGGTTAGTAATGTGTTTGTGATTTCAATGTACAATGATGTTAAGGGGTTATTGAGCATCCAACCACTGATAAAAACTAGAGATTGATACTGGGATTCATTTTTTATTCTTGAATTTCAATGGGTACCTTTAGGGTTTGTGGTAACATTTTTGAACCTTGAAAGAGACATAGGTTGTTGAGCTGGAATCCCTTTTTAGATAGGTAAATTTGGGTGGATGGAATGATGTTTAGTAAATGATTTTATGAGGTTATCTAAGATTGACTTATATATATTGTGTTAAATATGATTATTTCATTTAGGGAGTGATCCTTAGAACTATTTCTTCTGGGTATGATAAGGTTTTTGGATGGTTGAGAGAAAATAGTGAGTTGATTATATTAAATATTTAATATTACAATCATGGACGGTTCCCTGAGGACATAGTGTAAGCCTTGGGAAGAATTCATGAGATATCATAGAATATTCCTTGAGTAGTGATGGAATTGTAATCTAGTAATGGTGATGTGTCGACCATTATAGTTTATTGTTTTCATAAGGATTCTTCTGTAGATGGTTCAAAAGTATCAGTTGTGAGTATTTGTTTGTAGTAAGTTGGAATTCATGTCAATCAATTTGTTTTGGATATGAAAAGAGTGTATTGAGTTTATTTAGATTGATATTATCATTACATAAAAGGTGATGAGTGATTTTTGGGAAATAAGTTGGGTTTTGTGAGGAGGTTGACCTATGGATAGACCTGGACACACATTGTCGAGATACATCATATCAGGAGTTGGTTGAAGTAAAGTATAGCCTTTTTTGATGGAGAATGGCTTAGGGAGAGTGATACATGTCTATACATGAAATACTAGTGTACTCTTGGTCTAATGGATATCATGTGAGTATTCAAAAAGAGAATTGAAAATATGTGTAGGTTACCAAATGTCATTTCCGGTATGATTAAGGGACTTCTAGGGAGTCAATCTTGAGGAGTTGTTTGAGGTAAGTCACAAGGTGGGTAGAACATCTTTTATCGCATGAGGGTGCGACCCTCATTTTAAGTTTAAACTTAGTGAATTTCTAGAGAACTATTTTCAAGAGGTGGGAATAGGATAGGGGTAATGTGTGTGTTAGATCTTAGGGGTGAGTGGGTTCTTATCCATGCTAGTTTTTATGTCCAAGAATGGACAGGGAATGGGATATAATAATAAGGAACTCTTTTCATTAGTAAAATATCATGGATGATCCTAAGGCGGAGAGTGGGATGTTATTCATTGGTGGGTGAACCTAAAGTGAGATGGGTTGTGAGACCCTAAGATCAGTCGTCTGATGGTCTTTTGTATCTTTCAGCCCATTGGATAAATAGAACTATAACACCCAGATGTGTTTATGAAATATTTTCTTTAAAAAAAATTTATTCTTCAGTAGCTTACTTTGCACGCAATTGTGAGTTTAAAGGAACTTTGAGACGTCTTTATTATAAAATTACCATTATATCCTAGCCATTAGTTTATCGGGAATAATTATAACTAACTTATGAAAATGCATTGTGAATTCATTGCCTATCAATTATTAATAGAAAATATAAATCAATTAGATATTTTTATTTTTTAGTGAATTAATATTGGTAATGAAATTAATGAGATATATACATGTTATATACTTAATAAAATATTTTTCATATTCATCCAATGGATATTTTTGTTGTAGGTTATGAATAAAATCCTATTTGATGTATAAAAAGCTATTTTTTTTAAAGGTCAATTATACACCTTAGAATGGAGAACCCCTGTTAAATTAAGATTTTGAAATATTAATATTTTATATATGAAAGCATAAACCTGTTGTATTGAATTTTGATATAAAAATTTACTTTTAATGAATTTATGATATTGTTCTGATAACTTTCAAGCTTTTATGAATAGTAAACATAAGATAAATTTTAATTGAAAATAACTTTTTTCATTGAAATAGTTTATATTGTTAAATTATATTATTAAGTGGTTTCAAAGAATAAATATAATATATTTTTACCATTTAATATAATGTAGGTCAGTGGAATTATTTTGACATTAAATTCAGATGTAAAAACATTTCAATCCTTTACAATATTTTAACTTTTAAAACCCGTTTTCTCATTTCAACAACGAGATTAATTTTAAATTAATTATTGCAACTTCTGTGTTTTGAATTTTGAAAAATAGATTCCATATTTGGTATCATTAGCTCAAAATTATTTAAATATATTTATTTTATTTTTTGGAAATATGAATAGTAACTTTGGTAAATTTTAATAACACAGTAAAAGGGTAAATCGAGTAATTAAGGGTAAAAATAATATTATAAAATTACCCTAACACTTGTCCTAATATAACTGGATGATTATTATTTTCTCTAAAACATACTTGGGTCTAAATGGTATCTATTAGAACCCACTTGGATGAGATTAGGAAATTTAATTTAATTTATTTAAAAAAAGTGAAATATGTCTCACTCAAACTTTAATAATTAAATTATTTTTAATATAATGTTATACAGAAGATAAATTATATTATAAATACCTATTTTAAATATAAATTTTTTTTCTTTATCATTAAAATTTATTTTTAATTTTTATGAAATAAATAATTATCTTAAAGACTTGTACTTGGATAATGAAAAAATTAATTAATTGATGAGAAATCAATAAATAAAATTTTATTAAAATATTAATAACTATTAGAAGTCCCAAACACTTGAACAAACCTTATTGGTAGAGTATATCTCGATCATAATCATCCAAGGGTATACTTATTGACCATTTGGAGGTTTATAGAAGAGATTATGACACTTATATTATTTTATTTAAAGTGAAGATAAATTTATTGCATTCATGTTTTAAAAGAGTATAGCATTTTTAATGTTGGATTTTTCAGAATATAAATTCTACTAAAAGTATTATTTTGAAATATAATGGATTTATCTTAATCATATTATTTTATTTTTAATTTTTATTCAACAAATAAGTAAATTAAATAATTACACAAAATTTAAGTAGTAATTATTTTATTAATTAAGAGATCAAATAAATGTTATTAAAAATATTTTAATGAATATAATTTGGGATAATTATTATGTAAAATTAATTTTATATATTACCTTGACCCCTTATGGGTATAATAAAATAGTTTTATATAGGTTAAAATATTATTGTTATATTTTTAAAAATCCATGAAATAAATAGTTTCAAAATTGACACTATTGATATTTTGTCAAAATAAGGTTTTCTTAAATTATTTAAAAATCATAAAACTTTTTTAAAAAAATATAGAATAATTATGATATGGTATAAAATGTTATAAATTATTCATTTATGGTATAATTGGCTTCAAATAGGTAAATATTTTACCCTTTTAATATTGAAATATTTGTAACCCTAGTTAAAAATTAAATAGAATAACAAAGTGTTAATTAAAATGATAAAGCTTAAATTGACATAAACAGTTATCTAAAATTTATTGGTTGATGATATTAAAACTCTATATAATCTCTTCTTCAAAATTGGGAAATTTTAGAGGTTTTTATGTGGGTTTTTATTTTATTATAAATTAATCTTTTTGATGTTTCCAAAAGTGACCCTCACCTCAATTATAAAAAGGCACTTCATCCCTCAACACTTAACTTTATTTTGAGCCTTCAAGATTGACCAAACCCTACCCATTCCCTTTTTCAACTTCCTTAGAAAAATTCTATAGGTCTTGGTCTTCTTCAAATACTAAATCTAGTGCTCTAAGAGGTGATTTAGAGGAGGCATGTCGAAGAAGAAGAGGTTTGGATACATACAGAGAATATCAGACCTAAGGTAAGTGATAAATTTTCAAATCTCATTTTTATCTAAGATTGATCATTTGTATGTATTTACTGGGTTATATTTATCATCCACATCCATGTTTCCTAAATATGTATTTAAAATTATTCTTTATATAATTCTATAAATTTTTAAAGTCAATTTTACTTATTGGTGAATTTTTACTAAACGGTATGAATGGAATATTTTTTTCGTTTTTGATATGAGGTACTTTTTAACTTTTCAAAAAAAAGTATGAGAAGAATGTTTTTTTAACTTTTATGGCATGAATGGATTTTTTCACTTTCATAACACCATATTTTCTTGAAGCTTCCCCTTCAATCTTACAATGTTATTTTCCCAGAAAATGATTTCTTCTAAAATTATGTTGTGTTTTGAGGAAGGAAAACATTTTAGAAGAAGAAATAATATTTTCCCCAAGAATTTATTTCAAGTGTTTTCTCAAAATTATTTTCAACCTAAGATGAAATTATTTAAATAGGGTTATATTTATATCCCTGTTATTACTATGATTTTATTGTGTTTATGATGGAATGTTATATAGGAAATCCATTTGTTTTATATAAATTATGATGAAATGATGTTAAAGAAACCCATTTTATTTCATGCATTATGATATGGTTAATGCTTTATGTTTTTTTGGAACACATAATAATGGTTTCATTATGAAATGGGTGGGACCTATATCTCTCTCCAATGCATTGGGTAAAGATTTATATCTCATGATATAGAAATTACTGGAATGGAAAGTAAATTTAGTTTAGTAACATAGCGCTGGAATGAGGAGTGAACTTAGTTCAGTAATGGAATTTGTCTACTATAATGGTCTTGGAAATTATCCTTTACTAATATTAAACTATTTTCTATGCTTATGTGTGTATTAAAAGAAATTTCATGTCTTATGTTATGACTATTGGGGTTAAATTTCACTTTTATGATTATCCCATGACATGATATTATGATCTTTTATATGCAGGATAAGATTTTAAAATGTTATATTCTTTTGATTATGATATGATTGATATTTACCTTGCTTAACCTTATAGAGCATTTTATCTCATCCTTTTATATGTTTATTTTCCCCAAGTCATGGAGAAGGGTATTAAGTGAGATATGTCAAAAATGAGTCTAGTTATGAAGAAATAAATGGGAGACAATGTAGATGATTTATAAACCAGTTGTTTATGTTTCCTAGTTTCTAATTACATTATTTCTATATATTCCTAGAGTGGTTTTTGTTATATAATAAATATTCTTAAATATTTAAGTGAAATCTATATGTAAAGTATAGTAAATTATAGTTGGTATCATATCAAAGGTATAGTTAACCTTTAGAAACTATAATGAGAGAACCTTAGTAAGAACCCTAAGGATATGTCTAAGTATATGTTACAATCATATCCTAGTGTTTTATATATGTTCATGAATAACCTAGGATAAAACCTAAAGTTTCCTAAATTGAAATTTTATTCTTAAATTATGTGGTTTTCCCATTATTATTAGTGTTTCTCACACTATGATTCTTGGTTTTAGTCAAAGGATGGAACCTGAAGTAACTGTGTTAATGCCGAATGTGATAGAAAATGAAATGATTGTCCCACTGAGAAACCAAATGTTATGGGAGATAGAATGAAAAATATTTTATCCATGCTCACACAACTTTCTCATGTTATGAATCATGCCAGAATTCCAAACGAGCAAATTAGGTAGAAACATTATGTTGAATCCTTTATAAGGCAGCGTTCACCTTCATTTAGTGGGTCTTCTGATCCATTAGTGGATGAAAATGTATCAGTACCACTAGAAATATATTTTCATTTCTACAATGTTCTGAACATGATAAATTCATCTTATAAGTATATCATTTGGAATTTTAACCTGATCAATGGTGGAATCTTATCAAGAATATGAGGCAAAGAGATGAAATTGAGTCCATGGAATGGGTTCAGCTCAATAAATTATTTTTCAATAAGTACTTTCCTCATATTCTTCGAAAAAATATGGAGAAAGAGTTCCTTGAGCTTAAGAAAATGGATTATGAATCTTTTGGTACCTACAAAGTAAATTTTACATGACATGAAAGGTATGCTTAGGGAATTATTATCCAACCTAATAGTAAAATTGATCGATTATTTAGTGGCTTAAAACTAAGTCTCTGAATGGAATTATCCATAAGGGACTTAATTAGCTACAAGTAAATTTTTTGATGTGCTATCAAGGTTGAGATAGGTATTGAAGTAACCCATCTGCCATATGGGTTTCAAATAAGATAAAAATGGAATTCAAATGAAAATATAATGACCACACTAAAAAGAAGATGATTTTTCCTTGGGCTCAATGTGTGGAAATAAACATAGAGGGAATTTCCTTAATAGGACTAGTAAATTTTTTTAGTGTGGAAAATAAGTTCACCGGGTAAATTAATGCCGAAGTGATCGGAAAAATATGTCTAATGATGAGAAAAAATAAAAGGATACACATAATGAAGCTCCTACACTTTAATGCTACAAGTGCAAGGAAATTAGAAATTATGCCAATAAATTCCCTAATCCAAGGATTATTGATGATGATCGACATCAAAAAACTCTTAAGGAAAAAGAAAAAGGAAATTGATATACAATCACTATTGGGGATGTGAAGTATGATAATGATGTGGTGAAAGTTACACTTACCATCCACACTAAATTAGAAAATGTTTTATTTGATTCTGGATCCACCCACTCTTTTATTTATGAATAATTTTATACATATATCATTGTATTACCTAAAAAATTATATTTTTAGTTAGTTGTGACAACTACTAATGGCACAATGGTTTCATCAAAAGTTTATAATTCTTCTCTGGTTGAAGATTGTGGGAATTTTCTTCCTTCAAATCTTGTGATCCTTCGTATAGTGTAATTTGATGTGATTCCTGGCACGGATTGGATTTCTCTATATAAATCTCATATCAATTTTAGATAAATTAAATTTACATTCCATATTCCATATCAATATATGATCATATATTAATGTGAGGATCAATATAACCTTCTCATAGAAATTTATTCCATCTTATGGTTCTTTATTCATATAAATGAGGGTTATTTATCTCAAATGTTTGGGGAGAAACTCACGTTTAAGAATACACCCATTGTATGGGAGTTTGATGATGTATTTTCAGAGGAATTTCTAGGTCTTCCACCAAATTGTGAAGTTGATTTTTTTTAATAAAACTCATACCGGGTGTTATGCCTATTTCAAATACACCTTATATAATGGTCCCAATTGACTTGCAGGAATTAAAGAAGAAACTCCAAGAGAATATTTATAAGGGATTCATATTCCCTAGTATGTCACCTTGGGGAGAACCTATTCTGTTTTTTAAGAATATAGATGGATCAATTATACTATTCATTGATTATCGAGAACTTAACAAGATCACTATCAAGAACAAATATCCTCTTCCCCATATTGATGAATTATTTGACCAACTATGCAGAGCTCAATACTTTTACAATATTGATCTTCATTCAAGATATCATCAATTAAATGTCAAAAATTAGGATATACCAAATACGACATTTTGTACAAGGTATGGACACTATTAATTTATAGTGATGCCTTTTTTATTACTAATTCCCCCACTATCTTCATGGATCTAATGAAAAGAGTCTTTAGAGACTATCTTGATCAATTTTTGGTAGTCTATATACTTCATATTCTTGTATATTCGAAGAGCAAGTAAGAACATGAAGACTACTTGAGAATTTTACGAAAGACCCTAAGAAAGGATAAGTTTTAGGAAAAAATTACCATGTGTGAATTTTGGCTTCAAAAAGTTTCATTTTTGGGTCACATAATCTCAAGGGATGGGATATCTATGGATCTATCAATAGTAGAAGTTGTTGAAAGTTGTCCAAGACCAAAAACAGTAACTGAGATCCAAATTTTTCTTGGTTTGGATAGATAATATTGATGTTTTGTGAAATATTTTTCATGATTATCTAATCCTCTCACTAAGTTGACTTGGAAAAGAGATAAGTTTTTTGGGATTGAGGAATGTGAAGAGGATTTCAAAGTGATAAAAATAATTTTTTCCAATTCAACTATGCTCACATTGCCTTGTAGTGGAGAAAGTTTTTTGATCTACAATGATGCATCCAAGAAGGGGATAGGATGTGTTATCATGAAAAATGATATGGTGATATCTTATGCCTCACGATAGTTGAAAATCCCTGAGAAAAATTACCCATCTCATTATTTGGAGTTAGCTGTGGTAATCATTGCATCAAAGATAGAGAAGAATTATCTTTACAGTGAAAGGTGTGATATTTATACTGATCATAAAATTTTATGGTATATTTTCACACAAAAGGAGATGAATATGTTCCAAAGAAGATGGTTGGAGTTGATTATAGATTAAAACTTCTCAATACATTACCACCCTAGGAAAATGAACAAGGTGGTCGATGCTTTGAGTCAATGATACCATGATAGCCTATCCATGATGAGGATCACAAAAGAGCTAATATTTATAGATTTTCAAAGTATATATCTTGAAATTTTAAAGGAAGGGGAGAAATACTATCTTTCTGAAATTAATTCTCAACCATATATACAAGTTAAGATTAAGTAGGCATAGAAGAAAGATGTAGAGATATAAAATAAGGTGATAAATATTCCCGAATTCAACCTTGATTGTGATGAAATAATAAGGTCCGAGAATAGGGTTTGTATTCCTCCCATACCAGAATTAAAGAAGGATCTATTGGATAAGGCTCATAGTTCTTCATTCTATATTCACCCTTGAAGCACAAAGATGTAAAAGGAACTAAAATCATATTTCTGGTGGGATGGCATGATAAAATATGTCATTGATTATGTCTCTCAATGCTTGGTTTGTCTGCAAGTTAAGGTTGAGACACAAAATTCTAAGGGGATGTTTCAATCATTAGCCATACTATAATGGAAATGGGAAAATATCACTATGTAATTTGTTATCAGACTTCCCAAAACATCTAAATTCCATAATGCTATATGGGTTATAGTGGATCTCCTTAATATGTCAGAATTTTTCATTGCTATTAGAGAGTATTTCTATCTTGATCATCTTGCCATGATATATGTTAAGTAAGTGGTAAGATTGCATGGATTACCACTTTTCATTATATATGATTTGGATCTGAGGTTTACCTTGAAGTTCAAGAAAATTCTTCAGTATACTCTGGATACAAAGATATGTTTCAGCACTGCTTATCATTCTCAGATAGACGTTCAGTCTAAGAGGACAATTCAAAATCTGAAATACATTTAGAGATATTTATCTTTGGATTTAAAAGGTGGTTGGGATCAACATCAACCTTTAGTGGAATTTTCTTACAATAATATCTTTCAATCCGGTATTTAGATGGATCCTTATGAAGCCTTCTATGGAAAGAAGTGTATAACTCCAACTTTCTAGGATGAAGCTGGAGAAACAAAGCTATTAGGACCTGATCTTGTTGATAAAATGGAAGAAAAGGTCAGATCTATTCAACAACACATAAAAGAAGCTCATATTAGACAAAAAAGTTATGTTGACAACTGAAGAAAAGATATAGAGTTTGAAGTGGGTGATAAAGTGTTTCTATGAATATCTCCCTGGAAGAGAGTGATGATATTTGGAAAGAAGCGAAAGGTGAGCCCCAGGTATATCGATCCTTTTGAAATTCTAGATTGTGTTGGGAAGGTAGCCTATTGATTGGAAGTTCCACTGAATATCTCTCATGTTCATGATGTGTTCCATATATCTCTCCTGAGAAATTACATACCTGATCCTTTACATTTACTAAGCTCAGAATTCATATTGTTGGGAAAAGATCTTTTTTATAAAGAAGAACCTATAGAGATTCCAGATCATAGCAAAAAAGTTCTACGAAACAATACCACTTTCTTGGTTAAAGTTTTATAGAGGAACCAAAAATTTGGAGAATCTACATAGGAAATTGATGATATGATGATGGATAGGTAGCCTCATCTTTTTGTTTCCAAGTGACAAATTTTGAGGGAAAAATTCAGTTTAAGGGGGATAGAATATAAAACCCAGGTGTTTTAATGAAATATTTTCTTTAAATAATTTTTATTCTTAATTATCTTTATTTTCATGCAATCATGAGTTTAAATGAACCATGACATATAATTATAATAAAATTACCATTATAGTCTAGTTGTTAGGTTAGCAGGAATAATTATAAATTACTTAGGAAAATGTATTGTGAATTCATTCACTATCAATTATTTATGAAAAATATAAATCAATTAGATATTTGTGTTTTTTTGATTGAATTAATTTTGGTAATAAAATTAACAAGATATATATGTGTTATATACTTAATAAAATATTTCTGATATTCATCTGATATTTTAATCATAGGGTATGAATAAATCCCTATTTGATGTATAAAAATCAATTTTTTAAAAAAGTTAATTTTACACCTTTGAATGGAGAATCCCTTTTAAATTAAGATTTTGAAAAATTAATAATTTTTATATGAAAAAATAAACTTTTTTATTTTGAATTGGGATATAAAAATTCACATTTGATGAATTTGTGATATTTTTATGATAACTTTCATGTTTTTATGAATAGTAAAAATACGCTAAATTTTAAACGAAAATAAATGTTTTCATTTATATAATTTATAAGGTTAAATTATATTATTGAATGGTTTCAAAGAATAAATAGAATATATTTTTACCATTTAATATAATATAGGTCATTATAATTAATTTGACATTAAATTAATATGTAAAAACATTTCAATCTTTCGCAATATTTTACCTTTTAAAACATGTTTTCTCAATTCAACAATAGGATTAATTTTAAATTAATTACTAAAAATTCTATGTTTTGAATTTTAAAAAATGGATACCATATTTGAAATCAGAAATTCCAAATTATAAAAATAGATTTATTTTATTTTTGGGCAATATGAATAGTAACTTCGCTAAATTTTATTAACATTATAAAAGGGTAAATCGGGTAATTAATGATAAAAATAATATTATAAAATTACCCTAACACTTGTCTTAATTTAATTGGATTATTACAATTTTCCCTCAAATATACTAGGGTATAAATGGTGTCCATTGGAACCCACTTGGATTAGACTAGGACATTTAATCTATTCTATTTAAAGAAAAGTGAAATATGTCTCACTCAAACTTTAATAATTAAATTATTTTTAATATAATTTTATACAGAAGATAAATTTAATTATAAATACAAATTTTAAATCTAATTTTTTTTCTTTATTATGAAAATTTATTTTTAATTTTTTGGAAATAAATAATTACCTTAAAGACTTATACATGGATGATGAAAAAATTAATTAATTCATGAGAAATAAATAAAACAATTTTTATTAAAATATTAATAAGCATCAAAAGGCTCAAAAACTTTAACAAACCTTATTGGTCGAGTATATCTCGACCATAAGCATCTAAGGGTCAAATTATTGACCATTTTGAGGCTTATAAAAGAGATTATGAAACTTATATTATTTTATTTAAAGTGAAGATAAATTTTTCCTATTCATGTTTTAAAAGAGTATAGATTTTTTTTGTTGAATTTTCTAGAAGATAAATTAGAATAAAAGTATTATTATAAAAGATAATGTATTTATCTTCCTCATAATATTTTATTTTTAATTTTGATTCAAAAATAAGTATATTAAATAATTACAAAAAATGTGGTATTAATTATTTTATTAATGAAGAGATCAAATAAATGTTATAAAAAATATTTTAATAAATATAATTTAGGATAATTATTATGTAAAAATAATTTTTTAGAATACTTTGACCCCATTGGGATATAAAAAAATATTTGGATCTAGTTTCACTTCTTATTTTTATACTTTTAAATATCCATGAAATAAATAGTGTCAAAATTGAAACTATTGATATTTTGTAAAAATAAGGTTTTCTTAAATTATTTAAAAATAATAAAACATTTTTAAAAATATATAATAGTTATTATATGGTCTAAAATGTTTTAAAGTATTCATTTAAGGTCTAATTGACTTCAAATAAGTAAATATTTAACCCTTTTAATATTGAAATATTTGTAACCCTTGTTAAAAATTAAATAGAATAACTAAGTGTTAATTAAAATGATAATGCTTAAATTGACATAAAAAACTTGTATAAAAATTATTGGTTGATGATATTACAACCCTATATCGTCTCATATTCAAAATTGAGACATTTTGGAGTTTATTAAGTGGGGTTTTATTTTATTATAAATTAATATTTTTTAGGTTTCCAAAATTTCCCCTCACCTCAATTATAAAGGGGAACT
The DNA here is from genome assembly GCA_963277665.1 of Viscum album. Lineage (NCBI taxonomy): Eukaryota > Viridiplantae > Streptophyta > Magnoliopsida > Santalales > Viscaceae > Viscum > Viscum album. The sequence continues at coordinate 1,505,729,915 of OY728133.1, forward strand.
TAATCCCTCAACTCTTCACTTCATTTTGAGGCTTCAAGATCGACCATACCCTACCCATTTCCATTCTCAACTTCCCTAAAAACATTATAGAGGTTCTTTTCTTCTTCAAAAACCATGTATAGTCCTCTAGGAGGATAATTAGAGGAGGCACGTCGAAGAAGAGGAGGTTCGGATACATACAAAGCATATCAGACCTATGGTAAGGGATAAATTTGAAAATATCATTTTTATTCGAGATTGTTTATTCATAAGTATTTAATGGGGTATATTTTTTATCCATTTCCATGTTTCTTAGATATGTATTTCAAATTATTCTTTATATCCTTCTATAATTTTTTAAATTCAATTTAAACCATTGGTGAATTTTTTAAAAATGGTATGAATTGAATATTTTTTCATTTACAGTATGAGGTACTTTTTTACTTTTTCAACAAAATTACTCGAAGAATGTTTTTTTAACTTATACAGTATGAACTTATTTTTTAACTTTCATAATTATTTATTTATTTTAAGATTCCCCTACAAGATTTCAAGGTTTTTTACACATAAAATTATTTTTCTTCTAAAATTGTGCTTCATTTTGAGAAAGGAAAACGTTTTTAAAGAAGAAATCATATTTTCCTCAAGAATTATTTTCAAGTGTTTTCTCAAAATTATTTTCCATATATGATGACATTATTTAAATATAGTTATATTTCTACCCCTTTTATTACTATGATTCGATTGTGTTTATGATGGAATGTTATTTAGGAAATCCATTTGTTTTATATGATTTATGATGGAATGATGTTTAAGAAACCCATTTTATTTCATGGGTTATACTATGGTGAATGTTTTTATGTTTTTTTTTGGAACACATAAGAATGATTTCATTATGAGATGGTTGGGACCTATATCTTCATATAATGCATTGGGTAAAGATTTATATCTCATGAGATAGACATGACTAGATCGAAAAGTAAATCCAGTTCAGTAATACAGGTCTGGAATGAGGATTGAACTTGGTTAAGTAATGGACTACATTCTCTAATATGGTCTTGGAAATGAGACTTTACTAATATTAAATTATTTTATTTTCTTATGTGTGTATGCCAAAAAATTCCATGTCTTATGTTACAACTATTGGGGTGACATTTCACTTTTATGATTTATCCCATGACATTATATTATGATCTTTTTTTGTGGGATAATATTTTCAAATGTTATGTTCTTATGATTATGATATGATTGATATTTACCTTGTTTACCCTTATTGAGAATTTGATCTCACCCTTTCATATGTTTCTATTCTCCGGGTCATGAAGAAGGGTATTAAGTAAGATATGTCAAAATGGAGTCTAGTTATGGAGTAATATAGATGATTTATGAACCAGATTTTTATATTTACCAGTTTCTAAATACACTAAACCAATATGGTCTTGGTGTGGTTTTTGTTATGTAATAAATATTCTTCAATTTTGAAGAAAAATCTATATGTAAAGTATAGTCCATTATAATAACCATAAGCAATTATATTTCTCAGTAAATTCTAGATATAAGTTTGAATATAGACTGGGGTTAATCCTGAGTGTGGGAATTAGGTTCGAGATATATTATAACAATCCATTGATGCTAGATTGGTAATGTGTTACTGCATGTGTTATGGCATTGTGGAAGTAATGAACAGGGGATAGTTTGTCCATGAGATGTCACTGAAAGTCAAATATGGGATTCGATGAACATTCTTAATATGATATTGGTTTGAATTAACTTAAAGCTATTAGGATCTAGTTTTAGTAATGCGCGAGTAGTTGAAGCTGAGTTTTTTTGAAAGATATTCGTCTATAATATTTTCAATGTAAGTTATTTCAGATTTATATATGTGGTCCATGAAAAACCATGTCTAGCATGTTGGGGGTTGATATGGGTGTAGTTAAAGTGTCGTATAGGTATTTTTAAGGAAAATATGATGTGACCAGGTTGAGTTGGTTCAATTGGAACTTGGTCGTTTCGATCGAATCAAGGACTAAGGGAAGTGTCCTCATGTGTGACGGGGTTAATTAGGTTGAGAGTCATTCTAGGTGAATCATTATGAAATAAAGTGTTTGATCCTATAATAAATTATGATGGGGCAAGTACCATTTCTTGGAATTGGTTGTTGAAAGTAAGAACCCATAGTGGAAGATAAAACAATGTGATCATATCTCGAGTTTAGAGAGGCTCGAGTAAGCATCGTCTCAATGTTTCAGCTTGATAATGAGAATTTTATTGAGTTTTAGAGAGTAATTCTCATATGTTTATGAGATTATTGAAGGTTAATTGGGCATTTGGAAAATAAAAGTTTCCACTTCATTGGGAACTTCTAACCCAGGTAGGTCGGGTAGTTCATTTTGGTACCCACAAGGGCTTCTCGGGGATGAGATGTTTTATAGTTGGGAGGTTGTAAGATCCTATTTTCTTATCATGAGTTAAAGATATTTTAAATTATGGTTTAAATACATATTTTAATTCTTATAAAGGTTACAAAGTTTTTAAGGTAGAGTTATCAAGCATTAGGGGCTTTTTAAAATCTTGTAGCTCTAGTTTTTTAGAGAAAATGGTGAGTCACATTGTTAGTGCATGGTTAATTCTAATCGTGCACCTCGACCATGTGGGCCTTTTGGGGTTCCATATAGTTTTTTAAATAATGTGAGGAGATATTCACAACCATGAGAAATGGTACGAACTTATTACAAAGGTAATCTTAATGGTGTGCACATGGTTTTCCAAACCATGTGAAATCCATGTAAAGGGGGTGTGACATGGAATAGTGATAGTGCACAGTTGGAGCATAGTTTTCCCAATCGTATAGCTAAACTATGAACCCCTATTAAAAAGGGTAAAATACCTATTTTCCCTTAAATATAATTTTATACTCTTATCCCTTTATTTCACATGCATAGTAATCCCACCCTCTTGCGATCTCTCCACCTCTATCAAGCTAGGAATTGAAATATCTCTTTTTTCCGATGTTTGATTTAATGTCACTGATCAAATTGGATTTCTATTGTTATTTCCTTTAATCCCATTTATTTATTTCTTAATTTTATTTCCTATATCGGATTGTATTTCCATTCAAGCTAATATGCCCTATTTTCATGTAATTTGTCTATTTCTTTGATTTATCCCATTCTATCCCAAATTAATGGCTGATACTAGTTCAGGAGTCTCATACTGGTATAAGGTAGTTTTTTTAGTGATTTTACATAAAACTATAGTTTTTTATATTATGAATCATTGTTATATACAATTCACCTATTGTGTGTCACCTAATAAAATTCATCTTTCCATAATTAAATGAATGGGCCCTAACCTAAATGACCTGTGAGACATGTTAATGCCAATGGAGATTGAAAACCTCAGTTTGAACCACCCCTTGGGTGTGTTGTTAAACTATATAGAAATAACCATCTATGAAATATATAATCAAATTACCATATAAGGTGTATTATTTTTCTCCTTTGTGTTTGGATATTAAAATGAATTAAATGTAATTTAAATTGAATTGAGAAAAAGGGGGACCGGTGAGTCCTTATTCCTTGGCCCATGTTTCTTCTTTATTAATCTTGAGTTATCCATTATAAATTAAATGACCAAATTAAATTAAATTAATTGAAAAATGGTATGTATTAACTGATATCCCATCACTATTCATTATTTTATTTTAAGGTTTATATAAGTGTTTTGACTCATAATGCCTTGGATGGCCTCATTGAGCATGTTGAATTAAATGAATTATAAATGGATTATATCACTCTTTGAGAGTTATTTGGATTATTATATAGAATTTATTATATAAGATCACCTAGAATATGGATTTATATTATTCCTCAAGAGACACTTGGGTTCTCTTTGTGGAATTCCTAAACAGACTTAGAGGGTAATGTGTTTATTCCATGCCTTGAGTGATACATGGGTTTCTAAGTATAATGCTTTGGTTAGACTCTTAAAGTGATGGGTTTTTATATTATATCAGGATAAATACATGGGTTAACTATGTGGAATTCATTGTATAAGATAATGATACCAACCAACTAAATAATACGAATTCCATGTAAAAGAACATGTTGGGATTTAGTCAATGCTTTAGATGCATGATACTTGTTAACCCATTATATGACTATCATCACTTATGGACACCTTAGATATGAGCCTTAGGCCCTGAACCTATAATTGAAATTAAATTATTAATTAATAAGTTCTCATAGACATTTTCACTTAGTAAGAAGCAAGTAGTATCAGACGAACATCCCATGGGGGACCCTAACCAACATGGGTATTATGTATTTCAATTAATACATTTATTAGTATTCATGTACACTACTTCATATTATATTCATAGACTAGATGGCATTAGAAATTGTTGGTGGCGGACTACTAAGTTTTACTCATGCCCTATTTAGGCCATCATTGGCTACTTGAACAGACTTCATGGATGCATGTAGGGACAAGGGAAAGAATCCTCCTGTGGATGTTTATTTTTTACTAGGATCGAGTATGGGGGTAGAGGAACAATCTTATGGTTGCGATCCTATTAGATATAACTTATATCCTTTTTTATTTTGGATATAATTTATTGTGTATGCATGAAGCCATGTTTACTATATATTCCCATTTTTATATAGCATCATGGACATCATAATTTTTTATATGTCTCTGGTTATTAATATGGTTTGATTATATTTATCTAGATGACTATATTATACTATTTCCATTATATTATTTCTACTATTAACTATTATTATTCACCACTTTTCTACACTATGTAAAAGGGGATAATCTCCCCACCAAACCATTACATATCCTCACTACTAGTTTGAAACCTCTGGTGTATGGGGAGGTGCGCTTAAGGCCATGTGAACAAAAAAGATTGGTAACTTATGATTGAACTAGATCAGAGATGTCAAAATCATATTTTAGGCTAATATATTATCAAGGTATTCACATATTTGGTATGTAACATTCAGATTGACTTTATATTGATTGAGTAATTAATGTTAAGTTGATTTTTGGAAATTTAGTGTGTTGATTTTTAAATATTTTTTATTTTGAATTTATTGAGACATATTTTATAAGGGTTTATGGTTAAATACTTATAGAATGGTTTAACTTGAACATTTGGTATTATTGTTTGAGGTTAAAATATGATTTGTCGTATTCGATAACTTGTTCTAATAATTTTGGTTATGGTGAATATCTTGATACAAGAGGAATGAATTTTTATTCTTTTATGGATCTTATGACCTGTTAAATGTTAATTTTTGTGCTTTATACATTAAAAATAATCTTGAATATTCATTTCTTAGATTAATATATGATGTGTAAATTGATTGAATCATAAAAAAGGAATAAATTTTTCTTGTGATATGGAAAAAATAAAGTAAGTATATTTTCTCATGTTCTCTATCTTAATAGTAAATTAATCCCTCAACTTTAGGAAAAGGATCTTGAAATAAAATTTTATAATTTTACCTTAATTTCTGGGGAATCGATTCTCTTTTCACCCATTACATATTTATGTTTTTTTGTCATTAACTTTCTCCTAATCATTTTATCTATCATACTCAATTATCCCTTGGGTGTTATTTTTCTCTTCCATGTTCATATTTTCACATCTCACTAAAGTTCTCCTATTTATAAACCTAGTTATGTGTTATTATATATGGACTTCATATTTCCATTTCCCTCTTTTTAATGGGAAGCTTTACTAAACCTTTTTATGATATGGATTTTTAACAAATGAGTTTTCAAATTTCAACACCCAAATTAATAAGAAAGAGTTTAAATTTCAAGGATAAAATTTATTAAATGGGGGAAAAAGTAACATCTTGATATTTTAAAATAATAAATTTATGTTCGATAGTGTATATTAAATGAAACATTGAGCGTAAAAAAACCACAAAATATTATTATTTAAATGTGACTTGTATAACATAACCATTAAATTGGTGGGTATGAATAAGAATAACCAAATTATGAAATATATATATAGTTCTTATTTAATATAAATTTTATTATTAACTCTTAATAAACAAGCATTATATTTTTTAGTAAATTTTTATTATTCTTCAAAAATGTATTCCCATCAAGTTTTATTTTTATTAGTTTTTTGGAGAAAATATTATGTTTATTTCTTGTAAATTTTAGAATAATTTATTTGGTAAAAATAATTTAATTTATGAAATTAACATTTCAACATTATATTTGAGTTAATATTAATAATTTTCTAAAAAGAATGAATTTTCAATGAATAGAAAAAAATACTGATATTTATTAAAAATTGTATTTATGTTTCAAGAATTTAAAAGGCTTAATTTTGTTTTAAAATGGTTAAAAATTAAAATTAGTTAAATTATTTTATTAATAATCCAATTATGTTCATTGGAATCAATTTTATGGTTTAATTTGGTATAAAATTATTTTTATTCTTAAAATGGCATTTTTTCAAATATTGTCTTTCATTGAGTTCTATATTTTTATATTAAATTAATTTTAACCAATTCTAGAAATTGAATATTTAAAAATTAATTACATATTTGGAATAAAGAGTTCTAAATTTGGTATAAATTTCCCATTTATTTTTGTTTAATATGTATAGTAATTAAAGTAAAATTGTGTTACCATGATAATGGTAAAATGGGTTAATTATGGTGAAAACTAATGTGATAAGGACTTAAAATCAACCCAAAACTTGAATTTATTTCATTTCCTGGGATAGATTAGAACCTATTAATACCAAATTCTAATATATGGAACTTTTATAACATTTTCAATTGATAATCACATTTAAAAAATATTAAGTAAAGAAAATTCCAAAATTTCATTCTCTTGATGGTGATTATTCTAATATTTTATGATATGAATAAAACGAGGTTATGTTTTGTTTTAAATATTTATTCAAAAGATAAATTAATTTAATTACCATTTTAATTTATTTTTAATTTATTTTTATCAAATAATTAACCTTATTTCTTACACAATGTTGACACAATATTTATTCAATTAATAAAAAATACATTAATTTATTTTAAAAATGTTAAAATTAAAATAATTTGGATTAATTGTTGATTTTAATGAATTTTATAGATAAATATGGAATATTAGTGTTTTGTGAGAGTATTATATTTTAATTCCATTTTTCCTTTGGTTTATTTAATGTCAAATTAAATAAATAATGTCAGAAATGACATTATAGATATTTTATGTTAAATAATATTTTATTAAATTATTAAAAAATCATAAAAATATTACAAGAGGACAAGTATGATGATAAATATTTTAAATTATCATAACTTGTACATTTATAATCCAATTATTACTTAATAATTAAAATTTTAATCCATTAATAGTGAAAAAAATACATTATCACGGTTAAGGTTAAAATTGTTTAACTAAGGGTTTAAACTAAAATATAAGGTTTAGAAACCATATAAACCTATAAAAAAGTATTATTTAATGGTATTTATACCAAATTAAACCTTATCTTATAATCACTATCCATTTGGATGCATTTTCATAGAGTATTAATTTATTATATTTTAATCTTTCAAGAAATTCCAAGAGTGTCTCTCCCCTCAGTTATAAAAGGGAACCCATCCTTTCTCTTCTTTACACCACCTTGAGGCATATATCTCATCCAAAACCAAAAAAATGTGTATTTTAAACATTAATAACTATAATTTAGAGGTTTTTTAATATTAAAATACAATTCCCTGGTTCCTTAATAGAGGATCTAAAGGAGGTCTACTGAAGAAAATGTAATCATGTTACCCGACCTCTTTCAATTTGTTTCTACTTATAACTCTAATAAATATATGGAATTAATAATAAAATAACAAATTAAGCATATAAAATATATTAAAATGTTATTATGATTAATAAACAATCTTTATTCACCCTCTTTTCTATCAAATGGGAAGTTAAAGTATCACTCATGTGTATGTATGGCTCACCATCTCCATATAGTGATACGATTCATTTTCCATCATCATATTTCATGGATGGTTATTATTATGGGTTTAATATATATATATATATATATATATATATATATATATATATTATATTTATGAAATAATTATTATTTTTTAATTAAAATATATTATCTACCTTATTAAACTCCAACACATTGGAAAACAATAGTGTCACTCGTGCACGCGTGTGGACTACCACCTCCATGAAGCGATCTGATTATTTTTTTGTTTCTGATTTAAATGAATATTAATAAGGATATATTTAATGAATATATATAATATATATTAAAAAATAATTAATTTATAAAAGTTCACTATTATTTGCTTTTTTTATTCTATTTGTCATGAAGTGAATACAACGTTCATCCATACGTAAGGTTTACCATCTATATGAATAGTGTAATACATTTCTCTATCTCTATATTTTATGGATGAATCTAAGTATTTAAATAATTAATATATATGATATTTATATCATGATTAAAATCATTTATATGGTGTAAAAATTATCAATGTATAAGTAATGGAACTACCAAACTAAAATTCCCATGAAAAACAAAATTGTTAACACTCAGAAATGATGATTTTAATAAAGAATTATTGATAATTGGGTATTTAAATGTTATAATTGGATAATATATGATATTATAAGTACGTATTTGATTATGGTATATAATTATAATAAATTTAAAATTATTATACATTATTTTAAATTTATTTTGAAGTAATTTTAACTCGAGCTAAGGGATTTTTCATCTCACTTTTATTTCTATGAGACATATGCCATATTTACATCATGTTTCATTCAAGTGGTGTATGTACTAGCCATGAATTTCTTTTTGATTATTCTCATAAAATTTATAGTTATTTACTTATAATGTCTTGGACCTCTCCGGCCCATTCCATTGTCAAAAAGAAGGTCAAGAAGTGTTCTGGAGGGTAAAATGGACTTTTCCCATGCTTTCCAAAAATTTAAAACTACACGCCGTGTAGTTTGAGTACATGCCGTGTACCCCCTTTCCGGGTATACCCCGTGTCGCAGGCCATGTCCTCGTCATGTGAAGTAAATGAGTACACTCCGTGTAGTGTAACTACACACCATGTACCACCTTGTCGAGTATACCCTGTGTTGAAGGTTGTTTCCTTGCTGTGTTAAATAATGGGTGCACTCTGTGTGTCCAATACTACACGCCGTGTAGTCCTTCCCCGAGTACGTGTTACCAATCAACGGCCATGTACCATGTTGGAGTCGTGTTCTTTCCGTGTGCAATAAATGAGTGCACGCCATGTGTCTAAACTACACGTCGTGTAGTCTTTCCCCGTGTATATGTTACCCTCAAACCATGTGTTGACCAGTCAACGGCCGTGGAGCCGTGTTGGAAGCCACGTGGGGACCGTGTAAAATAACCGAGTACACACCGTGTACCCTAAAATACATGCCATGTACTTTTCCTTTTCTTGCCTATAAAAGCAGGGGTCCCCTCCTCCTTTCAATTCACTCCTCTCCTCCCCTTTCCTCTGAGAAGAGCTCTCCCAAGAGACTCGAAGGCTCCTTTTCTTCCATAACTTCTTCATCCGAGCTCCTATTTACGATCTGTCAGTGGCCACGGGATCGTAACGACGAGGCGGAACTTCCGAGCTTGGATATGTTGTCTTTCCTTCAGCCTTTCCTTTCCGACTTCCACCAGAGGAGGTTTTTTTGGGACCTGACAGAAGTGACAGATGCCGACAGACTTCTTCTAAAGTTGATCCGGGGGAGCGCTGTGATCAGAACCTGTCGAGGTAGGGATCTTACCTTTATCTCTCTCTTTTGTGCATCATGTGGGGTGGTTATCTGCTTGTTTTCATGAGAAATAGTTGAACCATTAAATGAAGATAATAACTGGTTAAATAACGTGGTTGGGAAGTTTTTGATTGTTGTTACTTTATATCCTGTGATATTATGTTGTGAATTGAATGAGCTTCTAACTACTGAAAATCATGGTCATTGGGGGACTTTCCTTACGCAATTAAATGTTGATTTCTCCTTCTGTATTTTCTCATGTGTGGAAACTTTGTGGAATGTGTAATTGGTTAATCACGTAAATTTGGTTGTTTAAAATCTGGAACCCTTGTGTGATCACCCCGGTTGAACAAAAGCGGAATAATGAACATGTGGGTGTTGTCTTGGTTTACGTGGATTGTGATGGGGGTGTTTTTTGGGTTGTTGTGGATCGGGTCAGTAGTGGGGATGTGGTTGGCTTGGTTGTGGGTTGGTGTGAATTCTATGTTGGCGATGGGAAGCGGGGCTCCGATAAGTGGTATTAAAGGGATAATATATGGGTTTCGATGCGGTTGTGGTGATGGTGGTTGGCAGCGGGGATGCATGGATGGGTTTGAATGTGAACGGACTGTGGGTTGTGAATAATAAATAAAAGAGGAAGAGTTAATGAATGGTGGGGCGTGGTAATGAAACGGAGTTAATAATAAATGGGTTGGTTGGCTGATAAGAAGGACTTGGTTGTGTTTTCCTAACTTTATTTTTGGATGGCAGGGATATGTTTTACGAACGATTGATGTGTTTGGTTATGGATATGTGCCCCGTAGTTAAGGAACTAAATAAACTAATTCTACTGAAATGTGAAAACCTAAATAGGGTTGGGGTTTTTGTTGTATGCATTCTTCGTAGTAGCAGTGTCGAGGCACGTGCTCAGTTTCTCTGTTTAGAAGCCATAGGTTGGGCCGTGTGGTTGGTATATATATATCTGTATCTTTTTTGTTTTATCGCACCCCACCCATGTTGAGAACTTAGTGCCGAACACTTCCATTTCATGGGAGAGGGTGTTTTTCCCTTAGTTACTAGCTCATTCCTGCTCCTTCTCCCCTAGGCTATGATGGCTTGAGGCGACCTTACACCTAAGACTCTTCGGGTAGGTTTCGATTGAGGTGGATTTAGCCCAAGACTCTTCGGGAAGGTTCTACTGTTTCCCAAGAATCTTCGGGATGAGGCCCAGGTGTGTGCAGGCGGGATACGTGGTTGTGAGGCCCAGGTGTGTGCGTGCGGGATATGTGGTTGTGAGGCACAGGTGTGTGCGGGAGGGATACGTGGTTGTGAGGCCCAGGTGTGTGCGGGCGGGATACGTGGTTGTGAGGCCCAGGTGTGTGCGGGCAGGATACGTGGTTGTGAGGCCCAGGTGTGTGCGGACGGGATACGTGGTTGTGAGGCTTAGGTGTGTGCGGGCGGGATACGTGGTTGTGAGGCCCAGGTGTGTGCGGGCGGGGAGAGTGTGGCAGCTTCAAGACGTTTGTCGTTAGGAAGAGCAGTCAACTAAAGGGAAATGGTGTAGGGTACCCAATACTCTTGTTTCTTATATACTACTACCTATTGTGCTTATGTTTTAGTGAGTGTGGCTGGTGAGGATGGGTGGATAGAATTCCTTTCTAGGTTTCTTCTGTTGTTCTCACGGGACATTAGGATGTCTCCCCACTTGTGCATGAGAGCTTTAGGTTTCCCTACTGAGTATACTTGTATGCTCACCCTATGTTTACTTTCAGGTTTCCATGAGGACTACCAGGGCCGTGTGGGACCCTACTAGTCGGACAGTTGGAGTTTTTGTTGTTGATGTACTCTTTTTTTCTTTTGGTACTGTACTTTGATCTTTCTTGTACTCGTACCTTGTTATAAAATTATTTAAACATGCATGTGGGCTTGGTTTGGGTTTATTTCTATACACTTGTTCTTTTTCCTTTTGGTGGTTGACTTGTCCTATTTCCTGATCATAAATAAATAAAAAGGGTAATGCCTCCCATATTTGTGAAAACTCATACCCTTGGTGCTAGTCGCCACCCTAGGGCCTACTGGAGGCGGGACTCGGGGGTCATTATCTCCCTTTCACCATTGCCAGCTCAGGAGGGGAATCTTTGGTGGGAGGGGGTCGTGACAGAATGGTATCAGAGGTGATGATTGAGAGATAGGATGGAGTCTGGAGTTAGGCACAGTGAGGATTTCATGGGATTGTAGGGTAACAACGTTAGTCAATCTTGGTGCGTGACATAGGCCAGGGAAGACCAGCTAGGACACGGGATTTTAGGGGCCCCCATGATCCGATGCAGGGACTCTGAGCCTACCAGATGACCAAGTGAAACTACATTGATTGCAGGGTAGATACCCTAGGGAAGGTACATGCATCATCATGATTGTGTTTTACTTGATTTGGGTGTTCTGGGAAAGAAATTGAAATAAAATGATAAAATAAAACCTTGAGTTTTCCTTACTACTTGGGCTTAGGAGATCCTTGTTTACCGTACAGCTATGGAACCTGGACGTCGTCCCTGGGTGACTCAGATGGCCGAGGCCCAACAGATTCAGCAGCTGAGGATTGACCGAGAGGAAGAAGATAGCCAGTGGAAGAAGACTCTCCATTCTTTCTAGCGCCAGACCCTCAAGAAGTACGAGGTTAGTACATCTGATACGGAGACGGAGGGGTGGTTTGAGGAGCTATGGATCGCTTTTACCTTGATCCGTTCTCCGAGGGAGTACTGGATCCCCCTAGCATTCAGTCAGCTGAGAGGTGCGGCGCGACAGTGGTGGACACTCTACCTTGGAGAGAGGATAAAGGCAGAGGTTCCTTGGGCTAACTTTGAGAAGGAATTCCAAGAGGAATTCCTTTCTTCCATGATCAAGGTGGAGAAGCGGCAGGAGTTACTCTCCCTTTAGTAGGGGAGTATGTCGGTATGAGAGCTGGGGATCAAGTTCAAGGATCTCCTGTGCTTTCCTTCGGATCTCTTTCCGGATGAGGAGTCTCGGGCGAGACGTTTGGAGGAGGCGCTTCATCCTTAACTCCAGTATGTTGTCAGCCCCTTCACCCTTCCGACGTACTTGGCGGTACAGAAAAAGGCATAGGTTCTAGAGAGGATGCACTCGCTGGGAGGTGCACCCCGAGAGGGGATCCAGCCAGGCTCATTGAAGGGGAAGGCAGTCGGCAGCAGGGCTCCTGTGACGGGACCTTCCAAGTTCAGGCCAATGGGGAGCAGGCCCCAACAGTTCCAGTTCAGATCTTCAGGTCCTCATCCCTTTTTCATGAGCCCAGGACCGAGGTGTTTTTCTTGTGGAGGTTTTGGGCACGTTCAGAGTTGGTGCCCGACCCGAGCTTAGTACGGTGGAGGTGGGTAGGTTCAGCGCCCACCTCAGCAGCACCAGTTGTCGGCTAGGCCCATCCAGCAACAGTAGGACCATGCTCCTCCGAGGGCAGACTTTGCGGGAGGAGGCTGATCTTAGGGTGCTCCTCAAGGACCTCAACTAGGGCGTGGTCAGGGAGGTGGATGACATCAGAGAGGCAGAGGAGCTGGGCGTGGACAGTTGCACATAGCAGAGTTGACAGCTCTAACAGGACCAGAGGTGGTGCGAGGTACGATTTGTTTTTTTAGCACTCTTGTTTCTTCTTTGTTCGATTTGGGAGCTTCGCACTCCTTTTTTCACCTGGTCTATCCAATGCTTTGGGAATAGACGTAGAGAGACTTTCCGTACCACTAGTACTGAGTACACTAGTTGGAGGCCAGACCATCATATCTTGTGTTTGCTGAGGATGTGGGATGACGTTGGGACCACATAGATCTAGTGGGGACCTTCTTTTATTACAGATGCATCCATACGATGTCATCTTAGGCATCGACTGGTTGTTTTCTATTAGTGTTGTTATCGACTGCTTCCGGAGAAGAGTTGTGTTCTCCGACGTGGATAGGCAGCGTATAGCTTTTGTTGGTGAGAGGAGCTATCAGGTGGGAAGCCGGCGTGTGGAGCATCTCCTTTCCTTGTTAGGTGGGATATCAGTAGTTCCAGATGATACAGAGATGATGGATGTCTTGGAGGTTGTTGGGGAGTTCCTCGATGTCTTTCCTGAGGAGGTTGTGACTCTACCCCCCCCCCCCCCCGACGTGACATTGAGTTCGGGATAGACTTACAGCCTGGTGCCCGTCCTATTTTGATGGCCCCTTATCGGATGGCACCTTCGGAGTTGAGGGAGTTGCGAATTCAGATTGATGATCTGATGAGAAGGGTTTTGTTCGACCCAGCATATCACAATGGGGTGCTCCAGTTTTGTTCGTGAAGAAGGCATATGGTGGTCTCAGGCTATGCATAGACTACCGAAGGTTGAACCAGGTAACGGTCAAGAACTGTTACCCCCTTCCAAGGATAGATGATCTCTTCGACCAACTGAGGGGAGCAGGTTGGTTTTCCAAGATTGATCTACAATATGGATATCATTAGCTGAGGGTAAAGGATAGTGACATCTTGAAGACGGCTTTCAGGTGCAGGTATGGGCACTTTGAGTTTGTGGTGATGCCGTTTGGAGTTATGAATGCACCGGCTGTGTTCATGGGACTTATGAACTTTGTCTTCCAGGAGTTTCTGGATCAGTTCATCGTTGTGTTTATCAATGACATCCTGATCTACTCAAGGTCAGAGGAGGATCACGTTGAGCATCTCAGGGAAGTCTTGGGAGTCCTTCGACACCACCAGCTTTACAAGAAATTGTCAAAGTGTAAGTTCTTGACACAATAAGTACACTTCCTTGGGCACATAGTGTCTCAGCATGGAGTGTCAGTGGACCCGTCGAAGGTGGAGGCAGTTGCTTCTTGGGCAGCACCCAAGAGCGTGGCAGAAGTTCGTAGTTTCCTGGGGTTAGCAGGTTACTATCAGAGGTTTGTTTCGGACTTCTCTCGAGTTTCTACTCCTTTGACAGCTTTGACTAGGAAGAACCAGGTCTTCCTATGGAGCGAGAAGTGCCAGAAATCTTTCGACTACCTGAAAGAGAAGTTGCTCAGTGCTCCCATACTCAGGTTTCTAGAGGAAGGGTTGTTGTATGAGGTGTTTTGTGATGCTTCTGTCCTTGGTCTGGGGTGAGTGCTGATGCAGAAGAAGGGAGTGATCTGTTATGGGTCAAGGTAGTTACGCCCTCATGAGCGTAACTATGCCACCCATGACCTAGATCTTGCAGCAGTAGTGTTTGCACTAAAGTTGTGGCAACATTACCTCTTTGGGGAGCGCTTTTTGGTCTTCTTAGATCACAAGAGCATGCGTTATATCTTCTCCCAGCATGACCTGAACTTATGGCAGCAGATATGGGTCGAGTTTCTCCAAGACTATGACTTTGAGATCTCTTACACTGAAGGTAAGGGAAACATTGTGGCTGATGCCCTGAGCATAAAGTCGCATCAGGAAGTGGTTTGGGAATCCACTGATGCTTGGAAAGTGATGGGAGAGTTGGCCGCCTTTCACTTGGATGCCAGGGTAGAAGGTGTTAGAGGTTGTTTGTTTCAGATGATGGTGTAGTCCTCCTTGTTGCAGCAGGTGGAAGAGTCTCAGTTGGGGGACTCCGAGGCGGAAGTAATGCGGGATCGTGTCGATCAGGGGAACGCTCCAGAGGGATGGTCAGAGGACAGCCGACATCGGATGCTTTTCCATGGAAGTTTGTTTATTATGGAGGCAATGTGTGAGGGAGTTCTCCGTGAGTTCCATAACTCAGCCTTGGCAGTACATCCAAAAGTTTTGAAAATGTACCAAGGACTGAGGGAACAGTTTTGGTGGCCCAGGGTGAAACGGGAAGTGGCGGAGTTTGTGGCTAAATGCCTAGTGTGTCAGCAAGTGAAGGCTGAACACCGTGTTCCCAGTGGTTTGTTGCATCCTTTAGATGTCCCCGAGTGGAAGTGGGATGACATCTCAATGGACTTCGTCACAGGACTACCCAGAGCTCACGGTGGTTTTGATGCTATCTAGGTAGTGGTGGATCGGCTAACGAAATCGGCTCACTTCTTAGTAATTAACGAGTCAGGCCCGGTGAGTGCCTTATCAAAGAGGTATGTAGACGAGGTTGTGCGGTTGAATGGAGTCTCGAAGACTATCATCTCAGATCAGGATACTCGGTTTACCTCATGAGTCTGGAGGGGGTTACAGCATGCTTTTGGCACCCAGCTACACCTTATCACTGCTTTCCACCCCCAAACCGATGGGCAGACGGAGCGGACTATCCAGACGTTTGAGGACATGCTGCGAGCATGTGTTCTGGATTTCAGAGGATCATGGGTATGACACTTGCCTTTAGTAGAGTTCGCCTACAACAAGAGCTTCCACTCTACTATTCGCATGGCACCGTTTGAGGCTTTGTATGGAAGGCCAGGTCGTTCACCCATTTGCTGGGCAGAGGTTGGTGAGATAGGTTCTCTTGGGCCAGAGGTAGTGCAGAGCACCACAGAGAAAGTCCAACTTGTACGTGAGAGGATGAAAGCGGCTCAGGACTGACATAAGTCTTATGCTGATCGTTGGAGGAGGCCCTTGGAGTTCAAGGTGGGAGATCATGTGTTCTTGAAGGTTTCCCCTCGATGGGGGCAGTGGAGGTTTTGGAAAGGGAGAAAGCTCTCACCTAGGTTCATCGGACCTTTTGAGGTGCTGAGGCGAGTCGGTGAGGTGGCGTATCAGCTGGCCCTACCACCTCAGTTGGAGAAGGTTCATGACGTCTTCCACATCTCCCAGCTTTGCCGGTACTTACACGATGACTCCCATGTTATCGACTGGGGAGAGTTAGATATGGGAGACGATGCGACCTTCGAGGAATGACCCGTCAGGATCGAGGATCGTAAAGAGAAGGTGCTATGTGGACGAACCATTTCATTGGTTCGTGTGTTGTGGAGGCATGGCGGCCTCGAGGAGAGCACTTGGGAGCAGGAGACCCAGATACACGCTCAGTACCCGGAGTTGTTTTGACTTGTGCTTTCCCTTGTTCTTCTGAGATTTTCGTCGATGTTATACTCTTTACCTTTGATATATGGAATGCTTGTCTTGTCAGTTGTGAGACCTTTTGTTTCCTTGTTCCCTGGTAATGTGTGACATGTCCGGATGTATGGGGAAAGGGAAAAACCTGACCCTTAATCGAGACGCATTAATGCGGATGTGATTGAACCTGTGCAGGCGAGTCAGTGCTGCCTAAAGTGGATAATATCTCGACATAGGGGAAGGAATTTCCCAAAACCACGTGTTCGGGTAGTGTGTTGGTTGTGTGGTGTTGGGGGGTAGTACGAGTTGAAAAAAAATCCTAATGTATGACAGTGGTAAGACCCAATTCTTAATCGAGACACATTAATGAGGATGCGATTAAACCCGTGTAGGAGAGTCAGTGCCGCCTAAAGTGGATAATATCTCGACATAGGAGAAGGAATTCCTAACACATATGATTAGGGTCGTTGGTTGGGTTCCTATTATAATGAGAACCCTAAGAGGTATCTTGTTGGGTTCCTCTGGGTTGGTTTTTGAATTCTCGGGGATGAGAATGTTTTAAAAGGTATCTGATGTAATGGACTGGAACTCTCCGACCCATTCCTTTGTCAAAAATGAGGTCAAGAAGTGTTCTGCAGGGTAAAATGGACTTTTCCCATGCTTTCCGGAATTTTGAAACTACATGCCGTGTAGTTTGAGTACACGTCGTTTACCCCCTTTCCGGGTATACCCCGTGTCGCAGGCCGTGTCGTCACCGTGTGAAGTAAATGAGTACACGCCGTGTAGTGTAACTACAAGCCGTGTACCACCTTAATGAGTATACCCCATGTTGAAGTCTGTGTCCTTGCTGTGTGGAATAATGGGTGCACGTTGTGTATCCAATACTACACACCGTGTAGTCCTTCCCCGCGTACGCGTTACCAGTCAACGGCCGTGTACCGTGTTGGAGTCGTGTCCTTATTGTGTTCAATAAATGAGTACACGCCGTGTGTCTAAACTACATGTCATGTAGTCTTTCCCAGCATAAGTGTTACCCTCAAACCGTGTGTTGACCAGTCAACGACTGCGGAGCTGTGTTGGAAGCCGCGTGGAGACCGTGTAAAATAACCGAGTACACGTCGTGTACCCTAAAGTACACGTCTTGTACTTTTCCTTTTCTCGCCTATAAAAGGAGGGGTCCCCTCCTCCTTTCAATTCACTCCTCTCCTCCCCTTTCCTCTAAGCAGAGCTCTCCCAAGAGACTCGAAGACTCCTTTTCTTCCATAACTTCTTTGTACGAGCTCCGATTTATGATCCGTCAGTGGCCACGGGATCGTAACGACGAGGCAGACCTTACGATATTGGATATGTTGTCTTTCCTTCAGCCTTTCCTTTCCGACTTCCACCCGAGGAGGTTTTTTTGGGACCTGACAGAAGTGACAGATGCATGGACGGGTTTGAATGTGAAAGGATTGTGGGTTGTGAATAATAAATAAAAGAGTAAGAGTTAATGAATGGTGGGGCGTGGTAATGAAACGGAGTTAATAATCAATGGGTTGGTTGGTTGATAAGAAGGACTTGGTTGTGTTTTCCTAACTTGATTTTTGGATGGCAGGGATATGTTTTACGAACAATTGATGTGTTTGGTTCTAGATATTTGCCCAGTAGTTAAGGAACTAAATAAACTAATTCTGCTGAAACATGAAAACCTAAATAGGGTTGGGGTTTTTGTTGTATGCATGCTTCGTAGTACCAGTGCCGAGGCACGTGCTCAGTTTCTCTGTTTAGAAGCCATAGGTTGGGCTGTGTGTTTGGTCTATATATATCTGTATCTTTTTTGTTTTATCGCACCCCACCCATGTTGATCACTTAGTGTTGAACACTTCCTTTTCATGGGAGAGGGTGTTTTTCCCTTAGTTACTAGCTCCTTCCTGCTCCTTCTCCCCTAGGTTGTGATGGCTTGAGGCGACCTTACACCTAAGACTCTTCGGGTAGGTTTCGATTGAGGTGGATTTAGCCCAAGACTCTTCGGGCAGGTTCTACTGTTTCCCAAGAATCTTCAGGATAAGTCCCAGGTGTGTGCAGGTGGGATACGTGGTTGTGAGGCCCAGGTGTGTCCGGGCGGGATACGTGGTTGTGAGGCACAGGTGTGTGCCGGCGGGATACGTGGTTGTGAGGCCCAGGTGTGTGCGGGCGGGATACGTGGTTGTGAGGCCCAGGTGTGTGCGGGCAGGATATGTGGTTGTGAGGCCCAGGTGTATGCGGGTGGGATACGTGGTTGTGATGCCCAGGTGTGTGAGGGATGGATACGTGGTTGTGAGGCCAAGGTGTATGCCGGTGGGGAGAGTGTGGCAGCGTCAAGACGTTTGTCGTTAGGAAGAGAAGTCAACTAAAGGGAAATGGTGCAGGGTACCCAATACTCTTGTTTCTTATATACTACTACCTATTGTGCTTATGATTTGGTGAGTGTGGCTGGTGAGGATGGGTGGATAGAATTACTTTCTAGGTTTCTTCTGTTGTTCTCACGGGACATTAGGATGTCTCCCCACTTGTGCACGAGAGCTTTAGGTTTCCCTACTGATTATACTTGTATGCTCGCCCTATGTTTACTTTCAGGTTTCCAGGAGGACTACCAGGGCCGTGTGGGACCCTACTAGTCGTACAGTTGGAGTTTTTGTTGTTGATGTACTCTTTTTTTCTTTTGGTATTGTACTTTGAGATTTCTTGTACTCGTACCTTGTTATAAAATTATTTAAACATGCATGTGGTCTTGGTTTGGGTTTATTTCTATACACTTGTTATTTTTCTTTTTGGTGGTTGACTTGTCCTATTTCCTGATCATAAATAAATAAAAAGGGTAATGCCTCCCATATTTGTGAAAACTAATACCCTTGGTGCTAGTCGCCACCCTGGGGCCTACTGGAGGCGGGACTTGGGGGTCATTATCTCCCTTTCACCATTGCCAGGTCAGGAGGGGCATCTTTGGTGGGAGGGGGTCGTGACAGAATGGTATCAGAGGTGATGGTTGAGAGATAGGATGGAGTCTGGAGTTAGGAACAGTGAGGATTGCATGGGATGGTAGGGTGACAATGTTAGTCAATCTTGGTGCATGACATAGGCTAGGGAAAACCGGCTAGGACATGGGATTTTAGGGCCCCCATGATCCGATGCAAGGACTCTGAGCCTACCAAATGACCACGTGAAACTACATTGATTTCAGGGTAGAGACCCTATGAAAAGGTACATGCATCATCATGATTGTGTTTTACTTGATTTGGGTGTTCTGGGAAAGAAATTGAAATAAAATGATAAAATAAAACCTTGAGTTTTCCTTAATACTTGGGCTTAGGAGATCCTTGTTTACCGTACAGATATGGCACCTGGACGTCGTCCCTGGGTGGCTCAGACGGCCGAGGCCCAGCAGATTCAGGCGGTCGATTAGCTGAGGATTGACCGAGAGGAGGAAGATAGCCAGTGGAAGAAGACTCTTCGTTCTTTCTAGCGCCAAACCCTCAAGAAGTATGAGGGTAGTACTTCAGATACGGAGACGGAGGGGTGGCTTGAGGAGCTAGGGATCTCTTTTACCTTGATCCATGATCCGAGGGAGTACTAGGTCCCCCTAGCATTCAGTCATCTGAGAGGTGTGGCGCGACAGTGGTGGACACTCTACCTCGGAGAGAGGATAGAGGCAGAGGTTCCTTAGGCTGACTTTGAGAAGGAATTCCAAGAGTAATTCCTTTCTTCCATGATCAAGGCGGAGAAGCGGCAGGAGTTACTCTCCCTTCAGCAGGGGAGTATGTCGGTATGAGAGCTGGGGATCAAGTTCAAGGATCTTCTGCGCTTTGCTTCGAATCTCTTTCCGGATAAGGAGTCTTGGGCGAGACGTTTAGAGGAGGCTCTTCGTCCTTCGCTCCAGTATGTTGTCACCCCCTTCACCCTTCCGACGTACTTGGCAGTACAGAAGAAGGCAGAGGTTATAGAAAGGATGTACTCGCTGGGAGATGCACCCCGAGAGGGGATCCAGCCAGGCTCGTCGAAGGGGAAGGCAGTCAGCAGCAGGGCTCCTGCGACGGGACCTTCCAAGTTCAGGCCAATGGGGAGCAGGCCCCAACAGTTCCAGTTCAGATCTTCGGGTCCTCGTCCCTTTTTCATGAGCCCAGGACCGAGGTGTTTTTCTTGTGGAGGTTTCGGGCACGTTCAGAGTTGGTGCCCGACCCAAGCTTATTAAGGTGGAGGTGGGAAGGTTCAGCACCCACCTCAGCAGCACCAGTTGTCGGCTAGGCCCTTCCAGCAACAGCAGGACCATGATCCTCTAAGGGCAGACTTTGCAGGAGGAGGCCGATCTCAGGGTGCTCCTCAAGGACCTCAACCAGGGCATGGTCAAGGAGGTGGACGACATCAGAGAGGAAGAGGAGCTGGGCGTGTACAGTTGCACGCAGCAGAGTTGACAGCTCCAGCAGGATCAGAGGTGGTGTGAGGTACGATTTGTTTTTTCAGCACTCTTGTTTCTGCTTTGTTCGATTTGGGAGCTTCGCACTCCTTTTTTTCACCTGGTCTAGCCAATGCCTTGGGACTAGACGAAGAGAGACTTTCCGTACCACTGGTACTGAGTACATCAGTTGGATTCCAGACCAGCGTATCTTGTGTTTTCTGGGGATGTGGGATGATGTTGGGACCACATCGATCTAGTGGGGACCTTCTTCTATTACAGATGCATCCATACGATGTAATCTTAGGCATCGACTGGTTGTTTTCTATTAGTGCTATTATCGACTACCTCCAGAGAAGAGTCGTGTTCTCTGACGTGGATGGGCAGCGTATAGCTTTTGTTGGTGAGAGGATATATTAGGTGGGAAGCCACCGTGTGGAGCATCTCCTTTCCTTTTTAGGTGGGATATTAGTAGTTCCAGCTGATACAGAGATGATGGATTTCCTGGAGGTTGTTGGGGAGTTCCTTGATGTTTTTCCTGAGGAGGTTGTGACTCTACCCCCCCCCCCCCCCCCCCGACGTGACATTGAGTTCAGGATAGACTTACAGCCTGGTGCCCATCCGATTTTGATGCCCCCTTATCGGATGGCACCTTCGGAGTTGAGGGAGTTGCGAATTCAAATTGATGATCTGATGGAGAAGGGTTTTGTTCGACCCAGCGTATCGCAATGGGGTGCTCCAGTTTTGTTCGTGAAGAAGGCAGATGGTGGTCTCAGGCTATGCATAGACTACCGAAGGTTGAACCAGGTAATGTTCAAGAACCGTTACCCCCTTCCAAGGATAGATGATCTCTTCGACCAACTGAGGGGAGCAGGTTGGTTTTCCAAGATTGATCTATGATATGGATATCATCAGTTGAGGGTAAAGGATAGTGACATCTCGAAGATGGCTTTCAGGTGTAGTTATGGGCACTTCGAGTTTGTGGTGATGCCTTTTGGAGTTACGAATGCACCGGTTGTGTTCATGGGACTTATGAACTTTGTCTTCCAGGAGTTTCTGGATCGGTTCATCGTTGTGTTTATCGATGACATCCTGATCTACTCAAGGTCAGAGGAGCACGTTGAGCATCTCAGGGAAGTCTTGGGAGTCCTTCGACACCACCATCTTTACGGGAAATTGTTGAAGTGTAAGTTCTTGACACAATAAGTACACTTCCTTGGGCACGTAGTGTCTCAGCATGGAGTGTCGGTGGACCCGTCGAAGGTGGAGGCAGTTGTTTCTTGGGAAGCACCCAAGAGTGTGGTAGAAGTTCGTAGTTTCCTAGGGTTAGCAGGTTACTATCGGAGTTTCGTTTCGGACTTCTCTCAAGTTTCTTCTCCTTTGACAGCTTTGACTAGGAAGAACCAGGTCTTCCTATGGAGCGAGAAGTGCCAGAAATCTTTCGACTACCTGAAAGAGAAGTTGCTCAGTGATCCCGTACTCAGGTTTCTAGAGGAAGGGTTGTTGTATGAGGTGTTTTGTGATGCTTCTGTCCTTGGTCTGGGGTGCGTGCTGATGCAGAATAAGGGAGTGATCTGTTATGAGTCTAGGTAGTTACGCCCTCATGAGCGTAACTATGCCACCCATGACCTAGAGCTTGCAACAGTAGTGTTTGCACTAAAGTTGTGGTGACATTGCCTCTTTTTGGAGCGCTTTGTGGTCTTCTCAGATCACAAGATCCTACATTATATCTTCTACCAGCATGACCTGAACTTACGGCAGCGGATATGGGTCGAGTTTCTCCAAGACTATGACTTTGATATCTCTTACACTGAAGGTAAGGGAAACATTGTGGCTGATGACCTGAGTAGGAAGTCGCATTAGGAAGTGGTTCGGGAATCCACTGATGCTTGGAAAGTGATGGGAGAGTTGGATGCCTTGCACTTGGATGCCAGGGTAGAAGGTGTTAGAGGCTGTTTGTTTCAGATGACGGTGCAGTCCTCCTTGTTGCAGCAGGTGGAAGAGTCTTAGTGGGGGGACTCTGAGGCGGAAGTGATGCTGGATCATGTCAATCATGGGAACGCTCTAGAGGGATGGTCAGAGGATAGCCGACATCGGATGCTTTTCCATGGAAAGTTGTTTATTCCAGAGGCAATGCGTGAGGGAGTTCTCCGTGAGTTCCATAACTCAGCCTTGGCAGTACATCTAGGAGTTTTGAAAATGTACCAAGGCCTGAGGGAACATTTTTGGTGGCCCAGGGTGAAACGGGAAGTGGTGGAGTTTGTGGCTAAGTGTGTTAGCAAGTGAAGGCTGAACACCGTGTTCCCAGTGTTTCGTTGCATCCTTTAGATGTCCCAGAGTGGAAGTGGGATGACATCTCAATGGACTTCATCATAGGACTACCCAGAGCTCAGGGTGGTTTTGATGCTATCTAGGTAGTGGTGGATTGGCTAACGAAATCGGCTCACTTCTTAGCAATTAAGGAGTCAGGCCCGGTGAGTGCCTTAGCACAGAGGTATATAGACGAGGTTGTGCGGTTGCATGGAGTCCCGAAGACTATCGTCTCAGATCGGGATACTCGGTTTACCTCATGAGTCTGGAGGGGGTTACAGCATGCTTTTGGTACCCATCAACACCTTATCACTTCTTTACACCCCCAAACCGATGGGCAGATGGAGCGGACTATCCAGACGTTTGAGGACATGCTGCGAGCATGCGTTCTGGATTTCGGAGGATCATGG
This sequence comes from Viscum album, assembly GCA_963277665.1. Classification (NCBI taxonomy): domain Eukaryota; kingdom Viridiplantae; phylum Streptophyta; class Magnoliopsida; order Santalales; family Viscaceae; genus Viscum; species Viscum album. The sequence goes on from OY728133.1 coordinate 1,505,753,783, forward strand.
GTATGACACTTTCCTTTAGTAGAGTTCGCCTACAAAAAAAGCTTCCACTCTACTACTGGCATGGAACCGTTTGAGGATTTGTATGGAAGGCCATGTCGTTCACCCATTTTCTGGGCAGAGGTTGGTGACACAGGTGCTCTTGGGCCAGAGGTAGTGCAGAGCACCACAGAGAAAGTCCAGCTTGTACGTGAGAGGATGAAAGCGACTCAGGACTGACATAAGTCTTATGCTTATCGTTGGAGGAGGCCCTTGGAGTTCAAGGTGGGAGATCATGTGTTCTGGAAGGTTTCCCCTCGATAGGGGCAGTGGAGGTTTGGGAAAGGGAGAAAGATCTCACCTAGGTTCATCGGACCTTTTGAGGTGCTGAGGCGATTCGGTGAGGTGGCATATCAGCTGGCCCAGCCACCTCAATTAGAGAAGGTTCATGACGTCTTCCACGTCTCCCAGCTTTTCCGGTACTTACACGATGACTCCCACATTATCGACTGGGGAGAGTTTGATATGGGAGACGACGCGACCTTCGAGGAATGACCAGACAGGATCGAGGATCGTAAAGAGAAGGTGCTCTGTGGATGAACCATTCCGTTGGTTCGTGTGTTGTGGAGGCATGGCGGCCTCGAGGAGATCACTTGGGAGCGGGAGACCTAGATACACGCTAAATACCCAGAGTTGTTTTGACTTGTGTTTTCCCTTGTTCTTCTGAGATTTTTGTCGATGTTATACTCTTTACCTTTGATATATGGAATGCTTGGCTTGTCAGTTGTGAGACCTTTTGTTTCCTTGTTCCCTGGTAATGTGTGACATGTATGGATGTGTGGGGAAAGGGAAAAACCTGACCCTTAATCTAGACGCATTAATGCGGATGTGATTAAACCTGTGCAGGCGAGTCAGTTCCACCTAAAGCGGATAATATCTAGACATAGGAGAAGGAATTTCCCAAAACCACGTGTTCGGGTAGTGTGTTGGTTGTGTGGTGTTGGGGGGTAGTACGAGTTGAAAAAAAATCCTAATGTATGACAGTGGGAAGACCCAATTCTTAATCGAGATGCATTAATGAGGATGCGATTAAACCCGTGCAGGAGAGTCAGTGCCGCCTAAAGCGGATAATATCTCAACATAGGAGAAGGAATTCCTAACACATATGATTTGGGTTTTTGGTTGGGTTCCTATTATAATGAGAACCCTAAGAGGTATCTTGTTGGGTTCCTATGGGTTGGTTTTTGAATTCTCGGGGACGAGAATGTTTTAAGAGGTATCTGATGTAATGTCTCGGAACTCTCTGACCCATTCCTTTGTCAAAAATAAGGTTAAGAAGTGTTCTGGAGGGTAAAATGGACTTTTCCCATGCTTTCCAGAATTTTGAAACTACACGCTGTGTAGTTTGAGTACACGTCGTGTACCCCCTTTCCGGGTATACCCCGTGTCGCAGGTCGTGTCCTCGCCGTGTGAAGTAAATGAGTACATGTCGTGTAGTGTAACTACACGCTATGTACCACCTTGCCGGGTATACCCCATGTTTAATTATGTGTCCTTACTGTGTGGAATAATGGGTGCACATTGTGTATCCAATACTACATGTCGTGTAGTCCTTCCTCGCGTACGCGTTACCAGTCAACGGTCGTGTACCGTGTTGGAGTCGTGTCCATGCTGTATGCAATAAATGAGTACACGCCATGTGTCTAAACTACATGTCGTGTAGTCTTTCCCAGCATATGTGTTACCCTCAAACCCTGTGTTGACCAGTCAACGGCTGCGGAGCCGTGTTGGAAGTCGCGTGGAGACCGTTTAAAATAATCGAGTACACGTCGTGTACCCTAAAGTACACGTCGTGTACCCTAAAGTACATGTCGTGTACTTTTCCTTTTCTCGCCTATAAAAGGAGGGGTCCCCTCCTCCTTTCAATTCACTCCTCTCCTCCCCTTTCCTCTGAGTAGAGCTCTCCCAAGAGACTCGAAGACTTTTTTTCTTCCATAACTTCTTTGTACGAGCTCTGATTTACGATCCGTCAGTGGCCACGGGATCGTAACGACGAGACGGAACTTCCGAGCATGGATCCGTTGTCTTTCCTTCGGCCTTTCCTTTCTGACTTCCACCCGAGGAGGTTTTGTTGGGACCTGACAGAACTGACAGACGCCGATGGACTTCTTCTAAAGTTGATCCGGGGGAGCGTTGTGATCAGAACCTATCGAGGTAGGCATCTAACCTTTATCTCTCTCTTTTGTGCATCATGCGGGGTGGATATCTGCTTTTTTTCATGAGAAACAGTTGAACCATTAAATGAAGATAATAAATGGTTAGAGAACGCGGTTGGGAAGTTTGTGATTGCTGTTACTTTATATCCTGTGATATTATGTTGTGAATTGAATGAGCTTCTAACTACTGAAAATCATGGTCATTGGGGGACTTTCCTTACGCAATTAAATGTTGATTTCTCCTTCTGTATTTTCTCATGTATGGAAACTTTGTGGAATGTGTAATTGGTTAATCACGTAAATTTGGCTATTTAAAATCTGGAACCCTTGTGTGATCACCCCGGTTGAACAAAAACGGAATAATGAACATGTGGGTGTTGTCTTGGTTTACGTGGCTTGTGATGGGGGTGTTTTTTGGGTTGTTGTGGATCGGGTGAGCAGGGAGCTGCAGTAGGCTTGGTTGTGGGTTTGTGTGAATGTTATGTTGGCGACGGGCAGCGGGGCTGCGATAAGTGGTTTTAAAGGGATAATATACGGGTTTCGGTGTGGTTGTGGTGATGGTGGTTGGCAGCGGGGCTGCAGGGATGGGTTTGAATGTGAACGGAATGTGGGTTGTGAATAATAAATAAAAGCGAAAGAGTTAATGAATGTTGGGGCGTGGTAATGAAACGGAGTTAATAATAAATGGGTTGGTTGGTTGATAAGAAGGAATTGGTTGTGTTTTCCTAACTTGATTTGTGGATGTCAAGGATACGTTTTACGAACGATTGATGTGGTTGGTTGTGGATAGTTGCCCAGTAGTTAAGGAACTAAATAAACTAATTCTGCTGAAACGTGAAAACCTAAATAGGGTTGGGGTTGTTGTTGTATGCATGCTTCATAGTAGCAGTGCCGAGGCACGTGCTTAGTTTCTCTGTTTAGAAGTCATAGGTTTGGTTGTGTGGTTGGTATATATATATATATATGTATCTTTTGTGTTTTATCGCACCCCATCCATGTTGAGCACTTAGTGTCGAACACTTCAATTTCATGGGAGAGGGTGTTTTTCCCTTAGTTACTAGCTCCTTCCTGCTCTTTCTCCCCTAGGTTGTGATGGCTTGAGGCGACCTTACACCTAAGACTCTTCGGGTAGGTTTCGATTGAGGTGGCTTTAGCCCAAGACTCTTTGGGTAGGTTCTACTATTTCCCAAGAATCTTCGGGATGAGGCCCAGGTGCGTGCGGTCGGGTTACGTGGTTGTGAGGCCCAGGTGTGTGCGGGCGGGATACGTGGTTGTGAGGCCCAGGTGTGTGCGGGTGGGATACGTGGTTGTGAGGCCCAGGTGTGTGCGGTCAGGATACGTGGTTGTGAGGCCCAGGTGTGTGCGGGCGGGATATAGGGTTGTGAGGCCCAGGTGTGTGCGGGCGGGATACGTGGTTGTGAGGCCCATGTGTGTGTGGGTGGGATACATGGTTTTGAGGCCCAGGTGTGTGAGTGCGGGGAGAGTGTGGCAGCGTCAGGACATTTGTCGTTAGGAAGAGCATTCAATTAAAGGGAAATGGTGCGGGGTACCCAATACTCTTGTTTCTTATATACTACTACCTGTTGTGCTTATTTTTTGGTGAGTGTGGCTGGTGAGGTTGGGTGGATAGAATTCCTTGCTAGGTTTCTTCTGTTGTTCTCATGGGACATTAGGATGTCTCCCCACTTTTACATGAGATCTTTAGGTTTCCCTACTGATTATACATGTATTCTCACCCTAAGTTTACTTTTAGGTTTACAGGAGGACTACCAGGGCCGTGCGGGACCCTACTAGTCGGATAGTTGGAGTTGTTGTTGTTGTTGTACTCTTGTTTTCTTTTGGTATTTTACTTTGATCTTTCTTGTACTCGTACCTCGTTATAAAATTATTTAAACATGAATGTGGGCTTGGTTTGGGTTTATTTTTATACACTTGTTCTTTTTCCTTTTGGTGGTTGACTTGTCCTATTTCCCGATCATAAATAAATAAAAAGGGTAATGCCTCCCATATTTGTGAAAACTCATACCCTTGGTGCTCGTCGCCACCCCGGGGCCTACTGGAGGTAGGACTCGGGGGTCATTATCTCCCTTTCACCATTGCCAGCTCAGAAGGGGCATCTTTGGTGGGAGGGGGTCGTGACATTACTAATCCATATAAGGTTCTCTCTTTCATGAGAATTTTATTAGGAGATTACCAAAGTGGTAAGTGATTTATGTTTCAATCCAAATTTAATCGGGATTTTTTATACTTGAATTTCAATTTAGGAAATTATATGATCTTTATTTGATAAATACCTTTAATTTAAAAATAATTTGGTTATTTTTGGGAATTATATGATTTATTTTTTTCATTCTCTCTTTGAGTAATAAATATAATGAAAAAAAATTAAGGAAAACTGACTTTATTTCTCTTTCGGTTGAGAAACCTTTTTATTAAATATATATGTTTTATTAAATTATTTTAAATAATTTTTTTAATATAATCCTATTATTTTTTAAAGTAAATTTTACCCATGATTTAATTTTTACAAAATGGTTTAAAATAAATCTTCTTGTTATTTTCCTAACGTGGTACTTCTTGATTTTTTTTACAAAAAAATGTGAAAGGAATTTTTTTCTTTTAACTTATATGGAATGAATAAAATTTTACACCATCATGAAAACTAAATGATTTTAATATTACCATAAAATCTTCCAACTTTATTTTCAAATAAAAGTTTTTCTTTAATATTTAGAAAAATTTTAGATTTTAAATAATTGATTTCAAATTGAAGAGGCTATTTTCCTAAAGGAATTTTCCAAGTGATCTATTAAATTAATTTTCATTTATGATAAAATCCTTTGATGTTACTTATTATATACTATGTATATGATCCAAGTATACCATAATTATTATTTTTCTGGATGGTGTATGATTATGATGATGAAATTTTTATGAAACCCATATATCTTACATGGGTTATGCTATGATGAAATGTTGAAATGTTTTTAAAACACATTTCTTTTCCATAGATTATGATATTTGATAATTGATTTATGATCTTATATCACACATATTAATTGATTATGATTATGTTATGGGTGGTCCTGAAATTATATATTCCTCTAATTAATTGGGTAAATATAGATATCTAATGAGATAAACAAGACAAGAAGAGGGAGTGAATCTAGTTCATTATGGGAATTTTTCAACTATGATAGTCTTAGGAATGAACCTTGACTATAGAATAGGGAGTGAAATCAATCCACTATGATAGTCTTGGGAGTGAACCATCACTATATAATGGGGAGTGAACCCAATCTACTATGATATTATTATAAATAAACCTTGACAACAGAATGGGGAGTGAACCTAATCTACTATTATAATATTGGAAGTGAGTCTTGAATACTAAGGAAATGAATTTTTTATGCTTATGTTTATGGAAAAAATATATTTTTTATGATAATGTTATAATATCATGGATTTTATTCTTTTATTCCTTTATGATTCGTGTCTTATGAAATACTGATTTTATGACATGACTTAATATTATGATATTTCATATACAGGGTATGGTTTTAAAATGTTAATATCATGTTCTCATACATTTATTCTCATGATATGATTATGTGTTCATTGATATCTCACTCATTTACACTTAATGAGAATGTGATCTAATCCTTTATTATGTTTTATTTCCATAGGTTATAAAGAATGTTTTTAAGTATGATATGTCTAATAAGCATTCTAGTTATGAAAAACTTAGTGGAAGATGATGTAGATCTCTTAAGAACCATTTGTTTATATATACAAGTTTCCAAAGACACTAAACCTATATGATTCTGAAAAGTATCATGATATTATGTAATTAATATTCATCTAATAAGATGTAGTATTTATAGATGTAAAGTAATAGTCATTATAACTTGAGATTTTATATTCTTTCTCTCCAATAGTTTTGGGATCAGTGTGGGTGTTGTTGTACCAAATACTTAATTTCTTCTCACCCACAAATATAACTTAAATGGAAATTTCTTATATGGGTTACAAATAGATTTATGAGTACTATGTATCCCTCTAGAAGGATGTAGTTTTTAGGGTTCCTCTCTATTGTGATATTTTGGAAATTTGAGTTATATATATACATATAAATCTATTTTTATTTATCAAGCATGAATATGGTGAGTTATGTATATCTTAATATGAAATGGAAATTTTCTCACTTTTTTGTTTTTAGTCATATTTGAATGATTTATCACAAGTGATATATTTTTTTATAGTTTAAAAAATAGTTTCATGTTATAAATCCATTATATTCCCAAAATTAATAAAAACATTAAATTTTTTATGAAAAAACATGCATTTGGCCTATAATTATTGTAAAAATATCTATTTTTGTAGTCCTTAAACTATCCTAGGAAAATAGCTAAATAAGAAGGTATTATGATTTCTTAGCTACTTAAACTATATTTTTCAAATTGAAAATTCCTTATTTATTTAAAATCAATAAACATATCATGTTTTGTGTGATAGAAGACATGTTCACCCATAATTATAATCATTTTATTTTCACCCTCATTTAAACTATTATAGAACAAATATTTTGTACATAAATATATTTTTTATTAATTATTTCACCTACATTTTAAGGTTTCAAATTCAATTTAGATCCAGTATGTATAAAATTATAAAGATTAAAAGGACATAACACATGTTTTATTTATATACTTTTTTATTTTTCATTATATCATGTTAGGTTATTGTTCAAGATTTAAATATAATATTTTAAAGTTATTTCAATTATATTTTCAAGTCAAAAATCTATTTTAGACCTTGGATTTAAAAATATATTAGGCTTGTAAGACATATATTCTATCAATTATGGATGGAATACTATAAAAATTTATTAATAATTAAATTTAACATTTTATGGAAAACTTCAATATATTTTAAACTTATAAATTCATTATAGATATCTTGAACAATTATAACAAGTTTTATATTATAAAATGAATAAGGATAATAAATGTTATTTCCATTATGACTCCATAGTCTAGGTTTTTCAAATAATTTGAATTTTTTTCATATGGGTTGTGCTGATAGTTTTTGAACTTTATTCTTCCTTAGTCAAAAAGTTATATATCACTAAGATATTATATTTAAAATATTACATCATGTCAAAGTAGTTGACTCAAATTTATTATCATATATGTCAGAAAACCATCTAGGATTGGACTAGAGTGTTGGGTAGTAACTCTTTAGAAATATTAATCACTTTTAAAAGTTTTTTTGGGTTTTCTAACAATTGACCTTTTTTTAAACTTTTTATTTTCAATGATAAGAATTTATTGGGACCCATATTTTGGTTTTACATGTAAGTGTGTGATAAAATAAATATTTTATATCTTAATAGTGATTTCAAAATGTAATATTTAATTTATATTAATCCCTAAGGTGAAATAGAAGTTTTTTATTTATTTTGAAAAGTGTTTGTTATTGAAATAATGAGTCTAGTTAAATGTTAGTTTTCTTTATTTTTTAAAGAATTTACTATTGGAAACCTAGTGTGGGTTGATTATACCCTTGAGGGTGGTTCAAGTTGATTTATTTCATGGATTGGTTGAGGGGATAAACAAGAGTTTCACAACATTATATCTTAGTAATTTTTATGATCCATTCTTGGATGGAGGGGTTAGATTTATATGTTACCATCTAGTGATAATCTTATGTCTTGCTATGGGAATTAAATTTCATGTAAAGTTTTTTCCCATTTTTTAATGGATATGGGTTATATATGTACCCTATAAGTATAAATAATTATGTTTTGTTTTGTTTTTAGTGATCTAGATGTGTGTTTAAGAAGGTGAGATATTTTTTTAATAAACTTTATGCTTGGGTTAAAAACTTTTAGGTGTTTTAATATGTATAATTTTTCATGTTAAGTAGGAAATATTAACTATTATTTATTTTATTGACTATCATGTGTTAAGTTCATAAATTTATTTAGAATTTTTAAAATCATGAAGGGTTTTAAAAATCATGAGAATTAATTTAGGATATTTCAAGGATATGATGTTGAGTTTTTTATACTCACCTCCTGGATATGAACTATGATACATATTATGTTTTGTTTTATTATTGTTTTAGAGGTACAATGTTTACACTAATTTCATGGAGGTTTTCATAACAATTCACTCCATGAATATAACAACACTTTTTTAACTAATATAATCAGTAAATAAACCTAAACCAACCTTGAAATATGAAATAATAAGTAATACTATGCATGATGGAAATGAAGAAACTGTAGATGTGTAAAGATTATACTTAGCTATCTGGTTGATATTATTCATCCATAATCAAATGAGTTTGATGAATATTAGAATGGAAAAAATGAAATAATCTTTCCTACATAGTGTATCCATGGATTGAATATGAATCACTCATCTCATGAGTGGGATCATACTTTATCTATGATATTTTAGTACCTTGTGTTGTAAAAGATAGAGGATAGAGAGATAATATAGATGAGGGAGTTTAAGCTGAGACCTTGTGTAGGAATTCATTCTATCAAACATATACCATCGTATGAGTACTACCCCTTGTATAGATTTCTTCAAGGATATTCCTTTAGGGATCATGAATTTACTCATGCATTATAACACATGAGTAAATGCTGCAACCAAATCATACAAATATTTATTGAATAATAAAATCCCATGTGTTACATCATCTAAAATAAATTATTTGATTATATCCAATGTGGTAGAGTTACTTGAATGGTAACATTTATCATTCAGTTTCCCATATGATTTTACATAGTGGAAATTCATCCCCTATGAATGCATAAGCAGTGTATTATGATATACATTCAATTGTACCTTATATATTCATGTAAAGTGTCATGAAATATTATTTAATTCCATTAAAATATACTATATAATTAAATATGTTATTCACATACCAAAATATATTGCATACCCTTAGTTTCAATATATCATATCATACAACAATTTTATATCGCTCCCTACAATATAGGCCAAAAGAAATCATATGTGTAAGGCTTCAGGGTGTATCTATTTAATTCTCCCACTTGCACTAAATTATCATAGATATTTTTCTCATTTAACTTTAAATTATATAATGTTCAATAACTTGTGAAATCATATCCAAAACTCTTTTTTTTTGTCTTCTAAAACACTTTTCAAAAATTATCATCAATTTCACCATGTGTCACATCATATCCAATACCTTGTGAATACCCATACAAAACTCTTTTAGATTAACTCTAAAACACTTTTAGAGTGTCTCATTGAATAAAAATTAATAATCACTCAGTCAACCACAATGAATGAATATAAATTTATAGATCTTTAAATGTAAGCAAAGAGAGGCCTCTAGCCATGCATCAGTGTTACTCAAGCTATAGAGGGATATAATGTGATCTCCACTAGACACATGTATCTCTATACCTATATCTACCATCCATGTCACATTATATCATAAATTTTCATACCTTCACTTTGTCTAAGACATTTAGTGACCATGGTACATAGAGTATACAAATACCATATAACTGATTCATACATTCTCAATTCTCTGAGTATAGACTGACTAAGTTTTTGAATACATCACATGTAATTAACTATTATGGATTATCACATCACATGTTTCTAGCCTTAATATATAAGTATATCATATTTACTTTCCATATGTGGTATCACACTTCCTCTATCTATATTAATTGAGAGCCTAGATGTCATAATCATCCTATGAGAGGAAAAATATCATCTTGGTTGAGCTGAAACTAATGACATGATCATCAATAATCCCAAACATCCAATGATTAGCTAAGGATCTAGGATTATATAAGAAATGTATCAAAGTAATAAGGTCTCCAACATTAAGTAAAAGGTTCTATATGATCCATGTACCCATAGTATACTATTGACATAGTGTATAACACTCCTTATGGTATACATAGTGGGTCATCTAGTACACAAAAACAATTTGTATGAATCATGATCATATTTAGTATCTCTATCTAAAAATATTACTCATGTTACCCTTACCATTTCTTCATAACCTATAATACTACATGAAGAACATTGGTTAGGGATAACTCAAATTCATACTTTGAGAGGTCAATCATCGTCACATTTTATGACATGTATATAAATATATATATATATATATATATGTATCCAATGTTAAATAATGATAAATTGGATATTTTTTATGTGATACAATTTATATTATTAAAACTCTTTTAATAATACTTAACAAAATCCTATATAAGCTCATGTATATCATATCATATACGATATACTTCTAGATTAACATTATGTTTGATGCATTTTATAGGGTTTTATTAACTCATTACATAAATATGTAATTCATGACACATCTCTATATGACCACTTTATAAAGCCTTCCCACTAAACTCTCTAGTGAGTAACATCTATAAATAAATCTAGTTTAAATAATGGTGAGATTTTGGAATCATATTCCTAATATTCAAATCCATGAACATATTCAAGCTCCTTAACTACACAACATTAAATGTTATGATTTACACTTTTATTGTCTAATTATAACTCTTTATAAGGTTATCATCATCATCCTTATAACCCTTATAATCAAAAATTTCCTTTAAACCTTTTTATAAATAATTTAATTATTTACATTATTACTTACTAGCACATCCTAAACTCCTTTAGGATAAAGTGACATCTGCTTTGTTTCAATAACTAAATATAAATATTTACATTTATTTGTTACCACCAAACCATAAAACTCTTTTAGGACACTAAGTTAAATTCAATTTTCATTTTGACTGGCATAATCCTTTATAAAATAGTGATATTTTTTTCTCGTAGTAACTAAATATAACTCTTTTCATTTATATTTACCATTATATATCCTAAAATATTTAGGATGTTTAGTAAAATTTAATCTTAATTTTAGAATGATATAATATTTTATTACTTTAAACTTCTCTAAGTTCATGTATACTCACAATTGCATCTTAGATACTATATTCTTCTCAGAATACATGACTAAGATACAAAAAATTCTTTGTATTATAAAATAACATTTATTTTATTTTAGTAGAAATATTTAAAAAAAATAACTATTAAATACATATTATATGTGGTATTCTATGTGTTTGAATCAGTTTTTCTCTAAAAATAGTAATATTATTTAAAATATAACACTATGGGTTAGTGGGAATATCTTCCCTCCTATTTTAAAAAATATCTAGATAAAACACTTTTTTCCTAGAAAAAAATTATCCTAGTATCCTTTTTAAAACATGTTATATAAGCTAATTATTCATAATACATGCGTAATATATTACCTAATATTATTCATAACAACTCTTTGTTAGAAAAAAACTTCTCTTATCACATAAGATAAATGAGATGAATATACCTAACCTATATTAAGATCCATATGAGATTAATAAAAAAATTATATTCAAATATTTGATATACCAACTCTTTTATTAATCAATTTAGTGAAAACTAAAAGCTATATAAATTCTACCCATGATTTTTAACTCCTATATATTTATAAAACTTTTAAAACATATAATTGGGATTAAATGCCCTTAAAAATAAATGAATCAATTTCTATAAGACTGATATATGACATAAAAAATCCATGGAGTTTTAAAAACTCCATCAAGTATCCTGAAAATTACATTATATATAATGATCACTCCTTATTCATGATAACACTAGGTTTTAATTACCTTAATTAGATACTCAAAGACACATTATTAGACTCACTTAATATCTTTTATTCATCTAGTTTTTAATTTTACCCACTTTTACTATCAACATAACACTAAAAATTGGATTTCATATGTCTACTTTATCTATTCTCAACACTTGAGATTATCATCTATTCTCAATACTTGAAAATATTGGGTAAACTTTCCCTAAATCCATTCATATTGTCAGAATATTTTTATAGATGAAAATTGAATGAATTGATTAATTGGAATAAGTAAAAACTAAACCTCTAGTCTAATAATGTCATTTACATATCTAATCATATTAAATATATAGGTAGAGTCTGAAATTTATAAGTTTTTTTTCAACTAATTCCTTTGAAACCCAAATTAAATCATTATATGATTCTCATAATCATATTGATTTTAATTAATGAAAAACTTAAATAGTTGGTATCTTTTAATTAAGAACATTTTTTAAGTACTATTGTTTTCTTAAAATAATACTCTCCTTCTCAAGGATTTATTTCAAGGTTATGTTTCATGATTATGGTTATATTATTTACAATAGAATATTTTATCATATGAGTATCATGTTTTGAAAACATTTAACAAGGAATTTTATTAAATGTGTTCACATTAAAATTATGAACCCTTTGGAATTCACCATACCTATTAGTGGGAAAAGATCCATATTTCAATAATTAATGATTCAAATTTAGTGATTATCTCACTAATTAATAGTTTAAGAATACATGATTCTAATCATATTATATATGACACTTTGATAATTGTGCAGGAAACTTTTTGTCCAATCCAATATATGGATAACCCCAACTATATTATTCTTGTATTATAACTCTTAGGGTTTCCTAGCTATATGTAACCAAAATATCATAACATAATTTTTCTATATGAAATTTTAGAATATCCATTTCAACCATTAATTTTTCAATATAATCCATGGACACCTAGCTTTAGCATGAAATTACCAGGTATGATGATCAAGGTCTTGGCATGTGCTTTTTATGGAATAAATATAACACTTAGTATTATGAATGGGATTTAATCTCACCATCATATCTCATGTTATTATATTTACATGTAATCATGATTTAATTGATTTATTTTGGAATCATATCCATTACACCTCATAATTATAATCAAACCACATTGATGTAACTCTTTACATAACTCACAATTTGTGTAACTCACCCAAAATATAATTGATACATATTTATACACATTCAAATTAATATCATTAATAATTTACATGAACTCTTCATTTTAAGGTTTATAATTATATTAAATTGATAATACCATCATGAGTAGGCCTGAAGTAACACATTTTCAACCCCCCACCTTTCTAGAGCAAGGAATAAGCCTCTAGGTTGGTGGGAAGTCCGACCTAAAGTCTATATACATAGTGATACTTTACTTAAGAGATATTTTAATTCATCATAACTATAACACCTAATATTTATAAAATATATTCAACAACTAAATTTAAGATAATAAATTTAATTAAAAAATGAATTCATAGAATTTTGAAACTAAATCCATTATCATACCTAGCATGTAATGCATGTATTATAATATTTATAATCATTTTAACAATTAAAATAAAGCATACACATATTCATAATATAAAAAATTTATATCCATGAATAATAAATAAGGGGATAACTTTTAAATAAATGAACTTTTTACATATTTAAACATTAGATAAATAGTTATGAATAATTCATAAATAAAATAAAATTCTAAACACTATATAATTTAGTTATTCATTGTGTACATTCCATAATGTTAAATATAAACACTTTATAATCATTTCATAATATAAACTCCTTAATATTATATATTATATTACATTTACTTTAGATAGATGATATTTTAGGAATTATAAATATTTTTCAATGCGCTTTTTATTATGTAAACTATTTACATAATCTAAATATCACATACTTAACATTATTTTTTACTTTGATTGTATCAATCTGAAGGAGATGATATGACCTAATTACCATACTTGAAGTATATTTTTGTTAATTTTTCCTTGGGGAGAAGCCTGAGGAAAAATATCTTCTAACATATCTTTAAGAAAATCTTAAGAATATGTTACTGTCAATATGTCTTTAATAAATGAGTTAAGAGTATGATGTCACCAATGTATTATGATATTCATGAGATATATATCTCAATAATGAATTGGATTAAAATATATTGGGATTAAAATATGCATGAGATATTGATGTTATCTATGATCATAAGTGGTCAAATGTTAAAGTGATGACATTAGAATGAGTCGTCCTCATAATCTACCATTAAGGAACCATTACATGAGACATAACACAAGGATGTTTGTTGAATTCATGATTAAAATAAATAAACTAGAGATGATGTTAACTCATGCATTATAATGCATGTGTTAGTGTGTGAACTATTAAGGATAATCATTTAGGGTTTTATAAATCCCACCACCATGTGATGGAAGATAGATGTGTGAGACTAAAATATTCTTAACTGGATTTCCCTCAAACTCAAAGCTCTATTATTCTACCTCCTATATGCCTGAGGTTCTACCACATCATGGATATTGTAAGGATCCCACATATAAAACATGATATTAAATAGCACATGGATACACCATAGAGGTATGAATTATGGCGTCCCCTTGGTTATCATCATCAAACTCATCGAATGAGATGGCATTGGAAACGTTAATGTATAGTAAAAATTGTTTTTTACAATTCCTCCATTTCTAGTTTTATGCATGGATTTTATAATCTTGCATGAAGATATTGGTTTGGGTTGTTAATCACTTTCACCTCTAACAAGTATTATTTGATAATGTATTCTCAATAAAGTCTCTCATATTATGATTATTTGATAACATAGTCTATGTGAGGTCTCTATGTTATGGTATATCGATAACACAATAATGAATTTAAGGTGCACCATACGTTATATGATAATGTATCCTACATCCCTTGACAAAAAAAAATAGAGTCATAAATTCTCTAATTAACATCACCTTGTGAGAAAACATAGTGTGTAGTGATCTTCTTAATACAACACTCTGAGAGAATATAATGTGTGGAACTTCTCATAGTGCTACATTATATAATAGATTTAACCTCATCTCAAATTCCAATATTATTTAATATGATAACATAATCCCAACTTAGACCATGATATTGAATTTATATGAAAATATAATCTTAGTTTTGTAGTTTTATTATTTATAAATTTTTTATAAATAATGATAAAAGGTATTTTTAGAATATTTATTCATTTATAAAGTGTTTATAAATTAATTAGTTACAAGAAAAATATAATTAATTATTAAATTTTTATAAAACATTTATTAACAAATAATTCCAATATTAAATTTTAATATTAAAAAAATACCTTTTAGAAAATTATATGTCATGGAATATAATTTTTATATGAAATGTTTATATAAAAATTTTAATTTTAATTTGTAAAGTTAAATACAAAATATAAAGTGTTTATATTTAATTATGAATTATTCACAATACTTAATTTGAATTATTAAAATTAAGGTCACTATTTGGGATATTATTTATACCACATCAAAATAATTTGTGTGTTTGGTTTGATAATGGTGTAAATAATGTTAAGTATATAATATTTTGATTATGTAAAAGTTTTTGGTAATAGAGACAGAAATATAAAATTTTTAAATATCATGAAATATTATGTATTCAAAGTAAAATTATATATAATAAATAATATGAATATTTCATATTATGAAATGAATATATATTATTTGTACTCAAGAATATGTAATTCCCATAATGATAATCTAAATTATAAAATTTTATAGTTATGATTTATTTATGAATATCTCATAAATATTTATCACATGTTAAAATATGTGAAATTTTCATTTACTTAATATTTATTCTCTTCTTTATTCAAATTTATAAACTATTTATATTATGAATATGTGAATTCATTAGTTTAAATTTTTAAACTTCTTCTTAAACTTTTTAAATCTTTGTATTTCATGTAAGATGTGATAATATAATATATTTTTTTCAACTACCTTGACCTCAGTTTGTAGTTCAAGTTATTAGCTTGAATTTAGAGATTTAATGTATTGTATACATAATAGTAATTATAGTTATGTTGAATTAGATTCTCACATGAGTAAAGACTCCATGGGGGGGACTTGTGGTTAGACTTCCCACTGGCATGGAGTTTATTCCTTATTCTTGAAAGGTGTAGGTTTTTTATTTATCATTCTGAACCTACTCATGTAATGATTTTCAATATCATATAATTCTATACCTTTACATGAAGAGTTCATATACCTTATGCTTGATATGAATTTGTATATTTGTAAATATATTTTGGATTTAATTTTAGGTGACTAACATAACTTGTGAGTTGTGTAACGAGTTACACATAAATATGGTTTGAACATATTGATTTGGTGGAGGGAATGGGATTCCAATATAAATCTTTATAAGCATGAATACAAAAATGGTATTTCATGAGATAAGATAGTGAGATTAAAATCTTGAAAATAATAAATGTTATATTACTTCCAAAACATCAATTGTCAAAACCTTGATCATTTAGTATGGGTGGCTCTAACGGTTAAGTTCCCATGAATTATCCTATGTAAGGAAGATATGAAATAAGGTGGCCCTAATTGTTAGGTTTCTTATTCTTGGCATTTTATTTTACTCAAAAATAACTAGTAAAACCTGATAGTTAAGATATAAGAGGAATATAGTTTAGTTTATAACCATATAATGGATTATATAAGGATTTTTCTACTCAACTACCCAAGATTCATATATGAAATAATTTATAATAGTTGTCTAACAGATATAGTCATGGATAAATTACATGAAAAAAAGTGTGAGACATGATGAAATATGCATCATTTACCACTAATGGATATGATGAATTTAAAGGGGTCTTCATTTTATTGGGATACCATTTAAAAAAATATTTATTAAATGGTAATTAAAACATGATACTCATATGATAAAATCTTCAGTTGTAGATAACAGTGTCATCATCATCAAAAATAACAATGATATTAATCCTTATTAAAGATAATCTTAATGTTGGAAACTCCTTAGAATAATATCTTAAGAAAATTTCTTATTTATAATGAAAATTTTTATATTTTATAGAAACACCTTCCTGAGTGACCAAACTATTAAAATTGTTCAATAAGTGAATATAGGAACTTATAAATCATTGAATAATTTACTTAGGGTTTCAAAGTAATTAGATGTAAAATGAATAAAGTAATTTTATTCTATGATCATATATTCAATATGATTGGATATATAAATGACTTTGTGAGGCTATAGGTTTTTTGTATTATTTTGGTTGAGGAATTTATCATGTTCTCATCAATGTAAATGGTCTAAAAAGATAAATATATTCAATAAAATGTTACCTAGTGTTCTCAATAGTTGAGAATATATGAAATAGGCCTATGATTCCTAAGTTTTAGTGTTGTACAGAAAATAAGAATGGGTAAAAGTTTATAAAGGATAATAATAAAATGAGTTAGAGAGTATAATGATGCTTCTTTGAGTATATATTCAGGGTTATTGAAACTTGAAGTTATTATCAAGAAATATTGATGATTCCATAGGATTAAATTACTTTAGTTACTTAAAGAGGTTTAGAAACTCGATAGAATATATGTGTTAGGTATCAGTGTTATAGAAATAAATTATATGATTTTTAATGGTATGTGAAATCTAAATTTATATTTTGAAAGTTTTATATAAATCGATTTTAGATTTTTTTTCCTCTGCATGACATAGTATTTGATAACGTATTAAGGGTAAATATCACACTAAAATGTCATAAAATTTTCCTATTATGATGATAACCTTTAATTATCATGATATTATTATTAAATATATATTCAATGGCTAGATAAAATCATTTTATAGAACAAAAATGATGCATTCTATCATGGGTTGATACTCATGGTACTTTGAGGTACCTTCTCATGGTGTGTTCCCTTGTAAATTTTCAGTTCATGATATTATAACAATAAGAACATATGGTAGGAAATATATATTTTTATGTGTAATTGGATTTTCCTATATTTGTACATGTGTAATGATCCTTAGAATTTAATTTTATTATTAACACATCTCAAGAGTCATGTATTATGACATATTAACAAAAATTGTGATGACATTTTCTCAAGAGGAGGTAGGATATATTGGGTTAATCACAACTGATGTTGTATTAAGGAATAATTTGAGAAAGGGTTTGTCTATTCCTAATTTATTGGATTCTAATATCTTGGACCCATTTATGGAAATAGAACTTCCTTGTCAACTCCATGGACATGGAATTTTATTACAAAGTTTATTTCCCAAAAGTCAAAGAAGGAGAATCCTAGCATATAGGTTTTGGTAGTAGTATGAAACCTACTTTATTATAGATATTTAAATAAAGGGATTATATTATATTGTGATAATTCATATGAATTTATATTTCATTATGACATTAACTTATTTCTCTATGGGTTCATTGGCATGTTACTTGATGTTAACTATAGACTTTAGGTGCAACAACCTAATGCAACTGAGAAAGGTTCATAGAGGGTTACACACTAAGTGTATTTGGAACCTCAGTTAAATTCTATATGAATTTAACATGTTGAAAAAATATTATTCCGATACTTGGTTTAATGATTATTCATGTATCATTGACTGAAAATATTCAGTCCCCAGTTGTTTGGGAGAATATATATTTGAGTTGAATATTTAATAAATATTTACTTTCTAATTAAGTGAATATAATATTTATTTATTTATTAATGAATAATTTAGTGTAATTAATTTAAATAAATAGTCTTAATTCAAGGTCTGATAAATATTGAGGAAGATGTGGGATGAGTTAATGTACACATAAGAAAATACATACTAAATATTGATTTATTTATTTAGGAAAAATAATATTTATATTATCCTCAAGTTTTTAAAATTTTATATAAATAATAATATTATTGTTATTTTAGAAATGGGGCTTGTCAAGGATTTATAAATTAGTAAGGAATTGTGAGAAATTATTATTTGTTTAACCATATCTCTATATAAAATTGATTATGTCATTTTTTTAACCTAATGGTAGTTTTTCAAAATGAAAGTCTAGAAGGAATTCTCAAAATACGTAGAGATATTTTCTCCTAGAATGATCTCAAGAAGACAGTGTAATCCTCCCCACCAGCCTCTTAATAAAATATATATCAAGAAGAATCATTCCACCCAAATTGATTGTTATAATGATCACTACCAAATGATGCAAGTGTCAGAATCCTTTTTTCTAGTACATGTGGATTTCTATAATGATGTTTAGAGGTTCTCAGTACACATCTGTATAAAAACTAGAGGAATTCTACACTTAAATCCTCCCATCACAATTATGGAATGAAAATAAGTGTTCTACTGATTCATCGACAGAGAAAGATATTTATAGCACACTCTATATGATAGGATTAGTAATTATATATTAAATTAATTTCCATTTTAAATTATGAACTAAAAACTATGTATAGTATATAATTATACTGTTCTCTATGTGTGTTAATAGAATTACATGTCATGTAATTTACATGTAACGCCCTAAAAATTATTTTAAAATAATAATAATCTCTATAGCTTAGTTAATATGCAACACCAAGCTTTAAGAAAAATGAGATATATTATAAAAATATTATTATTTAAATGTGATCGTATAATATAGTCATTGAATTAGAGCGTATGAATATAAGTAATTGAATTATTAAATATATGTATAATGGGCCTAATAAATACAAATTTATTTATTATTATTATTAAATAATTACACAATTTTTAGTAAATTCATTTTATACTTTAAAAAGGAATTTTATTCAAAACATTATTTTTATTACATTTTTGTGTGTGGAAATTATAAGTAATTTTAACAACTTTTATAAATTGTATTTTATAAAAAAAATCTAAATCATCATATCAATATTAACATAGGGTGAATTTTTTTGATTTTTCTGAAATGATTGATTTTTCAATGAACAGCAATAAAATACAGATTTCTCAAATACTCTCATATCTTTTCATTAAATCTGGTAATTTAAAAGTCATGTTATATTTTTGGATTTTTTATTAAAGATATATATGACCCTTTTTATTTATAATAATATAATTAATTCCATTTTAATCATCAATATTCAATATTTTTATATAAGTTAATTTTTATGCATAAAAACTCATTTTTCTAAAAACTATTTTTCATTGCGTTTTACGAATTTATATTAAAATTTATTTCTACCACTTCTATAGATTGAATATTGAAAAATGGATAGCATATTTGGAATCAAGAGTTTTAAATTTTGAAAATATTTCACTTTTATTTTTTTGTCATTATGAATAGTAACTGTGGAAATATATGTCACCCAAGTAATTACAATCTTCATGTATTTAAATTCAAATTAAATTAACACTGTCAAAATAAAATTAATGATGTTTTTTGAAAAATAATATTTTATTAAATTATTTATAAATATTAAAAATGTTGAAATAGAACATGTAGGGTGAGAAATGGTCTAAAATTTCATCCCTTGTAAATTTATGATCCAATTTTTTCCTTATAATTAAAATTATAACCCTTTAATATTGAAAAAAAAAATATTACCACTATTAAGGTTAAAATGGTTAATGAAGGGGTTAAAAAAAGATAAGTTTTAAGATGATACCTAAATTGGTATAAATTTGATTGGTTGTTTACATTAGAACTATATCTTCCTTATCCTTAAATAAAATCAATTTTTGAAAAAAAATCCATAAATGTGACTTTATTATATTTTAATATTTTAAAAAATATAATATTTCCCCTACCCTCACTTATAAAAGGAAACCCATTCTCTCTTTTCATTACTCCTTTAGAAAACAATCACTAAAAACCCTTCCCAATTAAATTAAAACTTACTTAGACATGAATTATAGGTTCTGGTATTCTTAAAATATCATTCTAAGGGCCCTTAAGAAGGGGTCTAAAGGATTTCTACTGAATAATAGTTAATCATATTTACCAACTCTTTCGAATTAAATTCTTATTATAATTCCTTTAAATATATTATTACCATAATAAAATAATAACTCATGTTTCATGAGTGTACCTGTATTTTATTATGATTATGTTATATCCATTTTACATATCTTTTTCATCTTATGAAAAGTGAAAACATCACTCATCTCCACATAGCAATTAATTTTTTTCCCATTCCCATTTTATATTTATGATTATAAATAAAAAATAAAAAATAGATATGATATTTATGAAATAAATATGAATCTGAATTAATAATATCATATCTACCTTCTTAACTTCCAATCTACTGGAAAACAATAACATTGATCTTAAGTATGTGTGGACTGACACCTCCACAAGGCAATGTGATATGTTTTTCATTTTCAATTTACATGGATGGTAATAAAGATAGATTTAATAAAAATATTTATGATATAATAATGATTATTTAAGGGTGAATTTTTCTTTTCTTTTCTTTTTTTATATCCTTTTAAAAGTTAAAACAATGTTTATGCATACATATAGCCTACTATAATGACCCAAACTTCTCATATATATATTGTATCCTGTTAGATGAATATGCATTACATAAAAAAATGATCCACTCCAAAAAAAATATTACTAGTTCCTTTGGAAACTTAGATAGATAAATAACTGATTCATAGGTGACCTATATCACTTACCACTAAGTTATTTCTATCTAGAACACTTCTTAGACATATCTTACATAATACATTTCTTCATAACCTAGGAAGAGAAACATAATAAAGGGTGATATCATATGGTTATTAAGGGTAAACAATGGATATATCAACATAATGTGAGGATAATAGTATGATAACAATAGAATAACATTTAAAAACCATACCCTTGATATCATATATCATAAAAATGAGTCATGTTATAAATCATGGAAGTTCATAAGATAGAAATCATAAAGGAATCAAAGTAAATAATCCATGAGAGCATGAAATTGACATAAGATATAGATTTTTGGAATAAATATAACCATATAAAATCATTTCCTTAGTAGACAAAGATCATTTCCAAAACTATTATAGTGTAATGGTTTTACTCCCTGAACCATTATAGTAGGCAAGGTCCACTCCCAAAACTATCATAGTTAAAAAATTCCCTTACTGAATTAGGTTCACTCCCAATTCTAGTTTGGTTAACCTCATGAGATATCAATATTTACCTAATTAATTAGATATATATATAAGTCTAAATATTCCTTGGTTATAACATGAATTTTATCACTGGTTAAAGCATAACCACCATCATTGGTTATAACATAACCATTGTCGCATAATGAAAACCCAACATAGGTGTGAGATAATATCATAAAACATTAATCATATCAGAACCCATGAAAATAAATGGGTTTTATAAACATTTTCTCATAGTATAACCTATGGAAAATAAACATGTTTTGTTAATATTTCATCATTTCATTATAGCATAACACATAGAAAAAGGGACCGGATTCATAAACATCTTATCATCATAAAAATAAATCATCCATAGAAATAATAAGGATGGTATCCTTGGTTCATATCCTTATTAAATATTATGTAACATTAAATAATTTCATCTTATATAGAAAATTATTTTGAAAGATCACTTGGGACATTTCTTGATGAAATTAACCTTTTCACTATGAAAATCTCCTTTTTAAAACTAAAAGTTCTAAAAAATTGTGAAAATAATTTTATTTCAAAATTATATTTGAAAATTATAAATTAATATTTAAATCAATTATTAGTAATTATGGTAGAAAATATAGTTCATATCATACACGTTAAAACAAATATTCCTTTCACATTTTAAATAAAAAGTTAAAAAATACCTCGTTCGGAATACGATAATAATATTAATTTTAAACCATTTTGTAAAAATTAAAACATGGTTAAAAATTTCTTTAATAAATCATTGGATATTATTAAAATCTTTCTTCAAAAAATTCTTATAAAACATGGACATTGAAGAAAAACAAGTTTCGATCGAAGAGATAAATAAATTTGATTTTCCTCAAAAAAATTATTTTGGGCTCTTGAGTACATAAAGGGATTAAAATGAAATTAAAAAAATTATTTTCATGAAATAAAAATAAGATAATAAAATAAATTATTTTATTTATATATATATCATAATATTTTATCACCTAAAACTTGATCATAAACAATCTTGATAATCAATGATATTGTAACATTAAACTTTTACAGCTTTGGTAACCTTTGAATCATATTCCCCATGGAAAAAATAATATTATATGGATATTTATATCCCATAATTTTATTATAATAATCATAAAATTTATTCATGGGAAGTATTTTCACCACACAAAAGAAAAAAATTTGTGTACAAATCATGTGTTCCACAGAAATAAAAGTGATACAAAAATTACTTACATACTTTAGTAACTTTAGAATCATAAGACCCATGAAATAATAAATTTAAATAAAACTATAAATATAATTAGAATAAATAAATTCATTATATAACATTTTAAATGGGATTTATATAAACCTTGTAAAATAATATTGGTGAATAACGTAACATATGTCCCAAAAAGGACAATTTGAGATAAAATCTCATACCTTAAGTCTCGACTTCCATTATAAAAATTAAAACCTATTGTATAATAAATAATTTTTTATTATAAATATATTATATAAACATACTTATATATATCATATCATATATTATTTACTTATAACCTTTTATTATCTATTTATTAGCAATTCCTAGTTAAAATCATGTTTCAGGTAATAACTACTTTGTTTTTCATGTATTTGTTGATTTTATATTTTTGGTCCATTTACATTAATTTTTTTTCATATAATTAATTTTAAACATGATAATAATATAATATATATTCATTAAATATTTATTTATATTAATCCATAAAATTTAGATATATAAAATGTATTGCATTATTCAAGGAGGTGGTAGGTCGTACGTACGCATGAACGTTGTTTCAATTTTATAAATGGAATGAATAAAAGGAAGGTAAATAATATATCAAAATTAAATAGTCATTATGATTTCATATATATCAAATATTTTCAATAAATTTATCCTTATTACTTTCCATTTAAACCATAAGTGAAAAAATAATCACATCGCTTCGCGAGGTGGTAGTCCGTTGTACACATGAGTGATGTTAGCGTATTACTAGGGAATGGGAAGTAACATGTTATATGTGATATTATAATTAAATAAGTATAATTATTCCATAAATATCATATAAATATATTAAATACATCATTAATCTTTTTTTAAGATATGGTGATGGAAAACGGCATACATTAGTTCGCGACACAGTAGTTTGTCGTACACATGATCTACAGTTTCATTTTCCATTTGATGTAAGAGAAGATGTATATAAATTATGATATTAAAAAAATATCTATTTATATTGAATATACTAGTATTATTATATAATAATATTTTAATAATATTTTAAGGACCTTGAAGAATAAATAAAACAAAAACACAAGTTTAATAATTTTACCTCTTCTTCAGAGAGCCTTTTTAGATTTATACCTAAATCCTTATTAAGAGGGTTTCATAATCAAACTAAGGAATATAAGATGTGATAAGGGGTTTAAATAAGTTATTTGGTTAGGTAATTCTATAATAAAAAGGGTTTTTAAAGTGTGAATAGGATAGTATAGTGAGTTCCCTATTATAAGCAGAGGAGAGGACACACTTGTATTTTTTGAAAAGAAAAAGGTGTACCCGCATTTTCAGCATTTCAAAAGGATCAAAAATAGAACATTATTAAAATTTATAGTTTATAAGGTCTAAATATTTCCATAAAATGGAATTTTTTAAGTTTTTAGGTCATTTTATCCCTTATATTTTAAGTTTAACCATACGGTAAACCCATTTTAACCTTAACCTCGATAATTAATTTTTACTCTTTTTACTATTCATTTTGACCAAAAATTAATTTGAACTTATTATATAATATTAATTATGATGATTCAAAATATATAATAAATTTTTCAAATTCCATTCAGATATGTTGAAAATTTTTAATTTAAAATTAAACCCATAGATTTTTCTAAAAACGTTTTTCCAAAAAGAAAAATTGCACAAGTATAAAACGTTTTAATATCAAAAGTAAACATGAATTTGATTCCAAATTACTAAATTGGTTAAATAATAAATTAATTAAAATAAATTAACTTTTAAATAACTTTTCCCCAATATGTAACTTTACAAATTCTTTAAATAAAAAAGGCATTTTTTAATAAAAATCAATATTGTTCCCTATTCACTGAAAAAGTAATCTTTTCAGAAAATTATAAAAAACTCACCTAAAGACAATATTGAAAAATTGGTTCCAAAAATGAAGTTAATTTTGAAAAATAAATTTTCTAAAAGTTTCAAAAATTAATATTATTAATTATTCACAAAAAGAAATAAAGACAAATATTTTTAGAAAAAAATTATTTTCGAAGCATATAAAGTATTTACTAAAAATTAAGTACTTATTTATAAATATATATTCTTTATATTAAACATGTATTCTTACTTTTTAAAATATTTTCATTATTATCCATATCACCAAATTTAATGGCTAGGTTATAAAGTTCAAGTTTAAATAATAATATTAATAGTATATCATGGTTTGTTAAAACTCGATGTTTCATATAACAAAAGATATCAAAGAAATTAAATTTATTTAAATAATAATAATAAAATCTCGGGGTGTTATACCTACCATCTTGAGGAACCATGTAATTTATTTTTCTATCACAGCCTTTTATGGATGAATTTAAATATATATATATATATATAATGAATATATATGATATTTATATCATTATTAATATTATGGAGATAATGGAACCACAATCAAAGTACAAGGATTAGAACTACTGAACTAAAATTATCATGAAAAACAAAATAATTAACACCTAAAAATTATAATTTTAATAAGTAATTATTAATAAATGGGAATTGAAATGTTATTAGTGTATCATATATAATACTATAAGTATTCACATTATTCTTTTATAGAATTATAATAAATTTAAATTTATTATACAAGGTTTTAGAGAACTTTAGATTCAAGTCAAACTCTAGGTAAGGGTTTTCTTATCTCACTTTTACTTCCATGAGACATATGAATATTCACCACTTGTTTCATTTTTTGGTGTATATAATTAGCATAAATGTATTTTACATTTATTTTCAAGAAAATAAAGGGTATTTAAACATTTATATACGTTTCTCTCTTTCATAAGGTTTTGATTTCAAAGATTACCAAAGTGGTAAGTGTAACATCCCAGGTAAATAAAGAATAAAGAATTTTCATATTTATTAATATTTACGAATTAAATATTAATTTTAATTAAAAGGGGTTTCTACGTTCGATAGCGTACTCGGTACGCAACAATGAGTTTCTTTGAAAACTTACGTTGCACACAAGTAATAAAATAATATTATTTTAAATGTTAGTTAACGAGTAGTCGTTGTACTGGCGGGAATGGATATAAATAACTAAAATATGATTATATATGTTTTTAAATGTTTTTACATTTACCCAATAAAATATAAAGGCTTAAAATACGTAAAGAGTTCAATTTTAGGCATTTATATCCGAATTTTCACGAAAGGTCCACTTATCACCTTTTGAGGGAGAACCGTCATTAAATATAGTTTTGATCGATCTTATAAATTCTATTGGACTAAATATAACTCTTCTTTAGAATTAGGACATCAAAATTTACTTTGTGTAAATTTTTGGTACTTTCTGATAAAGTTCATTTTTTTAATGAATAGTGTAAAATGTTGTATTTTAATTCAAAACCTCTTTTTAATCTAATTTATTTATATGATTAGATTATCTTTTGAATTAGTTTTAAAGTGAAATTAGAAAATATTTTTACCATTAAATCCAATAGTGGTCATTGGAATTAATTTCACTTTGAAATCGGACTTAAACTAGTGTCAATCTTTTGATACTTATTGTTTCATAAAAACACGTTATTTGCTCTGACAGCGGGAATTAATTATTAAATTAATTAATGTGACTTATATGTATTGAATTTTGTAAAATAGACTTCATTTTTGAATTCGGAATATCAAATATAGCTTAGGGTGAATTTTTGGTAATTTTCTGAAAAACTTCAATTTTTGATGAATAGTGAAACCACTAAGTGGTACTTATAAAGACTGATTTTCCGTTTAAATGAAATTTTGCCATAATTGTGTTTTGAATTTCAAAAATCCGACATACATGGTTGTCATTAAGAAGTAAAATGTGGTTCAATGGGATTAAAATAATTTTTTGGTGAATAGTAACTTATTAAGTTTTTAATCGAGATTAGTGGTAATTAGTGTAGTTTAAGGTATAAATAATGCTTTAATAATATGAAATGACCTAGACACATTTCCCAACCTTATTGGTTGTGTCATGGCTGACCAAGACAAGCCATGGGTCAACTTGGGGACCCCATGGAGACATTTTGGTTGGGAAATGACATAAATAACTTTTTATTTAATGTAAAAGTAAAAATGACACAAACATGATATGTTTAACTAAAATAATTTTTAAATGGGGTTATACAAGTCAGATTTTTTATTATAAATAGTCATTGGAAATCTAAAAAGATTTCCTACATCATAGTATTTTTTTTATAATTTTTAGACACTAAATAAATTAAATTATTTATGACATCATGATGATGCAGTGATGACCTCATTATTTAACGATTTAAATAAAATGGAAAGATAATGTAAAATATATGAACTAAACATGTCCAAAACTTATTGGATGGGTGGATTTCGAACCCTTATCACCTTATCCACGAATTATATCAATGTGGGACCTTTTAAAACCGAAACACATTTCCAAATAAAGTAATATTTCTTTACTTTCCAAAAGTGCCCCTCCTCTCCTCTTATAAAAGGCCCCCACCTCTACCTCATTTTACACACTCCTAAACCCTTTGGCTCGGCCAACCCCTGCCCATTTACTCTCTCCACATCCCTATACTCATCCTAGAGGATTCCCTTTGGGCATAATCCTTTCAAATGAAGCCTTTAGGCTCAAATCAAAAGGAGTTACACTTTTAAAGGTAATTCATTCTCTCTTGTTCATTTGTTTTATTTTGCTTCTCCAACCCTCTAAACTCTTTTTATTTACTTCTTTTGTAACAACACCAGTATATTCAATATACTAGGATTTTGTTATAAGATTTATTAGAGCTACACTCTCACACAACTACATCAAATGGTTAAAGAACATACGGTTTCCGTGGATGGCGAAATTCTGCCTCCCGAAACGATGATTGTTCAATACTCATTTAACACCTTCAAAGGTGGCCATTATGATGTCACTATTTTTATATATGATATATAATATGTTTATTTTTTTCTTTAAGCTTCTGTATTTTTCATTTTGGTCATACCTTTATGGTTTCCATTATGGGTAACACGATATCTTCATTTAAGGAAGTGCGGACTACCGCCCCCTCAAAGTGATGTGATTCGTTAATGCCATATGTGGGATGTGTAAAGGATGGATTTAAAGTTATTATATATGATGTTGTACTGGAATTATAATAT
The DNA here is from genome assembly GCA_963277665.1 of Viscum album. NCBI lineage: Eukaryota > Viridiplantae > Streptophyta > Magnoliopsida > Santalales > Viscaceae > Viscum > Viscum album. The sequence continues at coordinate 1,505,782,373 of OY728133.1, forward strand.
ACCTCTATATCATAATTATTTCTTTCCATTAAAGTATGAGATAGAAATGAAAGTATCATTCATACGTACGTACGGCTTACCGTCTCCATGAACGGTGCATTTCATTTCTTATCCCCAAATGTAATGTACTATTAAAAGTACATGTATATAATGGATATATATAATTAATTATATATCTAAATGATGAATATAATTCTGGAATTAAAATATACATACCTCTCATTTAGTTTTAATTCCATTAATATGACAAAGAAATGAAAGTAGCGTTCATGCGTACGTACGGCTTACCGTCTCCATGAACGATGCATTTCATTTCTTACCTCTAAATGATTATGTAATATTATAAATACATGTATATTCTGGATATATATGATATATATGATATCAAAATCAGGAATTTCATTCTAGATATAAAGAACCTTTGACCACACGAACAACATGTAATTGTAAGAAGTCCACTTTCGACTTAAGAACCAAATATTGACAAAACAAACATTATTAACATAAATGGTTACATAATGTTTATAACATGGAAATAAGTGATATAAAAGGAATAATGAACTTTAAAAAGGTTCTTAATCAAGTATAAATTAACTCAAGTTTATTATTCAGGACGTTAAAGAACGATCGAGTCAAGTCGGACCCGAGGTAAGGGACTTCGTCTCAATCTTCTTTCATTGAGGCATATTTTGTTTTATACAAAACATTCTTTTATACTGTGTATAAACCCCTTTGACTTTTAATTTTATACAAAAGGAATCTTTTTCTACGAAGCGTTTTACAAAATGACAAAAAGGAATGTTTCTTTTAACGTACGCGGCGACAACGACCTTTTCCGCCACCGCGAGTATTATTTGGTCTTTGGCTTTCTCAACAAGCCGTAATGTTTTTAGAATAAAATAAATACCATATACTCTTTTATGTATTTTGGTATTGAAAATGGTTTTGAAAAAGGATTCTATTATGTCAATATATTTATGATATATTGTGATTGAAATGTGTAAATGTTATCATTCCTTTATATTGGTTTTATGTTTTATGATTTTATACTGGTACTTGGACATTTTAACAGGTGGTTACGTTATAAACCATATGACGGGTGGTGCCGTGAATACCAGGACGGGTGGTTACGTTATAACCTCCAATGCATTGGGTATGGAAGTTGGCCGTATGGATATTCCATTAAGTATGTATGGAAATTGGCCGTATGGCTATTCCATTAAGTGATATGTGTAGAAGTCGACCGTATTGTTATTCCACTTAAGTATGTTTATGTCCCAAGTTACCTTTATATATGTTATGTGTTCTTTTTATGGATTTTATGGTAATCATTTGGTTACAAAAAGGTAAGTAATGATACTTTATTCAGTGAAGAGTTTTTACTACTTCATGAAGGTGAAGGTATTACTTTGATAGAGTATATATGGTTTATTTGATGTTTGAAAAACTAACAGTTTTCATTCTTTCTGTATCCCTTACTGAGCTTTTTATGCTCACCCCAAGTTTTTTTTTTGAAATGTTTTCACAGGACTTAATGTGGAATAAGGTCAAGGATGGGATCAAGGGAATGTCATCCTATATAAAACATGGAACTAGACACGTTTCTTTTTAAGAGTTTTTTTTATTATTATGGAAACTTAGTAGAAGTGACTACTTTGTAATCTTTTGAGATGTAATAGTTATGTTCTAATTCTCTAAAACTCTAAACCTGAAAAGATCCTCAACGTGAATTATTCTTTTAATTAAATATTAAGTAAGGTTTAAGGTCGGGGCCTTATAGTTGGTATCAAAGGTCGGTTTAGACAACTTTAGGAGTTAGAAAAGTGTTAAATTATAATATGATTGAAATGATATAGAATTTACGGATTACCATGTTGCTTCGCCTAAGATATTTCTGTGTTCAGAATGGTTTTCCGCAGAGGAAATAAAGCAGCTATGTTGGGATGACATCAGGAGAAAGATAACCTTCCAAATCAGCAACCTAAGATGGTCGGAATCGGAACTGAACAGTTTGTTGCAGTGATGGCATAGTTGACTCAGGCTATAAATGGTGGTGGTATCCAGGCACGAGATCAGCCAGATCAACCGTAGAGGAACATGTCAGTGGTGGAACATTTCATGAGGCAACATCCCCCATCATTCAGAGGATCATCTGACCCTGTGCAAGCTGAAGGGTGGATTAAAGCACTGGAGAAGATTTTTGATGTCATGGGGTGTTCAGAACATCAAAAGGTTAGTCTTGTTGTTTACCGTTTTGAAGGTGAAGCTAATCAGTGGTGGTCGATGGTGAAAAATATAAGGGATAGTGATGAGATTGAGGATCTTCACTGGGAAGAATTCAAAGGTATGTTTTTTGAGAAATATTTTCCTAAGGTGGTTCGTCTTAGGATGGAAAAAAAGTTCCTAGAATTGAGTCAAGAGGATGATTCAGTGGCTTCTTATGAAGAAAAGTTCACTCGATTGGCAAGGTATTCTCAAAACTTCATACGAGATCTTGATAGTAAAATAAACCGTTTTTACTCAGGGTTAAAGCCAAAGTATCGAAGGGCTTTAGCTTCTCGTGAGTTCAAAAGTTATGAAAAACTTGTTCGATGTGCGGAGAAGGTGGAAATGGAGTTTGCCGATGATCAGGTGTTCTATGACAAACAACAGAATAAGAGGTCTAGTTGGCAGGAAAAGGGGAAGAATTCATCAAATAAGCAAGGAGGTAAGAAAACCAAATATCCATCCTGTGAGAAGTGTGGTAAAATGCATCCTGGAGAATTTTTATCCAAGTCTGGTAAGTGCTTTCGGTGTGGTAAGTCTGGTCATATTGCTCGTAACTGTAAGGAAGATGATCAAGCAGGAAATGAAAAGCCAATGGTAAGATGTTTTAAGTGTAATGAAATGGGTCATTATGCAAACGAGTGTCCAACGAAGAACTCAACTGGGGGAATGCAGCCAGACTACAAGCAGAAAGGGGTGGTGAAATCCTTTGCAACAACTTCAGCAGATGTTGGGCCATCGAATGAAGTGGTATCAGCTCCAGGGAGCTCAGTATTTTTCGAAGATTGACTTGAGTTCAGGGTACCATCAGTTGAAATTAAAATAAGTAGACGTTCCGAAGACTGCGTTCCGTACTAGATATGGCCATTATGAATCTGTAGTTATGCCTTTTGGGTTAACCAATGCACCTTCTGTATTCATGGACCTTATGAATAAAATTTTCCATGAGTTCTTGGATAAGTTTGTGTTTGTGTTTTGAGGTTTGGGAAGAGGTTATGTGTGCCTTGTGATTCACAGTTGAAGAGAGAGTTGTTATGTGAAGCTCATAGTTCTCCATTTTTAGTTCATCCGGGAAGTACTAAGATGTATAGAGATCTGCGGGAGTATTACAGGTGGGATGGAATGAAAAGATACATTGCTGATTTTACTGTGAAGTGTTTGACATGTCAACAGGTTAAAGCAGAGCGGCAGTTACCGAAAGGGATGCTTCAGCCTTTACCAGTGCCAGAGTGGAAATGGGAGAATATATCCATGGACTTTGTTGCTGGATTACCGGAGACATCTCGAGGTAATAATGCAATCTGGGTTATTGTTGATCGCTTGACCAAATCTACTCATTTCCTTGCTATACGAGATACTTTCTCTCTTGATCAACTTTCCCATTTGTATCTTAAAGAAATAGTCAGGTTACATGGAGTTCCTCTCTCCATTGTATCGGATCGTGATCCCATGTTTACTTCTAACTTTTGGAAAGGCCTTCAGAAGTCGTTGGGTACTGAATTAAATTTTAGTACAACTTTTCATCCTCAATCAGATGGGCAGTCAGAACGAACAATCCAGACATTGGAGGATATGCTACGAGCTTGTTCTATGGATTATCAGGGAAGTTGGTACCAACATCTTTCTTTGGTTGAATTTTCATATAATAATAGTTTTCATTCCAGTATACAGATGGCACCATTTCAGGCATTATATGGGAAGAGGTGTCGAACTCCAGCTTTCTGGGATGAAGTGGGTGAAAGGAAGTTGATGGGACCAGAATTGGTAGAAGAGATGGCAGAAAAAGTTCAGCTGATTCAGAAACACATGAGAACAGCTTAGAGCAGGAAGAAGAGTTATGCGGATAACCGGAGGAAGGATCTATCTTTCGAGGTAGGTGATCATGTTTTTCTCAAGGTTTCTCCTTGGAAAAGTGTGATGAGATTTGGTAAGAAAGGAAAGCTGAGTCCAAGGTTCATTGGACCATATGAAATTCTGGAGAGAGTTGGATCAGTTGCATACCGAGTGGCTTTACCTCCGAGTTTATCTCAGGTACACAATGTTTTTCACGTTTCGATGTTGAGAAAGTATATGCCAGATCCATCTCATGTTTTGAGTCCAGAGGTAGTTCAGCTGGAAGAGAACCTATCTTATGAGGAACAACCGGTCCAGATTCTTGACCACAGGGAGCAGGTGTTACGGAATAAGGTTATTCATCAGGTAAAGTTTTTGTGGAAAAACCATGTGATTGAAGAGGCAACGTGGGAATCTGAAAATGCTATGAGGGATAAATACCCCCACTTATTTTGATAAGTGAATAAAATTGTGAGGACGCAATTCCCAAAAGGGGGGAAGGATGTAACATCCCAGGTAAATAAAGAATAAAGAATTTTCATATTTATTAATATTTACGAATTAAATATTAATTTTAATTAAAAGGGGTTTCTATATTCGATAGCGTACTCGGTACGCAACGATGAGTTTCTTTGAAAACTTACGTTGCACACAAGTAATAAAATAATATTATTTTAAATGTTAGTTAACGAGTAGCCATTGTACTGGCGGGAATGGATATAAATAACTAAAATATGATTATATATGTTTTTAAATGTTTTTACATTTACCCAATAAAATATAAAGGCTTAAAATACGGAAAGAGTTCAATTTTAGGCATTTATATCCTAATTTTCACGAAAGGTCCACTTATCAACTTTTGACGGAGAACCATCATTAAATATAGTTTTGACCGATCTTATAAATTCTATTGGACCAAATATAACTCTTCTTTAGAATCAGGACATCAAAATTTACTTTGTGTAAATTTTTTGTACCTTTCTGATAAAGTTCATTTTTTTAATGAATAATGTAAAATGTTGTATTTTAATTCAAAACCTCTTTTTAATATAATTTATTTATATGATTAGATTATCTTTTGAATTGGTTTTAAAGTGAAATTAGAAAATATTTTTACCATTAAATCCAATAGTGGTCGTTGGATTTAATTTCACTTTGAAATCGGACTTAAACTAGTGTCAATCTTTTGATACTTATTGTTTCATAAAAACACGCTATTTGCTCTGACAGCGGGAATTAATTATTAAATTAATTAATGTGACTTATATGTATTTAATTTTGTAAAATAGACTTCATTTTTGAATTCGGAATATCAAATATAGCTTAGGGTGAATTTTTGGTAATTTTCTGAAAAACTTCAATTTTTGATGAATAGTGAAACCACTAAGTGGTACTTATAAAGACTGATTTTCCGTTTAAATGAAATTTTGCCATCATTGTGTTTTGAATTTCAAAAATCCGACATACATGGTTGTCATTAAGAAGTAAAATGTGGTTCAATGGGATTAAAATAATTTTTTGGTGAATAGTAACTTATTAAGTTTTTAATCACGATTAGTGGTAATTAGTAAAGTTTAAGGTATAAATAATGCTTTAATAATATTAAATGACCTAGAAACATGTCTCAACCTTATTGGTTGTGTCATGACCGACCGAGACAAGCCATGGGTCAACTTGGGGACCCCATGGAGACATTTTGGTTGGGAAATGACATAAATAACTTTTTATTTAATGTAAAAGTAAAAATGACACAAACATGATATGTTTAACTAAAACAATTTTTAAATGGGGTTATACAAGTCAGATTTTTGATTATAAATAGTCATTGGAAAGATAAGAAGATTTCCTACATCATAGTATTTTTTTATAATTTTTAGACACTAAATAAATTAAATTATTTATGACATCATGATGATGCAGCGATGACCTCATTATTTAACGATTTAAATAAAATGGAAAGATAATGTAAAATCTATGAACTACACATGTCCAAAACTTATTGGATGGGTGTATTTCGAACCCTTATCACCTTATCCACGAATTATATCAATGTGGGACCTTTTAAAACCGAAACACATTTCCAAATAAAGTAATATTTCTTTACTTTCCAAAAGTGCCCCTCCTCTCCTCTTATAAAAGGCCCCCACCTCTACCTCATTTCACACACTCCTCAAGCATTTGGCTCGGCCAACCCCTACCCATTTACTCTATCCACATCCCTATCCTCATCCTAGAGGATTCCCTTTGGGAAGAATCATTTAAAAGGAAGCCTTTAGGCTCAAATCAAAAGGAGTTACACTTTTAAAGGTAATTCATTCTCTCTTGTTCATTTGTTTTATTTTGCTTCTACAACCCTCTAAACTCTTTTTATTTACTTATTTTGTAACAAAACCAGTATATTCAATATACTAGGATGTTGTTATAAGATTTATTCGAGCTACACTCTCACACAACTACATCAAATGGTTAAAGAACATACAGTTTCCGTGGATGGAGAAATTCTGCCTCCCGAAACGATGATTGTTCAATACTCATTTAACACCTTAAAAGGTGGCCATTATGATGTCACTATTTTTATATATGATATATAATATGTTTATTTTTTTCTTTAAGATTCTGTATTTTTTATTTTGGGAATACCTTTATGGTTTCCATTATGGGTAAACACGATACCTTCATTTAAGGAAGTGCGGACTACCGCCCCCTCAAAGTGATGTGATTCGTTAATGCCATATGTGGGACGTGTAAAGGATGGATTTAAAGTTATTATATATGATGTTGTACTGGAATTATAATATACCTCTATATCATAATTATTTCTTTCCATAAAATTATGAGATAGAAATGAAAGTAGCGTTCATGCGTACGTACGGCTTACCGTCTCCATGAACGGTGCATTTCATTTCTTATCCCCAAAAGTAATGTACTATTAAAAGTACATGTATATAATGGATATATATAATTAATGATATATCTAAATGATGAATATAATTCTGGAATTAAAATATACATACCTCTCATTTAGTTTTAATTCCATTAATATGACAAAGAAATGAAAGTAGCGTTCATGCGTACGTACGGCTTACCGTCTCCATGAATGATGCATTTCATTTCTTACCTCTAAATGATTATGTAATATTATAAATACATGTATATGCTGGATATATATGATATATATGATATCCAAATCAGGAATGTCATTCTGGATATAAAGAACCTTTGACCACACGAACAACATGTAATTGTAAGAAGTCCACTTTCGACTTAAGAACCAAATATTGACAAAACAAACATTATTAACATAAATGGTTACATAATGTTTATAACATGGCAATAAGTGATATAAAAGGAATAATGAACTTTAAAAAGGTTCTTAATCAAGTATAAATTAACTCAAGTTTATTATTCAGGACGTTAAATAACGATCGAGTCAATTCAGACCCGAGGTAAGGGACTTCGTCTCAATCTTCTTTCATTGAGGCATATTTCGTTTTATACAAAACTTTCTTTTATACGGTGTATAAACACCTTTGACTTTTACTTTTATACAAAAGGAATCTTTTTCTACGAAGCGTTTTACAAAACGACAAAAAGTAATGTTTCTTTTAACGTACGCGGTGACAACGACCTTTTCCGCCACCGTGAGTATTATTTGGTCTTTGGCTTTCTCAACAAGCCGTAATGTTTTTAGAATAAAATAAATACCATATACTCTTTTATGTATTTTGGTATTGAAAATGGTTTTGAAAAAGGATTATATTATGTTAATATATTTATGATATATTGTGATTGAAATGTGGAAATGTTATCATTCCTTTATATTGGTTTTATGTTTTATGATTTTATACTGGTACTTGGACATTTTAACGGGTGGTTACGTTATAAACCATATGACGGGTGGTGCCGTGAATACCAGGATGGGAGGTTACGTTATAACCTCCAATTCATTGGGTATGGAAGTCGTCCGTATGGCTATTCCATTAAGTATGTATGTAAATTGGCCGTATGGCTATTCCATTAAGTGATATGTGTGGAAGTCAACCGTATGGTTATTCCACTTAAGTATGTTTATGTCCCAAGTTACCTTTATATATGTTATGTGTTCTTTTTATGGATTTTATGGTAATCCTTTGGTTACAAAAAGGTAAGTAATGATACTTTATTCAGTGAAGAGTTTTTACTACTTCATGAAGGTGAAGGTATTACTTTGATAGAGTATATATGGTTTATTTGATGTTTGAAAAACTAACAGTTTTCATTCTTTCTGTATCCCTTACTGAGATTTTTATGCTCACCCCAAGTTTTTTTTTGAAATGTTTTCACAGGACTTAATGTGGAATAAGGTCAAGGATGGGATCAAGGGAATGTCATCCTATATAAAACATGGAACTAGAAACGTTTCCTTTTAAGAGTTTTTTTTATTATTATGGAAACTTAGTAGAAGTGACTACTTTGTAATCTTTTGAGATGTAATAGTTATGTTCTAATTATCTAAAACTCTAAACCTGAAAAGATCCTCAAAATGAATTATTCTTTTAATTCAATATTAAGTAAGGTTTAAGGCCGGGGCCTTATAGTAAGGGTTCTTCATCTCAATATTGTTTCACTGAAGACATGTTTGATCTTATACACCTATTTATGTTTATAAGGTATATATATTATCCCATAAATAAGTTATATCATGATTCATATTATTTCATGATATTTAAATTTTTATTTTAATTCATTATTTCATGGGGCTTACAATTCAGAATATACCAAAGTGGCAAGACATTTATGTTAGAATCCCATTGTTTATCAGGATATTTTATGACTAAATTTTTTATGATGAAATTTTATAATATATATCGAAATAAAATCATGAATTATCTTCAACTATATTTATTTATAAAGATTAAATTTTTTCATTTAATTTTTATCTCTTTAAGAACTCAAGATACCACAAGAATGATTTTAAGAAAAACTAACTTTATATATATCTTTGGTCGAAAATATTTTTTCTTCAATGTCTATGTTTTCTAAAATGGTTTTCAAGAAAGTTTTATTATTATCCTATGATTGTTAAAATTAATTTTTACCATTTTTTGAATTTTTATAAAATGGTTTAAAGGGAATATTCTTAACATCTTCTAAATGAGGTATGTTATAATTTTTATCAAAAATGTCAAAGGAATATTTATTTTAACATACACGACATGAACAGATGTCATGAAAAAACCTAGGTTGACCCCAAAATGGTCACCTGTGTCAGCTCATAATAAATCCCGAGAGGCATTCCTGATCCTCTCTGGTTGTAAACTAGTGTTAGACATCAAAGTAACTCAATAGGGAAAAATTTAACCAATAAATAAAAGTTAAATAAAATATAATAAACCAAAACTAATACTAGTACCAAAAAAGAAGCAATAAAATTAACTAATAAAGATAAACAATAGATATAACTCCATATGACACCACGAGTGACCGCAAACTATAGAACCAAACTCATTTTAAGAGTGATGTAATACAAGCTAAACCTGAAGAAAAAAAATAATAAATATGTATGCATGAGCATAAAAATACCTAGTAGAGATAACAAAGGATAAATAATTCTCTATGCCTTTCCTTTAAAGATAAATCAAATCATGAAAGTTTGAAAATAAAACATATAAAAATTGGGTTTTATACTCTTTAAGAAAGACAAGAAACAAGATTCCATTTTTTAATAAAACTAATTTCCATCATATTTTCAAAAAAATTATCAAAGACTGAAATACATTTCATAAAAATTTCTTATTAAATATAATTAATGCTAAAATAGGTGTCATGGTATAGAATTATAACATATCATACTCTCATTGATCGTACCATATAATTTTTTCTCATGAAAAAGCCACTAAAGAGGTTTAATATAGAGTTCTAGTGGTCCCCAAAGCATCATCATGTTTTTTTAGTTTGTGTTAGAGTATAATCTCACTTGGGATCCTGGGTCGGGGCCCAGCTGACTCATCCAGCGTACTGATACTTAGTCCAATCACCTAGGTACTCAGGGTTCCCACGTGCTTTGTTCAAATGGGGGTGGGTTTTTATCAAGCTAGAACATATATACATATCATGTTATTTACACAAAAACCAAACCACCTTATCACATATTATCTTTGTCCTTAATAACATCCACATTCCACCTCACACATAAACAAGTCACTAGCCCATCATCGGGCAATGTTTTCACACCACACATTTAACACACAAATGTAACATTTTCATTTAAAGGGGCATGTTTTAAGGGGGTTTCCATTTCCATAAAACAATTTAATGTGTCAATCGATCCTTACCAATTTTAAAGAAGTATAATTTAAGAAACTAATTGAACATTTAAAACACTTTAAATTTTCCAAAACAAGGTTGAGATCATACTTTAACATGAAAATCCATGATGGGATCTTAGAAAAAATATGAGGAACAAGTGAAAATACTTTTCTAATCATCGCATCTAGTTTTAATAGAATATACACATTATATAATACTGAAAAATAATAATTTGAAACCACCAAATAAAACAAGGAATTCAATTCAAAGGATTGGACATATGGAACCTACCACAAAACATGTTTCCTTTGACGATGGCCACTCAAATCCACCCTTTTACACTTATGCACATATACACCTTCACATATATATAAGGACGTATATCCCCAATGTGTATATTCATATTACCTTGAGTTAATATGTACAAGGGTGTCCTTATATATATGTCTATATTTTTATATACATGTAAGTCACCTTCAAAGAGCCATAAGCCACACTAAACACATATACACCTTGATAAATATATATACCCCTTGTTTGACGTATATGTTCCCATTTCCATGTGGGAATATGTAAAAAGTGGGTTTATACATATATATATATACCTATATATGTATATGTGTTTAGGTCACATCCAAGGATCCATAAGTAGTTTCCCTTACCAAAGGCGGTCTGAATCCACTTCAAGGAGGTCCAAGGTGCACTATAAAATATAGGGAACCCAAAAGTCAAAAAATACCTAATTAAAATGGGGATAAAGAATAAAAATGGTGGAAAACTTACCCAAAACATATGGAAAACTCACTACCTTCAATAGTCATAGAAAAAACCAACCTTAATGGAACTTACAAACCCTAGGAACCAAAAATCAATGAAATAAGCACCCAAAATCAGGTTAGGGTTCGGCCATGGTGTGTGAACCGTGAGAGGGAGGAAATATGGAGGAATTGAAATAAAATAACAAGATAATGGGTGAGGATAAACCCTTACTATAGAGGATCGTACCAAAAATCAGGAGTCGGGTCGATGTGGCAAGGCCCCCATTGGAAAAGGGGTAGCACGTGTGCGTGGGGAATCCCCCCTAGGGTTGGTTTGTGATTAGGTAAGGGGGAAGAGAGTGAAGGTATAATAATAATAATGATTATATTATTATTGTTTGTGTTGTTGTTGTTGTTGTTGTTGTTAAAACATTTTTTAAGCCTGTGAAGGCCGCATAGTCCGGCTGCATGGTCTTCTAGACCATTCACCAACCATGTGGTCACCTTTGTCTAGGGTCGCACAGGCTGAAGGGGAGGGCCGTATAATTTGGTGCTTATCCAGGTGGTCTAGATAGACCCTCTTTCTGGGATAAACAGTTTTTAGGGTATGGCACATGGTTTCCCTTAAATGTGTGACAACCGTGTTACACCCTTCTACCACCCAAAATATCCAAATTTCCTGTAAAAATACCCATAAAAATACAAAAAAATGGAATGCAAACAAAGTAAAAACATCAAAAAACTGCACTTGTGGTGTGACATTTCTCCCCAATATTAAAGAATTTATTCCCCCATAAAGTCACCCAACTTAAATGAGGAACAAAACGCGGAACACTCCAACCCCAAGGAAGAGCATTCAAAAACAATACTCCAATACATAAACTAAAACTGAAAAGAAAAACCACTAGATTTTAGGCCAAAATACCAAAACCAAACTGCAACCTCAAATTCACAAGGATAAGTCCTAGCACAAAACCTCCAAAATAAAAAAACAACCAAGACTGGTGACATAAGGTGTGACCTTTCAACTCTATAATTCACACCCAACCAACTCTAGAGAAAACAACAAGGAGAAGATATATGGTGGGTATCCCCACCATTTAAGAAACCACCTATCATAGTAGCTGAACTAAGGGGAATTCTCAAAACACCCACCCACAAACATGAAAATGGTTCAACCACAGAAACTCAAAAAGGGAACTTGACCAAGCCATAATTTATAATTCCTCAAGACACGTTATTCTCCAAAAAAGCACCACCCAGAAACTAAAACCACTCCAAAGGAAGTATAGTCATTCAAGATTTCACATTCACAAGGTACAACCTTAGAAACTCCAAGAAAACGAGGCCACCCAAATCTTCCAAAAAGAAGTTCCAAAAAATAAAATCCATGACAAAGGGGAACTTAAACAGTTTCTACTTCAACTTCAAAAATGATGGGATAAATATACATCTCTCACACCTATCAGCTCCTCCTCTATGTAAAAATATTCACTTTAAGACTTATAGTTGGGTCCCTGATGTCTTGAAGCATATAGTTCCCCATATTTAGGATCTGAAAATTCCCAACCAAAACTTCCTCTTCTAGATTCATAAATTACTGAATCTCTACAGGTTTCCCATGTGGCCACACCAATGATAATCCTTTATAGAATTATAGAAAGATGGATTATAATCTTCAAACCGAGCATACTAGAAGAAAAATATTTAATGTTCTTTCTAATGAGAATCAAAAACCAATAATGGATACTTGTCTGAGATTGGTTCCTCCAGTCCACACTCCTCACCAAATGGGGAAATTTCACTAGCACCAAATAAAATTATATTGGAAACTTCTATGGGTTGACCTTTGAGAACCAACTTGTCTAGGAATTTCTCATCCACTGGCTTCCCAAATGAGACTTTCCTAAATGAAGTAATACAGTCCTTGATCTCAAAATTGATACTACACAAGAAAATAGTATCTTTAAACTAATTTCTCAACATTATTTCTAGATAAAATAAAATCAACTCAATGAAATGGACAATATACAACTTCATAGTCTGTTGACCTTGCCAAACATTTGTGAGATCTACCACCTTCATCTCCTTAACTTACTATACAATAAACTATTGGGTGAAAGTGGTCTTAAATATCTCTCAATACATCCCAACTCATAGTGAAGATGGAATAATCACCTTTCATTGGTTATTTTTTGGTTATTCAAATAAACCTAAGACAACTCGCACCCATACAACAAATTTAGTTCCCAAAAACTAAAAGGCACTTATAATCTATTTAAGACACTCCACATAATATAACAGATCTTGATATCTATATATGATAGGAAATAATATAAAATATCATGTATCCACCACTTAACTGATATTTTGGTTAGGGCCAATGACTAGAAGAGACTACTTAGAAACCTTCTGGGTCTTTCTAGGAAGCATACTCTAAACAATGTAAATCACAAAACCAAATCATCATTTAACTAAAACTCAACTAATTAACATTTTAAACTAAACACTAATATCATAAAACAACACATCATAAAACCTAATCAAAACTGAATCAAATATCAACCGAAACAAAACCACAACAACATTAAAAAATAAGCCAACAACCCTCTTTAAAAGGTCACTATTTCCAAATTCTCCTTCCAAATACGATTCACCATTCTAAAATTAGAACCATTTTCCATTTACAAAACCATACAAAAAAAAAATCCCATTTTATAATCCATTTTACCATTTCAAGTCCCCATGTGAAAAAATATTTCTAATATATCCACTTAAAAATCCAAAATACCACTTCCACTTCCCCATGGAAACCATAAATTCCATTACAAAGAAATCCCTTTTGATTAGTTTTAAAATTACAAAAATCGTTTTTCCACTCAAGAAAAAATTTAATTTATAAATCCACTCATTAAAAAAATACCATGCTAAAAAATCACTCACGCCATAAATTTTTAATAGGGAATAACTGGTTACATATAGCTTATCCACATAGTTTAGAAAGCCATGCGCTAATCCTATACCAACCACCATAATCATCTAAATTATTCCTTAGAGTCCTACATGGTTCACTACCCCATGTAATCTCATCGTGTGACAAAATATCACTTATATTATCATCCCCAAACATAAAAAAGATCATCAAACTAAGAAAACTATAATAGAGTAAACCCAAAATCAAAATGAAATACTCAAAGCCCTATTATACCTAGTAACTTGAGGCTTAGAATGAGTAAGAGTTCATGATGCTCTTCCTCCCCTTACCTCTCAATTTTTGATAATCCTATCTCTGGTCTACCAAACACCCCAAATAACAAAGGGCTCATATGATAACATTTTTTCATGAACTAAATCAATTTTCACTTAAACTGATCACCCATTTCATCTCGAAATAAAGATCCAAAGGCATTCTCAATCCTTCCAAGTTGACAACTAGTGTCAAGCATCAAATAAACTCAATAGGGAATGATTTCAACCATCAAAAATAGATAAATAAAATAGAATAAACCAAAAATAATACAAGAATCAGAAAATAGTCAACCAAGTAAACTAATAAATATAAACACTACAAAAACCTCTATGTGACCCTACAGGTCACCACCGAACATGGAACCAAACTCTCTCTAAGAGAGACACAAACCAAGATTAACCTAAAACTGAAAAAAAAATGATAAAGATGTAGGAATGAGAATAAAAATTCCCGGTAGGGAATCTAAAGGATAAAAACCCATATTAATTTCCTTTAAAGATAAATCCAATCATGATAGTTTGAAAATAAGATATTCAAATATAGGGTTTTTACTCTTTAATAAAAATAAGTAGCAAGCCTGTATTTTTTTAAAAAAATGATTTCCGTCATATTTTCAAAATAGTTTTCAATGTATTAAATAAATTTTAGAAAAATTAATTATAAAAGATAATTGACACTAAAATAGGTGTCATGGTATGTAAGTAAATCAATAAAGTTAATTTTTTTTAAAATTACCATGGAAAATATGAGTAAAATAGAGCAAAAACCATGGGAAATCCCTAAGTAACTTGGTTAGTTGGGTCCCTAGGATCATCATACTCTTGGTGATGAAACCATAGAATATGTTCTCAAGCACGATATAGTAGATAGGTCAAAGAAAAAGTTATAGTGGTCCCCAAATAATCATCATATTGTTTATTTAGTGTTGAAGTATAACCCTACCTGGGAGACTAGGTCGAGGCCATACTAACTAGTCCAGAATACTAGTCCTTAATCCATTCACATAGGTACCCAAGTTCCCAAGTTATTCATTCACATAGGGGTGATTTTTTATCAAACTAACATATACATGCATATCAAATTATTTACACCAAAACCACTAACCTTCTCAACTTTGATCTCCCTTTTTAAGTGCATCCCCATTCCATGTCACACATAAACAAGGAACTATCCCATCATTAGGTACACTTTTCAAGCTATACATTTAACACACAAATGAATCGTTTCTATTTCAAGGGGTATTCTTAAGGGGGATTACCATTTTTATAAAACAATTGAGGTTTTTAACCGGGCCTTACCATTTTTAATGAAACATCATCTAGGAAAAAAATTGAACATTGAAAATACTTTAAATTTTCTAAAAAAATGTTGAGAGCATGATTTAACATGAAAACGCAAGATAGAAGCTTATGAATGTTATGAGGAATAAGTGAAAATATTTTTTCAAGCATCACAACCAGTTTTCATAGCATATGAATAGTATATAATAAGGAAAATATACTTTTAAAACACCCAAAAAATTAGGGAATTCGATTTAAAGGCTTGGAAATAGGGAATCCACTGAAAAACATGCTACCTTTGACAAGGCCACTCAAATTCACCCATCTACACTTACATGCATATGCACCTTCACATATATATATATAAGTAAACTTATCCCCAATGTACATATTCATATTACCATGAGTGAATATGTAAAAGGGGTCCTTATATATATGTATATATTTTCATATGCATGTAAGTCACCTTTAAAGATCCTTAAGTCACCCTAAACACATATACACCTTGATATATTTTTTATACCCCTTGTTCGATTTATATATTCCCATATCCATGAGGTAAGATGTAAAAGGTTTATATATATATATATATATATATATCACTTTTTTGACGTATATGATCCCTTAAAATATAATGTTTTCATTAATATTTGGAAAATTATTAGATTTAAAATAAGTGGTTTCAATGTGAAAATGGAATCATCCTCAAGAAATGTTCCAATGATATTTTAAAGGCAATTTTAATCTATGAAAACATCCTTTGATGTCACTTATGGTTCACCAATGATATGATCTAATGATACCATCAACTTTCATTATTTGAATGGATTATGATGATGATGATTTAGGTATGATTCTATGAAACTCATTTATTTCCCATGGGTTAATTAATTTAGTTTGAAACCTTAATGAAACCCCTTTCTTTTACATGGGTTATGATATGATGAAATTTTGAAAGTTGTATAAAACCAATTGATATTTTTTTGGGTTATAATATGTTGATATGATCAATATTTGATGATTTTTTGGAACACATATGAATGGATTATGATTATGTGATGGGTGGGTCCATGATTACATATATCTCCAATGAATTAGGTAAAGATAAATATCTCATGAGATAATAAGGACTGTAATGGTGAGTGAAAATAGTCCATTAAGGGACTTTTCCCACTATGATAGTCATGGGAGTGAACCTTGACTAAGAATATGATGGAATGAGGATTCTGTAAGGACCCTACCTTAAACATTACATAATATAGTTAATTTAACTAGAATTAAATTTAATACATTCCCAAATATATTTTTGGTTTAGAGTTCTAGAAAATTAGGTCATAAACTCATACATAGAAACTCATATTATAAAGTAGACACTTCTAATCAATATCCATTTCTTCACAATATGAAACTTTTAGAACAAAACATGATTTAGTTCCATAAAAAACTTCACAAATTTAAACATCAATTCTTATCTTCCTTTACCCATCCAAAAAATCTATGAAAAACATTTTAAAACTTAAGATGATCAGAAAAAGCTCAAGAGACATAAAAAGGAAGAAAGAAACTATTAGTCCATGAATGAAAACATTTTCACAAAGTTATAACATTTACACATAAAACATAAGCTCTCTAGATTAACTTATAAAATCATAAGTTTCTTATAAAACCATGGAAATAATACATAAATCATAAAAGGTAACTTGTGGAATAATTTTTATATCACTCTTACATATAAAGTATCTCTCCCATCTATATAGAGAGTAACCATCATGGTTACACTTGAAATAACCATCGTAGTATATTCCCATAATATCTTAGGAGAAACCTAACCAGTTATGTTCATCCCTCTACCCAATGCATTGGAGAGATATAAGAGGCTCACCCACCCTATGTTTATCATGGAAGAAAATATCATCATAACAATTCCCAAGAACCATAACATAATCATAACACAAAAATATCGCATAAAAGAAACATTCATGAGGAAAATAACTTTTTCCATTTTGAAATCACTTTTCATTATTTTATAAGCCACACACTAATAAATGAAAAAACATATTTGAAAAAAAAATTGTAAACATGTAAAGTAAACTTAGAAATATTAAATTTTCATGAAATAGGAAAATTTAGTTCATTTTTTATATGTAAAAAACATTTTTTAAAATATTGTAAAAAAATACATTAAAGAAAACTTTTAAAGGAAAGTCCTTTACAAATATCATATCATTGAAATTGATAATTAATCAAATGAATGGAATATATGTATACACTGTAAAGACACATAATAAAACATAATATAATAAAAATTAATTTCCCAAATAATCTTAGCACCACATAATCAATGAAGTAGAAGGTTAACCCAAAGAATGGAAATAGAGATAAGAATTCTCATACCTTGTCTCTGAATGAATTATTCACTTATAATTAATGTCCTGGATAATAAAATTATACTCATTAATTACTAAATCCAGAAAATATTCTTCATTTATATTATTTATTATAATTTTATTAATTTTTTTGTCTATTTGGATGAGTTATAGTGTTCAATTTCATCATTTTGGGAGCGTTCATTACATAGTTTTATGGTTGGCTCCCTTGAGTATAATTATTGGAGTTCTTATAAAATGGAAGCAAAACTCCATAAGTGAAAATAAATGGTATTAAAATTTTTCAATAATTTTAATTTATCCCATATATCATTTTGTTTTCTAATATTAGGATGGTTTATTATATAAAATATTAATGATAAATGTTTGGTTTGTTTTTGTGGTTTTTCCGAACATCACAAACTAGTTTTGTTGTATTTAGTATTAAGCCTATAAATTAGTTATAAAACATTAAAAAAGTTATAATACACATATTAAAATATTTTTTTACAATAATAATGTTTTTTTACCAGACATGAAGGTGGTAATAGAAAATGAAAATCCATCATCCATGAAGGCGGTGAATCGACACGTCATATACAATGTTTTCATTTTTTAGAATAAGAGGAGAAGAGAAGAGGTTTGATGATGGATATTAAATTAACACAATAAAATTATATTATATGTATGATAATATATTTATCATGTAACTTTTGATAGAGAAGGTGAGGTTAAGGTAAAATAATAAAAGAAAAAAATAATTTAAAAAGAGAAAGGAGGATTTTACCTCTTGAATATCGTCTCCTTGAGAACCTCCTTAAGGAACTTGGTTTTGGTATTTTGGTGAGACCAGAAGATCTTAGATGTACAAAAGAGGATTGGTAAGGAAATTAGTCATAATTTATGAAATATTAAATTCTTATAATGTGTGAGTAGAAGAGTCGGTGAGGGTGGTATTTATAGGGAGAGGAGAGGGGTGTTTTTTATTATTTAATTATTTTGTTTATTATTTTGGATCTACACTATAAATAGTGCATATTCTTATCACTAAGTACAATAAATAGTGCATTTTAGTTCTAAATAATTGGTTCATACATCATAAATGACTCAAAAATTCATGTATTTAACTTATAATGCGAAATACTGTAAATTACCGTATTTTACTATTCACTAAAAATTCTACTATTTTAGAAAAATCCCAAAAATTAACCCCTAACCATTCTTAGACATGTATATTTAAAAAAATATACTCCATTTTTTGAAAATAATTTTCAAAATATGATAATTTTAATTTTTAATTAAAATCATCATTTTTTTGAAAATATTGATTTTAATATTATAAATGATTTTATAACACTTTGAAAAATTAATTTACGTCTCGTAAAATTATCTTATAATTACATCATAAAAAATATTAATTTATAAATATATTTTATGAAAAATAAATTTTCATTTAAATATTTATATTAATTATAAAATTGTAACTATATATTTAAGTTTCACAAAAATACCAATATTTAATTTAATATTTTTAAAAAAAATATTTACTTATTCCATGATATAAATATATCATGTTTTCATTTATGAGATAACTAAATTTTATTTAAAATTTTACAGGTGAGTTTATTATTCTAATGGTCATATTACTATTCCTAATGGTCACTTTGTTATTCTAATAGTTGAGTTACTATTCCATTAGTATAGATTTTTTAATTTCAATCAATACCAGTTATTTCATTATACATTTATAATGAATTTAACTATTTAATTCTAGAATGGAAAAATATATATTCTATAAGTAACTGGGTTGTTACATTCTTACCCTCATTTTTAAATTGCATCCTCGCAATTTTATTCATTTGTTAAACAAGTGAGGATAACTTTTCCTCATATCATTTTCAAATTCCCATGTTACTTCTTCAACCATGTGGTTTCTCCACAAAACCTTAACCTGGTGAATTACATTATTCCACAATACATTCTCTCTATGTTCATGAATCTAAATATGATTTTCCTCATTTAAAGTTTATGTTCCAATAGAACTATCTTTGGGATCAAAAAATGTGATGAATCTGGCACATTTTTTCTTAACATCAAAACATGAAAAACATTGTGTACTTGGGACAAACTCGGAGGTAAAGACACTCGGTAGGAAACTAATCCAACTGCCTATAGGATTTCATAGGGTCCAATGAAAAATATAATCATCTTCCCCTTCTTAACAAAACTAATCACACTTTTCCATGGAGAAACTTTGATAAAGACTTGATCACCTACCTCAAAAGAAAGATCTTCCTCCGGTTGTCCGTATAAAAATCATGTCTCATATAAGCTATACTCAAGTTTTTATGAATCATATGAACTTTCTCAGCCATTTCTTCTACCAATTTTATTCCCATAAATTTTATTTCACCTAATTCATCTGAAAATGTTATAGTTTGAAAATGTTTTCCATATAATGCTTCAAAAGGCACTATCTGTATACTAGAATGAAAACTATTATTATAAGAAAACTTAATCAAAGATAGATTATGATCCCTACTTCCCTAGTAATCCATTGAATAAGATCTAAACATATCCTCCAATGTATGAATTGTTCATTTACACTATACATCATATTGAGGACAGTAATCAGTGCTTAAATTTAATTCAATTCCCAATGACTTCTGAATTCCTTTTCGAAAGTTAAAAGTGAACCTGAGATCATGATCAGATATAATAGACAAAGGAACTCCATGAAACCTGACTATATCTTTAAGATACAATCAATAAATTTTATCTAGAGATATATTGTATCTAATTAGAATAAAATTTTCATATTTAGTCATTCGATCAACAATAACCCAAATTGAATTATTACCTCAAGAATTGTTTGGTAATCCCACTATGAAATCCATGGATATATTTTCCCATTTCCACTCGAGCATTAGAAAATTATGAAGTTTCCCCTTCATTAACTGTAATTATTCTTATACTTTTTTATAAGTCAAATATATCATTGTAAATCCATTAATATCTCTTTCAATTACATCCCACTAGTAATACTCCTGAAAATCTTTGTACATCTTAGTGCTTCCAAGGTAAACTAAAAACTGAGAACTATGACCTTCACTTAATAACTCTTTCATCAACTGTGAATCATAAGGCACACATAATATCTTCTAAAATCTCAAAACACAATCTTTATAAATGTTAAATTATATAAATTTACCCTTTTAAACCAATTATACCTTTTTCTATAAATCATGGTATTCATTTTGTGCTTTATTAATTATATCTGATAGAGATGATTACACTGACACTAGAAACAAAATAGAGGAATTTCTAACACCAATAACTTCCAATCCAAAATTCATCAAATCATTAACCAAGGGGTCATATTCCAAACATAACATGGTTAATGTAGCCTTATTTTTCTGACTCAAATCATCATCCACTTTATTTTATTTTCTAAGATATTGATTTATCATGAAATTATAATCCTTTATCAATTACAGACATGTTCTATGCCTCGTGTTCAATTCTTTCTGAGTGAATATATAATTCAAAATTTTATGATCAGTATATATTTCACACTTTTCTTAATATAGATTATGTCTCCAATTTTTAAAATTTAAAACCATAGCTTCTAATTCTAAATCAATTGTGGGATAATTTAACTCATGAGTTTTCAGTTGGTGTGAATCATAACCAATTACCTGGTCATTTTCCGTCAAAACACAACCAATATCCTTTAAATAAGCATCATTATAGATGAATAAATCTCCATTTATATAATTCAAGGACAAAACTGAAAGATTCAATAATCTTATTTTAATTTTCCTAAAACAAACATTACATTATTCTATCCAAATAAATTTAAACCTTTTTCATGTTAACTAGGTTAGTGAGCTAGATAACCATGAAAATTCTTTAACAACCCCTCAGTAATAGCATACTAATCCAAGAAAACTACAAATCTCAGTAACATTTTTAGGTCTTGGACATTCATCAACCACCTTTTTTAGTTGGATCAACTGTTATACCATCCTTATTTAAAATATTCCTAAGAAAAGAAATTTTTTGTAACCAAAAATCATATTTTATAAATTTCCCATATAAATTATTTTCTTTTAGGGTTTACAAAACTATCCTTAGATCTTTTTCATGATCTTCATAATTTTTTTAATAAACCAAAATATCATCAACAAAAAAACAATAAACTTATCCAAATATTTATGTAATATTGTATTCATAAGATCCATAAATATATTAGGGGAATTTTTCAAACCAAAGGTCATAAAAAAAACTTATAATGCACATATCTAGTATGGAATACTATTTTTGGAATTTCATACTCCTTCACCTTCATCTGATGGTGCCCAGATCTCAATTCAATCTTGGAAAATACTGATCTCCATATAGATGATCAAACAAGTCATATATATGAGGTAAAGGATGCTTATTCTTAATGGTGAGGTTATTAAATGCTCTATAATAAATACAAAACCTCATAGAACCATATTTTTTTAATAAAAAAAATAAAAGCATCCAAAGTTGAAGTACTCGGATGAATGAAACCTTTATCTAGTAACTCTTATAACTACTTTTTCAATTCTAGAAGTTCTAATTGATCCATTCAATAATGTGGTTTTGAAATAGGTTTAGAATCAAGGAATAAATCAACATTAAACTCAACCTATTGGTCAGGTATAATACTAGGAAACTCATCTGAAAAAACATCCATATACTCATTTACCACCAGAAAATAATTAATCTAAACAATTCCCTTGTTTACGACAATATTTACAAGATAAAATTCAATTACATATTTTAACAATTTCTCTACTTTTTGATATTTTAACAATGTTATGGGTTAATTATTTTATATTAACTAAAACTCTTTTTGAAAAACAACTTCTTTATCTTTAAAATAAATCCTAATGTGGTAAATATAAAGCCAATCCACTCCTAGAATAACATCAAATTCTAACAAGTGAAATACAACGAGGTTTGCAGGTAAATTATTTCTATATACATTAATAGTAATATTTCTATAATTTCTTTTTACCTTAATATTTCCCCATGTGTTTTTACTATAATTTATAGCTTCATTTATTGAGGTGAAATTTCTAATTTACCAAAAAAAATCTTTGATATGAAAGAATGTGTTGACCCTAAATTAAATAAGACATCAGAAAAATATGAGTACATAAACAATGTACCTGATACCACTTCATTGGATGGACCAAAATTTTCTGAAGTAGTTGCAAAATATTTCATTGTACCTTTCGGCTTATAGTCTGGATGCTTACCATTATTTGGGTTCCTATTTGGACACTCGTTTTCATAATAACCCATCTCATTACATTTAAAATATTTTATTGTCTGTATATCAGAATTTTTCTTACCACTATTAGATATTTTTAATTATAATTATGACCCATATTCCCAAACTTACCACATTAGAAACACTTAAAATACTTCAAAAGGAATTCCCCAATATGTTTTTTTACCACAATTCTCAAAAAATTAAAAACTTAATTTTCTTACCATCAAACTTCTTTGATGCATTATTTCCTTTTTCTTTCCACCTTGACCTATTTTTCTTCTCGTTTTAAAAGTACTCATGATCATCAAAAAACTCTATTTCCACCCTCTTTACAAATCAAAAAAAGTTTTTCATAAATTTTGAATTCAAAATAATCTAATGACCTTTTATATTTTGTCTTAAATCATTAGTAAAAACTATTGATTTTACTATCAAGATATCAGATAAAATTTGAAGCGTACCTTTCTAATAAAGTGAATTTTTCTTCATATGCAGCCATTGAATCTTCCTCCTATCTCATTTCCAATAATTTTTTTCCATCCTAAGTCGAGTATCCTTAGGAAAATATTTCTCAAGGAAAGTTTTTTGAATTCATCCCATTCTAAATAATCAATATCCTCATTATCCATGATATTCCTGGCCATCGACCACCCCAAGTCAAATTAAAATTTAAAATAGTAAATAACACAACTAACCTTTTGATGGTTTGAACACTCCATAATAGAAAAAATATTTTCTAGGGATTTAATCCACCCTCCATCTACCACTGGGTCAGAAGATCCAGAAAATTCAGGATGGTTTTGCCTCATAAAATGTTCCACCACTAATATATTCTTATAAGGTTGATCTAGATGATCAATTTCATATATTTCTCCTATATTTATAGTCTTCTTCAATTAATACATTACTATCATAAACTTTACGGTTCCAATTCCCACCATTCCAGGTTGCGGATACAAAAAGATATCATCCTCTCCATACCTTCCTACTTAATCTTACCTATTTATTTTGTGGAAAACCATTCTGAATAGACATATATTAGATGAATAAACATGGTAATATTTAAATTATATATATCATTTAAACTTGAACATAAAATAAAAATCATTTATGGGTATTCTATTAACATTATCCTAACCCCTAAAGTTATATAAACCTTTCTCTGATACATACTGTAAGGACCTGACCTTAAACATTAAATAATTTAGTTAATTCAACTATAATTCACTTTCATAAATCCCCAAATATATTTTGGGTTTATATTTTTAGATAATTATTTCATAAAATCATACGTAGAAAATCATAAATTACAAAGTAGAAACTTCTACTCACTATCCATTTTTTCACAATATGAATCTTTTGTAAAAAAACATGAATTCATTCCATAAAAAAAGTTCACAACTTTAAAAATTAATTATTATATTCCTTTACCCATCAACAATACCTATAGAAAACAATTAGAAATTGGGATTATAATAAAAATTTCAGTAAGGGACATAAAACAGAATAAATAAATTGTTAGTCCATGAATGAAAACATTTTCACAAAGTTATAACTTTTACACATAAAACATAAACTCCTTATCTTACCTTATGAAATCATAAGTTTCCTATAAAACCATGTAAATAATATATAAATCATAAAATGTAACTTGTGGCATAATTTTTATATCACTATTAAATATAAAGTATTTCTCCCGAATACACAAGAAGTAACCATCATGGTTACACTTGGAATAACCATCGTAATATATTCCTATAATCTTTCAGGAGAAACCTAACTGGTTAACTCCATCCCATTACCCAATGAATTGGAGAGATATAACAGGCTCAAAAACCCTCAGTGTATCACAGAACCACCCATAATAATAACAATTCCTAAGAACCATAACATAATAATAACACATATATCTCATATAAAAGAAACATTTAGGAGTAAAATAAATTTCCCATTTTGAAATCGCTTTTCATTTCTTTACAAGGTGCACACTCATAAATGAAAACATTTTATTTGATAATAAAATTATAAACTTATAAAGTAAACTTAAAAATATTAAATAATCATGAAATTAGTAAATTATATTCATGTCATATGTGTAAAAAATATTCTTTTTAAATATTATAAAAAATATATATTAAAGGGTATTTTCAAAGGAAAGCCCTTGCAAATATCTTATCATTGAAGTGAGAATTAATCAAATGAATGTAATATTTATATAAACTATAAATAAAAATAATACAATGTAATATAATAAAAATTCATTTCTCAAATAATCTTAACATCACATAATAAATGAAGTATAAGGTTAACCTAAAAATGGAAATTGGGTTAAGAATTCTCTACCCTTATGTCTGAAAGCTTTTTTAAATTGTACTTAATGTCTTAGATAATAAATTTGATTCATTAAATATTAAATAAAGAACATATTATTAATTTATTTTATTTATTAATTTTTTATTAATTTTTTATAACCATTTGGATGAGTTATAGAGTTCAATTTTGTCATTCTGACAGCATTAATTTTATGGTTTTTTGGTCAATTCACTTGAGTATGATTATGGGAGTTCTTATCAAATGAAATAAAAACTCAAGAAGTGGAAATAAATGGTATTAAAATGTTTTACTAATTTTAAATTATCCCATATATCATTTTTTATTATATGAGGATGTATCATTAGAAAAAATATTATTGATAAATGTTTCGTTTTTTTCAGTTTTTCTAACCATCACAAACTAGTTTCATTTTATTTAATATTATGTCTATAAATTAGTTACAGAACATTCAAAAAATTATAATATACATATTAAAATATTTTTTAACCATAATAATGTTTTTATGACTGGACTTTAAGGTATTAATAGAAAATGAAAATTTGTCTTACATAAAGGCGGTGAATCGACACATCACAGATGATGTTTTCATTTTTTTAGAATAAGAGGAGTAGAGAAGAGGATCAATGATGGATTTTACATTAACATAATAACATTATAGTATATTTATTATCATGTAACTTTTGATATGTT
Organism: Viscum album; assembly: GCA_963277665.1. Classification (NCBI taxonomy): domain Eukaryota; kingdom Viridiplantae; phylum Streptophyta; class Magnoliopsida; order Santalales; family Viscaceae; genus Viscum; species Viscum album. Next base: position 1,505,808,748 of record OY728133.1, read on the forward strand.
AGGTGATTATAAGTTATAAATTAAGAAATAAATAAATAATTTATAATAGAAAGAAAAGAGGATTTTACCTCTTGAATATCATCTCCTTTAGAACCTCCTTAAGGCACTTCGTTTGGGTATTTTTATGATACCAGAGGGTCTTGAATGTGGGTAAGAGTATTGGGATGGTAATTGGGTATAATTTACACAATATTAATTTCTTATAAAAAGTTTGGAGAAGAGGTTGTGTGGGGTGGTGTTTATAGGGAGTGGAGATGAGTTTTTTTATTATTTTATTCATTTGTTTATTATTTTGGCTCGAGACTATCAATAGTGTTTATTATTATGACTAAGTATAGTAACTAGTGAATTTTAGTTCAAACTAATGGTTAATTACATCAGTAATGACTCATAAATTCATGAATTTTACTTATAATGTAAAATACCGTAAATTACCATATTTCACTATTCACTGAAAATTCAACTATTTCAAAAAAATCCCCAAAATTCCCCCTAACCATTTTTTTATATTTATATTTAAAAAATGGACTCCATTTTTTGAAAATAATTTTATAAATATGATAAATTTAATTTTTATTTAAAATCATCATTTATTTGGAAAATACCGAATTTAATATTATAACTAATTTTATGACATTTTGAAAATTTAATTAAGGTCTCATAAAATTATCTTATAATTAAAATACAACAAAATATTAATTTTTGAATCTATTTTATGAAAAATAAATTTTATTTTAAATCGTTATATTAATTATAAAATTGTAAATAAACATTTACATTTCACAAAAATACCAACACTTAATTTATCATTTTTAAAACATTTATTTACTTATTCCATGATATAAATATATCATATTTTTATTTATAATATACCTAAATTTTATTTATACTTTAATAGATTATTTTATTATTCTAATGACCAGATTACTATTCTTAACAGTCAAATTACTATTTCAACAGTGAGGTTACTATTCCATTAGTATAGATTCCTTAATTTCTATAAATACCAATTATTTCATTATAATTTTTTAATTAATTTAACAATTTAATTCCAGAATGATAAAAAATTATTATATAATTACTTGTGTTATTAAATATTCAACCCAATCAACTATGATAGTCTTGGCAGTGAGTCTTGACTAAGGAAATGATTTTCTATGATTATGTGTATGCCATGAACTTATGTCTTATGTCAATGTTATGATCTCATAGATCATGTTATTTGATTCATTTATGATTTATGTCTTGTGAACTAGCAAGATTTATTCCATGAATCAAGATTATGATTTATGGTATGTTTTTTATGGTTTTCAAATGCTAAGATCATGTTCTTATACTCTTATTCTCATGTTATGATTATGTGAACACTAATATATCCCTTGTTTACCCTTAATAAGCATCTGAGCTCAGCCTTTATTATGTTTCCTTTCCTTATGTTATAAATAAAGGTTTTAAGTATCACATGTATAAGAATAGTACTATGTTGTAAGGTCTTTGTGGTGTAAGTTGAAGATCATTCATGAAATAAGAAGATTGTTTTTCTAGACTTCATAGAAACTAAATATTTATGGTCCTTGGGCATTTATTTGTAAAATTTATTAAACATTAATATATTAAGATTAAATATCTATTTTTGAAAAATATGAGTCTCTATAGTTGGTGTTATAGTCAGGTTTGGTCAATATTTGGAGATTAGTATTAGAGAACTTTGATGCAAACTCTGGGTATAAGTTCAATTCTAGGATAGCATCCTAATTTTTTTGTAAGGAGTAGATTATGTGTTTTCATTGTAATATATCTGTGTTTCAATACTATAAGTGGATGTGGTTTTTTTTACGATGTATATATAGGTAATAACCACAAAAAGAGTTGGTCGAGTATATATTGACCATCATTCGAGTCCACAGTCAGTGTTCCCTTACTACACACCTAGTTTGATACTCCTAGGGGATATTATTGGGTTAATTCAAATTTTAATTATAAACCATTATTAATGATTTAAATATATAATGACCATAAATTACCTAGGTTAAACCTAATGTTTCATATATTTAACAAAAATGTGTCATGATTTAGACATCCTATAAATAATTTTCAATGATTATGTGCCCTCTCACTATGATTAGTGTTGATATCACTATGCTTTTTTGTTTTGTCAAATAAATTGAATCAGTAAGATTCATGTTAATATTGAATTTGATAGATAATGTAATGATTATCCTCATAAGAAACCAAATGAAATAGGTTCTTGAATGCATAACCTTATGATTATTCCTAATCATTTATCCCATTTTATGATTATTATCCTCGATATGGGTGATATTCTTGACAAACCTAATAAGAGAAAAATGGATTTTCATAAAGAACATGGAGGAAAGAAGAATTATCTTCTTACATGTCTATAATGTGGGAAATATCACACAATTGAATGTATTAAAATAATAGTAAGATGTTTTGGGTGTTTAAAAGGAAATAAAGAAAGTAATTTCTTAGAGAAAATAAAAATTTTGTTAAATGAAATGGATGAGAATAATTGTTTCCCGGAGGTATCATCGATGGTTGAATGTTTTAAATGTGGAAAGTATGTGAATTATTAAAATAAATGTACTAGGGGTAAATATAAAAAATATAATCTCTAATGTTATAAAAGTAAATATTTTTTAGTTAATGATAAAGAGACTACAAATGACATATAAAATGAAGGAGGTATTAAAGAATAAGATAATGAATCCAAATTAATGGTTTAAGAATAAAGTGGAAAGATTGAAGTGTTTATGTATTGGGATTCAATAATTATGTTGTAGAATTATTTTTATCAATGTTATTCTAGCTATAAGAATCATGAAACATCTAAGGATTGTTTTTTAGTATTTTTTCTTTAAGGATTTGTAAGAATATATTGAATTATACTGATGACCTTGAAAATTGATTTAGTGGTAAGGTTTTTTTTTGAAAAAACATATTATTGAGGGAAAGATAGCCCTTAATATGTTACCAATGTTTAGATAATAGTTTTTAGTTGAAATAAAGAGATGATTTACACTAAAAAATTAAATGGGATAGTATCGGTGAACTTGAAATTGGTTAGTGATTTGATGAAAATTTGATTTAGGTCATCTTTAATGATGTTTATTGCATTTTTTGGATTATGTATTATATTTTATAGAGTTATTTTGTGAAGAATTTATTTTTTTTAATTGAGGTTTTATATTAATTAACATTATTTTGGTAATGTATTAGAATGTTTTTTAAGAATATATGGTTATATAATTCACATGTTTGGTTTGTGACATTGTGATCTACTTCATGTTTTTTAGGGATAAATGTTTAAGTTGATCTTAGAAAAAAATGTGATATAATAGTTCATAATTTTGGGTTTTGAATTTGGTCAGACATTTTTTGGATGATTCTTAAGATTAACTATTTATGGAATGGGTTAAGTTCAGCTTTGGGTTTTACTATTGATGTTTTATAGATCAATGTATTATTTCATCATATGAATATTTATCCATATTGAATAAATTTTTCTTATCATTTTTGTTTTAGGGATAAATAGAGATAAAAGGAATGAATTATCATTATTTTAGGTATATTATGATCTATTAAAAGTTAATTTTAGTGATTTATGCATGAAAAAATCATCTCAAATATTTTTTTCATAGAGTAAGACTTGATGTGTAAATTGACCAAATCATAACCAAGGGATTAAATTTAGTTTTGGAAATGGAAAGATATCAAGTAAATGAAATTTCTCATGTTCTCTATTTTGATATTAACATAATAACTCAACTTTAAAAAACGAAATTAAAATAAAAAAATTATAATTTTACATTAATTTCTGATGAATCGATGGTCTTTTCACCCATCACCAATTTATGGTTTTGTGGTTGTTAGATTTCTCAGGACCATGTTCTCCATCACTCTATATTAGTACATGGACACTAGTTTTCTATTACATGAATAAATTTTATCTTCACACCAATTTTATCCTTATCTTGGAACATGATTAGGTGTTATTTTAGGTAACCTTTATGTTTCTCACTTCCCCTTTTCAAATGAAGTTTTATTAACCCTCTGTATGATGTGGGTTTTTAATAAAGGTATTTTAAAATATTGAACCTTTGATGTCTGAGATAAAATTGTGAGGGTGAAATTTATTTAAGTGGGGATAATTTAATTCACTAAAAATTTAGTTTAAAATAATAATAATCTATATAGATTGCTTAACACATGACACCGACCTTTAAGCGTGTTGAGATATATTATAAAAATATTATTATTTAAAAATGACCGTTATAACATGGATGTCGAATTGGAGGGAGTGAATATGAGTAAACACATTTTTAAATATATGTATAATGTTCATATTCAATAAAAATTTATTAATTAATTATTATTAAATAATCCCTCATTTTTAGTAAATTTATTTTATGTGTCGAAAAGACCTTTTAAAAAAATGATTTTTATTTCATTTTGTGTGTGGAAATTATAATTAATTTCTTCCACTTTTATATTTTTTTATAATATAAATAAAATTTTTTAAATCATCATACAAAAAATAAATTATAGTGAAGTTTTGGGATTTTTCTAAAATGATTTATTTTTCAATGAATAGTGAAAAATACTGACTTTCAAATATTGTCATTTCCATTCATTAAATCAAGTAATTTAAAAGTTTTGGTATATTTTGGATTTGGTATTAAATTTAAAAATGATAAATTTGATTTATAATAATATAATTAATTCCATTTTAGTCATAAATATTCTTTATTTTTATATAAGTTAATTGTTGTGCATAATAACGCATTTTTCTAAAAACTATTTTTCATTTCTTTTTATGAATTTATATTAAAAAAATTATTACACTTATAGAGATTTAATATTGAGAAATATATATCATATTTTGAATTGGGATGTTCAAATTTGGTAAATATTTCCCTTTTATTTATTGTCATTATGAATTGTAACCATGGTAAATATTTGTCACCTTAGTAAGGGTAAAATAGGTAAAACGGGATTAAAATCTTGAGATAAGATCTCACAATAAACCCAAAACTTTACATATTTAATTTTATGAGATAAATTTGGACTCTCACATCCCAAATTATAATATAAGTAATTTCTATTCCATTTTCCCTTGATAATAACATTTATATTAATTTAAGTTAATAAAATTCCAAAATGTCACTCTCTTGACTTTAATATAAATAAAATTTTAACATTAGGATAAATAGTGGAGAATTTAGATTAAAATATTTTATTTAAAATATTAAAAAAGTTATCATATTAATTTATTATTTATTTTCATTTATAACATAATTACATTAAATTCTTATACAGCGTCGAAAAAGAACATGTTCAAGCCGAAGAAAAATCAGGTAAATGATTGTAAAACATCTAAAAGTAATATTTTTTGGGTGAATTATAGTTCCTCAAGAATTTTATAAATGAATATAACATATTAGGGATTTTTTAAAGGTGTATGTTTTTAATTTAATTACTATCTTTATGTATTTAAATTCAAATTAATTTAATAGTGTAAAAATGACATTAATGTTATTTTATGAAAAATAATATTTTATTAAATAATTTAAAAATTATAAAAAAAAATTAAATAGGACATGTAGGATTATAAATGTACTAAAATATATTCCCTTTTCCATCTATGATCCAATTTTTTAATTAAAAGTAAAATTATTTCCCTTTAATATTGAGAAAGTTTTTGCCGCAATTAAGGTTAGAAAAGGTTAACAAAGCGGTTAAACTAAAAGATAAGGTTTAAAGTGATATCTAAACCTGTAAGAATTTTATTTTATGATTATATTATGACCATACCCTCTTTATATTAATATAAATTTTATTTTTAAACCATTTTTACATGGATTTTACTTTACTATATTTTAATATTTTGAAAAATTATAAGAGTGTCCCTCCCCTCACTTATAAAAGGAAACCCATTCTTTCTTTTCTTCACACCTTCTTGAGCAACCTATATTGAAAAAACACTACCCAATTATCTTATAAACTTCCCTATATTGTAATTATAGGTTATTTTCTTTCTAAAATACCATTACAAGGGTCCTTAAGAAGGAATCTAAAGGAATTCTACCAAAGAAGAGGTAATCTTCTTTACCGACTCTTTCAATTTTCTTTATTATTCTAATTCACATAAATATATTTAAAAATATTAAAAAAATAAATCTAATATCATAAAAAAAATATTTTATTATTATTATTTTATAACCATTTTCCATATCTTTCTCATCCTATAAAAAGTGAAATCATCGATCGTGCGTGCGTTTAGTGTACCATCTCCACATAGTGGTGAAATTTGTTTTTCAGCACTATTTTAATTTAATGGTTATAACGATGGTAATAATGAACATATATGATATTTATTAAATATTTATTATTTTTGAATTATAATACAATATATTTTGTCTTACCTTCTAATATTTTGGAAAATTATAACGTCGCTCATGCATACGTGTGGACTACCACCTCCACGAAGCGATCTGGTCGGTCTTTTCATTTATGCTTTACATGGATTATAATAAGGATAGATTTATTTAATATATATGATATATATGATATAATAATGATTTATTAAAGGTGAATTATTATTTAAATTTATTTTGTTCCATCCTTCAAAAAGTGAAAACAGCATTCATGAGTACATACGACCTGTCATCTCCATGAATTGTGTAATTTATTTTTATATATATACCTTTTATATATGACTTTAAATATATATAAAGAATATATATGATATTTATATCATTATTAAAAATCTATATATTATGTAATCCTGATTGAAGTATAAGGATCAGAACTTTTGTACTGAAATTATCATGAAAAATGAAATAGTTAACATCAATAAATGACAATTTTAATAAGGAATTATTAATAAATGGGTGTTTAAATGTGATAAATATATCATATAAAATACTATAAGTATTTAATTTATAATTTTATATAAATATAATAAATTAAAATTTATTATACAGGAGGTTAGATCACTTTCTAAGTAAGTTGTACTGAAGGTAAGGGTTTTCTCATCTCACTTTTGTTTATGTGAGAACTATTCCATATTCAACACATATTTTCATTTTGTGGTTTATATACTTATTATGACTATAGTTAATTATGATTTTAATGAAAAATTGTTGTTATTTAAAAATCCATATAATTTTTTACCCTTCATTAGGTTTTGATTTCAAATATCACTGGAAAGGGTTCTTCGTCTCAATATTGTTTCCACTACTAGAAATTTAGGCTATATCCACAATTTAAAAATGTGGATATAGATCCAAAAACTATAACTATTACCTATAGACATGTTTTTTTGGACTGTAGATCCTATTGGTGTGGAAATAGTGTCATGGCTATAGCCATAGTTTCAAACTGTGATAATGAACCTATAGCCCCGATTGCAAATGTGGTTATAGACCTATAGCCACGGTTGTCACTATGGAAATACCACTACAACCATGGTTTTAAACTATAGCTATAGTTTATACCACATTTTATTATATCCATGGTTAAAAATCATGGCTATATCTCTACTTCCATGGTTCAAAACCGTGGATATAGGTCTATTGCCACGGTTTATAACTATGGCTATAACCTGTAGATACTACAAAAAAAAAATTATTCCAAAATTATAATACAAGGTTAATACTGAAATAGTTATCTCACACCTCTACTACACAACCCAAAATTCTAATGCATGGTTAATAATAATAAAAATTACTATTTTATGATTTTGAATTATCAATACAAGATTAAAAACCATCATAAAAATGAACATATATCACCCAGAATATAGTACTCCTTTCACAAAGCATCAAGAAAATTATCAAATAGAAGAATGAATGAAACTCGTCATTCTTCATGTAGTCTTCAAGATTTTGTTTTTTAGACTTCAAATAGTTCTTGACATATACATCATAAGATCCCTCCAACTTCACTGCTTCCTCTTCCATCTGGCCGAACATGTACATCTTCTCGCCATCGTTTTCACTTGAAAACTCTATGGCCAACTTCTCCAGGCTCTCCACCATATCATCCTTTGAATTGAGTTTTCCCTTTACATCACATCTCAATATGAACTTATAATTTATGAATGTCACAAATCTATCCATGTCATGGCCACCTGCAATATAGACCATAGAACTACATATCCAATAATAACAATGTACAACAAGAATAGATCATCCAAATATCTATTATTTCCTATAGGAACCTTCATGATAGACCACAGAACTACATATCCACCAGAGTAAACCTAAAATTTTGATCATATAATACTCATTAAGAAACCACCATGTTTTTAACATATATTAAATACATGCAGATACATGATTTTGATCAATTTACTCATTTACATAATATAGATGAAAACAACTTTACATCTATTTATCAATGAAAAGTAATCCAGATCATTCATTAATATCCAAATAATATCAAGTAACTACGATCTTTTTATTGATTAAGGATAAAAAATAGAGTAAATTTTGAAAAATGAATGTCTTAGGAATCCCACTTAAAGAAATTATGACATCAAATAATATTTATTTATAACAGGAATCTATTTTTTATGGAATGAATGAATAAAGATTAGTATTAGAGGGACCCCTTGTAATCACCTAGGAGCATGGTTTTCATTGATAAAATGATTAACTCCTTTGCCCATATAAAATGAAAATGATTTATTTATATAATTAAATTAAGAAATAATGGTTGTGAATAATTTATTCACACTTCGTGGAATAATGGAATCCACAATCTCCCTCGTGGTAAAATTAGAGTCGGTTGGGGTAGTTACTGGATAGCCATTACCTGGGAGTTTCAATATCATCCCTGGTGATTATTGGGACATGCCATTTATCAGTTTCTGATTCCTTGATAATAGTGGAGTAAGGTGGGGGCATGTGTAGGGTCATTTCACCACCCATTAAGTAACTTGAAGATCAATATCAACTATAAATGAAAACTTCTTATATTCAAAGGATCTATACCCGACATACCATCTTCCATCCTAACAGTTTGAACATAATATGAATAGGATAAGGCAATGAGGATTCCCTCCCCAAGGAGATAACCTCATCATATTTTAGTTATTGGTTGAGTTATGGGTAAAATCCCATCTCAAACAAATGGGAAGGCATATACCAGAGTCAGATATATAACTAATCAATGTAAAGTGGAAAGTGTCATACACAAACATGGTTCAACAAACCATCCCTTGTGACATGCCTATATATAATTTATACAATATAAAAATACCCCTACCAAGATGCTCAATTTCTATCAAAGTGGTATCCAGGATCAGAGAAACCATACATTGTATGAAAATCATCATGATCAGTATAATAGAGAATAACATGTTGGAAATATCAAATCTATAGTCTTGTTTGGGAAATAATTCTATCATAACAATTTATACACTTAATAAATTAAAAATTAAACCTACTATATTATTCCATATTATTATTCATACACCAAAAAAATTACATTTTACACGTTTACAACATAAGAATATATAATACATGTACATCACATTATGGTTTCTAAAAAGGTAAAAAAGAATTAAGAGAAACATAATATAGTTTATAAAACTTCATTATTTTCTAGATCATTAGAAATAGGTGAAAAAGGTGGGCACTGGGTAGTTGATAATTGAAAGTACATTATCGTTTTTAATTTTTTTTAGAACGCTATTGAATTATATATAGAATAGACTATCTTGGATAATATTTCCAATTATGGCATAAAAGAGGTGTGTGGTTAGCTATTCCAATGTGCTTCAAAAATAATTAGGTCTAAAAATGACCCTAGGAGTGGTGAAAGCTACTACCATGCTTGTAGGAGTTGAATGAAAACATGAACTTCTATTGATGTTTCCAATAGAAAAATCTTAACTATAATGAGTTGTGGTTGTAAGAGTTGGTGTACTATAACTAACTGGTTGTACTTAGATTACATGGAATTTTAATGTATTCAAATATTAAACATCTTATTACATATTGTTCATTGTTCTGCCTGACTATGATGTAATAATGTCCTACAGTATTTGTTGCATTGATAAGGTCATGGAAGTCCCCCGCTATGATGAGAACCTTGAAATTATATAATAATATTATTAAATATAGTTCTATAGTTGGATGATATACTATGATGGGACACATAGCATGTAGATAGTTAGGTGTGAGTACTCGTAAGCATATGATACTTCCTCTTATGAAGTTCGCACATGGTAATCTCCAAGATAGAAGATTATGAGAACAAACCTGCCAGTAGAAATTCTGCATGTTTTGGTGTCATCAGATATTTCTATCTGTGATTATGTGTAATTATCCTTAGACTTTAATATTATCATTAATACGTGTCATGACTCATGCACTTTGATTCACTGATGAAAACTGTCTTGCAGATAGTTGGTGGGAAGTAGGGTACGTTGGGTGCATCATGAGTGGCATGTTATTCATTGATAATTCGAGGAAGTATTTTTCCCTTCCATTTATGGAAGTTGATAACTCGTCCCTTTTATTGAAATAGAACCATCGTGTGAAATTCCATGTCGATGGTGTAACGATGAGTTTATTTCAGGTAGTCAAAGAACGACGTATCAAGCATAAAAGTTGATAACACTGTCATTAAACCTACTTGATGAGATATTTCGACAAAGGGATTATATTACACAGAGAGAATTCATATGTGGATGTCATTTTTGCAACATTATGTTATTTATCTTGGGTGACTTGACACATTACTAGATAGTACTATTGGACTTTAGGAAAGCTCGCCTAATGCCAACGAGAAAGAATCCTAGAGGGTCACACACTACGTGTTTTTGGTGGTCTTGGTTAAATTCTATTTGAATTTAATTAATTAAATAAATATTATTCCCAAGATCATGGAATAATTTTATTCAAGTTAAAATGATAAAATAAATTAAATAAAATATATTTATTTATTTTATTGAACATTTAATAAATATTTATTTACTAGTTTGTAAATAAAATATTTATTTAAGAGAATAAATTATTTATTTATTTATTCAGGTGATCAATAAATGGAAGTAGAGTTTGAGAAGACCAAGGTCAGTCTGGTAGCAAAATAATTATTTGCAAGATGGTAAATAACTATTTAACTAGTTGGAATAAGTTAAAATAATAAAAACGTTTCTATTATTCTATGATGCGGAATTTTATTTATAATTTTGTTTTGCACAAGTTGGACCACCATAAATAATGATGTAGTATTATTATTATAAGCATGGTTTTTATCTAAGTTCTTGAATTTATTTAATTTCTATTATGCAATTAAATATTGTAACTTAAGTTCCATGCATATAAATAGACAATTACACCTATTCCGTAAGACACCACAAGACACTGAATCATGCATCTGGTGAATTGAGAATTGTTGGGATAAATAATTTCTCTCTCAAATCCTCTTCCCACCCCTCTCAAGAATTAGATACATTCTTCAAGACCAAATAACAAGTGATCAAGAATGACCGACACAAGACACTCGCTTTTCCGCACTGGCACCTAGAGAACGAGCGGTGTCAATTGGAGGTCATCGGAGCTTGTGTGGATCACCACCAAAAGAATTATAGTTTGGATCCTTACAATTACAATGAGATAATTTGGAACGGTCATTCCGGACAATCAATATCATCAATGAAGAAAAATACCAAAGATCCATGTATTATTTTTCTTTATAAAATTAATTAAATTAATTATAAACATGATATTCAACATCCTGTCTAAAGGTTTTAGGCCTCTTCATTCTTTATCTAAATCTTTTATTCTATTATGTGGAGACTGGAATTCATCATCGTATTGATCCCGAAATAATCATTGATCATGGTAAAAATCAAAGTTGGGTTCTATCCCAATTACGCTTTCACTGCGCCCGGAACCTACAAGTGGTATCATAGGTGTTACATCATAGTTTTTAATTATTTAAATATTTAATTGATGACTTATGAATTTAATAATTTAGTTGCTTCAATTCCAGTTAATCATTCTGAAAATATTAATCTCGAGATCTATTCCTCCTCTTTCATTTCTCATTCACCTTACAGAAACGATATTTTCTTTTAATTTTGATTAAAATAAAATAGAGGATCTCATCCGAAGGTGCCAAAGTTTCCTGGTCATACAACACCAGAACACATAGCATGTATTCGGTAGTACACGCCGTGTATTCAAGATTCAATGCATCAGACTAGTCCGCCAAACCAAGCCATGTGTTGGAGTCTTTCTAAGTCTTAAATGACTCGGTGTATTGACTAGGAATAGGTGGCACACGGTTGTCGGATTACACAATGTGTAGTCCACTGGACATAGGGTGTAGTCCCTTCAGGTTAGGGTTAGACTGTGTACCCCATACACAGCTTGTCCAGCTATAAATCATGTAACGCAGATACTACATGGCATGTGGCCCACTGAACATGCCATGTACTCTGAAGATTTATGAAGTACACTCACACGTCATTTTCCTAGGCATGTACTTCATATGGATGGTGAAAAATAGTACACTCCATATAGTTGGAACTACATGCCGTGTACTCATCCAAATTACGCAGATTTATTAAATTTTATTATTATATTATACAAAACAATGAGACATGTACCATCATGTGGGAATAAAGTTGAGGCATAATACGTGATAGTTTTTTTATATATATGTGTTTAATTTAACATCTACGTAATGTTCATTTCTACTCATTGGGTAGTTATGAATAGTAATTCACCGGGTTGCCTCTAATGTACAAGTTATGTACAAAGATAATTTTAAATGAATTTATTTTTTAAAAATTATAATGGATGAGAATCTCAAGGAAATTCAGAAAATGGTTTAATATAAAAGGATTGATTAATTAAATATGGTAATTAATTTATTCAAGCGTGATTTATCTTAAACAAAGAATGATTAAATAATTCAATGTTAGTTTTATTTATGCATAAATATCTTTGAATGTATGGATGATCATGAGCTAGACCAAGACCATTGTATGTGGATTTTTTCTTTTAATTTATTTATTTAAATTAAATATGTCGGCATTCGAGCCTTCTCATCCTTAATATGTAGGGCCTTCATGCCCAAGGTTCCTTTTATGTAAAAACCCTTTTTAACCCTCACCTTCATGTGAGTTAAAAAATGCATATGTAATGGATGGAACTCCCAAGCTAGTAGAGGTGGTTCAAGCTGGAGCTGAGATGAAACCAATCCCATGAGATACAAAGGTGGAAATGTGGAAAGATATAAACACAAACCCAAAAGGTTCAAGATTTTTCTCCCCTAGGTCAGGGTTAGTTTATCAACCGCTAGATAAAATAACCAGTAGAAAAGCTCATGATCATTCTCTTTATTTTATTTCTATTAGTTTCATGGTTTATCATTATGGATGTGTTGTCACAATCACATAATTAATGAATTAAACAAGCATGCAAGATATAACTAAAATAAACTAGACTTATGCGTAAATATTATCAAGGCATGGTTAATCACTTAAGTAAGTTCCACTTAATATTAAAAATAATGTTATGATGATAATAAGAAATTCACGCATAAGATATAAAAATCCCTTAAATAAAATATTAAGTCAGATGAAGCCTTTCGTTACTTGATTAAGGGAAAAACTCAATAAAACTATGTGTTTAACCAACCCTTGTTAAGAAACATACTTTTATACAGAAATACATTATGAAAGGTTTCGGGTTTACGTAACCATATTACATGAAGAGGAGTATCCCTTTCTAGACTCGGTGTAATATTGGAGGAAAGAGTTGAGGAAATCTAAAGTCATTATTTCAAGATTGGGGAGTCCACTCAATAGATCAAGAAGCTGGAAGCCCGCAGTTGGCAAAGACCTGCCGACCTAAATACCTTCTAATATCTTGACTAACCCTTGTTGGGGTTATGTAAAGGGGAATATGGATCCTTTCCACTAGAATTTCATGGAAACTAGACATTCCAAGTTCAATGGTGAGGGCTATTAGGACTTGATAAAATAGTTGGAGACTTAATAAAATTTATTATTTCTTATAAAATGTAATCAAGAAAGTAATAATGATCTACTCTTTTAATTGTAGAATAAAAATGAAAAAATCATCAACCACACTATCCCTACGATCAATTCCGGATAAAGACAACATCCTCACCGGTAGTAACTTCTAGGAATGGTTTAAAAACCTTTGGGTTATCCTACACCATGAACAGAAGTCTTACATGTTGGAGTCATCATTACGTGATCCACCTACTAAAGAGGCGAGTGATGAGGATTTTCTGGTCTATGAGAAACATATGAACGACACGGTAGATGTTCAATGTTTGATGCTATCATTAATGTCTAGTGAGCTAATGAAGTCTCATGAAAACATGGATGTTTATAGCATGATTGAGCACCTCCATGGTCTTTACTAGGAGAGACCAAGATAGGAAAGGTTTGAGATCTCTAAGGAACTCTTTTAGAGTAATCCTAAAGAAGGTGCCCCAGCTGGGCCTCATATAGTCAAGCTCATTGGCTACATGGAGTTCCTGGAAGTTCTAGGATTTAAACTCCCTAAAAATTGGGCATCGATCTCATTATTGCATCACTCCCTCAGAGATTCTCTAACTTTTTTGTCAATTTCAATATGAACAACATTGAGAAATCTCTATTTGATCTTCTTATCCTAATTCTCCAAGTGGAAAAATATATGAAGTAAGAAAATCCTTTTTTCCTTATGGTGAATAAGAGGAAAGGGAATGTGAAGAGTTTTAAGCCCAAATCTTCTTCAAGACCTTCCAAGAAAAGGAATATCAAAGGGGAGTCAAGGTAAAATGAGGCTATTTGTTTCGCATGTGGCAAGAAGGTCCAATAAAAGAAGAACTGCACCCAGCCTAAGAAGCAAGGGGAAGCTTCAGGTGCATTTGTTATCGAATATAATCTATCTATTTCTAAAAATGGGATATTAGATATAGCTTGTGGTTCTCACATATGTATCCAAATACATGAACCAAGTAGATTCAATAAGATTGACTAAGGGGAGGTAGATCTACGAGCAGCCAATGGAGCTAGACTTATTGTTGTAGCTATCGGGGACTACCACCTCACATTTCCAACTGGGATGATCTTGGTGTTAAAGGGTTGTTATTATGTGTCATATATTACTAAAAACATTATTTTTGTATCCAAATTTGATATAGATGGATTTTTTTCCAATTTTGGAAATGAATGTTGATTCTTTTACAAAGATATCATTTGTTTTGGTAGGGCACATTTATACAATGGTCTTTACGTGTTGGATTACACAAACCAAGTAATGGAAATCGATAACAAGGATAATTCACATGAATTATACCACAACCAACTTTCACATCACTGTCTAGGTCAGGTAAATGAGAAACACTTGACAAAGTTACATCAAGATGGATATTTATATTCTTTTGAACTAAAACCACTTGGTGTATGTCATGCATGTTTATAAGGAAAAATGACCAAAGCCCAATTTAGTGGGAAAGGTGAAAGGGCTAAAGAACTTCTTGAATTGTTTTATACCAATGTGTGTGGACCATTTCTAGTTGAAGAAAGGGGAGAGTACTCATACTTCATAACTTTTAATGATGATTTTTTTAGATATGGATATATCTACTTAATGAGGTATAAGTTGGATTCTTTTGATAATTTCAAAGAATACAAGAATGAAGTTGAGAATCATCTTGGTAAAAATATTAAGAAACTCCACTAAGACTGAGGTGGAGAATATCTTAATCAAGACTTCATTGATTACTTAAGGGAGTTTAGGATCCTATCCCAACTCACTCCTCCATACACGCCCCAGTGGAATGGTGTGAGCGAAAGGAGGAACCACACCCTGTTGGACATGGTGAGATCAATGATGAGTCATGCGAGTCTTCGATTACCCTTTTGGGGATATGCGTTACTAACCGTAGTGCATATACTAAACCAAGTAATAACTAAATTGATAAATGGTATTCCATATGAGTTCTAGAGTGGAAATAAAGACATATTATCGAATTTACATGTGTTGGGAAGAGAAGCATTTTTTAAGGACTCTTTAGGTAACAAACTTTCACCCCGATGCACAAAGTGTACCTTTATAGGATACCCCAAGGAAACAAGGGGATATTACATATACCACCCCTTAGAAAAAAAGTTATAGTGGAAAGACATGCCATATTCCTTGAGAGGGAGCACATCTCCAAAAGAGATAGTGGGAGAGAGATAGAATTTGATGAAATTGAAGCTCAAGGTATACAAGAGTTGGTACAGGAATAGATTCCACAAAGCCCCATGGAAGAAATAACTGTTTTAGAGACATAAGAGTTGTGTAGGAGTACAAGAGAGGTTAGAGAACTGGAACGGTACGGTTTTCTAGTTACTGAGGATTGTGACTCATTATTAGTTGATAATAATGATCCTCTAACCTACAAAGAAGCAGTAAGTGGCACAGATGTTGCCAAGTAGCAAGAATCCATGAATTATGAAATGGAATCCATGTACCAAAACCAAGTCTAGATTTTGGTAGATCATCCAGTTGATGTAAAGACTATTGGTTTCAAATGTGTATTCAAGAAGAAACTGGACATTAAAGGACAAGTCAGCACCTATAAGGCATGTCTAGTTGCAAAAGGGTTCAAACAGAGTCAAGGAATTGATTATGATGAAACATTTTCACAATTTTCAATGCTAAAATCCATCTTAATTCTATTGTCCATTGTCGCTTACCATGACTATGATATTTGGAAAATGGATGTCAAAAAATCCTTCCTTAACGGGAACCTTTAGGAAGATTTCTACATGACATAACCTGAAAGGTTTATGACTCCAAAGGATTCCAATAAAGTATGCAAGTTGTAGAAATCCATTTATGGATTGAAGCAAGCATCCAAGTCATGGAACATTCATTTTGATGAAGCCATAACAAAATTAGGTTTTATCAAGAATTAATGTGAGCCTTGTGTCTACAAACGGTTTAGTGGGAGTGAAGTCATTTTCCTAATAGTATATGTTGATGACATATTACTTATTGAAAATGAGATACCAGTATTATATTCTGTTAATAAATGGTTGAATAAATGATTCTCCATAAAGTATTTGGGTGAGGCAGCATATATTCTTGGGATCAAGATCCATCGTGATAGATACAAGATATTGTTGGGCCTAAGTCAAAGTACATACATTGATAATATACTGAAGAGATTCAGTATGTAACAATCTAAGAGGGGATTGTTTCCAGTATCACATGGCATTCATATTTCCAAAAAAATGTGTCCTAAAACACATGAGGAAATAAATATAATGGAAAGGACTCTATACGCGCCAGTGATTGGTTCAGTCATGTATGCCATGTTATGTACTAGTCTAGATGTAGCCTATGCATTGAGTGTAGTAGGTAGATATCAAGCTGACCCAGGTTATGGCCATTCGATGGAAGTCAAGACTATCCTAAAGTATATGAGGTGTACTAAGGATATGTTCCTAGTTTATAGAGGATATGGGGAACTAGCTATTATAAGATATGCATATTCTAATTTCTAGACTGATCAAGATGACATAAAGTCACAAACAGGATACATCTTCACTTTGAATGGAGGTGCAGTGAGCTGGAAGAGCTCAAAGCCGAGTGTGGTCACAGATTCTACAGCAGAGTCCAAGTATATCACAGCTTCTGATGGAGCTAAAGAATTAGTTTGTATGTGAATCTTTGTCCAAGATCTGGATGTGATATCTAGCAATAAATATCCCATCACATTGTACTGTGATAATACTATAGGGGTGTCTCTCGCAAAAGATCTAAGGTCACATCAGCATACAAATCAAATACTTCGGAAGTATAATCTCTTGAGGAATTTTTCTTAGAGAGGTGAAGTTTCAGTGAGCAGTATTTCCACAAAAAACAACATGGTGGACCCCTTGACTAAATCCTTAACTTAGAAAAAACATGATCACCATGTGAGGTTTATCAAACTAAAAGTCGTAGGAAGTTGTCTCTAGTCCAAGTGTGAGTTTTTAATATTTGGTGTCCTAGAACCAACTAGTTGTACTTCGATTACATGGAAATTTAATGTATTTAAATATTAAACATATTATTAAATATTATTCATTATTCTCCATGACTATGATGTAATAATGTCCTAGAGTATTTTTTGCATTGATAAGGTCATAGCAGTTCCCCGATATGATGAGAACCTTGAAATGATATAACAATATTTTTAAATATAGTTCTATGGTTGGATGACATACTATGATGCGACATATAGCATGTAGACCGTCAGGTGTGAGTACTCATAAGCAGATGAGACTTCCTCTCATAAAGTTCACACTTGGTAATCTTCAAGACAGGATATTTTGAGAACAGACCCGCCAGTGGGAATTATGCATGTTTTGGTGTCATTAGATATTTCTATATGTGATCGTGTGTAATGATCCTTAGACTTTAATATTATCTTTAATACATGTCACGAATCACACACTTTGATTTACTGATGAAAACTGTCATGCAGACAGTTAGTGGGAAGTAGGGTACGTTGGGTGCGTCACGAGTTTCATGTTATTAATAGATAAGTCGAGGAAGGATTTTTCCCTTCTATTTATAGAAGTTGATATCTTGTCCCTTTGATTGAAATAGAACCGTTGCATGAAATTCCATGGCCATGGTGTAACAATGAGTTTATTTCAGGTATTCAAAGAATGATGTATCAAGCATAAAATTTGATGATGCTATCATGAAACCTTCTTGATGAGATATTGCAACAAAGAAATTATATTACACAGTGAGCGTTTATATGGTGATGTCTTTTTTGTGACATTACACTATTTCTCTTGGGTTCCTTGACCCATTGTTAGATAGTACTCTTGGACTTTAGGCAAGCCCGCCTAATGCCAATGAGAAAGAATCTTAGAGGGTCACACACTAAGTGTTTTTGGTGGACTCGGTTAAATTCTATTTGAATTTAATTAATGAAATAAATATTATTCTCAAGACCATGGAATAATTTTATTCAAGTTAAAATGACTGCATAAATTAAATAAAATATATTTATTTATTTTATTGAACATTTAAAAAATATTTATTTACTAGTTTTTAAATAAAATATTTATTTAAGATAATAATTTATTTATTTATTTATTTATTCGTGTGTTCAATAAATGGAAGTGGAGTTTGAGCAGACCAAGGCTGTTCTGGTGGTAAAATAATTATTTTCAAGATGGTAAATAATTATTTAACTATTTGGTACAAGTTAAAATAATAATGATGATGCTATTATTTTGTGACGTGGAATTTTATTTATAATTCCATTTTGTAAAATTTGGTTCACCATAAATAATGACTTGGTATTATTATTATGATCATGGGTTTTCTCTAAGTTCATGGATGTATTTAATTATTGAAATGCAATTAAATATTGTAATTATATTTTTTATGTATATAAATAGACAATTACGTCTATTGTGCCAGACACCACACGACACTGAATCGTACACCCTGTAAATTGAGAATTATTGAGATAAACAATTTCTCTCTAGAATCCTCTTCCCACCCCTATGAAAAACAAGAGACGTTCTTTAAGTCTGAAGAACAAGTGATCAAGAATGACCGACACAAGACACTCGCTTCACCATGCTAGCACCCAGAGAACGAGCGGTGTCAATCGGAGGCCAGCGTAGAACGTGTGGATCACCGCTAGAGGGATTCTAGTTTGGGTACTTACAAGCATAATGAGATAATCCGGAAGGTTCATTTAGGATGATCAAAATCATCAATGAAGAAAAATTCCAAAGATCCAGGTGTTATTTTTCTTCATTAAATTAATTAAATTAATTATAAACATGATGTGCAAGATCCTCTATAAAGGTTTCGGGCCTCTTACTTCTTTATCTAAATCTTTAATTATATTCTATGGATATTGGAGTTCATCATCATATTGATCCCAGAATAATAATTGATCATGGTAAAAATAAAATTTGGGTTTCTTCCCAACCACGCTTCCGCTGCGCCCAAAACCTCTAGTGGTTGCCTGATTTTGGGCTATGTGGGATGAAATTGTAAAGGATGTTGTTTTAGGAAGCATACAAATAACAAAAAAACACTTGAACCTATTTGGAACTCTATAGTGACAGATTAATTATATGCATGGGTTGCTACTAATGTACTAGACTTGCATCAAGAACAAATTAAAGGAAGATAATTTGGATGGAATGTATCTGAGAAAGAATCCAGACAATGTGAAATGAGAAATTGATTATTGAAAAGGCCTAATAAGGAGGGTTCTATTTTTTCATTGAAGGAAAATGTAATTTGGGATGAATTTAAATTACTTTATATGGAACACGGACATGGTATTTGGCTAGATCAAGCTTATGATTGGGAAAGAAAGTTCGAGACTCATATGTTTCAGCTCTTGAAACTAGTGTTGTGGATGCGATTAACTCTGAATCTACCCTACCTAATTTTGTTCGGTTCTTCAGGGAGAGTATTATCATGGAAACATTTGGAGACTTAGCTCTAAATAATAAACTTAAAACTCGATACAGGATGCATAATTTCCAAGTGTGTTTATTTCGCAGGAGGAAGAGGTTACGATGGCTCAGTTTTCTATATTTTCACCTTGAGGAAAATGTGTTTTTTTAAGAGGGTGTAAATGATAGGAACAAGGGGTTGCAACCATTATGAATGATAGTAACATGGGTTTTAAACCATTGGGAAGGGTCCTGTTTTAATTATTGTGCTTATGGTCTGTTTGACATAACTTATAATGAATGATTACAAGTATTTAGAAGCATCATAGAAACTATATAAATCTTATGAATTTCAATAGAATTATCTGATGTTTGTATGTTCAGGAGTAAATAAATGATTAATGTGATTAAGAAATCATGTAACGGGAAATGACATGAAAATAAATATAAAATAGAAAGTGTAAAATTGAGAGAAGTTTGAGGATACAACACCAAATTCAGAAGTTTTATGCTATCTGGATAAAGGAATTTAACATTAGCATCTTTTCATTCAAAAATGAACACTCGAATAGGCAAGGGATGTAGTAACAAATGAAATCCATGCTCGGGATTGAATTAAAAAAAATTAAATGAATAAAAACATAAAACAAATACATTATAAACATATCTATGATATCCAACAATGTAAAAAAATAATATATTATGAAATTAAAAAATAATAAATCAATTATAATATTAGTCTTAAGAGTTGAAGTTAACTTCATATGTGCTATTTTTATTTCAATAAAAACTCATGGTACACGACCCAAAATTATTTGGTACTGTGTTTAATGAAATAAATAAAACTAAGGAAGTGAATATGGATTTAGATATAAAGGAAGAAAAATTAAAATGATTAATGGTTAACAGTGTTCAATGCCTACCAAAATAATGTGTTAATGACTAAAAAGGATTTGATATTGTGTTTGTGATATGGGGTTTATAAAAGGAAATAATTCAATTCCATTTTTAGATCTTATTGTGGTATAAATAGTTCTAAAATACAAACCTCTAAACTCATCAGAATACACCATATAACAAATATTGATTATATATTGAATTAAGAAAAAAGTTAATTATATATCAGTTATTTGAACAGTGAGAAATGCATGGAAGTTTATCATAATGTTTCTAAACATGTATAATAACATCTATTTTCACTCTATATCTCATTATAGGAAAATTGAAATTTTTAACTATAAAATAAAAAAATGTATGGTGTATGGAATATAATACCACAATTTAAGGTCTTATTGGAATACTGCAAATATAAAATGATAAATGAATTGATAAATATAATATATGAAATCCAAAATTATTGTGAAAGAAAAAAATTCATAATTTCTACGTTACAATATTCATATTGATAGTGATTGGAAGAAAACTTACATCATCGAACCTACCATGCTGTATAGATTTAGTTAAATTGAATGGTATCATAGAACATGGAATTTATAGGTCTAGTTGAAAACACTATGGGAAGAAGAATGTATATATAAGACCAATAATCATAAGGAGGTTCATAGATAGGAAATGGATTGAAATTTATAGATATGACTTATAGATAATAGTATTTCTCAACTATGAAGTGAAAAATGGAAGGAGAGACATTAGAACTGTGATTCTATGGAAGACTCAATATTGTAAAGAAAATCTTAAACATTTTAAGGAATTCTAAAAATTATAGGAATCTATGTCAAACCATTTAATAAGATTTTGTAAAACATAGAAAAGAATTCATAATTTTTTAGATAGAGTTTATGAAAGGAAATAATTAAATTTTTAGCTCTTAGTGTGATATAAATAATTCTAAAATATATACCTCTATAATAATTGGAATACACTATAGAAAAAATATTAAAATACATTTAATTGATAGACAAATAATTATTAATCAGTTATTTGAATGGTTTGAAACAGATGGAAGAATATCTTAATTTTAGTAAACATGTCTAATAACATCTACTTAAATGTGTATCTCATGATAGGAAAATTAACATTTTTAACTTCCAAATAAAAAAATGTATAATTTATATCTTAAATGATAAATAAATTAATAAATATAATATATTAAATACAATATTATAGTGAAGGAATAGATTTCATAATTTCCATGTTTCGGTATTCATATGGATGGTGATTGGAAGAAAACTTACCTCAACAGGCCTATCACACTTTAGAGATTCTATTGTGAAATGAAATAAAATAATATGGAATCTATTAAAATTAAGGTTGAAAAAATGAGATAAATAATACTTATGATGCTAAGTAAGACTCAGTATTGTAAGGAAAAGCAAAACATTATAAGGAATTCTCAAAATTATAGAAAGTTGAGTTGAACCATATGATAATCTTTCATAAAATTCACCCCCTTTCTTTTGTTAAAGCTATCAATGTATCTTTTTTCAACATTACTTCATAATCTACATGTAATGATATGAAAAAAAATACTTACCAAACAAATTTAGGAATAAAATCAAACTTTCTTATTCTTAATCAAAACTCAAAAAACGTGATCTTTTTCTCTCAAACATGATATGGTCTTTAAAATAAATAATATTCAATATAGTTGGACAACCACTATAAAACTAAGTTTTATCCTAACAGATATATTTAAGTGTTGGGTGAACTTAAGGTTTTATAAGTACAAGTGAAATTCCTTATAACCATAATTGGTAGAAAACACATACTAAAAATAAAATTTATAAATTTTAGAAAGTATAACAATGGAAGTTAATGTATAAAAACCCAAAATTAAATAATTAAACAAATTAAAAAAAGATAGAGGATATAAGATTTTAGCAAGGGGTTTATGGTATCTTATCCCTAATGCCCTATAAATTTTCCAAGACTTAATCATTATAAATGGTAGGTCTGAATATTATCCCATAATATGAGATGTCCTCAACATAAGTTGAGATCATTGTTCACTCTATACAACCATAAAAAAATTACAATAATTAATAATCCCTTAAAAACGAGTGTAAAAGGATAGACTATCACAAACACAAGTGTTACCTTTAAAAAAACTAAGAAAAATGATAAAGTAAAATGGTTATATGTTGAAGAAATAGCATGAAAATAAATTTAAAAATGAAAGTTCTTGTCTATGAAGTGAATTATCAAAATACATGTATGATCAATTAAGATTTATCTCTTAGAATTAGTAAACTAATGTATTGGTTAATGATTCATCAGAGGTCACTCTAGTATTTTATGTTAGTATATTGATTAATTGATTATAAATAAGTTTCAAAACTAGCTACAGTCAATCAAAACTACTTAATCTGTTTAATATGCTGAATAAATTTTATATGAAAATTTCATACATAAGAAAAACAAATAAATGTCAAAGGAAACTGAAAAAAAACACATGTCACATGCAACTAAAAAATTTAAGTAACCAACAATTACTTTTTTTAGGAAAAAAATACATGCAACAATCAACATGAGAAGAAGCCAATGCAATTTATATAATATTACATTCAATAAAGTTTAGAGGAAAGAAAAAAAATAGATAATAGTAAATTTCTATTAATTTTAGTAAAGCTTGCCTCCATAGTACCACAAAAAAAATTCTTACACTACAATGAAATCCATCCACTAAGAGAAATAGTTTAGAGGGAAAAATTTAACATATTCAATATATAAAAATCATAAGAAAATAGGATAAAAATTTTATTAACAAAATATGGATTTTTAAAAAGAGAACATACCATATGAAATTGATGAAATTCACCCAACAGAAGGCTATGCATCATCTTGGCACCTTAGGAAGATGAGGAGGCAGCCTCCTCACCTCCTCCTCTAGACAATAACATGTTTACCATGAATAATACCCCAAATATATATGAATTTATACTGACCAAAGGTGCATAAACTTATCACCTACACTAGAAATAACCAATCCCATCTTCATGTGGAATTTATAAACCCCAACTGAATGATCTTTTCACTGATAAATATCAATTTTTCCATGGTCCATTGCTAATTTATGTTGCTTCATTCTATATCCTCCATGAATTTCCTAAATAAAGTTTCCACACTGGTTAACATATTTTAATTCCATATCAAACCCCAATGCTTGCAATATATAGCTGGAAATATCTCAGAAACATTGATGATTCTGTTCTTGGATTTGTAGACATCGGAGTAGTAAATGAATTTGAATAGGTTGATAAGTGATAATATCATAAATAGGATTTCATGTTCGAGAGAATTTATCATAACCCATAACCTCGTAACTTTATTTCTTTCACTGATAAACAACCGGTCAGCCTCCAGAGCTGAACGCCTTCTCAATTTTCCCAGCATGGACATAGACCCTCTAGGAAGGGATAGGGGAGCTTGAGATCCCACTATTTTCTTGTCCTAGAATGTCAGCAGGCCACAGACCAGCCTATGGGTGACCACCTTGGAGCAGCTTCAATGGGGAGTTAGGGAGGACTCATCTTAGCAGCATCGTTGGGCGAGGGGATCTCACAAGGGTTGAAATGGGAGTAAGGTCGTGATGAGAGTCTCACGATGGTATGGAAGATGAGCCCTAGGGGTAGGATAGATGATCAGGTTCAATAAAAAAATAACCTATGTCCATAGATTTTATAAAATAGTGGCTTAAAATCAACATGTATCCATGGATTTATAAAATTGTGGCTACAGGTCTGTGGCTATAGATCATTTTTTTAGTAGTGTTCGCTGAAGAAATATTTTACGTTATGCACTTATTTATGTTTATGAGGTGTATATACTACCCAATTAACATGTTATATCATTATTATAATTTTTTTAATGATATTTAAGGTTTCATTTGAAGTCATTCTTTCATGGTTCTTACGATTCAAAAGTTGCCAAAGTGGTAAGGGATTTATGTTACAATCTATTTATTTATCATGATTGTTTACGATTAATTTTATGATGATAAAATTTTATGATCTATATATAATGAAGCTCATGAAGATTATTATCCTCTATTTATTTATATATATTACATTTTTCCCTTTCATTTTTCTCTCTTTGTGAACTCATAAGTCTAAAATAATATTTTTAAGGATAGAAAAATTTATTTCTCTCTTCTGTCAAAAATCATTTTTATTTCATGTCCATATTTTAAAAAAAGGTTTTCTAGAATGCTTTAATATTATCCTATTATTTTTTAAATTCATTTTTACCCATGTTTTAATTTTTATAAAAAAAATTAAAAGTAATCCTCTTATAATTTTTCAAATAAGGTGTTTTTGAATTTTTACCAAAAATGTGAAAGGAATATTTGTTTTAGCGTACACGGTGTGAAAAAAATTTCCTTACATCATAACTAATCAAATAATTTAAGATTAATTTACAAGTATCCATGTTTCAGTTCAAAAAAAATATTTTTCTTAATATTTAGGAAATTTTTAGATTTTGAATAATTAATTTCAAATTGAAAATGGTATTTTCCTCAAGAAATGTTCTAGTGATATTTTAAAGAGATTTTTCATATATGAAAACATCCTTTGATGTTACTTATGATTTAATAGGTATATTATATAATGATACCATCCATTTTCATTATTTATAAGGATTATTATGATGATTATTTAAGGATGAATCAATAAAACCTTTTTCTTTTTCACAAGTTAATTAAGTTGTGATGAAACATTTAGAAAACTCATTTATTTTCCATGGATCGTGCAATGATGAAATGTTAAAATGTTTATGAAACCCATTTCTTTTCCATGGGTTATGATATATTGATATGATTAACGTTTTATAATCTTGTGGTATGCAATGAATGTATTATGATTATGTGATGGGTAGGCCCGAAATTATATATACCTCAAGTTCATTAGGTAAATATGGATATCCCATGATATAATAAATATTATAATGGGGAGTGGACATAATTCAATAAGGGACTCTTTCCACTATGATAGTCTTGGGATTGTACCGTGAATAAGAATATGATAGAATGGGGAGTGAAACCAATCCACTATGATAGTCTTGGTGGTGATCCTTGACTAAGGAAATGTTTTCTATAATTATGTGTATACTATAAACTTATTTCTTATGTCAATGTTATGATCTCGTAGATCATTTTATTTGATTACTTTATGATTCATGTCTTGTGAACTTCTAAGATTTATTCCATGACTCAATATTATGATATATGATATTTTGGGTATGGTTTTTAAATGTTAATATCATTTTCTCAGACCCTTATACTCATATCATGATTATTTTATCACTGATATGTCTATTTTTTACCCTTACTGGCCATCTGATCTCACCCTTTCTTATGTTTCCTTTCCCCATGTTATGAAGAAAGGATTTAAAGAGGGTATGTATAATAATAGTACTATGTGGGAAGTTATTTTTGGGAGATATTTAAGATCTCTCATGAAATAAGAATTTTGTGTATCTATTCCCTAAAGACACTAAACCATTAGGGTCCTCATGTGTGTTTTTGTAAAATATATTAAATATGATTCTATTAAGATGTAATATCTATGTATGAAAAATATGGGTGTCAATATAACATGTTTTCTATGTGTCATTAATTTATAGTACATGACTTTAAATTACATGTAATGGTATCTATGTTGGATTCCATATCAATACAAAGTACACAGACCATGTTACGTAGTTTAGATGCGTACATGTTATTACATCCAAGTAAACATATATTCTTTATTAAATTTTAAAAAAAAAATATTTTATTTGATTAAAATTATGTATGATAGAAATTTTCAAGATGGTTTGGATGGAATTAAGACAAATTGTATTAATTTACTAATCAGAAAATAAAGTAGAATAAATATAGTAATTTTTTGTTAATTAATTAATGAATTGAATTAAATGATAAATATATTGAAAATTTATATTTTTTTCATGTCGGTGGGTGATCATGAGCTCAGACCAGACCTATGTATGTGAATGGTTTCTTTAATTTATTATTGTTAAATTAAATGACTTCATGTTTATCATCCCCTCCTCTTATTATTTAAGGGCTCACGTGTCTGTGGTTTCTTTTATTTAAAATCCTTAACCAATCCTTGGTTCACCTCACCTATGTGTGAGTAAATATTATATAGTGGATAGATCCAATAAGTGAGTGGAGGCAACTCAAGTTCATAGTCAAGGAGAAACCATTCCAGTTAATACATGGGAGGATGGGTCGAATGTTGCATCACAAATGAAGTTATGGTTCGAGGTGTTTTCCACTAGGGTGGACAGTCAGTTTATCATTTTATAGATAAACTAACCATTATAAAATCTCATGATCATACTACTTTTAATATTTAATTTTTATCAAGTTACATGGTTAATTTTTTTATGGATGGTTTATCATGATCTTTTAAATTAATGAATTAGAAATCATTCAAGATTGAATTAAAATAAATTAGGTTATATGTAAATTTTATCTAAGACATGGATAATAATTTAAATTAAATTCCTATTAATATTAATAAATATGTAATAAGATAAAATGTGTAATTTATGAATAATGAAAAAATCCCTCAAATCAATGTATGTATATTAAGTTGGTATAGTCTTCCACTACTTAGGTATAAATAATATCATAATTAAATGTTATTATCTAACCTCTGTTGTGGTTCTTTCAATTATTACGGAATTTTTTTCTTGATTTTTGGGTTGACTTAGACTAGTTCATATTAAGGTATGATATTCTCTTTAATACTTAGTGCAACTAGTAGGAAAAGTGTTGAGGGAATCAAAATATTGGATTTCAGGATTGGAGAGTCTACTAAATGGATAAAATAGTTGTGATTTAATGTATTTGGAAAGTTATAGCTACCTAAATACCTCTAAATATATTTTTAGACCTCTGTCTAGGTTATATGGAAGGATGTATAGATTCTTTTCACTAGAATTTCCATTAAACATGATATTCATGAACCAATGATGAGGGTAATTGAGTTTTCAAAAAAATATAGGGAGATAAATAAATTTCAAATTTATTATCTAATTTTTTAATCCTTACAATATGATAAAACTGTGATATTATTTATTATAGAAATAAAAACCCACACAGATTCAACTACATCACTATGATCCATACTAGAGAAGAATAACATTCTCATTAGCTCTAATTTTCAGAAATTTTATATGTGATTTATCATTATATAATACCATTAATGTAAATTATATGTACTATAAAACCACAATCCTAAATCTCTTATTAAAGAGGCTAGTGAGAAATAATTTTCTCATAATATAAAACATTTGGATGATATCACATGTATCCAATATTCCATCATTTATTCCATATTTAATTAGCTTCTAAAGAAAAAAAATTTGTGAATGTATATAGAATCATGTCTCAAATTTATAATATTTGTCGATAGAAGGCGAGACAAGAGAGATATGAGATCTCTAATGCATTATTCATGTGAAATCTTGGATATTCAACAAAAATTTGGCATCATGTAGTCAAGATGATTAGATACATAAAGTACCAATATATCTTGGTATTTAAGATCCCTAATGATATTTGTATAGATATAACAACCCAAAACATGTACCCTCTTATTTGGGGCTAAAATCATAAATATTAAATTTCCAAGTTTTATGTTGATGATCGTGACCCAATTTTTTCTATCCAAAACTTAAAACTTAAAATGGAAAAATTGGATTACTTATATCCTTGAGGAACTTTTAGGTTTAGAGTTTTATAAAATTAGGAAAAAACTCCATCATAAATAATTCACATGGATTTAAAATGATAATTTCTTCAACTTAACCAACCTTTTATTTTTCACATTAAGACATCATCATCATCTGTATGAAATACATTTTATACATAACTCATTAAACCTCATTCTTTATAACCTGGTGAAAAGGAAACATAAGAAGCATGATATAAAATGATCTATAAGGAAAAACATAATAATTAACAAATGAATTTCATCAATGAGCATAAGAATAGCATAAGGTTATGATGAAATAATCAAAGTGCATGAGTATAACATATTAATATTCATACCCATAAATACTTGGATCATGAAACATGAAAACATGGCATAAAATTTTAAAAAAAATGAAATATTAATAATAACCAATAATCATGAGACATATGATTTAAATATTATTAAAATGAAACATCATAACCCATATCAAGCATAGATAAAACATATTGGTATCTTGGAACATCATCTTCATAGAACACTTACATAACCCTTACAACTGGAATAACCATTCTGATGAATTCAAAAATAATTCTCTGGAAAACAAAATAATTACCCAATGAATTGGAGTGTTATATGGGTGCACCCATAATATAAACTATAACAGTCTTACTCGGCACTATCTGGTCACACTCATTGTATATAATGTTAAAGAACCACAACATGAATAATATACATATATATTTCATTATAAAACTCATAGAAACAATCATTATTCATTTTATAAATTAATTAACCCATGAAAAATAAATGGGATTCATTTAAATATATTTTATCATGATTAACCAATAAAAAATAAATGGATTCCATGAAAATATCTTTGAGACATGATTAACCTATTGAAAATAAATGGGTTTCATAACAATCTCATTGAAATAATCAAAATAAATCCATTGAAATAATGAGTATGGTGTTAATAAAAAATATCCCCAATTAAGGATAAGTAACAAAAATGATTTTTGACATTTATGAATTTAAATACCATTAAAATATCATTAAAAACATTTTTATGTAAATAACTTTTCATTTTTAAAATCACTTTTTAAAACATAAAACATTTTGAAAATCCCTTTCATTGAAACTAACATTGAAAGATTATAAGGGAAGATTTCAAAAATAATTAAAATCATTTCATGGGAGAAATATCATTTCATATTTAAAAATCAATTTTTAAAACATCTTTTAAAACATTTTTTTAGAAAACATGTTTTTGGGAGAAATCAGATTTCCAACCAAAGGGAGAAATGATGTCAAATTTTCTTAAAAACACTGTATAAATTTTTTTAAGTGCCAAAGAGTTGAAAAATAGTACTATTACATAAAAATATAATTAATAACCTGAGTATTATAAAATTTAATGGTTTTATTATAAAATTATCAATGAATTTCTTTTAATGGAAATACAAGTATAAATGATCTCGAAAAACAATGAGATTGTAACATATGACTCTTACCCCTTTGGTAATATTTGAATCATAATCCCCAAGAAATAATATGATTAAATTAAACTTATATTATCATTAAAATAATTAAATTCATGATATAACAAGTAAAAACGTCAGTGTATACATCTCATAAAATAATATAGGTGTATAACATAACATACGTCTCAAATAAGTCAAATTAAGACAAAAAAATACCTCACCACTTTAGTAACTTTGAAATCGTAAACCCAATGAAAGAGAGATCCAAAAATGGATATGTAAATCCCCATAAAGTTTTGTATAAGTTTCATAGAATAAATTCATAGGTAGTATATACATCACAAAACAAAAATAAGTGGGTAATATGGCATGTATCTCAATGAAATAAAAGTGAGACGATAAAAACCATTACCTCAAGTTAGATTCATCACGCTTGTTATTTATATTCTTGATAAATTAACTTAAGTTAATTATTTACTCTATTTATAACCTTTTTAAAGTTTATTATTACTTTTATTTCACTTATTAACAAGTTATATATGATTACTAAATCAATTAAGTTTAAGTTTGACGTTTTTACCATATTCGGCATATGTGTCAGAAATGACTTTGGTAGGTTGATTGTGGTCAAAGAGGTCATTATTTAAACATATAAAGAATAATAATCATGTTATAATTATCATATTTATACATTAATTATAATTTTAAAACTAATCCTGAAATTTGTCTATGAGAAATGAACTAATGTTATGATCAAGAAGATAGTAGGTTGTATATATGCATGAGTAACATTTCCATTTTTCAATGATTATTATAAAAATAAGGTAAGTAAATTTTATCTCTAAGTAATGATAAAAATATCATAAATACCATATCAATTAATTATATATACTTATATATAATTCTTGTAATGTGTTATTGAAAAAATGAATCTCATCGCTTCGAGGAGGCGGTAGTCCACATGTTCGCAAACAACGTTTTCATTTTTTTCAGTAAGTGAAAGGGTAAAAAGAAAATGATATATTATTTTTAAATAATGATAAATATGTCATTAATATCATAATTATTTCATATATATAAAATATATTCATTATTTTACCCTTATTACCTTCCATGTAACGCATTTGTGAAAATGAATCACATTACTTTGCAAGGCGGTAATCCACCGTACACACGAGCATCATTATTGTATCCCCTATGGTATGGAAAGTAATATGGTATATATGATATAATGACTACATAGGTATAATTATGTTATTTATTTTATATAGAAACTTTTTATATATCATCATACCCAACTATGAGCGGTGTTAATGGAAAAAACGAATGACATCGTTTCACAATGTGGTAGTCTGTCATACACATGAATGATGATTTTATAACCCATTTGATTAAAGTGTATGTGATTATAGGTCTTTCCCTAAAAATAAAAACATCTAATTATATGTAATATAATAAGTTAATTATATCATCATGTTATAAAAATAATTTAAGAAGGTGGAAAAATAATTAAAATAAAGATGCTCGTTAAAGAACGTTACCTCTTCTTTAGGTATCCTTCTTAAGTTTGCAATAATTCCTTGAAAGGTTTCTTTTTTCCAAAATTAGGCTTTTAGGATGAGTGAAGATGGGTTTTTAAGTTATTTGGTTAGGTTTTAAATGATCCAAATGGATTTATAGGTGTGAAGAAGTGACGGGAGTGAGTTCCCTTTTATAGTTGAAGAGGAGTGGCATTCTTGTAAATACTCAAAATTATTCACTATTGTGAGGTTAATATTACATAAAATGGCTCAAAAATTGATAATTAAAGGTTTTTAGGGATTATATGGTTAATAAATACCACCAAAGCATAATTAAACAAATTTTATAAACATTTTTTCCCTTAACTTATATGTTTCCTTATTTTTACCATTTTGGGTTTTCACTACGGTAACTAGTTTTTTAACATAGGTAATTTGTCCCATAAGACTAAATTAAAGTGAGAATTATTAGAAAATTTAAACCTAATGATTCTAAATATTAAATACTATTTATCAAATGAAAATATTATGTGTGTTGAAAATTATTTTTAACACAAGTTCAAGTAACATGAAAAATGTCACTTTAACTTTAACCGCACTAACAGAGTATTATTACTAATTAGGGGTAAATATATTCATTATAAAATAAAAATTAGTAAATTAATGGTAAATATTTTATAATTATTAAAATTTAAAAATTAATTTTAGAATTATATGATTTTAAGTAATTTTAAATCATTTAATAAAATATAATCTATTATAAAATGACATTAATGTCAATTTTAACATTATTTATTTATTTTAAATTTAAAAATATAAATAAAATTAGGTAATTAGAATATATTATGATAACACCTATTTAAAATTATTTTTTCATATACAAACTTAATTTAACATAATAATTTACTCAATTTATTTCACTTTAAATATTTTTAGTATTATTTATTTCATTTAATTGGTAACTAAATAATAACTCTATTGGAATTTATTAAGTATTCTAAGTAATTATTTCATCTCTAAAAATTAAAGACAAATTATTATGATAATAAAAACTAGTTTATATTTTAAAAAAATATCTATAACTGAACTTATGTTGTTTTGGTCCCTATCCCAAATCTTTATGGGAATTAAAAGGAAGAAAAGTATGTTTTTTATTTTTCTTTACTTAACTTATTATATGGGTCATATTCAAAGGAAAGTGAAAATGAATTTATATAATTATTATACATTGATGTAAAATGTTTAAAAAAACTCATTAAATAAAATTAAGGTAATATTTTAGGTCATTTTTACTCTTATCATTCTAGTTAACCCACCCACCCCCCCCCCCATAAATAAATTTTTACCATAACCGCTTTAATTTATTCTTACAGCATTCACTATTCATTTTTGTCAAAAATTAAGTTGAAATTATTACAAATTATAAGTTATGATGATTCTAAATATGGGATACATTTTTATAAATTCAATTCATAAAATTGGAAATTTTTAATTTAACATTAATCTCATAGATGTGGCAAGACAGCATGTTTCAAGGAGACTATTTTTTTAGAAAACGATGATTCTATATTAACTTTATGACTAATAATAATCATTATATGAAACAAAATTAATATTTACTGATATATATTATATAAATTTCATTTAAAACATTCCCCATTGTGGATTATTTTAATTAACTAAAATGGATACACATTATGCATTTTAAAATAGTTTTTAGAAAACGCTATTTTTACACCAAAAAACAAACTTATAATAATAACCAATATAAAGTTGATTCAAAGTAATTAAGTGGATTAAATATAACTTATGTTTCCTGAAAAAATATTTAAAACATATTTTTACTTTTAAATTACTTAATTTATTGAAAATAAAAGACTTTTTTCAAAAATTGGTATTTTTTAATATTCAACAAAAAATCAATATTTTTCGAAAAATCAGAAATTTCACCCAAAGTAAATTTTGATATTATAATTTCAAAAAATGAATTTGATTTTATAAAATAAATTTATTAAAAGTTCCAAAAATTTATTATAATATTTTTTTCATGAAAAATAGAAAAATTTATTCTTGAAGAAAACATATTTTTGAAGAATAAAATCACTTTACTAGAAAAAATGATTGATTATTTACTAAAAAATCGTCAATAATTTATATTGAGTAAGATGTTTATATAAACATATATATTTATATATTTTATAAATTAGTTAATACTATTTATACCCACCAATTTAACGGCTAAGTTATAATGGTAATATATATCATGGGTCGTTTAAGTTCAGTGTTTCATGTTGAATACACTATCAAACATAAAAATATCAGGGTTTCCTATAAAAAATTATAAAATGAGTGTTACATGTAATACAAGATAAACTCAGTGTTGAGTGTCCTTTATGATATCAAATATAATTTTCTTCTTTTAAAATCTCATGGTGTTATATCCCCCCTATTAAATTATGCCCTCACAATTTGAACTTTATCTCGGTAATCAAAGGTTATACATTTTAAAATAATTTTTTTATTAACCCACATCATAAAAAGGGTTAATAAAAAATCCTCTTAATAATATAGAAAGGGAAGAACAACATTCATATGTAATAACACATAACTAGGTTTCTAAATTGGAGAAAATAGGTTAGAATGGAGGGAAATCATAAATAATTATATAGAGTGATTGAGGTCATTGATCATAAGAAAGTAAATGATCAATGGAAAGTTAAGGGCCTCACAACCATAAATAAGTGATTATAGAAAATACCATAGTTTTATTAGTAATTAAGGTACTAGGATAATACTTTTTTTTAGATCATTTCCTAGAGTTGAGGAATTATTTTACCATCTAAATTGAAAACAGAGTGAAATATACTTACTGGTCAAGTATAATTTCATCCTTTACCCAATTTCTACCAGAATATAATATTTTTCTCCAAATTATGAGTATTCAAGATGAATCTTTTATGCCTTAAATCACTAAAATAAAATTTTAAAGACCACATAACCATAAGAGGGATAGTAATATATTCCTCATGTCTTTAGATATAACCAAAACCAAAATGGTTAGTATATGGTAAGATAATTCCTAAAATTAATAAACCTTAATATGATACATTAATATTAAAAAATCAATAATAATACCCAAATTTCAAACCAAATCATTATATAAATTTTAGGTTCCAGGCACAGTGGAAGCGTATTGGTGGGTCAGCCCAACTTTAATTTTAGCATTAACAACGATCAATCCGAGATCCATCACGATGTAAAATGCCGGATCTTCATAATATAACGAAGAACAAAAAACAAGAGAGGGAGTCCCGAAACCATAAAGATAGGATCATCATATGTTGGTTATAATTGATTTAATTAATTGATAAGAATTACCTTGAGGGAATTATTTCTTCGTTGATGTCTCCGGTCACGATCTGATGTGATCTATTATTGCGTCATAGAATCCAAGTGTAGGATTCATCTAACGATGATCCACACGTGCTCTACCTATATCTGGACGTCACCGAAGGGATATCCGGGTGTTAGAATGGAAGAACCTTCGCTTGCGATGTCCGCCTTTGATCGCCTTGATCCAACAGTGGTGGATCTCTCTCAGTCTTGAGAGCGTTCTTGGAGGAAGGAGTTCTTTCAGCCTTGAGAGAACTCTCTAGAATTGTTGTGCACAACGATTGGGGAAAATTTTTGGGGTTATGAGGATATATAATCAGTTTTGAGGTTATAGAGTTATGACAATAAATAAACATGTTATGCATTTTATTTATTTCATTAACTCTTATTGAAAACCCCCATGTCAAATGATTAATTCCTTTACATGCGCCTATGATGATTATAATAAATATCATTTAATAAAACAATATTATTTTCTCAAAATACCAACTAAAAACTACACAGCATGTACTTGTTTTTTTTTCCATTATTTCCTCCACCACATTTATTAGACCTTGAATATGGCTATTTATTTCTTAAATAAATGTAACTGCATTAATCGCTAATAAATATATATTATTTCTCCCACAATATATTCTCTTGAATAACTAGTGTTGAAATAAATGAGATTAGGCATCCTTAAATAATTATTAAACAACATTCGGGAATAATATTTATTTTACTTGTTAAATTAATATTTAACTGAGATACATGGACACACTTAGTGTGTGACCCTCTAGGACTCTTTCTCGTTGGCATTAGGCAGGCTTTCCTAAAGTTCAAGATTACTATATATCAATGGGTCAAGGCACCCAAGAGAAAGAAGTTGACTCCGTATTGACGTGTCACCTCATACGAACTCTTACCGTGTAATATAATCTCTTTGTCACGATATCTCAAATCAAGAAGGTTGCATGCTAGTTCTATCAACCCATGTGCTCGATTATTCTTTCTTTGACTTTCTAGAATTGAACTCATCCATACCATACCATTTCCATGGATTTATTTAGGATATATCAATTCCATCAAAGGGCTTGATATATCTACTTATATTATGGAATAGAAGGGACAAATCCTTTCTCGCATTATCTATTAATGCAGTATTACTCGTGACGCACCCAACGTATCCTACCTCACTGCGAACAGTGTGTCATCACAGTTTTTTTCAATACATCTAAGTGTGCGAGTTGTAATACCCATTAATAATAATCTTAAAGTCTAAGGACCAATGCACGCGTCTGCAAATAGGAACATCCAATGACACTATGAAATGTGGATTTCCTACTGGCGGGTCTCGTTCTCATAATATCCTCCTGGATATTACCAAGGGTATACACCATGAGAAGGTGCCTCAATGTTTTATGAGTCCTCACCCCTAATGGCCTATATTATTTGTGTCCCTAAAATAGCATCATCCGGCCATAGAACATATATTCAAGAACAATGTTATGGCACTTCTGAGTTCTCTTCATATTAGGGATCATCTATGACCCTTTAATGTAACAACTATCCTTAGGACATTATCACATGCATTGTCACATAGAAGAACAATCAAGATGTGATAAGGTGTTTATTTAATGGATAAATTTCAAACACTACTGGAAATATCACCTATACCCATGGTTTAAAATCGTGGGTATAGCCCTTGAAACCGTGGGTATAGGATATACCCACGGTTTCAGAAACCGTGCACTATAGTGTCATCGCAATAGGTATATACCCACGGTTCTCTGAAAACCGTGGTTATAGACCAAGGAAAATTGATATTACCCATGGTTTGTTAAACCGTAGGTATACATGTATACCCAAAGTTTGAAAACCGTGGGTATACTGATTTATAGTTCCCCATATTTACCCACGGTTTACCAAACTTTGGGTATAGATAGGTTCCCCAAGCCGAACAGGTTCCCCAGGCTGATCAGTTGCACCTCACTACCATTCTGCACCTGTATTAGCACATATACATGGCATTTCAGCTAAACTAGAAGTTTCAATCCACTCTATGGATGGTTAAATACATGATTATTTCTATATAAAAATATCATCCTTACCTCATACATATGAAAATGAAAGCACAATATCGGAACAAGATGATTTACAAAGTTTAGTGAAAATCCTACTTTCCATGTTGGTTATACAAGACAACATGGATACTCTAATAATATCAATACTAATTGGTTATACACCGTGACTATAAAAATCCATAAAATGGTTATACACCCTATCCTTTATTCAAAAATTGGTTATACACCACAATTTAAAACTCCTTCAGTGATTGGTTATATACCCCATCTAAAATCATCCTACAACTATTTATACACCCCATCCACAAGATCCTTTTTAGAGTTGATCAAGTGTAGAAAAATAGACTTATTTAAATGGTATTCCTCAACAAGAATCTTGGATCACTATATCTAGTGTCTAACTACTTGGAGATCTTTAACATCTTTTGAGAAAGGTATACTTGTCTTGAAACTTCCTCTGGATTTGGGATGATTTGGATTTACTCAATTTTCAATATTATGGAACTTCATCCAAAATTTTGTCCTTCTAGTTATTCTTACAAAACTCTATGCTTCCAGTTCTTCATACCTCCTTTGACCCAAATGCGTTTTTGATGAAAGTAGATCATAAAATCCCCTTCTTCAACTATTTTTCTTAGTAACTCTCAATATCTCATTCTCAATATTCCCTCTTTTTCATATACTTAACTCATGTGATGTTCCCCCTTTATATATTAAGTTTTCCTCTTATAGATGTGAGAATGTACGGGCTTCAATTTAAAATTCTAATTACCTAAAGAATTGACTACTTTACTATCTTCCAAATATATTGGTATTTGACTTTGTCAATGCTCCCACAAAATTAAACATCAACTATATTTAACTCATCCTAAAATCTCATCTTGAATCATGAACATTCCTTCCTTGAATATTTATAGTTGAATGTTTATCTCAACATAATCATATTGATTAGCTTTATAATAATGTAATTCCATTTTGGAATCTTCCAAAAAGTGTTCTCTTGATGTAATAAATATGCTCATTATGGTTCTTCTGTTTCCTCAACATGAACTTAAATACAGTCATTCTTAATAGCCTTCTATGACAACCACTAATAACTTTATCAGAAACTATCCAACAATAGAATCCTCAAGATTCCCTTAGACTCACATCAGTAGTATAATGGTACCTGACAGTAACCTCCATCAAAAGGAGTCATTACTTCCAAAAGACTCCAATATATGTGGTCCCCAAACTCAAGAGTTATACCTCAATATCTCTGATCTTGAGCAAACGGTCCCAATATAAAAAGTAAAACAACGATCTCCTCATAGAAACTACTTGATCTATCCTACAATGATCCATCCAATCAAACATTAAACAAAACTAGTTGGGTAAACCCACTGAGGGTCCCATCTAAATTGTGTGTACTCCCCCCTGCCCAGCCCCTCCCCCTCCCTCCCCAATACCCATCTCCTCCCCCTCCCCCTCCCCCTCCCCCTCCCTCCCCACTGCCAAGCCCCTCCCCTACCCCCTACC
Organism: Viscum album; assembly: GCA_963277665.1. Lineage (NCBI taxonomy): Eukaryota > Viridiplantae > Streptophyta > Magnoliopsida > Santalales > Viscaceae > Viscum > Viscum album. The sequence goes on from OY728133.1 coordinate 1,505,847,874, forward strand.
CAGCCCTCCCCTCCCTCCCCACTACCTAGCTCCTCCCCCAGCCCCTCCCCCTCCCCCCTGCCCAGCCCCTCCCCCTCCCTCCCCACTGCCCAGCTCCTCCCCCTCCCCCTCCCCCTCCCTCCCCACTACCCAGCTCCTCCCCCACCCCCCCCCCCCCCCTCCCCCCTGCCCAGCCCCTCCCCCTCCCTCCCCACTGCCCAGCCCCTCCCCCTCCCCACCTGCCTAGCCCCTCCCCCTCCCTTCCCACTGCCCAGATCCTCCCCCTCCCTCTCCCCCTCCCCCTCTCCCTCCCCCCTGCCCAGGCCCTTCCCACTGCTCAATCAAGTAGAATGGAATATTTAGAGAAAATTTTGGATAAAAAACACATGAAATAAAATACACAAACATGTATTGAAATGTCATTCAACAATTGATATATATAAAAAGTATCCTCCATAAATAGAAAATGTTATCAATATTCAATACTTTCTCATGTTAAAAGATTAAAAAATAAAGAAAAATCATAAGGGTGCATACCTCCTGAAAGTACACTGTGATCCATGATTTCTGAATAACATCCCGAGCCTTTTCAAATGCGATGATAGTTCAATGTATCCAAAACATACACAAATCTATAGCCGAATATTAAAATTAAAAAGTTAAAGTAAAACCTGAATCAGGATTCCACTAAACAGGATTTTTCTTTTGTGTTTGGAGCCTTCCTAAAACATAAAAACCACATTAAAAAATTAGAGAAAGGAAATCTGAAAACCAAAAACAGCATATGAAACATCTAAATCAGTTAGTCAACTTAGAATATTCATATAACTGTCAGATCACATACCAATCAGTAAAGTACAATGACATATTTAGAGAACATTTTGGATAAAAACACATGAAATAAAATACACAAACATATATCGTAGTGTCATTAAAAAATTGATATAAATACAAAGTATCCACCATAAACAGAAAATGTTATCAATATTCAAGGCTTTTTCCCGTTATCAAGATTAAAAAATTAGATCCTCATCTCACCCCAGCCCAGAAAATACCCCTCCCCCTCCCCCTCCCCCTCCCCCCTACCTAGCCCCTCCCTCATGCCCAGCTCCCCCCTGCCCAGCTCCTCCCTCATGCCCAGCTCCCACCCGGCCTAGCCCCTCCCCCTCCTACCTCATGCCCATCTTCCCCTCATTCCCAGCCCCTCCCCCTCCCCCTCCCTCATGCCCAGATCCCCCCTGCACAGCCCCTCCCCCTCCCCCTCCCTCATGCCCAACTCCCCCCTTCCCATCTCCTCTCTCATGCCCAGCTCCCCCCCTTCACAGCCCCTCCCCCTCCCCCTCCCTCATGCCCAGCTCCCCCCCTGCCCAGCCCCTCCTACTCCCCCTCCCCCCTGCCCATCCCCTCCTCCTCCCCCATATTTACTGTATACCAATCAAATATGAGATTAATTGACATCCCAAGGAATATAGTTTTTTTTAGGAAAATAAAATACACAGGGAAAGTGTTTTAGTTTTTGGTGTCGTGACTGAACTGCGTAACAATATAATCATAAATCGATGACCGAAAGGGGAAAGGGGAAATGAGTGCAGGTTACTTTCCTTCCCTTGTAAATAAATCATAGTCTTGATCACATTAACATCACAATTTTGTGCCAAGGTTTGAGTTATTTCCTCAAAAGCAATTGTATCAGCTTCGTAAGTCCACTGTTTAGAAAGAAACCAAACACAAAAAATATGAATCACTCCAGGAACTACAAATCAGTGCCTTTACATTTAAAGAAAAATATCAGAAGCAACTAAACCTTCTCAATTCCTTAAATAGATGATCTCTTCTATTTCAAAGTGGAGGACACGGTCATACTCTCCTGATGAACATCCTCCACATGCCGAGTATATAAAAGAAAAATTAAGTCAATGCAGCCCCCTCCCCTCCCAGCCCTCCACTGCACCCCCCCCCCTCCCAACCTTCCCCTCCCAACCCCCCCCCCCCTCCCAACCCTCCACTATAGCCCCCCATCCCAGGACTCCCCTCCACTGCTAAGGCCAAGATTAGATGGAGGGATAATAATAAACGCACCAAACCATAAAAAAAATATGGAATGTGAAAATTACCTAAAGAATTGTCAAATGAAACCCTTGATGAAAACATAATCCAAAATTCATTTCATTGCATAAAGAAATTCACATACAAGCATTCCACCAATGCAGAAAAAAATTAAACTCAAACACAAGTCTCTCTGCTAAGTCAAAAATTGAGTGGATTAATATCCCCCCCCCCCATCACCATCATCATCATCCCCATGTCGACCATCATCATTATCAGCAGCAACATCAGTAGAAACATCATCAGCAACATCATCACCAACCGCACCATCAGCATCATCATCAGCAATCTCATCACCAACAACAGCATCAACAACATCCTCACCAGCTCTATCTCCACCACCATCATCACCACTAGGACCCTCATGGGAATCACTCGAGGCATTATTTAAATAGAGAATTGATTCCATACATGAATGAAAAGTGGAAGCAACCTCTGATGGTAGTGACTAACTCAAAACTAACATATCTTTCATGAAATGTTCATTCATTAGGTTACTTTTTCATGCTCCTCTAATACTATTTTCTTTGTCGTAGCTAATTCATCACACGCACTTTCCAACTCAGAGGCCTTAGAGGCTTTAGAGGATTCTGATGATGATCAATACCTAGAGGGGACAATGTTTTTTCCTGGTCTACAACAGACTCTTCCTAGATGCTCCACACCTAACACCTGACTCAAATAATCATTTGGCCCTAAGTTGTCAACTTCCTTCTCATCCATGGCATCCAAGGTAGACTGTTGAAATTATAAACATATTAAATTATGAATTTTGTATAAATATTTGAAATATAAATAAACAAACTTACAATTTTATATTGTGTTTGTGAATTAAATGTAGTTCCATCTTTTTTTTCCTACTGAAGCAGAATAATTTGGCATGAGGTACAGGACATTCAATGCCCAATACAGCTTGCTGCATATAAGAAATGAACAAATTTAGATTACAACCATATATGATAAATGAAAAAAAAATTAGATTTAAGTGAGTTTAAACAAAGACCTACAAACACTGAGGTAAATGACATTCATAACCAATTGGTGGTTTTCTGAAATGGTTTTCTAAAGTGGGTTTCAAGGAAATATACTACTTGTTTAGGAAAAATAGATAAGCCTTCTCCAAGTATAAGATGTGATTTCCAGGATACATGGACTAACCAAGGGAAGGCATGAATAAGTTATGATGACATGTTATAAATAAGACATTATTTTAATTCAGATGAACGTACCAGCCTCTTCTCATTCTCGGGCATTGTAGTGTGCCCCAATGTGTGTAGATATGTCATTTCATCCTTGTTTTTTTGTTTTTCGCTGACACTTCCTAAGAAACAAAAAAAAAATACAAGTAATAAAAATTAAATTTTATATAAAAACTATTAAAGATGGGTAGTGCCTTATATTTTTCAGTCTTCCAATGTGTGATAATTTTTTGATATTGACTTTTTGGATAGTCATGGTTTGTGGGTACACCCTCTAACTTAGTACCCACTCTACTCCTCCAACCAATATGTAACTCATACTTGTATGACTTCCAATACTCTCCAAGATCACTCAACCTAGCAGCTTTGGCAGCTTCACCGTTATGAAAGTTAAATCGACTCTGCAACAAACATGTTAAGTCATATAAATACATTACTAATATAAATATAAATTTATAAAATTTTTGTACCCATATTTGTGCCCATGCCCTATCCTTGATGTCAGCACTGATATGTCTTTATGAGACCGGTTCCACCGAAATGATATCATGATATTTGGCTAAAGTAGCCATGAAACTTCTACACTCCTTATTATTTTTACCTACCATTTGATTTTGAGAATTGTAATCCACCATAATCTGAGTTTCATGATTCTAGGAATCCCGCATTCGAGTTCGCCCACGTCACCTACTAGAAGATCCCACTAAATAATATAAGAGGTGAAAAGATAATAGTTAAGTGACAATACAATAGGACAAAAGTTAAATGTTATAATTTGAAACATTTATAATAAAAAACCTGATGCAGGCTTCTAAATATGTTGTGAGGCATCTGTGGACTGTGCTGGATCCGCATCCTCCGAAGGAAGTATATGTTCCACAGCATGCTCCAGCTGATCTTCATGAACAGGAGTGGAAACTGAAGGAACAGACTCAATATGTGTATGATTGATGGTAGGAAAAAAAGGCTTCATAGACATGTTAGAATATGTGTAGTAGGTCTGAGGATACATGAATGGATATGGAAATTTTGCAGGTGATAACATCAATCGAGTCGACGGGGACATGGAATGGGAAAAAGAGGGTAAATGGGATGATTATGGCAGCATGTATGGGAACATCCCAAGGGTCTCAAGTGGAGGGTAGACATGTGTGGTAGATGGGATTTCCACTGATGGGTCAGTGTGGGGAGTGGTAAGACGGGAGCTCTTCCTAGGTCTAGGAGGATCCCTACTCGATCCCACACTGGGAAGAGGAAAATCTGGAGTTATATATCCCTAAAAAAATTATCAAAAATATGAACTTGATATTATATGTAATTCAGAAGATAAATATTATAATTATTATACTCACTGAAGAAAACTCACACTCGAGTCTAATAGGATCAAAATCAAATAATCCCTTCTTGCAATCTTCCGTAGTTTTATTCATAATCTGTATAAGAATGAAATAAATATTTTTTAGCAACAATTTTTACAAATAATACATAAAACTTAGAATCCAAAGAAGACAAAAAAATGTCATAACATATTTCAGTAATGATAATTTACAACCAAGTTATACAATTTTTAAAACCACATTTTAAACTCAGTTTTCTGAATTGAAATAAGTATAATTAAATGAAACAAAACCAAACAATACTAAAACAGACATATCATTCCAAACTAAAACTAAATTAAAGTAATTACATTAGTACCAACCTGAGAAACTCACATCAAGGTAAAATTAATGAACTCTGAATATATATGGTTGCTTTAATATATTACCCTCCACTTCTTTAGGTTCAATATCATCTCTCACAATGGGACAATTTGTGTCATCAAATACGATATTTTGGCTAACATTGATGGGGCATCAATGGTGACAATTTCATCCCCAGAATCATGAAAAATATTTCTTGGGATTACTTCATTAATGACACTATAATCAGGTTTCATATGATCTTTCACATAAAACATTTGTTTTATCATTGATGCCAAAATGTATGGTTCATCAGTATGCAGTAATAGACTCATGTAAATAACTCTAAATCCACAATCATAAATAAATTTGTCATGTCATGTCATTGAATCAAACCATTTACATTTCATCATAGTGACTCGACCTTGAGAGTAGCAATCTAATAACAATATTTTCTCAACCAGTCCATAATAATACACATATTCATATCGAGTTCGACTATCTGATGCACTGGAATAACAATCTGTTCTAGCATTTAACATAACACCATCATGATATGTTCTAATTTTCACCGCTCTATCAGTTGTAACAAATTTATATCCATTGATTATTAAATATTTTCAATCACAAACCAAAGAATTGGGACCAAAAGGCAATGCTCTTAATTCTTGAGAAATGAAGTCGGCAGGTAAACTCAATACCTGGAATACAAATGAGTAATATAATTAAATATATATATATATATATATTAATGTATTTAATGTAATGGTCATACCTTTTATTTCAACCAAGCTGGTAACTCTTGGCTATGCATAGCCTCTCTCCTTCTCAATGGCGAAGACTGATGAACTCTACTTATAATTTGTTTATGTTCTCTACATAAAATGACAATAGAAGTATAAGGTATATGTGATATGATATCGTATGAGATAACATATATATATTCAAATTACTTACTTGATATAGGCATTGAACAAACCACAATTAAACAAGACTGTACGATGTGCCATATTCCGCTCTTTAAAGATCAATGTAACCAATGTATATGACCCAAAAATTCCACCTGTTTGGGGAAGAGATGGAAATGAGGGTTGAATTTACTCATACTGCTCATCTTCATTTCTCATTGGTCGATTATGTCTTGTTCTCACATCATACAAATACATAGAACAAAAATCCATACATTCTTCGGCCAGATAACTCCTGACAATAGAACCTTCAGGATAATTCTTATTTCGGACATATGATTTCATTGTGTACATATTTCTTTCAGTGGGATACATCCACCAAAAAGTGACCGGTCCCCCAAGAAGTGTCTCGGTTGGAATATGAACTATTAAATGCAGCATGCAAGTGAAAAATCATGGAGGAAAAAAAATTTCCAACTCACACAGAATTAATGGTGCCTCTTGCTGCATTTTTATCAACAATGATTTGGATAACCTTTTAGCAAAAAGGTCTCTAAAAAATGACACAACCGAATCACTACCACCCTTACATTATTGGATAGAAAATGCTGAATTTCTATTGGAATCAATTCATGAAGAAGGATGTAATAATCATGAGTTTTTAAAGATTTCAATTTCAAATGTCTTCTATTGACTCATTTAGATATCTTGCTGGAATAGCCATATGAAACCTTTATATTCTCCAATATTTCTAGAAATTGATCTTTCTCTGTCGGTGTCATCACATAAGAAGCATAGGGAACTTTCCATTTGTTTTCACCGATACAAATAGGATGTAGTTTTGGTCGAATACACCAATCCAATAAATCCCGACGAGATCAGAAGTCATATTTGGACTTCCCCTTAATATTCAAAAGAATTGAAAGCAACATTTCACATATATTTTTCTCAATATGAATTATGTCTAAACAATGATGTAAAAAATTAGTAGACCAATATGGAATCACAAAAAAAATACTTCTCTTTTTTCAATTATAAGTGACTTCAGTATCAGCATTCTTCCTCTTTCGAGATTTCAACTGACCTTTCCCAAATGAAAAGCTGAAATCTTACAATTCATTAAGCACATCACTTCCATACATATGTTGAGGTCGTTCTTCAGTGTCAACATTATTATCAAACCTCTGAAGATTCTTCCTGTATTGATGATCCATTGGAAAGAATCGGTGATGCCCCATGAAACTGAAACTACGTCAATATTTAAGCATTCTCGATCGTGTATTCTTCATACAAATGGGACATGATAGTTTTCCCTCCGTTCTCCACCCAGACATCATTGCACAGGAAGGGAAATCATTTATGGTCTATAGAAGGGCAGCACGCATCTGAAACATATTCTTTGAAGAAGAATCAAATGTCTGCACACCTAAATCCCAAAGTTGTTTCAACTCTTTTATTAAAGGCTGAAAGTAGACATCTATATCATTACCAGGATCCAAAGGTCCAGATATCAGTATACTCAATAAAGTGAATGGTTTTTTCAAACACATCCACAGAGGAAGATTATATACATGAATAAAAACCGGCCACATGCTATGAGTAGTAAGCATATGACCAAACGGATTAAAACCATCACATGATAGGCCCAATATGACATTACGCACCTCAACTGCAAAATCAGGATGTTGTGCATCAAATTTCCACCATGCTAATCCATATGTAGGATGGACCAACTCATCATTTCCTTTAATTCTCTCAACATCGTTCCATCACATATTGACTGAGATTTCTGGAGATATGAATAGATTTTAAAGTCTGGGAATTAATGGAAAGTGCCACATGACTTTTTTTGGCACACGAGATGGTGTTCCATCTTCATTTTTCTTCCATAGAGATGTACCAAATTCTTTACAGTCATTATGGTCAGCTGTTTTCTCCAAAAATAAACTTCAATCTTTCGGAAAAGCATGAACTTTATTAGTAGCAAATCCAATCCGCTTAATTAACATTCATGCCATGTAATGATTTGAGGTAATATCTGCACCATCAGGAAGAAATTCCTTAAAAAATGTAATAATATAATCAATGGAGATATTAGAAATCCCATACATGATTTTCCCATGATATAACCACATTAAAAATTCCAACTTGGTCATTTTAGTACATTCCTGATATACTGGAGTTCTGGAATCATACAATAAATTTTTCACTCTCTCAACATCATCGTCTTCAATATTTTCCTCATGTGTACTGATATCATTGTCGTCTTGCACTGGCATGTTATCTCTCTCAGAATGATTCATATATGGAAACCGATCAAATAACAAATTCTCCATGTCACTTCGTTTATTTCGTTTATGAACAGTCGAAGATTGACTCGTCTCTCCATGGTGAAACCAAACATTATAGTTTTCTTAAAATCCAAATTTTGTTAAATGGTAACTAACTTCTTCTCATCTTAACCATGGTATTCCAACACAATTATAGCAGGTAAACTGTATACAACCTTCATCTGACGCATTATTAAATGAAAAATCTAAAAAATTATCCAAATTATTTTGAACTCAGTTGAAATCCGATCGGTATGATACATCCAGCTTCTATCCATTCTATAAAAAGAAAAAAAATTATCATTCAATCAACAATGTAAATCATATTTAAAAAATTCATTACAATCAATTTTATTATTAAATTAATCAAATCATATTAGTAGCTAGCAAAAAATATTTAATGACAAGAGGAGTCCATGATTGAATAAGTAGGAAAAAAGGAAAAAAGGTCTACCTTGAGATGTAAGCTAAAGAAAAAAGTTAAAAAAGACACTCCGAAGTGGTCATTGATGGTGAATAAAAAAGAAAATTTCAATGTAAAATACTCCTTTATAGATATAGAGGCATTATACACATGGGAAGAAAATTTTATTTTAATAATATGAATTTATAATTTTATAGATTATTTGGTAGGGGTTATTTTATGGGTAATAAAACATTCAATGAAAATAGATTAGTTATAAATTTAATGTTTTGGAATTAATATTGAAAAAATGTTTCAAGGTATCCTACAAATTTTGTTCAACATGATGCTTAAAAGATATACTTTTTATGGATTCTATTGGAAATTTGTAATATTTGTTCATATGGAAAAGATATGTTTTTTAAAATAGAAATCATGATATACTTGGTAGTATTGAGAATCAATGTTTGGGGGTTTCAACCCCTTTAAAGGAATAAAAGTTAGAAAAGTATTGTAAATTCTATATAGAAATCACAGAACATGTTTGATATTCTTGAATAAGTCTATGGAAGGTGTGACCATCCTATTAATGATGAAAATGAATTCCTCATCATTATACCATCCTAAAAAAAATTGATTTTTAATACTCAAAATCCTCAAAAGAAGAATAGAAAAGTGAAGGAGAAAGATTTAGTTGTTGAAGTTTCACCCAAAGTATCCAAAGGGAAAAGTCCATAGATCTTGGATAGTGGATGTTCTACTCACATGATAAAAGATTTAAAAACATTGAAATCAATTGAAAAATGAAATGGATTCTTAGTTACCTTCATAAATGATGGGTCACTAAAGGTTAAAGGAGTTGGTTTAATTGTTATTGGGAAAGAGAATCTTAAATCAAAAAACACTCTTTATGTTGATGGATTAAAACACAATCTATTAAGTTTTTATCAACTTCATGATAAAGTAAATATATTTTTTTAGGAATTATGGGTTATTTGTTGAGAACATTGAGGATGTAAGAGTGGTTAAAATAGGATAAGAGTGCTAGAGGCAATTTATTCCAAGTGGGTGATGTTGAGAATTCATGTTATCTAATCATGAATGAAGAGAATGAATTATAGTATTAGAGGATTAGAGAATATAAATGTTCTATTTTTTAAAAATTATATGGACTCTCTTTTTATTTTTATAAGATATGATAAATGTAGAATATATAGAGATTGTTCCTTATTGGGGAGAATTAGGGAGTTGGCATTTGAAACTTAGAGAAGAGTTCATGTGTTATTCCCCATGTTTTTGACAAATAAAAATGAGGAAATTGAAGAGCCCTTGATGATCAGAAAACTTAACATTTCTTAGAGTCTATGATCCCTCATTAAGTTAATTGATTAATGGGGTGGTGATTAGATCTTAATTAAGACATTGCTAGTATAGTGTTGATCTTTACTCTGAGGGTTAGATAATTAGTAAAACCATTATTCATTACAATAGTTCAGTGTTTAAAAAACATTTTTAGTGTTTGATTACTATGAAATTGTTGATGAATAAATTCCATTTAGGGATATTTAATGAAATTTTTATATTTTATTTACTGGGATCATACTCATTGATGGTTAATAAGTGAATTCGAGATAAGTTTAAGAAAAATTAATAAAGAAAATCCATCAAATTCCATGTCTACATCATCGTTGTAACGACCCCTACTTTTTATATGGGAATTTACCATTGAATAAATTATATGTGTGATGTTTCATAAAAAATAAACAAAAGATTATTAGAAATTCATAACTTTACATGTCCATAATATGACCATTGGCCATTATAAACATTAGATATGTAGTTGTTAGAATGTGATAATTAGAATTGGTGCATATTAAGGGTAATGATGAGAGATAATTTATATATAGGGGTAAATGATGGCCTCAACTAGTAGGAAATAACATTTTTGAAACACAGTAATCTGATTTTGGGAAAATAGTTAGATACAAAGGGTTGGTTTACTAATATAAACCAAAATCCTTAACTTGAGGATGGATGGGAAGGATCCCTCTCCCAATGTGTTCTGATATTTTTTAAGTGTTGTTTGAAGAGATGAAAATTTAAGAGGGGTGTGATTATGGTAAAAGAAGACAAATTCAATAAGTGGTGTCTGATTTATTAGATATATTAATTGGTATAAAAATATAAAATGGTATCATGGCCTTATATGACTCAATAAATGGTGTTGAGAAACCACTTTATATTTGTATGCTAGATCTGTAATTTCATCTCGTGATGAAGAGGCTCAAATGATGTAGAGCCTCATAGAGAATTAAATTTTTTTCAAATCCTCATATAAAATTTTCAGTTGTGTTAAGTGAAATTTGGTAATTTATAAATTATATCATTTCATATGTAAATTTTTATAAGGCTACTAAAATTATTAGAATACAATACATTTAATTAATAATAACTTTCATGGAATTTATGTTTATTTGTTCGTGTGCTAATAATGTGATTTTAGGTTTTTATTTTTTCTAAGATACCAAAATTTGTAGGAAGTAATGTTTCATAACCAAAAAATAGTTACAATGTTTGAAGTATTATCTATATAATTATTGTAAATAATTGAATGCATTTAGGGGGATTTGGGGATGGGAACACGTAAACTGCTTATTCTTATCCATAAAAAGGAAATCCATGTGATGAAAGGAAGGTTCATGGATATCAAGTGGTGTCATAAGTCCATCATGAAAAAGTGATATCTATTAGTTAAACATGTGGTGTGACTAACACACATAGTACTTTATTGTTTATTTTCTGATGGTTTTGTGTAATTATGATTGAGATTACAGGATGTGTATAAGAAAGAAAAATCTCAAGTTATACATGTTTATATAAGTAAGTGAGTCGCATGCACAGCTTTGATGTTATTGACTATATCGAGTTTACAATTATTAGGATTAAAGTATTCATAAATAACTCAATGATAAGTAGTAAATTAAATTGATAAAAATATTTTAGTAAAACATGGCTAAAGATATGAAATGATTAAAATCCTAGAAAATAAAAATTAGGAATTATTTTTATCTAACAAGTGGAATTGACAGTGGTAAAATATCCAAAGGTTTAATAAACACATGGTTTAAAGATAACCTAAAGGTTTTAATGTGGTAAATGGATCCAAATTTTTAATAGATGGAGTTTGAGGAATAGGTTGAAAGAGCTCAATATCAAATGGGTTGTAAATTAATTTAATGAGAAAGGGGGAGAAAAACTCTCAAAATATGGATTTTAAAAGTTGAGGAGAATAAAAATGTACCAACAAGGATTTAGTGGAGACCATTAAAAATATACAACATGTATTGTATGGATGATGGGGGAGTATAGATAATAAGGTAACCTTATGTAATTATTTTATAAAGGGGGGAGAATGAAAATAAAAATATGTATACAAAGTCCATTTTCATTATATTTAAAAAAATGGGAGTGAAAATAATACACCATAAATATGTATTCTTTTAAATAATTTATATTTAAAATTTGGTGTAGGATTTATAGTAGTATTATCAACAAAATCTAAAGGGAGATAAAGTTTCAACAAGGAGTTTTTGTGTTGGATTTGTTTAAAATAAGTGTTATGTTTTCTAATAAATAATTGTGTTTGATAATAGAAGTCACAAATTGAAGTTTTGAGATTTTTTGGAAGTTATTTAGGAAGATAAGTTGAATAATGATAAGTTATGAAAAGTGTTTTGGAAGTGGGTTTGGATATGTTCTAGAATTGAAGTTGTTAAAAATGTAAAACTTGATATTCTAAAAGTAAATTGATAGTGGATATAAAGGTTGTGCATTCTAGATGTAGTATGTTATAGAATTAGAGAACCAAGATGTTCTGAGAAGAGTTTTTTGTTAACTAGAATTTTGGAAGTTAAGTATATAAGTTTTTTTTGTAGTGTAAGTCTATAAATTAATTAGGGAAGATAAGTTTGAAGATTTTTGGATAAGGTTAGAGCTTTGTAAGATGAGTAATTGGCCGTTTTTTGGAAAATTAAGTCTGGAAATTGAGAACATTGGTTATTCTGGAAGTTACAGGAATAAACCATGGCATAAACACAAGTATTTCTCCATGATTTATGTTTAAATAAAATTAGGAAAGGAAATGAAAAAAATTAACCTAATATACATAATATCTTCCATGTTTATGCATAATAAATTGTAGAAGAGGAAAAATTAGTAAAGTTTACATAGAATCCGATACATAAGGATTACATCAAAAAGAAAAATCCTACAAATGGGTTGATCTATACTTGTAATCTAGAAAAGGAGAATTAGTGATAAATAAATCAATATTAGTGTGTAAAGGCTATTTGCAAGTTGAAGGAGTTTAATTTGATGATACCCGGGGGATAGGGAGCCGAGAGGGGGGAGTGGGGACGTCGCCGGAGCTGGGGGAAGCATGGCGAAGGCCGGGATGTTGAGGCAGAGGCAAAGTCCGGGAGGTCCAGGTCGGGAGCAGAGGTGGAGCCGAGAGGTAGAGCTGAGAGGCGGAGCCAGGAGGCGGAGGTCGGGGAGGGGATGAGATGGTCGGGAGGCAGAGGTTGGATAGTTGGGAGGCGGAGGTCGGAGAGGGGAGGAGAGGACCGGGAGGTGGAGGTTGGATGGACGGGAGGTGGTGGTCAGGGAGGGGAGGATAGGACTGGGATTCGGAGGTTAGGGAGGTAGGGTTGAAGTGGGGGGAGCATGATGGAGCCTGATACTTAGGGGTTGAATACCCACAGTTTTAATAAAACTGTGGGTATAGACAATTAAAAACTATCTATCCCTACGGTTCTTTAAACCACAGGGATAAACCCCATTTCTAGTAATGAAGGTATTTGGTTCTAGGCCACCAACTCCAACAGACTCCCACTTGGACTAGAACCAACTGCTAACAACATTTAACCCGCTAGCTCTCACATGATATCCATGCTTCTGTTGAGATAGGCCTTTAGTCATGGGGTCTACCACATTCTCTTCCGTGGACACTCTTCTCACAGTAACTTCACCCCTTTGATAGAAATCCCTCAAGAGTTGATACTTCTAGAGTATGTGATTTGTCTATTTATGTGACCTTGGTTCTTTCGCAAGAGCCACCACTGCAGTATTATCACAATACAACGTGATAGTATCTTTACTGCTAGGAACCACATCAAGCTCCTGGACAAAGTTTCAAATCCAGATGGCTTCCTTGGCTGCATCAGAAGATGTTATATATTCGGACTCTGCTGTAGAATCGGCAACAACGGGCTGCTTTGAACTCTTCCAACTCACATCTCCTCCATTGAGATAGAAAACATATCCAGATTGCGACTTCAGATCATTCTAATATGTCTGAAAACCAGCATCAGCATACCCTCTGATGACAAGCTCCTTGTCTCCTCCATACACCAGAAAAATATCCTTAGTTCTTCTCAGATACTTAAGAATAGTCTTAATAGTAGTCCAATGTTGTTCTCCTAGATCTGCTTGATATCTGCCTTCCATGCTCAGTGCATAGGAAACATCAAGCTTGGTACATAACATGTCATACATGATGGATCCTATAGTCAAAGCTTATGGGATATTACTCATTTTATCTTTATATTATTGTGTCTGGGGACACATTTTCTTATAAATATGTAAGCCATGCGACACTGGAACCAATCCCCTCTTGTATTGTTCCATACTAAATCTCTTTAGTATCTGGTCAATGTATGTACCCTGACTTAGTATAAGTATCCTCTTGGATCTATCATGAATGATCTTGATCCCTAGAATTTAGTCTGCTTCACCCAAGTCCTTCATGGAGAAACACTTGTTCAACCAGTCCTTAACTAACTATAAGACTAGTACATTGTTTCCAATAAGCAATATGTCGTCAAAATATACTACTAGGATAACAATCGCATTCCCATTAAACCATTTATAAACACATGGCTCACATTCAATCTTAATGAAACCAAATTCCTTTATGGATTCATCAAATCGAATATTCCATGACCTGGATGCTTTCTTTAATCCATAAATGGATTTCTATAACTTGAAAACCTGTTTGGCTTCACTTATTGTCACAAACCCTTCTGGTTGTGTCATATAGACATCTTCTTGAAGGTTCTCGTTAAGGAATATTGTTTTGACATCCATTTTCCAAATCTCATGGTCATGGTAAGCTGCTATGGCAAGTATGATTCTTATGGATTTAAACATGGAAACTGGTGAGAAGGTTTCATCGTAGTCAATTCCTTGACGCTGTCTGAATCCTTTAGCTACTAGCCTTGCTTTATAGGTGCTAACTTGACCTTCCATGTCCAGTTTTTCTCTTGAATACCCATTTGCATCCAACGGGATTTACATCAACTGGATCATCGACCAGAACCCAGACTTGGTTCTGATACATGGAATCCATCTCAGAATTCATAGCTTCTAGTCATCTTGAAGCTTCTGAGATTTTTACTGCTTCCTTATCGGAGAGAGGTTCGTCATTTTCTAACAGTAATGATTCATCATCCTCGGTGACTAGGAAACTAAATCTCTCTGGTTCCCTTACCTCTCTTGAGATCCTACGCAGTACTTGTGTTTCTGGAACCTCTTCCGTGGGGACCTGTGGAACTTATTCCTATACCAACTCCTGTGTATCTTAAGCATCAACTTCTTCGAAGTCAATCTTACTCCCACTATCCTTCTTGAGGATGTGATCCCTCTCAAGAAATACGGCTTGTCTGGTGACAATCACTTTCTTTTCTGAAGGGTTATATAGGTAATATCCTTTCATTTCCTTGGGATATCCTATAAAGATACACCTCATGCCCTGGGGTGCTATTTTGTTTCCTGATAAGGCCTTAACAAACGACTCGCATCCCCATACACGTGTGTGTGACAAAGTGGGTTTCCTTCCATTCCATAACTCGGATGGAATTCCATTTTCCTCCTTAGTTGGTACTTATTTTAATGTGTATGCTGCAGTTTGTAATGCATATCCGCAAAAGGATAATGGAAGATCATCATGACTAATCATCGAACTCACCATGTCCAACAAGGTGCGGTTCCTCCTTTCACTAACACCATTTTACTATGGTGTATAAGGAAGAGTGAGCTAAGATAGAATCCAAGACTCCCATAGAAGATCGATGAACTCTTGGTTCATATATTCTCTACCTCGATCTGATTGAAGTTTCTTTATCTTCTTACCAATTTGATTCTCTACTTCATTCTTGAATTCCTTAAATTTCTCTAAGGATTCTGACTTATACCTCATTAAGTAGACATAGAAATATATACTCAAATAATCAGTAAAAGTAATGAAGTAAGAATATCCACCTCTATCTTCTACTGGAAATGGTCCACACACATCTGTGTGCACCAATCCTAGAAGCTATGTGGCCCTTTCACCTTATCTATCGAAGGGTGGCTTGGTCAATTTTCCTTGTAAACAAGCGTGACATCTATCAAGTGGTTTTAGCTCAGTAGAGTCCAAATAACCATCTTGGCAAAGCTTTGTCAAGCACTTCTCATTTACATGACCAAGATGGTGATGCCACAACAGGGTGATGTATGAGTCATGTGAGTTTGTTTCTTTATCGATTTCCAACACTTGGTTTTCGTAATTTAATACATACAAACCATTATTTAAATGTGACATACCATAACATACATTGTTCTTATAAAAGAGAAAACCCTTATTTCCAATCTTGAAAATAAATCCATCTATATCCAAACAAGATACAGAAATTATGTTCTTGGTAATGCTAGGCACATAATAACAGTTATGTAAAACCAAAATCATCCCAGTTAGTAGTGAGAGTGGTAATCGCCAATAGCCAATGCAACCATCCTTGCGCCATTGGCAGCTCGAAGATCCACCTCCCCTTTGGTAATCTTTCTAAATCTACTTGTTTCCTGCATTTGAATACAAATTTGATCCCCACAAGATGTATCTAATACCCAATGAGTATAAATAGAAATATTACACTCGATAAATAATGCACCTTTAGCATCCCCACACTTCTAGGTGCAGTTACTCTTTTAGTGTCCTTACTTTCCACCTAAAAAACACACCTCCTCCCATTCCTTGCCCTGCCTATAGATCTTCCCCTTCTTGGAGGGATGGCGCTCGGGGGCTTCAGACTGTTTATAAGTCTTTAGCCCCTTTGCCTTGTCTTTCCTTTTCTTATTCACCATAAGGATTGTGGGTTTGTCATTCCCCATGTCCTTATCTACCTGGAAAATTAAGGTTAGAATTTCTGATAGACTCTTCTCATTGTTGCTCATGTTATAATTGACAATAAAGCTAGAGAAGGTATTGGGCAGTGATGATAGGATGAGATCTGTACGCAACTCATCCGGGAACTTAATCCCTAAGATGTCCAGGCATTCAATGTATCCAATAAGCTTGACTACATGAGGCTCAGGTAGCACAGACTCTCCAATATTAGTTTTAAACAAAGTGTTGGAGATCTCATATCTCTCCTGTATCGCCTTCTCTTGGTAGAGATCCTTAAGGTGAGACATCATGCTATACGCGTCCATGTTTTCATGTTGCTTCAAGAGCTCATTAGACATGGTCGATAGCATGAAACACTGGACATATGTGGCATCATCCATGTGTTTCATGTAGAAAGATAGTTCCTCATCACTGGCCTCCTTTCCAAGCACAACTGGAATAGGCTCTTCTCGCACATACAATTTCCTTTCGTGGTGAAGGATGATGCGTAAACGCCTCTACCACTCTTAGAAATTGGTGTCTGTGAGAAGGTTTTCTTTCTCAATTATGGTTCACAATGATATGTTTGAAGTCATTTTTCTTGTCATTTCTACAAATTAATATGAGCAAAGGTTTAGTACTTTATTATAAAACTGAGAAAAATTAATTAATTAATACTTATTAGTCTCCCACTATTTTATCAAAATAAAATAGCCCTCACCACTGACTTCATAATATTGTGTTTCCTGAATATTCTAGTGGAAAGGATCCATATTACCCTTCGCATTACCCCAACTAGGGATGGTTAAGAAACTTGAAGGGTTTTAGGTAGGCATTCCAAATTCCAACTGCATTAACTCGCAGCTCCTTGATCTGCTGAGTGGACTCCCCAATCCTGAAATCCTTTTATTTTGGATTTCCTCAACCTTTGCCTCTTGGTCACACTAAGTCCTATTGTGGCAGTCAACCCTTGATGTGAACCAAGTTAAGTCAACCCAAAACCTTGAATTATAATTCCCCGATAATTGAAATCACCCCAACTAGGGTTGGTCAAGCACTTTGAACTATGGTTCGATTATAACCAAGATTATAGAAGGCTATACTGACTTAATATTTCTTTGAGGGATTTTATCCTTATATGTAAATTTCCAATTTATTATCTTTGATTACATTCTTGTTAATATTAAGTGGGATATACTTAATTGATTAACCATGTCTAAGATAATATTTATGCATAAGCTGGTCTTATTTCAGTTCTATCTTGCATGCTTGTTTAATTCATTAATTGTGTGATCGTGACAACACACCCACAATAAATATAAACCATGAAACTGACAGAAATAAAATAAATGGTATGATCATGAGCTTTCCTATTGGTTAGTTTATCTAGCGGTTGATAAACTAACCCAAGAACTAGGGGAGAAAACACCTTGAACCTTTTAGGTTCGTTTTTACAGCTTTCCACCTATCCACCTTTGTATCTCATTGGATTGGTTTCACCTTAGCTCCTAACTTGAGTCACCTCCACTATCTTGGGAGCTCCATCCATTACATATGCATTTATCTCACACGCAGGTTAGGGGTAAAAAGGGGTTTTTACATAAAAAATCCTTGTGCGCACAGGCCCTACATATTAATGATGTAACACCCCAAGCTTCTACGGTACGTTTCCCTTCGAATAATGCGATAGCGTGTGTTGTACGCAACCTCGAGTTCTAACACACACCACAACTAATTAAACTAGCCGTTGTGAATAGTAATACCTACTTTTTGAAATCATATATATTTTATATTTCAAAATGGACTTCATTTTTAGATTCGGAATATCAAAATTAGCCTAGGGTGAAATTTTGGTACTTTTCGGATAACTTTTATATTTTGATGAATAGTGAAAATTACTAAATTTTAATTAAAAAACAACTTTTTTAATCAAAATAATTAATAGTGATAAATTGTGAATTTGAGTGTTTTTAAAGTATATTTAGAATATATTTTTACTATTTAATATAATGTTGGTCATTGGACATAATTTTACAATTAAACCAAACATAAACAAGTGTCAATCTTTTGATAGTTATTACCTCTTAAAAACACGCTTTTTGTTTTGACAGCGGGAATTAATTTTAAATTAATTTCTGCCACTTCTGTGTTTTGAATTTAGGAAAATGGATTCCATATTTGGAATCAGGATGTTCAAATTGTGTAAATAGGTAACTTTTATTTTTAGACATTTTGAATAGTTACTGTGGTAAATATTTTATTTACCATGGTTAAAGGGTAAATCCGGTAAATAAGGGTTAAAAAATAATATTATAATAATACAAAATTACCCTAAAACATGTCCTAACCTTATTGGTGGACACATACCCGACCATGGGAATCCTTGGGTCAATTTGGGGACCCCTTGGATCCACTTGTATGTGGTAGGGACACATTATATTAATAAAGTTAAAATAAAAATAAAAATGGCATAAGCTTACATCTTTTAGAAGAACAATTTTTACATAGGGTTATACATGTTGAATTTTCGATTATAAATATTCATTAGAAAGCTAAAAAGATTTCCTACATAATGATATTTTATTTATAATTTTTAGACATCAAATAATTTAAATTATTAATGACACAATAATGATGCAATGTTTACCTCATTAATAAATCATTTAAATAAATAAGATTATAATGATTAAAATATTATCTAAAACCTGTCCAATTCTTATTGGTTGATGTTATTTAGAATATTAGTCATCTTATCTTCGACCTCAATGATTTTTGGACCATTATAAACCGAATATAATTATATTATAAAGTAATACTTTCACTCTTTCCTAAAGAGCCCCTCCTCTCCCTTATAAAAGGAGACCACTTCTACTCATTCCTCACACCTCTCAAGCCACTTGGCTCGTCCAAACTCTTCCCAACTAAGCTCCCCACATCCCTCTCCTCCTCCTTGAAGCTTCCCCTTAGGCAGAAATCATTTCAACAAGTCCTTTGGTTCCAACCAAAGTGAGTTACCTAAATTAAAGGTAACGATTTCTCTTAAATTATTTTCATTTATTTTGCTTCTCCAACCCCAAAACTCTTTTTATTTCCTTTCTTTTGTAACAACACCAGTATCCTCAATATACTAGGATGTTGTTATAATAAGGATTAAAACTACACATACACACAACTCCATATAATGGATGATGAACATAATGTTTCTGTGGATGGCAAACTAACGCCTCACGAAACGATGATTGTTCAAATACATCTTACCGCCTCTCATGGTGGCCATTATGATGGCACTGTAATTAAATATGATGTTAATGATATATATTTTATATATAAGCTTCTGTAATTCCATTTTATTTCATACCATTATTCGTTTCATGTTGTATATACATACGATAATTTCATTTGAGGAAGTGCGGACTACCGCCCCCTTAAAATGATATGACTCGTTCATACCACACATGGAACGTATAAAGGATGGTGTTAATGAAATTAAGTAACATATATAAAATATTATATTATACTGGAATAGTAATATACCTATGTATCATTTGTATTCGATTCTTTTAAAATAAAAATTAAATGGAAGTAGCGTTCGTGCGTACGTACGGACTACCGTCTCCACGAACGCGATGAGATTCATTTTCCATCGTATCCATTCAAGTATAATTATCATTTGATGATTTAAAAATGATGTTTAAGGACTTGATACCATTCTGGATTTGAATAATATACAACTTATCCTTTACAAACATGTCTTACGTAACAAAACATACAAAAGCAAACAAGTAAGTTCACACCCGAAACAGCGATAATACTAAGATATTATTATCAAATCAATATTAAAAGATCATATATGATATCATATTAATGTATATGATTCTTGTATAATTTAGTAACAATTATTTCACTATTATACAGGAGGTTAACCTACCCCAACCAAGGAAAAGTACAAGGTAAGGGTTATTTCACAATCTCTTCATTATCCGAGGTTGTTTATACGTAATAATCTACTGGGATCTCTTTATCATCCACATCCATGTTTCTTAAAAATGTATTTCAAAACATTTTTACTATTTACAAGAATATGGGTTTAAGTCATTTATACCCTTGTTTGAATTTTTATAAGAGTTTTATAAAGGAATCTTTCCGTCGTTTTCAAAACAAGGTCCTTTTTAACCTTTTCGACAGAATTGAGGTAAGAATGTTTTTTTTAACTTATACGGCGGGTGCGGTTATTTTCCGCCGTTATAAAATCGTCGAAGCTTTCCATACAAGCTTATAAGAATATTTTCAAAGAAAATGTTTTATTTTATATGGATCTTAAATGATTTCAAAATAAAAGGAGATACTTCTTTAAAAATAATTTTGATTTCATCTATGTCAACATCCTTTGATGGATTTTAAGATTATTTGAAGTTGATTTATTATGATACAAAACTTCTATATTGTATTGAAGGTTTTGTGATATGTTTGACTGTGGATGTGCTATTTTTATACCATTCATAGTTTATGGTGAAATTATTGACATTTCGTATGCTAGTTTTAATACGAATGTTTATGTTATGTTTAAACCTTTTCATATGGGAATGCATTGGACTTAATAAGTGACGGGTGGAGCCCGCTATAGATCCTCGATGCATCGGTAGGTCTCATGAGACAAACTAGTGTCTTGGCACAAGGCCTTGACAAAATCTTATTTGTAGTCTTGGCACGAGGCCTTGGCTATGTGGTTATGATAGTCTGGCATTATGCATTCCAACATTATGAAAGTGGTTATTGATTTTTGCATGTGATTATTCGATTAGTAGAATATCCATGTGAATAATTAAATGGCATTATTTCATTTTATTTATGCCATACCATGTTGAAAGTTCATATTTAAAAGGATTTTGTTTTAGTTATACATTGCCTTAAATGTTTATTCTTTCCGCTATATTGTTATCCTTACTGGGCATTTGAGCTCACCCCCTTTTTATGTTTTATTTTTCCCAGGATGTGAAGAAGTAAGTTATGAATGACCTGCAGGGATTTTATGAGGGGATAATAGTGTGGTCTATTGAGACATTATGTTGTTGTAGTAGTTTTTCATTTTATAATGTAATGTAAAACTTATGAATATATCTGGCATTTTCCAAGGCTACTAAACCAATCGGTCTTTCGAGATTTGATCCTTCTTATGATCATGCCAATGTTATGTAATAATGCACCGACTCTGGGTAACTGGGGTCGGGGCGTTACAAATGAGCAGAAGGCCCGCAGGCCAACAAAATTAATTTAAATAAATTAATTAAAAGAAACCATTCACATATAAAGGTCTTGGTCTAGATCATGATCATCCATACATACAACAATATTTACGCATAAATAAAACTAGCATTCAATTCTTTGATCATTCTTATTTAAGATAAATCATGATTGAATCAATTAATTATCTTTAATTAATCAATCCTTTTATCTTAAACCCTTTTCTGAATTTCCTTAAGATTCTCATCCATCATAATTTTAAATAAATTAAAATTATCCTTGTACATAACTTATACCTTAGAGGAAACCCGGTGAATTCCTATTCATTACGCAGATGTTAAATTAAATACACATATATATAACACCTATCACGTGTTGTGCCACATCTTTACACATGCACTATGGTACACGTATCAAGGGTTTGTATAATATAATAATAAATTTTAATAAATTTGTGTAATTTGGGTGAGTACACGGCGTGTAGTTCTGAATACACGGCGTGTACTTTTCTTTACAATCCATCCGAAGTACATGCTTAGGGACATGGTGTGTAGATGTACTTCGGAAATTTTCAGAGTACATGGCGTGTTCAGTTGGACACATGCTGTGTAGTATCTGTGTTACACAGTTTCCAACCGGGCAAGCCGTGTACGGGGTACACGGTCCAATCCCAGCCCGAAGGGACTACACGTCGTGTTCAGTTGGACCACAAGGCGTGTATTCCAAAAACCGTGTGCCACCTATTCCTGGTCAACACACAGTGTCATAAATGACTTAGATAGGATCCAATACACAGCCTGATTTGGCAGACCAAACCAATGCATTGAATCTAGACTACATGGTGTGTACTTCTGAATACACGTCGTGTATTCTGGTGTTGTACGGCCAAGAACGTTTGGCACCTTCGGATGAGTTCCTCTATTTTATTTTAATCAAAATTAAAAGAAAAATTTGTTTCTGTAAGGTGAATGAGAAATAAGAGGGGAGGAACAGATCTCGAGATTCAGATTTTAAAGAACGATTAACTTGAATTGAAACAACTAAATTATTAAATGCATAAATCACCAATGAAAAACTAAATAATTATAATCAATGATATGACCCCTATGATGCCACTTGTAGGTTCTGGGCACAGCGGAAGCGCATTGGTGGGTCATCCCAACTTCAATTTTAGTGTTAACAATGATCAATCCGAGATCCGTCAAGATGTAAAATATCGGATCTTCGGAATAGAATGAAGACCAAAAAACAAAAGAGGGAGTCTCGGAACCATAGAGATAGGATCATAATATGTTGGTTATAATTAATTTAATTAATTGAAAAGAATTACCTTGATGGAATTCTTTCTTCATTGATGTCTCTGGTCATGATCTGATGTGATTTGTCATTGCGTAGTAGAATCCAAGTGTAGGATTCCTCTAGAGGTGATCCGCACGTGCTCTACGTATCTCTGGACGTCACCGAAGGGGTATCTGGGTGCTAGCGTGGAAGAACCTTTTCTTGCGATGTCCGCCTTCGATCGCCTTGATCCGGTGGTGGTGGATCTCTCTCGGTCTTGAGAGCGTTCTTGGAGGAAGGAGTTCTTTCAGCCTTGAGAGAACTCTACAGAATTGTTGTGCACAACGATTGGGAAAAAGTGTTGGGGTTGTGAAGATATTTATAATCGGGTTTTAGGTAATAGAGTTATGACAATAAATAAATGTGTTAAACATTTTATTTATTTCATTAAATCTTATTGAAAACCCCCTTGTCAAATGATTAATTCCTTGACATACGCCCATGCTGATTATAATAAATATCATTTAATAAAAAAATATTATTTCCTCAACATCCCGACTAAAAACTACATAGTGTGTACTTGTTTTTATTTCCATTATTTCCTCCACCACATTTATTAGACCTTGAATAATGGCTATTTATTTCTTAAATAAAAGGAACTGCATTACTCATTAATAAATATATATTATTTCGCCCACAATATATTCTCTCGAATAACTAGTGTCAAAATAAATGCGATCAGGCATCCTTAAATAATTATTAAACCACATTTGGGAATAATCTTTATTTAACTTGTTAAATTAATATTTAACTAAGATACATGGACACACTTAGTGAGTGATCCTCTAGGACTCTTTCTCATTGGCATTAGGCGGGCTTGCCTAAAGTCCAAGATTACTGTCTAGCAACGGGTCAAGGCACCCAAGAGAAAGAAGTTGACGCCGCATTGAAATGTCACCTCATACAAATGCTTACCGTGTAATATAATATCTTTGTCACGATATCTCGAATCAAGAGGGTTGCATGATAGTGCCATCAACCCATGTGCTCGATTATTCTTTCTTTGAATTTTCAGAATTAAACTCGCCCATACCTTACCATGTCCATGGATTTATTTAGGCTATATCAATTCCATCAAAGGTCCTGAGATATCTACTTCTGCTATGGAATAGAAGGGACAAATCCTTTCTCGCATTATCTATTAATGTAGTATTACTCATGACGCACCCAATGTATCCTACCTTGTTTCGAACAGTGTGTTGTCATAGTTTTCATCAATACATCTAAGTGTGTGAGTTGTAATACCCATTAATAATAATCTTAAATTCTAAGTACCAATGCACGCGTCTGCAGATAGGAACATCCAATGACACTGTGAAATGTGGATTTCCTACTGGCGGGTCTCGTTCTCATAATATCCTCCTGGATATTACCAAGGGAACACACCTTGAGAAGGTGCCTCAAAGTTTTATGAATCCTCACCCCTAATGTCCTGTATTATTTGTGTCCCTCAAATAACATCATCCGTCCATAGAACATATATTCAAGAACAGTGTTATGGCACTTCCGAGTTCTCATCATAGCAGGGATCCTCTATGACCCTTTAATGAAACAGCTATCCTTAGGACATTATAACATGCATTGTCACATAGAAGAAAAATCAATATGTGATAAGGTGTTTATTTAATGAATAAAGTTCAAAGTATTTGGTTCTAGGCCACCAACTCAAACATAAATAACTATCCTTATAATTTTCAAACATTTCCTAAATAAGTTCCAAACCCATGGATTATAAGGATTTGATCATATATTCTTTCATGATAAATCAATTGTTATTCCTCAAATTAAATCCCATATGTTTCCAAAATAAACTTAATCTTTACTTATAAAAATTTCCTACTAACCAAGACTTTACATAGTTCAATGGTAGGTGATACACCCTTGTCGCCCTTCATTTTTGAGTTTAAGTCTTGTAGCCTTTCTAGATGTGACAAGTTGTCACCCAGCCATTGAGTTTCTATATTTTTCTTTAAACATTAAAAAATAATTCCACTCTAAATAACACTTCATGTAATCCTAGAGGTTCAAATACGCTAACCCAATAAAGTGTATCCAAAAATAGAATTAATAACCTCAAAAGTTTTTAATACTTTAAACCCAAAAATGAGGTGTCTAAGACTTTGAACTTATGATCATTCTCAATCTTATATACCTATAATGGTATCCATAACTCTTAAGATAACCTCACATGAAAACATAAAAATATCTAAAGTTATATAAATCTACCTTTGACACCAACTATAACAATCCAAAACCCACACTCCCAAATTTAGTGTTGAAATTGTAAACTTTAAATTTTAGGATTTGATGTCGATGATTGTGACTAAATTTTTTCCATCCAAACCTTACAACATAAAAAGGAAAAATTGGATCAATTATATGCTTGAGTAGCTTTTAGGTTTATATTTTTAGGTAATTAGGACTTAAAGTGCCTAGTTGTGATGATTGTATCACTAAGAGGGGGGATGAATCAGTGATACTTTTTCTTTTATGTTTACTTGAAACAGCCTTCGCCTCTTGTTAAATATTCAATTCACTCCTAAAACCAATTCAAACAAACATCCAAAGTAACATAATTATTTACAAGTTTCACTATTCAATAAGAATATCTATATCCTTGGTATGGTTTAGAAGTAATCCACTAGAAATAAATCCTTAGATTACAATGAGTAGGATATATCTTTACACCCATGCACCACTATGTAAAAAAATCCAATAGTGTGTGTTCACCCTCTTAGCACAAATAGGGTAATATAATGTTTTTTGTAACAACACATGTTACCTGTTCTTATTTTCAATTCCAAAAATGTATTCAATTGAAAACACTTCTTCAATTTCTTACCCAGAATATGGTGAGAACTTCTTAAACTTTGTTATGAAAAATACAGTCCAATTTTCACCAGTCCGATTTTATCAGTCATATTCATCTGAGTACAATTCTCCCTGATATGATTCATCTTATTATGATACTTCTCAGTATGATTATCCCCAATAATAGAAATATGAATTTGACAGAATATAGTAGAGATTAATCAGTACCACTTCAATTATCCATCTTCTTCAGTCTGCAAATCCCAGTATGAAAATCCCAATCCAATTAATCTAGCCTGATATGGTAATCATCCTAATACAATTGACAGGATGAATATGATAATCATTTGAGTATGATAAGTATTGAGTACAATGATCATCTGAATACAATGTTGTGATCTTGTCTCTTCCCTTTCACTTCTCTGCCAAAAAAAATCAACAAAAAACAAAATGGACCCTTCTTTCACTCACTTCAACTCAGAGCTTCTCTCTAATGAATAGCACCTCAGTCATTAGAAAAGTACAATGTACTTTTCACCTTTTATAGTTAACCCTTTAGTGTCTTTGGCGGGAATCCCAAAATTTTCTCGCTCAATCCAATTCACCTTAATCACAATTTCTCCTAAAATCTTGGATGAATTTTGACTTCATCAATGCTTCTCAATTATTCTTCAATATTCTACACTCTTCACTTCTTATTCATAACTTTATCCTAATTTCAATTCATGAGTCTTATTTTCAAAATTTGATTTCTTCAAAAAAAATTATATATCAATTGAATATAAAAGAATGAATACATAGATATCACTTTTGAATATTGAATACAATCCTTATTTTGAATTTAGAGATCTCCCTTGATAGTTCATTCAGAAATATCCACTTTCAAACCACTTTTACTTCTTCACTTATTTTCTTGAATCAGTTGGAAATATAAAACAATTCAACTCTAATATAAAGGCTCTTGGTCCAATTGAAATACACATCATCTGCTTCATTTCATTACTTTTTCTCTTAACCCATTTAAGATACAAAACTTTTTATTCTCCTATTATCTTGACCCACTTGAAGAATACATTTGAAAACAAATCAGAGTTCATTTATCTCTTTCTCCAGTAACTCAATTAACCACCCATCTAATCTTGAGTATGATTGTCCAAAGTATGATCATTCTGAGTACAATTGGCCTGGATCTGATCATTTCTGGGTACAATTAATCTAAATATTATTATATTTGGTACGATATTTTTCTTATTGAACCTGAGTATGATTATCCTAGGTATGAAAGTTTTCTTATACATACGATGGATGGTCAGATGATACAGTGACTGAATCCAATTTTCATGAGTACGATCTTCATCACCTTCTTTCTTTCCACCTGATTATTCTAAAAATAATCAGAAACATCTTTATCTTCTCTTCAACATGGATATGATAAATTTAGGAATGGTTTGGAATACCACTTTTCCCTTTTATACCATAAATATTTAATCATAAGTTCTTCAATCAACTTATGATTTATGTGAAATAAAATCAGCAAAGCATTGTCACATTTTATTTTATTGTAGTCATGTAGACTCTGATACATCATCAAAACAATATCTTCTTTCAAATCAAATTAAGAGTGAATCTGATGAAAAAAAAATCCTTATTATTATATTCTCTCATACCGAACTCAGGGTGAGTCCGATCAAAACCATTTCTTATTCTCGTTAAGATGGAAAAAGTGAGTCCTGTTTTTCAGGAAACATGGGTCTGATTCTTTTGAAAACACAAGTCCAATTATTTTTAAAATACGAGTCTAGTTCTTTTTAAAACAATCACCAGATACAAAGTGAGGTGATTTTATTTCTTAAAAAACTTTCCTTGACAACAAAAGAAAATATTTGAAAACAAACACCTTCATCTTCAGCTTGGTACTAACAATCTCTCCCTTTGTATTTTGTTATCACCCAAGTTTCATAAATCACTGAACTTTGTATCTTCAAGAAATGGATTACTTATCAATAATTCTAATCCTACATGAGCTAACTCATTGTAGGAAAAAACAATCATTGATAGTTTAACCATGCTATCCAAAAGTAGTTATTATGACTACCTTTTTCTTTTTCCTTTATCATCTCTTCTTCAACATCATATTTTATTCATCCTTCCTAGAATACAAAAAAAATTCATTTCATACAACCAATCCAGTAAATAGTTAGAATAGTTCACTCTCAAAAAAATCTTAATTAATATCTTACCCACAACTCCCCATTTTTACATACATCAAATGGATTGATTTATGAAACAATTCATACTCCCTCTTGACAACACTATCCAAAGGTAAGATGAGAGAGGGTACAAAAACACATACATCAACCTTAAAGAGAAATAGGTTGGACACCCATGTTCAACCTCAATTTATAAAATTATTCCTTCGATAAATGTTTTTGTGAATATGTTAGTAACTTGTTCCGATGTTGGAGCATATTACTGATTCAATTCATTATTCTCCACATGATCTTTGATGAAATGATATTTGATATCAATATGTTTTGAATGATAATGTTGAACAGTATTACTAGTGAGATTGACTATTCTTTGATTGTCACAACCAAAGAGTAAGGGTAACTTCACTTCAACAAGTAAATCTTCCAATTGAGTTTTCATCCACATAAGTTTATTAGTGACTTGAGTGATAGAAACATACCCAGATTCATCTATATTGAGAGTTACTGAATTTTGTTTCTCTGAATTCCAACTAACACAATTCTTTCCTAGAAAAAATACTCCACTAGATGTGGATCTTTTATCATCAACATTTCCTACCTAATCAGTATCTGAATACCCAAACAATTCAATACTATCTGAGCCACCATACCCAATTCCAAATTCTATTATGCCTTTGATGTATTTGAGAATTATTTTTCTAGTAAGTAAATGTGATTCTTTTGGAGCACTCTAAAATATTTCACATAAGGTAACAACATAAAAAATGTTTTATTTTGAGGCATTCAAATACAAAAAACTTCCAATCAACTTTTGAAATTCTTTCTAATCAACTTATTTTCCAACTACATCTTTAGAAAACTTTGTTCCCACTGATATTGGTGTGGAAATAGGTTTTGAGTTTTCTATTCCAAACCTATTAATATGTTTCTTATCATAATTTTCTTGAGAAAAAATGTATTTATTTATTTTTATGTATTTATAAACCAAGAAAGTATTTCATTCCCCCAGCATGGACATTTCAAACACCTTCTTCATTTATTCATCAAATCTTTCACTGATTCTTTCATAATTCCCTAGAAAGAAAATATCATTAAAATAAAAAATTACAATGAGGGAATACTCTTGATTCTAACTGATGTAAAGATTAATATCCACTCTTAATTTCTTAGAATTCATCTCCCTTAAGCATGTATCTAATTTGGAATACCATGACCTCAAAGCTTGTTTTAGGCCATACAAATCCTTTTTTAATATTGACACATAAATTTCATATTTTCCAACAACAAATCCAAAAGGTTGTTTAATGTAAAATTCCTCATCAAGATCTTTTTTTAAGAATGTTGATTTAACATCCATTTGAAAGATCTTATAGACTTATTGTGCAGCAATAACAAGAAATATTATGATTGTTTCATTTCTTTCTACCAGAGAAAAGGTTTCATCAAAATCAATACCCATAATTTGTGAATACCCTTTGTAAACCAATCTTTCTTTGTTTATTATCACTTCACCTTATTAATTTATCTTGTTTTGGAAAACCCACTTTTTACCAATGATGTTTTTGTTTTCTAGCTTGGTTATGAGTTCCCATGTATCATTCTTTTCAATTTGATCCAACTCTTCATTCATGGCCCAAACTCATTCTGGATGATCAAAATCTTCTTTCACATTATTCAGATCTATTTTTGAATACAAAGAAGTATGTGTAATAGCATTTATTATTCTTCATGTTTTAACCTCCTGATGTTGATTCCCAATTATATTCTAAGCTTCCAATTGCTTCCTTATCCTTGGGTGATATTTTTGAATATCTTTCTCATCACTTGAAATAGATGAGTCTGATTATTCTTCTTGATTAGGAATACAATTGTATGTATCCTTATCATAATTGTTTTCTTCAACTTGCTCGACTTCTTTTTCTGACTGTGCATGTTTGTATTTGTCACCTCTTTCAATTACATTCACATAAATAGAAACAACAATTATTTTTTTCTTCTTATTGAAGCATCTATATCCTCTTTAATCTAGAGCACATCCAAGAAATATTCCATCTTCACCTTTTTATTCAAAATTTCTATAGTTTACACCTTTATTCTTTATAATGCATGGACTCTCAAAAATTCTTAAGTGTTTCAAACTCATAGTTTTTTCATAAAACAATTCATATAGATTCATATATGATTGAGGCCTGTAGAAACAACAGTTTTGGATATAAACATCATTACTCATGGATTTCCTCCAAAAGTAATGAGAAAGACCATGTTCAAGTAACATAGTTCTTCCCATTTCCACCAAGCTTCTATTATTTCTTTCAGTAAACCCATTTTATTGAGGATTGTATGGGGAACTATACTCATACTGAATTCTATGATTCTCAAAATAATTTTTGAATTCTTCACTTCTGTATTCACCACCATTGTATGTTCTCAACTTCTTCACTGAATACTCACATTCTTTCTCAGCCTTTCTTTTGAAACTTTTTAACATTTTCAAAGAATATGATTTGTGTTTCATATATATAACACAAGTAATTTGATTGAAATAATCAATTAAAGTGATGAATTACTTATCTCTATTTGTTTATTGTTTTCTTATTGGCCCACAAATGTCAGAATGAATCAGCTCTAGGGGTTTTCTTAAAAAAATATCAACTTTCTTATAGACATCATTTATAATCTTTCCTTTCTGAAAAATAGTGAAACACCAATATATTCTTCTTGGAAAATCATGAATGTCTCAAACACTATCTCTTTTAGATAATTTTCTAGTGCTTATTTGACACATGTGTCCTAGCCTTTTATGCCACAATTGATTCTCTTCCACCATACTCATGTAATAAGAGTTTTTTATTTCACCAATCTGAAACAAGTTTCCTTTTGTACTTTGGCCACTTGTAACAATCTTTCCATATTTTCCACTTTTCAAAAAAACCCATATTTTATAATGATAACTTTGTTACACTCATCACACAATTGTGAAACACTTAGAAAATTGTGTTTCAACCCATCAACATACAATATTTCTCGTGGATTTCATATTCTCTTTCCTAATGATGGCTGATTCAAAACCTTTTATTTTCAAGGATTCGTCATTTACAAATTTTATTGTTCCTTATTTAAAGTCTTTCACATTATTCAATAATTTAAAATCTCCTATAATATGAGAAGAACACCGACTATCAAGAATCCAAGGTTATTTTCCTTTTGTTTCTTTCAATGTAGTTTCAAAAATAATAGATTTTTCTCTTTTCTTTTATTTCTTCTATCCTAACTTGTGATAATTGTCAAGAAACATTTTTTGTGTCAGTAACAATACAAGAAATCCTTTTGCAAGGTGTCTAGGTTGTTCACATCTTTTTCAATTTTTTTCCAAGGGATGGAACCTATTTTCAATCTTCACTCTGATCTTTTTAGGTTTCTTCAAAACAATTATTTCAGAATTATTTATTTTAGAAGATTGAATCCCCCTCAGCCTTTGCCTTCCATAACCTATGGGATAATAGAAATGTTGTTGGTTAAACCAACACATATTTTCAGTATGTCTGAATCCACCAAAGTACCATTAATAGCCATAGAAATAGTATTTTCCTATGAAACTTCCATATTGATTGGAATTGTGAATAAGTTTCTCAGCTACCTATTTATATTTATTTTATAAGACACAAACCTTTATATTCTTAATAAGAGTCTTCCATTACTTTTCTGCATTATCAGAACCATAATTATTTGAAATTTTTCTAGATTCAGATTATTTCAACACTTTTTTAGACTCAGGGTTCTTTGATACTTCTGAATTCAAAACTTTTTTTGTCATCACCACATACATAATTTTCCCAACTTTATTTTTTTCAGAAACAATTCCATCATTATTTTCTACCATTTAAGGTATCTTTTTTATCCTTCTAAGGTTTCTCCTTTCGATAACTTTCACCAACTTCTGAAATAGAGTTTTAAAAACTTTTATTTCTTTATTCATCTTTGGAAAGTTTTTTTTGGGAAAGTACCAACTCTTCTTATTTTGCCTTCAACTTAACCTCTAGATACTCACTAGGATTATTTTCTTCTTCAAAAATTCAAAAATATATTTTCTCAGCTTTACTTTCTTATCATCAAAAAATTATTGATTTCTTATTGAAGAGAATTCATCTTCCAACATTTTTTTTTCTTTGCAAGACTTATAATCTTTATTAGGAATTCTTTCAATTATTATTTAAAATGTATTTCAAGTTGAGTTTCTTCTTCTTTAGAACTACTTCTTCTAAATTATTTATTATTCATTATTTCAATTAAAGTATTTTCAATACCACACTCAACTAATTTTTCAAATTCAATATCACTTCCATCTTATTCTTCATCTTTAGATAAGAAATTTATTTTTTTTATTTGAAGAATTTTCTTTCTTTCCCTTGGAATTAAATTTTCCTTTGTCTCCATGTTTCTTCCATGATCTTATTAGATTTATTCCTTCTTCAAAACTATCCTATTATTTGTTTCTTTGAGGATAATTAGCTACAAAATGACTAACGCCTTCACATTCAAAACATTTCAAGGAAAGTTTCCCTTTGTATTTTCTAGTACCTCTTTTCATATTTTTAGAAAACAAGGATAAAATATCATCAAGATTTTTACATAACTTGTTTCTAGAGTCGGATAGACCAGGTTCATCTTCAATAAGAATATTATTTTACATTTCTCTCTTAGAAGCCATGAAATAAATTTCTCTAACAATTTTTGTTTTTATATTTATATCTTTGTCCCTTATCATTTCATAAGTGATGAGAGTGCTATAAAAATAATAAAGAGATAATGTTTTAGGATATCTATCTTATAATAAAGAAACATTTACATCAAACTTTTTAGGAAGAATTATCAATATATTTTCAACAACTGTAAAATCATCTAACTTTTCACCCAGACATCAGATAGTACTTACAATATCATTTACCCTGGTAAAAAGTTCCCCAACAGATTAATACTCACCCATCTTTAAGTTTTCATACATTAATCTCCAGATTTTAAGTTTTTCCTTCTTAACTTTTTTATTGCCTTCATATATTTTTTTCAATTTTTCCCATATACCTTTGGTTGTGGAAACACCTTTCACCCTTAGGAATTCACTTTAAGAAAGTGATGATAATATTTCATTCTTGTACCTTTCATAATTCTATATATTCTTCTTATCAGAAAATGTTAGAGGTTCTTTAAAATCATTTTGAGTAAACCCATCTGTTTCAGATTCAAGAAAATCATATCTAATAGAAATAAGATAAGGAAAAATTATATCTTTCCATATATGATAATTATTTCCATTGAAAACTGAAATATCTTTATTGTTCACAAAATTAAAATTATCCATCATCTTCTCTTAAAAATTTCAGCAAAGAATAAGTAAAGGGGAACCAACCCTTTAATACCACTTGAAAGTGCCTATTCAGGATGATTGTATTACTAAGAAGGGTAGGGGAGAATCAGTGATACTTTTTCTTTAATGTTTTATTGAAATATCCTTTGAATCTTATTAAAGATTTAATTCTCTATTGAAAACAATTCAACCACATATACAAAGAAACACAAGTATTTACAAGGTTCATTATTCAATAAGAATAGTTATATACTTAGTATAGTTTGGAATTAATCAAATACCACACAATAAATTATAAATAAATCCTTGGATTACAATAAGTAGGATATACCATTACACTCATGTATCACTATATAAATAGTTTCAATAGTGTGTGTGCACCCTCTTATCATAAATAGGGTTATATAAAGTTTTTGTAAAAATTCATGTTACTTATGATTGTTTTCAATTCCACAAATATATTCAATTGAAAAAACTTCTTCAATTTCTTACCCAGAATATTGTAAGAACTTCTTGGTGTTTTTTATGAAAAACTCAGTCTTATTTTCACCAGTCTAATTTTCTCAATCTTATTCCTCCGAGTATGATCCTCCCTAATATGATTCTTCTTGGTATGATGATTCTCAGTATGATTCTACCCAATAAAAAAATATGACTTTGACATAATACATTAGAGATGAATCTGCACCACTTCAATTCTCCAACTTTCTCAATCCAAAAATCCTAGTACGGAAATAGAAATCTGATTAATCCAGCACGATATGATAATCAGCCGAATAGGATTAACAAGCCAAATTCAGTAATTAGTTGAGTATGATAAATAATGAGTATGATTATTAGTGGAATACAACGTTGCAATCTTGTCTCTTCTCTTTCACTTCTCTACCAAAACTTTTTCAAAAAAACAAAACAGACCCTTCTTTCTCTCCCTTCAACTTGGAGTTTCTCTTTCATGAACAGTACATAATTCATTAGAAAGGTATAATATATTTTTTCCCTTTTATATCTGACCCTTGAGTGGCTTTGTCGAGAATCCCAAAATTTTCTTGCTTTACCAAATTCACCCTAATCTCAATTTCTCCTAAAATCTTGGATAAATTTTGACTTGATCAATGCTTCTTGATTTTTCTCGAATCTTCTACACTCTTCACTTATTCTTCAGACTTTTTTCTAAATTTTCAGCCTGATTTAAATTCATGAATTTGATTTTATAGATCTTATTTCTTCAAAACAATGCTCTGTATCAATTGAATATAAATGTATGAAGAAATGGATATCACTTATGAATGATGAATACAATCATTCTTTTGAATGTCAATATCCCACATGATAGTTCATTCAAAAATATCCACTTTCAAATCACTTTTATTTTTTCACTTCTTTTCTTGACCTGGTTGAAAATATAAAACAATTCAACTCTAATACAAATGCTCTTGACTCAATTAAAATACACATCATATCCTTTATTTATTCACTTTTTCTCTTGAACTAGTTGATATACAAAACTTATTCTTATTATATTCTCTTGACCCAATTGAAGAAGAGATTTGAAAAAAAAATCGGAGTACATTTATCTCTTTCTTTGGTAATTCAATTAACCACCCATCTCATCTTGTGTATGATTGTCCAGAGTATGATCTTTCTTAGTACAATTGGCATGGATATAATAATTTCTAGGTATGATCATTCTAAATATGATTATATTGGGTATGATCTGTTTCTTCCTAAGCCTAAGTACTATTATCTTGGGTATGAAAGTTTTTGTATGCATATGATGGATGATCGGATGCTACAGTTCCTAAATCTGTTTTTCATGAGTATGATCTTCAACACCTTCTTTCTTTCCACTTGATTATTCTGAAAACAATTTCTAACATCTCAATCTTCTCTTCCATCCAGATACGATAAATTTGGTTACATTTTGGAATACCTCTATTACCTTTTATTCCATTAATATTTCATCATAATTTCTTCAATAAACTTATGATTTATGTGAAATAAAAATAATAAAATCATGGTTACATTTTATTTTATCGTAGTCATGCAGACTCTGATACTTCATCAAAAAACTCTCTTCTTTCAAATCAAATATCGAGTGAACCTGATGAAAAAAATTCCTCTTTATGATCTTCTCCCATACCAAAAATAGGGTGAGTCTAATAACAACCATTTCTTATTATTATTATGATAGATAAAGTGAGTCAAATTTTTTAGAAAACAAGAGTCCAATTCTTTTGAAAACACGAGTATAATTCTTTTGAAAACACAAGACTGGTTATTTTTAAAATAATCACTAAATAAAAAGTGAGGTTATTTTATTTCTTTAAAAACATTCCTTGAAAAAAAATATTTGAAAACAAACATCTTTATATTAAACTTGGTCCTAACAAGGACAAACTCCTACATAAACAATTCACGTGATTTTAAATTGATCATTTCTCCCACTTAACCCATATTTTCTTTTTCACATTAAGATATCATAATCTTCCATATGAAATCCCTTCTAGACATAAATCATTAAACCTCATTCTTTATAACTTGGGGGAAAGGAAACATAATAAGGGTGAGATAAAATGATCGGTAAGGGAAAACTAAATAATTAACAAATGAATGTCATCAATGATCATAAGAAGAAATTAAGGGTATGGTGACATGATCAAAGTGCATGAGTATAACATAAGAATATTCATACCCATAAATACCCCGATCATCAAACATTAAAACATGGAATAAGGATTCAAAAAAATATTCATAATAATAAACAAGCTTATTCCATGTGATATCAATCCTGATAAAAAGAAACATCATAAACCCATATCAATCATAGATAAAACATTTTGGTATCTTAGAACATCATCTTCATATAACACTTATATATCCCTTATATAACCCTTATAATAAGAATAACCATTTGTATGAATTTTAATATAATTCTCTATAAAACATAATAATTACCCAATTAATTGAAGCACTATCTCTAAACACTTGTCATATAAGTTATAACGGTCTCACCCAGTGCTATCTGGGATCACCCATCATATATAATGTTCAATAACCATAACATGAATAATGTATATATAGATTTCATCATAAAACTCATTAAAACAATAATTATTCCTTTTATAAATTGATTAACCCATGTAAATTAGATGGGATTCATGTAAACCTATTTGAATCATGATTAACCTATAGAAAATAAATGGGTACCATGATAATCTCTTTGAGACATGATTAACCTATGGAAAATAAATGGGTTCAATAACAATCGTTTTGAAACCATCATAATCCATATAGAGAAATAATGAGTAAGTAATCAACAAAAAATATCCCCAGTAGAGGTTAAGTAACAACAAGGTTTTTTCATGTTGAATAATGGAAATACCATTAAAATATCATTAAAAATATATTTATGAAAATACCTTTTAATTTTTAAAATCACTTTTTAAAACATAAAACATTTTTAAAATCTTTTTCTTTGAAAATAATCCTGAAAGATTATAAATGAATGTTTTAAAAATAATTTTAAAATATTTCTTGTGTAAAATAACCTTTTTGATTTGAAAATAAAATTGTAAAACATTTTTAAGAACATTTTTTTAGGAAATGTTTTTTTGGGAGAAAACATATTTCCAACCAAAGAGATAAATGATATGAGATTTTATTAAAAATTATCTTAATTATTTTAAGTAACAAAGAGTTGAAAAATGGTACAATTAATTGAAAATATAATTAATAACTAGATTATGTGAAATGGAATTGGTTTATTAGACAATTATCAATTAATTCCCTTTAATGGAAATATAATTATAAACAATCTTAATAAATGATGAGATTTTAACATACGACTCTTACCACTTTTCTAATCTTTGAAGAATAATCCCCGTGAAAGAATATGATTAAATTAAGATTATATTATTATGAAAATAAGTATATTAATGATATAACATGTCAAAATGAAATTATATACATCTCATAAAAGAATATAGGTGTATAACATAACTTTCATCTCAAAGAAGGAAAATTGAGACAAAAAGTCTCTCACCAATTTGGTAACTTTGAAATTGTAAACCCCATGAAATAGAGATATTAAAATGAATATGTGAATCTAAATAAATTTAATTATAATATTAATATAATATATTCATGGGTATTATATACACCATCCCACAAAAATAAGTGGTGAATATGGCATATATCTCACAGAAATAAAAGTGAGACGAGAAAAAACCCTTACCTCAAGTTCGATACATCATTCTTTTTCTTTATATTATTGAATAATAAACTTATGTTAATTATTTACTTTTATGAGAACCTTTTTCAATTTTATTATTAATTTCATTTAAATTATTAATAAGTTATATATAATTACTTAATCAATTAAGTTTTATTCGGATGTTTTGACCATATTCGGCTTATGTGTTAGAAATGACTTTGGTAGGTTGACTATGGTCAAAGAGGTAATTATTTAAACATATCCAGAATAATAATCATGAAATAATTATCATATTTATATATAAATTATAATTTTAAAAATAATTAAGAAATATGGTTATGAAAAATGAATTAGCGTTACGATTATAAATACGGTAGGTTATACGTACGCATGAGTAACATTTCCATTTTTCAATGATCATTATAAAAAGAAGGTAAGTAAAATTTATATTTATAGAATAATCATAATATCATAAATACCATATTATTTAATTATATATACTTATATATCATTATTGTGATGCAGCGGTGAAAAAATGAATCATATCGCTTCGAGGAGATGGTAGTCCACACATCCACGAACGACGTTATCATTTTTTTCAATGAGTGAAAGAGTAAAAATAAAATGATATATTATATTTCAATAATTATAAATATTTCATAAATATCATAATTATTTCATTTATATAAAAAATATTCATTATCTTAACCCTTATTACCTTCCATTTAATGTGTTAGTGAAAACAAATCACATCACTTCGTGAGGCGGTAGTCTATCATACACATGAGTGACATTATCGTATCCCCTATGTTATGTAATATAAAAGGTTATATGTGATATAATTACTACATAGGTATAATTATGTTATTAATATCATATATAAACTTTATATCCATCATCATACCCAACCGTGAGAGGTGGTAATAGAAAAATGAATGACATCATTTCGTAAGGTGCTTTTCCTCTGTACAGATGAATGATGATTTCTTAACCCATTTGATGGAAGTGTGTGTGGTTATAGGTTATAACCTTAACATAACAACATATCAGTATATGTAAGATAATTATTTTATTATATCATCATGGTATAAAAATAATTTAAGGATATGGAGAAATAAGTAAAATAAAGACGCTTGTTCAAGAATATTGCCTCTTCTTCAGGTATCTTCTTCAGGTTTGAACTAAATCCATAAAAGGTTGGTTTTATACCCCAAATAAGGATTATAGGATGATTATATGGGATTTTTAATGTAAATACCTGATCTTGAAGTACATTTACATTACATTACTTTTGCGTAATACTTCATACATGACACAAATAGATGCTGAAAGACCGTATTAGTTTAGTGTCTTTGGAAACTTGGAATATAATCTTCTAACTTGGTGAAAGATCTTCAAAATATCCCATAAATATCTTCCCATTTTTTTCCTACCTAAAACATTTCTTTATATCCTGAGGAAAATAAAACATAAAATGGGTGAGATCAAATTATCATTAAGGGTAAACCTTGAGAACGTAAAACAAACCATAAACATAAGAATGTAAAAACATGAACATAAAGTTTAAATATCAAAATCATGGGTCATGAAATAAATCTTGGTAGTTTATAAGTCATATATAATAAAGGAACATTAACCATAAAATATCATTGGCATAAAAAATGGTATTGTGTAAAATAAATAATCACATAATATGATTTCATTAGTAGTCAAGGCATTTCTATCAAGACCATCATAGTGGAAAAAGTCTATTACTGAATCGGGTTTACTTGTCGTTTCAACCTTATATTACTGAACCAGATTTACTGTACATTCTAGACAGGTCTATATCATGAGATATAAATCTTTAACCGATGAATTATAGGGAGATATAGGCCCCACCCATCTCATAATGAAATTATTCTTACATGTTTCACAAAAACATAAATCATTCATCACAGCATAACCCAAGAAATAAAATTGGATTCTTAAACATAATTATATCATTACATAATCAACATAAAACATCATTCCATCATTAACACAATAAAATCATATTAATAACAGGGATAGAAACATAACCCTATTTAAATAGTGTCATCTTATATGGAAAATAATTTTGATAAAACACTTGAACATAATTCTTGAATAAAATATTCTTTCTTCTTCAAAAACATTTTCTTTTCTCAAAATGACATGATATTTTAAAATAAAATAATTTAGTTGAATATAAACTTGAAAACTTGTAAAAGAGGATTCATGGAAATAATGCATTATAAATATGTAAAAATCCATCCATGTTTTATAAGTTTAAAAAAACATTATCCGCATACTTTTTCCAGAAAAAGTCAAAAAGTACCTTGTATGGAAAATGAAATAAAGATTCCTTCCATACCATGTAGTAAAAGTAAAAAATGAGTAAAAATGAATTTAAACATACATAGAATAATAGTGAAACTTTTATGAAAACATTTTTAAAAAACATGGACATGGATGATAAATATACCCTTAGTAAATACTTACGTATAAATAATCTCGGATAAAAATGAGATTTCAAAATTATCCCTTACCTTAGGTCTGATTTCTTCCATATGTGTTCAAAAATCCTGTATAGTGGGTTTAAAAATATTATTAACTTTTAACAGAACCATAATAATATTTATTATATCATATATTATTTACTTATTACTTTATATTACCCTTTCATTTGTTAATCCCATGTTAAATCAACATTTTGGGTAATAATTGTTTTATTTATCGTACGTGTTTTGACTTGTTAATCTTGGTATTATTAATTAGATTGTGATTTAATTACTTCTAGAATGTAAAACATGATTTATATATCATATGTATTCTGTATATAAATATATATATATAATAGATAGATAAATGGAATGGAATACACCGTTCATGGAGATGGTAGGTCGTATGTACGCATGAACGCTGTTTCAGTTTCCTTATTGAATTGGATGGAAGTAAGTAAATGACAAATATATATATATATATATATATATCCAGTATCATTATTATTTCATATATTTTATGATTATTTATTATATATACTTTATAATCATTCTTTAATGGTTAATGTGGAGAATGAATCTCAACGCGTCATGGAGACATAGGTCGTACATACGCACGAGCGACAATATCATTCCCATAATTATTGAATGGTATTGATTTGAATATTTTACTCTATTTAAGAATAAATATAATTTTATAATAATCATATAGAGTTATTACATACATTTTTACACTCATACAAGTAAGGTGGTGGTGAAAATAGATTACAACACAACGTGGAGACGGTAAGTCGTACGTACGCACACATTGTGATTTCATCTTTATTAGGATGGATAGAAAGTTGAATGTGGTTGTTTAATAATTATAATAACATATAATTATATAATTTATACAGGATTTATTATTCTATAATGAAAAAACTCATGAAGTAGAAGTATAAGTAGAAATAAATATGAATCAATCGGTAGAGGAGATTAGCTCTTCTTTGAAGTGCTCTCTTTAGAGCTCCTCTTAATGGAACTAGAGTTGGTATCTTGAGAATACCATCACCTATAGAATATAAATAGGTAATTTTAGAAGATAAATGGGTAGGTTATGGATGAACTTGAAGGATTAATGAGTTGTGGAGAAATGAGGGAGGAGGTTCCCTTTTATAATTGAGGTGAGAGGCACTTTTGGAAACCTCAAAAATATTAATTTATAATAAAATATAACTCTACTTAAAAACCTCAAAAATTTCCTAATTTATAATTTGATATGATATAGGGTTGTAATATCATCAAACAATAAAATTTAGATAAGTTTTGATGTCAAATTAAACATTATTATTTAATTAAAAGTTAGTTATTCTATTAAATTTAAATTAAGATAACAAATGTTATTAAATGGTGTAATATTTACTTATTTGATTTAAATTATACCATAAATTAATAATTTAGAACCTTTTATACAATATAATAATTATTATATATTTTTAAAATTGTTTTATGATTTTTAAATATTTTATAAATCATTATTTTAACAAAATATCAATTGTGTCAATTTTGATACTAATCATTTCATGGATTTTTAGAAATATCAAGATAAGGTGTTATCCTCAAACAAAATATTTTATTATATCTCTAATGGGTAAATATTGTCTTTAAAATTCATTGGAAAATTTAATTAGCTTAAATTATATTTATTTTAATATTTTTAATAACATTTATTTGATATCTCAATTATTAAAATAATTACTTCAATGATTTTGGATAATTATTTAATATGCTTATTTTTGAGTAAAAATTAAAAAAAATATTATAATGAAGATAAATTTAATATATTTCCTGAGAATATATTTAGTCAAATTTATCAGCTATAAAATCAAACATTAAAAATGTTATACTTATTAAAGTATGAATGTGACAAATTTAACATTACTTTAAATAAAATAATATAAATATCATAATCTATTCTATAGGGATCCAAATGGTCACTATCTTGACCTTTGGATGATTATGGTCTATATATACTCAACCAATAAGATTTTTTCATTTGTTTGGACCTTTTTATTGTTATTAGGAATTTAATAATAATTGTTTCATTGATTTCTCATCAATTAAATAATTTTTACATCATCAAAGAATAAGACTTTAAGGTAATTATTTATTTCCTAAAAATTAAAAATAAATTACCATGATTTTTTTAATTATTTTATATTTTCATGGACTGTTTACTTTCTAAGATATCACCTGTTTATCCCTATATTTAAATTATTATACTTATCAAAAATGTGAGTTTGACATTTTGTCACTTTCATTGGTTTTATTAATATCTATGTCAATTTCATTGTAAAGTGGACATTAAATGACTATGTTTCTAACCTAATATTTTAAGGGTATAATTATATTAATAAAATAGTATTTTAGCAGGTTTTTAGATAATTTTATTGTCCTTATAATATTATTTTTTATAGTAATTTACCTGATTTATCTTTAACCATGTTAAATAAAAACTATCGTAGTTACTATTCATAATATCAAAAAAATAAAATTAAACTATTAAAATAATTTGGAAACACTGATTCCTAATATATAATCTACTTTTTAAAATTCAAAACATATAATTTTTTGTAATTAATTTAAAATTAATCCTATTGTCTGAATAAAAAAACAAGTTTTTGTTTAAAATTTAAAACATTGCAAAAGATTGAAATCTTTTTACATATGAATTCAATGTAAAATTAATAAAAATTACTTAAATTATATTAAATTATAAAAATATATTCTATTTATACTTTAAACCCATTCAATGATATAATTTAACCATATAAATTATTTTGATGAAAAAAGGTGTTTTCGATTAAAATTTAGCGTATTTTTATTATTCATCAAAATATGAAAGTTATTAGAAAAATATTAAAAATTCATCTAAAGAAAAATATTATTTCTCGATTCTAAATAATAAGTTTATTTTTTAAAATTGAACTTATAAAAGTTTCAAAACTAGATTTAAAATGTGTGTGCCATCAAAAGGCAGTAAAACTGTATTTTTTTAAAAATACTTCTTTTATTCGAAAAAAAATTAAATTTGTTCTTATATCATGTTCTAGAAAATACATAATATGAATTCTAATATTATATAAAATGAAAAATGTGGTTAATATTATTCATAATATCTAGTTTATATCCCATTAAATAATTATATTTTAATAATATATCG
This sequence comes from Viscum album, assembly GCA_963277665.1. Lineage (NCBI taxonomy): Eukaryota > Viridiplantae > Streptophyta > Magnoliopsida > Santalales > Viscaceae > Viscum > Viscum album. The sequence goes on from OY728133.1 coordinate 1,505,891,556, forward strand.
TTCTTTAGTGAAACTCAGTATTGTGTACAACGCAAGCTATTGAGGAAGGTCGCTCTTATGTATAATACAATCCAAGTAAGTGTTGTGTTTAGTGAAAGATTCCTTTGGTGTTGTGTATAACATAATCCAAACATATTTCTTTTATACATTGAATAAAATCTATACTCAGTATTGTGTGAACTGAATTCTATCAAAAGAACTTGAAATTGTATGTAACACAAGCCAAGAATAGTGTTGTGTATAATGCAATCCAATACGGTGTTACGTATAGTACAAGAAAATATTGGTGTATTGTATAACAAAAGAAATAAAATAAATTAAAAACAATCTATCTCATAAAATATTAGGGTGTTACATTCTACCCCCCCTAAAATGAATTTTACCCTCCAAATTCATCAAGGTTATAAATGGTTTACTACTTGGAAGTTTCTTTCATGGAAACCCACATCGTAAAAAGGGATACTAAAACTTTATTTTAAAAAGGAAAGTTAAAAAAATAATGGTTACCCAAAGTAATTCATCACTGAGTTTCCACATAGAAGAACATAGGTGGGAATTAAAAACATGGATATGGAAGAGAAATCTAACCATCAAGTTCTGTTGTATGGTGATAGATAATAAGGTTAGGAGAAAGTTAACTACCATAAATCCATAAATCTTTGATGATTTAAGGACTATATGATTCATCATATAAAAATATGCTAGGATAACTTTTTTGGTTTTAAGATTCTTTTCCTAAAGTTGATGAATTTTTACATGAGGAGAAATACTTGATTTTAGTAAAATCTCATTGTTGTTTATTCCCTGAACAATTTCCAATTCATCTCTTATTTAAAGAAATGAAGTTTAATTTTTCATTATTGAAGTGTTATCAGATCATGTGATAGAATGATAGGTCATTACATCTGTCTCTATCATAAAAAGGTTATCACAAGTTATCAAATATACATAACTCCATCTATGGGTAGATTAATCGTATATGGTTCCAAAAATGTACTTATACTTCATCCATTATATTTCTTAAATAAAATAAAAATAATTTATACTAACTACATACTTCTCGTAGGTCATTGGTAGGTGATAAAGTCTTGTCGCACTTCGGTTGTGGGTTCGATTCCCACAGCCCTGTACGACGTGATGGGTTATTGCCCGTCCTATGGGTTGTCCTTTTTCTAAAACAATAATTTTATAAAATTCCCAAAATACTATTAAAAAAAAGTTTTATCTTTAAACAATACTATCTTATATCCAATATAATCCAATCCAACCTTTAGGCCTATCCAAAATAATTCTGTCCAAACTCACAGTAAAAAAATAATAATTACAAGAAATGCCATATAACAAGCATGGGAATACCATCATTTATCCCCTATATATCATAATATATATCTTGTTGGTCACATTCCAAACATTTGAATGAATTCATCAAGAATTATCTTGATTCATGGTAATAACATAAATTACCATATATCCTTATTGAAAACATGCATGTTTCCTTATTCCAAACCTTATTGGATATATTCCTTAAGTCCCAAAAAGTGGTATACTTCATCCATGATAGCATAACCCACTTTTTAATAACACCATAATTAGTTCCTAAGAAACTATCATCATCCCATTTACTTATTCAAATACAACATATCTTTATCCAAAAATTATTATCTGAACATAAGGGAAATATTAAGCGTTATCTTTCCTTTAATCATGTGTTCTCCAAGTATATCACATTACCCTTAAATCACCTTTTTGGCTCCTTAGAACTATTTAGAATATCCTTTCCAATCCTTAAATAAAAACTTATACTTAAAACACTTATATATTTCATGATTCAAATAACATAATCTATGAATTCTGAAACATATGCACCTTAATCATCCAACATTATTCTTAAACCATTACTCAGGATTCATTATCTTTGTCTTTCCTAAAATATGAAAAATGTCTAAAGGTTTCTCAACCTCAAGATTCTTAGGTTTAATGTTAAAAATATTAGAATAACATCACACACCTTTCACATGTCATTTATAATCTCTTTATCCCTAGAATTATGACCAATACTCATACAATCATCATAACTTTATTCATGATGTTTCCACATAGGAAATAGATCTTCATAATTCCCATAATTTTCACATCTGAAACATTCAATGGTTAACTATATTCTATTTGGTTCTATAAATTGACTAATACTAGAAAGAAAAGTGTGATAAATACATATCATATATTAGAAACACATAAGTAAGGTAAATTACTTATAATATTTCAATCTATTATATCTTCATTTTATCCCTATTTTAGTCATGATTATCATGAAAACCCTAGGATTGTAACCTATACTTTAACTTATCCTTAGGACATCCCTATAATTATCCTTATAAATATCTCTAGGGATCTCACTAAATTTTTCGCATCCTAGTTTCTAAAGTTTAACTAAACCTTTTCTTTGATACCAACTGTAAATACTTGAGATTAATGTACATGGATATTACATTAATTTTTCAGAATAATTAATACATAACACAAATAGATTCCCAAAGACCATATTAGTTTAGTATCTTTAGAAACTGGGAACATAATCTTCTAACTTGGTGAAAGATCTTAAACATATCCCATAAAGATATTCCCCTTTTTTCCTACCTAAAACATTCTTTTATATCCTGTGGAAAATAAAACAAAAAAAGGGTGAGCTCAAATTATCTGTAAGGGTAAACATTGAGAACGTAAATCAAACCATAAACATAAGAATGTAAAAACATGAACATAAAGTTTAAATATCAAAATAATGAGTCAGAAAATAAATCTTGGTAGTTCATAAGGCATAGATTATAAAGGGACATTAACCATAAAATATCATTGGCATAAAACATGGCACTGTTTCAAATAGATAATCACATAATATTATTTCCATAGTATCCAAGGCATTACTTCCAAGACCATCATAGTGGAAAAAGTCCATTACTGAACTGGGTTTACTTATCATTTCAGCCCTGTATTACAAAACTAAATTTAATTTACATTCCAATCATATAAATCTCATGATATATAAATAGTTACCCAATTAATTGGAAGGATATATAGGTACCAACCATCTCATAATTAAATCATTCTTACATATTCCGCAAAAACATAAATCATTCATCACAGCATAACCCAAGAAATAAAATGGTATTATTAAACATCATTCTATTATAACATAATCAAAATAAAATATCATTTCATCATTAAAAAAATAAAATCATAGTAATAATAGGAATAGAAACATAACCCTATTTAAATATTTTCATATTATATGTAAAATAATTTTAATAAAACACTTGAACATAATTCTTGAGGAAAATATCATTTCTTCTTCAAAAACATTTTATTTTCTCAAAATGCCGCACAATTTTAAAAGAAAAGAATTTAGTTGAAAATAAACTTTAAAACATGTAAAGTAGGATTCATGGAAATAATACCTTGTGAATATGTAAAAATTATTTCATGCTTTATAAGTTTAAAAACATTCTCCTCATATTTTTTCTGAAAAAATTCAAAAAGTACCTCGTATGAAAAACAAAATAAAGATTCCTTCCATACCATGTACTTAAAGTCAATAATGGGTTAAAATGAATTTAAACATATATAGAATAATAGTAAAAATTTTATGAAAATATTTTTAGAAAATATGGACATTGATGATAAATATTCCCCCAGTAAATACTTACATATAAATAATCTCAGATAAAAATGAGATTCCAAAATTATCCATTACCTTAGGCTTGATTTCTTTCGTATGTGTATAAAACTTTTGTATAGTGGGTTTAAGCATATTATTAACTTGTAAAATTACCATAATAGTATTTATGATATCATATATGATTTACTTATAACTTTATATTACATGTTCATTTGTCAATTCTATGTAAAAACAATGTTTTGGGTAATAATTATTTTATTTATCATACGTGTTTTGACTTGTTATTCTTGATATTATTACTTATATCAGGATTTAATTACTTCAAGAATGTAAAACATGATTTATTTATCATATATATTCAGTATATAAGTATATATATAATAGATAGATAAATTAAATGAAATACACTATTCATGGAGATGATAGGTCGTACGTACGCATTAACGATGTTTCTGTTTCCTTATTGAATTAAATGGAAGTAAGTAAATGAAATATATATATATATAATATAATTATTATTTATTATATTTCATTATTATTTATTATATATACTTTATAATCATTCTTTAATGGTTAATGTTGAGAATGAATCTCATCGCGTCGTGGAGACGGTAGGTCGTACGTACGCAATAGTGATGATATCATTCCCATAATTGTTGAATGGTATTGATTTTCATGGTGTAATCTATTTCAGAATCAATATCATTTTATAATAATCATATATAGTTATTACATCCATTTTTATACCCATCCAAGTAATGTGGTGGTAAAAAATAGATTACACCACGACGTGGAGATGGTAAACCGTACGTGCACACACGTGGTAATTTCGTCTTTCTTAGGATGGATAAAAAGTTGAATATGGTTATTTCATAATTATAATAACATCTCATTATATAATTTTTACATGATTAATTATTATATAATGAAATAACTCATGAACTATAAGTAGAATTATAAAGAAATATGAAAGAATCGGTAGAGGAGATTACCTCTTCTTTGACGTGTTATCTTTAGAACTCCTCTTAATGGAACTAGAGTTGGTATTTTAAGAAGACTAGAACCTATAGAATGTAACTATGGAAGTTTAGAAGATAAATGGTAAGTTTATGGATGAATATTAAGGCTTAATTATTTGTGGATAAATGAGGGAGGAGGTTCCCTTTTATAATTGAGGTGAGGGGAACTTTTGGAAACCACAAAAATATTAATTTATAATAAAATAAAACCCCACTTAAAAACCTTAAAAATGTCCAAATTTTAAATATAAGATGATATAGGGTTTTAATATCATCAAAAAATACAATTTAGATAATTTTTTATGTCAATTTAAACATTATCATTTTAATTAACAATTAGTTATTCTATTTAATTTTAATTAAGATCACAAATGTTTCAATATTAAAAGGGTGTAATATTTACTTATTGTTTTAAATTATACCATAAATGAATAATTTAGAACATTTTATACCCTATAATAATTATTTTATATTTTTAAAATTGTTTTATGAATTTTAAATAATTTTATAAAACATTATTTTAACAAAATATCAATTGTGTCAATTTTGACACTATTCATTTCATGGATTTTTAGAAATATCAAGATGAGGTTTTATCCTAGAAAAAAATATGTTATTATATCCATAATGGGTCAATTTAATCTATAAATTTCATTGTACAATTTAATTATCCCAAATTATATTTATTTTAATATTTTTAATAACATTTATTTTATATCTCCATTATTAAAATAATTACTACAATGATGTTGGTTAATTATTTAATATACTTATTTTTTGAGTAAAATTTAAAAATAAAATACTATAATGAATATAAATTTTATATATTCCATGATAATATATGTATTATAATTTATCTGCTATAAAATCAAACATTAAAAATGTTATACTTATTAAGGTATGAATGTGACAACTTTAACATTACTTTAAATAAAATAATATAAAGGTCATAATATATTCTATAGGGATCCAAATAGTCACTATGTTGGCCTTTGGATGATTATGGTAGATATATACTTTACCAATAAGATTTTTTCATGTGTTTTGACCTTTTTATGGTTATTAGGATTTTGATAACAATTGTTTCATTGATTTCTCGTCAATTAAATAATTTTAAAATCATCAAAGCATAAGACTTTAAGGTAGTTATTTATTTCCTAAAAATTAAAAATAAATTACCATGATGTAATTAATTATTTTATATTTCCATGTACTATTTAATTTCGAATATATCACTTAGTTATCCCTATATTAACATTATTATACTTATAAGAAATTTGAGTTTGACATTTTTTCACTTTCATTAGTTTTATTAATATTTATGTCATTTTCATTGTCAAGTGGACATTAAATGACTATGTTTCGAACCTAAGATGTTAAGGGTAGAATTATATTCATCAAATAGGATTTTTTTCATGTTTTTGGATAATTTTATTATCCTTATAATATTATTTCTTACACTAATGTTTCCGATTTACCTTTAATAAGGTTAAATAAAAACTACAGTAGTTAATATTCATAATATCAAAAAAAATAAAAGTAACCTATTAACATAATTTAGACCCAATAATTCCAAATATATAATACATTTTTTAAAATTTAAAACACAGAAGTTTCTATAATTAATTTAAAATTAATCCCGTTGTCGGAATAAAAAAACGGGTTTTTGTTTAAAAGTTAAAACATTACAAAAGATTGAAATATTTTTACTTATGAATTCAATGTAAAATTAATGAAAATTACTTAAATTATATTAAATTATAAAAATATATTATATTTATACTTTAAAACCATTAAATAATATAATTTAACCATATAAATTATTTTTATGAAAAAGTTGTTTTCAATTAAAATTTAGCGAATTTTTACTATTCATCAAAATATGAAAGTTATCAGAAAAATATCAAAAATTAATCCAAAGTAAAATTTTATTTCCCACTTCTAAATAATAATTTCATTTTGTAAAATTGAACTTATAAAAGTGTCAAAAACTATATTTAAAATGGGTGTTCCATCAAAAGGTGATAAAATTGAATTTTTTAAAAAATACTTCTTTTATCTGAAAAAAATTGAATTTTTTCTTATATCTTGTTCTATAAAATATGTAATATGAATGATAATATTATATAAAATTAAAAATGTGTTTAATATTATTCATAATATCTAGTTTATATCCAATTAAATAATAATATTTTAATAATATATCATTCTTTAGTGAAACTCGGTATTGCGTACAACGCAAGCTATTGAGGAAGGTCACTCTTGTGTATAATAAAATCCAAGTAAGTGTTGAGTTTAGTGCAAGATTCCTTTGGTTTTGAGTATAACATAATCCAAACATAGTTATTGTATACATTTAATAAAATCTATACTCAGTTTAGCATGAAAGGAATACTATCAAAATAAATTGAAATTGTGTGTAACACAAGCCAAGAATAGTGTTGCGTATACTGTAAGCTAATACAGTGTTGCATATACCGCAAGGTAATCTTGGTGTAGCGTACAAAAAAAGACATCAAATAAATTAAAAACAATCTATCTCATAAAATCTTGGGGTGTTACATTTAAATTTGTTTTTTTAGGGTTTGGATGATCCAAATCGATTTAGAGGTGTGAATAAGTGAGGGGAGTGAGTTTCCTTTTATAGTTGATGAGGAGTGAAATTCTTGTAAATACTCAAAACTATTTACTATTGGGATGTCAATATTACCTAAAGTGGATCCAAAATTGATAATTAAAGCTATAAACATCACAAATAAATAATGAAACACATGTTTTAAACATTGTATTCTTTAACATATAAGTTTCCTTATTTTTACTATTTTGGGTTTTCACTACGGTAACTAGTTTTCTGACCTAGGTAATTTATCCTTTAAGAAAAAACTAAAGTGATACTGATTAGAAAATTTAGACCCAAATATTTTAAATATTAAATCTAATTTATCAAATGAAAATCTTATGTTTGTTGAAAATTATTTTAAACATAAGAGAAAGTAACGTGCAAAAATACAACTTTAACCTTAACTACACTAACCGAGTTTTTTTCTAATTAAGGGTCAATATATTAATTATAAAAGAAAAATCGGTCCATTAATTAGAAATAATTGATAATTATTAACATTTATAAATAAATTTTAACAATAAAGTATTTTTAGTAATTTTAAACCATTTAATAAAATATAAATTATTATAAAATGATATTAATTTCAATTTTGACATTATTCATTTAATTTAAATTTAAAAATATCAATAAAATTATTAAATTAGATTATACTATGATAACACCTATTTAACATGATATATTCATCTAAAAACTTAATATAACATAATAATTCACTCAATTTACTTCACTTTTAATATTTTTAGTATCATTTATTTCATTTAATTTCTAACTAAATAATTATTGCATTGGCATTTCTTAAGAATTCTAAGTAATTATTTAATCTCTAAAAATTAAAGATAAATTATTATGATAAAAAAACTATTTTATATTTCATAATAATATATATAACTGAACCTATGTTTTTTTACCCTATCTTAAAGCTTTATAGAAATTAAAAGGAAGAAAAGTATTTTTTTTTGTCTTTTTCTCTACTTAAATTGTTATATGGGTCATATTCAAAGGAAAGTGATATGAAATTTACATATTTCAAATAAAATTATGTCAAAGTTATAAATAAACTCATTAAATAAAATTAAGATAATATTTTAGGTCATTTTCACTCTTATCATTCTAGTTTAACCCCCAGTAAATCAATTTTTACCTTACCCACAGTAATTAATTATTACTGCATTCACTGTTCATTTTGGTAAAAAATTATATTAACCATATTAGATATTATAAATTAATATGATTACATATTTTTAAGGAATTTTTCCAAATTAAATTCATATAAGTGAAAAATGTTAATTTGACATTAATCCCACAGATGCGGCGACACAACGTGTTTTAAGAATAATATTGTTTTAGAAAAATATGGTTTTATATTAAATTTATAACTAATAATAATCATTGTATGAAAATAAATTAATTTTTAATGATATATATATTATACATTTAATTTAAAATATTCCCCTTTAGGGGTTATTTTTGTTAATTAAAATGAAGAGACATTATGCATTTTAAAACGGTTTTTAGAAAAACCTATTTTTGAACAAAAAAAAATTAAACTAAAAACCAATATAAAGTTGATTAAAAGTAATTAATTGGATTAAATGTTACTTATTTTACTTGAAAAAATATTCAAAACATATTGGTACATTTAAATTACTTAATTTATTGAAAAGAAAAGTCTTTTTACATAAAAATCGGAGATTTTCACTATTCACTAAAAAATCAATATTTTCTAAAAAAATTTAAAAGTTCACCCAAAGTAAATTTTGATATTATAATTAAAAAAATGAATTTTATTTTATCAAATACATTTTCTAGAATTTCCAAAAAAATTATATAATATTTTTTCATGAAAATCTATACAAATAATTTTTGAAGAAAACATATTTTTGAAGAATAAAACCACTTTACTAAAAATTTGATTGATTATTTACTAAAAAATTATTAATAATTTATATTGTGTAATAAATTTATATCCATATATATATATTTATATATTTCATAAAATAGTTAATATCATTCATATTTTCAAATTTAATGGCTAGATTATAGCGGTAATATATATCATGAGTCATTTAAGTTCGATGTTGCATGTTGAATATGTTATCGAAGATAAAAATATAGGGGTTTCATGTAATGAAAGATAAACTGATTTTTTTGTGTAATTTAAGATAAAATAAATTTTGTGTGTCCTTCACGCTATCGAATATAATTTTCTTCTTTTAAAATCTTGTGGTGTTACAATAGATATCATTTTATCCTCCCTGCCTAAATGCCTCTCGTGTTTTATTATAAATTATACATGAGAAATAGAGAGAAGACTCTTTCATATCTTTATAATTTTATTCACCAATATGATAAAGAAATGGGGAATCGAAATCTTTTGGTCCATATGATGAATAAGAAAAGTAAAAATAAAGAAGAGAATATCGATACTCATTTCAAGTCTAAGGCTCTTAAGCACTATCCTTCTAAGAAAATAAATATCCAAATACAGGATAAGTAAAAAAGATGAAATGTGTTTTTCATGTGATAAGAAAGGCCACTAGAATAACTACACCAAGAAAAAGAATCAAGGGTAAGGTTGTTGTGTGTTTGTTATTAAGTGAAACATTTTTATAACTACCCATTGTGTATTAGATACATATTATGGTTCTCACATTTATATACAAATTTGAGCGCCAAGAAGATTCTAGAATATTTTAAAATAATAGGTGGATCTTCGAGTAGCTAATGGATATAGAATTTTTATTTTAGATATAGGATACTACCACCTTCTATTTATAACTGGGGTGATCTTGGTTTTAAAAGATTATTATTATGTACCAACGATTACCAAAAACATTATTTCTATATTCTATCTAGATACAGATATAGTTTTATTTTCATGTTTGGAAATAAGAGTTGTTTATTTTATAAATATAGCATATGTTATGGTATTGATCATTTAAATAATGTTATTTATATATTAGGTCATGAAAAATATGTATTGATGATTGATAATGAATCAGGTTCAGCTTACTCATTGCAAACTTATCTATGACATCACTACATTGGTTATGTGAATAATAAGAGTTTGAAAAAGCTCGATCAAGATGTTTATATAGATTATTTTAAACTAAATACATTTGATAGATGTATAGATTGTTTTAAAGGAAAAATTACTACGAAAACTTTTGGTGGGTAGGGTGAAAGGGTCATAGAAATTTTAGAATCGGTACACATAGATGTGTTTGTACATTTTACAATAGAATCTAGAGGTGGATATTATTACTTCATAACAATTACTAATTGCTTGAGTAGATATGGTTATTCCTAATTAATGTGGTATTACTATGAATCCTTTTATAAATTCAAAGAGTTCAAAAATGAATTAGATAATAAAATTGGTAAAAAGATAAAGAAACTTCAACATGATCTTAGGGATGATTATCTTAACCAAGAGTTTATTAAATTTTTATGGGGGTTTGGGATTCTATCTCAAGTCACTCCACCTTATACACTATAGTGGAGTGGTGTTCATGAATGGAGGTATTGTACCTTTCTTAACATGGTAAGGTTGAGGATGAGTCATATATATATTACATTATTCTTTTGGGGATATAGATTGCATATTGATGCAAAAATTATAAACTAAGTGATAACTAAGGTGGAAAATGGAATATAATACGAATTAATGTATGGAATGAATTATGTGTTGTCACATAATTATGTATCAGCTTGTGGATAGTTTGTTAAGTCCGTATTATGGAAGAAAAATAACAACACAAGGTATAAATGGTATCTTTATAGGGTATCCCAAGGAAGAAAAATGATAATATTTATACAACCCCTCAAACAATAAGGTTATTGGCATAAGATAATCTATTTTTATTAAGATGGATTACATCTCCTAGAAGGATAGTGGGAGAAATATTTACTTAAAATAAGTTTATTCTCAAGATATATATAGTATTTTTTATAGGAAAAAAAATATGGGTCCTCATGTATGATTTTGTTTTTAAAATAGAAGTACTTTATAGGAGCACTAGATGGGTTAGAAAATTCCAAATATATAGTTTTATAGTCACTATAGATAAGAACTCATTATTTGTTGACAATAATGATATTATTTCCTATAATGAGGGAGTAGATAGATCAAAAGCTTCAATATGGTAATAATTCCTAAATGTTGAGATGGATTCCATATATTAGAACCAATTTTGGGTTCTTTATGATCCAACAGTTGATGTAAAACCCATTGGTTTTAAATGGGTATTCCAAAGAAAACTGGATATATAAGGTAAAGTGGAAACCTATAAAGAATGGATATTGGATAAAGGTTTTAAACCACATCAAGGCAATGACTACAAATAAACCATGTCTCTAATATCCATGTTTAAATCCATCAAAATTATACTTTATATAGAATCTTTCCATGACTATGATATTTTGGATATGGATTTCAAAATAGCCTTACTTAATGAGAACCTTTAGGAAGATTTTTATATGAAACAACCATAATATTTTTTGACTCTGGGTAATGAAAAAAAGTTATAAAAGTTTCAAAGGTCCATTTATGGATTGAATTAAGAATCTAGGACATGGAATATTTGGTTTGATTAATCCATAATAGAATTTTGTTTTATTAAGAATGAATGTGAGTCGTATATTTACAAGCAGTTGGTGAGATTGCGATTGTTATCATGGTAGTATATTTTGATGACATATTACTTATTGGAAATGGCATACCAATTTTATAGGTAGTTAAGGACTAGTTGAATAAGTGTTTCCCAATAAAGTACTTAGGTAAAGTATCATACATCCATGGTATCAAGATCATTCATTACAGATCCAAGATACTTCTTGGAATAAATAAAAGTAAAAACATTGACCAGATACTAATGATATTTATTATGGAACATTTAAATAAGAGATTAGTTGTAGTTTTATATAGTATACATCTTTCGAGGAAAATGTGTCCTCATGCATAATAATAAATAAATAGAATGATTAAAATCCTATACTCTTTTATGATGTGATCAATAATGTATACTATGCATTATATTATGATTCATATTTTTTATACCTTGAGCATGGTAGAAAGATATCAAGCTGACCCAGGTGAAAAATTGGTCAACTATTAAGGTTATCCTTAAGTATCTGATGTTAACTAAGTATATCTTCTAGGTATATAGAGAATATAAGGAGATAACCATCAGGGTTTATAAAAATGTTATCTTTGATATAGATTGTAATGATCTAAATTTATAATTAGGATATGTCTTCAGTTTCAATAGAGGTTCTATGAGATAGAAGAGTTGAAAGTAATCAGTTTTCGTATATTATACAGCTAAGTAAGAGTATATAGAGGCTTATGATACATCCAAGAAATATATTTGGATATAAAACTTTGTCAATGAAATTTATGTAGTTCATATCTATAAATACCATATCACATTATACTATGATAATACTGTAGTGGTGGATCTCATAAAAGAGAAAAGTTCGCACCAACAGAAAAAATGTATATTCTGAAAGTATCACCACTTGAGTGATTTTTCTCAAAGGGGTGAATTTTTTGTGAGAATATTTTTCGATTATTATAATTTTTTCAACCCTTAACTAAATCCTAATACCACTATAAGTATAGATATCATGTGATACATATTGAGATGAAGTTATTAATGGTTGGATCTAGTAAAAGTGAGATTATGTTAGAGTTGGTGACCTAGAATGAATTTATATATACTTTATAATTACATATGTTAATTATTTTTAATATTAATAAAGTTTTTATCACATAATTATTTTTCTTATTCATGATATATTATGTGATAATGTCACAAGGGTAATTATCACACTAAAAGGTCCTAGCAGTTCTCCTCTATGATGAGGACCTAGAAGTGTCATGATAGTATTCTTAAATATACATTATATATCCATATTATATGATATAATGGGATGTAAATAATATAGTCTATTAGGGGTAGAGACTCATAAGACATTTAGAAACTTCTCATGGTGTATACCCTTGGTAATTTTTAGAGTATGAGATTATGAAAACATGACCCACCAATAGGAAATCCACATTTTTATATATCATTGGATGTTATTATCTATGAATATGTGTCATAATCCTTAGAATTTAATGTTACTATTAATTCATGTCATGAGGCACATATTTTTATGTATTGATGAAAAATACAACACCCCTCACTCTAGATTCCTAGATCAGGTGGTTATTTTACTATATTGGCATATGATACAAGAGACTACATCCAAAAGGATATAATATTTTAGCATTATTGGGAGACTAGAAACATATATGATTCTCATATTACATTTGAGATTATGAAATAAAACTTAATATTATATTGATAACATTATTATTTATTCAAGTGTATCTTGAAATAATTCATATATCCCTTCTTGGTATCCTAGGGAAAGGAAAACATAACAAAGTGTGAGAGTTAATTCCTAGTAAGGGAAAACATACAACATAAGCTATCATATAATAAATAAATCATGAATAATATGTCAGAGATAAATAAAAATCCAATATTATATATAAATAATATCATAAAAGTATAATATATCCATGGATGACATAAAAATATAAATAATCCCATGGATAATAATAAATAGTTTCATAATTATTGACTTCATAATACCATAAATCATAATATTACTACCAAGTCTTCATTCTAATACATATTACATAAATAGGTATGGCGTATGCTAAATACCCAAACTAGTTTGTCTTATGAGATTTACTAATATATAAAGGGGCTATAATGGGACCCTCTAATCGATTACTAATTCCAATTCATTCATCATATGAAAGAAATGAATAAAAATTTAATACATAATCAATATAAACATTCGTATTGAAAAAACTAGCATATAAAATGTTAATATTTACCCTAGTCAATCACTAGAGAAACATGATCATAATCCATTAAGAGTAATATATTAGATGAAATCATTAGATTATATCCCCAATAAAGTATAAGTTTCATCAAATTATATTGACATATATGAGAATACTTTTAAAATATTAGTGTAACATTTATTAATGAAAATGCCATTTTTATTTTGAAATCACTTATTTAAAATCTAAAAAATCCCAAAAATATTATGAAAAACATTTTATCCTAAAGGAACAGTGGAAACATATAAATGAATCTTCATGGAAAATAATATTCACAACAGTGATAAAATTCATTTGTGGGGTAAACGTTAAAATAATAATTTTGTTCACACCTTTGGTAAAATGTAACTCGTTCAGAGAATGACAAGAAGATTCCTTATAAATACGTATATAATAAGTCAAAAATTGGTAAAAAAATATTTTAATAAATAATTTCATAATGGTAAAAACATTATAGAAAACATTTTAAATAAAATATAGATATGGAAAAAATATTCATAGATGAAAAGAAAAACAAAATCGATTTTCCTTAAAAACGTTCTTTCAGACTTTTGAGTACTTAGAGAGAGGAAAATGAAAGAAAAACTTGTAATTTTAAAATATAAATAGAATATAAAAAATTATAATATTTTTTAGATATAGATATAATTCCATCATTATAAATTTAAGCATTAACATTCTCGATAAAAAGTGAGATTATAACATAAAACCCTTACCTCAAGTCCAACTTGCTTCATATGTGCTTTTAAACACCTATATAATAAATTTAAATTTATTATACTTATAAACTATAATCATATTTATACCAATAATAACATATATGGTTTACTTATAACATATTATCACTCATTTATTAACAATCTTTCATTGACATCATCACTTCAGGTGTTAACTACTTCATTTTTCATGTATGTTTTGATTCATCAGTTATGGTCCTTGCATATTTATTAGGGTTAAATCATATATATAATTTTAATAATGATATAAATATAATATATATTCATAATATTAATATTTAAAACTATCTGTAAAATGTAGATATGGAAAAAATTAATTACACTATTCATGGAGACAGTAGTCTGTTGGTATGCATGAACGTTGTTTTCATTTTCTAATGAAAATAAGTAGAGAAAGATAAATAATATTTTATTATTAAAGAAACATAATTATATCATAAATATTATATATATTTATTAAATCCATTATTATAACCACCATTGTGAGGTACTTATGGAAAATGAATCATATTGATTTGTGGAGATGGTAGTCCACACTTACGCATGAGTGATACTTTGATTTCTCACATGATGGAAAGGAGGTGGAAAATGATCATCCCATAATAATAATAATATATCGGTATATTTATTATATTTTATTTATTATATTATGATGGATACAATAGATTTATAGGAATTAAAATAATAAATAAACTTTAAAAGAGTTGGATAAGATGATTACCACTTCTTTGAAAGACCTCCTTTGGCTTACACCTTAATCCTTCTAAGGATTGTCTTAAGGTAAGAAAAAAAATCTAAAGAACAATATAAATAAATATATGAAGTTTTTTTATAGGTATTGGATGATACATAGGGATTAATATTTGTGGATAAGGGTGATAAGAGGTTCCCTTTTATAAGTGAGGGGTGGGACAACATGGAATTACTTAAAATATTTAATTAATATAAAGTCATTTTCTTATGAAAGTGAAAAGAAATGTCCAGGTAATAAAAGGTAAGATAAGATAATACTTAAATATTTTCATCATTAATATTTATACAAGATTAAATTTCATTTTTACCCTTATCTCTTAGTTTAACCCCCCCCCCCCCTCGGTAAACCATTTTAACCTTAACCATGGTAACAACTTTTTATTGTCTTTACTATTCATTATGATCAAAAATTAAGTTAAAATTATTACCTAATATTAATTATTTAGAATCCAAATATGGAATTGATTTTACAAGATTTGATTTTTGAGTAGTGGTAAAAATTATTTTTAATGCAATTTCAGAAAATGCAATGAAAACTGTTTTTAGAAAAAAAAAATTGTTTTAAGAATAAAAATGATTTTATAGTAAAATAAAGTACAATATTGATTACAATTGAATTAATTGAATTATGTTAAATATAAGGTAAATTATTTTTCTTACAAACCAAACTGAAACTGAAATGAACCTTATAAACACTTAATTAAAAGATAATAACTAAAAATATTTTTTATTTGAACCAAAAAAAATTAATTCGATTTACCAAATATTCAACATATATTTCATAAACTTTCAAGTTATTATTATAACATTATAATTTCATAAAGTGATAGTTTTTGTAAAATCGGTATTTTTCACTATTCGCCAAAAAAATCAACTATATTTTAATAATATCAAAAATTCATCATAGGATAATTTTTACATGATAGATTCAATATAAAAATTCATTTAATCATATTTGATTTATAAAATTTTATAATTAAGTTTTTAATCACATTATTGAATAAATCTATATGCATTATATTATTATTTCTGTAGAAATAAAATCTTACTTACTATAATTGAAGCTCAGGTGTTGAATTATTCCTCCCTACAAAAAAATCATCCTAAAAATTTCTAGAATATCACCCCCTGAACAAATTTGGGTAGTTATTCATCATAACTTATTCTTTTTATCATTTTTCCTCTCATATTTTTTTATTTCTCCAAAGTACATTCACCAATCGAGTTGTTCGATTTCATAAAACTTGTTCTCTAGTGTCAAAAATTTGGATACGATCTTTACAATATGATAAATTAAGTTCTAATTATATTTCCAAGATAGTGAGAAAAAGAATTGGGTTTAGCATGTACTTCCTCAATAATGAGATATGTAACAAATCATGAACTTTGTAGGGGAAAGGTGGCATTACAAAATGGTAATCAAAAGCTCCAATTATTTCTATAATTTCAAAAGGCCTGAGGTAAATGGGGTTTAATTCCCCTTTCTTTTGAAATCTTATAACACCCATCTATTGAGATACCTTTAAGAAAACATGATCTCCCACTTGAAATTATAAATTCTTCATTCAGTTATTGACATAAATTTTTTGTATACTTTGAGTTTCCTTGATATGATTTGGAATAGTGATCACTTTCATTGTTTTCACCTCCATGAGATTCGATCCTACAGGATTCCTTTCACTAAATTTATATCAATAAGTTGGAGTATGAAACCTATTACTATACAATGTTTCATATGGTTCTATTTTAATGTTTGAATGGGATTTATTATTATATGAAAATTCCACCAAATGTAAATATTGTTACAACATACCTTAAAAGTCAAGTGATCATGAACTCAACAAGTATTTTAATGTCTAAATAGTCCTTTCATACTACCCATCAATTTGAGGATGATAGGAGGTTCTCAGATATAGTTTTATTTTAAGATCCTACTAAATACCCTTCCATAATTTTGATGTAATTCATGGATCATGATTAAATACAATCAAAATATATGCAACATAAAGTCTCAAAAATTTATTAATATAGAGTTATGTGAGGTTATAAAGAGGAAGATATTACAATATATCAAAGAAAGGTGTATATTTGGTAAGTTGATCTACAATAAACCTTATTGAATTATTTTTTTCTAAGATTATTTGGTATTCCAGTGAAAAATTCCATAGTAATATCATCCCATTTCCATGTAGGAATAGGTAGAGATCACATGATTCCTTTAGGATAATGTTTTTCATCATTTACCCACTAAAACTAAGAATCTTGACACATATCCTGAAATTTTTCATTTTGTATTATCTAACAAAAAAAATGTTCCTCAAATCCTAATATATTTTGGTGCTACCGGGGTACATAGAGAAATTTATGCTATTCTCTTTATTTAATCATTCTTCTTTTAACTTAGGTATGGATGGAACACGTAGCCTCATTCTAAATTTCAATATACTATCTTCATAGATGAATTATACCAAATTCTCATCATTCAGGAATTTTATTTTCTTTTGAATATTCTTATCATCAAGATAGGAACTTTTTATTTTCTCTAATAAGGATGGTTTGGAAATCATTTAGAATAGATGTGATTTTTCCCTTTCCTTAATGATTCTCATATCCAAGTTTACTAAATCCATGAATATATGATCTTTTTCAATCCTCATTTTCATCAAAAATCCATGATATTTCCTACTAAATGCATCATCCACCTTATTTTCCTTCCCATGGTGGTATCATATTGATCAATCATAATCCATGAGTACTTCTAACCATCACATTTTCCACACATTTAGTTCTCTCTATGAGAATATGTATTTCAAAATTTTGTGATATATATATAAATATATTTCTCATCTTTCACCATAAAGTTAATGCATCCATATATTAAATGAAAATATTAATGTTTCTAACTCAAGATCATGGGATGGATAATTCTATTCATGAGTCTTTAACCTCCTTAATGCATAGGAAACAAATCTATCATTATACATATAGAAACGTCCATGTTAATTGTTTAATGCATCATTATATATAAAAAATCCACCCCTTCCTAATGGTAAAGTTGATATTGGTGCATTGAATAGTCACCTTTTTAATTCTTCAAAAAAATTATATTCTTATGACTGTGGGAACTCAACCCCTTTTCATATCAACTTGGTTAATGGGTTAGATAATTATGTAAACTTTTGAACAAATTTTCAATAATAACCTTCTAATATAAGTAAACTATGTTCCTTGGTTATATTTATTGGTATTGGCCATTCCATAATTTCCCATGTCTTTGAAGTATCAATTGATATTATATCCTTAGAGACAATATGGTAAAGAAAAGAAACTTCCTAAAGGTAGAATTCACATTTTCTATTACTAATTAAAAATTATTTTTTTATTTTATTATCAAATCACTTTTAACTGAAAATTGAGAACCCCTGAGTCCATCAAAATAACCAAATCAACAACATAGAATAACTCAAACAAAACATTTCATGCCTCACCCTAGCAGGTACATCATGATTAGGCCCCCACCAAGCATGATCACTCAGAAACCAGTCCCGTGCAAGGATGCACGGGCACAAGACCGATGGATGGGCCATACCCGCTCAGTCTTCCACTCCAAGCGCCATGCAGAAGTGGCGGCCTCGTGCTTTGAACCCCATCTAAAGCAGGACAGAAAAATGCAGGAAAAGAAACACCCAAAACCCCTCCAGCCGCACAAACTAAGAATAGACCTCACCTCAAGAGCTAGGGAGTGAGATTGAGAAACCAAGTATTAAATAGAAAAGGATAAATCAGCATCATTAAAGAAAAATATAATTCTTCTAGAATCCATATCCTTAAACAAATTCTAGAAAATAGTGGATACTTGATAGTGTAGCTCTTCACTTATCAGGACCTCAAATGAAGAGTTCAGTTTATCCCATACCTCTATATACTCCTCGAGTCTGATCAACCCCTTATTGAAACCCCCAACCAGTATCATGTCCTATCTGTCAACCCAAGAATATTGTTCCTCATTTAGATTCATTTTAATTTCTCGACCCATCATCTTGGTCGCTTCCTCTTCTGAGGAATTTATGAACAGCACCTGATCTGTCACCTCATCCTTTGAACTCAAAATCAAATACAAGGAAATTTCAGGTTGGACAGGTGATTTCTGACACATGGCCTCACTTTCCATCTTCTCATCCATTTTATTTTTAGCTGACTGAGTCTTCAAGGGAGGAGGAAAGGAGGAGTAGTCCTTCTTACCCTTCCTCCCCTTGTTACTCTTATTAATCATCATACTGATTTACCCTGCAGAAGCACTCCTACTGGCTTCAATAGTCCCCTCCATGCACTCCCCATTTGAACTGAGGCCATCAAATCTATTATTCACCTAAATAGCATATTGGTTCACTGAATAATAAATCCCTTTCTTACCAGAGGCTCTACTAGGATCCTCCTCAACATCTGCCACTTGGGTATCACCCACTTCTTGCCTACCAACACTTCGAGAGTACTTAACTTGGGAAAATTCCCCATCACTTGAATGGATGACCTCATTTTCTGATTCCATTCCCCTCCTCGATCCAACACTATCTGAACCAGAAGCCTCGGCAGGGGAGTCCACACCGACCGCCTCGTACTCCACTGTATCCTTACTCCCCATCACCTGGGTCTGTATATGAACCTCCACCTGATTTAGTGAGCTCCCCTTAGGTCTGAATGATTTTTCCATTTCGGCCTGGAGATCCATAACATTCCTCCCCAATTCTGGAATATGCGTAACCTCAAGTGCCATATTTTAGTCACCTTTCGTTTGATCCTTCTCCACCAACCGATGTGACTGAAATTCCCTAACACTACCTTAACTGGTTTTCATCTGCGTCGGGCCAGTTTCAACACTAACTTCAGGATCTTTACCCTTCCCACTAACCTCCTTCCTTGCTGTAGACTGAGTTCCCCAATGACGGACGTCTTGGGGTGGGAGAACCTTATGAAAAACCTCTGAAGCATGACCCAAATGACTTCATGAGAAGCAAAAATCTATCCAACTCTTGTAGATGACCCGTTGTATGCACCTATACTCCTCTCTAATCATAATTCCAACATAATCAAAAGGCAGTTGAGATGATTATAATTCCACATAGACCCTTGGATTGATAGGGTGACACACAGCTTCGGTGCGACTATCCAAGCACAAAAATCTACCTACGAGATTACCTAGCATGCGAATAACAAAATGATTCTGGAATGGAAATGGGAGGTTGGGGAAACTTACCCAAACCGCAGTAGATAGAGAATCTTGATTCATATGAAATTCTAATGACCATTGGAAGATGAAGAACTGGCACCCACTAACGCTGGGTGGAGAACTCGACCAAGCCTTGATGAGGTTCGCTTCAGGGTAGAGGGTACTTCTAATTTATAGAAATGGAATTTATTTCCATATAATCAATGTACAACCTCGTAGGATCATCTTTCTTATTAACAAAATGAACAGGGTCTCCCCATAGTGAAACACTAGAGAATATAAATCCCTTATCACACAACCCCTATAGTTTTTTATTCAGTTCTACTAATTCCACTATCTATATCCTATATGGAGTCTTAGATATAGGTTTTTCATTATGGGTGAGATCAATGGAAATATTAACTTCATTCGCAGGTGCATGTCCAGGTATTTCTTCAAGAAACACATCAATTTATTCCTAAAAAACAAGTATATCCTCTATTTTAAGGATACCTTTCTCAATTATTGGTTTTATATTCTCTTATTCTCTAAAAATTTTATTAAGGAGAGTTATTGGAGGTAGATCTTAACATGATTTAGGTGATGTATTCTCCCCTATAAAGACAATGGATTTTATATCTTTATCACAAATCATAATCTTCTTTTTGTGGTGATAAATCTTCATATTGTAATTTTAAATCCAATCCCTACCAATGATTATATCAAAGTTAACCATAGGTATAATAATCGAGTTTTCAAATAGGGTATGTCTATGTGCCATAATGGGAACAAACTGACATATCTTGATTACAATGATGTTTTCCACTAGGATTATTTATTGACAACAATTTTCTTAATTTTCTAGAGTAATATCTAATTTTCATTGAAAAAATGGAAGATATAAAAGAGTGTGAACATCTAAAATCAAATAAATAATTAAATAAATTTGAGGATACGATCAAAGTACATGACACCACATCTTTAAGAACTTCAAATTAATATGTAGGGATCACATAAATATGGTCTTACTCACTTGGACATTTCTATGGAAAATTATCTTAATTATTAGAAAATTAATTCAAATAGTACACCATATACTTATAGTTGAAGCATTAGAAATTGGTGGATTATTTATTTCCCTTGAAATCATGAGTATGGTGGATTTTTTCTTCGCACTTGAAGCAAACTATAATTACCATAAAGCCTATTCCATGGTGTTTATTTCTATAATTATTATAATTTTTAAATTATATCATTAACTTCTTCCCTTTTTTATATATTTAATTTTTTTTATAATTCTCAGTGGCCCACTTCTTTTCTTATTATCCTTGGAAAACATAAAACTTAGAGAATTTTTTCTTTGTCTTGAAAGCACTAGATATTATATCCTCATATACTGAAAATGTTTGAGAGACTAATACCCTTCAAAGGTTAAGATTTAAACCATAAAGAAGTGATAAATCTTATTTATTGTGTTATATACAAAATTTATATCATGTGTTGTTAACCTTATAAATTTATCTCTATATTCAGAAAAAAATTCTCTTTCCTTTTACCATAGATTGAGAAATTTCCTCTCCATATTAGCTTGTTGCTCATAAGGAAAGTATTTTTCAAATAATTTCTACTTGAAATTCTTCCACTCTATAATTTTTATTTCTTATAACTCTTTAGTGTTCTAGATCAATGACCACCATTGATCAGTGCCTCCCTTAAGATGATGAATTTCTAGGATAACTCTATCTCTTGTACTAATTTCCAAAGTGAGAAGTATCTTCTTTGGGGAATTGATCTATTACTTAGCTAGTAATGGATTAATATTCCCATTGAATGATTGACATTTTTTTACATATATTAGTTCATATATATTAATATTCCCATTGAATAATTGAGTTTTTTCTCATTGATTATAACCTAAGTCGACTACCCCAATATAGTTATAATTTTTTCATCTCCATCTCTAGATCCAACACCATCTTCATTTTCCTACATAGGAGAGAAATAACTACCTAGATTATATACATTGATATGGTTTTCATTCCTTATGCTATGTTACATTTATAAAAAATGGAATATAGTGAATTTTCCTATAACATTATAAATTTTAAATTATAGTATATAAATTTAAATATTTTGCAACACTTAACATAATTTATGCATAGCTAATCTCATAATCATGAGATTAGTATCTTTGGTAATATCTTCAAATCATAAAAATATTTTCAAATATTTCATAATGGTTCATAAAGAGTGTGTGAATCAACCAAATCATATCCCTTGAGGGTGTCTATCAAAGTATGCATTCTTAGTCCCACTTATGATTCACTAATTGAATATTGATTTGATACTCAGTCATCCTTTTTCAGGGTTTTTACCCCTATGTTCATCTACTTCAAAACTACATTCACTTTCCAGTATCCATAAAGGGATTTAATTTCTATAAAACCACACATTTGTTACCTTAACAAAACTTTATGATATTATACTACACTTTTACTTATAATTATAGTTTTTCATAGAGTTGTGTTCTCTAATCTATGTTTTCCTAAATATAATTCCAAAGGTTTATACTAAAACTCCTCTGATACCAGTCATAACATCTAAACTCGTGTAACCTAGAGCTAGTAGTTATTTCACTACATTGGAACTAGATATAAGAGAATACAACCTGAAGGATTGAATAGTTTATCAGTCTTAGTGTACTAGATATATACATGATTCTCATATTAAATTTGAAAATGGTAAATTCAACTTAAAATTCTAGTGATTCCATTATTATATCTTCAAGTATAACTCTAAAATCAATCATAGATCCCTTCTTATTATCTTAGGAAAATGAAAATAAAATAAATGGTGAGATCATATTATTAATAAGGGAAAACATGAAACAAAATCTATCATAGAATAATTAAAGAAATAATAATAAGGTAAAGATAAACAATAATAAAATATTCTATATAACTAATCTTATAAAAGTGTAAGAAATCTATAGATAATATAGAAAGATAAAAAATCATATAGATAACACAAAAATTTTCATAATGATTAAATGCATAATTTCAAGTGTTATAATCTTATTTTAAAGGCCTCATGCCAAGACATATTACATAAATAGGTAATAAATACACCAAATACCCAAACTAGTTTGTCTTATGAGACCTACAAATGTATCAAGGGGATATAATAGGCCCCATTTATCATGTGCTAAGTATAATTCATTCATTATATAAAGTAAATTTATAACAATTCAATTTATAATCAACATAAAATTAATATTGAAAAACTAGAATATTAAATGTTAATATTTTCCCAAGTCTATCACTTGAGAAACATGATTATAAGACATCCATATTAATATGGTGGATGGTATCATTAAATTATATCCTAAGTATAAAATTCCTCAAAGGATGTGGACATAGATGAAAATACTTTTAAATTTTCACTGAAAAATATCATGAAGAAAAGACCATTTTCATTCTTAAATCCATTATTTAAAATCCAAAAATTTCATGAAAATTAGGAAAAATATTTGAAAAGAACCGTCGAAAATTATGGAGGATACTTAATATAAAATAATATTCATGAAATCATAAAAATTAATTTATATGGAAAACATTAAAAAAATATCTCATTCACACCTTTGGTAAAAAGTACCATGTTCATAATATGATAAGAATATTCCTTTTAAACCATTTTATAGTTATTAAAACATGGGTAATAATGAATTTAATAAATCATTGGATATTTTTAAAAAAATTCTTTAAAACATTTTAAAGAAAATATGGACATGGAATAAATATATTTTTGACCGAATAGAAGAACAAAGTTAGTTTCCTTAAAAAATATGCTTTCGAACTTTTGAGTAATTTGAGAGAGAAAAATAAAAGGAAAATTTTTAATTTATAGAAATAATAAATTTATTGTAAAATAAAAAATATTTTTGAGATATATATAAAATAATTTCATCATCAAAAATTTAAACATAAACAACCCCAATAAAAACTGATATTGTAAAATAAAACCCTTACCACAGATCCTAATTACTTCATAAGTTATTTAAACCTATTGTATAATAAATTTAAATTTTTTATAATTATATATATAATCATATTAATACCTATAATATCATACATGTTTTATATATAACATATTATCACTCATTCATCAACAATCTTTCATTATCATCGTTATTTAGAGTGTGAACTACTTCATTTTCATGTATGTTTTAATTCATAAATTATGTTCATTGAATAGTAAATGTGGTTAAATCATCTCTTTAATTTTAATAATGATATAAATATAATATATATTCATTATATAAAAATTTAAAACCATCCATAAAAGTTATAGGTATAAAAATGAATTACTCCTTTCATGGAGATGGTAGTTCGTATGTACGCATGAACGTTGTTTTTAATTTTCTAAAGAAAATAATGAAAGAAAGATAAATAATATTTTATCATTATAGAATCATAATTATATCATAAATAAAATATATATTTATTAAACTCATCATTAAATCCATTAATGTTAGGTGGTTATAGAAAAAAATCATGTCGTTATATGGAGGTGGGATTACACATGTATGCATGAGCGATACTTTCATTTACCATTTGATGGAAAGGAGGTGGAAATGGTTTTCACGTAATAATAATTACATATCAGTATATTTATGATACTGGATTTATTATCTTATCATGGATATAATAGATTTATAGTAATTACATTAATAAATAAACTTTAAAATTGTTAGGTAAGACGATTACCTCTTATTTTAGAGACCTCCTTTGGCTTACACGTTAATCCTTCTTAGGATAGTCTTAGGATAAGAAAAGAAAATCAATAATTAAGAAAACTAATCAAGGAATTTTTTTGGAAATTTATTGGATAAGATAGAGATCTCAATGTTTTTGAATAAGGGTATAAAATAGATTCTCTTTTATAAGTGAATGGATGGACACACATAAAAATGCATAGATGTTTTAAATAATATAAAGTCATTTTTTTATTCAAGTGGAACCAAATGGAAATAAAATCAAATTTAAGATAATATAAGATCTAAATATCTTTTTTCAATAATATTTACATAATTTAATTGGCATTTTTACCCTTATCTCTTAGTTAAACCCCCCGGTAAGCCCTTTTAACCATAACCATGGTAAGAAATATCTACTCTTTTTTACTATTCATTATAACACAAAGTTATGTTGACCTAATTACCTAATATTAATTATTTTTATTAATAATATTGAATATATTTTAAAAGATTAAATTTTCTTAAGTGGTAAAAATTACTTTTGACATATGATTTTAAAATTCATTAAAACATGTTTTTAGAAAAATGTTTGTTTTAAGCATAAAAACAATTTTATAGAAAAACAAAGTATAATTTTGATTATAATGGAATTAATCAGATTGTTTTAAATTAAAGGTTATTTATTTTTATTTCAAACCAAAACAAAATTGAAAGAAAATTTATAAATACTTGATTAAAATAGAATAACTAAAAATAGTTTTTATTTGAACAAAAAAAATTACATAGATTTATAAAATGTAAAGAATATATTAATAAGTTCAAAATAATATTTTTATATTAATTTTATTAATTAATAAATATATATCAATTTTATAAAAAATCATGAACTTTCAAGTAATTCTTATATCATTATAATTTAATAAAAGTGAAAGTTTTTTTTAAATCAATTTTTCACTATTCACTAAAAAATCAACTTTTTATGAAAAATGTCAAAAATTCACCATAAGATAATTTTGAAATTATTAATTTAATAATGAAATTAATTTTTTCAAATTTAATTTATAAAATATGATAATTTTGGTTTAAATCACGTTCTTGAATAATGTTTGCATTATTTCATTGTTTCTTTAGAAATAAAATATTACTTTCTATAATTAAAGCTTGGGTGTTACAAAAACTGTGACAACATATACTCACAATGAGGTTGGATAAATTGGGTTTATCACAACAGACATTATATTAATGAATAATTCATGAAAGGATTAATCCCATCCCAGTTTAGTGGAAGTTTATATGTCAGACCCCATTATGGAAATGGAATTACCTAATCAATTCCATGGTCATGGAGTTCTATTAGGAAGTTTATTTTTGGAAATTAAAAGAATGATACATAGATAACATAGGTTTATGACACCATCATACAACCATATTGATAAGATATGTCAAGAAAAATGGATTATATTACATAGTGAGATTTCATATGAGGTTGTATATTGTTTCGACATTAACTTATTTCTTTATGGGTGTCTTAGCATGTAGCTAAAAACTAAATTTAGAATTTAGCTAAAACAACCTAAGGCCTAGAGATTCAAAAAAATAAGTGAATTTAGAATCTCAGTTAAATTTTATATAAATTTAACATACTGAATAAATATTATTCTCATACATGGTTTAATAATTATTCATGTATGATTGATCCCAAGTAATCAATCACTAGTTATTTGAGAGAATATATATGTGAGTTGAATATTTAATAAATATTTATTTTCTATTTAATTCAATATAATATTTATTTATTCATCAGTGAATAATATAGTGATATTTATTTATTTTTATAAAAAGTAATTATTCATGGTTTAATAAATATTGAGGATGATTCATGCCAAGTTAATGGCCTGATGAGAAAAGGCATTTTAAATATTATTTGAATAAATATTGATTTATTTATTTATGAAAAAATATATTTATTTATTTATAATTTTTTCTCATATAAAGAAAATAGTGTTATTATTATTTTAGACATGGGTTTTTCCAAAGATTTAGAAAAGTAATAAGTGTCTCGATATAATTATTATTTATCTAACTCGCGCACTATATAAACTTGATTATATCATTTCTAATCCTAATAGTGGTTTTTCATAATGAAAGTCTAAATATAATTCTCTCAATCACTAGATAGATTTTCTCCTAGAACTCTATCAATAATAGATATTGGTACTCCCCTCCAACCTCTCAAGACTATAGAAATAAATAAGTGTCCTTCCATCAAAAGTGATTCTTTTTTCAATCATCAATAAAAGACACTAGCATTAGAATCTTTTATGTTAGCACTTAGGTATTTCTATAGTTATGTTTGGAGGTTTGTGGTGCACATGTGGACCATCACTAGAGGGATTTCACATTTGAATCATCACACTATAATGATATAATTATAATAATTAGTCTATTGATTCATCAATGAATAAATAAATTCAATTAAATATATTTCTTTATCCAAATTAATTAATTATAAATTATATGTGATGATATTTTATTCTTAATTCCAGTTTAATAGTCAATTAATATTTTATTTAATTATATTGGTTATGACGTTATTCATTTTGTACATCTTATATTATTTATTGATTACAACATAAAACTGAGTTGGATATAGCCTAATAAGCACTTTTAATTTTCTCAGAACCTATATTTCTGCCTCCCATTAGTGGAATATTTTGGTAAATAGTCTTATTTCTAGAGGGAAAAATGCACCAAACATAATGAATTACGTATATGATATGGATATAGTATTTTATTTTTTAAAAATTCCTACTAAATATAAATAAGATTCATTTCATGCAAAAAAGGAGTGTGTATATCTTATCATGATATTATAAATAGAATATAGTGTTTAAGAGGCTAGTGGGATTATGTTTGAACTTAGTGAAGTTCAAAGTTAAAACTTAAAATATTATATTAGTATAATGTTAAAGTTTTTTCACTAAATATCCTAATGAGTTTGGGATATTTATAGTAATGAAAAATGTAATGGTTATATTTATATACGATGAGAAAGTAAATATCATTATTTTTGTAAAATAATTGTTCTAGTTAAAATAAAAAGTGAATGTCACTTTATCCTAAAGGAGTTTAGGACATGTTAGTAAAATAATAAATAGTTACAGTATTTACAAAAAATATTTCATGGAAAAGTTTGATGTAAAGGGTTCCAAGGATGATATCGTTAAACTTACAAATATTTCTATGTAGAAAAAGGATGTTGACATCATAACATTTGATATTGTGGAGTTAAAAATTTTAAACATGATTAAGGAGTTAAACATTATAAATATGATTCGTAAATCTCACCATTATTCAAACTTTATTTTTTTATATAATTTACTCAATAAATAGTTTAATGGGAGGATTTTATCATATGGACATATAATGATGAGGTAGTAATTACATATATATGTAATAAATTAAGAAAATCATATAAAACATAACAAACATAACGCAGATCTAGAATTTTATCATATATGATATTTTAGACCAATGATTATTTAGAGGTTTTTGAGTATTTTTAAAAGTTTTAGGAATATAAAATGTATCATATAAAATGTAATATCTATATATTAATTCTTTCACATTGTTTATATATATATTGATATATATATTTCATGAATTTTAATGATAATTGGCCTCTCAAAGTAAGACATTGAGTTATCCCTAAATGATGATCACTATGGAGTATTATAGGTTATTATGAAATGGTAAGGTTAGCATGGGTAGTATTCTAGTATAAAGTTATAGAATATACTCATGAAGAATAATAAGTCTTATTGTGCACCAGATATACCATTATGTATACCATATAGAGTGTCATCCATGTTGGAGTTGGTTCCCTAGAACCAACTTCTATGTATTTTTTGATTACCTGTATTCATTATATTTTAATATTAATAAAGTTCTTATCACATCATGATTGTTCTTCTATGTTTCATATTTTGTGATAATTTCTTAAGGGTACTTATCACACACATAGGTCATAGCAGTCCTTTTCTATGTTGAGAACCTAAAATTTTCATGAAAATGTTCTTAAATACATGTTCAATGGTTAGATGATATCATTTGAAAGTACATCCATGAAACAGCCTATCAAGGGTAGAGGTCTCATAAGTCTTTGAGACTACTTCTCATTAATTTCTTAGTCTCTATGATAAGGTGGTTTTGAGAATATGGCTCACTAGTAGGAAATAAAAATTTACATGTTTCATTGGATGTTACTATCTATGGATGTGTATAATGATCCTTAGACTTTAAGATTATTACTCATTCATATCATGAGTTTCTTAATTTAATCTATTGACTAGAAATATGATGACATATGATCACAGTGAGGTAGGATGCATTGGGTGTGTCACGAGTGATATTACATTAATGAATAATACAAGAAAGGATTTGTCCTTTCCCAGTTTAGTTTAAGTTGATATCTTGAGCCCTTTGATGGAAATAGAATTG
Source organism: Viscum album (assembly GCA_963277665.1). Lineage (NCBI taxonomy): Eukaryota > Viridiplantae > Streptophyta > Magnoliopsida > Santalales > Viscaceae > Viscum > Viscum album. Next base: position 1,505,921,730 of record OY728133.1, read on the forward strand.
CTTGATTAATTCCAGGGCCATGGCATTCTATTGGTAAGTTCGTTTTCTGAAATTCAAAAAAAGAGACATTGAGCACATAGGTTTATGACACCAATATTTTTTTTTTAAAGGTTGGGGTCGAAGCCTCATTTATTATTAAATCAAACAAAGACCTCTTTAACTGGGTAGAGGGAGACCCATTACATACCCCGAAGGCCCAGTGGGCATTTATCCCATTACAATGCCCGTAGGCCCTTTTTTTTACCCAAATTCCATTCTTTGAATAGTACTGCTACAGTACCCGCCACTGCTACAGTACTATGCCGCCGCTACAGTGACCTGCCACTGCTACAGTGCATGTCATTGCTACAGTGCCCACCGCTTCTATAGAACGCTACAGTACTGCTACAGTTCCTGCACCCAATGGGTTTTGAACCCCCATTTTTCATGTAGAATTAAGGGGTGCTTACCACTAAGTCAAACCCCAACTACATTTATGACACCAATATGAAACCTACTTGACTATAGATATTGTGATAAAGAGATGAAATTACATAGTGTGTGTTCATATGTGGTTATTGTAATTATGATATTTAACTTATTTATTTATGGGTTTCTTGGTTTTTTTCTATATGATAACCTTGGACTGTAGGTGTAACAACCTAATTCCATTAAGAAAGGGGTCTAGAGAGTCACACATTAAGTGTATTCAGAACCTCATTTAAATTCTATATAAATTTAATATGTTGAATAAATATTATTCTTGAACATTTTTTAATAATTATTCATGTTTTATTGATCAAAAATATTGTGTCACTGGTTATTCGAGAGAATATATTTATGAGTTGAATATTTAATAAATATTTATTTTCAATTTTATTGAATAAAATATATATATATTGGTGAATAATGCAGTGACATTTATATATCTAAATAAATTTTCATTATTCAAGGTCTGATAGATATTAAGGAGGATGCGGGCCTATTTAATAGCCCAATGAGAAAATAAATATTAAATATTATTTGAATAAACATTGATTTATTTATTTGATAAAAATTATAATTATTTTATCCGTAAAGTTTGTCACATGTAAAGTAAATAATAATATTATTATTATTATTTTAGATATGGGGTTTTTCCATGATTTAGAAAAGTAATAAGGGCCCTCATGCAATTATTATTTATCTAAACACATCTATATTTAAACATGATTATGTCACTTTAAAACATAATAATCATTGTACACAATGAATGTCTCAAGATAATTCTCTAAATTTCTGTAGAGATTTTCTCCTAGAATGTTATCAAGAACAAAGAGAGATCATCCTACAACAACCTATCATGACTAGAGATATCAATAGTAGTCCTTCCACCTAAAGCAGTTCTTATGGTGATCATCAATGAAGGATGAAATAGTTTTAATTTTCCATTCTAGCACATGAGGTTTTTTATAATGATGCTCTGATGTTCATGGTGCATGTGTGGATCAATGCTAGAGGTATTCTATCCTTAAATCCTCTCACTATAATGACAATATGATAAGAAGTGGTATACTTATTTATAAAAAAAGAAATAAATTCAACATAATGTATTTATTTTTGAAAATAAATTCATTATAAATTATATGTGATGATCATGACTTCCTAGTTACATCATAATAGTTCATTAATCATCAATTCAATTCTGTTCTCCTTGATGTTCTTTATTATATACATATCAAATTATTTATTGATTATGACAAAATGAAAGTGGGATATGGACCAATAGGTTTTTACACTACACCTAAAACCTTTAAAAGGTATCAAATTGATCACATAATTAATTAATAATTTCTTATTAATCATTGATCGATGGTATGAATTTATCATTATTTTTTATTTTTGGATTATTAATTTTTTAAATGAGAATATTGAAATATTATCTTCTCGTTATTTTTTCTCAATAATATAACCAAGAATATGTTAAATTTATATGAAGAACATTTTATGACTCCATCAGGATGTGTTAAGGGTTTTATCTAGATAACACAAGACTACACGGTGTGTATCCCATTGGTATATATCATGTACCCATGTTCATTACACCAGGATGAACCATGAGAAATCTAGGCCATCATAAAATAACTACATGTAAATTCATTAAATGAAAACCATGCTTTGACCAGGCTAATATGGAATATGGTTTTTTGGACTGCACACCTTGTAACTCCCTTACATGTTAAGTAGTCCACATGTTTTCATGGTAGAAAAGACACGGTATAAGTTTTTTCATGCATTTATTATATGAAACAAGGACTACCAAACAATGAAACATCTAGTTCATGAAGCGTGTAGCTAGTGTATACATCATGTACCTCATACATGTTTATAGCTGAAAAACATACCTAGTCCCTAGCCTTATGTTGCATATATGGAAATAATAGATTACATAATGTGTACCCCTAATACATTCCATGTAACCTAAAGTACCTCTTGTAATTAAATTGGTCTGGAAAAAAATTATGGTATAATTAAACCTAATTAACATGTGTTCATTAGTTTTTTATTAAGAATACATTCCCTATGATAGGATTATTAACTACATATTAATTAATTAATGTGTTAAATTTTGAACTGCAAGTTGTTTATGGTTTACTTATAGTGTACCTTTTCTGTGTTAATAGAATTACATGTCAGGTAATTTGTATGTGTTCATGTTTCATTTATTAATAGAGAATGCCTTATAATTATGTTTCAGGACAAGTATTATGGATATCATGTGAATACATGGTATAAGGACCATGTTTGGTAGTTTGAACGGGTATATGTCATTTCCTCCAAGTACACACGTGTAATTCATTAATTTTAAATAAAATTAATTTATTTAAATTGTATAAAATTATCGATGATGTGAATTTATAGGATGTTTTTTATGGAAATAGGAAAAATTGAATTAATTGATTAATTATAGAATTAATTAGATTAATTTGAGTTGTTTTATCATAAATAAATAACTAATTAAAGTGAATGATAGCTAGATTAAAAATTTATATTTGTTTCTTGTGTGTGGATGATCATGATTTTAGACCAAACACATGTATGTGAATGATTTCATTAAATTATTATTTAAAAATTAAATAATGGTAGGTTCATAATCCACTCCTCTCATTGTGTAAGGGTTTGTGTGTCCAATTTTTCTTTTATGTAACCTTATCAACCAATATTTTGGTTCCCTTCACCTGTGTATGAGTAAATATTATGTTATGGATGGATCTATTTGGAAAGTGGAGGCTATTCAAGTTTTGATACAAGGTAAAACCAATCATATAGATACATAGGAGGACATGTGAAATTAATAGCATGAACCAAGTTATAGTTCAAGTTTCATTTCACTTATTTCAAGTGTTATTTTATCATCTGCTAGATAAACTAACCATTATAAAATATCATGATCACACCACTTTTATTATTTTATTTTTTCTAGTTACATGGTTAGTTATTTTGGATTCTTTATTGTGATTACTTAATAAATAAATTAACAATAATACAATATGGAATTAAAAAATGACTATATGAATTCTATCTACGACATGGTTAATCACTTAGGGAAAATCCACTTAATATTAATAAGGAATTTAATAATATAAAATGGTAAATTTATTCATAAATGATAAAATACCTAAAAATAACATATTAAGTTCGTATCACCTTCCATGGATAAAGTTAAAATACAATCATAGTTTAAAGTGATTGTCTTTCTAAATTTAGGTAGATTTAAATTATCATAAAGTTTTAACTGAGAACATGAATTGACTTAACTTATATTACATTAATGGTTGACTAATGAAGAAGTAGTTGGTGTCACCGAGAGGGAAGTGTTGAGGAAATCCAAGTTTGGGATTTCAATATTGGGGAGTCCATTCAATGGATCAAGGAGTTTTGAGTTAATGATGTTGGAAAGTTATGTCTACTTAAAATAATTTTAATATATTTTAAATCCAAAGTATGGGTTATGAAAAGGGGAATATGGATCCTTGGCACTTGAATATCCATGAGATAAGATATTTTGAAACTAATAGTGAGGGATGTTAGATATTTATGTAACAGTTAGAGATTAATAAATTTAAATATTTATTATTTAATTTTGTAATCTAGATAAAGTACTAAAATTATTTTATTATTTATTATAGAAATGCAAAGCCACTAAACTTTGAATATATCATTGTGATCCATATATAGAGGGATAAACTTCTACCCAGTTCAAATTTTTAGGAATGGTATAGGCACTTGGTCATTATACAATGCCCTCAGAAGAAATTATATCTATTGTAAACCCCTATTACTAAGTTGTTTACTAAATAGGCTAGTGATGAAGAATAATCTATATACCTTAAACACTTGTAAAATGCCACATATATCCAATATTTCATGTTATAATCCATGTCAAGTGAGATCATAAATTAATATGAGTAAATGGATATATATAGCATGATGTATCATTTTCATGGTATTTATCAAGAGAAGGTGGGATGAGAGATATATGAGATCTCTATTTCACTATTCACATAGAAGATTAGAGAGTTGATATTCACTGGGCCTCATGTAGTTAAGATGATTAGCCACATTGAGTGCTTGGATATCTTGATCTTTAATATCCCTAATGAGTTGTACATAGATCTCATTTTATCCTAACTACCAAAAGGATTATCTAGTTTCATTTTTAATTATAATATGATCAATATTGAGAGGTCTCTTTTTGTAATTCCTTAATTTGATTAGAAAATTTGATAAATATATGGGGTGTGAAAATATTTTATCCTTATAGTGAATTAAAATAAGAATAATGAAAGGGTATCAAGACTCAATCATCTTTTTAGGCTCCTGGGAATAATTCTTCTAAGAACAGGAATATCCAAATACATGTAAAAGAAAAAATAAGTAGTGTATTTTTTATATGGAAATAAATACCACTAAAAAGAATAATTGTGCTTAGTTAAAGAAGAAATGGGAATATCAAGGTTCATTCGTTATCGATTGAAATATTTATATTTCTAAAATATGGTTATTAGATATGGCTTGTGTTACTAACATCTTTATACAAATGTATCAAATAAGTAGAATCCAAAAAATTACTATAAGAGAGGTGGATTTACAAGAATCCAATTGACCATGACTTTTTACTTGTCTATAAGTGACTACCACCTTCTATTTTCAACATGGTTCATCTTGGTTTTTAAAAAAATATTATGTATCAAATTTTAAAAATATAATTATTTATGTGTCCTTCTAAGACAAAAATGGTTTTATTTTCAAGTTTGGAAATAATAGATGTTTATTTTACAAATATATCATATGTTATGTTATGGTGCATTTAATTAACATCATTTGTGTATTATATTACCAAAATCAAGTATTAGTAATTTATAATGAATCAAATTCATATTAATCATTTTTCATGCTGTTGTGGAATCATTTTATTGGACATGTAAATGAGAATTGTATGAAAATTCTCCATAAATATGGTTATTTAAAATATTTTGAGCTAAAACCACTTGAAATATTTCATGCTTATTTACAAGGTAAAATAACCAACCACCATTTGGTGGAAAATGTAAAAGGGTTATAGTGCTTCTAGAATTGGCACACACTGATGTCTATGGAACTTTTCAAGTATAATATAGAGGTGGTTATTCTTACATTATAACTTTTACTGATTAATTGAGTAGATATGGTTATGTTTACTTAATGAGGTATAAGTCTGGATCCATTGATAAATTCAAAGAGTTCAATAATGAAGTAGATAATCAAATTAGTAAAAAGATATAGAAGTTTTGATATTATCAAGGTGGTGAATATATTAACCAATAGTTTACTGAATTTCTATGGTAGTTTGGGATTCTATCTCAACTCACTCCACTATATACACTATATTGGAATGGTGTTAGTGAAATGAGGAATTGTACCTTTCTCAACATGGTGAGGTTGATGATGAGTCACATAGTTATTTCATTATCCTTTTAGGTATTTTTATTAAAAAATTTAGAATAAACACTAAAATGAGTTCCAAATAATGTATAAATTGGTATTCCTATCGAGTTATTTAGTGGAAAGAAACCCATTTTATCATATATCCATTCATGGGGTTGTGAATAGTTTGTTAAGGCCACCTCTGGAAATAAATTAGAACCTAGAGGCAAGAAGTGAATCTTAATAGGATATCCAAAGGAAACTAAGGGATAGTATCTATATGATTCCTTATATAATAAATTCATATTGGCTATAAATTCCATTTTTCATGATAGGGATCATTCCCTCGATAAGGATAGTGGGAGATAGATTTACTTTAATAAAGTTGATTCTCAAGATACAAAAGAGTTGGTGTGGAACATATTTTATAAGTCCCCATGGAATATGTTGTTTTTGAAATAAAAGTATTATATAAGAGGACTAAATAATTTAGAGAACCATAAAGATATGATTTTGTAGTCACTGAGGATGTGACTTAATATTGGTTGATAATAATGATCTAATTTCCTATAAGGAGGTAGTAGAGAGTTCATAAGTTGTATGATGAAAAAAACCATGAATTCTAAGATGGATTCCTTTTAATAGAACCATGTGTGGATTCTGAATGATCTACCAATTTAAGTGAAGTACATTGGGTTTAAATGGTTATTCAAGAGAAAACCAGAAATGGAAGGTAAAGTGAGTACCAATAAAGCATAGCTAGTGGTTAAACTGTTCAAACATCATCAAGGCATTCACTATGACAAAACTATTTCTCTAGTATCTATATTTAAATCCATTATAATTATAATATTTATAAAAACTTTTCATGAATATGATATTTTCAAGATGTATGTCAAAATATCTTTCCATAATAGGAACCTTCTTAAAAATTTCTATATGACACAGCCAGAAGATTATGTGACTCCAGGTAATGCCAAAAAAAGGTATGAATGTTTCAAATATCCATTTATAGATTGAAGCAAGCATCCAGGTCATGGAAAAATTTATTCAATAGACTCGTAAGAAAATTAGGTTTCATTAAGAATGAATTTTATCCATTTATTTACAATTGGTTTATTGGGATTCTATTTATTATCATAGTAGTATATTCTAATGACATCACTTGTTGGAAATGACCGACCAATCTTACTGTCAGTTAAGGAGTGGTGGAACAGGTGTTTCTTCATGAAGAAATTGGGTGAAGTAAAATATATCTTTGGTATCAAGATCATTCATGTTATATTCAATAGGATTATTTGGTTGATTCAAGGTACAGACATTGACCAGATACTATTGTGATTTAGTGTGGAATAATCCCAAAGGAGATTGTTTCCAATATCACATGGTATATATATATCCAAGAAAATGTGTCCTCTTACAAATTAGGAAATATAGATAATGATTAAAATCTCAAATTCTTATATAATAATATCAATCATGTATATCATGTTATGTACTAGGCTAGATATTTCACGTGTTGTAAGAATGATGGGAAGATATCATGATAATCTAGTCGAACTGCATTGGTTGGTTGTTAAGGTTATACTTATGTATCTGAGGCAAACTAAGGATATGTTCCTAGTATGTAGAGGTGATGAGGAGATAGTCATTAGGGTTTATATAGATAAGATAGTTCATATAAATAAGAATGATTTGAAGTATCAGTCAGGATATGTCTTCAATTTCAACAAAGGATTTGTGAGCTAGAATAGTTTAAAGTATCCAATTGTCATTGATTATATAGTGTAGTATGAGTATATAGCAGCTTGTAATGAATACAAATAATCTATTTGGATATGAAACAATGACTAATATTTTTATTTTGTGTCCATTATTAAGGGCCCTATCACATTATATTGTGATAATACTACAGCGGTAGTGCTTACAAAGGAGTCAGAGTCGCACCAATGGATGATTCACATGCTCTAGAAGTATCTCCTCCTGAGGAATTTTTCTCAGAGGATTGGAGACATGATGGGTATAGTTTCTAAATAGGATAACATATCAAACCCCTTAACTAAATCACAATATCAACAAAATCATGAATTTCATGTGAGGGCTAGCGGACTGAAGGTTGTTGGTAGTTGGATCTAGTGGAAGCGGGAGTCTGATAGATTTGGTGCCCAAGAACCAACTTCCATGTAGTTTGTGGTTACTTATTCTTTTTTTTAATATTAATAGGGTTATTATCACATCATGACTATTATTCTATGTGATATAGTAGGTGATAATGTCTTGATGGTACTTGTCGCACTAAAAGGTCATAGCAATTCTATGATATGATGAGAACCATGAAGTGTTATGAAAATATTCATATATAAATGTTTTGAGGTTAGATGATATTTATTGATAGGACTACAATGATATAAGTTATCTGGGTTAGGAAGATCATAAGTCATTGAGAATTCTTCTCATGAATTTCATTCTTACTAATCTCTAAGATAAGGAAGTTATAAGAACATTAACTACCAAGAGGAAATCCACATTTATATGTTTTATTGGATCTTCTAATATTCAAACATGTGTAATGATAATTATAATTTAAAATTATTATTAATTCATATCATGAGTCACAAACATTAATGTATTGGTGAAAATTGTGATGACATATTCTTGAGGAAATGTAGGATACATCGGGTGCATCATAGTGATATTGCATTAATGATTAATGTGAGAAATTATTTAACTCTTCACAATTTAGTGGAAGTTTGTATCTTGGGACCTTTGATGGAAATTTATTTGCCTAATTAATTCCATGTATATGAATTTTAGTCGAAAAGTTCATTTTTTAAAATTCAAAGAAAGAGACATCAAGAACATAGGTTGTTGACACTAGCATGCAACCTGCTTGATTAGAGATATCATGATAATAATATTATATTACACAATGTGTGTTTGTATGTGGTTATTATCATTGAAGCATGTAAATTTTTTTCTCTAAAGTTTTCTTGGAATATTGTTAAATGTTAACCTTGGAATTTAGGTGTAACAACCTAATTCCAATGATAAAGGGGTTTAGAGGTTCACACATTAAGTGTATTCACAACCTCAGTTAAATTTTATATGAATTTAACAAATTGAATAAATATTATTCTCATACGTGATTTAATAATTATTCATATATTATTGATCAAAAATATTCAGCCACCATTTATTCATGAAAATTTATATTTGAGTTGAATATTTAATAAATATTTATTTTTTATTTTATTGAATATAATATATATTTATTTATTGGGAAATAATGTGGTGACATTTATTTATTTAAATAAATATTTATTATTCAATTCTAATAAATATTATGAAGGGTGTGGATTGAGTTAATTACCAGATGATAAAATTCATATTAAATGTTATTTAAAAAAATATAAATTTATTTATTCATAATAAATATTATTTATTTTATATACAAATTTGGAACATGTCAAGTAAATAATAATATTATTATTATTTTAGACACGATGTTTTTTTATGTATTTATAAAATTAATAAGGGCGTGTATACAATTATTATTCATCTAACCCTAGATCGATTTAAAAATAATTATTTCATTTATATACATAATCATCATTGTTCACAATGAAAGTATAGAGAGAATTATCTCAATCCCTATAGATATTTTCTCCTAGAACAATCACAAGAACTTAGAGTGATTCTCCTCCAACAACCTCTCAAAACTAGAGAGATCAAGAAGAGTATTTCCACCTAAAGTGATTCTTGTGGTGATCAACAATGTGTTACATAAGAGTTTGAGTCTTATGAGATAGAATATGGGATTTTCTACGGTGATGTTCAGAGTTTCTTGGGGCATGTGTGGATCACCGCTGGAGGGATTATATTTTTAATCCTCTCGCTACAATGACAAAATAGAAATAAGTGTTCAATTGATTCATTAATGAAGAAATAAATCTAATTCAAGTTATTTAATTATACAAATAAATTAATTATAAATTATATGATATAATCCTTTTTTTTTCTTAGTTCGATGTAATATTCAATTAATATTTGATTTAATTTCATTTTTCATGACATTATTTGTCATATACAACTCATATTATTCATTTATTATAACAAAAAATCAATTTGGATATGACCCAATAGGTTCTTTCATTGCACCTGGAACCTTCAATACACTATCTTTTATATACTAGGGATGTATGGATCATATTTTCCCAACTATCTGAGGTTGGAAAGATACATAGAATGAGAATATTTATACTTTGATACCTTTATTATGTAAGCCTTGAGTCTTGGCTAATTAGGGGTGGTTGGGTATTTTTCTAATCAGTTCATCGGTTGGAGATCAACCAAGATGGGATTTTTTTTTCTCTCATATAACAAGTATGACATCTAGGCCCTCGACTGATATAGATAGAGGAGTGTACAATCACACCTAGATAATAAAAATTAATTATCCATTTAGAAGAGGGTATTTTTATGTTATGATCCATAAGGGTGAATGACATGTTATGAATTCATTAACCAAGTCAATCTATACTTAGATAATTGAGAACAGATGAGTTTACTATATGGGATTGACATACTCTATATATCATGGTCACTCAATGTCTTATAAAAATGGAACATATGAGAATGAATTCTAACATAGATGCGTCTAGTGGACATAGGTATAAAGATACATGTGTTTGATGGAGACCAGGACAAATACCTTTATATCATGAGTAGTATTGATGTTTTACTAATGGCCATTTTTTGTTAACATTTATGGATCCATAGATTCATATTTTTATCAATGATATAAAGTAATGTGGGGTCACACATTATGGTTGACAAAGTACGGATTGAGTAAAACTTAGATAAATACTCTAAAATTATTTTAGAGTTAGTCTAAAAGGGTTTTAAATGGTTATTCGCAAGGAATTACCTATGAAATGATATATGGTAAAGTTGATGATAGATTTCCAAAAAGTGTTTTGAAATATATCCAAAAGAGTTTTGGAAATGTTTTCATGAGTTATTTTATATGATATAATATAAGGTTAAATGGAATAAAGTATTTTAAGCTTTAGTGAAAGTGGGAGGTTAAAGGAGATTATATGCCCTAAAGTCTAGGATTGAGGATACATATCTGTTAATATATCCTTATGTAGAATCTTGATGATATGTAACTTCTAATGTATCCTTAAGAAAATCTTAACAATACATAGCTGCTAACATATCCTTAAGAAAATCTTGAGAATATTTTTTTGTTAATGTATCATTAATCAAAGGCTTGATAGTATGATGTCACTAACATGTTATGATATACTTGAGATTCATATATTGAGAATAATTATCTTAACATGTGTTGGGATTATGGTATGCATGGGATTTTACTGATATCAATGATCATCTAAGGCATAATGTTAAAGTGTTAATGTTTGAATGAATATTCCACATAAAATATCATTAAATAATTGTTACGTGAGATGTAATGTGAGGGAGTTTGTTAAATTCATGCATGTGATGCATGAAGTATATGAGGTATTAACTCATGTGTTATAATACATGATTTAATGCATACATTTTCAAGGATTTACCTCATGGTATTTATAAAGACCACTTCCATGTGATGAAAAATAGATGTGTGTGCCTATATGATGCTTAGCTAAAACTCCCTAGAACTGAAGTTCACTTTCTCTACCACCTTTCTACCCAAGGTTCTAGCACTTCATGAAGGCTATAAGGGCCCCATATATATGATGTGTGATTCATTATCTTAAGGATACACCACATTAGAGTGATGGATTATAGTTTACACTCGATAATCTTCCTCAAAATCATCATATGAGGATAGTAGTGGAATATTTGGTGTGAGGTATGCACTAGTTTTTATAGTTTCTCCATTTCTATTTTTATGCATGATTTCTAAAATCTTGCATGAAGATCATGGTTTTTGTTTCTAAATCGCTTCTTCCTCTAATAAGTTTTATTATATCCCTATGAAACTTAGCATAATCGTTAAAACTATTTTGATGTGGCCTAAATAATATCCCAAATAAGGCCCTTAATTTGAACAATTCAAATTAAATATTATGAATAATTCATAATCTTAAAATATAAACACTTTATACCTTGGATTTATATTTTTAAATTTATAAATACTTTATAGATTGCCTTTCGGATTTTCTAAATAAACACTTTATTTCTAAGTATAGGTAATGTCATATTATTTGATAAAAGGTATTTTTAATATTAAAATTTAATATTATAGAATATTTATCAACAAATTTTCATAAATATTTATCAATTAATTATAAATTATTAATAACTAATTAATTTATAAACATTTTATAAATTAATAAATATCCATTAAATGCCTTTTATAATTATTTATAAATAGTAAAATTCAATTCATAATTAAATTAAAGAAAAATATTTCTTATTCATCGGTTGTATTTTATGTTTTAGATCATATCATAGGCTATGATAGATAGTGTCGAGTGTCAAGAACTATCAGTCATACTTTAAAACTAATAGTTGAATCGTAAAATATGATAGGCCAGTTCTAGTTCAAACATTTCCTTGGATGTCATATATCATATTTAAAGATATGTGTCATTGTCAAATTTATGATACAACACATTATTTTTTTTAAACTGCGTAAACTATCATACCATATGATATCTGTAACTCCCCAAGATCTTAAAAAAGTAATATATTCTCAATATCAAACAAGACACGCAACACTAAGCTTAAACAAACCATGTAATAATATTATTTTAAATATGATCGTTATAACCTACCGATTAAATAAAAGGATATGAATAGTATTAACTACTTTATGAAATATATATCTATATATATATATCCCACCCAATTTAAATTTATTGAAAAATTCTTAGTAAATAATCAATCAATTTTTAGTATACTTTTTATTCATTAAAACTATGTTTTCTTCAAAAATGATTTTTATTACTTTTTATTATAGAATATTACAATTAATTTTTAGAAAATTTAGAAAATTTATTTGATAAAATTAAATTCTATTTTGAAATTAGAATATAAAAATTAACTTAGGGTGAAATTTTGATACGCTTTATAAAATATTAATTTTTCAGTGAATAGTGAAAATACGGATTTTTTGTAAAATTGTCATTTATTTCCAATAAATTAAGTATCATTATGATTTGAATTTTATTTCAAGTAAAAAAATTATTATGTAGTTATATTTAATCCAACTAATTACATTTGAATCATTTTTATAATTAATTTTAGTATAAGTTTATTTTTTGGTTTAAAAACTGGTTTTTCTGAAAAATTGTTTTAAAGTTCATAATATTTATCTATTTTAATTAATTAAAATAACCCCTAATGATTAATTATTTAAATTAAATGTTTATATTATATATATATATATATATTAAATTAAATTCATAAAATTATTATTATTATTATTCATATAGTTAAAATATGATCATCTTATGCTTGAAAAATACACTTCTTGAAAAACCATTTTTCGTCACGTCGGTGAGTTTTATTTTAAATTAAATTATATAAATTCTATAAATTAAATTTGGATTAAATATTTGGAATTATCATAATTTATATTATCTAATAAATTCAACTTAATTTTTTCACAATGAATAGTGAAAATAATAAAAATATTTTACTGTGGTTAGGGTGAAAATGGGTTTACCGGGGGTTAAACTAAAATGATAAGGGTTAAAATGAACTAAAAACTTGTATAAAATATATTTTTGGACATATTTTACCCTTATAATTTCTAATTCTATATAATATACCTTTTTTAAGCTTGTTTTATGTGGAAAATGTGGGTATCACTTTTTATTTTCAAAAATTACAAATGTGTCACTCACCTCACTTATAAAAGGACACTCACTCTACTCTTCTCTTCACACCTTCAAAGCCTTTTAGTTCATCCAATTCCTAACCAAATAACTTCCTTACTTCCCTAAACATGATCTAGATCCCAATTTTTTATCATAAATTCATTTTAAGAAGGATTTTGGTGATAACTTAAGGAAGTTATCCAAAAAATAGGTATCATGCTTAACCAAGATTTTTTTATTTCATTTCTTCTTACACCTCCTTAAAATATTATTCAATTATTATGATATAATAAAAATAGTATCTAAAATATACTATGAATTTATTATTTAATTTCATAACCTAAATCCACCTCTTATTCTATCAAATGAGAAATGAAACCATCATTCATGTGTACGGTGAATTATCGCCTCGCGAACTGATATAATTCATTTTCCATAACCACCTATTAATACTGGTTATAATTATAGATTTAAAGTATATATATGATATTTTTAAAATAATTATACTTATTGAATTTTGATATCACATATACCTTCTTAGTTTCTATTATGTGGGGGATACGATAATGCTGCTCGTGTATTCGGTGGGCTACTACCTCACGAAGTGATGTGATTATTTTTTCACTAATGATTTAAATAGAAGGTAATAAGGATAAATCTAGTGAATATATATTTTATATATGACCTAATTATTATATATATGAAATTTTTTTCATTATAAAAATATAATATATCATTTTCTTTCTTACCTTTCCACTCATTGAAAAATAATAATGTCGTTTGTGTGTATGTATAGATTAGTGCCTCCGTGAAGTGATGTGATTTTTTTCAAAACCACGTCACATGGATGAGATATAAAAGTTTATTTAAAGAAATATAATGGTATTTATTATATTATTATCATTATTTAAATATAAAATAATACTTACCATCTTTCCATAATGATCATTGAAAAATAGATTTGTTGCTCATGCATGCGTTCTGTCTACCGTCTACATGATTGTAACATAGTTCATTTTTCATAAACATTATCTATTATTGGTTTTAAAAGTATAATTGATGTATAAAAATGATAATTATTTCATTATTATTATTCTATTGATGATGTAACAATGACTTATTTTACCACAAGAAACACACTGAAGAAGTTTTGAAACAATGAACTGAAGATCCTAAAAACACCTGATGTGGAATTAACTGATTAAGTATTTAAATATTTAATTAAAATAAATAAATAAAATAATTTAAGTATAAGGTATTAATCCTGAAAAAATTTCTTAAGAAATAAAATAATTGATATAATTTTATTATACATGAGCTAAAGGACATACATGGAAAGTCTAGACTCGAGGTATGGGTTTCTCTCCTCACTTTTATTTATATAAGACATATGTCATATTCACCACTTATTTATATTGTGTGGTGTATATAATTCCCCTTTTACATGTTATATAATGAATCATTTATTCTTAATTTTATTTTATGTCTCAATTTTAATTATTTTATTAAATGGTATTTGACATTGAAGTTACCAAGTGGTAAAAGGTTTCATAACTCAATTTATTTTCATTAGGTTATATTACTTATTCATTAAATTAATTATGACATTATTATGTGTAAATTTATATATAAATTTATTTATTATATACCTCCACTTTTTTTATTTACATTTTTTATATATAATCTCTCTATTTATTAATTCTCAATTCAATGACATGATCTTTATAAGGGTTATTCGTTTCAAAATCTATTTCTTTGGGACATATGTTGATGTTATACACCTAATTTATTTTATGAGGTGTATATAATACTCATTTAACATGTAATATCATTAATATACATGTTTTTTTATATTTAATTTTTCATTAGATGTTATTATTTTATGGGTCGTATGATTGAAAATTTACCAAAGTGGAAAAATATTATGTTACAACCTCCATTATTTTCAGGATTGTTTATGTTGAAGGTTATTTTAGAGGAAATAATGTGATATAATTTTATTCAAATACATATATTTTATTTTCCTCTGGTTATTAATGTTTTTTTATGTTTTATTTTTATTTCCTATCTTATTGATTAAATAAATTTTAAGAAAGTTGTTTGTAAGTGATACTAATCTTATATCTTCCTTTAGATCAGGAATCTTTCTCTTCCATATCCATATTTTCTAAAATGTTTTAAAAAATGTTATTTTATAAAAATAAAATATTTTTTAAATATATTTTACAAGATCTTTAACCTTATTTTAAAAGGTTTTAAAAAATAAATTTCTTAACTCTTTCAAAATGGGTAACTTATAACTCCCTTTACAAAATGTTTGAAAAGAATGGTTGTTTTTAACATTTAAATCATGGATATATTTTTCCACTATTCTAACCATTATTTTATTTTAATCTTACTTTATATATTTCCAAGTTTATTTTCATAATATTTTGTAAATTTTTAGTTTTTAAAAGTGATTTTCAAAATGAAAATGTTATTTTCCTCAAAATATTTTTAATGATCTTTTAATGGTATTTCCATTCATAAACATCAAGAACTATTTATTTTCCTTATGATACACTGGGGATAAGTTGTAATAATACTATCATTGTTATTTCTCAATGTAGATTTTGATTGTTTCAAAAATATTATCATGGAATCCGTTCCATTTCCATGGGTTAAACAATATATGAAAGGGATAATGGTTATTTTATGAGTTTTATGATGAAATGTGAGATTTCATGTTTTTTCATTATATTACGGTTCTTGGGAATTTATTATATTGATGGTTGGTTCTATTATAAACCAAGGATATGTGGTTACATTATTAACCAAGGACGTGTGGTTCTGTGATAAACCAATGATGGGTGGGTCTATGATATCCCTCTGATACATTGAGTATGGAAGTCGATTGTATGGTTATTTAATTTGTAATAGTGATTATAAGAGTGGTATGGAAATGATGTTCCAAAGTTACCTACATGATTTATTATGATTTATATGGATTTTTAATGATTCATTTGATCAATATTAACATTACATGGATCATGGTTATTGATTCCTATGAATCTTGATTTTGTTAAAGATTTATCCATGATACATGTTTATTAATCTAGGTTTTATGTGTATGATTTATCTTATGTTATTCTCATGCACTTTGATTATGTCATCATACCCTTATGATCTTCTTTTTCTCATAGATGACATTCAATTTTTAATACTTATGTTTACCCTTACTGGTCATTTGAGTTCACCCTTCTTATGTTTGTTATTCCACATGGTATGAAAGGATTATGATTAAATTATTTATGTCAAAAAAAGGTTTCTAACATGATGAATTTTATGGGATATGTTGAAGTATTAATATGGAATATGAAAATATAGGTATAATAGAAAATACTCCCATTAATTCATTGGTATTGTTTATATAAAAGTTTTTCCTAATTCTCAAAAACTAAAAACCTAAAAGGTCCTTGGGTATATAAGTGATCCATTTTTTCCTTTTGATGTTTAATTATTGGATGGTGAAAATTGGGTCACTTTCATTGGTATCAATCCGGAAATGTAAAGTTTATGGTTTTAGCATCGGACCCGGGAGTACGGGTCTGGGCTCTTATGATTGGTATAAGAGGAGGGTTTAGATAACTTTTGAGATTAGGATATTTTCATGTTATTTTATCTTATTATTTATGGATATCATCGTAGGTATATAATACTATGGTTCATCATAAGTTCAAAGTCTTAGACACCCCTTTTGAGTTTTTAAGTTATGAGATCTTAAAGTTATTGATGATATTTTTTGAGATGTTTTATTATGTTGAAATATATGTAAATATTTAGTTTAATGTGAATTATTCCTTTAAATTTTTGTGTACATAAGTTTTAAGGTATTGATAACCTTTAGTGTTTATATGATCTTGGATATTGAGGAAATTATGGGAACACATGTTTTATCATACAGATGGCCATGGGATTGAAAAGTTATTTGGTGACTGTGATGAATTTTTTTTAAGAATAAGATCATTATATTTTAGGGCATGTAATCTTAAAGGTATGAGATAAAATTTGAGGTTATTGAGGTTATTTGGGATATAGGTTTATTTATATATGGAATGATTTTGTTTGAAATTTTGGTATTACTATTGAATTTTGGAGATTAATGTATTATTTCATCATGTGAAGGTTTATTCATTTTTATAATTATCTTACCTTATGTTCACCATTTTGTTTCTATTTAATGTTTAAATATATGAGGAATGAAATTTTATCCTTTTTATTTTTATGTGATCCTTTAAAATTTTAATTTGAGTAATTCATCCATGAAAATTTTGTCTTCAATAATCATCATTTGAAAAAAGATTATATTTTGGTGGAGATTGATTAAATTATGAAATTATAATTTTCAAGTAAGTATATTTCCTTATGTTATTTGTCAATATGGTAACATAATTACTCAACTCTAGAAAAATGATGTTAAAATAAAAATTTTATTCATTAAATTGATGGTCTCTTATCTATTAAAAAAACATTACCACTGAAATGGATCTTCTTTCCAAATATATTTTTTAACTTTCCACCAATTTTATCCTTATGTGGAAACCTAGTTTTGGTTATTTCATATTACCTTCATACTTTTCTTTCCTTCTTTTTAATAGAAATTTTTATTATTCCTTTATATGATATGGGTTTCCAACAAAGGTATTTTCAAAATCCCAACCTTTAATTACTAAGATAAAGTTAAAATTATGAGGATTTGATTTATTAAAGGTGGATAATGTAGCACTCCAAGATTTTTTTTAAAAAAAATTGTCCTCTATATCGTATAAGACACGCAACTCCAAGCTTAAACGAACCGTGAAATAATATTATTTTAAATATGACTATTATAACCTAGTCGTTAAATTGGAAGGGATGAATATTATTAACTAATTTATGAAATATATATATATATATATATATCCTAATAAATATAATTTTTTTAATAAATTATTACTAAATAATCAATCAATTTTTAGTAAAGTCATTTTATTTATATAAAATATGTTTTCTTCAAAAAAAATTATTGATTTTTGTGAGAAAATATTATAATTAATTTTTATAAATTTTAGAAAATGTATTTGATAAAATGAAGTTAAATTTTAAAATAATAATAACAAAAATAACTTAGGGTGAAATTTTGGTAATTTTCATAAAATATTGATTTTTCAGTGAATAGTGAAAAATACTAATTTCTGTAAAACTTTCATTTATTTCCAATGGATTAAGTAATTTAAAAGTCACACTATAATTTCAATTCTATTTCAAGTAACAAAATTATTCTTTATTTATATTTAACCTAACTAATTTAATTTTAATCATCATTACACTAGATTTTAGAATAATTTTATTTTTGGGTTTAAAATGGGGGGTTTTTTAAACTGTTTTAAAGTGCATAATGTTTCTCCATTTTAATTAATTAAAATAACACCTAATGAGTAATTATTTAAAATAAATTTATATATTATATATGTATGTGCGTGTGTGAATTTAAATTTATAAATTATAATTACTAGTCATATAGTTAATATAAAATCATCTTATGCTTGAAAAATACATTTCTTGAAAACTTGATTTTTCATCACGTCTATGAATTTTATTTTAAATTAAATTATGAAAATTGTGAGAATTTAATTTGGTAAAATGGATTCCATATTTTAAGTCATAATAATTTATATTATCTAATAATTTCAACTTAATTTTTGGTCATAATGAATTGTGAAAACTGTAAAAATCGTTTAATATGGTTAAGGTGAAAAAGATTTTACCATGACTTAAACTAAAAAGATGAGTGTTTTAAATGACTTAATAACTTGTATAAAATATATTTTATGGACATATTTCGACCCTATAATGTCGAATTATTGATAATGGTCCATTTTTTATCCTTAATACATGTGAAAACATGGGTAT
Source organism: Viscum album (assembly GCA_963277665.1). Taxonomy (NCBI): domain Eukaryota; kingdom Viridiplantae; phylum Streptophyta; class Magnoliopsida; order Santalales; family Viscaceae; genus Viscum; species Viscum album. Next base: position 1,505,941,421 of record OY728133.1, read on the forward strand.
CACTTTTTCTTTTCAAAAATTACAAGTGTGGCACTCACCTCACTAATAAAAAGTCACCCCCTCTCCTCTCCTATTAACACCTTCAAAGACTTTTGGTTTAACCAATTACTTCCCAAATAAAATCCTTACTTACCTCCCTACTACCTATATCCCCTTGTTTTCTCATAAATCTATCCTAATAAGGATTTTGGTGATAACCTAAGGAGGTTGTCCGAAGAAGAGGTATCATGTTTAACCGAACATTTTTATTTTATTTATTCTTCTACCTCCTTCAAATATTATTCAATTATGATGATATAATAACACCTATATATCTCATACTGAGATTTTATTATCTTAATGAAAAAACCTAAATCTATATCATCTTCTATAAATGGGAAATAAAACTATCATTCGTGTGTATGTCAAACTACCACCCCACGAACTGATGTAATTCGTTTTCTATCACCTCCTCTTACAGTTGGTTATAATGATGGATTTAAAGTATATATATATGATATTTTTAACATAATTATACTTATGAAATTATAATATCACATATTCCTTCTTAATTTCTATTTCATGGGGGATACGATAACATCGCTCATGTATAAGGTGGACTACCGCCTCGCAAAGCGATGTGATTCATTTTTCACTAACACTTTACATGGAAGGTAATAAGGATGAAGTTTGTAGATATATGTGATATATATGACATTATTATTATATTAATTACATATTTATCATTATTAAAATATAATATATCATTTTATTTCTTACCTTTCCACTCACTAAAAAATGATAATGTCATTTGTGCATACGTGGGGATTAACGTCTCCCTAAAGCGATGTGATTCATTTTTCATCACCATATAACATGGATGATATATATATATATAAGTATATTTAAAAGAAATAATATTCTCTTTATGATATTATTATCATTATTCAACTATAAAAAAATACTTACCTTCTTTCTATAATGATCATTGAAAAATAGAAACGTTGATCATGCATGCATACGACATATCATCTCTATGATTGAAACATAGTTCATTTTTCATAATCATTATTAATTTTTGGTTTTAACAGAATAATTTATGTATAAAAATGATTATTATTTCATGATTATTATTTTTATATGATGAAACAACAAGCTCTTTGACCATGGTCAACACACTAAATCTGTTTTGAAATAATGAACCAAACATCCTCAAAACACCCAATATGGACTTAACTGATTGAGAATTTTAATGTGTAATTGAAATAAATAAAATAAATAATTTAACTATAAGGCGTTAAACTTGTAAAATTTTCTTAAGAAACCAAATAATTGATATAATTTTATTATATATTATTTGAAGGGAATACATGGAAAGTCTGGACTCAAGGTAAGGGTTTCTCATCTCACATTTATTTTTGTGATACATATTCCATATTCGCCACTTATTTATATTTTGTGGTGTATATAATTCCCCTTTTACATGTTATATCAGGAATAATTTATAATTTATTGTATTTTAATTTGTAATTTAAATTATTTCATCCAATGTGATTTTACTTCAAAGTTACCAAGTGGAAAAAGGTTTCATAACTTAACTTCTTTTCATTGGGTTATATTACTTCTTCATTGACATTGTTATGACATGATTATGTGTGAATTGATATCTAAATTGATTTATTATATACTTCCACCTTTTTTGGATTTACATTTGTCACACATAATCTCTTCATTTATTAATTCTCAATTCAATGATATGATCTTTGTCAGGGCTATTCATCTCAAATTCTCTTTCTTTGGGACATATGTTGATGTTATTCACCTAAATTCGTTTATGTGGTGTATATACTACTAATTTAATATGTAATATCTTGAATCTAATTTTCTTATTTATATTTATAATTTTCATTTAATGTTATTATTTCACGGGGCATAGGATTGAAAATTTACCAAATTGGAAAAGGCTTATGTTAAAATCTCTATTCCTTTTGGGAATGTTTGTGTTGAAGGTTATTTTAGAGGAAATAATGTGATATGATTTTCTTAAACCATGTATATATTATTATCCTCGAGTTATGAATGTGTTATGCATGTTTTTTTCATTTCTTCTCTTTTTGATTAAAGAAATGTCAAAAAAGTTGTTTGTAAGTGATACTGATCTTATATCTTCCTTTATATTGGGAATATTTCTCTTCCATATCCATATTTTCTAAAATGTTTTCAAAAGTGTTATTTTCTAAAAAAATATTTACTAAATCTATTTTACAAGATCTTTTACCTTCTTTTAAAAGGTTTTAAAAAATAAAGTTCTTAATTTTTTCAAAATGGGTCACTTATGACTCCCTTTATAAAATGTTTGAAAAGAATGGTTGTTTTTAAAATTTAGATCATGGAAATATTTTCCCACCATCATGACCATTATTTTATTTTAATATTACTTTATATATTTCAAATTTTATTTTCAAATAAAATAATTTTCATATTATTTTGTAAATTTTTAGTTTTTAATAATGATTTTCAAAGTGAAAATTTTATTTTCCTCAATAATGTTTTTAACAATATTTTAATGTATTTCCTTTACCAATATCAGCAACCCTCAATGTTACTTATGATATACTGAGAATAATTTGTAATAATTCCATTATCATTATTTCTCAGGATATATTATGATTTTTTTCAAAGTGATTATCATGGAACTTATACCTTTTCCATAGGTTAATCAAGTTATGAAAGGTATAATGGTTGTTTTATGTGTTTTATGATGAAATGTGGGATTTCATGTTTTATAGTTATGTTATGGTTCTTGGTAATTGATTATTTTGATGGGTGGTTCTATTATAAAACAAGGATATGTGGTTTCATTATTAACTAAGAACTTGTGGTTCCATGATAAACCAATGATGGATGGTTCTATGATATCTCTCCAATACATTGGGTATGGAATTCGAATGTATAGGTATAAAATTTTTAAGAGTTATTGTAAGAGTGTTATATAAATTTTTTTCCAAAGTTACCTATGTGATTTATTATGATTTCTATGGTATTTTAATGATTCATTTAATCAATATTTACATCACATGGATCATGATTATTAATTCCTATAACTTTTTCCTTTATTAAATATTTATCCATGCTATATTATAATTGATACAAGTTTTATGGGTATGAGTTCTCTTATGTTATTCTTATTCACTTTTATTATTTCATTATACCCTTATGGTCTTCTTTTTCTCATAGATTATATTCAATTGTTAATGGTAATGTTTATCCTTACTGAGCATTTGAGTTCACCCTTCTTATGTATCATATTATGAAGTTATAAATAATTATGATTAAATTATTTATGTCTAAAAAAATTTATAACATGTTGAAGTTTATGGAAGATTTTTAAGACTTAATATGGAATATGAAAAGCTAGGTATAGTGGGAAAATACACCCTTGAATTCATTGGTATTGTTTATGTAAGAGTTTTTCCAATTTATCTAAAACTCTAAAACTAAAAGTTCCTTGGGTTACTTTCTATGTTGTAAGTTTTGGATGATGAAAATTGGGTCACTTTCATCGGTATTAATCTAGAAAATTAAAGTTTATGATTTTAGCACCGTATCCAGGAGTGTGGGTCTGGGGATCTTATAGTTGATATAAGATCGGGGTATAGATAAATTTGTAGATTAGGTTGTTTTCATGTGACATTATATTATGATTTATGGATACAATCATAGGTCTATAATATTATGGTTTATCATAAGTTCAAATTCTTAGACACCGCTTTTGAGGTTTTAAGTGATGAGATCTTAAAGTTATTGATGGCATTTAGGGAAATGATTTATTGGGGTGAAGTATATATAAATCTTTAGTTTAATGTGAATTATTCCTTCAATTTTTTTTGAACAAAATTTTTAAGGTATTGATAACCTTTAGGGTTTATAAGATCTTGGATATTGGTGAAATTATGGTAACACATGTTTTATCATATAGATGGCCATGGGATTAAAAAGTTATTTAGTGACTGTGATTAATGTTTTTTCATAAGAAGATCATTATATTTTAGGGCATGTAATATTAAAGGTATGAGATAACCTTTGACGTTATTGATATTATTTAGGAAATAGGGTTATTTATATATGGAAGTATTTAGTTTGAACTTTGGATATTACTATTGAATTTTGGAGATTAGTGTATCATTTCATCATATTAAGGTTTATTATTTTTAGGAATTATCTTACTTTATACTAACCATTTTGGTTCTGGTTAATGTCTAAGGATAGGAATAATAGATTTTTATCCCTTTTATTATTATGTGATCCTTTGAAATTTGACTTTTATTTCTTTAAGCATGACAAAATTATATTGAATACTCATCGTTTGTAGAATAGATGAGATTATGGTGTAAATTGATTAAATTAGGAAATTCTACTTGTCAAGTAAGTATATATCCTTATGTTATTTTTCAATATGGTAAAGTAATTCCTAAACTCTAGCAAAATGATCTTGAAATAAAAATGTTATTCATTAAATTGATGGTATCTCCTCTATTAAAAAAATACCTCATAAATGGATCTTCCTTTAAAATACATTTTTTCACTTTCAAAAAAAAGTTATCCTTACATAGAAACCTAGTTTTTGGTTATTTCATATGACCTTCAGACTTTTCATTCCTTCTTTTTAAGATAATGTTTTATTATACCTTTATATGATGTGGGTTTCCAACAAAGGCATTTTGAAATGTCCAGCCTTTAATTATCAAGATAAAGTTCAAATTTTTGGGATTCAATTTATTAAAGAGGGAATAATTTAACACTTTGAGATTTTGAAAAAAATAAGCTATGCTCGATAGAGTATAAGACACGCAACACTAAACTTAAACGAACCATGAAATAATTTTATTTTAAATATGATCATTATAACCTAACTGTTAAAATAGAATTTATGAATTGTATTAAATAATTTATGAAATATATATATATATATATATATATATATATATATTTCCTAATCAAGATAAATTTATATATAAATTATTACTAAATAATCAATCAATGTTTAGTAAAGCTGTTTTATTTATATAAAATAAGTTTTCTTCAAAAAATTGTATTTATTTTTGTGAGAAAATATTATAATTATTTTTTATAAATTTTAGAAAATGTATTTAATAAAATGAAATTAAATTTTTAAATGAGAATAACAAAATTAACTTAGGGTGAAATTTTGGGAATTTTCATAAAATATTGATTCTTCAAAGAATGTACGGGAAAGGACGCCACAAGGGGGATATAATAAAAGTCTCTATTAATTTGTAAAATAATTATACTTATTTAATTTTAATATCACATATTCCTTCTTAATTTTCATTTCATGGGGGATATAATAATGTCGCTCGTGTGCATGGCAGACTACCGCCTCGCGAAGCGTTGTGATTCATTTTTCACTAACACTTTATAAGGAATGTAATAAAGATAAATTTAGTGAATATATGTTATATATATACCATAATTATTATATTAATGACATATTTATAATCATTAAAAGGTAATATATCATTTTATTTCTTACCTTTCCACTCACTAAAAAATGATAACATCGTTCATATGTAAGTGTAGACTACTGCCTCCACGAATCGATGTAATTATTTCTTTATAACCACATCACATGGATAGTATATATAAGAATATTTAAATAAATAATATGGTATTTATGATATTATTATCACTCTTGAAATATAAAATAATATTTACCTTCTTTCTGTAATGATCGTTAAAAAATTGAAATATTGATCATGCGTACGTACGGCCTACCATCTCCATGATTATAACGTAGTTCATTTTTCATAACCATTATTCATGGTTGGTTTTAAAATTATAATTTATGTATTAAAATGATTATTATTTAATGATTATTATTTTTAGATTATGGAACAATAACCTCTTTGATCATGATCAAGACACTGAATCCGTTTTGAATCAATGAACCAAACATCCTCAAAACACCCAACTTGGTCTTAACGGATTAAGTATTTAAATATGTAATTAAAATAAATAAAATAAATGATTTTATTATAAGGTATTAAACCTATAAAATATTCTTAATAAATAAAATAAGTGATATAATTTTATTATATAGAAGTTAAAGTACATACATGGAAAGTTTGGACACGAGGTAAGGGTTTTTGTCTCACTTTTATTTCTTTAAAACATGTCATATTCACCACTTATTTATATTTTATGGTGTATATAGTGACCCTTTTATATGTTATGTCATGAATAATTTATACTTCATGGTGTTTTAAGTTTCATTTTGAATTATTTCATCCAAGGGTATTTGACTTGAAAGTTGCCAAGTGGTAAAAGGTTTCATAACTCAATTTCTTTTCATTGGGTTATATTACTTATCCGTTTACTTTGTTATGAAATTATTATGCATAAATTGATATATAAATTGATTTATTATGAAATTAAACTTTTTTTGTATATTTACATTTATTTTACATAATATTTTCCCTGATTAATAATCAATTCAATGATACGGTCATTATAAGGGTTATTCTTCTCAAATTCTCTTTCTTTAGGACATATGTTGATGTTATGCACCTAAATTATTTTATGAGGTGTATATACTACCCCTTTAACATGTAATATCATGAATTTATTTGTTTTATTTATATTTAAAGTTTCATTTGAATTTATTCTTTTATGGGGATTATGATTGAAAAGTTACCAAAGTGGAAAAGGCTTATGTTACAATCTTCATTCTTTTCAGGATTGTTTATGTTGAAGGTTATTTTGGAGGTAATAATGTGGTATCATTTTCTTAAACCACGTATCTTTTCTTATTCTCTAGTTATGAATATGTTACACATGTTTTATTTCTATTTCCTCCCTTATTTATTAGAGAAACATCATGAAATTTTTTTGTAATTAATATCAATCATGTATATTATATTAGATCAAGAATTTTTCTCTTCCAGATCCATGATTTTTAAAAAAAATCAAAAATGTTCTTCTATAAACATAAAATATTTTCTAAAGCTATTTCACTTGATCTTTGACCATATTTTAAAAGGTTTTAAAAAATAAATTTCTCAACATTTTCAAAATGGGTCACTTTTTACTCCCTTTACAAAATGTTTGAAAAGAATGTGTATTTTAACATTTACATCATGAATGAATTTTCCTGCCATCATGGCCATTATTTTCTTCGAAGATTCCTTTATATGTTTCCATGCTTATTTTTTTTAGAAAAGTATTTTCACCGTATTTTATGAATTTTTAGTTTTTAAAAGTGATTTTCAAAGTGGAAAGGTTATTTTCCTCAAGAATTTTTTTAATGATATTTTAATGGTATTTCCATTCATCAACATCAACAACCTTTTATGTTACTTATACTCTACTTGGGATAACTTATAATGATACCATCCTCATTCATTATCTATATGGATTATGATTGTTCTAAATAAATTATCGTGGAAATCATTCCTTTTCCATGGGTTAATCAAGTTATGAATGGGATAATTGTTTTTTTATGAGTTTTATGAAGAAATGTGAGATTCCATGTTTTATGATTATGTTATGGTTCTTGGGAATTGATTTTTTGATGTTTGGTTCCTTTATAAACCAATTATGGGTACATTTTTGATATCCCTCCAATGAATTCACTACACCAAAATCTTATATTAGTGGTGGTTTTTTAGCGGCGATTTATGAAAATGTCGTTAAATATTTTTTAGATAATTTAGTGGAGGTTTATTAAAAACCTCCACTAAATATTTTTATTTTTTTACAAACTCAAAACTTCTCCCTCAACCCCTCGACACTTCATCCCCAACCCCCCAAATCCCTACAAACCCTCTTCGTCGCTGATCCTGATCCTCAGCAATCTCGTCCCTCACCGCTGATTCCATCCCTCACTGCCAATCCCATCCCTCGCTGCCGATTTCGTCCCTGGTCGCCGATCCCAACGCTTGCCACCCATCGCCGCTGGTCCAACCCACGCCAAGGTAAGAATGTATTCCAGCTTTTATTAATCTAAATTTTAAAACTTTTCAAGATAAACTTATAACCATAACATATTCATTTGAGGTTGTTCTTACTTATGATTCTATGTAATATTTTGAGAAATCTACAAAAAATAAATCCAAAGTATATAGGGAGACTTCCAAAGGAAATTAAGTTTTTTTTTCAAATAGGGTCTTGGTCTCTTCATTTTGTTTCTAAAACTTCTGTTTATTCTGTAATTTAAGTCATTTAGAATGAATTATTTAAGAGTGTGATCGATAGTTAAAATAATAAGTCTAATATTAATGATTCTATGAGGGATTGTAGATAAAAATCATGTAAAGGATTCACTTTCATTATAGACTTATTATAGAATTTATCAATGAAAGTATTGACTTGTGTGTATATTCCCTCATTTATCTCAGATTCATAAGATCACTTGGCCCTTACCCTAATTATATATATCTCATAGCCCAATAGAATTTAAAAGAAACCTTAGATAATAAACCAACTAATCCTAAACTTCTAACTTTATTCAAACCCACTCTAGAGACCAATGATTGAAATCTCTATATTTTTTGTTCCTTCCTATTGATTGTATAAACTATTTTTAGTCTCAATTAAATTATAGTATTGCTTATTCTATAAAAATTATGTTCTACTGTATTCTCTAGTTTGAACATGCATTGCTGATATAGAACTATTTAGATCTCAATTTCCCTTTATGGTTAATATTTGTGGTTTATTATGATCCAATGGTTCAAAATAAAGTAGGGGTAGTTATAAATAAGTTGAAATAAGTTATATGTTTTAATTTAAACCTTAAATTCAAATCCATAGAAGAAGAATGTGTCATTTTGCAATATATTAGGATCCTCAATAGAGATATTGTGAAAGGGAGATGATACCTAATACTGAATGAAATAACAAACACTATTAGTATTATAAATAGAAGAATGAAGATTTGACACAGCTATATCTTGTATAATATATTTTTATCAAATACAGTATAATATGATAACTAGTTCTGGTCTATTTCACTAAAGAAGAAGAAATAAAATGGTGGAAATAATTTTTGTGCATTCAAGTTGTATATTATTCATGAAAGGAAACATTCCTAATTTTTGTTTTGAGTAAAATAAAAATGTTTTGTGTTCATTATTGTTTTTATACAAAATAATAATAAGTACACACATGATAATATAAAAGTGAGTGAAAAAGAAGAATAAGGCATCCGTACCACATCAATGACTTTATAGACTTCTACACTCACAAAGGAATCTTTAGTTGTTATCTATATTATATAAATTTAATGTGTGGGATGTAATTGAGTGTATAAATCACCAAACCATGTTGTATGATATTCACACTTATACATTTTCAAGATACTATAGTGTAAATACCACAGGATAAATCTAGTGGGTCATGTGATCCTAGAGGAATCCATATTATACTAAAGACTAGCCTTCTCACAATGTGATGTGTACCTTAAAAATCACTCGACCATTTTTATTTCTTTTTTTGGATGTGTTTCATGCAATAACGAATGTGAGACAGGTTAATGTGAAAACCATACACTCTAAAAAAATTATAGAGATAAATAGATAGTTCATGTGGTTATTCCCATATATGATTAACTGCTTGTCACGTTAGTATTCCCGGGGTAGATCCCAGGACACATTCAATTATATGGTCACTTAGTGATTTAGGGGAGTTTTATCTAGTGCTATATCATATCATTTACCATGATTTCTTCATTATGGAATCTTTCTTGTTTATATTGTATTGTATGGTTACTTAGTGATTTAGAGGAGTTTTATCTAGTGATATATTATATCATTTCCCCTAATTTCTTCATTATGGAATCTTTATTCATTATGGAATCTTTCTTGTTTGAATGGTAGAAAGCCTCTATCACTAGAAAATGATGCTAGGAATGAAATATATTGAGTATTTTTTAATTTGAGTGTGGTACTTTAAACAATAATATGTTTCTATTTTAATTTATAACTTTTGGGTTTTAAATGTATAATGAAGAATTAAGAAACACCCATGTGTAGAAGATTCAATGGATTTCTAAAGAATGTTATCCATTTGTGTTTTGTTTATAAATAAAATCTAAGGAAATAAGTGGACAAAGAATAAGAAAGACATTTAGATTTTCATGGATTCATTATACTAATTTTTTGAGGCATTTCTAATTGTCCTATATTTCCTTGCTCTATATCAATTAAAGAAGGGTCAAAGTTCACTACTCTACACTAGTTTTTTCATAGACATATTCTAATAGTCCAAATAGTTTTATTATTTTTCAGAAGTGTCTATAATTCTTATTTCACAGATGGTTATATGTACATTTAAAAGATAGTGTATGGTTATTTAACATATTTATATTTTTTCAACTAGTATATATGAATCTCTTTTCCTATTTAGTAATAGTTATGTGTTTTAATTTTTTTCATAATGCGCAGGAACATTTTGATATATATGGATAAAAGTTGAATCACATTACCAAGGAACACACCTCAGTATGCTAAGGGTTTGGAGGAGTTTTTAGATTTTTCAATTTCCAATCGATCTTTTTATGGGAGAATAAGATGTCCATGTCCGAAATGTAAATTTAGAATATGGTTGAAGAGAGATGAAGTTTATGAACACTTGATATTGAAGCAATTCTCTGCTCATTATTTGTGTTGGATTTGGCATGGAGAATCGAACATTACAGAAAGGTTGATCACTTATGTCAATCTACAAAATGAGCTCCCAACTTTGTCGATAATAGAAAATGAAATGCAAAACCTTATAAATGATGCATTTGGAATTGAAAGATACCAACATCAACATCAAAACACATCAGAATAACCAGTTGAGGGTGATACAAATAACAACATGACAAGTGATGTTTTTGAGACTGTAAGACAACCAGATCAAGATTGTAACATATCATTGGATCCTCCTCTTGGTTCTGTGGAGACTAATGTAATAGAAAATTTCACTGAGTAGACAGATGTGTTTCATGGTTTATTTGATGATGTAAATCAATAGTTGTATAGTGGATGTTTGAAATATTCAAAACTTTCTTTTTTACTGAAGTTGTACCATATCAAATACCTACGTGGAATTACAAATAAGGCAATGTCCATGATATTGGAATTATTGCTTGATGCATTTCCTAAAGCAAAGATCTCTGAGTCTTTTTATGATATGAAAAAAGTTGTTAACAAACTTGGTATTAATTATACAAAAATACATGTGTGTCCCAATGATTGTATGCTTTATTGGGGAGAGGATTCAAGTAGACAGGATTGAAAAAAAAATTCTTCTTCTAGATGGAAGTATATGGGTGATGTTGGAAGTCTGAATCAACATACTATCATGAATAAGAAGAAAAGGAACACACCTATAAAGGTTTTGCATTACTTTCCTTTAAATCCTCGATTGCAAAGATTATTCATGTCATCTAAAATCAACGAACACATGAAGTGGCATTCTATAGATAATAACAATGATGGGTTAATGTGACATCCAAGAGATTCACAATCATGGAATACATTTTATTCATTTCATCTATTTTTTCATCTAATCGGATTCCTATGGATTCAACCCATTTGGGATTTTGAGTTCCAGTTATAGCATTTGGCCAGTTGTTTTGATCCCTTACAATCTGCCTCCATGGATGTGTATGCAACAAACATATTTTATCATTTTGATGATTGTTCCGAGAAAACAAATGCCTAGAAATGATATTGATGTATACTTGCAACCTTTAATTGAAGAATTTCAGGAGTTATGGAGCAATTATGTTGAGACATATGATGCATCTTCTAAAACAATGTTCAAAATGCAAGCTGCTCTAATATGGACCATTAGTGACTTCCCTGGACTTGGGAATTTATCTGGTTGGAACACTTAAATGGGTTTGTCTTTTCCTATTTTTAACTTTGATTTTGATCCCAAATGGATACCTCATGGTAGAAAATTGTGCTTCTTGTGTAATCGAATATTTCTCGACGCATCTCATAGATTTCGGCTAAACAAGTCAAAATTCAATGGTTTCATTGATCATAGACCACCTCTAAAGTTGTTAATAGGTTCTGAAATATTGGTACGAATTGGAAATTTTGAAACAGAATTTGGGAAGGTGCTTCATTTGAATGATAGTAGGAAATGAGTTTGAAGTGTATCATCAAGTGAAATCAGAACGCAATAATGGAAGAAAAAAATATATTATTTAAACTTATGTATTGGGAATTTAATTTATTGTGGCATAATCTTGATGTGATTCATATTGAGAATATTTTTTATGAAAATTTGATCTTCACATTGCTTAATGAGCATGTAAAGTCAAAGGATCATCTCAATTCTCAAAAATACTTACAAGTAATGAACATAAAGCATGATATCTTGCTAGATGAGAATGGAAGGTATGATCTGTTAATTTTTTCAATGAAAAATAGGGATAAAGATATATTCCTTCGAATTTTAAAACATGTGAAGGTATTTGATGGGTATTCAAGTAACATCTCAAGGTGTGTTGACTTAAAGAATCATAGGTTACATGGATTGAAAAGCCATGATGCACATATTTTGTTATAGTAGTTACTTACATCAGCATTGCGTACATTATTACCTGAAAAGGTTACTGTTGTTGTACTCCAATTATGTACATTTTTCATAAAATTATGTGATAAAACTCTACATCCATTTCATCTTTATAACCTTCAGGATAGATTTGTATTGACACTTTGTGCAATGGAAATTGATATTTCCTCTGTCATTTTTTACTATCATGATGCATTTAACTGTGCATTTGGTTAAGGAATCTAAATTAGGAGGTCTCGTATATTATTAATGGATATATCCAATTGAGAGGTACTTTATTTATATGTTTTTAATTTTAGTAAAAAATTCTTGTAACTTCATTAAATACATAATTATGTTTTTTTATTTTATTTCACAGGTATCTTGGGCATTTGAAATCTTACATGAAAAATAAATCTCAACCTGAAGGCTCTATTTCTGAAGGATATTTGGTAGAGATGTGTCTTACCTTTTGTTCTAGATACTTGGATGGAATTGATACAAGATTCAATCAAGTTGGACGTGTTGATGACACATCGAATCAATCTGAAATACATGGGAAATCAAAAATCCTTCCTGCTATTGGCCGATCAGTTGGGAGGAGCTCAAACGTTACATTGAAAAAATGGAATTATTACAGGCACATAGATATGTGCTTCTAAATAGTGAAATTTCAAATCCATTTATTGAAGAGTTGAGGATATAAACAAATATATGAATGAGAGGACAAACACAAAATGAGAAAGATATAACGAAAGGTGTTAATAAAGAGCTTGTAGAATGGTTTTCACGACGCGTAAGTTCATAAATATTGCAATCAATATGGATATTAGGTTGACACATATATTTTTTAAATATAATAATGTATATTACTTTTTTCATATCATTAATACTGATACTCGAGCACATTCGTTAAAAGATTTGAAGTTTCTTGCTCGAGGTCCTCTAAAACAAGCTAGAAAGTTCAATGCTTACAATGTGAATGACTTTAGATTTCGTACAGTCGATCAGGAAGAGGGTTTGAAAACATAGAATAGTGGCATATTTACATTTTCTAAAGTGGAATACTATGGAAAGTTGACAGATATTATCGAATTAAACTACAATGGGTATTTTTTAGTTGTTTTATTCAAATGCAATTGGGTGGATATTATCAGGGGTGTTAAAAGAGATTCTTTGAAAATTACTTCTGTGAACTTCTTTCACTTGATGGATATTGGTGACAATGAACTATATGATCTATATATCTTATCATCACAAGTGAAAATGGTATATTATGTGAAAGATGTCATGGGTGAAGGGTGGAGTGTAGTTTCTCATGTAAAACAAAGAGACTTGTATGATATGGGTGATGAAGTGGAAAATTTGACCTCTTAAATTGAATCCCATAAATAGTACGAAGCGGATTTATTTGTTCATCATGATATTGAAAATATTAGTCTTGCAAGAGTGGATGAAGTAGATGAAGTAATGATGGAGCAGGAAACCAACATGATTGAGGAAGAAAATGAGTGTATGTGTAATTATGCATTCATTTATCAACCACTTATATCATTTGTGCAGTCATCCATTATCATTGTTATGTATATTTTTTTTGTTAGTACTGTGCATCTATTATCATTTCTATTTTTTTTTTTTGCATGAATTTTTCAAAATATATGTTTTGAACTTAATTTTACTTGATTAATTGACAGGAATGTCGAGGAAGTGTTATACTCACACTACGGGGTCAAAGAGTTTTTCTAGAAGCCGATTGACTATGGTAATATTTTTATTAGTTTAAATATTTATTAGAAAATATTATATATTTAATATATTAAATTTTTTATTTATCTTTTTTTAATGCAGTCATAGAGTTTAGGCCACTAAGCATCCCAAACGGAAGTGTGGTTGAATATTCATAAAAAAATTATGGGAGTTTTGCTAATGAGTTCGCCAAAGATGTTGGGGTATGAATTCATTTTTCATTATAATAACTTATTATCAGTTGTCGCTATATTAATATATATTGCTTCTGATATGATTGATATTTGATTTATAGGTAAAAATTAAAGAACTATGGAGTGTCAATCTCACACAGTCCTACTCAGTCTCCCAGGATGACCCAGTTGGTAAAGTGATTGGGAAGGAGCATCCCGATCAAGTGCGCAGGATGGGTTTGGGACCATTACCATCAGAGTTCTTTGGCAGGAAAATGGGGGTTTCAAGTGATAACTAGTGGTGAGAATGTAAATCACACAACTTTAAAATCATTTATTTCACAAAAATTTATTGATTTTAAGTTTAAATATAAATATACAACATTGTTTAATTTTTAATATAATTGACTTATAGGTGCTAGTAGCAGGAAGTGGAGATGGAGATGGAGAGGGTGATGAGCGGAGTTCATCATTAGGAAATGATTAGTGGAGAGGGATTGTTCATGTATCAGTACATCCAATGTGGGTATTTTTTATCTTTTTCTTATATTTTAGATGGGATTGGGACAACGGGGATGATATGTTGAATGATTATGTGGAAATTAAGTATTGTGATGATGGGTTTATGTAAGGGACATTTTTTGATAATGAATGTGTTTTCCTGTATGATATGATGGTCTCTATGATGTTTTTATAATTCGTGTAATATTTACTAACCTTACGTTTTGATGTTGAATTTTATGAGTATTCAACATCAAGTAGTGGATAATGAATCAAGTAAATACAAATGAAATTACATGGGTTGATTTTCTTGAATTATTTAGGAAGTATTTTATTTTCCTTGTACAAGTTGATAACTATATAAAGAAACCTAAAATGATCGAATAAGAGGTTCGGATGAATGTCCTAAGTTATGAGTCACAATGTTTGTGGAAGTGGAGGTTGATATGATCACTTGGAGTTCGAGCAAGGATCTATGCTTTGGGTTGGGTAGTTTTAGCTATCTTAAAATCAGTGAGTTGATTATTGTTATTTTCATTGTAAAATAGGAGGGAATCATTGATACAAATTTCCTAGGGTTTAGTATGCTTCTGGTTCTTTGATGGGTTATTAGCAATGCTTTGGTTTCTCTCTATGGAGTGGTCTGTATTTCAAAGGTATCCCCCATGGCGGTAATATTTCTAGATGTTTTCTTGATTGGAAGAAGTGGTATTGAATTTGATCCTTTCCTTGAGAGTGTTGGAGGTGTGTTCATCGTGTTTGAGAGGTATTTCCCTATAGTGGTTAATCTTTAGAAATTCATTATTCTGTATTTTTTATCAAGGAATAAAATCATTTTATAGGTATCTAATGTAATGGATAATAATTTCCAAAGCCTTTATTTTGTGTATTTTAGGTGTTGGGGGTCATGGGAAAAAGTTTGGTGGGAGAGTGGTGGAGAAGGTATTGATTCTACCTGAATTTTCAATTGAGAAATTTTATCACTCCATAACCAAGTGTGTTTATCCATGGCCAATAAGGCTATGACATATAATGATATGTTGTGGTGTGAGGATTAGGTCATTGGGTTTTGATATTTTTCTGTTTAGTTAGTGGTAAATTATTTGTGGCATTAGGAGTTAAATTATGGAACAGAGGCTAAGATATGTGTAGACGCCAAAAAATTCCGTAACTCTTAGACGAAGTTTCGAACAGACGGAGCGAAGTCATATTCGGACTCAGAGGCCTGGTCCGGAGGGCCTGGAAGTGGTGCGCGAAATTAAAGGGCACCCGCGCGAAAAAATGTTGTTCGCGCGAAGGGCTCCCGGGATTCGCGAAAAGGAACTGGCGCGGCGCGCAATTTTGCGTGCCCGGTACCGCGCGGGGAAGCCTTGCGCGCCGACGGGTCCCGGCGCGAAAGATTTCGCGCGCCGCCCTGTTTCCACGACGGCGAATGCCTATAAATAGAAGGCGACCTCAACCGTTCCGGGGTTGAGGAATTCGGACCAGCTCCCGTGCGCGCAATTCGGACTCCCGCACGCGCAAGATGACTTCCAGGTAATTCCCCTTTTCGCGCAACCTTGCCCTGGGGTTCGCCTTTGCGCGCAACCCCACTGGCTTAAGTGAATTTTCCAACTCCTCCGGGTTCTTCCTTTGCGCGCAATCCTTGCCCCTTGCGCACAATCCCCTCCAGTTGCGCGCAATCCCTTCCAAATTGCGCGCAATCCCTCTGTTAGGTTTCGCCATGACTTAGGGATCGGCCATTGCCCCCGCGCGCAATCCAAGACCTTTGCATGCAATCCCCTACTCGCGCGCAATTCCCCTGCCCCAATTGCGCGCCATCCCGGAGTTTTGCGCACAAACCTCCTCTTTGCGCGCAAAACCCAGGATCCCTCACCTTGACGCCCCCGGGTGCCTCTCTGCGTCGGCGCCTGATGTCTTCCATACCGGGCATGCACGTCATGCGTTGTTTTCCCGTACGGCCTTCCAGGCTCGTACGAAGTAACCTCAAGGTCCCTTGGGCGGTGTTTCTCGTTGCATTGATTTGCCTCATGCTTCTTCGCATAGGCACGCTAACGGCTATTGCTTCTTCGCATAGCCACGCTAACGTGGACCCCTCGATGGTTCGCCCTGCACCCCCCCCCCCCCCCCTTCACTATGGCCTTGTCGATGTCTTCCCTCCCACAAGGGGTAGAGGGTGTTGGGCATGTAAGCCCTAGGGGTGTGGAGCGAACCCACCTCGTCCGAGCTGCAGGACGTTAAACTGTCAAGCACCTCATCCTTAACACATGACGTTAAATTGTGGTTCGACTCTGTGCCTCGCACGCAGGGTCCCCCCGACTCGGACATTCTTTACGCCTCTCGTCTCCACGGGAATGGATTCTTCCTCACATGGAATGAGATCCTCCTTTTGGAGTGGCGTTTGTCCACAGGGGAAGGGTCGCCTCAGAGCGGAAGGTTGCACCCATGCACCTCTGTACTTCCCCACCGCCAAGGCCAGTGGAGCCCCTTTCCCACTGCGCTTTGTCGCACCACGGGCCTCCATCCTGGAGTAATCCCCGGCACCAAGGGCCGCTAACCACGCATAAGCCCCTGTTTCCTCTTTGGGTCGCTCAACGCGTAAGCCCCTTTCCGCTTCTCATGGACGCACCCTTTGCGACGTGGTCGTCTGGTCCTTGACGCCTCTTGTTTCTCACACCGAGCATGACTCACATGAGCTTAGAGCGAGCATCGACCATGACATCCTCCTATGGGCTGCCTCAGAGCGTAAGCCCCATCCCAACGAACTACGTGGACTTTGATCCGTGCTAGCGCGCGGTACGTAGGAAGCCTCCACGAGGTTCAAGCCCACCACCCGGTCGTTCCGACTTCTTCACGTCGGTTCGCCAACACTTTGGGCCGCCTCAGAGCGTAAGCCCCAAATTGCTCGTCTCGCATGACGTTAAACTGTATGCCCCCGTCCCGCATGACGTTAAACTGTATGCCCACGTCCCGCATGGCGTTAAACTGTATGCCCCCGTCCCGTATGACGTTAAACGGTATGCCCTCATCCCGCATGACGTTAAACTGTATGCCCTCATCCCGCATGACGTTAAAATGTATGCCCCGAACTACGTGGACTTTGATCAGTGCTAACGCATGGTACGTAGGAAGCCTTCACGAGGTTCAAGCCCATCACTCAGTTGTTCCGACCCCTCTGCGTCGGTTCACAACCACTATTATGGGTCGCCTCAGAGCGTAAGCCCCATACCCACTATTACGGGCCGCCTCAGAGCGTAAGCCCCATACCTCACACCCACGTCTCATCCTAACCTCTCCCTCAAGCCCACGTGCCTCGGGAAGCTCATGCCCTAGCCCGGAGGTCTTACTTCCTCCAGGCTCCAATCCATGAGTTCATTCTCACGGGTCACCTCTTTTGGTGTCTCACCGTATCACCGAACTACGCGGACATTGATTCCCTGCCATGGGGATACGTAGGAAGCCTCCACGAGGTTCAAGCCCCTCTTCACTCCATCACCCATCCTGATTCTTACCCGGGTCACCACATCCCGGTGGGATCATGCCACCTCATTCCACTCCACAGCATCCGGGAAGCCGCCCACGTGTTGGCCCCAACATCGGTGTTCCCCCTAGGGGGTCCTTCAATCTGATCCACTCTTAGTGTTCCGATCAGTCTGATCCATCTCTGTCAGACGTTAAACTCACGGCATACCCCGTGTTAAACATGGAAAGCTGAGGAAAACCTTAGATGGTACACAATTCCTCGCGTTCAATGTGGGATGTCTCGGGCTTCCGCGCCCTCGAGAAGCCCTATAATAAGGGACAGAAGACATACATGCCAATCCCCCAGCGTCAAGGCGCGCCAACGACACTCCAGCATGACCATTCTCCTCACCGAAGGTTACTGCCCCGACCAGACCCCTTGGAGCGTCTCGATGGAAGCAGCGTAATTAACTGGCGTCCATGCAGATATGGCGCCGGGAACGAGCTTCACGAACCCATCTTAAATCTATGAGAGAGACCCGGACTAGGTGACGATCTCCGAGGAGGAATCCACGGAAGGAAGAACCGACATCTCATCATCCCGGTTTCGATCAAGGAGCAGACGTCCCTGAACAAGGAACAAATGTCGCCCGCCTTTGGAAAGCGGGAATGCGGGGCCTCAAGTCGCGCGTCCTCCCCCGCATGACGGATGCGCGCGCGCCCCGGCGTAAAAGCGTCGGAAACAATATGATTATTGTGTTCCCTTATGTTTGGGAATATGCAGTCTATTGCATAATGACTATGTTCATTACATCATGATTCATAAGTTGTATTTTCTTGGTATTGTGTGAAATGTCATGAACCATGGGGGTTGTGTCGTGGTTGTTGTTTGGGGTGGATCATGAATAAGGTAGATAAACATGATCTGCAAAATGATTCTTAGAATTCAATTATGGTGGAATGGTGGTAGTCATTACACCATGACATTCCTTATTTATATTGAAATTAAGATAGTTCATTATGTTGTTCTGGCTGCAGGTTCTGGGGCTGCAGAACCTGCAGCTTGTTTTTTGTCATTCATGATATAGCGGCGGTTTAAACCACTGCTAAATATAATCTTTTTCCATGGCAGTTTAAACTGACGCTATATTATGGTATTTATTTAGGGAGGAGGTTAAAACTATTGTTAAATATGAAAAAATTTGACTTGGAGGAGGTTTTATCTGTATTAGTGGTGGTTTTTTCAGTAAAAGGTTTAGACTTTAGTGGCAGTTTCAACTGCCGCTAGATTGTAGTTATTTTTTTAAAACCAAAATCTCCTCTAAAACTAAAAAAACTACCACAAAATACGCTTTCTATGACACTTTTCAGAAACCACCGCTAAATAGAAGAAACCTCCATGTGTTGATTGCTGATACCAATTTTAGCAGTGGTTTTTTAAAACAGTTGCAGGACCATTTAGCAGCAGTTTAAACCATAGTTATATGGGAATTTTGTCCTAGTGATTGGGTATTGAATTAGACCATGTGGTTATTACATTTGTGATGGTGATTGCATGATTGATATGGAAATGATGTCCCAAATATACCTATGTCATTTATTATGCTTGTTATAAGTTTTTACTAATTCCTTTTATCAATATTAACATCACATGGATCATGATTATCGATTCATATAACTCTTACCTTTATTAAAGCTTTAAACCATGATACATGTTTATTGATCTAGGTTTGATTAGTATGAGTTCTATTATGTTATTCTCATGCACTTTGATTTTTTTCATCATACCCTTATGCTCTTTTTATGCTCACTCGTGAAATTAAATTGTTAAATCTTACGTTTAACCTTACTGAGCATTTGATCTCACCCTTTTTATATTTCCTATTTCCCCAAGTTATTAAGAATTATGATTAAATGATTTGTTTCTAAAAAAGTTTCTAACATGATGATGTTTGTGTGATATGTTGAAGACTTAATATGGAATATGAAAATCTAGGTATAGTGGTAAAAATACTCCCTTTAATTCATGGGTATTGTTTAGGTAATATTTTTTCCTAACTCTCTAAAACTCTAAACCTAAAATTTTTTTGGGTATGTAAGTGATCCAATGTTTCCTTTTGATGTTGTAAGTTTTGGATGGTAAAATTTGGGTTACCTTCATCGGTATCAATCCAGAAATGTAAAGTTTATGGTTTTAGAACCAAATCTGGGAGTGCGGGTTCAGGGATCTTATAATATCCTAATATCATATACTATGATTGATAAAAATATGAATGATTTAACTAAGCTTTATTTAACTTTATGAATATAACAAGGAATATGATATCGATAAACCTCTTTTCCCACATGATTTTATAGATCTAAACACATGGGGGATCTGATACCACTTCTAGGTTTCAAAGGGATCTAACAAAATTGGTTAAACTAGAAGAAGAAATGTTAAAACTCAAACCAATATGAAACCGTTCAAGAATAAATAATATCATGCATACTAGAAATGAAGAAATTGTAAACATGTGTAATTTACACCAAAGAAACCACAACATCTCTTCGTCTATGGTAAACTAGTGCATCACTGTGTAAATGATGAAAGATAAAAAGACTTCTGGGATGATGGAGTTTTGGTTGAGATCTTGGGTAGGCTTGTATGCTATATATACCATTGTATGTGTATTTCCCCTTATATAGAGTTCTTTGAGAATGATCCTCAAGGGATCATGCATTTACTCATGTGTCATAATGCATGATTAAATATTACGACCAACTCATGTGTCTCTTTCATGAATAATAAACTCTCATGTGTTATATCTGATGTAATGGATTCTTTGATGATAACCAACATGATCGAGTTCTTTGTATGATAATAGTTATCATTCAACCTCCCATATGATCATAGATATTGGAAAGTTATACACTGCACCTTCATGGGCAGTGTATTATGGTATCCATCCAATCATACATTATGATTGAAATGGTCAATGGAATGAAAAATCATTTCATTCCATTATGATATAAAATATCATTAAATATGATATACTCACACCAAAAGATATCACATGCCCTTGGTTTCTATGTTTCATATCATACGACAGGTTTATATCATACCCTACGATATAGGCCAAAACACATCATATATATAAGGTTTTAGGACATATTCATTCATATTAGTGTAGACTAGAGGATGGGTTGATTTTTGTTCGCTTATTTTATTTTTTGTTCTCTCTCTTTTATTAATAGAAGAGGTTGTTTTGTTATCAGTTTCATTTATCAAAATACTTGATAATTGATATTTTTACTTAGTATGGATTGCATATAATATATTATTTTTTGTTTTGAATTTAAAATATTGATATTTGTGTGTTCTCTAAAATGGAATAAATATTCTTATGTTAGGAATGTATTGGGATAATTTTGACATATGTACCCCTCATTTAAAAATTCTAGAAAAATCTATAGCATGAGGGAATGAGGTGTTCTTAAGGGAAACTTTTTCACTTGTGTTTTTTCACATTTGCATCTTATAAGGGTCTAGACCTTCCAATCCATTCCTTTGTGTTTTCCTAAGGCTCAGTGGTGCTGAGTGGAAGTTTGGAGGTGTTTAGAAGGCTAGGGGAATGGTCTTGGCCATTCTAGGGGTCACCACACCCTGGTGGTGGGTGTGGTGAAGGTCGTGTTGGAGATGAGGGTGTGGAAAATCAATTTTGGAGGTCATGTTGTTCATGGTTTCCTCCTGTCCAAAATAAATAGCAAGGAAACACCTAGCAAGGGTGTGGTGCCTTGGGGGATCTCATGTCCAAAATGAGGAAAGGGAAATGACTTGTCTGGCTATGTTTTTGGCCATGGTGAGGAGAATACTATTTCAAAAATGTTAGGATTCACTATGACATAATAGGTTTTCAGATGAAGAAATGACGGAAACAAGAGAAGAAGAAGATAATGAACACAGACACAGTGATTTACGTGGTTCGTGAAAAATACCTATGTCTATATAGAGTCAGAAAAATTCACTAATTTCAATATCACAAATACTAGGAGATAATCAGAGTTTCACAAACATAGAAACCCTAGCTCTAATTATCTAATAAATAATGTGAATCAATATGCCACGAACCACACAGTAGTTACACTTTTCTATAGTGATCGATGGTTGGAATTCCATGTTGATATAGTGATGTGGTCACCCAATTCCATGCTTCTACAGTGTCGATGGAAAAAAGGTCTACATAACTATAGTGATCGGTGGCTGGAAGTCCATGGAGATATGGTGACCTGTCGCATCCTGCTATAGTGTCGGTGGAAAGAAGTCTGCAGAGCTACAGTGACCAATGGTTGGAAGTCCACGGAGCTACATTGACCTGTCACATACTGATATAGTAAGTTCACACTACTGCATCTCCCTATTAGTGTCATCAGTCGGTTCTATTTTAGTAGTTCATAGATTCTACAATTCCCCAAAATTTAGGTTGGAGGCCTTCAACCCCCTTAGTAGGGACATATTGCTCCATGTAACCCCCCAATGATCTCACCATGAAGCTCAACCCGCAAGAGTTGTAGTCTAGTTTTACAATATGGGCCTCTAGCATTTGGCCCAACAACATCCAAACAGATAGAGCTAAACCAATCCAACAAAATTCCCAAGGAATGGGTAACATGCCTTGGTAGAATCTGTATCGAACTAACATACTCAAGAACACCATGGTCATGATGGAGGTCATGGTGGTATTCGGGATAGTTTTGAAATAGCTAAAATCATCTTCATTCATCATGGATATTGACTGGTTCAAAGGGGGAAAACATGTATGACATTATGGGGGGTTTAATTGTAATGTTAATTTTTTATTTCTCTATTAATTGATCTTTTCCCCTCCCATTGGTGTTCCTTTGAATTCTAGATTCTCTAGACAAACCAAGTGTTTCATTGGGTCGATATCTTGTAGTGAGGCTTCATTGATGGAATTTTCACTAGGTAAGTGTTACTTATACCTTTTTGGAACCCCATGATTGACTTCTTATGGTTTTCAACCCTTGGATCAAGGAGGATTGAGCACCCTGATTCAAGGTACGATCTTTCTTCTTTCTCCATTTGTTATTCTTTTTTCTGGGTGTTTGTTATAGATATTCCCTCAGTTTTGGGGGTGATTTATAAGATTTTTTTGTTAGTTTCTTGTGGTTTCTAGGTTCTGGATAGTCTTCCTTCATCTCGGTGGTGTTTCTTATGATGGTGGTTGATCCTCAATCATCCATTCTTTTCCAAAGAACATTGAACTTTTAAATCAAGGTAGGGTATTCATTTCTTCTCCTTATGTTATGTGTAATAATAAAGTTATCATAATTTATCTCTCTGGATAATGGTGGGGTTAATGTTAATTAAGATTAAACCATATTAATGAAATAAGTGGATTTGGATTTGAGTTATAGCAATCACATTTGTATATGTTGTGATAACGATTTACCTCTTGATTTTCTAGATAGTGTGTTATCTATGTTTATGTTTATGTTATGGTTTAGGATGTTTTTTATGCATGGAAATTGGGTAAATAATATAAATCTAGTAATTATTTACAAACTAAATAATAAAGAGGCATGTTTAATTGTTAATGTTCTTCTTATATTTGATGGAAATTAGAATCTACACTCGAATCATGTTCAAGTAATAATTTCATAGTTGTTTATAGATAATTTCATGAGTAGTTTTTGGTTGTAACCTTTGATAAATGAATTGGTTAATTCAATGCGGTAATGAATTGGTTGTTTGATAAAGATAATTTTTTAGTTTTGAGTGATTCTATTTGCATATGAAGGATGAATGCCTTTTTCTAGGGCCTAGTTTCCCTCTTGACTCTATTTGTTGTTTCATTGCTACCTTATGTGATTTATCTATATGAGAAGCCTTATTATGTAACTTGATGTGTTCCCGGGATGGTTGATGGTTTGGCGAGATATGGGTAGGGAGGCCCAGGTTTGTGGAAATAGTTGACACATGTGATAGAGGGATAGATGATGATATGCATGCTAGTGTCAGGGATGGCATCAGGACTGATGGAACAGGTTAAATCTGGGTTTTATAATTATTTTTATACTAATAGTTGGGATACTTTCTTGATAATGAATTTATTTTAAAGGTTCAATGGTTGGGTTGATTGTTTTTGCATTCCTTTCCCCACTACTTGACATATCTGGATGTGCTTAGTTGTGTGTCCTTTTGGTAGCTTAGGATGATTCTTAGAGTACATGGAATTATGGAATGATAATAAATGTTAAATAATTTAACCCATGATGTTGGTGCTTGAATATAATTATGAATGATGATAAATCTTTAGGAACCTTGAAATAGGTTAATTTAAGCCTAGAGAACATAAAATTGGATGGTAATTAATGTAATATGAAATTTTATCTTAAGAATTAATTAATTGAAAGTCTTTTTAAATGCTTGTGTAATTATAGGATATCTAGTCCTTAACAGTGTCGGTTGGGTGTCGGAGAGATAATAGTTGTATTTAAGGTTAAGGATATATAGTTTCCCAAAGTGTTTTTGTGAGATATATGTATATTCTTATGTTATTTGATTTCATGCGATATCCCACCCATGTTGATAGGGTGACTGGAGCCAGAGGACTTTGGCTGGTGTTTTTTCTAACATCCAGGTTGGTGAGGAATGCATGGTTGACCACCCTAACTTTCCATATTCTCTTCTCTTCGTAGTATTATGCACAGTTATACACAATGGTTACCTTTCCCTATACATGTTTGTAAAGGGATGCAATGGATTTTCTTTATTGTCACAAACATGTATCTCCAGATATAGCATCCTAAGGATTATTATAAGCATGTTGTGTATGGATTGTGATGGGTTGAGGTATAATACATGATGTACAAACTGTGGTGGCTCCCAAAAATTACTTGGTTACTATTTGGAGATTTGAATGATGAATACAAGATGATGTGATGCACATGGTGCATCATATGTTACAGTTTCCTAGGTGTCTTCAGGTGGACTTCATTTAGAGATAGATGGTTCAGGACGTGTGATGATGGGGCAGAACAAAAACTAATGGGGAAGTGATAGCGGGTACCTTCTTTGATATTATGTCATATGTTATATTATTACTTGTATGTGATACTTTGTGAGAGACTTATGGTGAGGTAGGGAACTTAGTATACCTTTTAGGTGATGAGTCAGTTTTATGTGTTGTTCACAAGAATTTTGTTTGCTTTCTTTATCTTTTACATGAGAGTATCTAGAGAGGATCCTACTAAGTATATCTATTATGATCACCCTACATATATATAAACTATTTTTAGGTCCACATGAGAAATTTAGTGATCTAGTTGGACATTACTAGATTTGGGAGTTATTTGGGTTTTGTTTGGGCTTTGAGGTCGCTACCGAGGATTTACTTTTGGTTCTTTTAGTTTCTTTCATTTGTTTCAGTTTTTATGAAATTACATGCATTTATATTTTGATCTCTTTTATCTTTATTATGAGCAGGATTTATTTAGAATTTTTATCTTATTAGAGGACATCATCTCTCATTTTTATGTATGATATACCCTTGGTGATTATCGCCAACCTGCGGCCTATTAGAGGTGAGATTTGGGCATCATTATATCCCTTATATCATTACCGGCTTAAGAGGGGTACCTTTCAGGGAAGGGGTCATGACATAGTGGTATCAAAGGTTGGGTTGAGGGATAAGATAGAGTTTGTAGGTAGTCACTGGTGAGGATTTCATGGGTTAGTAGGGAAGTGGTGTCATGTCAGCTTATTATGTGATGTAAACAAGGGGTGTCGGCTAAGACATAGATATGTATCCCCACGGTGATCTGATGCAAGGACCTTTATGTTTACCAATCCTACTAAGATAAGTGATGTTGGTTGCAGGGTAGATATATAAGAAAGGATCATGAATCCTACTTATTTGCGTTGTGTTTGAAATAGGTAGACCTTGGGGTTAGTTTGAACCTTAATTGATTAATTAATATTAAATATTCCATATTTCAGGTTTAAGAGTCCCTATCCATTTGTTCTTTTGTAGGTATAGCTCTAGGTTGATTTTCTCTTCATATTCATGTCGAAGATGTTCTGCAGGATGTGACAGAAAATCGCCATAGAGTTGAGGTTGACGACAACGACACTTGGAAGAGGATGCTCTGAGAGTTTTAGAGCCAGAGTCTTCAAATGTATGAGGGATCAATTTCAGACTCAGTGACAGAGGATTGGTTGGAGGAGATGGATACAGTATTTAGTTTGATCCATGCTCGGAAGGAGCACTAGGTTTCATTGGTGGTGATGATGATGCATGGGGCATCCAGAAAGTGGTGGTTCTTATTCCTCAGGGATCATGAGGAGTTGATTGTTTTGGGGGAGAAGTTCTGGGATCAGTTTCAAGCTGAGTTTCTTTCTTCGACTGTGAAATTGGTCAGTTGTCAAAAGCTTCTAACCCTTCGACAGGGGAGTTCCAGCGTATGGATGTTTGGGAACCATTTCAGGACTCTTCTTTAATATGCTTCTAACTTGTTGCTAGATGATGAGATCATGGTGAGGCAATTCAAGGATTCTTTGCATCTAGAGATCTAGTGTCAGGTTACCTCGTTTATGCTACTGACATATATCAAGGTACTGGAAAGAGCATAGGTTGTTAAGGATGTTGGTCAGGACCAGATCATCATGAGAGGGGAGTTTTCAGGATTCTCTATGTGGTAGAGTTGTGGTATGGAGTTCCCAATTTTCTAGATTGAAGAGTTTTCTGGAAATTGGGGGTAGGTCTCAACCCTTGTTATCTCATTTCTCTGAGGCGGCAACTCTCAAACTCCTGCCAAGGGATTGGATAATTATTTTTCTTATAGTAATCATGGTCATCAACAGCGAGAGTGTTCGGCCTTTTTAAACAGACAACATGCGATTGGTGTTCACTACAAGAAAAATGTTATTGAGTGGTGATTTTTCAAAACTGCCATGAAAAGTGGTGTCAAGAAACATGTCGGATGGTTTTCAAAAAGCGTTGTGAAATGATTTAGCAGCAGTTTTTAATTTTTAATTTTTTTAAATATCTTCATATTTATTTATCCTACCATACAATCATATGACATGCATGTCATGCATAAATTCTATATATATATACATTGGGTGACATTTGAACCATTTATCTCTCTTGGTTATTCTACGAAGACTTTACCACTTGAGCAAGCTCTTCATGTGGCGAGTAAATAGAATTTAATATACTTATATCTGCATATATATATACAGATAAATACATATAAATATGTAAACATAAATAATAGTATTAAATAATATTAATAAATAATAAAAACAAATAATACATAACGAGTAAATATGAAATAAATAATAAATAATAAACAAATGACTAATAAATAAATAATAATTAATATCATACAATAATTAATATATAATATACAATAAATAAATAATAAATAAATAGTAATAAGAATAATAATAAATTAATAATAATAAATCAATATATAATAAATAAGTAGTAAATAAATAAATAATAAGTAATAAGTAATAAACAATAAAAAACAAAGAAATAATAAATAATAAATAATACATAATACGTAATAATGTATAATAAATAATTAATAATTAATTAAATATTAATTTAAGAATAAGTTAATAATAAATATCTAATAAATAAGCAATAGATTTATAATAAATTAAATATAAATAATAAATGAATGTATAATAAATAATTAAAAAATAATAATTAATAATTAATAATAATTAATAAATAATAGATAGTATATGATAAATAGTAAATAAATATATATAATTACGTGGATATTTATTTAAATACAGTTATATATATCTTATAAAAATGTGCAAATGCAAATAAATTTATATAAATGTATATAAATACAAGCATGAAGACACACATGGACACAAACCAACATAATACATTTAAATATATATACAAACATCATATATATAAATATACATAAATGTATATAAATATACATAAATATATATAAATATACATAAATGTATATGAATATACATAAATAGATATAAATATACATAAATAGATATAAATATCTATAAATATATATAAATATAGACTAATATGCATAAATAAATAAAATATCTATGCATAGATGCAATTATATACAATTTTTAAATAAATATTGGTAAATATATATAAATTATAAATAAATATTCATAAATATATAAAAATTCATGAAAATGTATATATAATAAATAATAAATCGCCAAAAGAGGGAAAACCACAACAATTGTAGCACCATCAAAATCAATAGGAATGTAAATCCATGAAATAAAATCAACAACCCAACAAGCATATGAAGACACTTTTAAGCGAATCTAAAATCACATCGAACATTCAAAAATCATAGTATTTGAACAAAAAATCATTTTAGATGCATTTTGGGCTTTTTGACCTCAAAAAAAATAGTAACTATGGTCCTCACAATCAATACGGTGTAGATCTTGTCACATGCTTCGATTTAATATGTTGTAAAATCCAAACAGACACTTAAATCAAAAGGTATGGTTGTTTGAAGTTGAACCTTGATTTTTAATTTCTCTTAAAACAATAATAAATTTTATTCTATTAATTATTATCAAATTATTATCTAATAATGGTGTAGTTAATTTCATAAGCTTCGATTTAATTAGTTGTGAATCTAAAACGAACACCCAAATCAAAACTTATGGTCATGTAATGCTGAATTCTGATTTTCAACTTATCATATAAATAATTTAATTTCCAGATAATTGATAAAAAATAATAATTAAATAAAATAATAAATGATAAATGATAAATGATTTCAAATAATAAATAATTATTAATTATTTACTATTTTTCCATTATTTTTTGCGGTGATTTCTTATAAAATCAATGTCAATTCATGGCGGTTTTTAAAAACCAGTCCTAAAAATAATGGATAATTTTAAAAAATACAAATTTAGAGGTGGTTTTTGAAAAAACGCCTCTAAAAATGTTGATGAAATATTTAGCATCAGTTTTGAAAACCACGGCTAAAAAACTGCCACAAATTTTAACTTTTCCTGTAGTGGTTCTGCTTTAGGTTCCACCATTGCAGCAGTTTCAACTGAAGCTACAGTAGCATGGTGCTCTGACTTTTGATCAGCTGAGGAGATATAGGGTAGACATTGGACATCCGCGTGATGCTCCTCATCCCCAGAGAGTAGTGTGTCCATAAAGGTGGTTGTCTTCAGGGTTAGAGAGGTTGTGGAGAAGGTTGTGGCTAGTTTCATGTTTTATAGTTTTCAGCGCCCTGTAAGTCAGATGTCGTTTTAGGTACCATTTTATTTTTTTATACTTAGGCACTTGTTTTGTTTGATTTAGAAGTTGCACACTCCTTCATGTCACCTACCCTAGTCCGTGTTTTGGGACATGAGGTGGAGAGCCTCCCAATGTCATTGGTGTTGACTATGGCAGTTAGAGGTTGAAGTTATTTGTATGAAGTATATAGAAACCGTGAGCTGGTATTGGGGTAGCACCACTCTTGTGGAGACTTCCTGTGTTTGCGGATATAGGCATATGACATCATCGTCGGCATGGAATGATTGAATTCGATGCAAGCTTTCATGGATTTCTTCAGGAGGAAAATTGTGTTCTATGATGCTAATTAAGAGTTTGTTGTGTTCTTTGGTGAGAGAGACCCTCGAAAGGGTTGGAGGCATGTTATGTCTTTATCTTCCATGATGGATGAGTTGATTAAAAGTTCATCAGAGGTTCTGTTGATGGTCTCTTAGGGTTGTGGAAGAGTATTCTGATGTCTTTTCTAAAGAGGTTATAGTGTTACCCCCTAGATGGGAGATTGAGTTTAGGATAGAGATATAGTCGGGTGCTTCTCCAATCTTCATGTCTTCATATAGGATGACATCTTTTGAGTTGTTGGAGATACATATACAGATTGAAAATCTCTTGCAGTGAGGTTTTGTTTGGTTGAGCGTGTCACCTTTGGGTGTTATAGTTTTTTTCACAAATAAGGCTAATAGCCATCTGCATCTATGTATCGATTATCATCTCTTTAATCAGGTGACAGTGAATAATATCTATCCACTTCTATGGATTGATGATTAATTTATTAGCTAAAAGGAGATAGTATATTTTTGAAGATCGATCTGTGATCAAGATGTCATCATATGCGGGTAAAGGATAAGGATATACAGAAAACTACTTTCTGATGTTGTTATGGGCATTATGAGTTCATTGTAATGTCATTCGGTATTCTAAATGTGCCAATTGTGTTCATGGTTACTGATGAATAAAGTGTTTTGAGAGTTTATGGATCAATTCATGGTGGTTTTATCGGTGAAATCCGTGTGTACTCCACATATGAGGAGGATAACTGAGAGAATCTATGGGAAGTTTTGGGAGTTCTTCATCATCATCAGTTATTATAAAAGATATTTAAGTGTGATTATTGGGATCATGAAGTTTGTTTATTAGGGCATGTTGGGTCCCGACATGGAGTAGTCGTTGATCCTTCAAAGATCAAGGCGGTTGTTTCTTGGGCAACCCCCAAGACTATTACAGAGGTATGAAGTTTACTCAGTCTTACAATCCATTATAGGAGGTTCATACCCAAATTCTATCAGATTGTAAATCCTATAAAATCTTTGAATAGAAAGGATTGGGAATTCTACTAAACTTAACAATGTTAAGAAATTATCTAAAGGAAAGGTTTGTTTGTGCCTCGGTTCTTTGATTTCCATAAGAGGGAGTCTAGTTTGAGGTTTTATGCGACACTTCAAGTTTTTTCTTGAGAAATTTCTTGATGCAGCTAAGATTAGTTATTTCTTATGGTTCTTGGTAGTTATGACCCCATAAACATAACTATGTCACCCATGATCTCAAGTTACCAGCAGTTGTGTTTGCATGACGTTTTGGAGGAACTACCTCATCAGAAAATGTTTTTTGGTTTTCACCAATCACAATATCCTGAGGTATGTCTTCTTCTATCATAACTTGAACTTGTGATAGCAATGGAGGGTGAAAATTTTTCAAGATTATGACTTTGATATTTCCTATACCCTAAGAAAGGGTAATATTATGGATGATGCGCTAAGTAGGAAGTCATGTTGTGATGCTATGCATGAACTAGGAGATTATTCAAGAGTAGTGAAATAGATTTCCATGATGCATTTTGATATGAGAGAGGTTGGTAGCAGAGGATGACTTTTTCATATGATAGTGTAGTAATCCTTAGTGTAGCATGTGGAGGAGTCCCAACTGGGGGGGTTCCAAGGTGGGGGTCTGGCGAGATCGATTTTTTTGTGTTTATGCCCTTGATGGTTGGTCAAAGGATGATCAACACCAAGTGTTGTTTCTAGGGATGCTTTTCATTCATTTTAGTGATGTGAGAGGTGGTTCTCCACGAATTTCATGGTTCTCCCTCAATGGTACATCATGGCATGGAAAATATATATCGTGCTTTGAGAGGTTAGTTTTGGTGGTCTAGGTTAAAGCATTTAGTTGCAGAGTTTGTGTTCATATGTTTAATATGTCAGAAGGTAAAGGTTGAACATCGTGTTCCTGGTTGTTTTCTCTATCCATTAGATGTTCTTCAGTGGAAGTTGGATAACATTTCGATGGAATTAGTCATAGTTTTACCACAATATTATGGAGGCTATGTTGTTATATAGGTGATAGTAGATCATTTAACAAAGTCATCCCACTTCTTAACAATCATGGAGTCAAGTTCAGTGGCGGTTTTGTCGAGGTAGTATCTAGAGGAGGTGGTGAGGCTCCACGGAGTTTCAAGGATGATCATCTTTGATCATAATCCTCATTTCACCTCTGGGGTGTGTAGAGGTCTTCAGCATGTGTTTGGCTCTCTGTTGTGTCTTAGCACTGCTTTTCAACCACAGTCGAGGTGTCAGACAGAGCATACCATTCAGACTCTTAAATACATGTTGTGCGCTTGAGTCTTGAATTTTGGAGGTTTGTGGGTGAGGCACCTACATTTGGTGGAGTTTTCATACAATAATTGTTTCCACTCCACTATTGTTTTAGCACCATTTGATGATTTTTATGGCCTACCTTTTCATTATCCATTATGCTAGATTGGGTTTGGAGAGTCAATAATTCTCGATCCAGAACTAGTGCAAAGCACTATAGAAATAGTTCAGCTAATTCACATGAGGATGAAGGAAACACATGATCTTCATAAGTCCTATACTAACTATAGGAGGATACCTATGGACTTCAACATTGGAGATCATGTTTTATTAAAAATAACTCCTCGTTGTGGGCAATGATAGTTTAGTCATGGGAGTAAGCTTTCTCCTTGTATTGTTTGGTCTTTTGAGTTGTTGGCTCATGTTGGAGTCATTGTGTATTAGATAACAATTCCCCTATATATGAGTCGGATTCATGATGTATTTCATGTGTTGCAGCTTCACTGTTATCTTCATGGTGACTCTCACATCATCGATTGGAGTGAGATCAACATTAACGAGGATGTGACCTTTGAGGAGTGGCTTGTAGAGATCCTGGACCACCGGGAGAAGGTGTTTCTCAAGCATTATATTCCCTTGGATCATGTCATTTGGCAACATGGTGGCGTAGAGGAGAGAACCTAGGAACATGAGTCATGGATATACGCTCAGTATCCCAAGTTGTTTGACACTTAGCTCTTATTTTTTATCAATGTTTTGATGTTGTATTTGACCTTTGTCTGGCTTATGAGATAGTTTTCTCCCTTCTTCAATGTTTTGTTTGTGGTCTTGCTCTTGTTTGAGAGGTATCTTCTCGGGGAGAGTGTTTGGGAGATATAGTGTTGTGTAGTTATTCGTTTTTTTCCTCTATGTGAGGTGTTTTGGCTCCTGTGATTGCAAGATTATTGAGAGGTATCTCATGGGGTGGCTATTTGGGTGACCCCTTCTCTTTTCTTCTCTCTAGGTTTGGTTTTAATTCTCAAGGATTATAATTGTTTGAGAGGTATTTAATGTAATCATTCAGACATTTCCTTTTATTTGTGTTTTCTAAAAGCTTAGTGGTGCTGAGAGGGAGTCTAGACGTGTTCTAGAGGCTAGGGGAATGGACTCGGTCGTTATGGGGGTCATCGCGCCCTAGTAGTGGGCATGGTGAAGGTCGTTTTGGAGTTGAGGGTGTGGAAAATCCATTTTGGGTTGGTCATGTGATGCTTGGTGCACCACATCCAACAACATGGCTTGTTAATCCATTTTGGAGGTTGTGTTGGGTGTGGTGTCTTGTCTGAAAGGAATTGTGGAATTTAGTATTTCTATCACCATCTGTTAACCATTTGATTTTAAGAGTTTGCTTGTGAATGTTGTCTTTGAAAGTGAGAAGTGAATTAAGTTTCACAGTAATGTTAATTTCGTGATCGTGATCCGAAACAAAATCCAAGTGAGTGTTATTGTTTTGAATTTGATGAAGTTCATTTTCAAGAAGCAGGATGTCGCAATCAATTTGTTTGGCTTTAATGATGCACCAGTTTTTTAATTTTTTTTTAAGAAATTTTAATTTAAAGGTACAGGCAAAGGCATCGTTGGATAGATTCATAGAAGACCAAACTTGATTAATGAGCCTACAACATTCAAGGCCCGAGAACCGAGCATTGTTGAATCAGGAGGGAAGAGGAGGCTTCATAGTTTTATAAGAGATAGTGACCAAGATAGGATGATGATCAGAATGAATTTTCGGGAGGGTGGTGCTGGAAATGGTGTCTCATTTATCTAAGGTATGGTCATTAGTGAAGGCTCTATCGAGTTTGCTCGCAACAACTCTATTGTAATGATTCCTGTACGAGGTATATTTGGCACCGAGCAAAGCAATTTCAGTTAAACCAGTGTTTTCAATAGCAGCTTTAAATTCCCTCATAGATAGAGTTGAGTGGAGTGGTCCAAGTTTTTCACTGGAGGAGAGAATAGCATTAAAATCTCCAACAACAAACCAACGAAAGTGAATTCTAGAACTCAAGAGAAAGAGGTCGTTCCAAAGAGTCCTCCTATCCTGATAGTTTTTCTTAGCATAAATAAAGGAACAAAATAGACGCGTGCGATCAATCATAAAATCACAAGTGAAACTTTGATCAGTGATATGAAAAATATTAACATTAGACAAAGAAGATTGAGCAAAAATCCAAAGAGTATCCAGATTTGTGGTGCACTGACAAGCACCTATAAAGGTGTATCCAAAACGACATAAGTGAACTAAATCGGTGGAAAAAGTGATCTTAGGTTCAGCAATGGAAAAAACTCTAAAGGCTTACAAATATTGACCATTCGTTGTAAAACGATGAAGGTGCCATGGTTTGCAATACCTTGGCAGTTCCAATATAATATCTTCATTTAAACTTACGTTTGGAGTTAGAACTCCCTTTTTTCTTACTATTCGAGCCTTTATGTCTAGTTGATCTTCTAAGATTTTTAGACATATTAGGACTTGTATTAAACCCCTGCTGCCCTTTAGGGTCTTCTAAGGCTTTATCATTATTAATTGCAGGCAGAACATGTAAGGCAGTATCATGCATGATATTAGTATTGACTGATGCCACAGTAGGACTAAAAACCAAATTTTTAACAGCATCTAAGTTATTGATAATAGAAGAAGTATGTTTGACCTCATTAAAACAGGTACCTGAAATGTTGCAGAGATCAAGGGTGCCTGACTATTTTGCTGAGTGCACAGTTGAGGGCAGCTTTGTGATCAAAGCTGTACAGTTTTGCTCAGTACCTGACTGTTTTTCTGGACAGTTATTCTGCTCAGTAGTAATCATAACCATCTGTCCAGAGAGATTTTTTTGAAATCCAGCCAAGTGATCAGCTTGAATAGGCTGTCCTCCTGTACTGGTCTCTAGATCAGTGACTTCTGAAGCCAATAAGCATTCAGTTGGGTAGTCTGGAGCAAGGGTCTCCCCAACAGAAATAACAGTATCTTCGGAGTCCATGTGGGATTTCACCGGCTGAGTAGGAGCTGGGGAAGTGGTCTGTGCAGTAATGTTCACAGGGTTTCCTGCTTTGCATTTAGTCAGATCAATGTTAGCTGAAATGGGGGCCATATCTGTGTAATCCGAGGCAAACTGTCCAGCATTGCACACCAATGTAACTGCATTCTTTTTAGCATGTGACTTCTGTGAATAATGGCCAGGTAAGTCCATTTTTGAAGAGGCATGGTTGTGTGTGATGTCCTTTATCATAGTACAATGAAGATCCACCTGGGGTGAACCAGTAACTAGAGATGTGACAGGATTACTGGTTATCCTAAGATGAGGGGAAGAAACTGTAATACCATCAATAGCAGCGTGTGCCTCAGTTTTTTCAATTAGTTGTTCAACTTGAATGACATTCACAACCAGTTTTTCAATATCTTCTAAAATGTCCCGTTCTGTACTGTTATTTTCTTCCATTTCAACCAATTCCGCCCATGTATTACCTGAGGTAATTCCTAAATGGTTTGCGTGAGATGATTTCTTAACCCAAATTTCCGTTTTATGTTTAGGAGGTTCATTTTTATCAGTGATAGTCTTTTTACCTCTTCTGTTTCTAAACTCAGTCCACTCATTGTCTTTGGGGTGGACCGCTTGGTTTTTAACTACCCTACAATTCAATATAGAATGTCCAACTATCTTGCAAAGCTCACAAAAGGGAGGCTTTCGCTCATACTCAATTGTTACTTCTGTTATTTGATCCTTGGCATTAAAGCTAGCAACATTCGGTAGTTTAGAATCCAGGTTGATTTCCACCATGATTCTAGCAAACAATCCAAGTTCTGCATTACGAGTACGTTGATCTATCTCAAGGGGGTGTCTATGCATGAGACTATATCATTAAGAATTTTTGGGTGCCAATAGAACCAATTAAGTCCATGCAACTGAATCCAAACATTTACCATGGTGTTTTTGTGAGTGTGTGGATTGAACATTCTATCCCATTCTGATATTCGAAAGAGGCCAAGTTTGAGTTGGATGTTTCCTAATTGCCAAACATGGTTCAACTGCTCCTGTGAGTTCAAAAGGATGTGAAAATAGCCACGACCAATTGGAATTAATTTCCAATCAGCAAAACCCCAGTAGTGTGTGATTCGTAGTTTAAGTTCAGAAAAGTGCCAAGGTTTGTCACCCATAAGATAAGAAGTTGCATACGCTGTTGAAGAGCTTCAGGGTCGGCTTCGATAAGGAAGAGGCCATCATCCAATTTCTTGCATAAAGGCGGCTTTGAAATAGTATTAGTGGACAGATCCGTACCTTTCAGCGCTTCAAGGAAGGAAATTCCTCTTGATTTACCAGTCAATGAGCGTGAAGCAGATTCTTTGGGGAAGAAAACATCCTTTCGCAAGTTCGTAACAGCATGCTCATTGTAAGTCCACCTCTCTTGGAAACGATGAGACTCGAATCTCCCCGGCACTAGTAAGGAGGCAGCCATTGGAGCTCAGAACGAAGAGTCAGTTCGCAAAACCTAGTTCGCCGATGGTTTTTAGAGAGAGATGGTCTACCATCTCTCATGAATTCCCCATCGGGAATGTTTATGATTACTCTTCCGATCTTAATATAACTTATAATTTCATAAAAAAAATCATAAAAAGATGTTGCATTGAAAAAAATAAATATTTCCTTTAAATATTATTAACCTTATTATTATTATAATAATTATTATTATTATTGTCGTCGTCGTCGTCGTTGTTGTTATTTCATTACCTTCAATTCAAAAAATAATTAAAGTACTTCTATTAATTTTTTTTAAAAAACATTTTATTAATATTACTCATTTCAAAATAATTTATTATAATTTTTTTTATTCGATTTTTTTTATTTTATTTTTTAAAACCAAATAAATACATTTATATTAAAATATTCTTTTAAACAAAATTAATATTATAAAATAGTATTTGTTTAAAATCAAATATTATTTCTTAATAATTTATTTAATAATATTATAATGTAAGTTTTGAAAACTATATATTTTTATAAAATCATAATTTAGTATAATTTATTTATTAATTACTTAAAATTTCTAAGGATGTTACAGAAATGACTAGCAAGGTAATGCCCAACGAGGGCGTGACGTCAAGTGTAGCACCTTGGGGGATCTCCTATTTGAAACAGGTATGGGGAAACTACTTGTATGGACATGTCAGAGGCTGTGGAGAGGAGAAAACTCCCAAGGAATGGGTAACACACCCTAGTAGAAGTTGTGTCAGGTTGGCGTGCTCATGAACACCACAATCGTGGTGGTGGTCGGGATGGTTTTGAAATGGTTGAAATCATCATCATTCTTCATAGATCTTGATCGGTTTGAAGGAGGAAACATGTGTGATGTTATGGGGGTTTTAAATGTTATTTTAATTCATTATTTCCCCTATTAATTGATATGTGTCCCTCCCTTTGGGGTTCCTTTAAATTCCATACGATGCAGACAAACCTAGGGCGTGGTTGGGTCAATCTCTTGCGTTGAGGCTCCATTGAAAATATTTTCATCAAGTAAATGTTAGTTCTACCCCTTTGGTGCCCTGTGATTGACTTCTTATGGGTTACAACCCTTGGACCGTGGAGGATCGAGCACCTTTGGTTCAAGGTATGTTCTTCCCTCTTCTTTTGTCCTTTATTCCTATTTTCCCCAAGTGTTCGTTATGGAAATTCCCTTAGTTTTGTGGTTGAGTTCTGAGCTGGTTTGTTAGTGGCTTGTAGATGTTAGGTTCTGAATAGTCTTCCATTGGTTTAGTGGTGTTTCTTTTGGTGGTTGTTGATCCTCGATCATTTGTTCTTGTGCAAAGAACATTGAACTTCTAAATTGTAGCAGGGGATTCATTGCTTCTCTTTATTTTATGTGTAATCGTAAAGTTAGCAGGATTTATCTCTTTGGATAATGATGTAATTAATCTTAATAAAGATTAAACTGGATTAATGAAATAATTATTTTTGGCATTGAGATATAAAATTTTCTTTAGTTTATGTCATGATAACGGTTTGACTCTTGATTTTCTAGATAGTGTGTTATCTATTTTTATGTTTAAGCTATTGTTTAACATGTTTGGTATGCTTGGAAATTGGATAAAGAATGTAAATATAGTAGTTCCTGAAAAACTGAATAATAAAGAGGCATGTTTAATTATTATCATTCTTATATTTTATGGAAATCGGAAGTTGTGCTTGAAGCATGTTCAAGTAATAATTTCATAGTTATTTATAACTAATGCTTTAAGTTTCCTATGGTTGTAACCTATGATAAATGAATTGGTTAATTCAAGACAATGATAAATGAATTTGTTAATTCAAGACAATGATAAATTGGTTTTTTGATAAAGATAGTTGTTTAGGGCTGATAGAGTTCATTTTCTTATGAAGGATGGATGCCTTGGTTCTGAGGCCTAGTTACCAAGTTGACTCTATTTTTTGTTTCCCTGCTACCTTGTGTGATTGCTCTGGATAAGGAGTCTTTCTATGTGATGTGATATGAGTCTGGGATGGCTAATGGTTTAGCGCGATATGGATGGGGGGTTTGGGTTTGTGGTAACAATTAACGCTTATGATGGCAGGATGAATGATGATATGCATGGTGGTGTCGAGGATGGACCTGAAACTAATGGAGCGGGTTGAATCTAGGCTTTCCCATTATTTTTGTGCTAAAATATGGGATGCTTACTTGATAATGAATCTATTTTAAAGGATGGATAGTCGAGTTTCATGTTTCTACATTCCTTTCCTTGTTACTTGACGCAACTGGTTGTGCTTGATTGTGCATCTTTTTGGTAACTTAAGACAAGTCCTAGAGTACATGGAATTATTGAATGATAATGAATGTTAAATAATTTAACTCATGGTATTGAAGTTTGAATATAATTATGAATGGTGATAAATCTTGAGGAACCATGGAAGATGTTAGTTCAATCCTAGAGGGCATAGAATTGGATGGGAATTGATGTAATATGAAATGTTATCTGAATAATTAATTAATTGAAAGTATTTTAAAATACTTGTGTGCGTATAGGATATCTAGTCCTTAGTAGTGACCTTCAGGTGTCCAAGAGATGATAGCTGCAGTTGAGGTTAAGGCTAAGTGGTTGTCTATAGTGTGGTTGTGAGCTATATATATATTATTATGTTATGTGATTTCATATGCTACCCCACCCATGTCGGTAGGGCAACCGACACCAGTGGACTCGGGCGGGTGTTTTCCCTAATATCCAGGTTATGGATGAATGAATGGTTGATTACCTCCTCTTTCCCCACTCTCTTCTCTCGGTAGTATTATGTTTTGTTATGCACGATGGTTACCTTTCCACATACATATGTGTAGAGGGTTGCAATGGCTTATGGTTATTTTCACACGCATATATCTCTAGATATAGTATCCTAAATATTATTATAGGAATTTGTGTATGAGTTGTGATGACTTGAGGTATAATAAAAGACATACGGGTTGTGGTGGATCTAGAAAACTACTCAGTCACTATTTATAGATGTGGATGATAATGATGAGATGATGTGATGAACATGATGCATAGTATATTACAGTTTCCCATGTGTCTTCGAGCAGACTTCATTTGGAGAGAGATGACTCAGGACATGCGATGTTGGGACAAAGCAACAAACTAGTGGGGAATGAAGAGACCACTTTGTTTATGAGTTATATTTGTTGTTAATGGTTGTTACTGGTTTTCAATGGTGGTCAATGAAATTAAAAGATTTTATTGATGTCAATATGTTAAAGATGTTAGAAAGAAAGAATTTTTGGTATTTTAAAAGTCATAAATAATTAATTAATTAATTTAAAATAAAATGTATTTTATTAAAATGCATTCATTAATTATCAAATCAATGTCTTATAGTTTTTAGATAATTTTATAAGACCCTACGTAATTTTTTGAAAACACTATAAAATCAGTTTTAATTTTAAAAACTATTTAAGTAAATTATGATTTTAATTAAATATTAAATTAATCATATTTAGAAAATTATTTTTGAAAAATGGACTTCATTTTTTGATTCTACACGTCGAAAAATGGTTGGGGTAAATTTTTGGGATTTTTTTTGAAATACTTGAATTTTTTATGAATAGTGAAATACCGTAATTTATAAAAATATGCTAAATAAAATATTATAGAGTCATGTGTCATGTTATGCTGATGTCATCCCACTTGGTTCGGGATCACAAGATAAAATTACTATTTTTAGTCATTCAAGACTCACTATTCCTTGTCTTAGGGGAAATTAATAAACTAATGAATTTTATATTAAGGAAACCCCTCTCCCCTCCACTATAAAAACCACCCTTCACACCCTCATTTCCTCACACCTCTCAAGCTCCAAGCCTTCTCTAAACTCTGCCCAAACAT
The DNA here is from genome assembly GCA_963277665.1 of Viscum album. Classification (NCBI taxonomy): domain Eukaryota; kingdom Viridiplantae; phylum Streptophyta; class Magnoliopsida; order Santalales; family Viscaceae; genus Viscum; species Viscum album. The sequence goes on from OY728133.1 coordinate 1,505,982,159, forward strand.
CTTCTCTAGCCCCTATCCCACATCCAAGAGCTACTGTTCTTATCAAAAGACCCATCCTAGCTTCCTTAAGGAGAATCTCAAGTGGAGGATTTAAGAGGTAATTTCTCTCCCTCTTCTCCTTTAATTTCCTTTCAAGTTCAAGTTCATTTCTTGATCTCTCCCCACCTATCTTCATCCAAATGGTACTTTAACTCCAGTATTATACATATACTGTAATTTTATGATGCTAATGGGATATTATATCATCCAACCCCATTTCCCTCTTCCTTTTATTTTATTAAAGAGAACGTTGTTCGTGAGGTGTTAATTTATCACCTTCAAGAACGACTTGCTTTCTTCTTCCATTTCTACCTTCAGATCTGGTCATGAAACCATTTTTATGGTTGAACCGGAATTTTTTATATGTATTATTTCCTATTTAAAGTTCTGGAAATAACTTATTGCCATATTACTAAGTGATAAATTAAAACAAGTTCATTGTGATCCAAAAACCGTCCAAATTAACCCAAATAATCATCATTTAATTCTTATCTAATGATTCATCCACATGGATATAATAAGATTCATTATAAGATCATTAAATATCCTATAATATCATTAATAACATGTAATATCAGTTCTGGATGTTTACCCATGTTCTACCCAAACTTCAATTTAAGAATACATGTGCACCACTCAAGAAAACCATAAAAACAAACATTCCTGAATAATGTTTTTAGACTCTATAACTCATCCAAAGGCACATAAAATCACTTAATGAAACCATAATGAACCATATTAATGTACACAAGGTTCTGGATTTCTAATTAATGAATATAATGTCATTATACAGGACATTAAAGAGAAGGAAGCATTCAGATACAAGGTAAGGGGAAAATTCTCGAACCCAACTTTCATCCTTCGGGTTCTCCCTCTTTCATTCCATTTTTGATATGGTTAATCCTTAAATATCATTTGTTCATAATTTTCTTTCCTTTTATGGGATATACATTTTTGTCACTGGTTTTTATGTCAAACAAAATGTTTTCCAAAAGAAATCTTCTTTTAAGAACACACCTTTTACTTATCACTCAAAGTGGACGGTTCTTGTAACATGTATGTTATTCTCTCTTTCTTTTGGGAACCCAAAGTTTATGAATGTGTTATTATGAAATGTAAACCATTAATTTCCATGTGTTATCTATGTTCACTTTTGATATATGTTCCATGTGGAAAGCATGATAATGATAATGTTATGATGTGACGGGTGCGCCCAGAATTATATAGCGCAATATGAATGTTTCAAAGTGACAGGTGTGCCCGGAATTATACAGTGCTCCAATGCATTGGGTAAAGTGATGAATCTCATGAGTAAATGTGAAATGATGTGTGAACAAGATGCTATCTTGGTTCACAAGTAGGTGTGGTAGTTAACCACTAAGACATGATGTTTCATTTTTATGCATTGCCAAATTTCAAGTCTTTTATTTATGCTCCTCTCATGTTCATGATCTTTTGCCTATGTCATGATTATGCTCACCCCATGCTATATTCTTATTATCTATCCTCTTACTGTGATTTTAGCTAACCCCTTTTTATGTATATCTTCAGGTGGCTACATGTACTAACACTACAACAAAAATAGTTTTTCGCAGCGCCGCCCCTTTATCAGCGCTAACTAAAAAGTGATGATAAAGGGGGGTGCCTTTATCAGCGCTCAAAAAAGCACTAATAAAGGGACCCCCTTTATCAGCGCTTGTTTAGTAGCACTGATAAAGGGTCGACTTCAAAAAAAAATAAAAAAATATATTAATATATTAATATATAAATATAGTTATATTTATATAAATATAATATATAATTTTTAAATATATTTTAGATAAGTATAAATGTACATTTACACTTAATATACTTAATATATAAGATATTTAGTGAAAATGAATTCTTAAAAAATTAAAAAAATATTTTTAATTAATAATTTTATAATTATTATGGAGTAATAGTCATTTAATAACAATTTGAAAACTAAAAAATTAAAAAAAATTAAAAAAAGATCCAAAAATATGTTGAAAACGCAACTCAAACTTCAAACGACCATAACTTTTGATCTGGGTGTCCGTTTGAGCTCTACCACATATCAAATCGAAGCATGCGACAATCTCTACGTCGCTATGACTTGAGAGGACACTGGTAAAGGGATTTTCAAGGCAAAAATAGGCCCATAATTCCTCCAAAACTGAGTTTTTAGTCAGGGTACCCCGATTTTTTAACATTTTGTGGGTTTTCGGCCTCGTTTAAGGGGGTATTATTGGATTTTTTTGGTTGGGTCTGAATTTATTCTAAGGTATTACATTCATATTGATATTATTTCTTTGAAATTTCATCATTTTTTATAATGCACTGCTATTTATAATGAAATATATAACAATATATACATATTTTTTATATATTCACACCTAAAAATTTAATTATAAATATAAATAATAAAATATATTTACATATAAAATATATTAGCTTTATATAAATAATAAGTAACATCCATTTTATTTAAAATACAAATATATGAATATTTATATACCTATATATTAATCTAACTATATATATATATATTAATCTAACTATATATATATTAATATAACTACATATATATATATATTAGTATTACTATAAATATATATATATTAATATCACTATAAATATATATATTAATATCACTATATATATTAATATAACTATATATCTATATTAATATAAATATATATTACTATACGAATAAATATAACTAAATATATATATATATAAATAGAGATATATATTAATATAACTATATATATATATTAATATAAATATATATTACTATATGAATAAATATAACTAAATATATATATATAGAGAGAGATATATTAATATAACTATATAAATATATATATATTATAATATAACTATATATATATATTAATATAAATATATATTACTATACGAATAAATATAACTAAATATATAAATATATATAGAGAGAGATATCGTGAATTGGAAGACAAATCAAAATAGAGTAGTGGAAATGTTTCAAGTGTTGGTAAGAAGGACAACATGCTCAAGAGTGTCGAAAAGACATGAAAATGAAGGAGAATGTGGTAGAAGAAAGGAGAGAACCACTCATGGTTTAATGCTACAACTGTAGGGAGCTAGGGCACTATGCAAGTCAGTGCACTAAACCTCAAGTTCTCGAGGGTAATCAACGTCAGCAACCACCAAAGCCAAAGGAACAGTGGAAGTCTTATGCCATCACTACTTTGGAAGTGGAGAAAGATAATGAAGTCGTACAAGGTACACTTTCTATTCACTCAAAAATGGAAAAAGTCTTATTGATTCTGGTTCTATGCATTCCTTTATATCTTGCAAGTTTGCTAGAACTATAGAATCGAAGCCCTGAAACCTTGAAGTAGAGATATCTGTAAAAACACCAAGTGGTGCAATCATTGCAACCCAAGTGTTTGACTCTTCTCCTGTTGGCGTATGTGGGAAGATTCTTCTAGCGAATATTGTAATACTTCCTTTGGTGGAATTCAACGCTATAATGGGAATAAATTGGCTCTCATTATATAGAGCACATATCAACTGTCGGGAAAAGGAAATATCTTTCCATATTTTGAATCATCCCATGCTCCTCTACAAATGCAAGGAAGATCATGAATCTCCTTTGAAAAATCCTTCAATGGTGTGGGTGTTGATTCCCTATGAAGAATCATACCTCGCCAAAATGGTTGAGTTGAAGGAAAGTGCCAACATTGAAAAAATTCCCATCGTGAGGAAATACATCGATGTATTTCCCAAAGAGTTACCCGGAATTCCCCCGGATCGTGAGGTAGAGTTCTCAATTGAACTCATACCTGGAGCTACTCTTATCTCGAAGTGTCCATATAGGATGGCTCCTATCGAACTGGAGGAGTTAAAGAAGCAGTTGTAAGAGCATTTGGACAAAGGGTTCATACGCCCTAGTGCATAACCTTGGGGTTCACCAGTGCTCTTTGTGAAGAAGGATAGAACAATGCGGCTGTGTATCGATTATCGGGAACTCAAAAAGATCACCATAAAGAACAAGTATCCTCGCCCAAGGATTCATGACTTGTTCGACTAGTTAAGTGAAGATAAATACTTCTCAAATGTGGATCTTTGTTCTAGATATCATCAGGTAAAGGTGAAGAAGGAAGATATTCAGAAGACTGTATTCCGTACATGGTATGGGCACTATGAGTTTTTAGTGATGCCCTTCAGACTTACTAATGCCCCTGCAATCTTCATGGATTTGATGAATAAAGTCTTTATACATTACCTCGAAAAATTTGTGTTAGTGTTTATTGATGATATTCTCGTCTACTCTAAGATCAAGGAGGAACATAAATAACATCTAAGACTTGTGTTGGCGACTTTGGGAAAGGAGAAGTTGTACGAAAAGTTTAGAAAGTGTGACTTTTGGATGAAACAAGTCACGTTCTTGGGACGTGTGATCACAAGTGAGGAAATTTTTGTGGATCCTTCAAAAACAAAGGTGATTGAGGAATGACCCAGGCCCTCTAGTGTCACAGAAATCCGTAGTTTTCTTGGATTAGCTGGGTACTACCGATGTTTTGTGAGAAACTTCTCATGATTGTCAAGCCCACTAACTAAGTTAACAAGGAAAGGGGTAAAGTATGTCTGGATAGAAGAATGTGAGGGAATCTTCAAGGAGCTAAAGAGAAGGATGATCACTGCACCTATACTCACACTACCGAAAAGTGGAGAAAGTTTTGTGATATACAGTGATGCTTCAAAGAAAGGCCTGGGTTGCCTACTCATGCAAAATGATAATGTGATAGCCTACACATCACGACAGTTGAAGATCCATGAGAAGAACTACCCGACGCATGATCTAGAGCCTGCATCCGTGATTTTTGCCTTGAAAATCTTACGGCACTACCTTTATGGCGAGAAGTGTGACATATACATCGACCACAAGAGCCTAAAGTATATATTCACACAAAATGAGCTCAACGTGCATCAAAGGAGATGTTTAGAGATAATCAAGGATTACGATTGCTCTATTTACTATCATCCTAGAAAGGCGAACAAGGTAGATGATGCTCTAAGCAGAAAAGAACTCGCTACTCTATCCATGTTACGGATTGAGAAAGACCCTATCTTATTAGATATGTAAAGGATGGATTTGGAAATCATAAGGGCAGGGGATACATCCTACCTTGAACAAATTATTGTGCAACCATTCATCCAGGAGAAGATTAAGGAAGCACAAAGGGATGATGTGGAGATACAAAAGAGGGTGAATGCAGTAAAGGAAGGAAAGCTGCAAGAGTTCCATATCGACAATGATGGAGTGATTCAATTTGGAATGCGGCTTTATGTGCCTTCATCACCCAGGATAAAGAAGGATCTATTGGACAATGTATATAGCTCAACTTTCTATATCCATCCTGGGAGTACCAAGATGTGTCGTGATCTTCGAGAACACTTCTATTGGGATAACATGAAGAAGGAGATTGCGGAATATATATCAAGGTGCTTGGTATGTCACCAAGTTAAAGTTGAGCGACAAAAGTCCAAAGGCATGATGTATCCATTGCCTATACCCATGTGGAAATGGGAAAATGTTACTATGGACTTTTTCACGGGTCTCCCAAAGACGTCGAAAGGAAATAATGCGATATGGGTTGTGGTTGACCAACTCACCAAGACTGCCCGTTTTATCGCTATTCGGGAAGATCTCTCGCCTGAACAACTTGCAAAGATATATGTGAAGGAAGTGGTGAGACTGCATGATGTTCCACTCTCAATTGTCTCTGACCGTGATCCAAGGTTCACATCTAAATTTTGGAGGAGCCTTCAACATGATTTTAGTATTGAATTAAATTTCAGTAGGGCCTATCACCCCCAAACTGATGGCCAATCTGAAAAGACTATTCATACACTTGAAGATATGCTAAGAGCATACTCTCTAGAATTCAAAGGTGGATGGGATCATTATCTCCCATTGGTTGATTTCTCATACAAAAATAGCTTCCACTCGAGTATTCAGATGGCTCCATATGAAGCTATGTATAGAAAGCGATGTAGAACTCCAACCTATTGGGATGAATTTGGAGAAAGAAAGCTACTTGGACCCGATCTTGTTCAAGAGATGACAGAGAAGGTTCAAGTCATCCAGAAACACATCAAAGCTTCTCAAAGTCAAAAAAAGAGCTATGCTGACAACCGTCGAAGGGACTTGGAGTTCGACGTTGGAGATAAAGTCTTCCTTCGAATATGTCCATGGAAGAGAGTCAAGCGATTCGGTAAGAAAGGGAAGCTAAGCCTAAGGTATATTGACCCCTTTGAGATCCTTGACCACATAGGATTTGTGGCCAATCGGCTTGCACTTCCACCGAATATGGATCGAGTTCATCATGTTTTTCACGTATCACTCCTGAGAAAGTACATACCTGATCCCTCACATGTACTAAACTCAGAGGTGGTGCAGGTGGAAGATGATCTCTCCTATGAGGATCAGCCAGTAAAGATTCTGGATCAGAGAGATAAGGTTCTACGCAACAAGACAACCCATCTTGTAAAAGTGTTGTGGAGGAACCATAAGTTTGAGGAAGCAACTTGGGAACCAGAAGAGGAAATTAAGGAGAAACACCCTCACCTGTTTTTGTAAAGTGAAATTTCGGGGGCAAAATTTCTTAAGGGGGGAAGAATGTGACGACCCAAAGTTTTTCAATGGAAATTCCCTTCTTATAATTATTGCATAACATGAAAACACAAAATAATGAACTACTAAGTGATAAGTGACCTTTAAACATAAGTTTGTCACTTCTGTGTTTGTAATTTTGAAAATCCGACATACACGGTTGTGTTCAAGATGATTTTTGGAGTCGAATGAAACAAAAATAATTTTTGGTGAATAGTAACGTACCCTTGTGAATAGTAACCTACCATTATGAATAGTAATATGACCCTTATGAATAGTAAATCATCCCACATAAGAGTAACCTTACCCGTGATTAATTAAATAAAATTTAGATATCTTAGAAAGTGACAATTTGACCTTAGTAAACGTTTTGGTATTTTATAAGTCATAAATAATTAATTAATTAATTTAAAAGAAAATTTATTTTCTTAAAATGTGTTCATTAATTATCAAATCAATGTATTATATTTTTTAGATAATTTTATAAGACCCTACGTAATTTTTTGAAAACACTATAAAATCAGTTTTAATTTTAAAAACTATTTTTTAAGTAAATTATGATTTTAATTAAATATTAAATTAATCATATTTAGAAAATTATTTTTAAAAAATGGACTTCATTTTTTGATTCTACACATCGAAAAATGGTTAGGGTAAATTTTTGGTATTTTTTTGAAATACTTGAATTTTTTATGAATAGTAATACCGTAATTTATAAAAATATGCTAAATAAAATATTATAGAGTCATGTGTGATGTTATGATGATGTAAGACCACTTGGTTCGGGATAACATGATAAAATTACTATTCTTGGTCATTCAAGACTCACTATTCCTTGTCTTAGGGGAAATTAATAAACTAATGAATTTTATATCTAGGAAGCCTCTCTCCTCTCCACTATAAAAACCACCCTTCACACCCTCATTTCCTCACACCTCTAAAGCTCCAAGACTTCTCTAAACTCTTCCCAAACATCTTCCCTAGCCCCTATACCACATCCAAGATCTGTTGTTCTTATCAAAAGACCCATCCTAGCTTCCTTAAGGAGAATCCCAAGAGGAGGATTTAAGAGGTAATTTCTCTCCCTCTTCTCCTTTAATTTCCTTTCAAGTTCAAGTTCATTTCTTGATCTCTCCCCACCTATATTCATCCAAATGGTAGTGTAAATCTAGTATTATACATATAATCACTACTGGAAAACTAACCTATACCAACGGTTTGGAACCGTTGGTATAGGCCTCTAAACCGTTGGTATAGCCTATACCAACGGTTTGGAGAACCGTGGCGAAGTAAGCCGTTGGGATAGGTCTATACCAACGGTTTTGGGAAAACCGTTGGTATAGACCTATCCCAACAGTTTTGAAAACCGTTGGCATAGTTAATATGAAAATCTATTCCAACGGTTATAAAACCGTTGGTATATGTATTTCAAAAAAAATACATTCGGTGTGATTTGATCCCTGAACCCCTCGTTTATAATATAACGACTTAACCACTAACCTAATATGACTTTTTTAAACATAATTTCATAAATATATATATGTATTATAATAATTATTTAAAATTTAGATTTATATAATGTTCTCGGGCAGTAGACCTGGAAAAAAAAATCGAAGAACCTATCCCAACGGTTCGCAAAACTGTTGGGATAGGTGCATATTTTTTTCGGGGTGTATGCTGGATTTTGGGGTACCCTTTCCCAACGGTTTGGGAGAACCGTTGGGAAAGGGTTGGGTCTTTACCAACGGTTCTCCAAAACCGTTGGGAAAGGGGTGTTTTGAGCTCCCTTTCCCAACGGTTTGGGAGAACCGTTGGGAAAGACCCACCCCTTTCCCAACGGTTCTCCCAAACCGTTGGGAAAGGGTGCCTATACCAACGGTTTTTACAAACCGTTGGTATAGAAGTGTTGGGAAAGATCTGATTTCCAGTAGTGACTGTAATGTTATGATGATAATGGGATATTATATCATCCAACCCCATTTCCCTCTTCCTTTTATTTTATTAAAGAGAACGTTGTTCGTGAGGTGTTAATTTATCACCTTCAAGAACGAATTGCTTTCTTCTTCCATTTCTACCTTCAGATATGGTCATGAAACCATTTTTATGGTTGAACCAGAATTTTTTATATGTATTATTTCCTATTTAATGTTCTGGAAATAACTTATGGCCATATTACTAAGTGATAAATTAAAACAAGTTCGTTGTGATCGAAAAACCGCCCAAATTAACCCAAATAATCACCATTTAATTCTTATCTAATGATTCATCCACATGGATATAATAAGATTCATTATAAGATCATAAAAAATACTGTAATATCATTAATAACATGTAATATCAGTTCTGGATGTTTACCCATGTTCTACCCAAACTTCAATTTAAGAATACATGTGTACCACTCAAGAAAACCATAAAAACAAACATTCCCGAATAATGTTTTTAAACACTATAACTCATCCAAAGGCACATAAAATCACTTAATGAAACCATAATGAACCATATTAATGTACACAGGGTTTTGGATTTCTAATTAATGAATATAATGTCATTATACAGGATATTAAAGAGAAGGAAGCATTCAAATACAAGGTAAGGGGAAGATTCTCGAACCCAACTTTCATCTTTCGGGTTCTCCCTCTTTCATTCCATTTTTGATATGGTTAATCCTTAAAGATCATTTGTTCATCATTGTCTTTCCTTTTCTAGGATATACATGTTTTTCATGGGTGTTTATGTCAAACAAAATGTTTTCCAAAAGAACTCTTCTGTTAAGAACACACCTTTTACTTCTCACTCAAAGTGGACGGTTCTTGTAACATGTATGTTATTTCCTCTTTCTTTTGGGAACCCAAAGTTTATGAATGTGTTCTTATGAAATGTAACCCATTACTTTACATGGGTTATTTATGTTCACTTTTGATATAAGTTCCATGTGGCAAGCATGATAATGATAATGTTATGATGTGATGGGTGAGCCCAGAATTATATAGCGCAATATGAATGTTTCAAAGTGATGGGTGCACCCAGAATTATAAAGCGCTCCAATGAATTAGGTAAAGTGATGAATCTCATGAGTAAATGTGAAATGATGTGTGAATGATATGATATATTGGTTCACAAGTATGTGTGGTAGTTAACCACTAAGACATGATGTTTCATTTTTATGCATTGCCACATTTCAAGTCTTATTTATGCTCCTCTCATGTTCATGATCTTTTGCATATGTCATGATTATGCTCACCCCATGATATATTCTTCTTATCTATCCTCTTACTGGGATTTTATCTCACCCCTTTTTATGTATATCTTCAGGTGGCTACATGTACTAACACTACCACAAAAACAGTTTTTCGCAGCGCCCCCCCTTTATCAGCGCTTGTTTAGTAGCGCTGATAAAGGGGGGGGGCCTTTATCAGCTCTTTTTTTAAAAGCTCTGATAGAGGGTCGAATTCAAAAAAAAAATTAAAAATATATTAATATATAAATATATTTATATTGATATAAATATAATATATAATTTTTAAATATATTTTAGATAAGTATAAATGTACATTTACACTTAATATATGAGATATTTAGTGAAAATGGCTTCTTAAAAAATTAAAAAAATATTTTTAATTAATATTTTTCTAATTATTATGGAGTAATAGTCATTTAATAACAATTTGAAAACTAAAAAATTTGAAAAATTAAAAAAGATCCAAAATATGTTGAAAACGCAACTCAAACTTCAAACGACCATAACTTTTGATCCGGGTGTCCTTTTGAGCTCTATCACATATCAAATCGAAGCCTGCAACGATCTCTACATCGTTGTGACCTAGGGGGGCCTAAGTTAAGGGATTTTCTAGGCCAAAAGAGGCCCAGAAGGCCTCCAAAACCGAGTTTTTAGTCGGGGTACCCTGATTTTTTAACATTTTGTGGGTTTTCGGCTTCGTTTAAAGGGGTATTATTGGATTTTTTTGGTAGGGTCTGAATTTATTCTAGGGTATTACATTTATATTGATATTATTTCTTTGAAATTTCATCATTTTTTATAATGGACTGCTATTTATAATCAAATATATAACAATATATACATATTTTTTATATATTCACACCTAAAGATTTAATTATAAATATAAATAATAAAATATATTTACATATAAAATATATTAATTTTATGTAACTAATAACTAACATCCATTTTATTTAAAATACAAATATAGGACTATTTATATACCTATATATTTATCTAACTATATATATATATTAATCTAACTAGATATATATATTAATATAACTACATATATATATATATATATTAGTATTACTATAAATATATATATTAATATCACTGTAAATATATATATTAATATAACTATATATATATATATTAATATAACTATATATATATATATATTAATATATATATATATATATATATTACTATACGAATAAATATAACTGAATATATATATATAAATAGAGATATATATTAATATAACTATATATATATATATATTATAATATAACTATATATATATATATTAATATAAATATATATTACTATACGAATAAATATAACTAAATATATAAATATATATATATAGATATCATGAATTGGAAGACAAATCAAAATAGAGTAGTGGTAAAGGCTTAGGCACGCAGGGGGAAGGTCTCGAGTTCAAATCCTGGTGGAGGCAGGGGCGCACGTGCATGGGGGAATATAAGAGCAAGTGCTGTTAAAGGGTGAAGGAGGTGCGTGGGGCACTGTACAGGGGAAGAAAAGCACTGTAAAAGGGGGGCTCAAGCGTTATAAAAGCCCCCCCGATTGGCAGTATTTCTTAAATTTTTTTAATTTTTTTTAATTTTTTTAATTATTTTTACCTTTTATCAGCGCTTTTAAAAAAGCACTGATAAAAGGGGTCCTTTATCGGTGCTAAGATGAAAGCGCTGATAAAGGAAGCGCTCATATAGGAGTCTTTTATCACTGCTAAAACAAAGCGCTGATAAAGGACCCTTTTATCAGCGCTTTGTTTTAGCGCTGATAAAAGACCCCTTTTATCAGCGCTTTTTTTAGCACTGATAAAAGGGGTCTTTATCAGCGCTTTTCAGAGCACTCATAAAGGGGACCCACCCTTTATCTTTTCCGACTTTATCAGCGTTTTTCTAGTGCTGATAAAGGTCATTTTTAGCGCTGATAAAAGCAGTATTTGTAGTAGTGTAAGTAGAGGACATGTGCCAATAAGAAGCTAGAGAAGAAGAAATTAAATAAATGTTTATGCTTGATGTTTTAATTGTTATATATGGTCCTAGTTTTCCCAAGACACTAAACCTTTGGATCCTCTTTGTGTAATACTATTATGTTGTTTGTCTTTAAAATGATGTAATAGTAATGTAAGAAAAGGTTGGGTCGCTATAGTTGGTATCAGAGGAAAGGTTTAGTTAATTTGGGAATTATGATTAGTGAACCCTAGAGAAACCTCTAGCATGAGACTAAGTAAAAATATGCACACAAGAATATTTACATAGGGATGCCATATGTTACGTTTTTGGTATAAATTGTTTAAATGAATAATTTATTCATGACTTGTTTACTTATGTTTTGTTCTAACCCTTTTCTATTTTAAAAAATGGTGGGAACCAGGAGAAATCAGGCCAACAACTCACGTGAGGGCCAATGCAACGATTGCCCGAACGACATCCCCAATGATTTAGGAGGTGGAGTTCAGAACTTTATGGCGATGATTACCCAATTATCTCAGGTTATGAACAATAACCATAATAATGGGGAACATCCTCCTTCACCAAAGAGGGAGAAACTGGCTATCAAATGTTTTATGCGGCAACGACCACTGACATTTAGTGGATCTTCTGATTCACTAGTTGCAGAACAATGGGTCAACTCCATGGAGAGGATCTTTTATGTGCTTCACTGTTTTGAGACGGAGAAGGTGACTCTATCCGTTTATCTTCTAGATGGAGAGTCCGATCAATGGTGGGCTTTGATTGAGAATACCAAGCCAAAGGAGGAAATTGAAGAGATGAAATGGGAAGACTTTAAGATAATGTTTCTTAATAAGTATTTCCCAAGAACTCTTCACACGAAGATATAGAGAGAATTCATAGAGCTCAAGAAAAAAGAATGATAATCTGTCACAACCTATGAAGTGAATTTCACAAGGATTGTAAGGTACACTTCGGGTTTTGTTATCAACAATGATAGCAAAATTGATAGATTCTTTAGTGGATTAAAACCACACCTTCGAAAGGCTCTTGCAATTTGAGACTTTGGTAGTTATTAAGAAGTTGTTTGGTGTGCTCTCAAAGTGGAGATGGAGTTTGGAGAATGGCCCCACAGCTATGGTGATAAGAAACGAAAGATGGAGTTTCAAGCTGGAGGATCTAATGACAAAAGTGGGAAGACAACTCAACAACCCACACGCCAAAAATGTGGGAAGTTGCACCATGGGAACTGCCTCAAAGGGGTGGGGAAATGTTTCAAGTGTGGGAAAGAAGGACACCATTCTCAAGAGTGTCAAAAAGACATGAAAAGGAAGGAGAATGTGGCAGAAGAAATGAGAGAACCACTCATGGTTCAATGCTACAACTGTAGGGAGCTAGGTCACTATGCAAGTTAGTGCACTAAACCCCGAGTTCTCGAGGGTAATCAATGTCAGCAACCACCAAATCCAAAGGAACAATGGAAGGCTTATGCCATCACTACTGTGGAAGTGTATAAAGATAATGAATTCGTACAAGGTACACTTTCTATTCACTCAAAAATGGCAAAAGTCTTATTTGATTCTGGCTCTACGCATTCCTTTATATCTTTCAAGTTTGCTAGAACTATAGAATAGAATCCCTAAAACCTTGAAGTAGAGATATATGTAAAAACACTAAGTGGTGAAATCATTTTAACCCAAGTGGTTGACTCTTCTCCTGTTGGCGTATGTGGGAAGATTCTTCCAGAGAATCTTGTAATACTTCCTTTGGTGGAATTCAACGCTATAATGGGAATGGATTGGCTCTCATTATATAGAGCACATATCAACTATCGGGAAAAGGAAATATCTTTTCATATTCTGAACCATCCCATGCTCCTCTAAAAATGCAAGGAAGATCATGAATCTCCTTTGAAAAATCCTTCAATGGTGTGGGTGTTGATTCCCTATGAAGAAGCATACCACACCTAAATGGTTGAGTTGAAGGAAAGTGACAACCTTGAGTAAATTCCCATCGTGAGGGAATACAACGATGTATTTCCCAAAGAGTTACCCAGAATTCCCCCGGATCGTGAGGTAGAGTTATCAATTTAACTCATACCTGGAGGTACTCTTATCTCGAAGTGTCCCTATAGGATGGATCCTATCGAAATGGAGGAGTTAAAGAAGCAGTTGCAAGAGCATCTGGACAAAGGGTTCATACACCCTAGTGCATCACCTTGGGGTGCACCAGTGCTCTTTGTGAAGAAGGATGTAACAACGCGGCTGTGTATCGATTATCGAGAACTCAACAAGATCACCATAAAGAATAAGTATCCTCTCCCAAGGATTTATGGCTTATTCGACCAGTTAAGAGAAGATCAATACTTCTCAAAGGTGTATATTCGTTATGGATATCATTAGGTAAAGGTGAATAACGAAGATATTTAGAAGACTGTCTTTAGTACAAGGTATGGGCACTATGAGTTTTTAGTTATGCCCTTAAGACTTACTAATGCCCCTGCAATCTTCATGGATTTGATTAATAAAGTCTTTAGACATTACCTCGACAAATTTGTGTTAGTGTTTATTGATGATATTCTCATCTACTCCAAGAGAAAGGAGGAACATGAAGAACATCTAAGACTTGTGTTGGTGACTTTGAGAAAGGAGAAGTTGTACGCCAAGTTCATAAAGTGTGACTTTTGGATGAAAGAAGTCACGTTCTTGGGACATGTGATCAAAAGTGAGGAAATTTCTGTGGATCCTTCAAAAACAAAGGCGATTGAGGAATGGCCCAGGCCCTCTAGTGTCACAAAAATCTGTAGTTTTCTTGGATCATCTGGGTACTACCGAAGTTTTGTGAGAAACTTCTCATGATTGTCACGCCCACTAATTAAATTAAAAAGGAAAGGGATAAAGTATGTCTGGATGGAAGAATGTGAGGGAAGCTTCAAGGAGCTAAAGATAAGGCTGATCACTGCACCTGTACTCACACTACCGAAAAGTGGAGAAAGTTTTGTGATAAAAGTGATGCTTAAAAGAAAGGATTGGGTTGCGTACTCATGCAAAATGATAATGTGATAGCCTACACCTCACGACAGTTGAAGATCCATGAGCAGAACTACCCGACGCATGATCTAGAGCTCGCAGCCGTGATTTTTGCCTTCAAAATCTGGTGGCACTACCTTTATGGCGAGAAGTGTGACATATACATTGACTACAAGGGCCTAAAGTATATATTCACACAAAAGGATCTCAACATGCATCAAAGGAGATGTTTAGAGATAATCAAGGATTACGATTTCTCTATTCACTATCATCCTAGAAAGGCGAACAAGGTAGATGATTCTCTAAGCAGAAAAGAACTCGCTACTCTATCCATGTTATGGATTGAGAAAGACCCTATCTTCTTAGATATGTAAAGGATGGATTTGGAAATCATAAGGACAGGGGATACATCCTACCTTGAACAAATTATTGCGCAACCATCCATCCAGGAGAAGATTAAGGAAGCACAAAGGGATGATGTGGAGATACAAAAGAGGGTGAATGCATTAAAGGAAGGAAAGCTGCAAGAGTTCCATATCGACGATGATGGTGTGATTCGGTTTGGAATACGACTTTATGTGCCTTCATCACCCAGGATAAAGAAGGATCTATTGGACAATTAAAATAGCTCAACTTTCTATATCCATCCTGGGAGTACCAAGATGTGCCGTGATCTCTGAGAACACTTCTGGTGGGATAACATGAAGAAGGAGATTGTGGAATATATATCAAGGTGCTTGGTATGTCAGAAAGTTAAAGTTGACCGACAAAGTCCAAAGGCATGATGCATCCATTACCTATACCCATGTGGAAATGGGAAAATGTTACTATATACTTTGTCACGGGTCTCCAAAAGACGTCGAAAGGAAATAATGCGATATGGGTTGTGGTTGACCAACTCACCAAGACTGCCCATTTTATCGCTATTCGGGAAGATCTCTT
This sequence comes from Viscum album, assembly GCA_963277665.1. Lineage (NCBI taxonomy): Eukaryota > Viridiplantae > Streptophyta > Magnoliopsida > Santalales > Viscaceae > Viscum > Viscum album. Next base: position 1,505,998,041 of record OY728133.1, read on the forward strand.
GCTTAAACAACTTGCAAAGATATATGTGAAGGAAGTGATGACACTGCACGATGTTCCACTCTCAATTGTCTCTGACCGTGATCCAAGGTTCACATCTAAATTCTGGAGGAGCCTTCAACATGCTTTGAGTACTGAATTAAATTTCAGCAGGGCCTATCACCCCCAAACTGATGGCCAATCTGAAAGAACTATTCATACACTTGAAGATATGCTAAGAGCCTGCTCTCTAGAATTCAAAGGTGGATGGGATCATCATCTACCATTGTTTGAGTTCTCATACAACAATAGCTTCCACTCGAGTATTCAGATGGCTCCATATAAATCTATGTATAGAAAGCGATGTAGAACTCCAACTTGTTGGGATGAAGTTAGAGAAATAAAGCTAATTGGACCAGATCTTGTTCAAGAGATGACAGAGAAGGTTCAAGTCATCCAGAAACACATCAAAGCTGCTCAAAGTCAACAAAAGAGCTATGCTGACAACCATCGAAGGGACTTGGAGTTCGACGTTGGAGATAAAGACTTCCTTCGAATATCTCCATGGAAGAGAGTCATGTGATTCGGGAAGAAAGGGAAGCTAAGCCCAAGGTATATTGGCCCCTTTGAGATCCTTGACCACATAGGATTTGTGGCCTATCGGATTGCACTTCCACCAAATATGGATGGATTTCATGATGTTTTTCACGTATCACTCCTGAGGAAGTATATACCTGATCCCTCACATGTACTAAACTCAGAGGTGGTGCAGATGGAAGATGATCTCTCCTATGAGGAGCAGCCAGTAAAGATTCTGGATCAGAGAGATAAGGTTCTACGCAACAAGATAACCCATCTTTTCAAAGTGTTGTGTAGGAACCATAAGTTTGAGAAATCAACTTGGGAACCAGAAGAGGCAATGAAGGAGAAGCACCCTCACCTGTTTGTGTAAAGTGAAATTTCGGGGGCGAAATTTCTTAAAGGGGGAAGAATGTAACAACCAAAGTTTTTCAATGGAAATTCCCTTCTTATAATTATTTCATAACATGAAAACACAACATAATGAACTACTAAGTGATAAGTGACCTTTAAACATAAGTTTGTCACTTCTGTGTTTGTAATTTTGAAAATCCGACATACACAGTTGTGTTCAAGATGATTTTTGGAGTCGAATGAAACAAAAATAATTTTTGGTGAATAGTAACATACCCTTGTGAATAGTAACCTACCATTATGAATATTAATATGACCCTTATGAATAGTAAATCATCCAACATAAGAGTAACATTACCCATGATTAATTAAATAAAATTTAGACATATTAGAAAGTGACAATTTGACCTTAGTAAATGTTTTGGTATTTTATAAGTCGTAAAAAATTAATTAATTAATTTAAAAGAAAATGTATTTTCTTAAATTTTTTTGATTAATTATCAAATCAATGTCTTATAGTTTTTAGATAATTTTATAAGACCCTACGTAATGTTTTGAAAACACTATAAAATCTGTTTTAATTTTAAAAACTATTTTTTTAAGCAAATTATGATTTTAATTAAATATTAAATTAATCATATTTAGAAAATTATTTTTCAAAAATGGACTTCATTTTTGGATTCTACACATCGAAAAATGGTTGGGGTAAATTTTTGGTATTTTTTTGAAATAATTGAATTTTTATGAATAGTGAAATACGATAATTTATAAAAATATGCTAAATAAAATATTATAGAGTCATGTGTGATGTTATGATGATGTAAGCCCAATTGTTCCGGGATCACATGATAAAATTAGTATTCTTGGTCATTCAAGACTCACTATTCCTTGTCTTAGGGGAAATTAATAAACTAATGAATTTTATATTAAGGAAACCCCTCTCCCCTCCACTATAAAAACCACCCTTCACACCCTCATTTCCTCACACCTCTCAAGCTCCAAGACTTCTCTAAAATCTACCCAAAAATCTTCCCTAGCCCCTCTCCCACATCCAAGATCTTTTGTTCTTATCAAAAGTCCCATCCTAGCTTCCTTAAGGAGAATCTCAAGAGGAGGATTTAAGAGGTAATTTCTCTCCCTCTTCTCCTTTAATTTCCTTTCAAGTTCAAGTTCATTTCTTGATCTCTCCCCACCTATATTCATCCAAATGGTATTGTAACTCTAGTATTATACATATACTGGAATTTTATGATGCTAATGGGATATTATATCATCCAACCCCATTTCCCACTTCCTTTTATTTTATTAAAGAGAACGTTGTTCGTGAGGTGTTAATTTATCACCTTCAAGAACAACTTGTTTTCTTCTTCCATTTCTACCTTCAGATATGGTCATGAAACCATTTTTATGGTTGAACCAGAATTTTTTATATGTATTATTTCCTATTTAATGTTCTGGAAATAACTTATGGCCATATTACTAAGTGATAAATTAAAACAAGTTTGTTGTGATCGAAAAACAACCCAAATTAACCCAAATAATCATCATTTAATTCTTATCTAATGATTCATCCACATGGATATAATAAGATTCATTATAAGATCATCCAACATCCTTTAATATCATTAATAACATTTAATATCAGTTTTGGATGTTTACCCATGTTCTTCCCAAACTTCAATTTAAGAATACATGTGTACCACTCAAGAAAACCATAAAAACAAACATTCCCGAATAATGTTTTTAAACTCTATAACTCATCCAAAGGAACATAAAACCACTTAATGAAACCATAATGAACCATATTAATGTAAAAAAGGTTCTAGATTTCTAATTAATTAATATAATGTCATTATACAGGACATTAAATAGAAGGAAGCATTCAGATACAAGGTAAGGGAAAAATTCTCGAACCCAACTTTCATCCTTCGGGTTCTCCCTCTTTCATTCTATTTTTGATATGGTCAATCCTTAAAGATCATTTTTTCATCATTGTATTTTCTTTTCTGGGATATACATGTTTTTCACTGGTGTTTATGTCAAACAAAATGTTTTCCAAAAGAACTCTTCTTTTAAGAACACACATTTTACTTCTCACTCAAAGTGGACGGTTCTTGTAACATGTATGTTATTTCCACTTTCTTTTGGGAACCCAAAGTTTATGAATGTGTTCTTATGAAATGTAACCCATTACTTTCCATGGGTTAGTTATGTTAACTTTTGATATAAGTTCCATGTGGCAAGCATGATAATGATAATGTTATGATGTGATGGGTGAGCCCAGAATTATATAGCGCAATATGAATGTTTCAAAGTGATGGGTGCACCCAGAATTATAAAGCGCTCCAATGCATTAGGTAAAGTGATGAATCTCATAAGTAAATGTGAAATGATGTGTGAACAAGATGCTATATTGGTTCACAAGTATGTGTGGTAGTTAACCACTAAGACACGATGTTTCATTTTTATGCATTGCCACATCTCAAGTCTTATTTATGCTCCTCTCATGTTCATGATCTTTTGCCAATGTCATGATTATGCTCACTCCATGCTATATTCTTCTTATCTATCCTCTTAATGGGATTTTAGCTCACCCCTTTTTATATATATCTTCAGGTGGATACATGTACTAACACTACCACAAAAACAGTTTTTCGCAGCGCCCCCCTGTTATCAGCGCTAACGACGAAGCGCTGATAAAGGGGGGGTGCCTTTATCAGCGCTCAAAAAAGCGCTGATAAAGGGAACCCCTTTATCAGCGCTTGTTAGGTAGCGATGATAAGGCTCGCCTTCAAATATATATATATATATATTAATATATTAATATACAAATATAGTTATATTGATATAAATATAATATATAATTTTTAAATATATTTTAGATAAGTATAAATGTACATTTACACTTAATATACTTAATATATAAGATATTTAGTGAAAATGGCTTCTTAAAAAATTTAAAAAAATATTTTTAATTAATAATTTGCTAATTATTATGGATTAATAGTCATTTAATAACAATTTGAAAACTAAAAAATTAAAAAAAAATTAAAAAAAGATCCAAAATATGTTGAAAACACAACTCAAACTTCAAACAGCCATAACTTTTGATCCGGGTGTCCGTTTGAGCTCTACCACATATCAAATCAAAGCCTGCGATAAGCTCTACGTTTCTGTGACCTGGGGGGACCCTGTTCAAGGGACTTTTGAGGCCAAAAGAGGCACAGAAGGCCTCAAAAACTGAGTTTTTAATCATGGTACCCCGATTTTTTAACATTTTGTGGGTTTTCGACTTCGTTTAAGGGGGTATTATTGGATTTTTTTGGTGGGGTCTGAATTTATTCCAAGGTATTACATTCATATTGATATTATGTCTTTGAAATTTCATCATTTTTTATAATGTACTGCTATTTATAATCAAATATATAACAATATATACATATTTTTTTATATATTCACACCTAAAAATTTAATTATAAATATAAATAATAAAGTATATTTACATATAAAATATATTAGCTTTATCTAAATAATAACTAACATCCATTTTATTTATAATAAAAATATATGAATATTTATATACCTATATATTAATCTAACTATATATATATATATATATATTAATCTAACTATATATATATTAATATAACTATATATATATATTAATATAAATATATATTACTATACGAATAAATATAACTATATATATATATATTAATATAACTATATATATATATATATTAATATAACTATATATATATATATATATTAATATAACTATATATATATATATATTAATATAACTATATATATATATTAATATAAATATATATTACTATACGAATAAATATAACTAAATATATAAATATATATATATATAGATATCATTAATTGGAAGACAAATCAAAATAGAGTAGTGGTAAAGGCTTAAGCGCGCAGGGGGGAGGTCTCGAGTTCAAATCCTGGTGGAGGCAGAGGCGCGCGTGCATGGGGGAATATGGGAGCAAGTGCTCTTAAAGGGTGAAGAGGGTGCGTGGGGTGCTGTACAGGGGCAGAAAAGTGCTGTAAAAGGTGGGGCTCAAGCGTTATAAAAGCCCCTCGATTAGCAGTATTTTTTAATTTTTTTTTATATTTTTTAATTTTTTTTTAAATTTTTTTAAATTTTTTAATTTTTTTAATTATTTTTACCTTTTATCAGTGCTTTTCGGAGCGATGATAAAGGGGACCCCCCTTTATCTTCGCCGGCTTTATCAGCGCTTTTCTAGCGCTGATAAAGGTCATTTTTAGCGTTGATAAAAGCTGTATTTGTGGTAGTGTAAGGAGAGGACATGTGCCAATAAGAAGCTAGAGAATAAGAAATTAAATAAATGTTTATTCTTGATGTTGTAATTGTTATGTACGGTCCTAGTTTTCCCAAGACATTAAACCTTTGGATCCTCTATGTGTAATACTATTATGTTGTTTGTCTTTAAAATGATGTAATAGTAATATAAGAAAAGGTTGGGTCGCTATAGTTGGTATCAGAGGAAAGGTTTAGTTAATTTGGGAATTAGGATTAGTGAACCCTAGAGAAACCTCTATCATGAGACTAAGTACAAATATTCACACAATAATATTTACACAGGGATCCCATATGTTACGTTTTTGGTATAAATTGTTTAAATGAATAATTTATTCATGACTTGTTTACTTATGTTTTGTTCTAACCCTTTTCTATTTTAAAAAATTGTGGGAACCAGGAGAAATCAGGCTAACAACTCGTGCGAGGGCCAATGCAACGATTGCCCGAATGACATCCCCAATGATTTAGGAGGTGGATTTCAGAACTTCATGGCGATGCTTACCCAATTATCTCAGGTTATGAACAATAACCATAATAATGGGGAACATCCTCCTTCACCAAAGAGGGAGCAACTGGATATCGAATGTTTTATGCGGCAACGACCACCGACGTTTAGTGGATCTTCTGATCCACTAGTTGCGGAACAATGGGTCAACTCCATGGAGAGGATCTTTTATGTGCTTCACTGTTTTGAGATGGAGAAGGTGACTCTATCTATTTATCGTCTAGATGGAGAGTGCGATCAATGGTCGGATTTGATTGAAAATACCAAGCCAAGGGAGGAAATTGAAGAGATGAAATGGGAAGAATTTAAGATAATGTTTCTTAATAAGTATTTCCCAAGAACTCTTCGCACGAAGATAGAGAGAGAATTCATAGAGCTCAAGAAAAAAGAAGGAGAATTTGTCACAACCTATGAAGTTAATTTCACAAGGCTTTCAAGGTACACTTCGGGTTTTGTTATCAACAATGATTGCAAAATTGATAGATTATTTAGTGGATTAAAACCAGACCTTCGAAAGGCTCTTGCAATTCGAGACTTTGGTAGTTATGAAGAAGTTGTTCGGTGTGCTCTCAAAGTGGAGATGGAGTTTGGAGAATGGTCCCACGACTATGGTGATAAGAAACAAAAGATGGAGTTTCAAGCTAGAGGATCTAATGAAAAAAGTGGGAAGACAACTCAACAACCCACATACCAAAAATGTGGGAAGTTGCACCATGGGAACTGCCTCAAAGGGACGGGGAAATGTTTCAAGTGTGGGAAAGAAGGACACCATACTCAAGAGTGTCGAAAAGACATGAAAAGGAAAAAGAATGTGGCATTAGAAAGGAGAGAACCACTCATGGTTTAATGCTACAACTGTAGGGAGCTAGGGCACTATGCAAGTCAGTGCAGTAAACCTCGAGTTCTCGAGGGTAATCAATGTCAGCAACCACCAAAGCCAAAGTAAAAATGGAATAATTATGCCATCACTACCATGGAAGTTGAGAAAGATAATGAAGTCGTACAAGGTACATTTTCTATTCACTCAAAAATGGCAAAAGTCTTATTTGATTCTGGTTCTATGCATTCCTTTTTATCTTGCAAGTTTTCTAGAACTATAGAATCTAAGACCTAAAACCTTGAAGTAGAGATCTCTGTAAAAACACTAAGTGGTGCAATCATTACAACCCAAGTGTTTGACTCTTCTCCTGTTGGCGTATGTGGGAAGATTCTTCCAGCGAATCTTGTAATACTTCCATTGGTAGAATTCAACGCTATAATGGGAATGGATTGACTCTCGTTATATAGAGCACATATCAACTGTCGTGAAAAGGAAATATCTTTTCATATTCTGAACCATCCCATTCTCCTCTACAAATTCAAGGAAGATCATGAATATCCTTTGAAAAATCCTTCAATGGTGTGGGTGTTGATTCCCTGTGAATAAGCATACCTCGCCTAAATGGTTGAGTTGAAGGAAAGTGCCAACCTTGAGGAAATTCCCATCGTGAGGGAATATAGTGATGTATTTCCCAAAGAGTTTCCCGGAATTCCCCCGGATCGTGAGGTAGAGTTCTCAATTGAACTCATACCTGGAGATACTCTTATCTCGAAGTGTCCCTATAGGATGGCTCCTATCGAACTGGAGGAGTTAAAGAAGCATCTGCAAGAGCATCTGGACAAAGGGTTCATACGCCCTAGTGCATCACCTTGGGGTGCACCAGTGCTCTTTGTGAAGAAGGATGAAACAATGCGGCTGTGTATCGATTATCGGGAACTCAAATAGATCACCATAAAGAACAAGTATCCTCTCCCAAAGATTTATGACTTGTTCGACCAGTTAAGAGAAGATCAATACTTCTCAAAGGTGGATCTTCGTTCTGGATATCATCATGTAAAGGTGAAGAAAGAAGATATTAAGAAGACTGTCTTCCGTACAAGGTATGAGCACTATGAGTTTTTATTGATGCCCTTCAGACTTACTAATGACCCTGCAATCTTCATGGATTTGATGAATAAAGTCTTTAGACATTACCTCAATAAATTTTTGTTAGTGTTTATTGATGATATTCTCATCTACTTCAAGAGAAAGGAGGAACATGAAGAACATCTAAGACTTGTGTTGGTGACTTTGAGAAAGGAGAAGTTGTACACCAAGTTCATAAAGTGTGACTTTTGGATGAAACAAGTCACGTTCTTGGGACATGTGATCACAAGTGAGGAAATTTATGTGGATCCTTAAAAAAAAGGCGATTGAGGAATGGACCAGGCCCTCTAGTGTCACAAAAATCCATAGTTTCCTTGGATTAGCTGGGTACTATCGACGTTTTGTGAGAAACTTCTCATGATTGTCAAGCCCACTAACTAAGTTAACAAGGAAAGGGGTAAAGTATGTCTGGATGGAAGAATGTGAGGGAAGCTTTAAGGAGCTAAAGAGAAGGCTGATCACTGCACCTGTACTCACACTACCGAAAAGTGGAGAAAGTTTTGTGATATACAGTGATGCTTAAAAGAAAGGCTTGGGTTGCGTACTCATTCAAAATGATAATGTGATAGCCTACACCTCATGACAGTTGAAGATCCATGAGCAGAACTACCCGAAGCATGATTTAGAGCTCGCAGCCATGATTTTTTCCTTGAAAATATGGCGGCACAACCTTTATGGTGAGAAGTGTGACATATACATCGACCACAAGAGCCTAAAGTATATATTCACACAAAAGGAGCTCAACATGCGTCAAAGGAGATGTTTAGAGATAATCAAGGATTATGATTTCTTTATTAACTATCATCCTAGGAAGGCGAACAAGGTAGATGATGCTCTAAGCAGAAAAGAACTCGCTACTCTATCCATGTTACGGATTGAGAAAGACTCTATCTTCTTAGATATGTAAAGGATGGATTTGGAAATCATAAGGGTAGGGGATACATCCTACCTTGAACAAATTATTGCGTAACCATCCATCCAGGAGAAGATTAAGGAAGCACAAAGGGATGATGTGGAGATACAAAAGAGGGTGAATGCAGTAAAGGAAGGAAAGCTGCAAGAGTTCCATATCGACGATGATGGTGTGATTCGGTTTAGAATGCGGATTTATGTGCCTTCATCACCCAGGATAAAGAAGGATCTATTGGAAAATTCATATATCTCAACTTTCTATATCCATCCTGGGAGTACCAAGATGTGCTGTGATATCCGAGAACACTTCTGGTGGGATAACATGAAGAAGGAGATTGAAGATTATATATCAAGGTGCTTGGTATGTCAGTAAGTAAAATTTGAGCGAAAAAAGTTCAAAGGCATGATGCAACCATTACCTATACCCATGTGGAAATGAGAAAATGTTACTATGGACTTTGTCACGGGTCTCCCAAAGACGTCGAAAGAAAATAATATGATATGGGTTGTGGTTGACCAACTCACCAAGACTGCCCTTTTTATCGCTATTCGGGAAGATCTCTCGCTTGAACAACTTGAAATTATATATGTGAAGGAAGTGGTGAGACTGCACAATGTTCCACTTTCAATTGTCTCTGACCGTGATCCAAGGTTCACATCTAAATTCTGTAGGAGCCTTCAACATGCTTTGAGTACTGAATTAAATTTCAGTAGGGCCTATCACCCCCAAACTAATGGCCAATCTGAAATTACTATTCAGACACTTGAAGATATGCTAAGAGCCTGCTCTCTAGAATTCAAAGGTGGATGGGATCATAATCTCCCATTGGTTGAGTTCTCATACAACAATAGCTTCCACTCGAGTATTTAGATGTCTCCATATGAAGCTATGTATAGAAAGCGATGTAGAACTCCAACCCGTTGGGATGAAGTTAGAGAAAGAAAGCTACTTGGACCCGATCTTGTTCAAGAGATGACAGAGATGGTTCAAGTCATCTAGAAACACATCAAAGCTGCTCAAAGTCAACAAAAGAGCTATGCTGACAACTGTCGAAGGGACTTGGAGTTCGACGTTAGAGATAAAGTCTTCCTTCGAATATCTCCATGGAAGAGAGTCATGCGATTCAGGAAGAAAAGGAAGTTAAGCCCAAGGTATATTGGCCCCTTTGAGATCCTTGACCGCATAGGATTTGTGGCCTATCGTCTTGCACTTACACCGAATATGGATCGAGTTCATGATGTTTTTCACGTATCACTCCTAAGGAAGTACATACCTGATCCCTCACATGTACTAAACTCAGAGGTGGTGCAGGTGGAAGATGATCTCTCCTATGAGGAGCAGCCAGTAAAGATTCTGGATCAGAGAGATAAGGTTCTACGCAACAAGACAACCCATCTTTTCAAAGTGTTGTGGAGGAACCATAAGTTTGAGGAAGAAACTTGGGAACCAGAAGAGGCAATGAAGGAGAAGCACCCTCAGCTATTTGTGTAAAGTGAAATTTCGGGGGCGAAATTTCTTAAGGGGGGAAGAATGTAACGACTCGAAGTTTTTCAATGGAAATTCTCTTCTTATAATTATTTCATAACATGAAAACAAAAAATAATGAACTACTAAGTGATAAGTGACCTTTAAACATAAATTTGTCACTTCTGTGTTTGTAATTTTGAAAATCCGACATACACGGTTGTGTTTAAGATGATTTTTAGAGTCGAATGAAACAAAAATAATTTTTAGTGAATAGTAACGTACCCTTGTGAATAGTAACCTACCATTATGAATAGTAATATGATCCTTATGAATAGTAAATCATCCAACATAAGAGTAACCTTACCCATGATTAATTAAATAAAATTTAGACATCTTAGAAAGTGACAATTTGACCTTAGTAAACGTTTTGGTATTTTATAAGTCATAAATAAATAATTAATTAATTTAAAAGAAAATGTATTTTCTTAAAATGTGTTCATTAATTATCAAATCAATGTCTTATAGTTTTTAGATAATTTTATAAGACCCTATGTAATTTTTTGAAAACACTATAAAATCAGTTTTAATTTTAAAAACTATTTTTTTAAGTAAATTGTGATTTTAATTAAATATTAAATTAATCATATTTAGAAAATTATTTTTGAAAAATGGACTTCATTTTTGGATTATACACCTCGAAAAATGGTTGGGGTAAGTTTTTGGTATTTTTTTGAAATACTTGATTTTTTTATGAATAGTGAAATACCGCAATTTATAAAAAGATGCTAAATAAAATATTATATAGTCATGTGTGATGTTATGATGATGTAATCCCACTTGTTTAGGGATCACATGATAAAATTACTATTCTTGGTCATTCAAGACTCACTATTCCTTATCTTAGGGGAAATTAATAAACTAATGAATTTTATATTAAGGAAACCTCTCTCCCCTCCACTATAAAAACCACCCTTTACACCCTCATTTCCTCACACCTCCCAAGCTCCAAGACTTCTCTAAACTCTGCCCAAACATCTTCCCTATCCCCTCTCCCACATCCAAGAGCTGTTGTTCTTATCAAAAGACCCATCCTAGCTTCCTTAAGGAGAATCTCAAGAGGAGGATTTAAGAGGTAATTTCTCTCCCTCTTCTCCTTTAATTTCCTTTCAAGTTCAAGTTCATTTCTTGATCTCTCCCCACCTATATTCATCCAAATGGTATTGTAACTCAAGTATTATACATATAATGTAATTTTATGATTATAATGGGATATTATATCATCCAACCACATTTCCATCTTCCTTTTATTTTATTAAAGAGAACGTTGTTCGTGAGGTGTTAATTTATCACCTTCAAGAATGACTTGCTTTCTTCTTCCATTTCTACCTTCATATCTGGTCATGAAACCATTTTAATGGTTGAACCAGAATTTTTTATATGTATTATTTCCTATTTAAAGTTTTTGAAATAACTTATGGCCATATTACTAAGTGATAAATTAAAACAAGTTCGTTGTGATCGAAAAACCGCCCAAATTAACCCAAATAATCATCATTTAATTGTTATCTAATGATTCATCCACATGGATATAATAAGATTCATTATAAGATCATCCAACATCCTGTAATATCATTAATAACATGTAATTTCAGTTCTCTATGTTTACCCATGTTCTACCCAAACTTCAATTTAAGAATACATGTGTACCACTCAAGAAAACCATAAAAACAAACATTCTCGAATAATGTTTTTAAACTCTATAACTCATCAAAAGGCACATAAAATCACTTAATGAAACCATAATGAACCATATTAATGTACACAAGGTTTTTTATTTCTAATTAATGAATATAATGTCATTATACAGGACATTAAAGAGAAGGAAGCATTCAGATACAAGGTAAGGGGAAAATTCTCGAACCCAACTTTCATCCTTCGTGTTCTCCCTCTTTCATTACATTTTTGATATGTTTAATCCTTAAAGATCATTTTTTCATCATTGTCTTTCCTTTTCTGGGATATACATGTTTTTCACTCGTGTTTATGTCAAACAAAATGTTTTCCAAAATGACTCTTCTTTTAAGAACACACCTTTTACTTCTCACTCAAAGTGGACGGTTCTTGTAACATGTATGTTATTTCCTCTTTCTTTTGGGAACCCAAAGTTTATGAATGTATTCTTATGAAATGTAACCCATTACTTTACATGGGTTAGTAATGTTCACTTTTGATATAAGTTCCATGTGGCAAGCATGATAATGATAATGTTATGATGTGATGAGTGAGCCCAGAATTATATAGCGCAATATGAATGTTTCAAAGTGATGGGTGCACCCAGAATTATAAAGCGCTCCAATGCATTAGGTAAAGTGATGAATCTAATGAGTAAATGTGAAATGATATGTGAACAAGATGATATCTTAGTTCACAAGTATGTATGGAAGTTAACCACTAAGACATGATGTTTCATTTTTATGCATTGTCACATTTCAAGTCTTATTTATGCTCCTCTCATGTTCATGATCTTTTGCCTATGTCATGATTATGCTCACCCCATCCTATATTCTTCTTATCTATCCTCTTACTATGATTTTAGATCACCCCTTTTTATGTATATCTTCAGGTGGCTACATGTACTAACACTACCACAAAAATAGTTTTTCACAGCGCCCCCCCTTTATCAGCGCTAACAAAAAAGCGCTGATAAAGGGGGGGACTTTATCAGCGCTTTTTTAAAAGCGCTGATAAAAGGTCAACTTCAAAAAAAAATAAAAAAAATATATTAATATATTAATATATAAATATAGTTATATTGATATAAATATAATATATAATTTTTAAATATATTTTAGATAAGTCTAATTGTACATTTACACTTAATATACTTAATATATAAGATATTTAGTGAAAATTGCTTCTTAAAAAATTAAAAAAATATTTTTAATTAATAATTTTCTAATTATTATGGAGTAATAGTCATTTAATAACAATTTTAAAACTAAAAAATTAAAAAAATTAAAAAAGATCCAAAATATGTTGAAAACGCAACTCAAACTTCAAACGGCCATAACTTTCGATCTGGATGTCCGTTTGAGCCCTACCACATATCAAATCGAATCCTGCGATGAGCTCTACATCTCTGTGAGCTGGGGAGACCGTGTTCAAAAGATTTTAGAGGCCAAAAGAGGCCCAGAATGCCTCCGAAACTGAGTTTTTAGTCGGGGTACCCCGATTTTTTAACATTTTGTGGGTTTTCAGCTTCGTTTAAGGGGGTATTATTGGATTTTTTTGGTGGGGTATGAATTTATTACAAGTTATTACATTCATATTGATATTATGTCTTTGAAATTTCATCATTTTTTATAATGGACTGCTATTTATAATCAAATATATAACAATATATACATATTTTTTATATATTCACACCTAAAAATTTAATTATAAATATAAATAATAAAATATATTTACATATAAAATATATTAGCTTTATATAAATAATAACTAACATCCATTTTATTTAAAATACAAATATATGAATATTTATATACCTATATATTAATCTAACTATATATATATATATATATTAATCTAACTATATATATATTAATATAACTACATATATATATATTAGTATTACTATAAATATATATATTAATATCACTATAAATATATATATTAATATCACTATATATATTAATACAACTATATATATATATATATTAATATAAATATATATTACTATACGAATAAATATAACTAAATATATATATATATATATATAGATATATATATTAATATAACTATATATATATATATATTAATATAACTATATATATATATATATTAATATAATTATATATATATATATTAATATAAATATATATTTCTATACGAATAAATATAACTAAATATATAAATATATATATATATATAGATATCATGAATTGGAAGACAAATCAAAATAGAGTAGTGGTAAAGGCTTAGGCGCGCAGGGGGGAGGTCTCGATTTCAAATCCTGGTGGAGGCAGGGGCGCGCGTGCATGGGGGAATATGGGAGCAAGCGCTTTTAAAGGGTGAAGGGGGTGCGTGGGGTGCTATAGAGGGGCAGAAAAGCGCTGCAAAGGGGGGGGGGGCTCAAGCGTTATAAACCCCCTCGATTGGCAGTATTTTTTAAATTTTTTAAATTTGTTTTAATTTTTTTTTAATTTTTTTAATTAATTTTACCTTTTATCAGCCCTTTTAAAAAAGTGATGATAAAAGGGGTCCTTTATCAGTGCTAAAATGAAAGCGCTGATAAAGGAAGCACTAATATAGGGGTCTTTTATCAGTGCTAAAACAAAGCGCTGATAAAGGATCCTTTTATCAGCGATTTGTTTTAGCGGTGATAAAAGACCCCTTTTATCAAAGCTTTTTTTTAGCGCTGATAAAAGGGGTCTTTATCAGCGCTTTTTGGAGCGCTGATAAAGGGGACCCCCCCCCCCCTTTATCTTCGTCGGCTTTATTAGTGCTTTTCTAGTGCTGATAAAGGTCATTTTTAGTGCTGATAAAAGCCGTATTTATAGTAGTGTAAGGAGAGGACATGTGCCAATAAGAAGTTAGAGAAGAAAAAATTAAATAAATGTTTATTCTTGATGTTGTAATTGTTATGTACCGTCCTAGTTTTCCCAAGATACTAAACCTTTGGATCCTCTATGTGTAATACTATTATGTTTTTTGTCTTTAAAATGATGTAATAGTATTGTAAGAAAAGGTTGGGTCGCTATAGTTGGTATCAGAGGATCGGTTTAGTTAATTTGGTAATTAGGATTAGTGAACCCTAGAGAAACCTCTAGCATGAGACTAAGTACAAATATTCACACAAGAATATTTACATAGGGATACCATATGTTACGTTTTTTTGTATAAATTGTTTAAATGAATAATTTATTCATGACTTGTTTACTTATGTTTTGTTCTAACCCTTTTCTATTTTAAAAAATGGTGGGAACCAGAAGAAATCAGGACAAAAACTCGTGCGAGGGCCAATGCAACGATTGCCCGAACGACATCCCCAATGATTTAGGAGGTGGAGTTCAGAACTTCATGGTGATGCTTACCCAATTATCTCAGGTTATGAACAATAACCATAATAATGGGGAACATCCTCCTTCACCAAATAGGGAGAAACTGGCTATCGAATGTTTTATGCGGCAACGACCACCAACGTTTAGTGGATCTTCTGATCCACTAGTTGCGGAACAATGGGTCAACTCCATGGAGAGGATCTTTTATGTGCTTCACTGTTTTGAGACGGAGAAGGTGACTCTATCCGTTTATCTTCTAGATGGAGAGTGCGATCAATGGTGGGATTTGATTGAAAATACCAAGCCAAGGGAGGAAATTGAAGAGATGAAATGGGAAGACTTTAAGATAATGTTTCTTAATAAGTATTTCCCAATAACTCTTCGCACGAAGATAGATAGAGAATTCATAGAGCTCAAGAAAAAAGAAGAAGAATCTGTCACAACCTAGGAAGTGAATTTCACAAGGATTGCAAGGTACACTTCTAGTTTTGTTATCAACAATGATAGCAAAATTGATAGATTCTTTAGTGGATTAAAACCACACCTTCGAAAGGATCTTGCAATTCGATACTTTGGTAGTTATGAAGAAGTTGTTCGGTGTGCTCTCAAAGTGGAGATGGATTTTGGAGAATGGTCCCATGGCTATGGTGATAAGAAACGAAAGATGAAGTTTCAAGATGGAGGATCTGATGACAAAAGTGGGAAGACAACTCAACAACCCACATGCCAAAAATGTGGGAAGTTGCACCATGGGAACTGCCTCAAAGGGATGGGGAAATGTTTCAAGTGTGGTAAAGAAGGTAACCATTATCAAGAGTGTCGAAAAGACATGAAAATTAAGGAGAATGTGGTAGAATAAAGTAGAGAACCACTCATGGTTTAATGCTACAACTGTAGGGAGCTAGGGAACTATGAAAGTCAGTGCACTAAACCTCGAGTTCTCCAGGGTAATCAACGTCAGCAACCACAAAATCCAAAGGAACAATGGAAGGCTTATGCCATCACTACTACGGAATTGGAGAAAGATAATGAAGTCGTACAAGGTACACTTTCTATTCACTCAAAAATGGAAAAAGTCTTATTTGATTATGGTTCTATGCATTCCTTTGCAAGTTTGCTAGAACTATAGAATCGAAGCCCTGAAACCTTGAAGTAGAGATATCTGTAAAAACGCCAAGTGGTGCAATCATTGCAACCCAAGTGTTTGACTCTTCTCCTGTTGGCGTATGTGGGAAGATTCTTCCAGTGAATCTTGTAATACTTCTTTTGGTGGAATTCAACGCTATAATGGGAATGGATTGGATCTCGTTATATAGATCACATATCAACTGTCAGGAAAAGGAAATATCTTTTCATATTCTGAACCATCCCATGATCCTCTACAAATTCAAGGAAGATCATTAATCTCCTTTGAAAAATCCTTCAATGGTGTGGGTGTTGATTCCCTATGAAGAAGTATACCTCGCCTAAATGGTTGAGTTGAAGGAAAGTTCCAACATTGAGGAAATGCCCATCGTGAGGGAATACATCGATGTATTTCCCAAAGAGTTACCCGGAATTCCCCCAGATTGTGAGGTATAGTTCTCAATTGAACTCATACTTGGAGCTACTCTTATATCGAAGTGTCCCTATAGGATGGATCCTATAGAAATGGAGGAGTTAAAGAAGCAGCTGCAAGAGAATCTGGACAAAGGGTTCATATGCCCTAGTGTATCACCTTGGGGTGCACCAGTGCTCTTTGTGAAGAAGGATGGAACAATGCGGCTGTTTATCGATTATCAGGAACTCAACGAGATCACCATAAAGAACAAGTATCATCTCCCAAGGATTGATGAATTTTTCGACCAGTTAAGAGAAGATCAATACTTCTCAAAGGTGGATCTTCGTTTTGGATATCATCAGGTAAAGGTGAAGAAGGAAGATATTCAGAAGACTGTCTTCCGTACAAGGTATGGGCACTATGAGTTTTTAGTGATGCCCTTCATACTTACTAATACCCCTGAAATCTTCATGGATTTTATGAATAAAGTCTTTAGACATTACCTCGAAAAATTTGTGTTAGTGTTTATTGATGACATTCTCATCTACTCCAAGAGCAAGGAGGAACATGAAGAACATCTAAGACTTGTGCTGGCGACTTTGAGAAAGGAGAAGTTGTACGCCAAGTTCAGAAAGTGTGACTTTTGGATGAAACAAGTCACGTTCTTGGGACATGTGATCACAAGTGAGGAAATTTATGTGGATCCTTCAAAAACAAAGGAGATTGAGGAATGGCCCAGGCCCTCTAGTGTCACATAAATCCGTAGTTTTCTTGGATTATCTGGGTAATTCCGACATTTTGTGAGAAACTTCTCATGATTGTCAATCCCACTAACTAAGTTAACAAGGAAAGGGGTAAAGTATGTCTGGATGGAAGAATGTGAGGGAAGCTTCAAGGAGCTAAAGAGAAGGTTGATCACTGCATCTGTACTCACACTACCGAAAAGTGGAGAAAGTTTTGTGATATACAGTGATTCTTCAAAGAAAGGCTTGGGTTGCGTACTCATGAAAAATGATAATGTGGTAGCCTACACTTCATGATAGTTGAAGATCCATGAGCAGAACTACCCGACGCATGATCTAGAGCTCACAACCGTGATTTTTGCCTTCAAAATCTGGTAGCACTACCTTTATGGCGAGAAGTGTGACATATACATCGACCACAAGAGCCTAAAGTATATATTCACACAAAAGGAGATCAACATGCGTCAAATGAGATGTTCAGAGATAATTAAGGATTGCGATTTCTCTATTCACTATCATCCTAGAAAGGCGAACAAGGTAGATGATACTCTAAGCAGAAAAGAACTCACTACTCTATCCATGTTACGGATTGAGAAAGACCCTATCTTCTTAGATATGTAAAGTATGGATTTGGAAATCATAAGGGCAGGGGATACATCCTACCTTGAACAAATTATTGCGCAACCATCCATCCAGGAGAAGATTAAGTAAGCACAAAGGGATGATGTGGAGATACAAAAGAGGGTGAATGCAGTAAAGGAAGGAAAACTGCAAGAGTTCCATATCAACGATGATGGTGTGATTCGGTTTGGAATACGGCTTTATATGCCTTCATCACCCAGGATAAAGAAGGATCTATTGGACAATGCATATAGCTAAACTTTATATATCCATCCTGGGAGTACCAAGATGTGTCGTGATCTCTGAGAACACTTCTGGTGGGATAACATGAAGAAGGAGATTGCAGAATATATATCAAGGTGCTTGGTATGTCAGAAAGTTAAAGATGAGCGACAAAAGTCCAAAGGCATGATGCAGTCATTGCCTATACCCATGTGGAAATGAGAAAATGTTACTATGGACTTTGTCACGGGTCTCCCAAAGACATCGAAAGGAAATAATGCGATATGGGTTGTGGTTGATCAACTCACCAAGACTGCCCATTTTATCGCTATTCGGGAAGATCTCTCATTTGAACAACTTGCAAAGATATATGTGAAGGAAGTGGTGAGACTGCATGATGTTCCACTCTCAATTGTCTCTGACCGTGATCCAAGGTTCACATCTAAATTTTGGAGGAGCCTTCAACATGATTTGAGTACCGAATTAAATTTCAGCAGGGCCTATCACCCCCAAACTGATGGAAAATCTAAAAGGACTATTAAAACACTTGAAGATATGCTAAGAGCCTGCTCTCTAGAATTCAAAGGTGGATGGGATCATCATCTCCCATTGGTTGAGTTCTCATACAACAATAGCTTCCACTCGAGTATTCAGATGGATCCATATGAAGCTATGTATAGAAAGCGATGTATAACTCCAACCTGTCAGGATGAAGTTGGAGAAAGAAAGCCACTTGGACCCGATCTTGTTCAAGAGATGACAGAGAAGGTTCAAGTCATCCAGAAACACATCAAAGCTTCTCAATGTCAACAAAAGAGCTATGCTGACAACTGTCGAAGGGACTTGGAGTTTGACGTTGGAGATAAAGTCTTCCTTCGAATATCTCCATAGAAAAGAGTCATGCGATTCGGGAAGAAATGGAAGCTAAGCCCAAGGTATATTGGCCCCTTTGAGATTCTTGATCGCATAGGATCTGTGGCCTATCGGCTTGCACTTCCACCTAATATGGATCGAGTTCATGATGTTTTTCACGTATCACTCCTGAGGAAGTATATACCTGATCCCTCACATGTACTAAACTCAGAGGTGGTGCAGTTGGAAGATGATCTCTTCTATGAGGAGCAGCCAGTAAAGATTCTGGATTAGAGAGATAAGGTTCTACACAACAAGACAACCCATATTGTCAAAGTTTTGTGGAGGAACCATAGGTTTGAGGAAGCAACTTGAGAACTAGAAGAGGAAATGAAGGAGAAGTACCCTCACCTGTTTGTGTAAAGTGAAATTTTGGGGGCGAAATTTCTTAAGGGGGGAAGAATGCAACGACCCAAAGTTTTTCAATGGAAATTCCCTTCTTATAATTATTTCATAACATGAAAACACAACATAATGAACTACTAAGTGATAAGTGACCTTTAAACATAAGTTTGTCACTTCTGTGTTTTTTATTTTGAAAATCCGACCTACACGGTTGTGTTCAAGATGATTTTTGGAGTCGAATGAAACAAAAATAATTTTCAGTGAATAGTAATGTACCCTTGTGAATAGTAAACTACCATTATGAATAGTAATATTACCCTTATGAATAGTAAATCATCCAACATAATAGTAACCTTACCCATGATTAATTAAATAAAATTTAGACATCTTAGAAAGTGACAATTTGACCTTAGTAAACGTTTTGATATTTTATAAGTCATAAATAAATAATTAATTAATTTAAAATAAAATGTATTTTCTTAAAAAAATTTCATTAATTATCAAATCAATGTATTATAGTTTTTAGATAATTTTATAAGACCCTACGTAATTTTTTGAAAACACTATAAAATCAGTTTTAATTTTAAAAACTATTTTTTAAGTAAATTATGATTTTAATTAAATATTAAATTAATCATATTTAGAAAATTATTTTTGAAAAATGGACTTCATTTTTGGATTCTACATGTCGAAAAATGGTTGGGGTAAATTTTTGGGATTTTTTTGAAATACTTGAATTTTTTATGAATAGTGAAATACCGTAATTTATAAAAATATGCTAAATAAAATATTATAGAGTCATGTGTGATGTTATGATGATGTAATCCCACTTGGTTCAGGATCACATGATAAAATTAATATTATTTTTCATTCAAGACTCACTATTCCTTGTCTTAGTGGAAATTAATAAACTAATGAATTTTATATTAAGGAAACCCCTCTCCCCTCTGCTATAAAAACCACCCTTCACACCCTCATTTCCTCACACCTCTCAAGATCCAAGACTTCTCTAAACTCTTCCCAAACATCTTACCTAGAACCTCTCCCACATCCAAGAGCTTATGTTCTTATCAAAAGACACATCCTAGCTTCCTTAAGGAGAATCTCAAGAGGAGGATTTAAGAGGTAATTTCTCTCCCTCTTCTCCTTTAATTTCCTTACAAGTTCAAGTTCATTTCTTGATCTCTCCCCACCTATCTTCATCCAAATGTTATTGTAACTCCAGTATTATGCATATACTAGAATGTTATGATGCTAATGGGATATTATATCATCCAACCCCATTTCTCTCTTCCTTTTATTTTATTAAAGAGAACGTTGTTCGTGAGGTGTTAATTTATCACCTTCAAGAACGACTTGCTTTCTTATTCCATTTCTACCTTCAGATATGGCCATGAAACCATTTTTATGGTTGAAACGGAATTTTTTATATGTATTATTTCCTATTTAAAGTTCTTGAAATAACTTATTTCCATATTACTAAGTGATAAATTAAAACAAGTTCGTTGTGATCGAAAAACCGCCCAAATTAACCCAAATAATCATCATTTAATTATTATCTAATGATTCATCCACATGGATATAATAAGATTCATTATAATATCATCCAGAATTCTGTAATATCATTAATAACATGTAATATCAGCTCTGTATGTTTAGCCATGTTCTACCCAAACTTCAATTTAAGAATACATGTGTACCACTCAAGAAAACCATAAAAACAAACATTCCTGAATAATGTTTTTAAACTCTGTAACTCATCCAAAGGCACATAAAATCACTTAATGAAACCAAAATGAACCATATTAATATACACAAGTTTATGGATTTCTAATTAATGAATATAATTTCATTATACATGACATTAAAGAGAAACAAGCATTCAGATACAAGGTAAGGGGAAAATTCTCGAACCCAACTTTCATCCTTCAGATTCTCCCTCTTTCATTCCATTTTTGATATGTTTAATCCTTATTGTCTTTCCTTTTCTGGGATATACATGTTTTTCACTGGTGTTTATGTCAAACAAAATGTTTTCCAAAAGAACTCTTCTTTTAAGAACACACCTTTTACTTCTCACTCAAAGTGGATGGTTCTTGTAACATGTATGTTATTTCCTCTTTCTTTTGGGAACCCAAAGTTTATGAATGTGTTCTTATGAAATGTAACACATCAATTTCCATGGGTTAGTTTTGTTCACTTTTGATATATGTTCCATGTGGCAAGCATGATAATGATAATGTTATGATGTGATGGGTGAGCCCAGAATTATATAGCGCAATATGAATGTTTCAAAGTGATGGGTGCACCCAGAATTATAAAGTGCTCCAATGCATCTGGTAAAGTGATGAATCTCATGAGTAAATGTGAAATGATGTGTGAAAAAGATGTTATCTTGGTTCACAAGTATGTGTGGTAGTTAACCACTAAGACATGATGTTTCATTTTTATGCATTGCCACATTTCAAGTCTTATTTATGCTCCTCTCATGTTCATGATCTTTTGCCTATGTCATGATTATGCTCACCCCATGCTATATTCTTCTTATCTATCCTATTACTGGGCTTTTAGCTCACCCCTTTTTATGTATATCCTCAGGTGGATACATGTACTAAGGAGAGTACAAGTTCCAATAAGAATCTACAGAAGAAGAAATTAAATAAATGTTTATACTTGATGTTGTAATTGTTATGTACGGTCCTAGTTTTCCCAAGACACTAAAATTTTGGATCCTCTATGTGTAATAATATTATGTTTTTTATCTTTAAAATGATGTAATATTAATGTAAGAAAAGGTTGGGTCACTATAGCGGCCTCCAACCACTGGCCGCTTGCTCGCCGCACACGATCGCCACCGACGGTTTCTTCCATGGGCCACCGGGCTCGCTCTGGTGGTCCGTTTTATGATCCGGGAGAATCGTCATGATCCTTAGGTCATCGTCTCCACTGTTGTATACTCTAAGTCGTCTCGTCGTTGATCCGGGGGTTCAACCATGTTCAAAACCTCCTGGTAAGAATCTGACACAACCACATGGGTCCGTCGGCGAAGAACACAATGAGAGAGAGAGGTATCACAATGAACACTCAAACAAAAAACGTAGAGCTTGTTCGTTTGGTCTTCGTTCGTCGCATTAGAAAAAGGGGGGGGGACATTCGAACAAACACTAAGATATAATCCCCTTTTTTAAATCCCCGCATGAAAATTTCCACCCCACATGAACAATCGATCTGCGGGTCAACTTGTTAGTGAGTTGATCTATGTTCGTCATTTAGAAAAGAAGCGTAGGGGAAGGGTAACCACATAGAAATAAAAACCCCTTACCAGGGATTGGATCATTTGTCGATGAATAACGGAGTCGCACACCGTCGTTCGTCGATCCACAATCCGCAATCCATTGTCGATGGCGAGATCCTTTGATGAGAAAGGAAAGAAGTAAGATGTTTGTTGTCGTTTTCCAATGATAATCACCAGTGCCTCAAAGAAAAACTCCAAGATCATGGTAATGATCCCGAATTTATGTTAGGATATTAATTGAAAAAACGTGTTTCGGCATTTCTGTTACGTTGAGTCGTCGTGTTGTTACGTTGTTTCATTTATGAAATGAAACAGCTTTTCTGTTACGCTTCAGTTTTAGTATCGTTACGCTGTTTCATTTATGAAATGAAACAGTTAGCTCAACGTTGTGTTGCAGTGAAACAATTTGAATAAAATAAACTTTCTTAAGTTTATTTTATTTTATTTCTTTAAAACGCTCAAAAATTAACTTTTATCCTCAACCAGCGTCGGTCGATATTAGGTCCTTAGGTGAAGTTGTCGTTCCAGACGCAACGGTGCCCTCAGTTTTTTAATCTAGGTACATGTTTGGGAGTTTCCAAAACCACATATGTGCACTATTTTAAAAAACTAAAAAAAGTTCAAACATTTTATTCCAGACTCATTGGGCCTTGGAATCATGTGTCATCTAAGCGTCTGGCCTCGCAATAATCCCAAATAATTTAAAAAAAATACATGGAATTTTCAGGACATTACATTATTCCCACCTTAGGGATTTACATCCTTGAAATCCAAAATAATGGCTAAACAAACAAATGGGGGTAATGAGAACGAATCTGAGCCTCTTTCTCCCAAGTGCTCTCCTTGAGATTCTCATGCCACCACCAAACGCGTACCAGAGGAATCGACCACCCATGAAAAAACCACTCATGTCAATCCTCTATCTCCACCAGGAACTCTGCAAATGTCGCCCCATCATCAATTTCTAGCTCGCCCCAGTTGATGACATACGATGGGTCGTGCACGTACCTCCTCAATTGCGACACGTGAAAGACATTATGCACCTGATGCATTTGTGGGGGAAGAGCTAGGTGGTATGTCACCTCGCCAACTCTACTCAGAATCTGGAAAGGGCTGATGAATCTTGGAGACAACTTGTTGTCCTGGCCAAATCTCTGAGATCCCCATCGAGGTGAGGCCCGAAGGAACACATGGTCCCCTCCTAGAACTCTAAGGTCCTCTGTATCCTGTCATCATAAGATTTATGCCTACTCTGTGCAGTCCTCATCTTCTCTTGGATAATCTAAATCTTCTCGGTGATAGTCCGTACCAACTATAGACTCATGAGTGCTGACTCTCTTGGGTCTTTCCAACACAACGACGACCTGCATGGTTGCTCATAAAGTGCCTCATATGATGTCATACCAATGGTGGAGTGGTAGCTGTTGTTTTATGAAAACTCCACCAGTGGTAGGTGGTCCTCCCAACTGCGACCAAAGTTCAGGATGCAAGCACGAAGCACATCCTCTAAAACCTGGATAGTCCTCTCCGTCTGGTCATCCTTATGGGGATGAAATGTCGTACTCAGGCACAACTGGGTATTGAATGCCTCCTACAATCCCTTCTACAACCAGGACGTGAAGCGAGTATCACAGTTTGAAATGATCGTCAAAGGCACCCCGTGAAGCTGAACTATTTCCTGGACGTAGAGGCGTCCCAAGATCTCAACCGAACCCCGCTCCCAGATGGGTAGGAAGTGGGTTGACTTGGTGAGTCAGTAAACAATCATCCATATAGTATCATGTCCCCTGGACATGCGTGGTAAACCTATCACGAAGTCCATCGATATACCATCCAACTTCCACTCTGGCACCTTGAGTGGTTGAGCTAAGTCTGCTGGAACCTGATGCTCTGTCTTCACTTGTTGACAAGTGAGGCACCAAGAAACGAACTTCACTACTGCCTTCTTTATTCTTGGCCACCAGTACTGACATCGGAGATCCTAGTACATCTTTTCCACTCTCTGATGCATCTCCAAGGGGGGGGGGGTGTGGAACTCCCTCAGAACCTCCTCTCACAATACCACTGGCACAGCGGTGCGACCTTTGAAAATGATGATGTGATACCCACCTATCGAATATCCATTAGGGGCTTGCCCTGTAGATAATTGAGCACGTCATGTCCCGCAGTCGACATCCCTAAGTTGTACCTACCTAATTCACTGCATGAGTGGGGAGTGACAACCATCGACTGAAGATAAGATGCTTCATCACCATCCATGAAAAATATCTACATCGTGGCTAACTGCTCTGATGCCTCACTCAGCAACTGCAACCCGGTTCTCCTGATTAGCACGCCCTCCACCATATTACCCTTCCCATGAGTATAGACTATCTTGAAGTCATAGTCCTGGAGGAACTCTAGTCACCGTCGTTGCCTCAAGTTCATGTCCTTCTGGGATAAGATATACGTGAGACTTTTGTGGTTGGAGTAGACGATAAAATGATCATTCATCAAGTAGTGTCACCACATCTTCAAAGCGAAGACCACTACTGCTATATCAAGATCATGGGTCGCGTAGTTCTGCTCATGTTGCCTCAACTGTCGTGAACCGTAGGAAATCACTTCTTGCCCCTACATCAGGACACAACCCAGTCTGGTCCTTGATGTATCACAGAACACTACATACCCAACGCCCTCCTCTGGCAGTCTCAATATGGGGGCACTCATCAGTCTCTGCCTCAACTTCTGGAAACTCTACTGGCACTTATCCATCCATAAGAAGAGTTTTCCCTTCCGTGTTAAATACTATAAGGGTGCTTCTACCATGTAAAACTCAGGTACGAACCTCTGGTAGTATCCAACCAACCCCAAGAAACTCTGCACCTCAGTCACGCTCCTGGGTGGCTCCCAAGTAGGCACCGCCTCTATTTTCGCCAGATCCACTGTAACTCCAACCTCTGAAATAACATGTCTTTGAAAGTGGACCGCTAAAATCCAAAACTGACACTTCGAGAGATTCCCATAAATTTGGTTCTCTCAGAGTGTATCCAGGAATATCCTCAAGTGTGTTGCGTGCTCCTCCTCTAATGCCGAGTACATCAAGATGTCATCAATGAAGACCACGACGAACTAGTCAATGTAAGGCTGGAAGGTACTGTTCACGAGTCTCATGAACACTGTCGGGGCATTGGTCACGCTGAATGGCATCAATAAGAACTCATAGTGGCCATACCGACATATGAATGTTGTCTTCAGTATATTCTCATCCTGTACATGAAGCTGATAATAGCTAGACCCGAGGTCTATCTTCGAGAACCATTTCGCTCCTTTCAACTAGTCGAAGAGGTCATAGATTATCGGTAGTGGATATTTGTTCTTCACGATCACCTGATTCAGGCATCGATAGTCTACACACAACCTCAAACTTACATCCACCTTCTCGACAAACAATACTGGGGCCACCCAAGATGAAACACTGATCCTTACGAAGCCCTTCCTCTATAGGTCCTCGAGTTGTACCCTCAACTCTCAAATCTCCGCAGGAGCCATCCGATATGTCGATGTGGATATCAGTGTTGTCCCGAGGTAAATGTCAATGTAGAAGTCAACCTCTCTGTAAGGAGGTAATCCCATAACATCCTCAGGAAAGATGCCCTCGTACTCGTCCACCACTACAGAAAATTGAGGGCTCCTCTCGTCCACCGCACTGAGGGTAAGACTAGCCAACTAGTGAGTGATATGTTGAATCCTTCTATGAGAAAGTTCGTCTTGTGCTACAAGCATTCCCTTTTCATCAGTAAAGGAAACTCTAGTTCCATCTCTACGAACACACTGCACTCTGCGCCTAAAACAGTCAATCTGAGCATGGACTATGGATAACCAGTCCATACCAAGAATGGTGTTGTAAGGCCTCGACGCTGCTACTATGAGGTCTCAGCCAAAGCTTAAGCCTCCAAGAGTAAACTCACACCACTGACACTAGTGTGTGAACGTCGAATCCCCTCCCGTAGGAGTCTATAATCGTAAGGATCGATCCAAAAACTCCATCGGAATCTTCGAGCTCTGAACAAGGTATGTGGAAAAGAAAGAGTGACTGGTGCTTGTGTCTATAAGAACTGTAGCTAGGGTGGAGAAGACATAGATCGTACCTCTAATAATCTATGGAGCATTAGGATCATAGGCCTATATCGTCTAAAGATGAGCCTTCCCTTTTCCACTGGCTCCGGGAGCCCGTGGTGGACCACCTGGGGGAGGTGGTGGTAGTACCTCGAACCTCCATCCACCACATGTCACTTTTCCTGCTTCCCTGCCACGTCTTCCACCCTACAGACCACCCTGCTCGACCCTCTACCTCTGTCTCAGCAGTCCCTCGACCGTTTTCTGGTCGTCTACATGGCGAGTCGGGCAATCATGAGTCATGTGTATCTGACCGTCGCATGATTAGCACACCTTTCTCCTCTGCTGACTCCCTCTGCCTTGAGAGCCTCATACTGTATACCCTATGTCTTGGGGTCATCCCCTGAAAGGCTTAACCTTCTTGGGTCCCCGCGTCTGCTGCCTACTACTCACTGTTGAAGACTCTGCCACCTGGTGTCTACTGGTAGCTCCTACTGCTGGCGCCTGCTCTGCCAGGAACCTCTCCACGAGTATAACTCACTCTAGCACCCCAGCCTGAGTAGGGATTCTAAGCGATACCATGAACGCCCTGATCCCCTAGCGTAGTCCCTGCTCAAAATCCCAAGCCCAGAAGAACATGTCTCGCGCCATGTCTGTGGAGTAGCGAGAAAGATCGATGAATCTTACTGAGTACTCCGCTACTGTTATATTGTCCTACTGTAGGTTTAGTAGATTCTATATACGCACAGAGCATAACATTGTCATAAAGAACTTCTCCCTAAAGAGGCGCTCAAATTCTGTCCAAGTGAGGGTCGCCTCGTCATGAGTCTGGATCGTCAAGCTCCACCATATCTCTAGCGAGCCCTGAAGAAGGCTCTTGACTAAGACCGCCATCTAGTCGAGAGGTGTGATCACTTGGCAGAAGACTCACGTAACTGCCTCAAGCCAGTCCTTAGCCACCTGGGGGTCAGTCTCACCCATGAACATGTGAGGTCTCTGCCTTTGGAACTTGTGTAAGGAACTGATCATGCACGTATCCTCTATTAGTAGTGATGGTAGCAACTGTTGATCGACAGGTAGTGGTAACACCGATGCACCACCCGGTAGGGCTAAATCTGGTACTGGTCTCTAAACCAATGCCTCATTCTTAGGCATACTGTATTTGCGATCGTGCATCAGAATCCTAACTGGGTGCCTACATGGTGGAATATTATAACGGATTAAGATGAACCACGGTCAATAGATTATACCTGGTGAGCCGACTCTGACTCAAGAAGGACATGAGAACACTATCAATTCATATATGATGCATGCAACCGATGTTTTCATATACCGAGTCGAAAAGAAGAATTCAAGGTCCTGATGTATGGATACGTCGGCCGCCGCACCAACACTAGACTCCCCGAGCCTGAAAGTCAAACTCGAAACATTCAGCACTGTTTCCCCAAAACAAAGCCACAGACTCTCAATCCTTAAGGTAGAACCAACCTTCTCAGATACCACTTTATCACGACCCGTCCCCTAGGGTCCATGTCATGACTACCCCAAGCCTGCCTCTCAAAGACCAAGGGCTGGAGACTAACGCCAAAGGCATTATCCCGCAAGTGGAAGGCATTTTCCCGAGTACCTGTACACACACACACACACACGTCCCCAGCCCATAATGCTGAAAAGAAAACGTGCATGCCACTAAGACAACCACTGAGAGTAAAAGTAAAAAACTGAAAGAAAATGGTATAGAATACATGCCTAACAAAAGACAAGTACAAGCTCCTGAAGTCCATCTATGTAAACCCTACCTGAAGGGTGGGTGAAGGGGGTTGTCTCCTGAAGCCATTGAAGTACACCTCGTCTGTCAAATATCACTAGGAAACACCTTGTCTCAGACCACTAAGGTCTCTGTCAAAATGTCTGTCATCTTCACAAGACACGACATGTGCGGGCGGAACCCGTGCAGGGGTGAGTAACACAATACTCAGTAAGGACCCCAAAACACAAAGGTAATACCACAAAGGAAAGTATGCACAAAGTGTTGTCATCTCACCTATGTATAATCTAAAGTATAAAAATCAATATTATCAGTCGTATATACTGAACACCTTGTACTGCTGAGGCACTCATCCCTGATGAGTCACTGAGGCTCGTTGGGTCACCTAGACCTGCTCATCATTTAGGCCTGCTAGACCCACTCGTCACTTAGGCATGCTGAGTCACCTAGACCCACTCGTCACTTAGACCTGATGGGTCACCTAGAATTTCTCATTACAGTCTTATCATCACATTCAATCACATTATTCCTACTCATAGCGCGCTTGATTCTGGGAGAATCTACTTCTAAAACCATCAGTCGTATCTCAACTTCCACAAAAACCCACTTAGAGTATATTAAAAGTATCCCCTCATTGCGAGGGTCCCAACGCTGCAAATAGATCGTCAATCAGACGTACGGTTTAGAAGATATGGGTGTTTTAGTGAAAAGGGGTTGGTTGGGTCCGGGTCTGGGTTCGGTCCGACCCGGTCAGACCGACCCAACCCGGGGTCCGCCGACCCAACTCGGGTCCAACCTGGCCCGGATCGGCTGGGTATGCCCGGTCCGCTGTGCCGGCCCGGCTTGATGCACTGGGCCCGGCCCGCTGGAGCGGGCCGGTCTACTCCACCCAGGACGCTGCATGCGTTGCAAGTCACCTCTACGGTCCAGCTGGATCGAGACCTCCAGCCGCATCCACCACCGGCCACCTACCGCAGGCATCGGCGCACCGACGATTTCTTCTGCGGGCCACCAGACTTGCTCTGGTGGTATGTTTTCTGATCTGGGAGAACTGTCACAATCCCAAGGTCATCGCCTCCACTATCGTGTACTCCAAGCCATCTCATCGTTGATCCGGGGGTCTGACCACTTTCGGAACCTCCTGACAAGAATATGATGCAACCACGGGGGTCCTTCGACGAAGAACACAATGAGAGAGAGAGGGATCACAATGAACACCCAAAACAACGAACGCTAACCTTGTTCGTTTGGGCTTCGTTCGTCGCATTAGAAAAAAGGAGGGACATTTGAACAAACACTAAGATATAATCCCCTTTCTTAAATCCCCACATGAAAATTTTCATCCCACATGAATGACCAATCCGCGGGTCAACTTGTTAGTGAGTTGATCCGTGTTCATCGTTTAGAAAAGAAGAACGGGGGAAGAGTAACCACACATAAATCGAAACCCCTTACCTGGGATTGAATCATTCGTTAATGAAGAATGAAGTCTCACACCGTCGTTCCTCGATCCTTGATCCTCAATCCATTGTCGATGGCGAGGTCCTTCGATTAGAAAGGAAGGAAGATGTTCGTTGTCATTCGCCAACGGTAATTCTCCAGAGGCTTCAAGAAAAACTCCAAGATCGTGGCAACAATCCCAAATTTCAGTTAGGCTATTATGTAACACCCCAAGATTTCATAGTGTGTTAATGCTTCAAAGTAATTCAATAACTTACACGACACGCAACATTGAGTTCAAGCGCACCACGACTTACCAAACTATCCATTCAAAAGCGTTTATGAATAGTATTAACAAAATTTTGAACTTTATATAACCCTTATAATTTTAGAATCTCTGTTATGAGTTTCTTAGACATAATGTAAGGAAAATTTATTTTTTTCAGATAAAAGAAGTATTTTTCAAAAAATGCAACTTTACCGCCTTTTAATGGCGAACCCTTTTTAAATCCAATATTTGAAACTTTTATATATTAAATTTGACAAAATAAAATTTTTCTTTGGGATCAGAACATAAGAATTTAGTTTCAATAAATTTTTGGTGTTTTTCTGATAACTTTCATATTTGGGTGAATAGTGAAAAAATAATATATTTTAACTGAAAACAACTTTTTTAATCAAAATATTTTATAGTGTTAAAATATACATATGAATGGTTTGGATGTATAATTAGATTATATTTTTATAATTTAATCCAATGTTGGTCATTGAAAGTAATTTCACCTTGAAATTTGACATAAACAAATGTCAATCTTTTGGTAGTTATTATTTCTTAAAAAACACGCTCTTTGTTTTGACAACGAGAATTAATTTTAAATTAATTTCTACCACTTCTGTGTTTTGAATTTATAAAAATGGATTCTATATTTAGAATCATGAGGTCCAAATTGTATAAATAGGTAAATTTTATTTTTATACATTTTGAATAATTACTTCAGTAAATATTTTATTTACCATGGTTAAAGGGTAAATCCGGTAAATAAGGGTAAACAAATAATATTATAATAATATTAAATTACCTTAACACATGTCCTAACCCTATTGGATGATACATGTCCGACCACAAGAATCTTTTGGTCGATTTTGGGACCCCATGGAGCCACTTGTAAGTGATAATGACACTTTATATTAATTAATTTAAAGTAAATACAAAAATGACATAAGCATATAGCTTTTAGAAAAACAATTTTTACATAAGGTTATATATGTTATCTTTTTTACTATAAATATTCATTATAAATCTAAAAGGATTTTATACATAATGGTATTTTATTTATAATTTTTAGACATTGAATAATTAAATTTATTTATGACACAATAATGATGCAGTATTTTCCTTATTAATGAAAGAATCAAATAAATGGTATTATAAATGTTACAGTAAATACAATTTAAAAGTTTTGATGCCATACACGAATTTTTTAGGTTAATATGACATGTTAGGATTGATTAAATGAATCTAGTTTGAATTAATAAAGTTGTTAGGACTTTAACAAAAATCAATTATTAAATAGTGTCAAAATTGACATAAAGGAATTTTTAAAACAAATATTATATTATTAATTCATATTATATTCCTAAAAATCTAAGGTTTGGTCAAAAAACTTATATAATGATAGGTGTATCATTAATGAACCACTTGGGGTTCTCTTGGAGGTATATAGTATGTTTATTAACCATATAATATAAAAATACAAAGAGATATAGTAAATGTCAAACTATTTAACTAAGAGTTAAATCTAAAAGTTAAGGTTAATATAGTGACCCAAACCTGTCTAAAACCTATTGTTTGAGTAGTTTTCAACCCATACCCACCTTAGACTTTAAATAATCCATTTTGGATCCATTAGAAACCAAAAATGATTTTATTATAAAATAATATTTCTAACTTTTCCTAAGGTGCCCCTCACCCCTCTTATATGTAACGTCCCGGACCCGGGTGCCACGCAATGAGTGCCCCGAACCCGGTTCGCCACATGACCTCAAGCGCATTTATCCAAACGCCAGAGGCTTCCGACTAGAAGCGAGGGCCCAGGTCTGATAGTGGGGAAACTATGCCCTCATTTGTCAAAGTGTAGCGCAGCAGAATTTAAATAAAACATACAACAAACAGCAGAAACAGTAAACCATACACAACTGAAATAACAACAGCAGTGGATATAACCAACAGTATATAGAAAATGATTCTACATTTCTCAAGTACTAAGAAAACAGCCAGAACATGTTATACATCAACGCAGTATAACAAAATGCAGAGTACAACAAAACAAAGCAAAACAACTGGCATCGGCATCACGAGCCTAGGCTCGGTCCCATACCCTCCTACTCCTTAGCAACAGTCAAGTACCTGTATAGGGACTCTTTCCCCTATCTACACCTTCATAAATGAAATCTTTTTGGGCCGAAAAGCATGACCCAAATAGGGTGTGAGAAATATATCTCAGTAGGCACCCACCAAAGGCCCGTGCCCAACTGCGTGTAAGCATGCAACAATAGTGTGCAGTAGTAAAATGCAATAAAGTAAGCAGTACTAAGAAGTAACTAACTTAACCAGTTATATTGCCATTTTAATATTCTTTTTAACCATTTAATTTAAAATATCACCACAGTGAATATTCTAAGAAACCAACTAATGTCCTCAGACACGTAAACCCCTACCCTCAGGTAAAGAGTATCCAACACAAGAATCTTCCCTCAGGTATAACAGAGTTTGCCCTCAGGCGTAGGTAGTGTCGCCCACAGGCACAGAATCAGCTGCCCACAGGCACGGAATAAGTTTCTCTCAGGCCGAAATAACTATTGCCCATAGGCTAAATAGTGCAGTGCTCACGGGCTAATCACAACAACGCCCTCAGACTAAACATGTATTCGGGTCATGCCCAACATGTAACAATGCAGTAAATAAGCAATTCCTTTCGAGACAATTCTACAATTACTATTTTAAAGGTATACCCTCGGGTATCCTGGCCAAACGGCTAAATAGTGGAACACACCCCCGGGGTGGTTCCGGATCCGAGCAACAATCCCAACCAGCATTTTAATATCTCATTTTAATCACCTATTCAATTATAGGTGTTTAATATAACAATGGCCTCAGCCACACGACACCCCAACATGGGTTAGTGGTACAAAAACGCACAAAATACACGATAGTTGGAAAAATTAACACAAAGCCACCAACCTGATACGCCAACGAGCGTTATACACGAATGCTGATCGAAGAAACGCCCAAAAACGACATAGATCTGACAAAGAAGATAAACCGTTCAACCAAAAATAACTCTCCAACGGGAAAGAATTGATAATAACTACACCAGGAGGAGGAAGAAATCACCCGTACGGTTCTAGGGAGATTGATGGTGCAGAAATCGGATTCCCAACGGGCGCTCGGCGGATCTACGAAGCTCCGACATCCCTCTTCCGCTCCTCCTTCCCGTTCTAAGCCTTCCCTGTGAACATGGGAGGCTACTGCCGATTTAAGCGAAAAAAACAAAGTACACGGTGTGTACTTCTGAGTACACGGTGTGTACTTCCTTCATTTAACTGTTCCTATGGCGGCACCGCCACACTGTTCATCCGTCGACATGGGTACACGACATGTACTCCCGACTACACGGCGTGTACTGTCGCCCAGCTGGTGGCTGCTCCACCGCCTTACTGTTTTGGCCTGCCGAATGGCTACAAAGAGTGTAAAGGACCACTACACGACGTGTAGTCGGTTCCTACACCCTTCGTCACCGACATGGATACACGCCCCGTGTACCCATCCCACACGGCCAAAAGTACACGGCGTGTGGAAAAGTACACGGCGTATGAAAAAGTACATGGCGTGTAGTTCCAAAATTTAGGATTTTTCCCCATTTTCCCATATTTTCTCAAAAACACTTAAGGAAAAGAGAAAAGAAGAAGTCCGTACCTCAAAACTAAGAACTGGGTTCTTACAAACTTCCCCCCTTATAGCAATTCATCCCCAAATTGTCCTTCCAAGGGTGGTGAAGATATAACCGTGAACAACTCCGGCCACTGAGCACGTACATCGGTCTCCCGCTCCCAGGTTTCATCCTGCACTCGGCCATGCTGCCATAACACCCGTATAAGAGGAACTGATTGGCCTCAGAGAACCTTCGTGCTCCTGTCAATGATATGGATCGGATGCTCCTCAAAGGACGCATCCGCCTCTAGCTCAACTTCCTCAGGCTGAAAGACGTGAGACAGGTATGAATGATAGCGATGCAACTGAGACACATGGAAGACGTCGTGCATGGCTTGGTATTGCTACGGTAACCGCAACCGATAGGAAACCAGCCTGACTCTCTCCATAATCTCGAATGACCCCACATACCTCAGTGAAAGCTTACCCTATATCCTGATCCGCTTGTGTCCCAGCCTCGGCAAAACATGCAAGAAAACCTGATCCCTGACCACGAACTCCAAAGGTCATTTGTGGCAATCAGCATATGACTTCTGTCGAGACTACGCGGTAGCCATCCGCTTCCGAATCAACTGGACCTGCTCAGATGTCACCTGCACGAGTTGTGGCCCCAGTAAAGCTGTCTCACCTGCCTCTAACTAGCACAAGGGTAAATGGCATGACCTACCATATAAATCCTCGTATGGTGTCATCTCAATAGTTTCCTGAAAACTGTTGTTATAAGCAAACTTGACTAGGGGTATATGCTTCTCCCAAGAGCCCCCAAAGTCTAGGACACATGCACGCAGCATGTCCTCTAGCACCTGTATCATCCGCTCTGACTGGACATATGTCTGAGGGTGGTATGATGTGCTTAGAAGAACATGTGTACCCAACACCCTCTAAAAACTCTTCCAGAAACGAGACGTAAAGCGGGTGTCCATATCTGAAACGATAGAACGAGGGACCCCATGAAGACGAACGATCTCTCGGATATACAGCCTTCCGATCTCGTCAACTCTAAAGGTATCCTTGATCGGAAAAAAGCAAGCTACCTTCGCGAGTCTGTCCACAACAACCCACACGGCGTCATTGCCTTAAGGTGACCTCGGCAAACCAGTCACAAAATCCATCGCGACATCATCCCATTTCCACTCTGGAATGGGTAACTGCTGTAACAGCCCAGCTGGCCTCTGGTGCTCCGCCTTCACCTGCTGATAGGTGGAACACCTCATAACAAAAACAGCTATCATTCTCTTCATACCCAGCCACCAGTACTGATGCCTCAAGTCACGGTATATCTTGGTAACCCCGGGATGAACTGCCCAAGCTGAAGCATGAAACTCCCGCATCAGCTCCTCGCGTATATCCACTGGAACCCACACTCGTCCATGGAAACGCAAAACCTCATCATCGCCTATCGTCCAACCAGGAGGAGGGTCCCCACTTTCCACCGACTCCCATAGAACTAGGCCTTCTGAATCAGATAGTTTTCTCATCCTCACTCTGTCCAGGAGGGTAGAAGTCACAGCTAAAGAGGAAAGATAAGTCTGCCCCTGACTGTCGTGCACCTCTAGATGCATCTCAGAGAACAAGGCCATGAGCTCCCACTCACCACTGGCCTAATACACCACCTGTATCTGAGTCTTCCTGCTCAGTGCATCAGCTACTGCATTACCTTTACCAGGTGTGTAGGCAAGCTCAAAATAGAAGGACTGTAGGTACTCAACCCATATCCTCTTCCTCAGATTCAAGTCACGTTGAGTAAAGATACACTTGAGGCTCTTGTGGTCAGTGAAAACCATAAAATGCTCTCCCAAAAGATAATGTCTCCAACAGCGCAATGCATGAACAACTGCAGCTAACTCGAGATCATGCGTCGGGTAATTCCTCTCATGTGGCCTCAACTGTCGAGACCCGTACGCAACGAATCGATCGCCCTGCATCAACACTGCTCCCAGCCCAATACCTGATGCATCACAGTAAACTATATAGATCTTCCCCTGCTCTGAGAGTAGCAGGATCGGTGCTGAAGTCAACCTTCCCTTCAGGTTCTGAAAAGCCGTCTCGCAAGCTTCTGACCAAACAAACTTCACACCCTTCTTAGTCAGACCCGTCAACAGTGCTGTTAAGCGGGAGAAGTCTTGTATGAAGTGTCTGTAGTAACCGACCAGCCCCAAGAAACCCCATATCTTGAACACGTTCTTAGGCTGCTCCCAGAAAACTACTGCTCTCACCTTCTCTGGGTCTACTGCAACTCCTGCCTCTGAGATAATGTGACCCAAGAAGTGAATCTGGTCCATCCAAAAGTGGCACTTCGATAGCTTAGCATATAGTCGATGCTCTCTCAGTGTACTCAATACGATCTCAAGATGGATGGCATGGTCGTGTCGAGTATGAGAGTACACCAAGATGTAGTCCACAAATACTACCACAAAATAATCAAGATACGGATGGAACACACGATTCATCAGAGCCATGAAAACTGCTGGCAAGTTCGTGAGTCCGAACAGCATAACCAAGTACTCGTACAGACCATATCTTCTTCGAAAATCCGTAAGCGGTATATCCGATGGTCTCACGCGCAACTAATGATATCCAGATCTCAAGTCAATCTTTGAGAACACTCGTGATCCACGAAGCTGATCAAACAGATCATCTATCCTCGGCAAGGGATATCAGTTCTTAACCATCAACTAGTTCAGCTTCCGATAATCCACGCAAAGTCTGAGGGTACCGTCCGCCTTCTTTGCAAAAAGGACCGGCGAACCGCACAGATAAGTACTGGGTCGGATAAAACCCTTCGACTGTAACTCCTCTAACTGCCTCTTGAGCTCCTACAGCTCAGGTGTAGCCATCCTATAAGGAGGAATGGACACCGGTGCTGCTCCTGGCACAAGATCAATAGAGAAATCCACCTCACGCACTGGAGGTAGACCCGAAAAATCATCCGGGAAGACATCCCTAAAACGATCAACAAATGGAGGGAAATCCGTCTGACAAGTCCCCTGATCATCCAGATATAAGCTCACAATCTGGGCTGTGACTCCACCTCGCCCATGATGCTCTGGTCCAGCTCGACTCGGCTGAACATCCCATTCACCTTTTTATAGAAACTCTCCGCCCTCTAGTGACGTGAAACGCACCCTGCGACGATAGCAGTCTACAAAGGCTCGATAGGGAACTAACCAGTCCATCCCGAGAATGACATCATAGCTCGTCATCTCTAAGATATAGAGGTCCCAAGGAAAGTGACACCCACCAACCTCAAGGGGGCACTCCTTGCACTGACGCACACAAGCCGTTCTAGTCCCCAACGGAGTGTCTAGCATCATTATATTAGAAGAAGAAGAAACACCGAGCCCAAGGCTCTCCACAAAGGGTACAAATATGAAACTGTGTGTAGCACCCGTATCGAAAAGTACTGAAGATGAAACAGAAGCTACTAGAATAGTACCTCTAACTGTAGAAGGTCTGGGATCCTGCTCCTGTTGGGTCTGTTGCACTGCATATGCCTGCCCAGTGCCGCAGCCCTGCGACACAGCCTGACTACCCTGAGCTGTCCCACCCTGCTGCCTCTGAGATCCTGGTGTCTGGCTACCACGACCACGACCACCATCTCTGCCTGCACGCCCTGACGTATTCCAGTTCCCTGACTGGTAAGAAGCCACTGGTCCTTCTCCTGCACGCGGAGTCTACACAGAACCCCTCTCACTAGCCGCTGGTGGAAACGCCCTGCAAAAGCGTTGCAGATGACCCATCTTGCCGCAAGTTCGGCACTCCACTGGATCTCGTGGACACTTAAGTCTCTTGTACCCCTCTATGCCACACTAGTAACACCTGACCGGACCGCCTAAAGAAGCTTCTTGGCTGGTACTGCCACCCTGAGAGAAGTCCATCTAGCTCTTCCTCTTGCCAGCAGAAATAGTACCAGTAACTGGTGCTGAACTGCCCTGGCCCACACCACTAGATTCCTGTAGGTTCCTCTCTGTAATCAGTGCCTGATTCACAATAGCATGTACTGAAGGCAACATGAAAACATTCACCAGCGCTCAGATGTCATAACGAAGACCATCCTCAAAACGCCTGGCTCTCAACGTCTCATCACCCACCAGCACGGGTACAAAACGCTGAAGTTCCGTAAAACGAGCAGAATAGTCCATCACTGACATAGCGCCCTACTGCAGATTCATGAACTCTCGAGCTCTATCTGCTCTCAGCGTCTCCGGGAAGAAAAATTCATAGAAGACTGCCTGAAAGTCTTCCCACTCCATGTCTTTGTGATGCTCTGACTGGGTGGTAACATCCCACCACCTCTTGGCGGAATCACGCAGCATATATGTCGCGAGCTTGACCCTCTGCCCTGGAGGCGTCTCAAGATGCTCGAAAATAGTCTGCATCGACCCCAACCAAGACTCTGCAGCCTGTGGTCCACCATCCCTTGAAAACGTAGGCGGATGCTGCTGCTGAAAGATACGAGTCAGGTCGGCCATAGATGTGGCAGCCTGCGGTGCTCCCTGAAAGGTCTGCATGAACCACATAAAGCCTTCACGGAACTGCGCCTCCGCGCCTATGTCCGGTATAACAGCCGGCACCACATCTGGCTCTTCTGGAGGATCCACTGGTATCCCATGGCCCACCATTTCTGGAGTATAGTCATCGCCGCTCTCCTGGCGAACAACGCACAGTCGTCTAGGCGTCATGACACTACAAGGTCAAAACCATGCCTTAGATTCAAGATTATTAAGACCGAAAAGCGAAGGAACCACAAAGGAAACAAGTGGAAGAAGGCATTTAAAAATTTTCAAAACAAGACTACATGGTGTGTATACTGACTACACGACATGTACTTGACTTCTCCTCCTCTGCCCGGGTCCTTCTACACGGCTAAGCCACACGGCTTCCGTTGAACAAAAACTACACGGCGTGTATAGTGTTATTTTCCAACTCCCCGTGTCGTCTGTGACACGACCGACTACTCGACTTACAACTACACGACATGTTACACCCGCACACGGCGTGTACACCACCTCGTTTCCCAGCCACACGGCTAACACACACGGTCTGTCCTCAGACAAGACTACACGGAGTGTCCTATAAGTACACGGTGTGTTCAAGGAGAGGTGACACCCGCCCGTGTTGTTCGTTACACGGCCGAGTCCCCAGGTCACACTACACGGCGTGTGCATCATTGACACGACGTGTTCTGTGAAGGAGTTCACCGACCCGTGTTGTTAGTTACACAGCCAGACTCCGGGTCAACACTACATGACGTGTACTACAGCTACACGACGTGTTTTACCCAAGCCTTTCCCTACCCCGTGTCACCGCCCACACGGTTTGTGACACAAGAAGAGACTACACGGTGTGTACTCAGGGTACACAGCGTGTACTCAAAAAGTTCATTTTTCTTCCCGAACAGAAGGTCATACACGGTGTGTATAAAGATACTACACGGCATGTATACTGGGTTTCCGGGTAGTATGCCTCAGAAACTTCCCCGAAACCTAGAAAATACCGAAAAACAACACCTAAGTGTCAAATTCCGACCCGTGAGGGCCCATACTCCCCACGAATCAAAGTTTGACATATTATATGTGTTATGACAAATAAACAGTCAATGATCCACCAAATTCCAGTCAATGGGGGCCCATACTCCCCAAAAACTGAAGTTTAGCGTCCATTCTATAAACAGGATCAAACAAAAATACCATATCACAAAGAAGGTATTTATCAAGCAGCTATCATAACAGCATGCTTTATTAGCACAACAACTATCACAACAACATGCAATTTCTAATGCACCTACATGGCATGGAAGCTATGCATGGCATGTGATACCTAACATGTGCCTATATGATGCATGAGATGGCATACCCTCATCTCATCGGGTTGCAACTAAATAGAACCAACAGATAAATTATAAACAGCACAATTTCCAGTGCATCACCCAACGGTGAAATCAAATCAACTGTAAAATTTGAAAAATCAAAAGAATTGCAAAATATGAGGTAGACTGGCTTTTCCCTGTACACGGGTTAGCTACATCTGGGCACAGCTTATTACCAACTACCGTTCGTCCTATCCCTGACTACGGATCCAAATAGTAAGTCAAAGAAAAGAACCCCTCTGATACCACTTTGTAACGTCCCGGACCCGGGTGCCACGCAACGGGTGCCCTGAACCTGGTTTGCCACATGACCTCAAGCGCATTTCCCCAAACGCCAGAGGCTGCCGACTAGCAGTGAGGGCCCAGGTCTGATAGTGGGGAAACTATTCCCTCATTTGTCAAAGTGTAGCGCAATAGAATTTAAATAAAACATACAACAAATAGCGGAAGCATTAAACCATATACAACTGAAATAACAACAGCAGTGGATATAACCAACAGTATATAGAAAATGATGTTACATGTCTTAAGTACTAAGAAAACAGCCAGAACATGTTATACATCAACGCAGTACAATAAAATGCAGAGTACAACAAAACAAAGCAAAACAACTCGCA
Organism: Viscum album; assembly: GCA_963277665.1. Classification (NCBI taxonomy): domain Eukaryota; kingdom Viridiplantae; phylum Streptophyta; class Magnoliopsida; order Santalales; family Viscaceae; genus Viscum; species Viscum album. The sequence continues at coordinate 1,506,038,667 of OY728133.1, forward strand.
GCGGCATTGCGAGCCTAGGCTCGGTCCCATGCCCTCATACTCCTCAGCAATAGTCAAGTACCTGTATAGGGACTCTTTCCCCTATCTACACCTGCAGAAATGAAATCTGTTTGGGCTGAAAAGCATGACCCAAACAGGGTGTGAGAAATATATCTCAGTAGGCACCCACCAAAGGCCCGTGCCCAACTGTGTGTAAGCATGCAACAATAGTGTGCAGTAGTAAAATGCAATAAAGTAAGCAGTACTAAGAAGTAACTAACTTAACCAGTTATATTGCCATTTTAATATTCTTTTTAACCATTTAATTTAAAATATCACCACAGTGAATATTCTAAGCAACCAACTAATGTCCTCAGACACGTAAACCCCTACCCTCAGGTAAAGAGTATCCAACATAAGAATCTTCCCTCAGGCATAATAGAGTTTGCCCTCAGGCGTAGGTAGTGTCGCCCACATGCACAAAATCAACTGCCCACAGGCACGGAAGAATTTTCCCTCAAGCCGAAATAACTACTGCCCACATGCTAAATAGTGCAGTGCCCACAGACTAATCACAACAATGCCCTCAGGCTAAATAGGTATCCGAGCCATGCCCAACATGTAACAATGTAGTAAACAAGCAATTCATCTCGAGACAATTCTACAATTACTATTTTAAAGTCATACCCTCGGGTATCCTGGCCAAACGACTAAACAGTGGAACACACCCCCTGGGTGGTTCCAGATCCAAGCAACGATCCCAACCAGCATTTTAATATCTCATTTTAATCACCTATTCAATCCTAGGTGTTTAATATAATAATGGTCTCAGCCACATGACACCCCAACATGGGTTCGTGGCACAAAAATGCACAAAATACACGACAGTTGGAAAAATTAACACAAATCCACCTACCTGATACGCCAACGAGTGTTATACACGAACGCCAATTGAAGAAACGCCCAAAAACAACGTAGATCTGACGAAGAAGATAAACCGTTCAACCACAAATAACTCTCCAATGGGAAAGAATTGATAAGAACTACACTAGGAGGAGGAAGAACTCACCCGTGCGGTTCTAGGGAGATCGACGGTGCAGAAATCGGATTCCCGACGGGCGCTCGGCGGATCTCCAAAGCTCCGGCCTCCCTCTTCCGCCCCTCCTTCCCGTTATAAGCCTTCCCTGTGAACAGGGGAGGCTACTGCCGATTTAAGCGAAAAAAACAAAGTACACACCGTGTACTTCTGAGTACACGGCGTGTACTTCCTTCATTTAACTGTTTCTCTGGTGGCACCGCCACACTGTTCATTCATCGACATGGGTACACCACATGTACTCCCGACTACACGGCGTGTACTGCCGCCCAACTGGTGGCTGCTCCACCGCCTTACTGTTTTGGCCTGCCGACTGACTACACGGCATGTATAGGACCACTACACGGCGTGTAGTCGGTTCCTACACCCTTTGTCGCCGACATGGCTACACGCCCCATGTACCCATCCCACACGGCCAAAAGTACACGGCGTGTAGTTCCCAAATTTAGGAGTTTTCCCCATTTTTCCATATTTTATCAAAAACACTTAAGGAAAAGAGAAAAGAAGAAGCTCGTACCTCAAAACTAAGAACCGGGTTCTTACATTATAAAAGGGCACTCCCCCTTCTCTCTAATTCACACCTTCAAAGCCTTTTGGCTTGGCCAACCCCTGCCCAAATATCCTCTCAACTTCCCTCACTTAATCCTAGAGTCCATCCTTTGGTAATAAAGCCAACTTAAGGAGCCCTTTTGATCAAATCAAAAGGAAGAACCTGAAGAAGAGGTAATAATTTCACCACCCTCTTTCAAGTTCTTTTCTTTTTCCACTTCTTATTTCTTTGTTATTTTCATTCTAAAATAATAAATCAAGTATCTTCTATATACTGTGATGTTATTATAAATATGGTACAACCATATTCATTATTCTATCCATTCTTTGAATGACATGTTACCATACGTGCGTATGTACGGATTACCGTCTCCACGTCGTGGTGTAATTGTTATTCAATACATTATTATTTGGATGAGTATGATAATGATGTGTAATTCATGTAAATAATAAAATATAACATGATAATGATTATGTATATATGATATACCATCCAATTATATATTATTTTAATATCAAAAGAATGATATTGTCGCTCGTGCGTACGTACGGATTACCGTCTCCACAAACACGATGAGATTCATTCCCCATCGTATCCATTCAAGAATATAATTTCATTTGATGATTAAAAATAATGTTTAGAGACATGATATCATTTTGGATATGAATAAGATACATCTCATCCATAAAAAATATGGCTCACATAACAAAGAATATAAAGGAAAACGAATCCGTTAACACCCGAAACAACGATAATACTAAGATATTATTAACAAATCAATGTTAAAAGATCATATATGATATCATATTAATGTATATGATTATTGTATAATTCAATAACAATTATTTCACCAATATAAAGGAGGTTAACCTACCATCAACCAAAGAAAAAGTACAAAGTAAGGGGTTTCTTATCTCACTTTTAATTCCATGAGATTTCCATTGTTCACCACTTATTTATTGCATGTGGTGTGTGTACTGCCCATGATTGTATTCATTGTTTAATATACTTTAATTTATGTATATTTACATCATAATTGTATGATCCTTCTTTTATGGGTGTATGTTTCGTAAGTTACCAAATCGATAAGGGAATTTGAAATTTCAATTTCCACTCATTCGGCTTTACACATACTTCATTTATTATTTTACTCCAAGATTATGTGTGGAATCACTATTCATTTTCTTATGTCATAATTTCCACTCCCATTTCTGTGGATATACTTTTGATACACATAATCACTCCATTTATAAATTCTCAAGTCATCGATATGAACTTGATAAGAGTAATTTTAACTCAATCTCCATTTGTTGAGTTAAATATCCAATTCATTGGTGTTGTTTTTACAAGAATATGTGTGAATGTCCTCTGATTGATTTACACTGAATATACAATCATATTTAGTGTATTTATATTTTTCACACATAATTATGTTGTTGATTTATCCTTAACCTAAGGATACAATCTTTATAAGAGATTTCATCTCAATTTACATTCCATTGAGACTCCTTTGTTGTTATACACCAATTCACTTTTATATGGTGTATATAATGTACTTTGACATAGTATATCATGAATCCCTTTATTCTCATGATATTATAAAGTTTTGATTACCTCAATTATTTGTATTCAAGTGTCTTTCTTTTGGTTAGGAACTCTAACTAAAATATCATTTTAAATGTTTTAAAGATTTATTATTCTAAATCTTTCTCATTAATGTCCATGTTTTAAAAATGGTTTTAAGGATTTATTTATATGGACATTAAAGTTTTAAAATTAAAATTCCTTTCAAAAGTTTCAAAGTGGTATGAGACACTTTGATTCAAAAATCTATTTTTAAATGAATTATTGACAAATAGTGCGACTTTTAAATGTTTTCAAAAAAGGGGACATTTCTCTCAATAGTTTGTTGATTATTTTAATCTATGTCAATATCCTTCATTATTCTCGATTGAGGTTAATCTATTACAATACAATCTTCTAAATTGTATCGAATGAGTTATGTTTGACTGTGGATGTGCTATTTTTATACCATTCATGGTTTATGGAGAAAGTATTGACATTTCGTATGCTAGTTTTAAGACGAATGTTTATGTTATGTTTCAAAATTTTCATATGAGGAATGCATTGGACTTAATAAGTGACGGGTGGAGCCCGCTATAGCTCCTCGATGCATCGGTAGGTCTCATGAGACAAACTAGTGTCTTAGCACAAGGCCTTGAAAAAATCTTATTTGTAGTCTTGGCACAAGGCCTTGACTATGTGGTTATGATAGTCTGGCAGTATGCATTCCATCATTATGAAAGTGACTATTGATATTGCATGTGATTATTCGACTAGTAGAATATCCATGTGAATAATTAAATGACATTATTTGATTTTATCTTTGTCATATTATGCTAAAAGTTCAAGTTTAAAAGGCTTTTGTTCTAGTCTTATATACTCCTTAAATGTTTAGGCTTATTTATGAAAGTTTCCGTTATAATATTATCCTTACTGAGCATCTGATCTCACCCCTTTCTATGTTTTATTTTTCCCAGGATGCAAAGAATTATATTAAGACTGACCTCTAGGGATAGTCTATGGGATCTCAGTGTTGTCTATGGAAACAATGTTGTTATAGTTTTCCATTTTATGATATAATGTAAACTTTATAAATGTATCTAGTACTACAAGGCTACTAAACTAATCGGTCTTTCGAGACTTGATCTTTTATGATCATGTCAATGATACGTAATAATGCACCGACTCTGGGCTTCTGGGGTCGGGGCGTCACATATTAATTGATAAAACGTGTTTCTGTTACGCTAAGTCACCGTGTCGTTATGGTGTTTCTTTTATGAAATGAAACAACATTTCTATTACACTTCAGTTTCAGTGTCGTTGCGCCGTTTCATTTATGAAATGAAACATCCTGCTCGACGTTGCGTTGCATCGAAACAATTTGAATAAAATAAAATATCTTAAGTTTATTTTATTTTTTTCTTTAAAACACTCAAAACTTAACTTTCACCCTCGACCAGTGTCGGTCGAGGTTAGGTCCTTAGATAAAGTCATCGTTCCGGACGCAATGCTGCCCTCGAATTTTTAATTCGGGCACCCGTTTGGGAGTTATCAAAACCGCGCATGCGCATTATTTTAAACAACTAAAAAAAGTTCAAACATTTATTTCGGGCTCACCGGGCTTCGGAATCACGTGTCGTTTGAGCGTCTGGTCTCGCAATAATCCCATATAATTTTTAAAAAAATTACATGGAATTTCCAAGACATTACAGATAAAGGATCATCTTTGATGAAGTTGAATATTGTGTTGTCATATCTTAGACAACAAGGATAAAGAAAATAAAATCTTGGTTTGATCTTATATTCGGTATCCTGAAAAACAAGTATTGAAGAAGATAATCCTTGGTGAAGTTGTGGAAGTTATAAAATCCGGACAATCGCAAATTGAAGATCCATTTTGGTGTATTCTCTATATTGGAGCATCTTAAAATCCATTTTTGAAGAGATTCATCATTATGAAGATGTTGAGGAGTGTTTCCCTTGAGGGTGGGGGACAAATGAAGAAAGATAAAGAAGGTGCCAGAAAATATTGTTTCATACAAATCTGATTATTCTGGAAATTTCTTGAAGATCATATCATTGAAAACGACACGTTTTTCTTAATCTTGCACCCTTGGTTATCAAAAATAATAGACTTACTACAAAGGGGGTAATTGAATTAATCAATGACATAAGAAAAGTGGAAGTATGGAAGTGATTCATAGCCGCTCATCCTATTTGTTGCACTTGAATGTTTTTTATCTATTTATTGAAGTGAGTGTGGGAGTTTCAAGTTGATTGTCCTTATAAAAGTTTAATGTCTCAATCAGTATCTTCTGGAATAAAAGTTGACAACCCTTGAGGACAAATATATAATTTCGCACTTCATATGGTATCAAGATCGATTTGTAAAGGACAATTTTGTTGTCTAAATCAAATCCTCTTATTTTATACATCGAGCGTGGCTCAAGTGAACTTAGAGTGAAATGATGGATGACACGTTGCTTAAGTATGAACAAATGTCTCTTTCCCATGAACTTTGTATTTATTGTTAATAAGGAAGACAAAAAGTGAAATGGAAGTATGAAAAAGTAAAGAGGAGAGATTCGCATATTTACATATTCATTTGGAAAGAACTCTGAAGGTATTACCAAAAAAATACAGAGGAGATTGAATAGCACACTTTGTGTATGAGTTGTATTATTGACACATCTGTTTGCACAGGAAGAAGAAGAAATAGAAGGAAAAATAAGAGATATGTGTACAACTGTCTACACAGGAGAAGAGGAATAAGATAGAGTAGTTTTTAGCTTGCTATTGTGAAAAAAGAAAGTTGTTTGCCCGCTGCAGTGCAAGTAACAAGTGAAGTAGGGAGAGAAGAACAAATAAGCACTATGACATCCAATAGAAGTCTCATATGGTGGAAAACTTTCTTAATGTTACAAAGTACATTAAACAACAAGGTGAAGTCTGACTATACATGCAGTATAAAGAACCGTACATGCAATGTCATTTGACTATAGTACAACGCAAGTGAAAGGTTAATATCTACTTAGTGTAACCACATTTAAAGGATTATTTTCTATTGTTTGTGTGGTATTGAATTATTTCCAAACCATGCCAAGTACTAACTACTCCTATCGAGTAGTGGACCTTGTAAAAATATTGTGTGTCATCTTTACCTATTTTCATATACTTGCATATGATAAAAAAAAGAGAATAAGACAATCAAGATCCTAACAGGTCTCAGAGATAAAGAAGATAAAAGTTTTAATTTGTGAAAAAGTTCTCAACAAAGATTCACCCCCCTCTTAGGTGATGAGTTAGTTTCACCTGTTGTTCATTAGACTTTATTATGTTTCTTTTACCTTTTGCACGAGAAACTTCGGGAAAAGTCCTACCGAGTATACATGTTATAATCACCCTAGGTATATATAAACTGTTTTTCATATCCGTATGAGTTGGTTGGTCATTAGGTTGGATATTACTAGCTTGTGGGGTAGTTTGGGCCTTCTGAGGTCGCTGTCAAGGATTTATTTTTTGTTCTTACAGTTTCTTTCAGTTTGTATGACATTAAATGCATTTATATTGAGATATATTTTATCTTATTATGAGGAGTTTGGTGGTTTTATCTTACCTCTCTCGTTTCATGCATCATTATCCCTCTTTTCTCATTGTCAGCCCATAAAAGGTGTTTTTGTTCTCACTACTCTATTATGTTAAAAACAAGCAAAACATAGTATGTTAAAAACCAGCAAAACATAGATCTTGAGAGATACTTCGGATTTGATATAGTGGACTACTGCTTAGTGATGCTCATCAGTGTTTTTCATTCATTTTCACATGATTTTTCTAAAACCTTTTGAGGTCAATCTTATTTTTTTTGTTTTTTTATGTTGCATTTTATTTATATGAGATGGTTAAAAAACTCATTCAATAAATAAATATATCAAGTTCCACATGACAAAAAATAATAATAATAAATTTCTATCATTTTTTCAATTATATTTCAAGGAATGCCCATGAGTTTCAATATTTTTTTTACAATTTTAAACATATTTTCATGTATAAATCCATTTTAAACCGCATGCTTATAGACAAGTTTGGTTTTAGATAAGAAAGCATATGTTTTGTTAATTTTTCCCTTAACCATATAATAAAAAAACAGTTTATGAATAAAGGTATTACAATTCTTTTTAACCCGGTGCTTCCAAAGGCTAAATTAAAAAATTCAGTTGAACCGATTAACAAATAAGGACAAATATCAACCGATTTAAACACTGATAAAATACAACATTTTAAGCTTCGGCATCTAAAAAAGAGAAACCCATACAAGTATGGCACAAATTCGGCCCGGCAGCCTGGAAGTGGCATTACTCGTGTGGCATTCAAATATTAAAAAAACCAAACCACTGCTACCCAAACAACAACTTCATGACATTCATTCTTAATTCTACCTGCAGAACAACAATTCCATCATACAAACAAAGGAAATCGAAATGTTGCTGAAAGCTCAAACCAGAAGAGCAGTTACTTCCCATAGAAGTTGCAGGAAAACCCCGCAATATTACATTACAAAGAACCAAAGGACATACCAAAGGCTGCAGAAGCTCCTAAAACCCATGAAGCTTTATGTTTTCCTTCTTCACTATGCCCGCTTGAATCAGGAAGGTGGAAACATTCTTTCTCTGATCGCCCTGGAGCTGAATCACCTATGACCATCAAAACAATGTCTTCAAAATTGATGAAGTAATACAAGTCGTCTAAAATTTCAGACAAGTATAATTTTAACGAACACCATATGAAGATACATCCAAAAACAATCAATAATGCATGGAGAATCAAAAAATACCTATTGAAAACTGCTTAGGGCACTTATTGATAAGTGCTACCACTTATTTTCTTTTGGAAACAAGGGAGAGGGTAGCAATTCAGGTTCATGAGTTGGGTTCATGTCAAGTTGGCGGTGAACTCACTTGAGCTCAAACCTATCCCAACCAATTTAATTACAGATTGACCTGACCTAACACAACACGTTTATGAAGGAATCAACCCTAACCGGACCCAAAAATCTGTATAAATATATAAACTGTATCATAACACGTCCAACTACTTAATATCACATAAACTCTCAATGACCTGACCAAATTTAATTACTCAATTTAGACTAAAAATAACCTATTTAATATAAAACATATGTTATCCATGTTGAAATCCAATCCTCTTAAGCAATTTAAAATAAATGATGTATTATAAGTTTAATTATTTCAAATTAAGTTCATTACAATAATTAAATGTACTAGAAAATTAACTACTACAATATTTTTAAATATTTTATATTATCATTAAATTTTTAATTGGGTAGTTGATGAAAAGTCAATCCAAATCCAACCCGAATACTATTCACGTCAAATTACAACAAGAACCCATTTATGCCTAACCCAAACCCATTTAGGTTAAAAATTATCACTACTAGTGTAACACTCATTTTTAACAGTGTTTATGATGAACAATTAACAAAAAAGCTACTTTCGAAAAAATTTATAATTTTCAGAAAAAAAACCACTTAAATAAGTTGCAGAAAACAACCTTTTTAATAAGCAATCTGGAATCACTTATAATAGTTTTCAATAAAAAAGTCAGTATGTTTTTGAGAAACAGAACAAACCCGGCTTATTTTTTTCAAACTACTTATCATAAAGTAGTTTTCAGTAAGTGGTCATAGCGCCACATGAACCTGGGTTTGCCACAAAGAGAGACTGGTCCCAACTCCCAACTACCATCGATAGTAGTAGTACATGAATGTGGTACAGCAATAAACAAATGCAAAGAGAGATTCCCACTTGTTAACAATACAAGCAAAAAACAACCATTTCACAAGATTAAGAACCACAGTTAAAATTGATAAGAGGATTGAATTTATCACAAAACACATTGCAAGATTAAAAATATTCTTAGTTCAACATTTACACCTTACTTTCTCTCATAGTTAATGAAATCATTTACAAATAAATATAATTAAATGTATTTTTTACATTATATTGTAATCCAAACAAGTATTAGAGAAGGAATGGTACCTGGCCTAATTCTGGGTCTTGGACAACAGTACCGTTGCAGCAGAATTCCCTCTTAAGATCCTTGAGAATCCTGTTGTAGCTAAACTCTTTCTTCAAACCTTGTACAGTAGTCAGGCTCTTCCTTCCATTGCGCTGCTGCACCCGAACATGCACGTACTCCTTCGCCCCCGCACCCGAATCCTCAGCATTTGCATCAGCAAAAGGGTCTAACCAACCAAAAGACAGAAAAATGGTTTTTTTCATGAAACCAACATTATCTTCCTCAACCAAAAATGGATAGGATATAACATACCAAAAGCAGTCGGAGTTTGAAGATCGAGTTCAGACATGAAAATTTGCTGCTGAAAATTGATGTGTAACACCAAACAATGGGTTTTCTTTGATTCTAATAAGGAATTCTACCAGCTGAATGAAAACCACAAAATAAGATTCAATATAAATGGTCTATGAAGAACCAAAAGCCCCTACCATTAATGGAACGGAATGGAGTGGAGTGAAATGCGGAAGAATCACACACATCCGATATGTAATGAGCAGTTTGCAAAGTGCTTGTTCTGTTACTGAAGAAACAAAAACACTCTAGAAACATGACAATAATTTTTTATTTTATTTTTTTGTTTTAAAAAGAAAAAATTCATTTTCATTTCTACGTTCCGAAAGATGTTTTCTACAATTCAATATACTCTCTAATATACTTTTTGAAAAGAAAAGGTAAAAAAACCAAAGGCAACATAAACTTTTAGAGCTCCAGTTTCTCAAATTGCCCCTCGTCTTATATTGAAAAAACAGCCCACGACAAATAACTGTCACAAGGTAGATAATGTAAATAAATTAAAATTGAAAAAATCAAGTGAGATTCATAGATAATACACATGGAAATAACCGAATGCAAAAAAAAAAAAAAGGGAAAACAAGTGGTGTAGGGGATAACAAGAAAACTGGAAACATGACACAAGATCGAAAAAGATTAAATAAAAAAAACATAATTAAGCCCAAGATCCATTCCAAAAACCTAAAACGTAATCCAACAAATGCAAGTCAAGTAGAAATTTTTGGACCTCAGCAAAAAAAAAGT